>OZ012741.1:92426746-93824246 GCA_963859935.3 Lathyrus sativus
AAAACAACAACTTTTTAGAAACGCCTTAGTCCAGGATTTTGGTCATAACTTTCAACTCGTAAATCATTTTGGCATGAAGTTTGAAGGGTTGGGTAGATGAAACAGAAGGCTATAACTTTGTTACATGGATAATATATTTTTGTTAATGATTTGATGGACGTTTTTGGGGTTGAAGAAGATGAAAACTGTGCTGGAAATTAAAAAAAAACAATAACTTTTTAGTAACGCCTCCGTGCACGGTTTTGGTCATAACTTTAACCTCGTAAATCATTTTGGGATGAGGTTTGAAGCATTAAGTAACTTAAATAGAGGGATATAACTTTGTTTCATGGATAAAACATTTTTAACGATTTTAGCAGAGGTCGATAGCAGGTGAGAGAGAAATGTATGAGGTGACGAATATGGACGAGGTCTGTATTGACCAATTATTTGATGTGTTATGAATGATTGGGAGGGTGTGTTTGATTATATTGGTGGTAGTCCAAAAGTTTGGATTACATTAAACATGATTGCAATTGTGCGATTAACTGTGGATCATTTAATATTATTATAATTGTTTTGTTAATTGGATTATTACCATGCCATGCGTTCATTATTGATATGTTAAAGGAGATAAGTCATAGGTTCGAATTGGACAAAAGACTTACCTTGAACTCAGAAGGGGGAGTTAAAGATTCCAAAGGGAGAATCAGGTTCGTATGATGAATAATTGATGAGAATTGGTACCACATGCATCGTGTAATGTTGTTGGATCTCATTGCATTGTAATTATGCCGTTGCTCTCGCATTTGTTGTGGTGAGAATGTGATTGTGAATGAATGTAATTTGTATGTATAAATACTAATCTCTTAATTATTATACACTATTTATTATATGAATTAATTTCTACCCTTTTTGTGTTTGTTGTGTCCGTGCTCCCTCATAATAAAGACAATCAGGTACCTGAGTAGTTAGAGATGTATCTCATGTTGCTATCAGTCGAGTCTACTAGTGGAGTTGCTCTGATACGTAACCAGAGGACCAAACTATTTTCTTTATGTTATTCTGTTATGTTTTATTTAATTTAAAGTAATTATTGAACCACTTTTGAAGTGGATGATTTGTTGAGGCTATGAATGTCATACTTTTGTTTAATTCATCTGTTTGAACTATAATTTTTTATTAAATGAAGTGACATCAGACCTCTTGGATTGTGAAGTGACATCATACTTTGGTAGAATTATATTTTATTTACTAATTATTGAGTCAGGAAGTAGGGGATTACATAGTGGTATCAGAGCCTGGTTGGTTCGTCTGACCAGGTGTTATAGTGCGCCAAAGTGTACAAATGGTGTGTGAACACGGTTGAGTCAAGTTTCTTCTAACCCTTATTTATTGATGTTGTTTAGAATATGGTTGAGAGAAATGATGGTGTTATTGCTGCCGCTTTGCAAGTAGTGGCTCAAGTTGTGCAGAACAACTAGAATTGAGAGAATGATGAGTTTCACAACTTGGGAAAGTTCCAGAGGAATAAACCACCTACCTTCAAAGGCAGGTATGATTCGGATGGAGAACAGGCTTGGAAGAAGGGCATTGAAAATATTTTTAGGGTATGGCGTGTACTAAAGCACAAAAGGTGCAATTTGGTACGTATATGCTAGCAGAGGAAGCTAATGATTGGTTGGACGGTAGGCGTCAGAGACTGGAGGCTGCAGGCGATGAAATCACTTGGGTTGTATTCAGAGGAGAATTTCTGGAGCGGTAATTTCTAGAGGATGTGTGTGGGAAGAAAGATATTGAGTTTCTGGAGTTGAAACTAGGGAGTTCTACCATTGCTGAGTATACTATTAAGTTCGTGGAAATTGTGAAATTTTGTCCACATTATAATGGTGCAGTTGGAGAGTCTTTTAAATGCATTAAGTTTGAGAATGGGTTACGTATTAAGATAAAGCAGGGCATTGGTTATCAACAAATTCTATTGTTTCCAGAAATGGTGAACAAATGCAGAATTTATGACGAGGATAACGGGTCTCGGTCTGCTCATTATAAAAGTCTGAGTGAGAAGAGGGGAAAGCAGGCGAATCATGGAAAACCATATAGTGCTCCAGCTGGCAAAAGGAAACATAAGGTTTCAGAGGTTAAAATCCCAAGTGGGGAGGGACTCTGGCTCCTATCAAATGCTATAGGTGTGGTGGTGTAGGACATCACACCAATGAATGCAAGAGTGATGAAAATAAGTGCTTCAAGTATGGGAAGCTAAGACACCTTATTGCCGATTGCAACACTAATGTGCCAACTTGTTACAACTATGGGGAACCTGGTCACATTAGCACCAACTGTCAAAAGCCAAAAAAAGCTGACTCCGGAGGGAAAGTGTTTGCACTTGCAGGATCTCAGACTACTAGTCCAACAGGTTGATTCGAGGTACATGTTACATTCACAACATTCCTTTGATTACCATTATTGACACTAGTGTGACACACTCGTTTATTTCTGCTGACTGTGTGAAAATATTGGGGCTTGTAGTGTCTACTTTGAGTAGTGGATTAATTATTGATACTCCAACTAATAGGTAGGTGACTACTTTAATTTTCTTGAATTGTCCTCTGTCAATCTATGGTAGAGACTTTGGTGTGGACTTAATTTGTTTGCCACTAAGTGATCTTAATGTCATTCTAGGGATGAACTGGTTGGAATTCAACCATGTTCATATCAATTTATTCAACAAGTCAGTACGATTTCTTGCTCCAGATGATGAAAAAGAAGCTAGTTTCATATCTTTTATTCAATTGGAAGAGTTATTGAAAGATGAAGCTAAAGTGTTTATAATGTTTGCCTCCATATCCATTGAGAGTCAAACAATAATTGAAGGGTTACCAATGGTATGTGAATTTCCAGAGGTGTTTCCAAATGATATTTCAGATTTACCGCCAAAGAGAGAGAGAGAGAGAGAGAGAGAGAGAGAGAGAGAGAGAGAGAGAGAGAGAGAGAGAGAGAGAGAGAGAGAGAGAGAGAGAGAGAGAGAGAGAGAGAGGTGGAGTTTGCTATTGATCTCGTTCCTAGTACTAGACCTGTTTATGTGGCACCATACATAATATTAGCATCAGAGTTGGGAGAACTGAAGAATCAATTGGGAGACTTACTTGAAAATAAATTTATCATACCAAGTGTGTCACCTTGGGGAGCTCCAGTGTTGTTGGTAAAGAAGAAGAATGGTAGTATGCAACTATGTGTTGATTATTGAAAGTTGAATAAAGTGACAATTAAGAACAAGTATCCATTCACGAGAATCGACAATTTGATGGACCAGTTGGTAGGATCTTGTGTGTTTAGAAAAAATGATTTGAGGTCAGGTTACTATCAGATCCAAGTTAAGAATGAAGATATTTAGAAGATGGTGTTTAGAACTCGATATGTTCATTACGAATATTTAGTGACGCCTTTCAGAGTGTCGAATTCACCTGGTGTGTTTATGGAGTATATGAATCAAATTTTTCATCCTTATCTTTATCAGTTTGTCGTAGTCTTTATTGATGATATTTTGATTTATTCTAAATCGAATGAAGAACATCCAGAGCATTTTAGGATTGTATTACAGGTTTTAAAAGAGAATAAGTTGTTTGCGAAGTTATCAAAGTGTGAGTTCTAGTTGTAAGAAATGAGTTTCCTCGGGCATGTTATTTTTGGTAATGACATTGCACCAGATCCATCCAAAGTAGATGCAATGCTACAATATGAGGCTCCTAAATCGGTTACAAATATGAGAAGTTTCTTGTGGTTGATAAGTTATTATCACAAGTTTATTGAAGGGTTCTCAAATTTAGCCCTTATGTTAACTCACTTGACTCGAAAGGGTCAGACCTATGTGTGGGATATTCATTGTGAATAGAGCTTCAGAGAGTTAAAGAAGAAGTTGACTACAACTCCAGTTTTGATTTTTCCAGATCCTCATGAACCGTTTGTAGTATACTATGACACTTATAAAATGGGTATGGGCGGTGTGTTGATGCAAGACTGTAAAATGATGGCTTATGCTTCACGATAATTGGGGGTACATGAAAGGAATTATCCTACTCATGATCTAGAGTTGGCAGCAGTGGTATTTTTGTTGAAAATTTGGAGACAATATCTTTATGGTTTAAGATTCGAGGTGTTTAACGACCATAAGAGTTTAAAGTATTTTTTTTGACCAAAATAAGTTGAATACGAGGCATAGAAGATGGTTGGAATTTTTGTAGGACCACGATTTTGGCTTAAATTATCATCTAGGTAAAGCTAATGTTGTGGCTGATGCTTTGAGTCGAAAGTCTCTACATATGTCGACATTGATGATTAGAAAGTTGGATCTCATTGAGAAATTTAGAGATTTGAGTATGGATTGTGAATTGACACTAGGAAGTGTGATGTTGGGTATGTTGAAGGTGAATAATGAATTCCTTAATGAAATTTGGGAGAATCAGAAGCTAGATATGGAGCTGATAGATTTATTGTCTTCAGTGAACCCAAATAAAGAAGATGACTTTAAAATGGATAAGCATGGAATGCTGAGGTTTTGATGTAGAGTATGTGTGCCTTCCAATTCTGAGTTGAAGAGGACGGTTTTAAAGGAAAGTCATAAAAGCAGTCTCTTGGGGCTACTAAAATGTATCAGGACCTCAAGAAAATGTTTTGCTGGCCAGGAATGAAGCGAGATGTGGCACAATTTATGTATGCATGTTTGAATTTCCAGTAGTCAAGGGTAGAGCACCAGAAACCTTCGGGTTTGATGCAACCATTGGATATTCCAGAGTGGAAATAGGATAGTATTTCGATGTACTTCATGATCAGACTACCGAATACTCTAAGATGGTTTGATGCAATATCATTGATTGTTGATAAACAGACAAAATTGACCCATTTTATTTCGATTAATGTCAGTTTCCCGTTACAGAAGTTGAATGAGATTTATATCAGAGTAATCGTGAAATTGCAAGGTGTCTTGTCTGGTATAGTTTCTGATAGAGGCCTACTGTTTACATCTAAATTTTGGGGGAACTTTGAAGGAAGCTTTGGGTACTAAGTTAAGGTTGAATTCTGCTTATCATCTGCAGACTAATGGTCAGATATAAAGAAATATCTAGTCATTAGAGACATGTTGAGGGTTTGTGTACTCGAACAAGGAGGTACTTAGGATAGTCATCTGCCATCGATTAAGTTCACTTATAATTACATTTTTCATTCTAGCATTGGAATGACACCATATAAAGCATTATACTGTCAGGGGTGTAGGACACCTCTGTGTTGGTATGAATCTTGTAAGTGTTGTACTTGGAGTAGATATTGTTTAGCTGACTACTAAGAAGGTGAAGTTGATCCCAGATACAATAAAAGCACCACAAAGTAAGAAAAAAATCTACCATGATAAGAGAAGGAAAGCTCTAGAATTTAGGGAGGGTAATCATGTGTTCATAAGAGTCAATCCTGTGACTTATGTTGGGTGTGCATTGAAATCAAAGAAGTTTACTCCTAAGTTTATCGGTTCGTATCAGATTTCTCAAAGAATTGGAACCATGGCTTATAGACCTGCATTACCAACCGATATTTAGAATTTGCATGACATGTTCCATGTGTCACAACTTTGAAAGTATATTCATGATTTGTCTAATGTGATTCAGATGGATGGTGTGCAAGAGAGAGACAACCTTACGGTAGAAGCATTTCCTGTGAGGATTGATGACAAAAAGTTGAAGAAGCTGAGGGGCAATGAGATTGCTCTAGTGAAAGTTGTATGAGGAGGAACTGTTGGAGGAAATATGACTTGGGAGCTAGAGAGCCGGATGTGAGAAGTATATCTGGAGTTGTTTGTATCAGACAAATTTTCAAGGAAGAACATATTCTAAGTGATGGAGAGTTGTAACACCCCATTTGAATGATCTAATTCTATAACATTATTTAATTGTATTGTATATATTTTGAATGATTGAGGTAGTAGGGGAACCTTGAGTATGAGATAATAACACTAAAATATTAGAATTTTAAGTGAGGGGTGTGGTAGTAATTAACGAGAAATAAGGGGTGTTGGGCACAATGAGATTAATAGTATTACTATTAGATTTAATTAAATTAATTTAGTAGTAATAATAAGTAAGTTAATATTTATTTAAAATAATAATAATAATATAGAGATAATGTTGCTTTTATTATTATTTTATTGGGTAGTTGGCCTAATGATATGATTTAGAAAATATAATATATATAGAGATATTATTATTAGTATTTGATTTTTTTAGTTTGATTTAATATAATAATAATAATAATAATAATAATAATAATAATAATAATAATAATAATAATAATAATAATAATAATAATAATAATAATAATAATAATAATAAGATTTAAAAACAAATTAAAAATAAGAGATTTAGTTGGTCTACTTATAAGAAGGTGAAGACAGAACAAAGAATGGGGAGTGTACATGAAAGAATTAGAAAAAAGGAGAGTTAAGGCAAGAGACAAGGGTAGGAAGAAGAAGACCGCCATTGTATACGAACTTGAAGCTTAAAATTCTAAGGTAAGGGGGGGGGGGGGTGGTGAAACTATTACTATAAGGGTGTCTAATCATGAGAGGATAGTTAGGGGTCCTTACCCTCTTAGGTGTTAGAGAGAGATTTTCACTAGGGAGCATTGAACATTATGGGACTTTCCTTTCTTTAGAGCAACACCTTTGTGAGAGACACACCAATACTCACCCAAAACCTTAAGGTGACAGGTGCGTGAGTTCTCCCACTTATAAATGCTCAAGTCACCATATTCCTATCCAATGTAAGACTACTATCCATATTACTCATACTTGTTATACTTAACACTTCCCCTTAAGTGTGAGTCTATCCACAATGCTTCCATTATGCTCCCCCTTAAGCGGAAGCTTCAACTACGCAACTGCATTTTCTGTTGTGTGTTTCTTGCTGACCACCCTGTATCACCGTTGACACTCTTCAACGGGACACCTCCTAACCACCACATGTAGGGAGTACTTTCGATACAAGTGAGCAGGTCCTTCACTCGAACCAAAGGCTCATGATACCACTGTTAGGGGAGATTTTCACTAGAGATCATTGAACATTGTGGGAGTATATAGTGTGTCTTTCACAAAGGTGTTGTTCTAAAAAAAAGTTCCACAATATTCAATACTCTCTAGTGAAAATCTTCCTCTAACAGTGGTATCATGAGCCTTTGGTTCGAAGAAAAGGGACCGACTTACTTGTATCGAAAGTATCCCCACAAGTCGTGGGTTGAGTGTCTCGTTGAAGAGTGTCAACAAAGGTACAAGGGTGTAGTTGCACTCTTGAAGCTTCCACTTAAGGGGGGGCATTGTAGAAGCATTGTGGATAGACTCACACTTGAGGGGGAGTGTTAAGTATTAACAAGTGTGAGTAGTGTGGATAATAGTCCCACATTGGACAGGAACGTGGTGACTTGAGCATTTATAAGTGAGAGAACCCATACACCTATCACCTTAAGGTTTTAGGTGAGTATGTGGTGTGTCTCTCACAAAAGTGTTGCTCTCAAAAGGAAAGTTCCACAATGTTCAATGCTCCCTAGTGAAAATCTTCCCCTAACATTAGGTTGGTCTTATGCCATGTTATGATTGTTGTTGATCTATGACCATGATTGTGAGGAATGAATTGTAATTATTGTGGCTATAACAATTGATATTTGTTGATGATAAATTTTGAATTGTTGATAAATTTTATGTTTGTTGTACGTTAAGGGTTTAAGATGATGATTACGATGATGATAAGGTATGTAATTGTGAATTTATTGATGTGATTATATGAATATGAGTGATGATTGATATTGGTATCTTTACGATTGAGTTTAAAACCATGGAATATTTTTGGTGATCATTTCATGGACGTTTTTGGGGTTGAAGAAGATGAAAATCGTGATGGAAATTTCAGAAAAACAACAACTTTTTAGTAACCCCTTCATCCACAGTTTTGATCATAACTTTCAAGTCGTAAATAATTTTGGGATGGGGTTTAAAGGTCATAAATTTGTTTCAGGGATAAAATAATTTTGGTGATGATTTCTTGGACGTTTTTGGGGTTGAAGAAGATGAAAATTGTGTTGTAAATTTCAGAAAAACAACAATTTTTTAGTAATGCCTTCGTGCACGGTTTTGACCATAAGTTTCAAATCGTAAATCATTTTGGAATGAGGTTTGAAGCGTTGGATAACTTAAACAGATAAATATAACTTTATTTTAGGGATAAAATATTTTTAACGATTTTATCATAGGATGGTAGCAAGTGAGAAATAAGTGTATGAGGTGACGAATATGGACGAGGTCTGTATTGACAAATTATTTGATGTGTTATAAATGATTGGATTAGCGTGTTTAATTATAATGGTGGTAGTCTAGAACGGTGAATTACGTTAAGTATGGTTGCAATTATGTGATCGATTGTGGATCACTAAATATTATTATAACTGCATTATTACCATGCTACGCATTCATTGTTGATATGTTGAAGGAGATAGGTCATAAGTCCGAAGGGGAATGAAAAAATTATTCAAAACATTGAAGGGGGAATCAGGTTCATATGATGGACCATTGATGAGAGTTCGTACCACATGCATCGTGTAATATTGTCGGGTCTCATTGCATTGTAATTATGTTGTTCTTGTGCATATGTTTTGATGAGAATGTAAGCGTATGTGATTTTTGTGTATAAATACTACTTTCTTAACTATTCTACACTATTTATTACATGAATGGATTTCTCACCCTTTTTGTGTTTGTTGTGTTTGTGCTCCCTCGGAGTATAGACAATTAGGTACTTGAGTAGTAGAAGATTTACCTCATGTTGCTATCAGTTGAGTCTACTAATACGTAACATTGAAGAAATACTATTTTCTTTATGCTATTCTGTTATGTATCTTTTAATTTAAAGTAATTATTGAACCATTTTTGGTGTGAGTGGTTTGTTGAGGCTATGAATGTCATATTTTTGTTTAAGTTCGTTGTTTGAACTATAATTTTTGATTAAATGAAGTAACATTTAAACTTCTTGGATTGTGAAATAACATCCTGCTAAAGTAGAATTATATTTTATTTATTAATTATTGAGTCGAAAAATAAAGTGTTACATCATCGATTTTCTACCATGTGTTTGACAATCTCTTCAACGCTCAATACATAAATCACACAAACTTAAAGTATTTCCATGTGTTTTCAATCCCCTTAAATACCTAAAAAATTCTTTAATTTCTTAGTCATTAATTCTAAAAATCTCTCCTTTTGTTTTTCTGAATTTCTCCCACTACAATTTCACTAATTCTTCCCTTATACCAACAAAAGAGCTAGAAAACCATTTAAAAGATTTCAGACAAAACACATCATATTACTCCCAAACTCAATGTGTACTCGCGAACAAAAAATGAGAATTTCAAAACAATCTCTACAAAAATCTATATATTTTAGAACACTAAGAGAGTTTTTTTATAAACTTTGAAAACTTTCAATGGATATCAACAGACTTTATTGCTTTGTAAAAAAACCGTGATTGTCTTAAGTAAATAGCAAAAGATATATTCAAAATTTTAAAATTTTAAATTGAATGCTAAAATCTTTTATCATATAAAGGTTTTTAAAAATAGTTTTAAAATCTCAATCCAATACCCAAATACTAAATAGTTTAGATGATTACTTCTTCGACTTTTTCATCTATTCGTTAAAATTTTAATAAAAAACAAATATTATTTTATAAAAACTGCTTAAATTATGAAGTTGTTTTTGAATGGATTATTTAAAAAAGAATTATAGATTAAAAAAAGCATTTTTAATTTAATAAATACACATAAAAACTTGAACTTCTTATTTATAAAATAAAATAAAATAAGGTGGTGCAAAACAAATGTGATAACAAATGTGCTCATAGATAACCCGGCCCATATATTTAGCCCAAAGAAAAACCCTAAGAAGGAGAACTTAAACCAGAAATCGCCGAGAATTGCCTCCATCTTCTTCCTCCTGCAGCTGTGAAGAAACCAGAGCCAGCCGCATTTCTCAAGGTATTTCTGTTTCCTAACCGTTGCATATTCCTCTAGAATTTTCATCCATACTTATTCAATCACTGTATGATTTTCAATTGCGTTTACAGTAACAAGGGGAAACAAAATGGCTTACGCTGCACCGAAACCCACTAAACCTGGATTGGAAGAATCTCAAGAGCAGATCCATAAAATTAGGATTACTCTTTCTTCCAAACATGTTCAGAATCTCGAGAAGGGTATGATTTTTTTTTTTTTACTCAAATTGTTTCAAACCCTAGTAAAATTGTTTTTTTATTAAGAATTTTGATTTATGATCAACTCATTTGTGTTTGTTTGTTATGATAGTTTGCAGTGACTTGGTTCGTGGTGCTAAGGATAAGCGGCTTAGGGTTAAGGGACCAGTGAGGATGCCAACCAAGGTCCTTCACATTACCACCAGGAAATCACCCTGTGGAGAAGGTAGTTTTTTATTTCAATTTTGTATTCATGTTCTTAATTTGTGAAGATTTTCAACAATAGCTAAATCTTTAATTTGTGTATTCAGAACATTAGAACAACATTTGACAGCCTGAATTTCAGTTTTGGAATTTAGTATTTTCATATAAATCAGAATATGTTCTGATTCTGAATCCAATGGTGATTGCACCTTGTGGTTGGTTACACATGTTTCTTAGGAAGTTTGTTATACACGTATCAAACCGGGTTGTGCTTTGCCTTCGTTATACATGTTGATTTGGAAGTTTGTTGAACATGTTTCAAACCGGGTTGTGCTTTGCCTTCTTTACACATGTTTCTTAGGAAGTTTGTTATACACGTATCAAACCGGGTTGTGCTTTGCCTTCGTTATACATGTTGATTTGGAAGTTTGTTGAACATGTTTCAAACCGGGTTGTGCTTTGCCTTCTTTACACATGTTTCTTAGGAAGTTTGTTATACACGTATCAAACCGGGTTGTGCTTTGCCTTCGTTATACATGTTGATTTGGAAGTTTGTTGAACATGTTTCAAACCGGGTTGTGCTTTGCCTTCTTTATACATGTTGCTTTGGAAGTTCGTTGAACATGTTTCAAACCAGGTTGTGCTTTGCCTTCGTTATACATGTTGCTTCGGAAGTTCGTTGAACATGTTTCAAACTGGGTTCTGCTTTGCCTTAGTTACACAAATCGTGGTTGTATATTATTAACTGTTTATTTGCCATGTTTGTATGGTACTGAATCTTATATCAGAAGAGCTTTATTTGCACGTATGTTTGTATAATATTTATTTGCACCCTTAAAGTAGAAATTGCGAGGAGGGTTTAGGGAAGCCTCTTCATAGACTATTTCATTACACCATATGCTGAAGTCATATAATCTGTTATGTTATTATCAGTAAATTTGTTATTAGTTTATAAGTTTTGTACCCTGGGCCTCTTTACTGGGTACTCCAATTGTATACATTCATTCTAAATAGGCCATTTGAAATACTCTCTTTACTGGGTACTCCAATTGTCATCATCCGACAAATCTCTGTTTCATTTTGATTCAATGATAATGTGGGTATTTTATGATTGAAAATAAAGTCTAAACATACTTTTCTAATGCCCGCTTGTTGTTGCACTTCATTTGTCATGAAAATGTCAATGCCTAGCTGAATATGGTATTTTTTTTTTATTTCAGATGAATTTTAGAATGCGCTGTGCTAATGATTTGTTTCATGTTTAAGGTACAAACACATGGGACAGGTTTGAGCTGCGTGTGCACAAGAGAGTCATTGACCTCTACAGTTCACCTGATGTGGTCAAGCAGATTACCTCCATCACCATTGAACCCGGTGTTGAAGTTGAGGTTACCATTGCCGATGCTTGATTTTGCCATTGATGTTTTTTGTTTATGCATTCTAGTTTTATTTGTAATTTTGCCTCATAGCTAGGAGGAATGTATTATGTTAAAAAATTTTGAAGTTGATTATTTATGTTAGGAGCTAGACTTCTGTTTATCTTGTCTTTTGGTTGAAATACCATTAGAAATGTCATATGCCTACAAATTATTTTCTATTAAATATTTTTAAATTAGTGATATAATAAGTAAAATGTTTTAGTAGTTAAAGAATTAAGATAGTTTTCTATTGAGTAATGTCCGCAGAAATATTGCGGCAGTTAGGAGTGATTAGTAGTGAATTTTACTTTTCATGGTATTCTATTGTGTTACGTTTAAGTTTTTGTAGGAAGTTCCCACGTGCTATTCTCTGAAGTTAGAAGATTAGTAGTGAATTTTACTGCTATTCTCTGAAGTTCCCATGCTTACTATGCGATATTTAAGTTTTCTTTGGTTAAACAGGGAACATGCTAATGTAATTTCTTTTATGGGCCTCTTAGTTTTAATTTCAAAAATAAAAAACACATAAAAAGTAATAATATTTATTAGCTTATGGCTTATAAACTCCTGGTAATATAGGACTTTGTTTAGTAACAGTATTTTTATCTGTGTTTATCATTTCTTTTTCATTTTTGTTCTTAATATTTTAACTAAAATTCAATATTATCTTTTATAATTTATTTTAATTTAAATAAATCAATTGTATGTTCAATATTTTTTATGTCATTTTAATTTATCAAAATTGTTAATTTTACTAAATATTTTAATTAATTTATTAGTTATAAGTCATCAATTATTAACTATGAATTATTGGCTATAAAATTATTAACTATAAATTATAGTCTTAAACTATCAGCCAAACAAACTATCTGTTGTTTTTAATTGGTTTTTCCAAGTTGGCAAATGTAACTATTAATAAATTAATATTAAAACTAGTTAATTGATTTTTTCAAGCTGGCAAATTTAACAATTAATAGATTAATATTAAAATTAACAATGTTACGATGGTTTCTTTTTTATTTTTCAATTTTAATTGCTTATAAATGATTTATTTATAAAATTTATTTTATATTAATTTTATTTTAACAATATATTAATAATTTTATAGAATTTTAGTTTAGTTAGATTTATTTATATATTTTAGAAATTAATTGGAATACATTAGTGTATATTTACTTTACAGTGTCATCTAATTAAAGAGTTATTTTGATACTATGAGAGAAATATTTATTAGAACACCTCATTTTATTTTACAGTGTCATCTAACTAAAGAGTTATTCTCTCATCTCAATACCGCTTCCATTTCTTCATTCAAACACCTCATTTTATATCTTTATCTCTATTTCAGTTTTCTCCTCTAATACTATTTCCTTCATTTATTATGGTCAAAATCCATAGAAATATGTTTTTTAACAACACAAACCTATCATTTGCTTGTCATTTCAAATCCTAATATATGCATAAAAATATAAACTCAGATAGAAAAACGCAAGTTTTTATTTATAAGCGGAATGGAAATTTTAAACTTTGTAGTAAATAGGTTAAAAAATTATTGATTTTGTTTACCCAGAAAATAAAAACAAAAGTTATTTAGAAAATACAACATGAGTATGATTGTTAAGAGGTGAAAGAGAGTGGTGAGAGATTATGCAAAAACGATGAAAACGTCAACAGTGAAAAAAAAAAATTCAAGGTTGTGTTTGAATCTGGTGAGGTATGTCATTGGAGCACAAAACATATTTAATGAATGGTGTTGCTATTGGCACCCCTTTAATTTTAGATTTGGATTTCATTAACCTACCGACTTAACGAAACTTTTTATACCGAACAACACCAAGAACACATTTTAATATTCAACCCCACAATCTATTTTGAATAAATTTACAATTAAAAAGAAACTAAAAAACCGTTTCAAAACCAATGCATTAAATGTAACATAATGATTTGATAATACTCTCTGCAACGCTCATCTTACTATTTTGGTTTTTATTGGTGTGTATTAATATCGTTATTTGTACTTTAATTTTATCAATGCTCTTCCAATACTTTTAACCTAGTTTCATTCTCATGTGCCTGTAGGTTGTTTCTTTTTTCGACAGGCTCATTCTGTCGAACCGGCGTGTCGGAACGATTTGGAGGGGTTTGTCCTCCTACGTTCCTAGGGGCTCTTAAGAAGTCTCCTATTCGGGTCATCTGAGTTGCCAGTTGTTGTTAACTCTGGGTCGAATCTTGTATTAAAGGTCTTAGAATGGTGCCAATTTGTTGGGTTAACATATGTACCATCTCGTGATTGCTTTCACCCATCTGCTGTCGTATGACCGCGATGGAACTAGTGGTGAAAGCTGGTATCGCGGCGGGAAGTGATCCAAAACCTGGCGGCCTTCCCCCTTGTTGGGTCATGGGGCCGGCGAGAATGATGACGAGGAATTCTCCCTCGTGCCTACTCCACCATAGCATCATGTAGACATAAATTCTGGTGGCATCCCTAACTGTTGGGGTGCCGACATGGTAAAGCTGGGCAAGCATTGCCCGTCAACTCCTGTCGTCACGGGTCTCATCTCGGGTCGACTCGGAGCCGCGAATGGTCCGCTGCAAGCGGTCGAAGAGACTATCGTCGTGGATCCGGTGCTCAGAGCCGTCCCTGGTGATAAAGCCGAATTTCCCTGCGAAGATGTTTCTTTATTTTGTCACGGTGTCACCATCTTTCCGCTACGTAACTGCATATACCTAAACCTACTGGTCCCACCGGGCGTGCTAACTTGTTCGCACATGATTTTCGCGCGGACAACCTCTGACCTCCCTCTGTAACACCCTTCTAAACCCCACGGAAAATATATGAATAATCAGAGTAAATTTTCATGCATTCACAAAAGGGCGTCACACATAACTTTCAAACATCAAAAACCACCTGTCATGCTCATTAACACTTATAATAAATAATCATGCTTCTCACAATTTCACTTTGCATGTAGCAGCAGATTCATTTTATAACATAATTCTCTTAACAGAATATTCAGATTCATCACATACTTCAACATTACTTAGGCTCCAAGGCCAACATCATAATATTCCAATGAATACAAAAACGTAACATATAGTACATAATGTATTTCAAAATATAAACCAAACAATCCCAGTGTTACATGACCAGAGTACGACTCGACCCAACATAATTAAATTACTAAACAGCTATACCAATAGCGACTTCGCAATTACAAGCAACTCTACTCTTGATACCTGCACGATGCCAGATAGGACATCATTCCAGCAGAAGGGTGAGAAATATTATCATAATAATTAATGCATATATATATATATATATATATATATATATATATATATATATATATATATATATATATATATATATATATATATATATATATATATATATATATATATATATATATATATATATATATATATATATATATATATATATATATATATATATATATATATATATATATATATATATATATATATATATATATATATATACAAGCATAAAATACACACATTCCGCATTTCTCACCACAAGTCATCCATATACGTCACAAGGTATATACAATATATATGGATAATCACCAAACATATTTCCTCATACATACATCCACAATTTCAATCAATTCACCTAAACATACACATTATGTTTAATTCACCATAATTCATATAAACATATACAATCATATTTATTCATTAATTCCTCAGTCAATATCATTCACAATTACACATTCACAATTCACATCATTGCACATAAACATTTACAATTATGTTTATTCATCACAATTCATCATAAAATATATATATACACACACACATATATATAACACCAAGCATATTTATCATGCATATATCCAAAGTTCCCAATTCAACAATTCACACACAAGCATACTTTCATATAACAATGATATCTATGCCATGTGACTCATATAAAACTCATCAATTCTCATCGATCTCCATTTGAGATTATGGGTACATCGCTTGTACCCCACCAGGAACAACATCTCGGTCATTCTACCCCGACGATCATTTCACTAGGAACGACACATAGTCATTCTACCCCAGTGAACACCAACACTAGGAACAACATCATAGTCATTCTACCCCAGTGCGTACGACTGTATCACGTATACTCCACTAGGAACAACATCTCAGTTATTCTACCCCAGGGAGCACCCTACCAGGAACAACATCTCAATTATTCTACCCCGGTGGTTATTCCACTAGGAACGACATCTTAGTCATTCTACCCCAGTGTATACGACCATGCCACTCTACCTCACTAGGAACAACATCTTGTCATTCTACCCCAGTGATTACTCCACTAGGAACAACATCTTGTTATTCTACCTCAGTGATTACTCCACTAGGAACAACATCTTGTTATTCTACCCCAGTTTTATTCTACCCCTAAAATGGAAAATGAGAAAAACTCTCCAACAATCCAAACAAATTCAACAAACACATACATAATCATACACATTGATAGAATAATAATATTTCACACCCTTACCTTGATTAATCGGAAGCTAGAAGTCGTTCTTGATGATTCCAAGCTTTCCCCTCTTTTTCCTTCTCTTTTCCCCTTTTACTCTTTCTCTTCTCTTCTCTTTCTCTTATCTATCTCTTATGTTTCTATCCTTCTCTTTCCACTTTCTCTTATATATCTTTCCCTTCTATTTCTCTTCAATATATTTCTTCTCTCAAAATATCTACTAATTCCTTTAAATAATCATCCAATAATTTCAATAAATCAATTAATTAACATAAACAATTAATTAATGAAATTTGGGCTGTTACAACCCTCCCCAACTTTAGGAATTTTCGTCCTCGAAAATCTTATCTGATTCAAACAACCCTGGATACGACTCTCGCATCCCAATCTCCCAAATCCAACTTTCTCCCAAACTACCTCCACCAAAGGAATCCCTTTACTTCGAAGTTGCTTCTCGTTCATCAACCTGAACAAGCAATGCCTCAATAGTCAAATCCTCCCTCACTTGTACACTATCCATCTGAATCAATGCACTTACACTTCCTCAACTCAGGCACATACCAAATCATGTAAATTCACCAGCGACAGCGGTAAAACAATCTAACATGCTACTTCGCCCACGCTTCCGCTGCGCCACTCTGATACAAATCAACAAAACACGGTGTGTGCTTTCGAGAAAGCTCGACCAACACCCGTCACCACTGTAACTCTCAAAACACGTCTTTTCTTGGATCCTTTTGATCTTTTCAGTCGTCTCTTACACAATCTCAGGTCCGAGTATAACACTCTCGCCGGACACACATCGACACAAAGGAATCCTACACCTCCTACCATAGAAAGCATCATACGATGTCATTCCGATACTTAGAATGAAAACGGTTATTGTAGTTAAACTCAATCAGCGAAAATTATCTACCCCCTGATCCATCTTGATCCAACACACAAGCTCTCAACAAATCCTCTACATACTGGATAGTTCTCTCTGTTTGCCCATCCGTCCACGAATGCTAGAAAGAATCCAACTTCAACATGACATTCAAAGTGTCTACAAAACTCTTCCAAAATCTCAATGAAGAACTCAGATTCCCATCTGACACAATATTCGACGGCATCTCATCAAGAATACCAATAGTCGGTCTCAACAGACAAAGCTCAACTCCATAAGAAGTCTCTTCACAGACCAAACTCATATCCCGAATTTGCTTAATCAGTTCTAACTTATTTACCATCATCATCAGTATATACAGAGATTTCCAATTATTTCCTCTGCCTCATATTCAACTCTTTCAAATCAAACAAATACCTTAATCTCGTAAGATCACCAACCATCTTAAATCTCAACTAAACAATTGAAGCCTCCAACTCCGGCACAAACACAACAACAAAAACAACCAACTCTAAATCACTTGTCAGATAAGTCCCCTTAATATACTCGACCTCACACTCTGTTGCCGTAGCACACACACCAGACACAAGTCTCAAAACTACTCAATTAATTTAATTCCTTGACCATCCAAATAGACATATAATATGGAGCTCTCAATACCGGATTAGTTTCCGCAACTAAGTCAATCACAACTCCATTTCACGTCCTTGTCAGGATAACTCCTAGACAACTATAATTATTTGGCAAACCGCCAACTTCCCACTTTCATTAACACTCAAAATTCCCATCAAAATTAAACATCTCAACACTCTCTTGTGCCGACTCATCAAAATAATTCTTAAATTAACTCAAGACAATTCACTGCATCACGCCATCTAAACTTGCCAGATACATCTATCCCCTCCAACACAATCCCAACTATAAGAGCGTTCAACCACACACTGAGCTATAACTCCACACTTGCAGCATCCTGGAGAAGCACAAGTTTCTCCCCCACTTGAATCATTCCCACTTCTGCAGACAAAGGTTAGGCAACAAACACGCACCGACAGTGTTTTCACACACATGTCGCATACAAGGGAACAAACAACATTAGACAACTTGGTCGGACGGACCAACCAAGCTCTGATACCACTAATGTAACACCCTTCTAAACCCCATAGAAAATATATGAATAATCAGAGTAAATTTTCATGCATTCACAAAAGGGCGTCACACATAACTTTCAAACATCAAAAACCACCTGTCATGCTCATTAACACTTATAATAAATAATCATGCTTCTCACAATTTCACTTTGCATGTAGCAGCGAATTCATTTTATAACATAATTCTCTTAACAAAATATTCAGATTCATCACATACTTCAACATTACTTAGGCTCCAAGGCCAACATCATAATATTCCAATGAGTACAAAAACGTAACATAGAATACATAATGTATTTCAAAATATAAACCAAACGATCCCAGTGTTACATGACCAGAGCACGACTCGACCCAACATAATTAAATTACTAAACAGCTATACCAATAGCGACTTTGCAACTACAAGCAGCTCTACTCTTGATACCTGCACGATGCCAGATAGGACATCATTCCAGCAGAAGGGTGAGAAATATTATCATAATAATTAATGCATATATATATATATATATATATATATATATATATATATATATATATATATATATATATATATATATATATATATATATATATATATATATATATATATAAAAGCATAGAATACACACATTCCGCATATATATATATATATATATATATATATATATATATATATATATATATATATATATATATATATATATATATATATATATATATATATATATATATATATATATATATATATATATATATATATATATATATATATATATATATATATATATATATATATAAAAGCATAGAATACACACATTCCGCATTTCTCAGCACAAGTCATCCATATACGTCACAAGGTATATACAATATATATGGATAATCACCAAGCATATTTCCTCATACATACATCCACAATTTCAATCAATTCACCTAAACATACACATTATGTTTAATTCACCAGAATTCATATAAACATATAATCATGTTTATTCATTAATTCCTCAGTCAATATCATTCACAATTACATATTCACAATTCACATCATTGCACATAAACATTTACAATTATGTTTATTCATCACAATTCATCATAAAATACACACACACACACACACACACACAGATATATATATATATATATATATATATATATATATATATATATATATATATATATATATATATATATATATATATATATATATATATATATATATATATATATATATATATATATATATATATATATATATATATATATATATATATATATATATATATATATATATATATATATAACACCAAGCATATTTATCATGCATATATCCAAAGTTCCCAATTCAACAATTCACACACAAGCATACTTTCATATAACAATGATATCTATGCCATGTGACTCATATAAAACTCATCAATTCTCATCGATCTCCATTTGAGATTATGGGTACATCGCTTGTACCCCACCAGGAACAACATCTCGGTCATTCTACCCCGGTGATCATTTCACTAGGAACGACACATAGTCATTCTACCCCAGTGAACACCAACACTAGGAACAACATCATAGTCATTCTACCCCAGTGCGTACGACTGTATCACGTATACTCCACTAGGAACAACATCTCAGTTATTCTACCCCAGGGAGCACCCCACCAGGAACAACATCTCAATTATTCTACCCCGGTGGTTATTCCACTAGGAACGACATCTTAGTCATTCTACTCCAGTGTATACGACCATGTCACTCTACCTCACTAGGAACAACATCTTGTCATTCTACCCCAGTGATTACTCCACTAGGAACAACATCTTGTTATTCTACCCCAGTGATTACTCCATTAGGAACAACATCTTGTTATTCTACCCCAGTGAGTACGAGTTTTACACACACACACACACACACACACACACACACACACACACACACACACACACACACACACACACACACACACATAATCATAAAATAATCATATGCACTTAAGATCGTTTTCGCATCTTAATCTCATGCATACTCAAATAATTCATCACACAAGAATTATATACTGATTACACATACAACACATATTCCATATTAATCAAAGTATTCATACTTTCAACAACATCACTATTATCAAGTAATGCACACATATTCACAATATGTTCTCATGCATTATTCACAATATTGCATACAATCAATATGCATTCACAATTCAATACCACCACCACATTTTCAATCAATACACACATATTCACAATATGTTCTCATGCATTATTCATAATATCATGCCGAACGACAACGAACCTCATCATAAATCATCATGCATTTTTAATCAATTTAAACAATGCATATATTTTTCAAAAGACCACATTTATCAAGCAATGCACACATATTCACAATATGTTCTCATGCATTCTTCACATACAATCGCATAGAAAATCATTATGCATTCACATCATCATGCCAAACGGCAATCGAACGCTCTAATTATTTAAGCCTCACTTACTTAAAATAGTTAATCTTGATTAATCGATAAAATCGGCTAAAAATCAGCTAAAAATAATATTTCTTTTCACCAAGTTATAGAACATATTATTAGCTTCAGTTTAATATAAAGAATGACAAAATCCGATAAACGGTGAAGAAGTTATGAATTTTCAAAGTTTCGAAAAAATAATAGTTTCTCACACTTACAACGTTAACCGGTTAACGGCCCCAAAAACTCAGTTTTTGGCCATTTTTAATACCGTTAATCGGTTAACCCATAGTGTTAACTGGTTAACACCTGAAAAACTTGGAAAAACAAGCTACGGGTTTGTGCTCAAAACCCCTAAAACCCGACCGATTTAATTATTTTCTCCCGATTAAATACCTACTCAGCATTACCAATCATATAGTAACAATTTAGGATCATAAAATGCAAATTCTACGATTTCCAATTTTCATTCAAAATCTTAACCTCCAATTTTCCAAAAATGTCAAAACTCACAAATTCAACCAAATTCAATCAAACGAAATCCTATAATCACGGCTAAACATTACCCGACTAAACTACGCAATTTATTTCGAGTTTCATTCATGAAAACATTGGTTTCTATCGATTAAACTCATTTCTGCCCTAAAATGGAAAATGAGCAAAATTCTCCAACAATCCAAACAACTTCAACAAACACATACATAATTGTCGCTACTGCGAAAAAAGGTGCCGACAAAGACAGAAGAGTCGCCACCTTTCGTTATTTATCCCACAGGAAGGGAAAGGAAACGATCGGAACAAACCTACCGAAAAGGAAAAGACGAGGTCATCGCAACCAAGTCTGGGTTCGGGAGTCGGTTACGCAAGGGGAAGGTATTAGCACTCCTCACGTCCGTTGTACTCAACGGGATCCATGCTTGTTGTGTTTATCTGACGGGTTGGTTTAACTATCTACCTATCAAGGCTGGTCTGAAAAGAAAATAAAAATGACTCGGCAAAGCATCGCGCTTCGTGCCTACTTTATCTCGTCAGAGAATGAGAAATCAGAGTCAATGTAGTTCGGCTAACTATGGGTAACAGATGGGGGAAGGTGGCTCGCCAATATGTCAGTATTGTGCCTACGTACTCTCAACAGATATGAGAGATCACAACTTACGTAGTTCGGGATACTACGGATTACGGGGTTCAGATTTATCTGTTTTTTCGAGTAGGGTTAACAAACAGTTCCAGCAGTTTGATGTATGCAACTTGCTCGTCAGAGACTCGTGCGTTACTGTTTACGGTAGAACTGAGTGTTAACGACACTCTTTTTTCTGAAACGTTTTCCTGATTAAGGACCCACGGGGCAAAAAGGGTTTGAAGTTTGTTTTCTGTCTTTTATGGAAGAGGTGTTTTTTATGGATGTCTGTAGTTTGTATAGCACTAGAGACTATGAATTAGGAGCAAATGTGTCGCATATCGCCCAAAGGACATATACTAAACACTCTAGATGATTGAGAGGAGACCGCTCAATTATCATTTCCTAAGTAGCTTAAGGCTCGTAACGCCCTGTACTAACTTGCCTTTATTACGTTTTTTACTATTGTTCTGGAGATGAGAAGAGGGAGGGCACAACTAAGGGGAAACTATCAAGTCCTAACAGTTGTCATGCCAAGGATTCATCCTATGGTTGAGGTTTGAAACAGGGAACTCCTAAATGTTATCATGTAAAGGTTTCAACCTAAATTTCTATCATCACTTCCTTATCAAAGGAAGTGAGAGTCCTAGGGGATCACGTCAATGGGAAACAGACAACAGACAAAATATCTGCTACACATTAGTAAAACAGATAAACAAAAAAGAAAACAGTAAAGATGCAAATGCAATGCAGCAATACAAGCAGAGGGAGACTCACTCAACCTCTAAGCAATCAAGCAAAGAAAACAGTCAAAAAACTGGCAAGCAAAGGGAGCTCAGCTCAACCTTTCTATGCAAATACATCAATTAGAAAGAGAAAAACAACACACAAGTAAGGGGAGAATCACCTCAACCCTTAAGGCAAGCAAGCAGAGGGAGACCCACTCAACCTCTTAATGCAGTCATGCACCTACACTTAGACTAAACATGAATTATTCTAATGCAACACACCACTCAATCATGAATGAAGGCAAGGAATTATGACAAATAAGGAATTCATTCCACAAGTAATCAGACAAGACATCTATCCTAAGGAAAGGAATTGATGATGGGATGCATGGTGTATACCAAAAGTATCCACCATGATGTTCAACCAATCATGGGAGATTAGAAATGAAGGGAAGCATGGTGTATGCCAAAGGTGTAACACCCCCTTTCTATACCCCCAAAATAAACAGTTAAATCATTTAGGCACAGATTCAAAATTTTGTCAGAGTACATTTGCAACGTGGCATAAAAGGGAAATATCACATTATCATAAAAATTCCAACACATACAACACCTGCTCAATCGGATATGCAACAACGGGGTAGCACCCACAAGAAATATTTAGAACAAGGCGGAAATATCCAAATATTCCATAATTCTTCAAAACATATGTTCACATATACAATTATCATACATCATGTTTACAAAACATATCATCAGCAGATACATACTCAGATGCATCACAAAAAGAACAAAATAAATCCTATCTACCCGGTGCTACATATCAGAGCCGACCGACCAAAAAGGGAAGAAGCCACGCTTCATAAAAATACCTCCAGCAATCTAATCTGCAATGCCTCATAGAGCATTAAAAGAAACCACAGAAGGGTGAGAAACAATATCATAATAACAATGCATACAAACATATATATATATATATATATATATATATATATATATATATATATATATATATATATATATATATATATATATATATATATATATATATATATATATATATATATATATATATATATATATATATATATATATATATATATATATATATATATATATATATATATATATATATATATATATATATATATATATATATATATATATATATATATATATATATATATATATATATATATATATATATATATATATATATATATATATATATATATATATATATATATATATATATATATATATATATATATATATATATATATATATATATATATATATATATATATATATATATATATATACATAATATCCAATATACGTCTTTCACATTCTCACCACAACTCACCTCGTCATACCGTACATCGCAATGTATTCTCATTATCTATTTACAAATAGAACACCATGCACATACAATATGCATCAACAATGTTTACATCAGTTCATAAACACATAAAACATACATATTCATATATTCACACATACATGTGTCTTCAAGCATACCAATCATGCCAATCATCAGCAATTCATATAAACATTTACAATTATGTTTACTCACCATACACCATGCAAGATGTCATTATGCAACTCATAGAGACCGACACACGACTCTATGCAGATGCAAATGCGGTACTGACTCATTTCAGCAGGTTCAATTTAAGAACCAAATAACCATCGATCACACCCCACATGGGCACACGAGGTTCTGCAGATTCTACGCGGAATCAAAATAACCATCCTAACATACGAGGTTCTGCAAATCCACTGAGGGATCAATAATTAACCATCGCTCACACCCCACAAGGGCACACGAGGTTCTGCAGATTCACCGAGGAATCAATCGACACAAGAATGCATACCATGATGCTTCACATGCAACATGACTCATGGCACTCTTGAAATGCACACATGTTTACAAACATACTCATGCATTCTACACATTCATCACATATATTCATACAAACATCATAGATTTTTAATCAAGCTAAACAATGCACATAATTGCCCAAACGACCACAATTCATAATCTAGGATTCACGCCATACGACTACCTACAGCACATCACAAACCAGCATATAAGCTATTAAATCAAAGAAGGGTCGATTGCCACCGAAACCCCAAGCCACGACAGTACCACGCAACAGGGGAAAAAATTCATCCTGCTACGTTCGCTACACGCTCGCCTAGCGAGCGTTCGCTACCTCCTCGCCTAGCGAACTGCTAGCGAGCAAGAACAGAGGCTACAGACCTCGTTCGCCACAGCGAACCTCCAGCGAGCTCCTCGCTGCTCCCTGTGCATCCAGCGAGGGACATTAAAACCATTCTGTCCCAAGTCTGGGACCGTTCGCTGCGCACTCGCCTAGCGAACTGCCAGGGACCACTCGCGACCTGCTCGCCTAGCGAGCTGCTAGCGAGCGTCTGCGATTTCCACTTCTCCCCACTGTTCAGAATCCAAAACCACCGATAAAATCACCCGATGAACTCCAACTCATATCCAGTAGCCTTAGTCTAACATATATCGACTAATCTACGTCATCTAATCACGATTCTAACCGTTAGACAACGATTTCTATCGATTAAACCAAATTCAACCTAAAATGGAAAGTGTAGAAAAACTACCAACAATCCAAAACAATCCAACAAGATCATATATGATTATACACATTGATAGAATAATAAAGTTTCACACCCTTACCCGATCAATCGAAAGCTTTGGTGATGATTTCTTGAAGTTCTAGGTTTTCCTCTCCTTTTCTCTCCACTTTCTCTTCTCCTCTTTCTTTCTCTTGTTTTTCTCTCTATGTTACTATATTCTTTTCTTTT
This sequence comes from Lathyrus sativus, assembly GCA_963859935.3. NCBI lineage: Eukaryota > Viridiplantae > Streptophyta > Magnoliopsida > Fabales > Fabaceae > Lathyrus > Lathyrus sativus. The sequence goes on from OZ012741.1 coordinate 92,452,274, forward strand.
CCTCTCTCATCTCATATTTCTATTTCTTTCCTCTCAAATTCTTTCCACACACTAATTAATCAATTCTCACAAAAATATCCACTTAGCATAATCACTAATGCCCAAAATACCCTCCAACCTATTTTTACCCGAAACACTCAAAATCGGTAAAAAGAGAAAATAGCATAATATGTACACATAACATATTAAACACATAAATCCTATATTTAAAATAATAATTCAATCAATTAAATTAAAAGGACTCAAAATAAAGGAAATCGGAATCGGGGCGTTACAACTCTCCCCCACTTAGGAATTTTCGTCCTCGAAAATATTACCTGATTCGAACAGCTCAGGATGCGACTCACGCATCTTACTCTCCAATTCCCAAGTCATATTGCCTTCCGCAGCACCTCCCCATGCTGCTTTTACAAGCGAAATATCCTTGCCTCTTAGGTTCTTAACTTCGCGGTCCAAAATCATAACCGGTAAAACCTCAGCCGTAAGATTATCTCTTACCTCCACTTCATCCATAGGAATCACATGTGACGGATCTGGAACATACTTCCGAAGTTGCGAAACATGGAACACATCATGCAAATTCGAAAGACTCGGAGGCAACGCCACACGATAAGCCACCGCACCAACTCGTGCAATAATTTGATACGGACCAATAAAACGAGAAGTCAACTTCTTCGACTTCAAAGCACGACCCACACCCGTAACCGGTGTAACTCTCAAAAACACATGGTCACCTTCTTGAAATTCAAGATCCTTCCTTCTCTTGTCATGATAACTCTTTTGCCTATTCTGAGAAGCTTTCATCTTTTCCTGAATAAACTTCACCTTCTCCGTCGTTTGTTGTACCATCTCCGGTCCAACTACCGATCTCTCTCCGGTTTCATGCCAACACAAAGGTGTTCGACATCTCCGACCATACAAAGCCTCAAAGGGTGCCATACCAATACTTGCATGAAAACTGTTGTTGTAAGTGAACTCGATCAATGCCAGAAAGCTATCCCAAACACCACCTTGCTCGAGCACACAAGCACGCAACAAGTCTTCCAACGATTGAGTCGTCCTCTCAGTTTGGCCATCCGTCTGCGGATGATACGCCGAACTCAATCTCAACTTAGAACCTAAAGCCTTTTGCAAACCTTCCCAAAATCTAGAAGTAAATCTAGGATCTCTATCCGACACGATACTCTTGGGAACTCCATGCAACTTCACAATCACCCGAACATAAATCTCGGCTAACTTTTCCAAAGGATAACTAATATCAATCGGAATAAAGTGAGCAGATTTAGTAAGCCTATCAACAATCACCGAAATAGCATTGTGACCTCTTTGCGTATTTGGTAAACCCGTAACAAAATCCATGGATATACTATCCCATTTCCATTCCGGAATATCCAACGGTTGCATCAAACCACTAGGCTTCTGATGTTCCACTTTAGACTTCTGGCAAGTCAAACACGAATACACAAACCGAGCTACATCCCTCTTCAATCCGGACCACCAAAAGATTTTCTTCAAATCTTGATACATCTTATTCGCACCCGGATGAATACTCAATTTACTCCGGTGTCCTTCCTCCAATATCATCTTTCTCAAATCCACATCGTCGGGAATACAAATACGACCACGGAATTTCAAAACTCCAAAATTATCAACCTTAAAGTCCTCATTCTCATTCATCATCAAATCCACAAATTTCAAATCCAACTTTTGCTTTTCACGAACGGTAGCTAGAAAATCATTCGTAACATACAACATACCAAGTTTCACACTTCTCGGCGTCATTTCACAAACCAAACTCAAATCTCTAAAACTCTCCAAAAGTTCCCATTCTCTTACCATCAATGTAGACATATGCACTAACTTCCGGCTCAAAGCATCGGCTACAACATTTGCCTTACCCGGATAGTAATTCAAACCAAAGTCATAATCCTTCAAAAACTCTAACCACCTCCTTTGCCTCATATTCAATTCCTTTTGTTCAAATAAATACTTCAAACTCTTGTGGTCGCTAAAAACTTCAAATCTCGCACCATAGAGATAATGCCTCCAAATTTTCAAAACAAAGACCACGACCGCCAATTCCAAATCATGCGTGGGATAATTCTTCTCATGCACTCTCAATTGCCTTGAAGCATAAGCCACAACTTTACCGTCTTGCATCAAAACACCATCCAAACCGGACAAAGAAGCATCACAATAAACCACAAACGATTCCGTCGGATTTGGCAAAATCAAAACCGGCGCCGTTGTCAACCGTCTCTTAAGTTCAACAAAACTCTTCTCACAATTAATGTCCCAAACAAAAGTCTTTCCCTTACAAGTCAACTAAGTCAATGGAAGTGCCAACTTCAAAAATCCCTCAATAAACCTCCGATAATAACTGGCCAAGCCCAAAAAGCTTCGGATCTCCGTAACCGACTTAGGAGCCTCCCATTGCATCACCGCATCAATCTTGGACGGATCAACACAAATACCATTACCAGAAATAACATGCCCAAGAAAACTCACTTCCGATAACCAAAACTCGCACTTGGATAACTTAGCATACAGTTGCTTCTCCTTCAAAACTTGCAACACAACCCGAAAATGCTCTTCATGCTCTTCTTGGGACTTAGAGTAAATCAAAATATCGTCAATAAACACAACTACGAAATGATCCAACTGCTCATGAAAGATACAATTCATATATTCCATAAACACACCCGGCGCATTAGAAACTCCGAATGGCATCACAGAAAATTCATAATGACCACACCGTGTCCTAAAAGCCGTCTTTTGAATATCTTCTCCTTTAACACGAATCTGGTGATAACCTGACCTCAAATCAATCTTACTAAAAACACGGGCACCAACCAATTGGTCCATCAAATCATCAATTCTAGGAAGCGGATACTTATTCTTAATAGTCACCTTGTTCAACTGCCGATAATCAATACACAATCGCATGCTCCCATCTTTCTTCTTTACCAACAATACCGGCGCACCCCAAGGAGAAACACTCGGCCTAACAAATCTCTTTTCCAATAAATCATTCAATTGTCTCTTCAACTCTACCAACTCCGATGCCGACATACGATACGGTGCCATCGAAATCGGTCTAGTACCGGGAACTAGATTAATCAAAAACTCAACTTCCCTTTCCGGCGGTACATCCGTAATGTCCTCTGGAAATACTTCTGGAAAATCACATACCACTGGAACCAAATCCAATTCAACCTTATTCTCTACCGACAGCGACGCAAACAAACAGAACACTTGAGCTTCATCCGCCAAAAGTTTCTTCAACTCTTTAGTGGATAGAAAACTCTCTTCCTCCTCATCTCCCAAAGATGGAAACCTCACCAACTTGTGATAACAATCAATACGAACTCTATTGTACTGCAACCAATTCATACCCAAAATCACATCTAATCCTTCTAATGGCAAACACACCAAGTCCATAATAAAGTCCTTACCATACATGGTCAAGGGACAACTCAAACATACCAAAGACGTAGTTACCAACCCCGAAGCGGGCGTCTCAATAACCATATCACCACCACAAGAAGAAAAACACAAATCCAAACGCTTAGCGCACTCGAAAGAAATAAACGAATGAGTTGCTCCGGTATCGATAATAGCAACTAAGGGCATATTATTAATAAAGCATGTACCTTTAATCAACTGATCTGCATTAGTAGTGTCTGCACCCGTTAATGCAAATACCTTCCCGCTTGACGGAGCTTGCTTTGCCTTAGTACACTTCGTACTAATATGACCAACCTCCCCACAGTTAAAACACTTAATCACATTCCTTCTACATTCAGTTGTAGCATGACCGAGACCACCACAATTAGCACACTTTTCCCCAGCCTTCTTACACTCAAAAGATTTGTGCCCCTCTTCGCCGCACCTATAGCACTTAATGGGACCAGAACTCCCTCCTCCGGATTTTTTGACAAAGTGTTCCCTATGCTTGCCTTTATCAGCAGGCGTCACATAAGGCCCACTCCTTACTGGTTGCTTCCCTCGTTTTTCATTCAAACTCTTATAGTGAGTAGAACGAGCTCTACTATCTTCTTCGAAAATTCTACAACATTCGGTTAAGTCCGAAAATCTTCGAATCCTCTGATATCCCACAACTTGCTTGATCTCCGGGCGCAAGCCATTCTCGTACTTAATACACTTGGAAAATTCCGCCGTCACCGCATCATAGTGAGGATGGAATTTCACCAACTCCGTAAACTTAGCCGTGTAGTCAACCACGGACATGTTCCCTTGTTTCAATTCTAGAAACTCCATTTCCTTCTTTCCCTTCACACTCTCCGGATAATACTTCCTCAAAAATTCAGTGCGGAACAAATCCCAAGTTATTTCCTCATCATCAACTTCAAGAATTTGTCTTATGCCGACCCACCAGTCATCGACTTCTTCTCTCAGCATGTGAGACCCAAGTCTCACCTTGTTCCTCTCAGCGCAATTCATAACTCTGAAGATCCTCTCGACCTCCTTCAGCCAAATCTGAGCACCGTCCGGATCAAACCTTCCTTTGAACACCGACGGTTGATTCTTTCTAAACTCATCGTTAGCATTCACATTCGGCGCACCCTGCACCGCTCGAGCCATAGCCTCCAATGCCGCAGCCATCGCGTTGTCATTACGACCAGCCATATTCTGATTATTCCCAAAAATAACAACAAGGTCAAACAACCGTTCAACCAACAAAAAAGCGAGACAGATACAACTGACTCAACACTGGATCTGATACCACTTAATGTAACACCCCCTTTCTATACCCCCAAAATAAACAGTTAAATCATTTAGGCACAGATTCAAAATTTCGTCAGAGTACATTTGCAACGTGGCATAAAAGGGAAATATCACATTATCATAAAAATTCCAACACATACAACACCTGCTCAATCGGATATGCAACAACGGGGTAGCACCCACAAGAAATATTTAGAAGAAGGCGGAAATATCCAAATATTCCATAATTCTTCAAAACATATGTTCACATATACAATTATCATACATCATGTTTACAAAACATATCATCAGCAGATACATACTCAGATGCATCACAAAAAGAACAAAATAAATCCTATCTACCCGGTGCTACATATCAGAGCCGACCGACCAAAAAGGGAAGAAGCCACGCTTCACAAAAATACCTCCAGCAATCTAATCTGCAATGCCTCATAGAGCATTAAAAGAAACCACAGAAGGGTGAGAAACGATATCATAATAACAATGCATACAAACATATATATATATATATATATATATATATATATATATATATATATATATATATATATATATATATATATATATATATATATATATATATATATATATATATATATATATATATATATATATATATATATATATATATATATATATATATATATATATATATATATATATATATATATATATATATATATATATATATATATATATATATATATATATATATATATATATATATATATATATATATATATATATATATATATATATATATATATATATATATACATAATATCCAATATACGTCTTTCGCATTCTCACCACAACTCACCTCGTCATACCGTACATCGCAATGTATTCTCATTATCTATTTACAAATAGAACACCATGCATATACAATATGCATCAACAATGTTTACATCAGTTCATAAACACACAAAACATACATATTCATATATTCACACATACATGTGTCTTCAAGCATACCAATCATGCCAATCATCAGCAATTCATATAAACATTTACAATTATGTTTACTCACCATACACCATGCAAGATGTCATTATGCAACTCATAGAGACCGACGCACGACTCTATGCAGATGCAAATGCGGTACCGACTCATTTCAGCAGGTTCAATTGAAGAACCAAATAACCATCGCTCACACCCCACATGGGCACACGAGGTTCTGCAGATTCTACGCGGAATCAAAATAACCATCGTAACATACGAGGTTCTGCAAATCCACCGAGGGATCAATAATTAACCATCGCTCACACCCCACAAGGGCACACGAGGTTCTGCAGATTCACCGAGGAATCAATAATTAACCATCGCTCACACCCCACAAGGGCACACGAGGTTCTGCAGATTCACCGAGGAATCAATCGACACAAGAATGCATACCATGATGCTTCACATGCAACATGACTCATGACACTCTTGAAATGCACACATGTTTACAAACATACTCATGCATTCTACACATTCATCGCATATATTCATACAAACATCATAGATTTTTAATCAAGCTAAACAATGCACATAATTGCCCAAACGACCATAATTCATAATCTAGGATTCACGCCATACGGCTACCTACAGCACATCACAAACCAGCATATAAGCTATTAAATCAAAGAAGGGTCGATCGCCACCGAAACCCCAAGCCACGACAGCACCACGCAACAGGGAAAAAAATTCATCCTGCTACGTTCGCTACACGCTCGCCTAGCGAGCATTCGCTACCTCCTCGCCTAGCGAACTGCTAGCGAGCAAGAACAGAGGCTACAGACCTCGTTCGCTACCTCGTTCGCCATAGCGAACCTCCAGCGAGCTCCTCGCTACTCCCTGTGCAGCCAGCGAGGGACATTAAAACCATTCTGTCCCAAGTCTGGGACCGTTCGCTGCGCACTCGCCTAGCGAACTGTCAGCGACCATTCGCGACCTGCTCGCCTAGCGAGCTGCTAGCGAGCGTCTGCGATTTCCACTTCTCCCCACTGTTCAGAATCCAAAACCACCGATAAAATCACCCGATGAACTCCAACTCATATCCAGTAGCCTTAGTCTAACATATATCGACTAATCTACGTCATCTAATCACGATTCTAACCGTTAGACAACGATTTCTATCGATTAAACCAAATTCAACCTAAAATGGAAAGTGTAGAAAAACTACCAACAATCCAAAACAATCCAACAAGATCATACATGATTATACACATTGATAGAATAATAAAGTTTCACACCCTTACCCGATCAATCGAAAGCTTTGGTGATGATTTCTTGAAGTTCTAGGTTTTCCTCTCCTTTTCTCTCCACTTTCTCTTCTCCTCTTTCTTTCTCTTGTTTTTCTCTCTATGTTACTATATTCTTTTCTTTTCCTCTCTCATCTCATATTTCTATTTCTTTCCTCTCAAATTCTTTCCACACACTAATTAATCAATTCTCACAAAAATATCCACTTAGCATAATCACTAATGCCCAAAATACCCTCCAACCTATTTTTACCCGAAACACTCAAAATCGGTAAAAAGAGAAAATAGCATAATATGTACACATAACATATTAAACACATAAATCCTATAATTAAAATAATAATTCAATAAATTAAATTAAAAGGACTCAAAATAAAGGAAATCGGAATCGGGGCGTTACAAAAGGCATCCACCATGACACTCTACCATTCATGGGAAAATCATCTGCCTAAGAGTCTTCAGTAGGAACCCTAAGGATTAGTTAAGGATCACCTAAACAAAAAGGGATTAAAGGCTCTATTAAGGCCTAATCTAGGTTCTAAAGAGGTATCTAACTAAGTTCTACTCTATCAAGAAAGGATTTGAAACCTAGAGTTAACTAATATTCACTTAAAAGACTAATCTATGAAGTTATCCTAGTTAGGGTCACCTAAACCATAATCAACTTGGAAAATGGGGGAATAATAGAAGATCACTTCTAAAAATGCTAAGGAAAATCTTAGATGATCCTACATGTGTTAGGTAATCCTATTAGAAAATTCAGGGGCAAAGCCTAAATCTAAGGGGTCTAAACAGTTTCTACATCCCAATGTGCACTAAAAGGAATCCATAAAGGGGGAAGTCCTAAAACCTATCTCAAACTCCAACTTATAATCATCTAAAAAAATACAATAAAAAACACACAAACCTATCAAGGAGTCTATAACAAGCATGCAAAATTTCAGCACCAAATTCCAATCCAAGAAATAGTACTAAAATCAGCAAGTAAACTACTCATTTTTACATTTTTTAATCATGCAACAAAAATGAAAAAATAGCACAAAAATGGAAAATTAACCAAAATTCCAAATAAATGGCATACAAAAATAAAAAATAATCCAAGGAACAAACATGATTTTTTTCACATTTTTCTGACAATTATTTATATTTTTAATGAATTAAAAATGATTAAAACAATAAAAGAAAATCATAAAACAATTAAAAGCAATTAAAATGAATTAAAATGCTGCAAAATAACCAGGACCATCAGATCCAAAGACTGGTCCACTTATCCAAGGGAGATGCGCGTGCCACGTAGCAGGAGCCCATTTAATTGAAACGAACCGTTTCACTAACTAATCATGTGTGGCTGGTTGACTAGGGTTCACCCTACGTCCTAATCTGGATCGTTCATGCAGAAAGTATAACCATCCAAGGCCTGTGAGCTTGCCAAGTCATCAGTCAAAGTCAACATCTCTCCAGATTGAATCACAATCATCAGATCTTCATACTAAGTCACTTGTTTCAAACGGATCCAACAGTGCTCGTATCGTCTTCCTCATTTGAACTAAAAATTGGAGGGGGGAAAGTCCAGGGTGGCCGGAGAAGACTCCGGTCGTCTTCTCTGGTGGGTTCACGATGGCCAAACCATCAGGTATCACCAAACTCCACCAAAAACTCCAGATTTACTCGTCTCCTCTCAAGGAACAACATGACACTCTCCATTTTTGCATCTTCTCAAAGAATACGCAGATACAACCATGAACAGAAAAATCGTGCTTTGGAAAATCATCACCAAATGCCAAATTCTCTCCATCAATCTATTCTACTCTCCTCCCTGAGTAAATATCCATGATCAATTCTTGAAATCCTTCAAGATTCAACCCTAATCGAGCCTCTAAACATTTCACTCATCATCAAGAATCATCTCAAAACCTCTCCAAATCATACCTAAATCCATCTATGGTTCAAGAATTACCTAACTGTCGCTATTGCGAAAATCGGCGCCGGCTTGACAGGAGAGTCGCCACCGTGCGTTATTTATCCCTCAGAACGGGAAAGGAAACGCTCGAAGTAAACCTCGCAAAGACGGGAAAAAGGTATGGTCATCGCAACCAAAACCTGGATTCGGGAGTCGGTTACGCAAGGGGAAGGTATTAGCACCCCTCACGTCCATCGTACTCGATGGGATCCATGCTTGGTGTTTATAAGGAAAAGGGTGTGTTTATCTATCTACGCTAATGGTCGGTCTGAAAAGAAAACAAAAGGACAGGACTCGACAGAACATACGGTGTTCTGGGCCTACGTATTCCCTCGTGCAATGGGAAAGTCAGAGTCAACGTAGTTTGACTACCTACGACTAAACGGGAAAAAGGTTGCTCGCTAGGACCTCGCGTCCTGTGCCTACGTACTTCCACACGGCATGGAAGATCAGAGCAAACGTAGTTCGACTAACTACGGCTAAACAGGGGCTCTCACACAACAGTGAGAAAACAAACTGATCCTAAAGGTTCGGGAACCTACAACTACGATCTGGTCTCAAATGCACTCGGGCAAGAGAAAGGGATAACTATTAGTCGTCAGCGGGAAAGTCTCGATCGCACAGCCGCGAGAGAACAAAGGTTAGTCGTTAGTGTGCTCGCTAGGATATCGCATCCTATGCCTACATATCCTCGTCTGGTACGAAGAATCAGAGCAGCTGTAGTTCAGCTAACTACGGATCAAACTACTCAAAAGCTCCTACTGAAAGGAAAGGGAGAAGACACCCTAAAACTATGACTAAGAGGGGAATCTACCTATTGCTATCACGCCTGGTTGAACATCCTAATGTCTATCATAACGACTCCACAGCGGAGAAGTCAGAGCTCCTAAGGGATCATGGCAACAGGACTAAACGGCAAACAAGAAATACTACAAAGTAAAGAAATACTGGAAATATGCATGAATGCAATAACTAAACAAACAAGGCACGAAGGCCGCAAACCACGGAGGTAAGGGAGCTCAGCTCTACCAAATACCAACAAGCAAAGCCACTCAATAACAAACAAGCAGAAGGAGGACCACCTCGACTTCTCATGCACACAAAGTCTACTTCTAAGATGCACCTAACTCAGAACTATCTAAATGAACACCTAAGTCTAATGCAACATAACATCACACAAGTCAAACAATACAAAGAGAAGGCTAGCTAATCTGGCAAACCTCTATCCAAAGCTTAAACAAAAACCCTGAGACAAACTCCTAATCTATCTCTAAACAAAACCCTATGCAACACCTTAAGCAAAGATCTAAGCTAAACCTCTAATCAAAACCCTAAACAAGAGGAATCAATCCCAGTCTCCAAGCTTCAGAACAAGCCTACCAGAGAAAGGGAGCTAAGCAGGCAAACTCATAGTGCCTTCCTCGGGAAAGTACCAGGAGGTTACCACTCAGGAGTCATATCCTATGCGGCTCGACAACTGTGATCAGTTTACATTCCTCCTCAGGAGAAATTAAACTCACATGAAGGCTCCGGCATCACTGGATACTTGAGAAAACCTATATGCACTAAGGGAACTAAGTGAACAGACCCATAGGACCTTCCTCAGGAAAGTACTAGGAGACTGATACTTAGGAATCGTATCCTATGTGGCTCAACAACTGTGATCAGTTTACGTTCCTCCTAAGGAGAAATTAAACTCACAAGTTGGCTCCAACATCACTGGATACTTGAGAAATCCTAGATAAACTAATGGAACTAAGTGAATAGACCCATAGGACCTTCCTCAGGAAAGTACTAGGGGGCTTCCACTTAGGAATCGTATCCCATGTGGCTCAACAACATGTGATCAGTTTACATTCCTCCTCAGGAGGAATTAAACTCACAAGTTGGCTCCAACATCATTGGATACTTACGAAAGAGGTGAGAAGAAAGAATGAAAGTCATTCATAGTGCCTTCCTCAGGAAAGTACCATAAACTCCCTTCAAACTTCAGGATCTCGAACCTCACAAACAGAGAACAAGCTCCTAGACTAAGCCCTAATCCAATGCATCCTTGCAAGCTCCAACAGGACCTCAATCAGCTCCCATCTTCAAGAAGAACCTACAGGCCATCAAACCTCAAGCAACTATCTCTGAAGTTCAACCACAGTTGAACTTCAAAGTCAGAAGTCATCAAGACTTCTCCTATCCTCAAGCTCAGACAAATCATATCAGAACATCCTACAAAAATCTATCAAAAACCTATGGGAAACCTACATGGCTCTATGACAACATACTAAAAAATCAGAACAAAATTCAATACCAGATGAAAGAACCAAAACCAACAAAGCAGGCATATTCACAAACCAATTATCCCATATCAAAACAATACAAAAAAAATGCAATTAAACTGAAAATGCATGATTAAGCTAATGTTTTTGCACTATAAAATTCTACATTGAATTACGAGTCTACAGAAAAAAGAACGGAATTATTTGATTAAACCTACTATTTTTTATGAATTTTCTAACAATATGCATGCACTAAAGAATATTAAAAAAAGTCAATTAAATGGAAAATATACCAAAAATATCAAACAAAAATAAAATGACATTTTTATTTTTATACAATTTTCTAGACATTATTATAAAGTGGTAGAAAAAACAAGAAATCAAAAATTAATTGTTTTTATTTTATTATGAATTTTCCAATATGCAAGAAAATAAAAGAAATTAAAAAAAACAAAATTGAAATAAGATTGAGGGGGGTTTCAAACAACAATGTTTTTTCATCTATTATTGTATTGGGCCCACACCAGGGGGCGTGAATAGCAAATGGGCGCAGGGCCCAATGAGTCAGAAAATCATTAATGAAAATAAAAGAAAAACGCAGGGGGGGGGGTGCATACTAGGTTTTTTTCATGTCATTTCTCATTGGGCTTACGCCCAGGGGGTGTGGATAGCAATAAGGGCCTAAGGCCCAAACCAATTCCAACTGCCTTCTCACACGAGGGAGGGGGTAAACGAGTAACATGAGGATGGTGTCTCAGCAAACGAGTTTTGGGCCTAGCCCAAACCCTAACCCTAACCAACACACAAAACCCTATCTACCTTCCCCCAACCCTAAACACTGTTCATCTCTCTAACCCAGCCGTCTTCAACCTTTCATCCTCCTCAGACTTTCTGCAGATCCTCGTATCTTTCTTCTCAAACTCACCTCTCACACAACTCTCTAACAAATCAAAGCCCTCAAGCTCTCTCAACACTCAAACAAATCAACGAACAAACACAATAATCTCACCATCAGTATTCTCTCACATTCACACACAAATCCAACACAAACCCTAACCAATCGCTACTCACAGTGAAATAACGTAAACCGAAGCTGTGTCATCAACATAGAAGAACATGCAACAAGATCGGAGTGATGCGTACCTGGATGAAGCAAGAACAGGCTGAAGGATCCTTGAAGTTCGTTGAAGGAAGACGCTTGAAGATCGTGATAGATCTGATGAAGGATGCACGCCGTTGAGAAGATCTCCGGATAACTTTCTGGAAAAAAGCAAGAAAGGATCGAACGAACGGTGGATCCTCTGAAGGTGTTCTTGAGAGCGACTTGAAGATGTTGACGAACGAAGAAGGTTCAGATGGAGATCAGAAAGATTTCTGGAAAAAATCAAAGGATGAAGGTTCCTGATTTGAAGATTCCGTGATGAGATGATGACGAACGGAGATGTTCTGGGGATTTTCTGAGTTTTCCTTGAAGGATGGTGGAGGTTGGTTTCTGGAGATTCGTATGAAGTTTCCGGCGAAGTTTGATGTTTCCGGCGAGGTGATGACGAAGGGGGACGGAGGAGGATCGGAGAAGAAAGGAGGAAAAAATGGATTTCTGGAGATTTCTGGTACTTGGGGTTTCCGGCGAAGAAGACGGTGGCCGGAGACGGTTGGACGGTGGCTCAGGGCGTCTGCATGCCCGGCGGCGAGGTCCCGGCGATGCTCCGGTGACTAGCTGTGGTGGTGACAAGTGGTGAAGGGGAAAGGCTGGGAGGAGACACGTGGCTGGACGGGTGGCAACAGAGAGAGAGTGTGAGTTCTGTTGGGACGCGTGTGAGAGTGTGAGGGAGTCTGAGTTGTGAGGTGGGGGCCTTTCTGTGTTACGCGTGGGGCCAGCCTCTGGCTACACGTGGCTGCTGCTTGCATTTATACTCTGAGAGTTTCCCTGGAACGTTCTAGAATGATCTGGACACTGCTGGAATTAGCTGGATTATGCTGGATAATTTCTGGATTTTCTGGACAAATCTGGCACTTTGCTGAATGGGTTGGGCTGCGAAATGGACCTCTGACCTGCGAACTGAACTGGGCCCAATACGAAAAAATGGCCAAAAACTTAAAAAAAACTGAATTGAATTAAAAACATTAAACCAATCAAAATAACTAACAACTAACCTAATTAACTAACTAATACTCAATTAATTAAATCTGAAAACTAATCTAATAATATTCTAATAAATCCTATATTATTTACAAATGATTTAAAATCTATAAAAGAAAATAAAATGAAAAATCTATTCATTTCTATAAAATGAAAAATCTATTCATTTATCTAATATTCTAAAAAATTAATTAAAATTTAAAATCTATTTAAATTCTAAAAAATACTAATAATATCCTACATTATTCTAAAAATGAAAAAATGCTATTAAATCCTATTAACGATTCTAAAAACTATATTACTCTATATTATCTAAAAAATATTAAAATCTATTTAAAAAAGAATTAAAACTATTAAAAATATCTAAAATGATTAAAAATCTATAAAATTCTAAAAATCTATTTAAACTATATAAAAAAAAAATACAAAAACCCTATTTAAATTCCAGAAAAATCTATAAAGCCTATTTAAAATCCACAAAAGTCTATTAAACCCTAAAAAATGCAGACAAATGCAAGTGACCACCATAAAAGAGCGCACGAGACCAGATCGAATTGAACAGAGAACCCCGGGCATCAGAATATCCCAAAATCACTATGCAAGCTAAAAATCACCGAGGAGTGCACAAATTTCCCGAAAATAAAACCCTGATGATCTGGACTAGATCTGCCGTATCTGATAGACGAAAACCAAGCTGTAACCCTGATATCCTCTGTCTGTGCACAAATATCATGCGTCTGATTTGCGAACATGAATTTAAACCACGAGTCAGATAGGAGAACCGGTTGGTCAAAATTTAGGGTGCAACAGCTGCCCCTATTCAAGCGACTTGGACCTGAAGGGTTTGAAGAGCGCTCAGCCTTCAAACATTCGGAGGTACGAGACGGTTGAATACAAATAAAACCCGAAAATTTGCCAACCGCGAGAATATACTGCAAACTGCTTGGGGAATAAAGTCCAGAACCGAGCCCAGTCATTACGGCACCAAACTGATCAATCATCTGATAAAGAACTCCTGATTTTAACGCCAATTACCTGTGATACCCTATATAACAAACCCGAGGGCTGCAACAAAATACTTGATCCTTTCACATTGCCTACTGATAGGCAGGAAGAGAAATATACTCACATCGTCTAAAGATAGACGGAAAGACACCCTTGATCCCGAAGGAAAACTTCAATACTCACATCGTCTAAGGATAGACGGCAAGACGCCATTAATCTCCACATTCACATCGTCTAAGGGTAGACGGGATCATCCTGATTGATGAAACAAATCAATTCACATCGTCTAAGGATAGACGGGAAGAAATTCTCCATACTCACATCGTCTAAGGGTAGACGGGATCATCCTGATTGATGAAACGAATCAATATTCACATCGTCTAAGGATAGACGGGAAGAAATTCTTATGCAATTCAACACCATCCCTCGAATTTCAGAATCCTTCTGTCTACGGGAATTGATGGAAAGATCAATATCCTTGAAGGGGCCACATCGTCAGTATGGACCGACGGGAAGAAAACCACCTTTTAAAGAACCATGTCGTCAATAAGAATCAACGATCGCGAAAACTGAACATTCTTCGAAGAGCCTCGACATCAATAAGGATTGACGATCAGAAAAGTCCCTCTTGAAACGTCATCTCATCCAATAAACCGAAAGAAAACCACTATCCGAAATATCGTTTTGAAACCCCTCAACAATCAAAGATAGCCAGAGAAGACTCGCTGGGGAAACTCACCATACGTATGATCTGGCAATAAGAAAACCGCTGAACAATAACCTGAAACCTCACATCGTCTACTGATAGACGGAAAGAAAAGCCACTTGCTAGAGAAACCCCGTCTTGAACCTCACTGAAGATCGCCCAAAACTTCACATCGTCTACTGATAGATGGAAAGAAAAGCCTATCCTGGGGAAACCCCTTCTTGAAACCCTACTGCGATTACCCGCAACTTCACATCGTCTAAGGATAGACGGAAAGAAAACCACATCCGAACTCAAGACGTCTAATGATAGACGGAGAAATCCACTTATTGGAGGAACACATCGTCAATATGAATTGACGTGGAGAAAAGTCTGTCGATATCAGATGACTGCTTGATCAAAGCATAACTATTGTATGATCTGGAATACGAATAATCTGTTGAACTGTCTGAACACTGCTGCGGGATAAATGCCCCTGAACTGATCACAGAGTAATTCACGCGCCATGTGAGGCTGGCAGAAAATCTGACTTATGCTTCGTATGCATATGCGTATGTTTGAATCTTTCTATGGCGTAATGCTCCATTCAGGATGGAAATGCTACACATTCTGAAAATGTCATGCAGGTATGATGCAAGTATGATGATGCATGCAACATGTTAATGCAGGCTCGAGCTGCCGGAGAAAGCTGGGTACAGAAAACCACTTCGGCAACATAAACGTTGAAGACGAAGCCAACTCCGCTGGGGATACACCGGATATCACAGGATTATCCCAGCAAGATAAATGCTGGGAGAGTGAAATCAACTCCGCTGGGGATATTGGGGACTTAACCGAACACCTCGACGAAGTAATACCCTGCTGGGGAATATAACTCCGCTGTGAAATAGCAGATGCCAAGTATGATTGGACTTCTCTGGGGATAGCCTACCTGTACCAATGAAAAATTGGACTTTGCTGGAGAAAATAGACAGAGTCTTCCCGAGTACTGCCGAAAATTGGATTTGGAAACTGATGCGCTAACACTGATGGGCCTCACAGTGACCGTCAACACGGATCTATGCTTTTTAGGCTACCTGTGATGGGTCAGGTACAACTGACGCTGGAAAACATTTTGCCTGAATACATAGTCTCCGGGTGAAGAGTCAAGGGATAGTAACACGACTTCCCGCATTCATCTCGCTCTCGAAAATCGACTGCATCTGCTCGAATAACTCTGAATGGCCCTGCTGATACGGAGAAGACCAATCCTTTCTCTTCTGATATGCCCCGGCCTGCGGGATCTCTGTGGGGATAGTCCTCGAACGGAAATCTGCAAATCTGAGCCCTGATGGTCTGATATGACATGCCCCAGCGTTCTGAACTTCGGAGAGATGCCTCTCATCAAATGCTCCTCGAGTAACCTTTGCGCGCTTAAGATGTCCTGCCCCTGCCGGCAACGACCTTGCCCCTGATTATTTGATTCAGAGTAGTGCCCCTGACTACGCCGTATTTGCCTGGATCTCAACCTGATTGCCCCAGGATAACTGACTTCGAAAAGCTGATCTGACTGGGGATCACAATAAAAGCTTGCCCCTGCTCTCAAAACATTCGGGCGTTCTGCATTCTATCCTGACCGTACTTTCCACTGTAGGAGGCTTTTCTGCTGTCAAGCGCTTACTCGCAAGTAAAACAAGTTGTTCTGCGTAAAAGATATACTAATGCAACACATATGACAGCTTTGACATCCAATCTGTTCACTGGGAAAAGGAAAAACAGTTCATGGCATATAATGCACAAAACATTTATCAACATTAGTATCAACATGGTAAGAGGAACCTTCTTTTAGGAGTCAGAATCGACGCGACCTTTACCGGAGTATGCTTTCGAAACAACCTGCTTCAATTAGGACTTTTAAAGGTTGTAACATGGTCAGGTTCATGGTTTCGAAAGAAAGGATAAAGGATCAAAGTTTATTTTAACCCACCCATTCTCCTTGATGTTCTCCGATCCTACGTTCAGCTAATTCAACCTTAGCGCTCACCTCTCAGAGGTTGAAAGATAGGAATGATAGTTCGAGAAACTACGAGTTTTCGGAGTGACAGCCACTCACTTTTCGTCTTTGACACTTGAGGTTACACGACTCGTATTTCCATTGAGGATTTTTCTTTTGATCCTTTTCATCTTTTTCTTTTCATATCCCTAACTTTTGCCTGGACTGACTCCTTTTGAGTTTCTTTTGTTTTTTTTTTTTTTTTTTTTTTTTTTTTTTAAGTCCAGCGGGATGCCCTCATTTTTGCCTAAGTCATTTGTTTTGAAGTTTTCTTGACTTAGCGGGCTTTTGGTTCCTTTTTCCTTCATTTTTTTTCCGGACAAGTCGTGTGACACTGGTTGTCTGACTCTTTGGGGAATGGTGTGACTGCCCCACTCTTGATGGAACCATTGTGGTCTTTTAGGCACGACCTCTAGGGGTGTGATTGATCCTCGAACGGACACTCCTTTTGCAATTTGGACGCTCGGTCAAATTAGCTAACACCTACCCTGCCCCAGGTTAAAGATCGAGGGTTTTTCATTCACAGAAAGAAACTCCTACTACAAGGCTCAAAGGGGTTGGCAAGGGATTATCTTCCTTATATCTCCGGTGTTTAGGGATTTGAAACAATGCCTGTACATAATCAACAGGTTTTATCTCAAAAAGCATACAATATCGGCAGTTGCATGTCGTTCATTTTCGTCATCCTCCCCAAATTCTTCTTAACCAAGTGTTGGACATTTGTAAAAACAGTTAGTGAACACGAATGGATTTAATCAAAACATGCATATTTATTTCATTATCATCAATTGAATGAAAACAACAAGTTTTACAAACAAGATTACAAATTCAAACAGGAAAGCAACTACAGATGTAAATAAATGACAAGATAAAACAAAGAAAAATGCTAGCTTCCGAGAACCGGGCTTTCATATTCGTCCTGCTGCTGAACCAGCTATCTTTATTAGAGACAATTCGATGCTGTCCTGATCTGCTTTCAACGACTCAACCAAATTATAAAGCCTTTCCTCCTTCATTCAGATGATTTTGGGACCTTCCTGCCCGAAGCTGATTGCTGCACTATCAAGTAGATCCTGCACTTTGTGCTTAAAAGCTTTACAATTCTCAATCGTATGGCCTGGTGCCCCAGTATGGAACTCACAAGTAGCATTGGCATCATACCCCGGTGGTGGTGGCCCTGTTAAGGGAGCCATTGCCCTCTTGTGAACCAATTGGAGTTGAAGCAACGTTTGCAAAAGCTGTGCATATGGCATAGGAGGAGTTTCCAAATGACGGCTTGCCAGGGGAGCCCGATTCTGATATCTTTTATACCCCTGCTGGTTCTGCTGCTGAGGCTGCTGCTGCTGGTATCGGGTTGACTCTTGAACACCCTTTGTATCAAATGCAACATCGGTTTCTTGACCTTCAATGTATTGATTAACGCCCTCCTTATGCTTAGCCATTTTCTTTCTCAGATCTGCCCCGGGAATAGGCAACAGTTGTGGGCCTGGAGATTCTGACACCATGGAGTCCAGGATACGCTTCTGACCCACCGCAGCTTTAGGAACATCTGTCATCTTAGCATCGACTGAGACAGGAGCAATACGCACAGCTACGCCGCTCGGCGTGAATTCAATATCGTGCGAGTCAATCAGGTCTTGAACATTATGCTTAAAAGCATGACAACCCTCGATGTCGTGTCCGGATGCCCCAGAATGAAACTCACATTGCTTACTGGCATCGTACCCATGAGGAAGCACTCTCGTTGGTGGTTCCAACGTTCTCTTTTTAACCAGATTAAACCTTAATAAAGCCTGCAAGAGCTCAGCATATGTCATAGGCGGCGCCTCAAATATTCTCTTTGGCTTCCCCTCCTGAATCTTCCGTTGAGCCGGATGCATCTGCTGTTGCTGCTGCTCAGGTTCCACATGCACAGGTGGCGCGAGCTTCTTTATTGCGGCTTCAAATAGCTGATCGTCCTCTTTCCTAAGCACGTTCTTGACCACTTCCATGATCAAGCTCATTTGGGTCTTCAGCTGACTGTTCTCCTCTTTGAGAATCTTCTGCTCCAGACGCATCTCTTGCATGTCTCTCATCATCTGCCCCAGCTGGCTTCGGACTTCAATCAATTCGAACTGATTCTGTTCCATACCTCTGAAGGAATTCCTGCAACAAACTGGACGACGAGGAAATAAGACCCACGATTCTGATGTACCTGTTTAAACGATAATGCAATGCAGAAAGCAAACACATATTCATAACAAGACAAAGAGAAACTCAAGCTATAAGCATACAGACGAACATCTCCCACACACGTACAACCAACAAAAGCAGCACGTTAGCACAAATGAGTACGAATACAATGACCCCAGCCAACAATCCTGGTGGTGGTCAGCAAACGCTAGTGCACAAAAGCTAAACGGATAAAGCAGAGAAAACAGATGCGACACCCGGCGCAAAAACCTCTAGAAACTTCTCCCACACAACTGAACTCTCTGATTGACAATCTTCAGAGCACACACTTCCTGTGGAGTCTTCCATGACATTAACTGACGAACCCACACAACTGGAGGATGGAAAATCATTAATCTGAACAAAACCCTGAGGAGTGATGCAAATACGGCTAGAGTCTAACAGATCTTGAACCTGGCTTCTAAGCACCTTACAATCATTTGTTGAATGCCCCTGTGCCCCAACATGGTACTCACAGCGGGCGCTGGCATCAAAACCGGGAGGATACGGTGGAATCACCGGCTTAGTCTCTTTCGGCACTATCAATCCGCTTCTGACCAGATCTGGCAACAACTGACTGTACGACACTGGTAGTTGAGTAAACTGCCTTTCAGGTTTCCTTGGTCTTCGTGGGGCGTGCTGATGCGATCGACGATAGGATGATCGTTGACTTGAAGTGTCTGAAAGCTGATCCTGAGATGCTAGAGATTCTGAGGTGGCGTCATCTCCTTCCCACTCTTCTTGAGAACTGACAACTGACTCAATCTTATCAACCGGGTGTAACACGGTGGGAGAACTGACTTTAAACAATGTTGCGGATAGCAAGAGTCGCCACCGACTTTTATTTTATCCATAAGGAAAGGTTATAAAAGAACAGGAAAGACCTTAGAGAATATTTTGGGTCCGGGGGGTAGGTTATGAAAAGGGAAGGTGTTAGCACCCTTTTCATCCATGGTTATCCATGGGCTCTTAGGTACTTAAGCTCACTTTTGAATTGTTTTGAAAGTGTAGTGTGTGAATAGCAAAAAATTTCAGAATAGTTTAATAATAATCCGTGTATGGATGTGAAAAAACTTGTTTGAAAATTTTGTTGGAAATTTGTTTAAGTGTGAAAAAGTTTTGAAGTGAGCAAGTATCTAGGAGTAGCCTACCCTAATGTTTTAAGGTCTTTCTTATTCTTTATCCTTTCCTTAGTAAGACTATCCCTACTATAATGGAGTAGGTAGTCCTTACTTTGGATGTTAAGGGACATGTGAGGGACAATTGGATTTTTGAAGGCCATTGTGGGGTGTAATAAGCAAACTGGAGGGACTATCATCATTTTTCGAAAGGGACTCGATTCGTAAAGGCAACCATAAGGGACTTTGATGATTTTTCTATTTGAGGGACTTGCTTTATACACCCCACTTAACCATTATTCGTAGGCAACTTGAGGGATATCCTTAGGAAGTGAGACGGCGATTAAAATCGACTTACGTGTGTGACGTGTTTATTTTAATTATCTTTATTTAAAAGTGATCTAAATTTATTTTAATATTACATACATGTTGTTACACTCCCTAATTACTAACCATAATAATAATTAAATAATTAAACAACTTTACATCCAAGAAACAATTACAAAATAATAAGCAAAATAATTAAATAGCAAAGATAAATAAAATATAAATAAGCAATAATAAGTAATAAAGGGGGTTAGTAAGCAATATTTAACAAAATAATAATCATGATTAGAATATAAATGGGTTAGTAAATAAGAATAAACAGAATTAATCCAAATATTATAATAATAAGAAATTAACAATTTTTTAATATAATCAACTAAAAAAAACAAATATGAATGAACAATTGTTTTAATTTACAAATTATTAAATTATATTTTAATCATGAAGTTACTACAAAAAATCTAATTATTATAAGCACAATTATTTATAAACTAAAGTTATGTAGAAAAATATTTGTAAGTATATTTACAAAAATTTGTAAGAATTATAGTAAACATACATACATAATAATTATATTAGAAAATAACATTAAAAAAAAATAGGATTAGATTTGTATTAAAAAATATTTTTAGAGTTTTATGAAATTAGGGTTTATATGAGAAATAAATTTTTAGGGTTTATATAAAAAAAATAGGATTTAGTTATATACAAAAATTTTCTAATTTATACATATTACAATTCAGACATAAAATATAGAAACAAAATTTGTGAAAAAAAACATATTTTTTAAAATTAAAGAAAACAGACATATTTTATTATTATTTATTTATTATTGAGAAATATACATAATATATTTAATTTTTAATATTATAAAATTTAAATCAAATAAAAGGAAAGAAAAAAAAAGCGGAAACTTACCTGGCTGAGGTTTGAACCCAGGCCAGCTTGATTTCCAGGAAGCACAACAACCATCAGGCTGCGGATTTTGCAACGTTTTCTCCTACGAATATTGTTACGAGTTCTTCCACCCTGCGAAACACAAACTTCATCCAAACGGCAAAATTTCACAAAATTGATTGCACCATTGTATTGCTACTGAGTTTTTCAATCGTCCTATGTTTTTCAAATCCATTTATCATTTGAAAATCGTGAAACCCTAAAGAGGGCCGAAAACCCTAATCATGGTGAATTCTTGTTCCTGCAATGAAAATCCAATTGAACCACCCAGAATCGTTCTAGAGTTCATTCTAAACATCCTACAACAATCAAAAACAGTTTAAACATGATAAATCAATGGATTCGAAAACAAAATATTCAAGGTCAAGATGAACTCGGGTTGAGCAATTGGGTGTGTATATGATGCATATGGATGATGATTTATGATCAGAAGAGTCCAAGGAAGCTTGCTATGTCTTCCAAATACCTTGCAATGCTCTGAATTTGAGAACCCGAATATGACTTTTTGAAAGATTTTTGTGCTTTTGATCTTACCTTTAGGCTGCTGCAAAATTCGTGTCTAGGGTTATGTTTGTGCTTAGTATATATGTGTGATGGATTTAGGTCAGAATCATTGATGTGTTGTGTGGATATTTGATCCAAAAAATATTCAAAAAGATCATTGTATAAATTTCAAATATTTGATCATGAGTGCTTGCTATTTTGGGAGAGATCACATGATTTCCTTCTCATTCTAATTCAATCAATGATTATGAATTTCTAGAAACAAAATCTTCACCCAAAAATAGATTTTTATATTTTTTATTTATTTAAAATGATTTTTATGAATTAAATCAATAATAAATAAATAAAAAATAATAATTTGGGAGAGATCACATGATTTCCTTCTCATTCTAATTCAATCAATGATTATGAATTTCTAGAAACAAAATCTTCACCCAAAAATAGATTTTTATATTTTTTATTTATTTAAAATGATTTTTATGAATTAAATCAATAATAAATAAATAAAAAATAATAATTTGGGAGAGATCACATGATTTCCTTCTCATTCTAATTCAATCAATGATTATGAATTTCTAGAAACAAAATCTTCACCCAAAAATAGATTTTTATATTTTTTATTTATTTAAAATGATTTTTATGAATTAAATCAATAATAAATAAATAAAAAATAATAATTTGGGAGAGATCACATGATTTCCTTCTCATTCTAATTCAATCAATGATTATGAATTTCTAGAAACAAAATCTTCACCCAAAAATAGATTTTTATATTTTTTATTTATTTAAAATGATTTTTATGAATTAAATCAATAATAAATAAATAAAAAATAATAATTTGGGAGAGATCACATGATTTCCTTCTCATTCTAATTCAATCAATGATTATGAATTTCTAGAAACAAAATCTTCACCCAAAAATAGATTTTTATATTTTTTATTTATTTAAAATGATTTTTATGAATTAAATCAATAATAAATAAATAAAAAATAATAAAAATGATGAATTTTGGTCAATTGGGTCGTGCACCATGTTATGAGATGGATTGGGTCATAAATTAGGCAGCCCATTTGGAAAGAAATACTTCTAAGCCTCCATTTTCAACATAAACCATCACAAAATTGCCCAACTTTGCAAGGGCACATTTCTCTCAATTTTAAAGGTATGATGGTGTTCTTGGACTTTTTGGAAAGCTTGAAGAGTCCTCTAAACAACCCCATTGGTTTCAGGTCCATATCATTTACCAATCTCAAGTTATGCCCTTTTGAAGTTGTTGACTTTTTGTTGACTTTTGAAATGACCTATAATGTCTTAGATCATATCTTTCAAATAAAGCATTTTTGGGCTTAACCTTCAACATCAAAGTTGTAGAGAATTCAATTTCCTTCAAAATGAGCTTTGGATGGAGACTTGGTGATGAAGTATGTGAAAGTTATGCCTGGTCAAAGTTCAGTTGACTTTTACTGAGGAAACCTTAATTTAGAAACTCCTGATTATTGATGATCTGGAATCTCCTTGATGAATCATGATCAACCCTTGATCAAATGATGAATTTTACTTCATATACTTGATGTTGGCAAAAAATCATGAAGTTTGACTTTGGTTTGACCACAGTTGACCTCAGTTTGACTTTTTAACTGCATTGACTGCTTTTGACTTATCTGATCATCTGACTGAGCAAACTTTTGAGAAAAGTCTTGAAACTTGACATGTGGGTTCTTATACACATATAAGATGTTATGAAGCTCACTTGAAGTCTTGGAAGTCCATTTAGCCTGATTAAAGTCAAAACCCTAGTTTTGGATGCACTGCTTAGGAGGTGCATTGTCTGAGGGAATTGTCAACTCTTCTGACCAATTGTGAACTTTGTGAACCTTGTGAATCTTCATAAGATATCTTGTGATACTCATGGGAGGTATTGTGAAGCTTGTGAACCTTGTGAACATCATGAAGTGGCTTTGTAGACCTCATGACCCTTAGGAAAGCTTTGTAAACATTGTGAATCTTGTGAACCTTGTGAACCTTCAAGAAGCAACCTATGGACTTCATGAACCTCATGAAAGGTATTGAAAGCACTGTGGGACTTGTGAACCTTGTGAACCTTCATAAAGTAGCTTGTGGACTTTATGAACTTCATGAAAGGTTATGCAAGTTGTTGGAGAACTTGTGAACCTTGTGAACCTTCTTAGAACACAAAGTCTTGTATTGTGAGGGCAAATTTTGGGGTGCAACAGCTGCCCCTGTTCAATTTTCTGAAACCTGAGGGGTTAGATTGGTATATTTGCCAGTCGTAACCTGGAAGGTTGAAGGGGATTGAACACAAAAGCCCAAAAATTTGCACTCACCAGTGCACTAGAGTGGTACAGATGGCTAGTTGAATATGATTGAGTGGGCTTAAAGATGCCACTAGGGGAAAGTTCTTCAGTAGTATAATGAGAACTGTCAGGAGTCTGGAGTAATACTGATGTAACAGCATGTCTTCATGAGGATAGAGCAATCAATAATGATAACCCTAAAGCAGTCTTGAAGTGATAGATCTGACCTCAGGAGGATAGAGCAATCAATAGCTCTAAAGCAGTCTTGAAGTAATAATGGCTTCAGGAGGATAGAGCAATCAATAGCTCTAAAGCAGTCTTGAAGTAATAGAATGGCTTCAGGAGGATAGAGCAATCAACAGCTCTAAAGCAGTCTTGAAGTAATGATTTCAGGAGGATAGAGCAATGAATAGCTCTAAAGCAGTCTTGAAATAATAACGTGATATGTCTTCAGGAGGATAGAGAAATCAATAGCTCTAAAGCAGTCTTGAAGTAATGATTTCAGGAGGATAGAGCAATGAATACTCTAAAGCAGTCTTGAAATAATAATGTAATTTCAGGAGGATAGAGCAATGAATACTCTAAAGCAGTCTTGAAATAATAATGATGGTTTCAGGAGGATAGAGCAATCAGTAGCTCTAAAGCAGTCTTGAAGTCATGAGATGTTCTCAGGAGGATAAAGTAACCCTGAAGTTACAATAAAGCAGTCCCAAAGTAATAAGAAGCTCATCAGGAGGATAAAGTAACCCTGAGGTTACAATAAAGCAGTCCCAAAGATCATAAGCTTGTTTGTTGGATAATTAACCTGAAAACAAGGTAGCATTCTGTATAACAACATTAGTTTATGCTTTATGTATGTATGACATGATGCACTTAGGTAATGTACTATAGACATATATGTTATGGTATGATGTAAATGATGTATGTATGCTATGACACTGCTGGAAGTGTCTGGATATCCTTGTATAACAACTGCTGGCCAAGGAAAATAAATCCCGATTCGTTGTTGAAGAATATATAACCCTCCGTCTGCTGGGGATAACAAGGTATAGATAACCTCCCGTTGTTGGGGATAACAAGGTATAGATAACCTTCGTTTTCGTTTGATAGTAGGATAAGTATAACATCCCGTCTTCGTTCATCGTGCCCTTATTGGAAAGTAATTTCCCGTATATCCGTATGAGGATAAAAGAGATGGATATAAATTCCAGGGGAGATTAGACTTTGTGAAAATGGATTAGTCCTACTGTCTTGTAAAGATGAACCGGCGAAGCTTCGTTGAAATCCTTCCCTCGTTCGTCCTTAGTAAATACTATTACTGCATTTTCATGCATTTCTGGTAAACATCAATCATATTAAAAGCATACATGCATTTTTGGTAAACATCAATCATATTCAAAGGCATACATACATTCAAACACAACCAATGGACGTTTCGCTTATGTAAATAGGGTAAAAGTAAATCTGGATTCAAAGGATGGAGTTTATTTATATCAAAAGTGACCCATACACGGGTAAGTTTGTACAAGGAGACATAAACCCTAGTAAGAGAATTTGGTCATGAAGTTTTACAAAAAGAATCAGCTATGTGGGAAATAATCCTATTGAGTTTCAATTCTACTATTGCCACTCAAGTATCTCATCTTCTTGCTGTTGAGACGGAAACGATTGGATTGAGCTTCATCTGTTTGAGCTTGAGTAAGTAGTACAACTGGTTGCAATTTCATGAGTGATCCAAACGAGACATAGTCATACGCTTTAATCCCTAACTTTTGCCTGGATTGCCCTTTCAGGTTTTCAATCCACCGGGATACCCTTTTTTGCCCAAGCCGCCTTTTCAGGTTTTCGACTTGCCGGGTGTACATCTTTTTATATATATATCCCTAATTTTTGCCCAAACCCTTTTGGTTTGCCGGGATGCCCTTATTTTTGCCTAGGCCTGTCAACCTAGCGGGTCTCTTTTTATGCGTAGTATTTTTTAACTATGTCTGCGTTTACAGTTTGTGGGAAGTCTTCACCATCCATTGTAGTCAGTATCATGGCACCTCCTGAGAACACTGTCTTGACTACAAATGGTCCCTCATATGTTGGAGTCCACTTACCCCTAGGATCACCCTGTGGTAATATGATACGCTTGATTACCAAGTCACCAGCCTGATATACCTTTGGCTTAACCTTCTTGTTAAAAGCTTTGATCATCCGTTTCTGGTACATCTGGCCATGACAAACTGCTGCTAACCTTTTCTCATCAATCAAATTTATCTGGTCAAGTCGAGTCTGAATCCACTCATCTTCATCCAAGCCTGCATCCTTCATAATTCTCAAGGAGGGGATCTGAACTTCAATAGGCAGAACTGCTTCCATACCATAGACTAAGGAGAATGGGGTTGCCCCTGTTAAAGTACGTATTGTAGTACGATAACCATGCAGAGCAAATGGTAACATCTCGTGCCAATCCTTGTAAGTAACAGTCATCTTCTGTACAATCTTCTTAATGTTCTTATTAGCAGCTTCAACTGCCCCATTCATCTTTGGACGATACGGAGAAGAGTTGTGATGCTTAATCTTGAACTGCGTACAGAGATCAGTAATCATAGTGTTGTTCAGATTAGAGCCATTGTCAGTGATAATCCTTTTAGGGATACCATACCTACATATGAGATTATTCTTAATGAACCGAGCCACAACATTCTTAGTCACAGATGCAAATGAAGCTGCCTCTACCCACTTCGTGAAGTAATCAATAGCAACCAGGATGAAACGATGCCCATTAGAAGCAGTAGGCTTGATCTCACCAATCATATCAATGCCCCACATGGCGAAGGGCCAAGGAGCAGTCAACACATTCAATGGAGATGGAGGTACATGTACTTTATCAGCATAGATTTGACATTTGTGACATGTTCTGGAGTGTTGATAGCAATCAGCTTCCATGGTAGACCAATAGTAACCTGCTCTCAAAATCTTCTTTGCCATGGTATGACCACTAGAATGAGTGCCAAAGGTCCCATCATGCATCTCCTCCATAATTTCTGTATCTTCCTTCTTATCCACACAACGAAGCATAGTTGAATCATGATTACGCTTATACAGAATGCCATTACTCAGAAAGAACTTAGCAGAAAACCTTCTCAGGAACTTCCTATCTTTGACAGATGCCCCTTCAGGGAACTCCTGAGCTTCAAGATAGTTTTTCACTTCATAGAACCAAGGCTTCTCCTCTGCCCCTTCAGTGTCAATCTCATTGCAGTATGCAGGCTTCTCAAATCTATCAATGGTAATCTTGGGAGCTTCATCATCCCAGCTGATCTCAAACATAGATGCCATGGTGGCCAATGCGTCTGCCAACTGATTCTCTCTTCGTGGAATATGTCCAAAAGTAATCTCTTTGAAATGTGGGATCAAAGACAACACATGTTCTCTGTAAGGAATGAGATTATCATGCTTTGTATCCCAATCTCCTTTAATCTGACTTACTACCAGAGCTGAATCTCCATACACCTCAAGGAACTGAATCTTCATATCAATAGCAACTTGCATACCCATGATACATGCCTCATACTCAGCCATGTTATTGGTACAATAGAAACAAAGTCTGGCAGTAATCGGGGTACGACAACCTTCAGGGGAACTAATCACAACACCAACACCATTACCATGTGCATTGGAGGCACCATCAAAAACCATAGTCCATCGGGATCCTTGTTCAGGTTCTTTAGTAACAGACATAATGTCTTCATCAGGGAACTCAAAATTCATTGACTGGTAATCACCTACTGCTTGATGAGCCAAATGATCAGCAACAACACTCCCCTTAATGGCCTTCTGAGTAGTATACTGTATATCATATTCCGTCAAGATCATTTGCCATCTTGCAATTCTTCCGGAGAGAGCAGGTTTCTCAAATATGTACTTGATTGGATCCATCTTCGAAATCAACAAGGTAGTATGGGTCAACATATACTGTCTTAGTCGGCGAGCAGCCCATGCCAAAGCGCAGCAAGTTTTCTCGAGCAGTGAGTATCTTGTTTCACAGTCGGTAAACTTTTTGCTAAGGTAGTATATTGCCTGCTCTTTTCGACCAGACTCGTCATGTTGCCCCAATACACACCCCATTGAGTTGTCTAATACTGTTAAATACATAATCAAGGGTCTTCCATCAACTGGTGGCATTAAAATTGGAGATTCTAGCAAATATCTCTTGATTTCATCAAAGGCAGTCTGGCACTCATCATTCCATTCCATCACCTGATCTTTCTTCAACAACTTGAAGATTGGCTCATAGATGGTAGTTAATTGGGAAATAAATCTTGCAATGTAGTTCAATCGTCCCAAGAAACCTCTAACCTCCTTCTCAGTACGGGGAGCTGGCCTCTCTCGTATAGCTTTCACTTTTGCAGGATCCACTTCAATACCTTTTCCACTCACAATGAAACCCAGGAGCTTTCCAGATCTAACTCCAAAAGTACACTTGTTTGGATTTAATCTCAACCTGTATTTCTTCAACCTCTCAAACAACTTGTGCAGATGATCAAGATGTTGTTCTTCATTCTGAGACCTGGCTATCATATCATCCACATATACCTCTATCTCATGATGAATCATATCATGAAATAAAGCCACCATATCACGCTGATATGTTGCCCCTGCATTCTTCAAACCAAATGGCATTACCTTATAGCAAAAGGTGCCCCACTGTGTCACAAATGTAGTCTTCTCCATATCTTCAGGTGCCATCTTGATTTGATTGTAACCAGAGAAACCATCCATAAAAGAGAATACCTTATGCTGAGCAGTGTTGTCTACCAGAATATCAATATGAGGAAGTGGAAAGTCATCTTTAGGGCTAGCCTTGTTCAGATCTCTGTAGTCTACACACATACGTACCTTACCATCTTTCTTAGGAACTGGTACCACATTTGCAACCCACTGAGGATAAGAAGTTACGGCCAAGAACCCTGCATTGAACTGTTTCATTACCTCTGCTTTGATCTTTTCTGACATTTCAGGACGCATACGACGAACCTTCTGCTTCTTTGGACGACAATCTTCTTTCACTGGCAAACGGTGAACCACAATGTCTGTATCCAACCCTGACATATCTTCATAAGACCAAGCAAAGATCTCCACATAGTCACGTAGCATCTGAATCAACCTGCTCTTGACACTGTCCTCTAAATCAGCCCCTATCTGGACCTCTTTTCTGTTTTCTTCAGTTCCCAGATTCACAACTTCGACTGGCTCTTCATGTGGCTGTATAGCTTTCTCTTCTTGTTGTAACAACCTAGCAAGCCCTACAGGTATTTCACAATCGTCCTCGTTTCCGTCTTCAGTTTGATAGATCGGATTCTCGAAATTGTAATTGGCAATAGTAGAACTGTTATCAACTGGATCCAGAGTGGATGAGGATCTGCATTTTAGTGACGTGGGTGTGTGTAAGAACACATAGCTGATAAAGCAAAAATAAAAGAAAAAGAAAGACAAGGAACACAATATTTACGAAAACGAAACGTCCACTGATTTTATTGAATGAAGTATGCAAATGAAATGACAACCCGTAACAAGCACACCATTGTGCCCCGGGTAAGGCACATGGCTTGAAAGTTTTAATTGTTCCAGAAATTATAAACATAACACAGTAATAGTATTTACTCCTGACTAAAGGAGATAGGGATAACATCTTCAGCTGTCCAATTATTGAGTCCAGCACCCACAGTAGGAAAAATCCATGCCTCCAAGTTGTAGTCTTCATCTTGATCTCCCACAACATTGATAACCCCTTGATTGGTGATACGAACAGCACGGGCACGACGGACAGCCTTCTGGGACTCTGCAGTGAAACCCAAACCAAACTTGTCAGACTTGTATCATTGAGGGAGGCCATTGCCATTGTTGGAGGGTTTCTGATGACCACAGGAACCTTCTTCACAGCAGGAGGAGTTACACAATCCTTAACAGCCCAGGGAACCACTTCAAATGACTGACATGGAGTTTCAATGTATTCACCTTCTACTTCCAGATACTTGAAAGTGTTTACATGGCTGACAAAGTATTCTTCCTCTCCAAAGACAGTAACAACTTTTCCATTCACTGGATATCTCAACTTTTGATGTAATGTGGAGGTCACAGCACCTGCCCCATGGATCCAGGGACGACCAAGCAGACATGAGTACGAAGGATGAATATCCATCACATAGAATGTAGCAGTAAACACCTGAGAGCCAACCTTGATTGGAAGATCAATTTCCCCATGCACTACTCTTCTAGAACCATCAAAAGCCTTTACCACAATATTACTGGGCTTCAATACCGTATCTTCAGGACTCAGCTTGTTCAGGACTTCCTTAGGCAACACATTCAGAGAGGAACCATTGTCTATTAGCACATGAGACAGGGTAGTGCCCCTGCATTCAATTGAAATATGCAAGGCCCTGTTATGATCCCTCTTGGCAGGGGTCAAGTCAGCATCAGAAAATCCTAACCCGTTGTCATAGGTCAGGTGAGCAACACAATTCTCAAACTGGTCCACAGAAATTGCACTGGGTACATGAGCCATCTTTAGAAACTTGATCAATGACTTGGCATGAGCCTCAGAACATAATAACAGGGAGAGCATAGAAATCTTTGAGGGAGTATGCCCCAGCTGATCAACAATATCATAATCACTCTTGCGAATGATTTTCAATACTTCTTCCATCTGCTTAGAGAGGTCATCAGCAGCTGGCACATCAGTAGATACAGGCTCAATAACAGGACCCTTGCCCCGAGCATCAGTGGTGGAAGTAACAGCAGGAGTAACTGCACTCTTAGAAGCAACTGGAGGAGAGAAGACTCTTCCACTACGAGTGATCTTGCTAGATCCAGCAATATTATCAATGTCAACAGGCATATCAGGTAAAGGCTCCTGCTTGACACCATGGATGTAAACATCAGACCCATAGTGCCAAGGCACAGCTTTGTCAGATGTATAAGGAATAGGACCAGGAGTGGTAATAATCAGAGGAGCTACTCTGGCTTCAGCAACAACTTTCACAGGACCTTCAGCAGTAATCTTGATTGGGCCCTGATGAGTGATTTTAATGGGACCCTTTGAAGTGATTCTTAGTGGTACTTTGTCAACCATGTCAACCTCTTCAATCTTCTTACCCTGAGTCAGATGATCCACCATACTTTCTACAGATGCTGGTCTTCTTTCAAACACTATAGTATATTTATCCATGAGACGTTGAATCCCATCTCTCAAAATGAAGCAACTATCCGGCTTATAGGTACAATATAGACAATCTTCATGACAACCTGGAAAGATCCCAGCTTGTACTAACCTCTTTTTGATAACAGACAATGGTGTACTCAACTCCATAACCGAATAGACATGCAGATCTTCATCAATATCTTCATCAATGGCGTTGACAGTCTTCTCGTGATTTGGCATTGGAGCTGTAATCACATTTGGAGTACCTGGTGGATCAAACTCAATTTCTCCAGCCTCAATCATATCTTGAATTTTGTTCTTCAAGACCCAGCAGTTATTAGTATCATGTCCTGGACAGTTTGAATGATACGCACATCGTGCATTGGGATTGTACTTGGGAGAGGTAACATTGGGATTCTGAGGGGCCTCCCTCAGGGTAATAAGTTCAGCTTTCAACAAGTGTTGCAATGCCTGAGCCATTGACATGTTGATCTTCGTGAACTGTCTTCTAGCCCTCTGTTGGTTGCCTTGAGGCTGCTCTGTTGTTGCAGGAGTTGGATTTGAAATATGAACTGCACTAACAGACTGATGCCTTCTGTTACGATCAGGCTGACCATACACAGCATTAGATTCTTTCTTCCCAGTGGGAGGCTTCTTTGCAGCACCTGATGAAGAAGTGCCCACTTGGATCTTACCACTCTTGATACCATTCTCTACTCGCTCTCCTGTCATGATCAACTCAGTGAAGCCAGATGATGAGCTTCCAATGAGATGACTGTAAAACGGACCATTCAGCGTACACATGAACATATCAACCAACTCCCTATCAGTCAAAGGGGGTTGAACTCTTCCAGCTAAGTCTCTCCACTTCTGAGCATACTCCTTAAAGCTTTCTTTGGCACCCATAGACATGCTTTGAAGCTGCATGCGAGTGGGGGCTAAGTCAGCATTGTATTGATACTGCTTGTAGAAAGCTTCAGCAAGGTCATTCCAATCTCTGATGTTGACACTCTCCAACTGATAATACCACTCTAGCTGAGCTCCAGATAAACTCTCTTGAAAGAAATGGATCCACAACTTTTTATCAGCAGTGTGGGGTTGCATTCTTCTGACATAAGACCTCAGATGCAATTTGGGACAAGAGACCCCGTCATAGACAACAAATGTAGGAACTTTGAACCCAATGGGTATGACCACCCCAGATATCAAGCTCAAATCCTCAAAATCCAGCCCAGATGATTTCTGTAATTCCATAGCATCCATTCTATCCACCAGCATCTTGAATTTGTCTTCGTTAGGCTCATGGTAGTAGTTAGCCTCAGAATCAGAGTCCCCCATAGTGTTGTGGAGACTGCCTCTCTCCTGCTCAGATTCTTCAGATTCATAGTCTTCAACCTGTTCCTTGGTCTTGGCAGGACCTTTGAACCTTCTTCCCATGTTGAGCAACCCAGCAGACCTTCTAGCCTTCTTAGTCTTCTTGGCCAGCAGTGTCTTCAATTCATCCTACCCCTTGGATAGGTTCAGGGTCAGCTCTTGGAACTGTGCATTCTGTGCCTGGAGATCCTTAACTGATTGTTCAAGAGCCATTGCTGAAATAAACAGCGAGGAGATGAGAAACCTGTGCACAATTATAAACCTGTGATGCAATGATATGGGAATGCATATGCAATGTTTTCAAGGACCGCAGGATTTAAATTTGCTTAAACAAACAAGAAAGTAACTTTTTATTAGTAATAACTTGTTTTGCCTTTTAGGCTTACAAAAAATGAAAACGAAATAAGTACAAAAGATGGGGTTTTAAGTCTCCCATGGACGTTTCCTCTTTGTGTTGAGGTATGAGTTGAGGTTTCGTTCCTCATGAAGTAGCTTTGTTAGCTCTAGGATCCTTGCTTGGCTTGCTTTGTAATGAGCCTCGAAAGTATCCCTTTGCTCTTTCAGTTGGATCCATGATCTCTGCAAGTCTTCCATATCAGTAGGCATGTCTGGGTGAAGGATGGTATAAGCTGTGTCTCCTTCAGCAACAGGTTCTATGGTAACTGGTAGGACGGCAGGATATGGCATCATGAGTGTCTGAGCACGAGATCGTACCCATCTGAGATAAGCCTCCATAGGAATAGTGTACTTAGGCTCCAGTGTCTTGCTGTCAATCCTGTTTACCTTTCCCCAAGCTCGTATGAATCTCTGACGGTAACCCTGAAGATCGTTGTCGTAGTCAAACACAATGCCCTGAATCAACATGTCATGTGGACCATCGCTCCGGGCGTAACCAAACTGTCGTAAAGCTAGAGATGGGTTGTAGGTGATGCCTCCTCTTATGCCTAGAAGTGGTACATTAGGAAACTCCCCACAACGGTCAATGATGGTGACATTCTCCATAGATCTGGAGCACCAATGGATGTATGAGTGAGAAAGTGACATGATCCTCTTGGACCATCTGAACCCTTGCTCATTCTTCATTACTGAGCGAGGAAGGTGAGAAATAAACCACCTAGAAAGTAAAGGTATGCAGCACATCAAAGTTCCTCTTGCCCTTGTAGTACGGGTGTGAAGAGAATGTAGGATGTCTCCAAGTAAGGTAGGCACTGGATTGTGACTCAGGAATATGTTGATGGCATGAACGTCTATGAACTGATCAGGATTGGGGAACAACACTAAGCCATAAATCAATAAGGCTAAGATCTCCTCAAAAGCATCGTAGCTCATAGCCTTCAAGAACATTTGAGCTTTATCCACTAATACCTTGGCAAGAATACCTTTAACTCCACTTCTCGTCTCTAGAACAATGTCAGACTTCTTCAGATGTAGAGCTGCAGCAATAACTTCTGGTTTAAGCTCCTTCTCTAAGCCTGTGAATGGCTTCTGATCAAGAACAGGTATACCCAGAAGTTTAGAGAACTCCTCCATGGTTGGAACCAGCTGATAATCAGGAAATGTAAAGCAATGGTGCTTAGGGTCAAAGAACTGAAACAGCACACTCATCATGTCTTCACTGAACCCTGAAGTAACTAGATCCAATAAGTGACCATGTCTCTTGTTGAACTGGGAATGATCAGGCACTAGGGAAACCAACTCCTTGAGCTTAGCAGGTATCCCTACAAAGTTGATCCCGATGGTGTTTCTACGAGCAGAAGCCATGACCTGCAACAAAGAACAAAGATAAATCCTTTGGTCCTTGAAATGGTTAGGGAAAATGATATGCTTATGATGCATGATGATGTCATGATGTCATGCTCAATCACAAACATGTGGCATACACAAACAAGTCACACCATAGCCCTAGGTTTAAAGGCTTGCATGAGGTTCAAAGGCAAGTACCCTCCCCTGAAGTTAGATGGTTCATCCTGTCCTACAAAAGTAACCGGGTTCTAAGGGATCTCAATATCATTGATCCTTCACAAGGGTGGTTGATCAGAAGGCAACTTACTTGCCAACCAAAACCCTCCAAGTTTAAGATCTCAATGAGCGTAGCATCGAGTGTCAACCAACTTCAGTCTGCACCAAAGCCGGTTACCTCACTACTTTCTAAAGGCCAAGATGAGTTAACTAGGGTTCTAAAAGTCAGTTAGTGCATTGACAACATATGGCAGCCTCAATATTATCCTCAACTTGACTTAAGGAATATAAGCACCAACCAAGAAGTCGCACTAACTATGGCCACCAGATCAACCGTATCGATATACGTCGTACAGTTTCCTTGGTCTATTGCCATTTACCTAAGGTACACTAGATCCGGGTTAGGACCTTTCACACATAAGAGCACCCCAACCATATAATAATAAAGCAAACAAGGCAAACAATTTAAAGTGATCTTAATTCCTAAGGGTACCCCTCTTAAATAGATCCCCAGCAGAGTCGCCAGTTCTGTAACACGGTGGGAGAACTGACTTTAAACAATGTTGCGGATAGCAAGAGTCGCCACCGACTTTTATTTTATCCATAAGGAAAGGTTATAAAAGAACAGGAAAGACCTTAGAGAATATTTTGGGTCCGGGGGGTAGGTTATGAAAAGGGAAGGTGTTAGCACCCTTTTCATCCATGGTTATCCATGGGCTCTTAGGTACTTAAGCTCACTTTTGAATTGTTTTGAAAGTGTAGTGTGTGAATAGCAAAAAATTTCAGAATAGTTTAATAATAATCCGTGTATGGATGTGAAAAAACTTGTTTGAAAATTTTGTTGGAAATTTGTTTAAGTGTGAAAAAGTTTTGAAGTGAGCAAGTATCTAGGAGTAGCCTACCCTAATGTTTTAAGGTCTTTCTTATTCTTTATCCTTTCCTTAGTAAGACTATCCCTACTATAATGGAGTAGGTAGTCCTTACTTTGGATGTTAAGGGACATGTGAGGGACAATTGGATTTTTGAAGGCCATTGTGGGGTGTAATAAGCAAACTGGAGGGACTATCATCATTTTTCGAAAGGGACTCGATTCGTAAAGGCAACCATAA
This sequence comes from Lathyrus sativus, assembly GCA_963859935.3. Classification (NCBI taxonomy): domain Eukaryota; kingdom Viridiplantae; phylum Streptophyta; class Magnoliopsida; order Fabales; family Fabaceae; genus Lathyrus; species Lathyrus sativus. The sequence goes on from OZ012741.1 coordinate 92,488,449, forward strand.
GGGACTTTGATGATTTTTCTATTTGAGGGACTTGCTTTATACACCCCACTTAACCATTATTCGTAGGCAACTTGAGGGATATCCTTAGGAAGTGAGACGGCGATTAAAATCGACTTACGTGTGTGACGTGTTTATTTTAATTATCTTTATTTAAAAGTGATCTAAATTTATTTTAATATTACATACATGTTGTTACACTCCCTAATTACTAACCATAATAATAATTAAATAATTAAACAACTTTACATCCAAGAAACAATTACAAAATAATAAGCAAAATAATTAAATAGCAAAGATAAATAAAATATAAATAAGCAATAATAAGTAATAAAGGGGGTTAGTAAGCAATATTTAACAAAATAATAATCATGATTAGAATATAAATGGGTTAGTAAATAAGAATAAACAGAATTAATCCAAATATTATAATAATAAGAAATTAACAATTTTTTAATATAATCAACTAAAAAAAACAAATATGAATGAACAATTGTTTTAATTTACAAATTATTAAATTATATTTTAATCATGAAGTTACTACAAAAAATCTAATTATTATAAGCACAATTATTTATAAACTAAAGTTATGTAGAAAAATATTTGTAAGTATATTTACAAAAATTTGTAAGAATTATAGTAAACATACATACATAATAATTATATTAGAAAATAACATTAAAAAAAAAATAGGATTAGATTTGTATTAAAAAATACTTTTAGAGTTTTATGAAATTAGGGTTTATATGAGAAATAAATTTTTAGGGTTTATATAAAAAAAAATAGGATTTAGTTATATACAAAAATTTTCTAATTTATACATATTACAATTCAGACATAAAATATAGAAACAAAATTTGTGAAAAAAAACATATTTTTTAAAATTAAAGAAAACAGACATATTTTATTATTATTTATTTATTATTGAGAAATATACATAATATATTTAATTTTTAATATTATAAAATTTAAATCAAATAAAAGGAAAGAAAAAAAAAGCGGAAACTTACCTGGCTGAGGTTTGAACCCAGGCCAGCTTGATTTCCAGGAAGCACAACAACCATCAGGCTGCGGATTTTGCAACGTTTTCTCCTACGAATATTGTTACGAGTTCTTCCACCCTGCGAAACACAAACTTCATCCAAACGGCAAAATTTCACAAAATTGATTGCACCATTGTATTGCTACTGAGTTTTTCAATCGTCCTATGTTTTTCAAATCCATTTATCATTTGAAAATCGTGAAACCCTAAAGAGGGCCGAAAACCCTAATCATGGTGAATTCTTGTTCCTGCAATGAAAATCCAATTGAACCACCCAGAATCGTTCTAGAGTTCATTCTAAACATCCTACAACAATCAAAAACAGTTTAAACATGATAAATCAATGGATTCGAAAACAAAATATTCAAGGTCAAGATGAACTCGGGTTGAGCAATTGGGTGTGTATATGATGCATATGGATGATGATTTATGATCAGAAGAGTCCAAGGAAGCTTGCTATGTCTTCCAAATACCTTGCAATGCTCTGAATTTGAGAACCCGAATATGACTTTTTGAAAGATTTTTGTGCTTTTGATCTTACCTTTAGGCTGCTGCAAAATTCGTGTCTAGGGTTATGTTTGTGCTTAGTATATATGTGTGATGGATTTAGGTCAGAATCATTGATGTGTTGTGTGGATATTTGATCCAAAAAATATTCAAAAAGATCATTGTATAAATTTCAAATATTTGATCATGAGTGCTTGCTATTTTGGGAGAGATCACATGATTTCCTTCTCATTCTAATTCAATCAATGATTATGAATTTCTAGAAACAAAATCTTCACCCAAAAATAGATTTTTATATTTTTTATTTATTTAAAATGATTTTTATGAATTAAATCAATAATAAATAAATAAAAAATAATAATTTGGGAGAGATCACATGATTTCCTTCTCATTCTAATTCAATCAATGATTATGAATTTCTAGAAACAAAATCTTCACCCAAAAATAGATTTTTATATTTTTTATTTATTTAAAATGATTTTTATGAATTAAATCAATAATAAATAAATAAAAAATAATAATTTGGGAGAGATCACATGATTTCCTTCTCATTCTAATTCAATCAATGATTATGAATTTCTAGAAACAAAATCTTCACCCAAAAATAGATTTTTATATTTTTTATTTATTTAAAATGATTTTTATGAATTAAATCAATAATAAATAAATAAAAAATAATAATTTGGGAGAGATCACATGATTTCCTTCTCATTCTAATTCAATCAATGATTATGAATTTCTAGAAACAAAATCTTCACCCAAAAATAGATTTTTATATTTTTTATTTATTTAAAATGATTTTTTATGAATTAAATCAATAATAAATAAATAAAAAATAATAATTTGGGAGAGATCACATGATTTCCTTCTCATTCTAATTCAATCAATGATTATGAATTTCTAGAAACAAAATCTTCACCCAAAAATAGATTTTTATATTTTTTATTTATTTAAAATGATTTTTATGAATTAAATCAATAATAAATAAATAAAAAATAATAATTTGGGAGAGATCACATGATTTCCTTCTCATTCTAATTCAATCAATGATTATGAATTTCTAGAAACAAAATCTTCACCCAAAAATAGATTTTTATATTTTTTATTTATTTAAAATGATTTTTATGAATTAAATCAATAATAAATAAATAAAAAATAATAATTTGGGAGAGATCACATGATTTCCTTCTCATTCTAATTCAATCAATGATTATGAATTTCTAGAAACAAAATCTTCACCCAAAAATAGATTTTTATATTTTTTTATTTATTTAAAATGATTTTTATGAATTAAATCAATAATAAATAAATAAAAAATAATAAAAATGATGAATTTTGGTCAATTGGGTCGTGCACCATGTTATGAGATGGATTGGGTCATAAATTAGGCAGCCCATTTGGAAAGAAATACTTCTAAGCCTCCATTTTCAACATAAACCATCACAAAATTGCCCAACTTTGCAAGGGCACATTTCTCTCAATTTTAAAGGTATGATGGTGTTCTTGGACTTTTTGGAAAGCTTGAAGAGTCCTCTAAACAACCCCATTGGTTTCAGGTCCATATCATTTACCAATCTCAAGTTATGCCCTTTTGAAGTTGTTGACTTTTTGTTGACTTTTGAAATGACCTATAATGTCTTAGATCATATCTTTCAAATAAAGCATTTTTGGGCTTAACCTTCAACATCAAAGTTGTATAGAATTCAATTTCCTTCAAAATGAGCTTTGGATGGAGACTTGGTGATGAAGTATGTGAAAGTTATGCCTGGTCAAAGTTCAGTTGACTTTTACTGAGGAAACCTTAATTTAGAAACTCCTGATTATTGATGATCTGGAATCTCCTTGATGAATCATGATCAACCATTGATCAAATGATGAATTTTACTTCATATACTTGATGTTGGCAAAAAATCATGAAGTTTGACTTTGGTTTGACCACAGTTGACCTCAGTTTGACTTTTTAACTGCATTGACTGCTTTTGACTTATCTGATCATCTGACTGAGCAAACTTTTGAGAAAAGTCTTGAAACTTGACATGGGGGTTCTTATACACATATAAGATGTTATGAAGCTCACTTGAAGTCTTGGAAGTCCATTTAGCCTGATTAAAGTCAAAACCCTAGTTTTGGATGCACTGCTTAGGAGGTGCATTGTCTGAGGGAATTGCCAACTCTTCTGACCAATTGTGAACTTTGTGAACCTTGTGAATCTTCATAAGATATCTTGTGATACTCATGGGAGGTATTGTGAAGCTTGTGAACCTTGTGAACATCATGAAGTGGCTTTGTAGACCTCATGACCCTTAGGAAAGCTTTGTAAACATTGTGAATCTTGTGAACCTTGTGAACCTTCAAGAAGCAACCTATGGACTTCATGAACCTCATGAAAGGTATTGAAAGCACTGTGGGACTTGTGAACCTTGTGAACCTTCATAAAGTAGCTTGTGGACTTTATGAACTTCATGAAAGGTTATGCAAGTTGTTGGAGAACTTGTGAACCTTGTGAACCTTCTTAGAACACAAAGTCTTGTATTGTGAGGGCAAATTTTGGGGTGCAACACCGGGACGTAAGGGACATCTCGAAATTTTCCACTCCTGAGTCCTCTCTCGACAATCTCTCCCAGTCTCATCAGGCCCACAAAGTTTGTGCAACTGAACAATTTGTCAAAATAATGGCCTTTCAGAGTACCCAAGAAGATGTCAACCAGTTCCCTTTCCGGAAGCGGTGGTTGAACACTAGCAGCCAATTCTTTCCATCTTCGCAAGTACCCTCTGAATGATTCATTCTCCGCCTGAGACAATTCTTGCAGATCTACGAGACTAGGAGTCAAATCCAGGTTGTAATCGTACTGCTTCAGGAAAGCTCTGGCTAAATCCACCCATGATCGAATCTGATTACTCTCTAATTGCACATACCACCTCAAGGATGCCCCAGTCAGGCTATACTGGAAGCAATGGATCATTAGTTGGTCATTCCGCACAAACGAAGTCATCCTCGACAGAACATCATCAAATGCAGCTTTGGACAGCTATCTCCCGTGTATTTTTCAAATTCCGGCACTTTGAACTTGTAAGGCAACACCAGGTCAGGGACCAAACACATGCCTACAGCATCCAGGTTGACTGCATCTTTCGCTTCTAAGGCTTTTATACCTTCTTCCAATGCTCGGAGTTTTCTACCATCTTCAAGAGCTCTTGGATCTACTATCCCGGCCATTGGAATATCTCTTCGGTAATTCATCACAGGGAAAGCGACACCTTGATTGTTAGCAGGAGGATGGCGTTCATTTCGGGCAACGAACGGCTCATGCCGATCTCGGTTCTGGACAGTAGGCTGTACAACTTGGTCTGCAGTAAGATTGTTCGCTTGCGGGAAGCCTTCCACAGAATCATACTGATGGTTGGACGCCATAGTAAACCCTGTCAAAGTGTTAGGAGCCTGGAAATTGCCTTCAGCCATAGCTACCATTTACCTGTAACTGACTACACTGCTTGATTCTGCTCAAATCTGCTTCAGCCCCTTGGTCGTCTTCGACACTCCACTCTTGCCTCAAACAATTCCTGAGAATCACCCTCTGGTGAAAACAAAGGCTGGATAAGTGCTTTGGCCTGCTAGAGTAATACTATGCAATATGATTTATGCAAACAGAAATAAAAATGCTAACGTGCATGTGTGCATTGGAGATATTTCCCCTCCAATTCCAGTGTCAGTGGTAGCAAGACGAGATAAACCATAAAGACAATATTTAGAAAAACCCTCATATATATTTATTAGAATATCAGTCTTGTCAAGATGTTACATAACTATGCTCCATACAGCTGATATGATAAAGGAGGATCCCAGCCAACATGCCTGGTGGTGATCTCAACACAACAGAATACAAGAGAAAAATCAAGTACGGGTACGGTTGCGGAAGTCTTCGACCATCTTCTTCGTCTCTGCGTGATCTGGTCGATGAATCAAACCTTCTATTAGCTGATCCCTCTTCCTGACCGTTCCCTGGATGTCTCTGACAAAGTCTTCCCAAGCCTTATCATTGGCACCACCCTCAGGTTTGGGTCTCTTGGCATCTGCTCTATGCTGAAAATCTTCCAAGTTCTTCATGGCATCTATCAGCTTGCGCTCGGCTTCGTATCGGCGGCAGGCTTCTTCTTCAAGCTCTTCAGTCTTCACTTTGACCTGTTCTTCTAACTGAGCTACCCGTGTCTTCAGCTCTTCTTCCCGCTCTTTGCGCTTGGTCATAGTGAGATCCCAGTGCTCTCTGAACTTAGCTAGTTTTGTGTAGGCCCTTTCCAGCTCTTGCTTCTTAGTAGCCAACACACTACTAACTGAGTCTACATCTAACTCCAGACGCTTCTTGGTTTCAGTCAATTCCAATAACGTAGTCTTCAGATGTTTCAGAGTTTCAGCCTGTTGCTTAGAAAAATATCCCGTTTCAATCTTTTCATGACGAAGCTGGGCATTCTCCTGCTCTAAAGCCTCTTTAGCCTTGGCTAGCTCGTCTTTCTCGGCCATCAGCTGCCTGAATACCTGTATGTCCACAGTGGTAGGCTCCTCCACCGGAGAAGGATGCAATGGCTGAACCGCTGGATAAGGCATAAGGAATTTCGCAGCTCGCTCACGAATCCATTCCACATATGGACCAGGAACTCGAGTATCCCCTCTGCTACCTGAAGGCTTCCCTCTCTTATGCAGGTTCTTCCATGCCTTCTCGAGCTTGGTCAACATCTCTTTCCCTATTGCCCCAGTGAGATACAGAGATTCCTGTATCTCCTCGGGTTTCGGCGCTCCTTGGGGTACATACCCAAATTGCCTGATCAATAAGGAAGGGTTGTAATTGACATACCCCTTTCTTCCTACTAAAGGAACATTCGGGAATCCTTCGCATTTGAGTATAACCTCCACTCCGAATACCTCTTCGTTGACCCATACCACGTTCTCGGCAGTCAATCCCATCAAACGCTCGGGCCATCCTAGAGAATCAATAGAGGTGACAAAAGGGCCTGACTTAGGCATATGACTGGTGAACCACCTACACAGGAGAGGTACACAACAAGACACATTCCTTCCTCGCCGCTTTTCATTCTGGTAGTGGGTAGAATGGTGGATATCTCCCAGCAAAGTAGGAACTGGGTTCTTCGCAGCCAAAATATAGAAGGCATCTGAGTCAACAAAATCGGGAATGTTCGGGAACAACACGATGCCATAAACACATACAGCAAGGATGACGTCAAAAACACCCCAGCCACCCTTCTGGGCATACTCCCGAGCCTTCTCTACCAAGACATCCAACGGAAATCCCCATACATCTCCTCTTCTGATCATCTTCCCGGACAACTCAGACTCTCTCAAGCACAGGATGGCAGAAAGCTCAGCCAGATTAGGCTCAGCGTCCGTACGATAGAAAGGCATCTGCTCGCGGATCGGTATATCCAGAAGTGCAGAATACTCCTCCAGGGTAGGAGCCAAAACAAAGTCGGGAAATACAAAACACCTGAGCTCCGCATTGTAGAACTGTAACAGGGTATAGATGCCGCTGGTCTCGTAGGCCGATGGCTGACAAACATAGGTCAGAATCCTCCCATATCTCTTTCTGAAGTCACCCATTACCCTCTTCTTAGCAATAGCAATCAATTCTAACAATAGACTGATATCCGGTGACGGAAACTTATAGGGCAATACTCTCTTCAGGGTTTCCATGTCTTGCTAGGAACAAACACCAAAACTGGAAGGGAAAATATGTACCTGCAATACACACACGTTAGTTGAATGCAGATGGTAATGCAATGATGCAATATGATAAATAATGCAATCTGCGAACACAGGGGCTATGCTGTAGCCTGAAGAGGAACATCTCTGTGATCAAGAACAGAAAACCAACACGGGCACCAGAACCTCATGACACTAACTATCATCTGATACTCAAAATATCAATCCCCTGGTAAGAAAACCATCTGACCCTCTGTATCTGGCGAGAAAACCATCTGATAATAGAATCATCCTCAGATAAGAAACCCATCTGACCCAGACAGCACACCTGGAGATGAATCAAGAACACCATCTGATAAAGGTACTGAATCATGGTTTCTGAAGGCCAGTTTTCCTGCAATAACCCAATCCCCCTCACAGGTATGATAGACCTAATCCACGGACAAAGGTACGGCATCCTATGCGGTCATCAGCGTCACAGACTTTCATGAGTGACGATACGATTCCCAGAAGGAGTGGCATCATCAAGTCATGAAGAGGCCTCACTTAGCTGACTTCAGAATGATCGGTCCCCAGAGTCGACAATCCTCACGTCTGGACTCCCTTCAGATCCTCAGGACCGGAAAGGAGCACCTCTGCGAGAATCTCGTCTGAGCGTAGATTTCGTAGGGAACTGTGCCTGCTCAGCAGACAGGTTCGTCTACTACTCTCCACAACTGTATCTAGGTGCATACTCAAGCCCAGGTCCGGCTTCTCACTCACAGTAACCTCCCTTGCCCACAGCAATAATCACAATAATATAATGCTGGAAAATAAATGCCGAAAGGTAAAGGTACGGAAAAGTAAAGTGCAGAAAGATAAAACACAATATGCACAACACCCAACAAATAAACACCCAAGCGCTAGGATTGACTCGCGTAGGGGATGGGAAACGGTCCCAGCATAAGGGATGGGAAAAGTCCCTAGATGCTATAAGTCCCCAGCAGAGTCGCCAGCTGTCGCTATTGCGAAAATCGGCGCCGGCTTGACAGGAGAGTCGCCACCGTGCGTTATTTATCCCTCAGAACGGGAAAGGAAACGCTCGAAGTAAACCTCGCAAAGACGGGAAAAAGGTATGGTCATCGCAACCAAAACCTGGATTCGGGAGTCGGTTACGCAAGGGGAAGGTATTAGCACCCCTCACGTCCATCGTACTCGATGGGATCCATGCTTGGTGTTTATAAGGAAAAGGGTGTGTTTATCTATCTACGCTAATGGTCGGTCTGAAAAGAAAACAAAAGGACAGGACTCGACAGAACATACGGTGTTCTGGGCCTACGTATTCCCTCGTGCAATGGGAAAGTCAGAGTCAACGTAGTTCGACTACCTACGACTAAACGGGAAAAAGGTTGCTCGCTAGGACCTCGCGTCCTGTGCCTACGTACTTCCACACGGCATGGAAGATCAGAGCAAACGTAGTTCGACTAACTACGGCTAAACAGGGGCTCTCACACAGCAGTGAGAAAACAAACTGATCCTAAAGGTTCGGGAACCTACAACTACGATCTGGTCTCAAATGCACTCGGGCAAGAGAAAGGGATAACTATTAGTCGTCAGCGGGAAAGTCTCGATCGCACAGCCGCGAGAGAACAAAGGTTAGTCGTTAGTGTGCTCGCTAGGATATCGCATCCTATGCCTACATATCCTCGTCTGGTACGAAGAATCAGAGCAGCTGTAGTTCAGCTAACTACGGATCAAACTACTCAAAAGCTCCTACTGAAAGGAAAGGGAGAAGACACCCTAAAACTATGACTAAGAGGGGGATCTACCTATTGCTATCACGCCTGGTTGAACATCCTAATGTCTATCATAACGACTCCACAGCGGAGAAGTCAGAGCTCCTAAGGGATCATGGCAACAGGACTAAACGGCAAACAAGAAATACTACAAAGTAAAGAAATACTGGAAATATGCATGAATGCAATAACTAAACAAACAAGGCACGAAGGCCGCAAACCACGGAGGTAAGGGAGCTCAGCTCTACCAAATACCAACAAGCAAAGCCACTCAATAACAAACAAGCAGAAGGAGGACCACCTCGACTTCTCATGCACACAAAGTCTACTTCTAAGATGCACCTAACTCAGAACCATCTAAATGAACACCTAAGTCTAATGCAACATAACATCACACAAGTCAAACAATACAAAGAGAAGGCTAGCTAATCTGGCAAACCTCTATCCAAAGCTTAAACAAAAACCCTGAGACAAACTCCTAATCTATCTCTAAACAAAACCCTATGCAACACCTTAAGCAAAGATCTAAGCTAAACCTCTAATCAAAACCCTAAATAAGAGGAATCAATCCCAGTCTCCAAGCTTCAGAACAAGCCTACCAGAGAAAGGGAGCTAAGCAGGCAAACTCATAGTGCCTTCCTCGGGAAAGTACCAAGAGGTTACCACTCAAGAGTCATATCCTATGCGGCTCGACAACTGTGATCAGTTTACATTCCTCCTCAGGAGAAATTAAACTCACATGAAGGCTCCGGCATCACTGGATACTTGAGAAAACCTATATGCACTAAGGGAACTAAGTGAACAGACCCATAGGACCTTCCTCAGGAAAGTACTAGGAGACTGATACTTAGGAATCGTATCCTATGTGGCTCAACAACTGTGATCAGTTTACGTTCCTCCTCAGGAGAAATTAAACTCACAAGTTGGCTCCAACATCACTGGATACTTGAGAAATCCTAGATAAACTAATGGAACTAAGTGAATAGACCCATAGGACCTTCCTCAGGAAAGTACTAGGGGGCTTCCACTTAGGAATCGTATCCCATGTGGCTCAACAACATGTGATCAGTTTACATTCCTCCTCAGGAGGAATTAAACTCACAAGTTGGCTCCAACATCATTGGATACTTACGAAAGAGGTGAGAAGAAAGAATGAAAGTCATTCATAGTGCCTTCCTCAGGAAAGTACCATAAACTCCCTTCAAACTTCAGGATCTCGAACCTCACAAACAGAGAACAAGCTCCTAGACTAAGCCCCAATCCAATGCATCCTTGCAAGCTCCAACAGGACCTCAATCAGCTCCCATCTTCAAGAAGAACCTACAGGCCATCAAACCTCAAGCAACTATCTCTGAAGTTCAACCACAGTTGAACTTCAAAGTCAGAAGTCATCAAGACTTCTCCTATCCTCAAGCTCAGACAAATCATATCAGAACATCCTACAAAAATCTATCAAAAACCTATGGGAAACCTACATGGCTCTATGACAACATACTAAAAAATCAGAACAAAATTCAATACCAGATGAAAGAACCAAAACCAACAAAGCAGGCATATTCACAAACCAATTATCCCATATCAAAACAATACAAAAAAATGCAATTAAACTGAAAATGCATGATTAAGCTAATGTTTTTGCACTATAAAATTCTACATTGAATTACGAGTCTACAGAAAAAAGAACGGAATTATTTGATTAAACCTACTATTTTTTATGAATTTTCTAACAATATGCATGCACTAAAGAATATTAAAAAAAGTCAATTAAATGGAAAATATACCAAAAATATCAAACAAAAATAAAATGACATTTTTATTTTTATACAATTTTCTAGACATTATTATAAAGTGGTAGAAAAAACAAGAAATCAAAAATTATTTGTTTTTATTTTATTATGAATTTTCCAATATGCAAGAAAATAAAAGAAATTAAAAAAAACAAAATTGAAATAAGATTGAGGGGGGTTTCAAACAGCAATGTTTTTTCATCTATTATTGTATTGGGCCCACACCAGGGGGCGTGAATAGCAAATGGGCGCAGGGCCCAATGAGTCAGAAAATCATTAATGAAAATAAAAGAAAAACGCAGGGGGGGGGGGGTGCAGACTAGGTTTTTTTCATGTCATTTCTCATTGGGCTTACGCCCAGGGGGTGTGGATAGCAATAAGGGCCTAAGGCCCAAACCAATTCCAACTGCCTTCTCACACGAGGGAGGGGGTAAACGAGTAACATGAGGATGGTGTCTCAGCAAACGAGTTTTGGGCCTAGCCCAAACCCTAACCCTAACCAACACACAAAACCCTATCTACCTTCCCCCAACCCTAAACACTGTTCATCTCTCTAACCCAGCCGTCTTCAACCTTTCATCCTCCTCAGACTTTCTGCAGATCCTCGTATCTTTCTTCTCAAACTCACCTCTCACACAACTCTCTAACAAATCAAAGCCCTCAAGCTCTCTCAACACTCAAACAAATCAACGAACAAACACAATAATCTCACCATCAGTATTCTCTCACATTCACACACAAATCCAACACAAACCCTAACCAATCGCTACTCACAGTGAAATAACGTAAACCGAAGCTGTGTCATCAACATAGAAGAACATGCAACAAGATCGGAGTGATGCGTACCTGGATGAAGCAAGAACAGGCTGAAGGATCCTTGAAGTTCGTTGAAGGAAGACGCTTGAAGATCGTGATAGATCTGATGAAGGATGCACGCCGTTGAGAAGATCTCCGGATAACTTTCTGGAAAAAAGCAAGAAAGGATCGAACGAACGGTGGATCCTATGAAGGTGTTCTTGAGAGCGACTTGAAGATGTTGACGAACGAAGAAGGTTCAGATGGAGATCAGAAAGATTTCTGGAAAAAATCAAAGGATGAAGGTTCCTGATTTGAAGATTCCGTGATGAGATGATGACGAACGGAGATGTTCTGGGGATTTTCTGAGTTTTCCTTGAAGGATGGTGGAGGTTGGTTTCTGGAGATTCGTATGAAGTTTCCGGCGAAGTTTGATGTTTCCGGCGAGGTGATGACGAAGGGGGACGGAGGAGGATCGGAGAAGAAAGGAGGAAAAAATGGATTTCTGGAGATTTCTGGTACTTGGGGTTTCCGGCGAAGAAGACGGTGGCCGGAGACGGTTGGACGGTGGCTCAGGGCGTCTGCATGCCCGGCGGCGAGGTCCCGGCGATGCTCCGGTGACTAGCTGTGGTGGTGACAAGTGGTGAAGGGGAAAGGCTGGGAGGAGACACGTGGCTGGACGGGTGGCAGCAGAGAGAGAGTGTGAGTTCTGTTGGGACGCGTGTGAGAGTGTGAGGGAGTCTGAGCTGTGAGGTGGGGGCCTTTCTGTGTTACGCGTGGGGCCAGCCTCTGGCTACATGTGGTTGCTGCTTGCATTTATACTCTGAGAGTTTCCCTGGAACGTTCTAGAATGATCTGGACACTGCTGGAATTAGCTGGATTATGCTGGATAATTTCTGGATTTTCTGGACAAATCTGGCACTTTGCTGAATGGGTTGGGCTGCGAAATGGACCTCTGACCTGCGAACTGAACTGGGCCCAATACGAAAAAATGGCCAAAAACTTAAAAAAAACTGAATTGAATTAAAAACATTAAACCAATCAAAATAACTAACAACTAACCTAATTAACAAACTAATACTCAATTAATTAAATCTGAAAACTAATCTAATAATATTCTAATAAATCCTATATTATTTACAAATGATTTAAAATCTATAAAAGAAAATAAAATGAAAAATCTATTCATTTCTATAAAATGAAAAATCTATTCATTTATCTAATATTCTAAAAAATGAATTAAAATTTAAAATCTATTTAAATTCTAAAAAATACTAATAATATCCTACATTATTCTAAAAATGAAAAAATGCTATTAAATCCTATTAACGATTCTAAAAACTATATTACTCTATATTATCTAAAAAATATTAAAATCTATTTAAAAAAGAATTAAAACTATTAAAAATATCTAAAATGATTAAAAATCTATAAAATTCTAAAAATCTATTTAAACTATATATAAAAAAAAATACAAAAACCCTATTTAAATTCCAGAAAAATCTATAAAGCCTATTTAAAATCCACAAAAGTCTATTAAACCCTAAAAAATGCAGACAAATGCAAGTGACCACCATAAAAGAGCGCACGAGACCAGATCGAATTGAACAGAGAACCCCGGGCATCAGAATATCCCAAAATCACTATGCAAGCTAAAAATCACCGAGGAGTGCACAAATTTCCCGAAAATAAAACCCTGATGATCTGGACTAGATCTGCCGTATCTGATAGACGAAAACCAAGCTGTAACCCTGATATCCTCTGTCTGTGCACAAATATCATGCGTCTGATTTGCGAACATGAATTTAAACCACGAGTCAGATAGGAGAACCGGTTGGTCAAATTTTAGGGTGCAACACTAACCACATGCAATTTCTATCCTAATTCAGTCTCAATCAAGCATAATAATGAAAATATGAAAACCTGGTTTGAGCTTTGATAGAGAGTGCCACAACCTCCAATTCTTGATCAAACTTGCTCAGAGTCGTTCAATGATGCTTGCTGAAGAATCTTGGAGCTTCAATTCCCTCTACAATGGCCTCCAAGATGGAAAACGATTTTCACTTTGTAACTAACTTTTTCAAGTGCTCCTTACCTCATTCAAGCTTCTCCAATCACCAACCTTGCTATGAATTCATCCAGAATCTTATATAGAGAAGTTTTGGATCCTTATTTGGCCCAATTGTGGCCTAATTCACTCAATCCAATTTTCCAATTTTCCTTCTAAACTCTTCCATGACAGTCGCGTTTTTTGCTCTGTTTCAGCTTCATTCTCACCCAAATGGCTTGCATAACACTCCTTGAGCATGGATGGATCAGATTGAATGCTTAATTTGATCCTATGTGTAAATTGGTGGTGTTACTTCAATTCCAAGTAACCTTTGAAATGTCCATGAATTATGACTCAAACCAAAATTCTGAAGTTGCCAATCCACTCCAAATGTTTTCTACCTTCAAAAAATGCACAAACTTGCCAAGTTTTGCGCAAAAATGAATTATTTATGAATTTCTCTTTTTATGCCTTTTTAAAATGTCCTTTTTCAAATTTTCTTCATACACTTCGATATTTAATCCATATCAATGAATGTTTGGGTCATGGTTTGACAAATATCACCATTTTGAGCAACTTTTAAGTTTATCAAAAGTCCATTTGAGGTGTCTAAGTTGATGAAATTGACCCATAACCAAAAATGACCTATAATTCCAAATTCCCAAAATACCCTTGTCTTGCAAAGCTTGTAACTTGAGTTCTATAAGTCCAATCATGGACTTCTAGTACTTGTTCGAAAGCTAAGAAGATAAGGAACAACATTCAGGTTGGCCAAAAGTTCATGAGAATCATCTTTCTAAGTCAAAAATGTCATGCAAGTTGGTTAACTTTCAAGCTCCAAATTCACCTACCTCTGATGACCTGTAACTTGTTTGGCTCATAACTTGAGTTCTATAAACCCTATCAAGGACTTCTAGTACTCAAATTAAAGCTATGATCATGATATACAACAATCATGTTGGGGTTAAGGTTAGGTGGACATCCCATATTGAGTTATGTGGTCTTGAAGTTAGGCACTAAACTAGGGGATTTTACATTGTCAAGCATAGCAACCCTAGCCTAGGAACTCCTCACACTCTTGATTCATGATGAGTTGACCTTGGAATCATACCATGGGCATATTGATACATAAATCCATGATCACATGGCTTTGCAATTAGGTCTCAACCTTCTTCAAATCCTCAGTTGACTTAGGGTTGTCCAGATGAAACCCTTATTGCACCTATCTTGGTAGCTTCATATCCTTTGCATAATGACCTGTCTAGGCTTCAAGATGCACTTTCAACACTTCTAATGGTCTCTCTCAAGGTCTCAAGTCCCACTTCATGGATTCAATATCATCAGATGACTTCCCACAGCCTTCAAGTTAGGAGGCATACACACTTGGCTTCAACCACTTTCTCTGAGAATCTTTAACTTCATTGATGAGGATATCAACCCTTGAATACATGAATAAACCTCTTAGCTAGCTTCATAGCCTTGTGTAGCCCTTGATTGGTAGTCATACCTCTTGATCCCCTGCACACATGTCAATGCAATGCAGATTGTAACACCCCCTTTCTATACCCCAAAATAATACAAATAATCATTTAGGCTTAAATTCAAAATTTCATCAGAGCACATTTATAACACGGCATAAAAGGGGCATATCACATTAAACAAATATTCAACAAATCAACACCTGCTCAGCAGATATGCAACAATGGGGCAACACCCACAAAGAAAATATTTAGAACATAACCTGGAATGCCACGCTGACCGACAATAAGGAAAGAGAAGACAAACTGAAGCTGCAGATCTCTGAGCTGGAAGGTCAGTTGAAAGCTAGCCAGAAAAAGTTTGAAGAAGAGGTTATGCGGAGATATGACGTTCAGAATGCCTTGAATAAAGTTATCAAGCGCAAGAAAGAGTCTGCGTCCCAGAAGCGGAAGCTAGAAGATTGCTTTGGAGAAGGTGTTTGGGAGGAGTCCATTGGTGACCTCCAGTGTGTTATTAGGCAAAGAAACTCGCTCGTCGAAGGGTTGCTTTCTCAGCCGAATCATCCCAAGACTAAGAGATTGTTAGAGGAGTATCAGGCATGTGGTCGCACTTGATTACCTTATGTACTGTTGTATATGCTTTATTTGCAGTGTGCTAGCCATCACCAGGATTGTTGGTTGAGGTCATGCCTTACTATTGTACACTCAGTGATATTGTATTCCTGACTCGATGGGCTTTTCAGCAATATATGAGATGTTTTCCATGATTGGATTTCGAGCTTCTTATCACTATCACTGTCACTACACTGGCACTTTGGCACTAGAATCAGGGGTTGATCTCCCTAACGCACAGACACATATTGCATCTGCATGTTCATTTTGCATCGCCAGTTACTTGTCGAATTTGTATCTTATTTCCTGCATCTCACGGGTTTTTCAGGATTGACGAACAAAGAGTCCACCGCTACTCAACCAGAAACAACTGCAAGAAGATAATGGATCAAGTTCAGGTCGAGATGCAGGAAATCCGTGAGAAGTTGACTTTGTTCATGCAAGCTATGGAGAACATGGCCAAGGGCCAGGAGAATCTTCAGACCTTGGTGCAGCCGCTGCTGACGCAGGCAAACGGAAATGACAACACCGACCACATTTCTGTTGAAACTCCTCGCCGGGAGAATGAGATACTGGCAGTTGTTACTCCACCTGTTGTGACTGTCAACGGAAACACTGGTACTGGTGCAGGTGCTGGCGCTGGTAACGGCAATACTGGGAATGGTGGTGATGGGCATGTTGTTAACAACAAAGGCAACACTGTGGATGCTGATCAAGGATTCGTTGACAATGTTGGATTTGGAAACAATGGGTATGGCAATGTCTATCAGGACGGGAACTTCGGGATCAACAATCAAGGCTTCGGTAATGACGGCTACGGCAACAATTAGGGGTATGGCTATGGTAATGGTGGATTCGGTAATGTGAATGTGAACGGTGCTGGAGCACTTCCTTTCAACAAAGGTTTTGGACCTGCTGGGGTCAATCTGGGGTTCGGTAACCGAGGACCGGGTCCTGTGTTTAATCAGCAAGGGTTTGGCCGTAACATGGGTTACGATGGGTATGGAAATGACTGGAATGTGGATCAACAGGAGGACGCTTTTTCAGGAAGAGGTATGGGATCCGAGGGCCCTATTGACCCTGTTCAGAGGATCAGAATGCTAGAAGAGCAGATGAAAGGTGTGGTTGATCAGAACTCCGCTGGGTTGGATATGACTACTATGGGGTTGGTACCAGGGCTGAGGGTGCCATTGAAATTCAAGGCTCCAACATTCGACAAATACAAAGGAGACACCTTCCCAAAGGTCCATGTACGTTCTTATTATAGAAGGATGTCTGCATATTCCAATGATGAAAGGATGCTCATGCATTTCTTTCAAGATAACTTATCTGGACCATCATTGGAATGGTACATGGGGCTGGAGCCCACTCAGATTAGAAGCTGGAAGCAGTTGGCTGATGCTTTTGTTATGCATTACAAATATAACAGCGATTTGGCGCCAAACAAGGTTCAGTTGCAGAGCCTGCCGCAGAAAAATGGTGAAAGTTTCAAAGAGTACGCGCAGTGGTGGTGCGATATGACAGCTCGAGTGCACCCTACTTTGGTTGAAAGGGAGATGAATGACATGTTTGTGGGGACGTTTACAGGAATGTACTATGATAAGTTACTCAATGTTTCGATGGGTAGTTTCTCCGATATGATCCTTATGGGAGAAAGGATCGAAAACAGAATTAAAATTGGAAAGATTCAGGCAGGCGAATCTACTTCAGCCGGGGGTGCGAGAAAAGCGTTCAGCGGAAGACGACAAGGTGATACAAGCGCTGTATTCGGTGGCAGAGGCCAGGGCAGAGGCAGAAATCAGTACATTCAGCCTCAACAGATAGCCAATGTTACTATTCCAATTCCTCAACAACAACACCACCAACAACAACAACTGCAGCAGCAACAAAGGCAGAATCAGGGTCAGGGAAGGTTTCAGAATGTAAAGTCGAAGAGGGTATTTGATAAACCTCCGTCGACATATGCATAGCTTCTTCAGACATTGTTGGGGTTGAATTTGGTCGAGAAAAGAACACTGGAACCACCTACAGGACCGGTACTTCCTAAAGGGTACGACGCCAGTAAGCATTGTGAATTCCATTCTGGGGCGCCCAGACATGATGTAGAATCTTGTCATGCTTTCAAGCATAAAGTTCAAGACTTGTTGGACAGTAAAGCCATCAACTTCGGCCAAGTGGGGCCCAATATTGTACAACAGCCTATGCCCAATCATGGGGAAAATGCCATCTTAACAGAAGAAAATTTGAACCTGGTGTTGGATGTTAATGAGTTGAAGACACCATTGAGTGAAGTGAAAAGCAGGTTGCTCAGAGGGGGAGTATTTCCCGGTTGTTATAAATACTGTTTAGAGTGCTGGACCCAACCAGAGGGCTGTAATGATTTGAAGGAGGGCATTCAGGCCATGATCGACGAAGGGACCTTGCAATTTGATCGAACTGCGGTTGAGAAGCCTGTGGAGGCATCATGTGATAAGCAGAATGATATTGCAACGATGACGATCCCGAGGAAGACTATAACGATAGTGGCACCCATCCAGCGGCCAACTATTACAATCACCAAGGCAGGGCCTATTGAAAGTACGAAAGCTGTCCCGTGGACGTACGGTTTAGAAGCGTATTGCAACGGTGAAAAGATTTCGGTGAATAGCCAGCCAACTGGGACTGTTGATAATGTTGTTGGTACGGGGGGCATGACCCGTAGCGGAAGGATCTTTACCTCACCTTAAATAGAAGCAGAGAGGTTGACCAAAGGTAAAGCCAAAGTAAGTGAAAGCGTGCCTTCTCAGTCGAAAGAAAAGGACACGTCGCTCAAGGACGTAGAAGAGTTCATGAGACTGATTCACAAAAGCGACTACAAAATTGTTGAACACCTACAGCAGACGCCGTCGAAGATTTCTATCTTGTCGTTGTTGTTATGTTCCGAAGCCCACAGGAACGCCTTGCTGAAGATACTGGACACGTCATTCGTACCCCAAGAAGTTTCTGTAAATCAGTTAGAGGGGGTAATGGCACATGTCAATGCTGGACATAGCCTGGGTTTCACAGATTTCGACCTAACACCCAAGGGTCGAGAGCACAACATGGCCTTGCATATATCGGTGGAGTGCCGGGGCACTGTAATGTCGCATGTATTGGTAGATACTGGATCGTCGTTGAACGTATTGCCAAAGAAAGCCATGATGAAGTTGGACATACGGGGAGTTATTTGCACGCCCAGCGATTTGGTTGTGAGGGCGTTTGACGGGACAAAAAGATCAGTGTTTGGGTCAATAACATTACCGCTGCAGGTGGGGCCAGAGATTTTTGATACCGAATTCTATATCATGGATATCCATCCAGCTTATAGCTGCCTTCTTGGGCGCCCATGGATCCATGCTGCAGGGGCCGTAACGTCCACTTTGCATCAGAAGTTGAAATACATGGTGGGTGATAGTGTTGTTATCGTTTGCGGGGAGGAGGATATTTTGGTCAGTCACCTGTCATCATTCAGATATGTTGAGGTCGACGGAGAAATACATGAGACACCGTGTCAGGCCTTCGAGGGGTTGCAGATTAAAGACAAAGCTCAGGGTTCCAGCAAAATATCAGATGTGGCAGTGTCATCTTACAAAGAGGCTCAGGCTTTAGTGCAGACTGGTGAGACTAAAGGCTGGGGGCAGGTATTGGAGATTCCCGTGAAGAATGACAAGCTTGGGCTAGTGTATCGACCGACGTTGTCAGCGTCATCTTCAGGAGCGCCCAGGTTCAAGGGACCAGTCACGATTACGCCAAGCGGGGTGTGCTTCGAGACTATCAACGCTATTTCCGATGCTGAAGACGGAGATAGCGATTGCGATATGGACGCGTGGATCAAGCCAAGCGTGCCAGGACAAAGTCTCTGCAGCTGGTCCATCCGGGAAACTGTCCCAGTGACTTTTAAACAGTAATGATTTGTTTTATCAATTGTTGAATAATCCTATGTCCTACCCGGGGCATAGTGATGTTACATTAGGGCTACTTGATTATGTGTATTGCACTGTTTTAATCATGAAATAAAGGCGTCTTTCATATTCAAATATTGTGATCCCTGTTTTTCTTGTTTTTACTTTAACAATAAATGGCAACGTGGTTATTTGCTTTGTTTGCGTGTTGAAGCGTTTAACCATTTCCTTTGTAGGACTAATATTTCAGATGACATCTCATACGAACCGCCTATGACTCGTTTCGACTTCGAGCACCCGGTATTCCAAGCAGAGGAAGAGATTGTTGAGGATAGAAACCTGCCAGAGGAGCTGACTCGTTTGTTGAAACAGGAAGAGAGGATCATTCTGCCTCATCAGGAAGAAATTGAAATTATTAACTTGGGGTCTGAAGAAGTTGCGAGAAACATCCGTATAGGGGCTGCGCTGCAGAGCGACGTCAAGCAAAGGCTGATTGAGATACTGCGAGAGTACGGTGATATATTTGCTTGGTCGTACGAGGATATGCCTGGGTTAGATACGGACATGGTTGTGCACCATCTGCCGTTGCGAGAGGAATGTATGTCTGTTAAACAGAAACTCAGAAGAACCAGACGGGACATGGCCGTGAAGATCAAAGAGGAAGTTCAAAAATAGTGGGATGCTGGTTTCCTAGCTGTTACAACTTATCCGTCATGGGTCGCTAATATAGTACCAGTGCCGAAGAAAGACGGCGAAGTGCGAATGTGTGTAGACTACCGTGATTTGAACAGGGCGAGCCCGAAAGACGACTTTCCACTTCCTCACATTGATGTGCTGGTTGATAACACTGCTCAGTTCTCCATATTCTTCTTCATGGACGGCTTCTCAGGCTATAATCAGATCAAAATGGCACCGGAAGACATGGAGAAGACTACCTTCATTACTCCCTGGGGAACATTTTGCTACAAAGTGATGCCCTTCGGATTGAAGAATGCTGGGGCAACATATCAACGTGCTATGACGACTCTCTTTCATGATATGATGCATAAAGAGATCGAGGTTTATGTTGATGATATGATTGCCAAATCCCAGATGGAGGAAGAGCATTTGGTTAATCTGCTGAAACTGTTCAAAAGGCTTAGGAAGTTCAGGTTGAGACTGAACCCTAACAAGTGCACCTTTGGGGTGAGATCGGGTAAACTGCTGGGGTTTATCGTGAGCGAAAAAGGAATAGAGGTTGATCCTGCGAAAATAAAAGCTATACAAGAAATGCCGACGCCTAAAACAGAAAAAAAAGTGCGTGGGTTTTTAGGGAGGTTGAACTATATCGCCCGGTTCATATCTCACCTAACTGGGACATGCGAGCCGTTATTCAAGTTGTTGAAAAAGGATCAGGTGTTGACCTGGAATGAAGATTGTCAAAAGGCGTTCGACAAGATAAAAGAATACTTGCAGGAACCTCCTGTTTTGATACCCCCAGTGGCCAGGAGACCTTTGATTATGTATTTGACGGTTCTTGGGGAAAGTATGGGTTGTGTTCTCGGTCAACACGACGAGATCGGACGTAAAGAGCATGCGATCTACTATTTGAGTAAGAAGTTTACCGACTGTGAGTCCAGATACTCAATGCTCGAAAAAACGTGTTGTGCGCTAGCCTAGGCCGCAAAATGTTTGAGGCAATACATGCTGAATCATACAACCATGCTAATTTCAAAGATGGATCCAATCAAATATGTGTTTGAGAAGCAAGCACTCTCCGGAAGAATCGCCCGATGGCAGATGGTGTTAACTGAATACGATATCCAATATGTCTCGTAAAAGGCTATTAAAGGTAGCGTTCTGTCAGAGTACCTTGCGGAGCAGCCTGTTGAGGACTACCAATCGATGAGGTTTGATTTTCCTGACGAGGATATCATGTACCTGAAAATGAAAGATTGTGAAGAACCGTTGCCGGACAAAGGACCAAAGTTGGGTTCCAAATGGCAGCTGATATTTGACGGAGCTGTAAATTCTTATGGTAGCGGAATAGGTGCCATTATCACTACTCCTCAGGGGTCGCACATCCCTTTTACTGCCCGATTGACCTTTCCCGTTACCAATAATGAGGCTGAATACGAGGCTTGCATCATGGGTCTGAAAGAAGCCATTGATTTGCGAATCAAACATCTGGATGTATACAGAGACTCAGCTCTAGTGGTGAATCAGATTAAAGGAGAATGGGAGACACGTCAGCCCAATTTGATACCATATATGAATTATGCAAGGAGATTGTTTCCTTTCTTTGAAAAGGTGGAATTGCATCATGTGCCGTGAGCAGAAAATCAAATGGCTGACGCCCTGACAACATTGTCTTCAATGTATAAAGTTAACTTCTGGAACGAGGCTCCCCGGATTGTTATCTCTCGGCTCGATAGGCCTGCATTCATATTTGCCATTGATGAGGCTCCCGATGGTCAACCCTGGTACTTTGACATCCAGAATTTCCTGAAGAACAAGGAGTATCCGGCTGGGGCATCCAGTCGAGATCAGAAGACTCTCAGGAGATTGGCTGGCAATTTCTATTTGAATCCGGACGGTGTCCTATACAAAAGAAACCTCGACTTGGTGTTGCTACGTTGTGTAGATGAGAAAGAGGAGAAGTTGCTCATGGAAGAGATACATGAGGGTACATTTGGTACACATGATGGTGGGCATACTATGACGAGAAAACTGCTGCGGGCTGGTTACTATTGGCTAACTATGGAAACAGACTGTTTCAAGTTTGCAAAGAGGTGTCATAAATGCCAGATTTATGCGGACAAAATCCATGTGCCTCCAAGTCCTCTGAATGTGATGTCATCACCGTGGCCTTTCTCGATGTGGGGAATTGATATGATTGGCAAGATTGAGCCTACGACATCCAACGGACATCGGTTCATTTTGGTGGCAATTGATTACTTCACCAAATGGGTGGAAGCAACATCATATGCTAATGTCACCAAACAAGTGGTCGCCAGATTTATCAAACGAGATATTATCTGCAGATATGGAGTCCCTGAGCAGATTATCACCGTCAACGGTTCGAATTTAAATAACAAAATAATGAAAGAGCTGTGTCAGAATTTTAAGATTGAGCATCACAACTCTTCTCCTTACCGGCCCAAGATGAATGGCGCAGTCGAAGCGGCCAATAAGAGCATAAAAAAGATTGTTCAGAAGATGGTTGTGACGTATAAGGACTGGCACGAGATGCTACCTTTCACTTTGCACGGTTATCGTACGACGGTACACACATCAACCGGGGCAACCCCTTTTTCATTGGTATACGGGATGGATGCAGTGTTACCGTTGGAGGTCGAGATTCCTTCCCTGAGGGTTTTATGTGATGTCCAACTTGACGAGGCAGAATGGGTTAAAGATAGACTGAATCAGCTCAGTTTAATGGATGAGAAGAGACTGGCTTCTTTAGCATACGGTCGGTTATATCAGAGCCGGATGAAGAAAGCTTACGACAAGAAGGTATGCCCTCGAAGCTTTCAGAAGGGCGATCTTGTTTTGAAAAAGATTCTCCCACCACAAACAGATCACAGGGGCAAGTGGACTCCTAATTACGAAGGTCCCTACGTTGTCAGAAAAGTCTTCTTTGGAGGAGCCTTGTTACTATCCACCATGGATGGGGAAGACTTTACGTCTCCTGTGAATTCGGACGCAGTTAAAAAATACTTTGCTTGAAAGTGACCCGCTGGACAGTAAAAAGAGAGTCCAGGCAAAAATGGGGCATCCCGGCGAACCATAAAAAAGAATAAAAGGTTCGGGCAAAAGTTAGGGATAAAATTGAAAAAATGTACACCCGCGAAGTCGAAAACCCGAAAAGGGCGACTTCGGCAAAAAATGGTATCCCGGTGAATTGAAAACCCGCAAAGGGCGGTTCACGCAAAAGTTAGGGATTGAAAAAGCAAATGACTGCGGTCCGGATTTGATACAACATTGCTTAGTGGTTTGGGAGTACCTGGGGGCCGTCTATCCAAAAACAATCTCTTCCGAAGATCAAATACCGGGAAAGCGCAGAGTCAGGTGAGTCATAGAAGGATCAGCTCATGGCGTTTGTCTGCAGCATGTCGCCGACATGTATACAAATATTGTTTTGTATTTTATTTATGCTTCTTGTGCATATATGTATGTGTGTTTATGCGTAACTTCCTCTTTTCAGGAGTTGCATCCAGTGTACAAAACTTTGCCTATTCAGAGGCCCGTTATTAATAAAACATGTTATTCAGTACTTGATGCTTGTTCTTTACCGTTTTGTTTATGAAAGACGCCGATGTTTTTGATAAACTTGCACTTGCATAATCTTGCTGGACCTTGCCAATAATTGATAAAACTTCGAATTGACTGAAGTAATGTCACGGATGCTAACCCGGGTAGATTCTGTTGTATAGGCCTGTTTTGTCTCATTTGTGTTTTGCAGGGTTCTTACCTTTGGAGCAAACAGTCAGGGATTGTATTCCCCAGCCAAAATCTCTTGATGAAGGACCTGACTCCAGTCGATGTCATTCTACAGCTAGTCGCAGCTTATTCCCAGAGAGTTGGAATGACGTTATCCCTTACCGAATGAGGGATTATTCTCCCCAGAAGAGTATCCTCAGGGAAGTTGTCCACAGGATATCCCCAGCAAGTTGAAATCAGTATCCCCTGCAGAGGTTGCGTTCCCCCAGTGAGTCGGATATGTGCAGGATCAATCCCCAGCATGGGAGGTTCCCGCAGATTTTAACCAAGTTGTTGGCTCAGAAGGATTATACCCGAAGGACGGTTTCCTTGCTCCCCACAGGTCGTCATGCCATTGACAGGATGTTGATCCTCAGCAGAGTCCGAGGCTCCGAGTTTGTAAACTGTGCCCAGACAATGTGCTTTTCCTAGAAGTGTTGCTTCTTTCCCCAGATGAGTTGATTCACCAGCAGGGTGTTTGTTCTTTCCTCCCAGTGGAAATTGGTGTTTAATCTCTCCCCGGCAGAGTTGGTTGTGTTTTTGGCGTTTATTTCGCCAGAATACTTTGTGATACTGGTTCTCCCCAGCGGAGTTGGCTTTATCCTCAGCATTCATGTTGTTGAGACATCACTATCAGAGTGGCCCCGACAGCTTGAGCCTGCATTTGAATTTGCATATATTGTCATATTTGCATCTACTCAAACGCGTAGCATTTCCGTGCCGTACGGAGCATTACGCCATTTTCAAACATACACATTTTGAAGCATAAGTCAGGTTGGCTACCTCTTTATTTTCATGTGTTCTTCCTTGAAAGTAATTGGACTTCTTGTTCAGGATCGTTTTCAGATATTCAGATTTGCGGCATAAGATATGTGACGATAATGTTCGTCCCGCCATATGTTCCCTTATCAGAGGTGCTTGATTAACTTCTCTTCTTCCTCAGCGGAGTGTTCTTTACACGGCTTCATAATTGGACTTTGGAGTTATTGTCAAAAATCCCCCGGCGGAGTGTTCCCTCGGGTTGCTGTCACGTCAGCATTTTCAGAAAAGATTTCAGGGATTAGACATCTGAAGTCATTACTCGTCGTCAAGTTGGATGTCTGGCAGTTGACGTCAGAATTCCCCCGACAGAGTTCTCCCCAGTTTGCTGTTATGGCTTCATAATTAGACTTTGAAGTTTGTTATGTCAACATTTTACGGCTTCATAATTAGACTTTGAAGTTGTTACCATCATGACCTGGCTTCATAATTTGACTTTGAAGTTGTTGTCAGGCTTCATAATTTTGAGGTTGCTTTCAGAAGTCAACGGCTTCATGAATAGACTTTGAAGTTGTTGTAAAAGGAAGATTTAAGCGATTAGACGGTTGAAGTCATTACTTGTTGTCAAGGCTTCGCGATTTGACTTTGGAGTTGTTGTCAGCATTTTAAAGAGAGATTTCAGCGATTAGACGATTGAAGTCATTTCTTGTTGTTACAGCTTCGTAATTCGACTTTGAAGTTCGTCAGTGTGGGATGCTCCATAATTAGACGTTGGAGACGTTATCACTATTACAATGGCTTCATAATTAGACTTTGAAGTTGTTGTTAGAATTTCCTCGGAAGGAGTCTAGAGGGCTTCATGATTTAACTTTGAAGTTCAATAGAGTTTTCCTGGAATTGCTGTTACGTCAGCATTGCACGACTTCATAATTAGACTTTGAAGTTCGTTACATCAGCGCTATAAGGCTTCATGATTTGACTTTGAAGTTGTTGTTGGCATTTTTAAAGGGGGATTTCAGCGATTGGACGACTGAAATCGTTACTTGGTGTCACCGCTTCATAATTAGACTTTGAAGTTGTTAGCAACAGTGGATGGCTTCATAATTAGACATTGGAGTTATTATCAGTTTATACAGCTTCATAATTCGACCTTGGAGTTATTGGCAGTGTGGAACAACTTCATAACTAGACTTTGGAGTTGTTGTTAGGAATTCCCTAGCGGATTTTCCTCGCGTAGCTGTTATGTCAGCATTGCAGACTTCATGATTTGACTTTGGAGATCGGCGTAGTTTTCTTCGAGTGGCTGTTACGTCAGCGTCACACGGCTTCATAATTAGACTTTGGAGTCATCGTTAGCGATTCCCCAACAGAGTTTCTCTAGCAGCTGTTACGTCAGCATTGCGCTGCTTCATAATTAGACCTTGGAGTTGTCGTCAACATCAAACGACTTCGTAATTAGACTTTGGAGTTCTTCAGCATTACCACATCTTCATGATTGGACGTTGGAGTTGTTATCCGAAGGTTTTGTCCGCATGGAATAGCTTCATAAGTAGACTTTGGAGTTGTTGCCAGTTTTTTTCCCCACAGAGTTGCTTGTTGAAGTTTCCCGTATCCGTCTATCGGAGTATTTGCTTCAAATTTGCTGTTCCTTCAGCGTCACAGGGTTTCATAACCAAAATTTCAGGAGTTGTCGCCTGTTGTCGAAATAGGTGCCTGGCGGTTAATTTCGGAGCATCCCAGTGGGTTTGGCTACTGCAAAGATAAGGCGGAGTTATTGTCCAGTATGATTGACAGAATTGAATTCCTATTGGGTGGAAGAGTTCTATCCCCAATGAAGCCGCCATGATTTCTTCGTGTTGACAAAATATTATCCCCAGTAGAGTCCTCCCCAAAGTCGTTGACACGTCAACGCTGGAAGGTTTGTGGGTTGGGACCGATGGAGTTAGCTACTGCAGAGATAGGCAGAGAAACTGTATTCAGAGTATTTTCCCGTATGAATAGGCGGATGAAGTTTCCTGTGTTCAGACAGATGATTTTCCCGTACGGATAGGCGGACGAAGTTTCCTGCGTTTAGGCAGATGATTTTCCCGTATGGATAGACGGATGAAGTTTCCTGTGTTTAGGCAGATGGTGTTCCCGTATGGATAGGCGGATGGAGTTTCCTGTGGTTGGACAGAAATGTTCCCCAGTGAAGTCGACAAATTTATTGCCTATGATTGATAGGACCTCCTCGTGTTGGCAAGAGGCGGACAACTCATCCCCGACGGAGTAGCCGGGATCTCTCCGTGTTGACGGAATGTAGCGTCCTAATGGGGACAAAGTTCTATTCTTGTGTTGTTGAGATTTCTTCGGGTTGACGAAATGTGAGTCCTGACGTGGACAAATTGGTGTTTATCCGGGATTTGACGAAATTTGGGTCCAGATGTGGACAGGGTTATTCCTGTGACGACGGAATCTCGATTCGTGTTGACGAATTTGTTTCTATTCTTGTGTTGACGAGGTTAGGCCAGTTGTGGATGGAGGTGTTTTTGCGAAAATTGTTCAATACCTGGGGTGTTACATAGGTGGTCGAAATTGAATTCAGAAGTATTATCAGACGTTGGATCAGTTGTTGCCGTAACAACCAGATTCAGTTGGTGGATGTCGTTCCCCAAGCAGTTGTGCAGTTTATTTCTGCGGTTGGCAAATTTCCGGGTTTCTTGGTATTCAACTGTCTCGTACCTCGATTGTTTGAAGGCCGTTCGCTCTTCACCCAGTCGGGTCCAAGCCGTTTGAATAGGGGCAGCTGTGGCACCCCAAAATTTGCTCAACCTTTTCTTGCCTGATTTATGTTTCATTGCATTGCCATTTGCATAGTTACATCATGTACATAGTTCAATCATTTGCATATCCTAGCATATCAAGTCATCCTACAAGGGATCAAGTGCCATTCATGTCAAAAGAAGCCTATCTAGAGGTGTTCTCTAAGCCTGAGAGCCTATCCAAGTCATCAGAGAAAGGTTGAAGTCATGAGAAGTTTGAGTGCCCACAGGTGGATTTCTCTCCTAACTTGAGGTGTATTGAAGATCATCAACATGGAATTGTGAATTTGAGGTGTGTATGGATCTCATGGGATGTCTATAGGGCCCTATTGAAGCTTAATCAAGTCATTGATTCAAGTATGAGAGCCACAGGTGAGGTGTAGTCAACTAGGGTTTCATCTGGGTCAATCCTAGGTCAATTGGGTAATTGAAGAGCATCAAAGCCTATTTTGAGGTCATGGGGTTCATGGAATGGTATGTTGATACATGTGTGGTGTTGTGCCAAGGTTAAGCAAAGAAGAATCAAGAATGTGGGAAGTTGCTAAATTAGGGTTTCAGTGTAAAATCCCCTGTATAGCACTGGACTTCCAAGCCACCTAAGTCAAAATAAAAGTTTCAAATGGATCTTTGGCCAACATGAAACTTGTAGAGCTTCTCAATACCTTTAATTTTAGTACTAGAAGTCTTCAAGAAGATTTGTAGAACTCAAGTTATGGTTCTTGCAAGTTACAAGTCACCAGAGGACACTGAAATTTATCTGTGAAAGTCACTTGACTTCTAAGCAACTCTTTCCCCTCAAGGAGTTTTCAAATGGATTCTTTGCCAACATAAGAGTTGTAGGGATTTATCTTAGCTTTAATTTTAGTACTAGAAGTCCTCAAGAAGATTTGTGGAACTCAAGTTATGATCTTGGCAATCCAGGGGTATTTTGGGAAAGTTGAATTATAGGTCCTTTTTCAACATGTGCCAAAATCTCTATCTTCCACTCCTCAAATGAAAAAGTGTTCAACATGAAATGTGTTTAGAATGATGTTTTTAGGTCAGGTAAGAAGTCATGAGGGATTGAATTGGCTTGTATCACAAAGTTGCTAAAATGGCTTAAAAAGGAAGAATTTAAAGTCATTTAAAAGGCCAAAAATGTGATTTTATGTTTTGGGGTCAAAACAAGGCATATGGCATATTAAATTGATCAGAAATGATGTTTTAAAGATGATGGCAATGTTAATTTTTCCATTTGAGTTCATTTGAACACACTTGCATTTGGTAACTTCACATGTAAGTAACACTTGCCAAATCACTCATGAGGTCAGAACCAAGGCACTAACCCTTACCAATCAATTCAATATGTCATTTGGTGAGAAATTGGAGCAAAATGAAGCTGCTGCACTAGCCAAGAACCCGACTGTCATGACATGAGATTTCAAGTGCAAGAGAAATTGAATTCCTCACATGGATCATTCCAGAACTTTCTTGATCATTCCAACATGTTCTATATAAATAGTGTAACTGATTCAGTTATTTTTTTGGCCAAGAACTGTGAAGAATCGAGAGAGAGCAAAGGGAAGTTCATCCTTGCAACTCAAAATCGTTTTTGTTGATTGGGAGGGATTCAAAGCGATTCAGTGCATACAGAAGCTTCACAAGGCTTCATTGATCGTATCTGGAGAAGATTGAAGGGTGACTTGAAGGATTTCTTGCTCTGTTCACTCAATTTTCACAGGTTTGCAAATTTCATCTTGTAGCACAATTTAGGTAGAATTGCTAGGATTTGAATGTGTAGATGCATTGTAGACATGGCTAGGGTGGATTCTGGTAGGAAAATTTGATGATTAGAGACAAAAACTTAAGCATCACCATTTCTGTTGAAGGTCGTTTCTCTTAGTTCTTGGAGATTTAGACATGTTTAGATAGTGAGAATCAATCAGTGAAACGTGTAGATGATTATAAGCTTATCAATTTTAAGAATCCTGATGATTGAATTTTGAGCATGTTCTGAATTTTTAATCGTGTTTTGAGATGGAAGGACTTTTAGTGGAAATGGAGGTCATGGTTAGAATCAGCGAGAAGAAACGAGCAAGATGAAGTGTTTAGGTTTAGGTTTTGTTGAGGTTTTATGGTGTTTGCATTTGGGGACGACGGTGGCGCCACCTCCGGCCACCGTCTGGTTCACTTTCCCTCCCAATTTGAAATGAAGAAGATGACTTTCTGGCCATAGGATTAGGGAAGACCATTGACCGAACCATCCATCCAAGGGCCACGATTGGTTTCGATTTTGTGAAGAACTCTGAATTCCCCTCAACACACCGTTTCATTAACGTTTACTAGTTGGGCTTTGGTAATCAGTTGCTAATTACACACCCTTCTTAAGCCCAATTGAATTTTACACAGGATATACTTGCTATTTGACACGGAGTTTTTCCATTTTTCATCATATTTTCCATTCTATTTTCTGTTTGGTTTGGGCCTAATACGCGCTTACTAATGACACCCCCTCCTGAGCCCAATTGAGGAAATGAACTTGGTTCACTTGCTATTTGACACGCTCTCTTGTCATTTTATTGTATTTTCTTTTATTTTCATAATTTTACATAGGATAGTTTTTAATTCATATAAAATTGAGAAATGATCATTTTGGAGTGAGACTTTTTTCCCTAATTCCCTTAGGATCTCTAGAATTTAATGAAACCAAAAAAATATTAATTTCATGCATTTTATATTTTCTGGCATATTTTTATAATTTTATTGCCTTTATTTTACTTTTGTTTGATACTTCAGCTTTCTGAATTTTGTGTGAGAGTTTGGTGAGGATTTTTTGATTGATTCTTGTGAGGTTGATTAGAATAGGGAAGCATGTACCCTTAGGAATTTTATCCTAATTTTGTGAATAAAATTTAGGTTAGTTTTAGAGGTGAATAGGAGATGTGTTAGAATTAGGGTTTTAAAACAAATAGTTGTAGTTTAGTGCATAGTTTTAGGATTAAATGATTGAATTAGGTTATGGGATTTATATGGGGTATTGGTTATAGGGTTGGGTTCCCTTAGAAATTTACTTAGGATTTTATGATGAGTTTTAGCATTTTATTTGATTTTTGCAACTTGTGTGGTGATTGGGGGTTTTCCCCTTGGATATTTGGTTTGGTTATTTGTGTGGGGCTATTTTGGGTGTGCTTTTGGCTTGGGATTTGCTTGGATGAATTGAAGATCAAGTGAAGTTTCTTTGGATGGCTTGAAGAAGCTTGGAGTTGAATATTTCTCATCTGTTGGAATGCTTGTCAGGAGCTTAGGAAGATTAGGGTTTTAGGAAGAGCTTTTTTAGAGTTAGTTCATTTCTTTCCTCAAACATGGAATGCTTTGTTTGCTTCCATCCCATCCTAGGATTCAAAGTCCTCTTAAGGAAGCCCATCTCTCCCTTGGAGGGATGATTGGCATGCCTTAAAGAGTAGAACTTTTGAGGATACCCTTCTTTGCAGATGATGGTTTCTAGTAATTTCCTTTGGTTTTCACTGGTTCTCATTCATTATAACTTGATCTTAATAACTAATCTTTCTTGGTGGAGCTTGCTAGAGCTTGGATATGAAGATCTAAGGTGTTGAAGATGCCTTTCATGAGGTTTGCTTGAAGATGGAGTTGTGTTACTGTCAACTTTGCTGTCAGGGGCTTGCTGGAGGATTGAAGCTAGGGTTTACTGTTGCTTTTGAGCTGGAGTTTTCTGTAGCTGTGGTGCTTAACTGTTTAGGTATTGAGGAGCCTTATTTGATGTGTGCTTTCTCTTCCATGGAAGTTGGAGATTATTGAAGTT
Source organism: Lathyrus sativus (assembly GCA_963859935.3). Classification (NCBI taxonomy): domain Eukaryota; kingdom Viridiplantae; phylum Streptophyta; class Magnoliopsida; order Fabales; family Fabaceae; genus Lathyrus; species Lathyrus sativus. The sequence goes on from OZ012741.1 coordinate 92,519,945, forward strand.
TGAAGATGAAAGTTGTTGCTGCCAACTTCTTGCTGTTGCTGTCAGAGCCGCTGTTTGCTGTAGGAGTTTGGTGCTGCTGCTTGGGCTGCCTCCTCTGCTGTGGGTTTTGTTTTCTGTTTTGTTTATTGGCTTGTATAGCTTGCCCCCTAGGTTTGAAGTGAATGTTGATTCACTTTGCCTGTTGTTTTCCCAGGTTCGAGGTTGAGCAGGACTCCCTTGCCTCGCTCGTATTGCTGCATTGCATGCATTTTACTGTATTTGCTTGCTTTCTTTTCTGTTTATCCCCTAGGATCTCTGATTTCCTCTGTGCAGGAGGGAATTATGACAGACATTAGGATTCTTATCCATGCATGACAACATTAGGTTAGTTTTTATTCCCTTTTCAACCCTAGGCTTTTTAGAGCTTCCTTCTCTTCTTATCTCAGAACAACTCAAAAATACAGTAATAAGGTTAATCGATGTCGTACGTTACGAGCCTTAAGCTATTTGAGAAAGGGTTGTTGGAGAGCTTCTTTCCAGTAGTCTGGCTGCTTAGTGTGGTACCCTTTGGGTGACACGCGACGTAGTCACTCTCAAATCATAGTCTCTAGTGCGTCAGAATTGCACACAAACTAAAAAACACTTCTTTCGTAAAAGATTCAAAACAAACATCAAAGTGTCATTTTTGTCCGCTTGGACTCTTAATCAAGAAAAACCCTTTTTGAAGGTCATAAAAAACCGTCAGACAAGCTTGTGTCTTCCATAGCCCGAACTACGTTTGCTCTGATATTTCATGCTGTATGAAAGTACGTAGACATATGATGCCGTATCCTAGCGAGCAACCTTCCCCTCCTTTCCCGTAGGTAGGCGAACTACGTTGACTCTGATTTCTCGTTCCAGACGGGAATACGTAGGCATAAAGTGCGATACTTTGCCGAGTCATTTTCTTTTCTTTTCTTTTTGACCCAGACCTTTAGTATAGATAGAATAACAATCCGTACTAGAAAACAAGCGTGGATCCCGTCGAGTACGGCGGACGTGAGGGGTGCTAATACCTTCCCCTTGCGTAACCGACTCCCGAATCCAGGATTTGGTTGCGACGACCATTCCTTTCCCGTTTTGTGTTAGGTTTAATCTGAGCATTTCCTTTCCCTCCGTTGGGATAAATAACGCACGGTGGCGACTCTTCTGTCATAGCCGGCGCCGATTTTCGCAGTAGCGACATGTAGGTCTTAAGTGAGGAGTGCAAACAAGGATTGTTTGGCTCTAAGTTAATTCTACTGATAGTGAATTTCCTCCCTGGCTTGGTAGCCCCCAGATGTAGGTGTTGTTGAAACTAAACTGGGTGAACAATTACTGGTGTGATTTACTGCTTTCTATTTACAACTTTGTTATTATTTCAATAGTCTGTTTCACAGTGGATGCCATAACATACGTGATAACATCCATCGCGTGCTAGCCAGAATTTCAATTGGCATCAGAGCAGGCACCCTGCCTGTTATATCTGGGTGAGATTTAGGGAAGATAAATTCTGGTACTATGGATAAAGACATAGGATTCACAAATAGACCTCCAATTCTGGATGGCTCTAATTATGACTATTGGAAACCTAGGATGATTGCCTTCTTGAAGTCTTTAGACAGCAAGACATGGAGAGCTGTAAACTCTGGTTGGGAACATCCTGTGAAGAATGACAAGGATGGATCATCTGTGCTAATTCCTGAAGAGGAATGGAACAAAGAGCAAGAGGCATTAGCTCTTGGGAACTCTAAAGCATTGAATGCACTCTTCAATGGTATAGACAAGAACATCTTCAGACTGGTACACCACTGTGAACTGGCAAAGGATGTTTGGGACACTCTCAAAACTACTCATGAGGGAACTTCCAAGGTCAAAATGTCAAGACTTCAAATGCTGACCACCAAATTTGAAGGTCTGAGAATGAAGGAAGATGAGACCATTCATGAGGTTTACATGAATGTTCTTGAACTTGCAAACACCTCAGGAGCCTTGGGAGAAAGGATGGCTGAAGAGAAGCTTGTAAGGAAGATTCTCAGGTCCTTACCTAAAAGGTTTGCCATGAAAGTAACAGCCATTGAAGAAGCCCAAGACGTATGCAACATGAAAGTGGATGAACTCATAGGTTCTCTCCAAACATTTGAGATGGGCATGTGTGATCAAACTGTAGAGAAAAAGAGCAAAAGCATAGCTCTTGTCTCAAACACTGCTGAGGATTCAGAAGAAGAGGATGGTGAAAAAGAGGAGAATTTGTCAGAAGCAATAGCCTTGCTTGGAAGACAATTCAATAAACTGATCAAAAGGATAGATTATAAGTCAAATCCCTATGCCAAGAACACCTCTTCTGACAGCAGCAAAAAGAGTAACTCTGAGGAGAATTCTAACCAAGGCAAAGGAGCTCAATGCCATGAGTGTGAGGGATATGGACACATGAGAAATAAATGTCCTACATACCTCAAAAAGAAGGGAAAAGGCCTAACTGCCACCTGGACTGATGAAGATTCTGAAAGTGAATCAGAAGAAGAATCTGCCAAACATGTCAATGTTCTGGCCAGTGTGTGCATGACTGATGATGAGTCCAGTGTAGAAGAGGTAACCTTTGATGAACTGGCTGCCTCATATAAACAGTTGTGCATGAGAATTGTTGAGGTATGCAAACTAGGGGAAAAGCAAAAGACAATCATCAAAGAGTTAGAGGATGAGAAAAAGGAGCATATGGAAACTATAGACTCTCTTAACAAGGATGTCATCTTGTTGGAATAAAAAATGGATCAGATGTCAAAATCCATAAGAATGCTCAACCCTGGAACTGACACTCTACAAAAAATTCTACAGAGTGGTCAGAAGGCAGGCAACAAGTTTAGACTAGGATATGGTGGTGAACAAAAGCCTAGCTTGGGGCTCAAGAAGTCAAAGCCAAAATTTCAGAGGACTAACCTGATGTCACGACCAATGTCACAACATCAAGGTCACAGAAGTACACACCAGAACCAGAGGAACTTTCAAAGGAAAAGATGTTACTACTGTGGAAGGTTAGGTCATATACAAGCCGTCTGTTATTGGCTACATGGATTTCCCAGGCATCCTCATCAAGGCAAAGTCAAACAGGGTGCTCATATCAAGAAACAACATCCGACTAGACCAAAAAGGAATGTCCCTGTCAAGGAGAAACAATGGATTACTAAAGTGTCTGCCTTGGTAGCTCATAACTCCCTTAGGATGCCTACCAAAGAAGACTGGTATTTTGACAGTGGCTGTTCTTGACATATGACTGGAACAAATGATCTATTAATGAACATTAAACCTTGTACCTCAAGTCATGTAACTTTTGGTGATGGAGCAAGAGGAAAGATCAAGGGTGCTGGAAAGCTAGAGGGTACTGGTACTCTAGAACTAGAAAATGTCCTGCTGGTTAAGGGACTGACTGTGAATCTCATCAGTATGAGCCAACTCTGTGACCAAGGATTTAGTGTCAAATTCACTAAGGAGACATGTGTGGTTACAAATGAAAAGGAAGAGGAAGTCATGAGGGGCACTAGAGCTCAGAATCATTATTATTTATGGGTATCTAAGAATAGGCTAAATGACTCTGTCTCAATCATGAAAGAAAAGCAGGTCTTGTGGCAAAAGAAAGGCATACAAAAGTTAAAGAAGATCCGAGCCAAGGGAGCTGTGAAGGGAATTCCAGATAAAAGATGTGTTGCATATCAGGATGAAGGGCAATCACAAAAAATTCTTTCAAAAGGAAGACACTGTAGAAATCTAGATAGGTTATATTGGAACCTGGTGGAGTCCATGGAAGCTGCCCTGCATAAAGAAAGTAATGTCACTCTGGATGTCATGACCTTGTTCTGTGACATCAAGAGTACCATCCAAATGATCTCTGATGAGTTCAAGGGAGACATGCTCAGGAGTAACTTGTGTAAATGGCAAGAGGCTTGTGCAAAATCTAGTGATTGTGTCCTAAATAGTGCTGACATGGGTTCAAGAAGTGTCAAGGAGCATCAATTTAAAAATTCTCTACTGAAATTGAGGTCCTCCAGTAATGATGGGTTGTAGCAATTAAAAGTAATAGGGAATTACATTTTGAAATTAAATCATTTAAATCAAAAACGTAAGTTCCCTCCTATTGGGCAATCGTACCCCATTACCACATATAAGATATAACCCCTCTACTCTTGGTGCCATCACAAACTATTCAGCTTCCATACCATTTCCAACAAGCACAGAAAATTCCTTTTCTCTCAATCAACGTCCCTAAAAATGTTGCAACATTCTAAACCAACCTCATCCAAAAGAATGACCGACGGTGATGATGTTGATTCAAACCCTAATGAAGTGATTGAAATAGCTCTATTACGAATGATGACACCAAAAGGACTATTAGTGAAGGAACCTAAAAAGCTACATGCAAGAAGTTCCAAAGACCTTGTCTCAGGTCAGACCCCTCCCTCTACTACCTCTGTTCCTCATGATGACGTCAATAAAGAAAAAGATAAACGGACCCACCTTACCATTGCGAAAATGGTAGCTAGTGTACTCAATATTCCCACTGCGTCTAACAATGAGAGTTTTGATCCTCACCTGAATGATCAAGCTAATGTTTCTCACAATGTCAAAACATTGAAATACCCTACACCAGAAGGGAAAAACAAGGGTAAAGGTACTGAGAAAATGGGTGATGATATTCAAGGCACCAAAAATACTGAGTTGGTAGACCTAGATGAATATTCTGACAATGACCTCATAACAAAGCTCAATCCGGGCATAACCAAAAGGCTGATGACAAGGAAAGGGAAAAAGGTGGCTGACCAAAGTTCCCTCAAGAAAAAGGATGTTGAGAAGACTGGTAAGCAAGACATCTCCATAAAAAGGACTGTTGAGAAGACTGCTGAGCAAGACATCTCGACAAAGAAGGCTGGAACAAAGAGGACTCAGGTTGGGCCCTCCAAAGGTTGGAGCAAAGTAACCACCAAAAAGAGGAAGGTTGAATCTAGTTCAGAACCAGAGACAAATTCTGATGTTGCTGTTGATGTCACTGACATCCAATCTAAGAAGAATCCTTCTACCAGCAAATTGGCTACAAATGTACCTGAAGTGCCCATCGACAACATCTCTTTTCACTATCCACCGGGTGTTATCAGATGGAAATATGTATATCAAAAGAGGTTGGCCCTAGAGAGAGAGCTTGCACAAAATGCTCTTGACAACAAGGAGATCATGGCCCTCATTCGTGAAGCTGGCTTGATGAAAATTGTGACTAAATTCTCCAAATGCTATGAAATTCTGGTCAAAGAATTCATAGTAAATTTATCAGATGAATGTGCTGATAGAAAATCTACTGAGTTTGGGAAAGTATATGTTAGAGGAAATGGTGTCATCTTCACTCCTACTACCATCAACAACTTCCTTGGAAGATCAAATGAAGCTCAACCTGAGTTAACCATCTCTGATTATAAAATGTGCCAAATAATTACTAGAAATCAAGTCAGAAAGTGGCCATCAAAAGGAAAGCTTGCTGCCAGCAAACTAAGTGTGAAATATGCTGTGCTGCACAAGATTGGTGCTGCAAACTGGGTGCCAACTAATCACAAATCGTCAGGGGCCACTATCCTGGGGAGAGTTATCTATGCTGTTGGGACCAAGACCAAAATGGATTATGGCACTTACATCTTTGATCAGACTATGAAGCATGCTGGGAGCTATAGTGTAAAAGGACCCATAGCATTTCCTTCGCTCATTTGTGGGATTATATTAGCACAATATCCAAATATCCTCAAGAACAGTGATGTAGCAAGCAAAAGAGAAACTCCCTTAGCGTTCCATCATAAGCTGTTTCAAGGAACTCATGTTCCAGACATTGCCATGACACCCACTGAGACATCCAAAAAGGGTCCCAAAACCAAAAATGCTGAAGCGATGGCAACAATTAAAGAAACATGCAAGGAACTGGATGCAAGGAAGCAAACTCTTGAAAAACTGCTAAAATCTCTTAAGCAAGATGAGGATGCTGAACTCACTAATGATGATGGTACAAGGGAAGATGATGGTCAAGAAGCTGGCTCAGAAGAAGCTGCTGACAACTCAGAGGAAGGCACTGATGATGGAGAAGAAAGCACTGAAGAGACTGAGGAGGATAGGTCCAACTCAGCTGAAAAAGAAGATTGATGTCTTAGCATACAGTGTAGCTCAGACTACTGATTGTTGTGTTAGTACAAGAAGAAGTGCTACTGGTTTTTGTTTTGATCAGGCCTCTATAGGAATTATTTGGCAACCTGAATTTGTGATGCTTAGTACAAACAGTTTGTATAATTTGCCCTTAACAATTGTAATGTTACAGTTTTTGATCTATGCTAAGTTCTTAGTTGGATCTTAATTTGTGGCTAAAAAGGGGGGGAGAGTGTTAGATCATGACAGCAGGTGAAAGAACAGGTTGAAGACTTGCTTGTGCTACTAGAGCAAGTATGCGCTGCTGCTATATGTTTGAGTACCTAATAGGTATAGGAATGTATGTTAGATATATGTGAGTTCGTTGATGGAACCTAGTAGCTTTATAGCTGCTAGTGCTGTGTGTATCTGCAGGATGATGGCAAAATGTTGTGCATCTCTTCAGGGGGAGTAGCACAGGTTGTTCCACATCAGGTGTGCTTCAGGATGTCATCCTGAATGTCATAACATCCAGAGCAGGCTGGATGAATATATGTGACTGCAGGACTGTTTGCAGGTTGTGTGCTCAGCTGAGAGGATATGCATAAAATGCATCAGTTGAGGGGGAGTAACCCAGTGTGTTACTCAACAAAGTGTGACATATGTAGTGGTAACTATCAGATGGTTATCAAGGTGAGTTATAACAGTGAGAGCTAACTGTGAGGACTCTGAGAGTGTGATGATCTAGTAACTTTCCTGCATGATAGGGCACATGATAAGTCTTCTGCTGTGTGTAAATCTCTAGTATAAGAACAAAGTGTTTTAGCCAAAAATTTGCCAAAGGGGGAGTTTGTAAGTGCTCTTGATTGGCTGCATTTTGTGGCAAGACATTAGAGTATGTATGTATGACATAACTAATGGTAGTACATACATAATGTGAACTGTGCAGGGTAAGTTAACTTAGTTAACTATAAGTTAAGCTGGATGTCATACGGAATGTCATGACTTGGATCATATGACATCAAGCGAGCAGGGTTAACTTTTCTGGTATCTAGAAATTAGGAAACAAATCAGGAGCTCAATCTGGAAGTCAGGAAACATTTTAGAAACCCTAAGCGCTCTAAAATTTCCCTGAATTAATTGGCAAGTGTGCAGATTATTGAAGAGAGGTTTGTTATGGATAAACCTAATTTATGCACCCATGCCAAGGATTGACTGCTGCTATAAATAACAGAAGGAGCAATCCTAGAAGAGCAGCTCTTGACAGAAGATCAGAGAGTGCATATAGAGAGTCCTTGTGAGTGAAGAAGGTTGTTCTTCACGAGAGTATTGTGAGTGAGGAAAGTGTGTTCTTCACGTGTGAATTGTGTCTTAGGAATACTTGGTTACCAAGCAACTGTATGCTGCATTGGTTAGGTAGGTCCTAAGCTGTGTCTTACTCAAAGCTGTTAAGCAAGAGTGTGTGACCCTTGATCAAAGCTGTGAAGTAAGATCAAGGTGTGTGGTTGAAGTGTATCTTCATAATTTTCTGTAACTGTAATTGGATATCACTGTGGTGTGATTGAGGGGGAGTGAGTGGGAATACTCCGGTCTAGAGTGTCTTTAGGCAGAAAGTGTCATTGGGTAGGTCTTAAGTGAGGAGTGCAAACTGAGATTGTTTGGCTCTGAATTAATTCTACTGATAGTGAGTTTCCTCCCTGACTTGGTATCCCCCAGATGTAGGTGTTGTTGACACTGAACTGGGTGAATAATTACTGGTGTGATTTACTGCTTTCTATTTACAACTTTGTTATTATTTCAATAGTCTGTGTCATACTGGATGTCATAACATCCGTGATAACATCCATCGCGTGCTAGCCAGAATTTCAAGAACCTTGAAAGGAGAAGCTAATATAAAGGCCATGGTCGAACATATCATGGTCCGAAACAGCGTGAACCCTAGCCTTTGACGGCCCGCCTACCCGTCCCCATTGCCGGAAGTTGTGTTGCAAACTGAGTTACCAAGAGGTTGGAAAGTCCCTAAATTTACTAAGTTTGCGGGTGAGACAGAGGAATCCACTGTCGAACATGTGGCCCGCTATCAGACAGAGGCCGAGGACATAGCGAATAACAAAGATTTGAAAATGAAATATTTCCCAAAGTCCCTCACAAAAAATGCGTTCACATGGTTCACTTCATTGCCCCCACAGTCGGTCCACACATGGACACAATTAGAGAGATTGTTCCACGAACATTTTTATATGGGGAAATCAAAAATCAGTTTGAAGGAATTAGCTAGTGTAAAAAGGAAAACCGCGGAATCCGTAGATCTGTACCTGAATAGGTTCCGACTGTTGAAAGCGCGCTGCTTCACATAAGTCCCCGAACACAAATTAGGCGAAATAGCGGCAGGGGGATTAGATTATTCCATTAGGAAAAAACTAGATACATAATATTTAAGAGATATGGAACAACTGGCCGACCACGTCCGACAGGTCAAACGTTTGTGAAACGAGAAATCACAAACCAGTCAATACCGTAAGAAAGAAAAGGTGGCTTTCGTGGCTACCGACGTATATTCGTCGGATGAAGAGGAGTTCTTCGAAGATAATACCGTTAACGTAGCTGAGCTAACCGCTGGACCTCCATACACGTGTAGGGTTATGAAGGCGTCAAACGGAAAAAATCCGGTCGAAACAGAAAAGACAGACAAGTATATTGCAAAAAGATACTCGTTTGATGTGTCTAAATGTGATGAGATATTTGACATATTAGTCAAAGATGGTCAAATTATCGTCCCTGCTGGGGCAAAAGGTCCCCCTTTAGAACAAAAGAAAAAGATGGGATTTTGTAAATTTCATAACTTCCTGAGTCATAAAACTGCTCAATGTGTTCTTTTCAGGGATTTGGTGCAGAAGGCGTTGAAGGAAGTGGAAATCTGGTATGCAGATCTTAGATGTCCTAAGAGATGCTAAGAACATTGATCTCTGCTAAAACAGAACAAGGACAAAACATGACCATTTTAAATCCCTTTAAAAATTAACAGTGTCATGACATCTGTTGTAACATCTGCAGACTGATAGATCTATTTATCTAACCATTTAAATTATGCAGAATTGTAAATGCTGAAAGATAAATAACACAATGAATTGTTAACCCAATTCGGTGCAACATCACCTACATCTGGGGGCTACCAAGCCAGGATGGAAATCCACTATTAGCAGAATTAATTCAGAGCTAAACTCCCAGTTTACAACTCCTCACTAATCTCTACCCAATGTAATTTCTTCCTAGAACCCACTAGACAAGAGACACCTCTCACTCCCCACAATCACAGCAGTGATAACAATTCAATACAAAAAGAAAGACTTTAGAAGACACTCTTCAAAGTCACAATACTTGATTTTGCTTAACAGCTTCAATCAAGAACAATACACTCTTGCTTAAAAGCTTTGAGTGAACAATTAACAATTAACAAATAACAACCTAAATATGTCTACCACAATGCATCCAAAGATACAAAGGGTGACTTACAAAGTCACACACAAGAGCATCTCAAAACCCTAAACCTTTATTTTGCACCCAAGATCTTCTTGTTGTGAATGCTTAATTTTCCTTGCTTCTGCACCTCCTTAAATAGTAATGCAGTCTAGGCTTGGGCTGGTCAAAAGTAACAACAGGAAGAGAAGATTTCAATCTTCATAAATTGCAACAGAAATTAGGTTTAACCAAGTTAATCCAGTCTCCAGAATTCAAGGTGCTAAATAATAGGTCATAGGCGTTTCATGTTATGCTCAGCACTGCCTAGAGTCTCGCCTGAGATAACTAAGGAACCCTATCAGGTTTCCTGAAATCTAGTCTGAGATAACTCAGGAACCAAAACAAACACGCGCCCTTGCTGGCAGCTACCTGATGTCATAACATTCAGCATGACGTTCAATACACTATGTTCTAGCTAACCAAATTTACCCAGCAGTACACTACACAAGTATGTCATGACATCAGTCAAGACATCTACACACATAACCGTTTTTACCACAGAATGCATCCAATCAATCAGATTTGATTTAGCAAATCAAATATAATCAAATCAATCTCCAAATCTGCAATTCATCTCAATCTCCAAAACAACAATTGATCTTCTGATATTAACTCCATATCAAATCCAATCCGATCCATAATAAGTGTATCAGAAACTCCCGTAGTAAGCGACTAAAAACACGCAGATTCTGTACCAGAAAAGTGCAGCCAGCTTGCACAAAAAGATATGGACACACAAACATATTCAAGACAGATAGATGTCACGACATTCTGTAGAACATCTTGTGATTACACCTAGTTTTACCAAAATGCCTGGCAATCAAGTCAAATTCCTAACAGAATCTTCTTCATAACAGTAGAAACAAATATTTTGTAGTTTCCTAAAAAGTCTCAAAGATCCTTTTTATGAACTCCAATTAAATATGCACTTTGTTCATAACAAATCTCTTTGACCTGCACATACTGATGAGGTATATCCAACAGAATCTCATCAAACCAAAACACCTCTGTCAAGAGATATAAAATAGCAACTCCTGCTATACCAGACAAAGATGTCACGACATCTGTCTCGACATCTTGATTAAAACACATGACAACAGTTCTATCTTGACATCTCGATTAAAACACATGACAGCAGTACTGTCAAAATAGTATATGAAGATGTTATAACATCTTGCTTAACATCAGTGCATAATCATGTTTTACCAAAATTTAGCCAATCATGGAACCATGGAAAATCACAGAATCATGGAACTAATAGGAAGGAAGATTGCAGTTCGGAGAGCGACAAAAAATGCAGGTGGATACGAATCCTATGAAAACGGAAGAAGCTCTTTACTCTGAAGTAGCAGACTGCATGATGATCGAGGCTACTGATGGCCTCGAAGAACAGGTAGCAGACTGCATGGTGATCGAAGCTACTGAAGGCTTCAACAACAAGACGAAGATGGACTTCGAGGAAGTCTACCCTAAGGCTGGAGAGAGTTTGGCAAAATTTCAGAACAAATGCAGATTCAACGACTCTATAGCCGCCCTATGCCTCAGGTGTCATGTTGTTTTCAACCAAAAAGCTGCTGACCGTGTCAAGGCAGACAAAATTTTAACTCCTAGGTTCATATTCGACAAGGACGACACTCCTCGACGCACTCAAGATACCAGAAACTGTTCCAGCCTGCAAAACCCAGGACTTTTGTACCTCCGTCAAATATCCCACGAAACCAATGGATCGCCCCTGTGAACCATAAAGGGAGCAAAAGGATGAAGTGGAAGGTTTTAGAGTTGGAAAAGGAGGCTGGGGCCTCTGTCAAGAATACGGAGTCAAAAGGCTATATGGTGTCTCCCAATTATAAAGGCAAGAACCCGATTGAAATTCTGGTATGCAGATCTCATATGTCCCAAGAACATTAATACCTGCTCAACAAGGACGGGGACAGACCATGACCAATTTAAATTTCTTTAAATTGTCCCAATGTCATGACCAACTTCATGAAGTCTGTTGTGACATCTACAGGTTGACAGACCTATTTATCTAACCATTTAAATTGTGCAGAATTGTAAATGCTGAAAGATAAATAACACAGTAATTGTTTACCCAGTTCAGTGCAACATCACCTACATCTGGGGGCTACCAAGCCAGGGATAAAATTCATTATTAGTAGAATCAATTCAAAGTCAAACAACCAGTTTTCATTTCTCACTTAATCTCTACCCAATGACACTTCAACCTAGAAACACTCTAGACCTGAGTATACCCATTCACTCCCTCTCAATCACAACACAGTGATACACAATTACATAACAGTTATGGAGATACACTCCAAACACACACCATGATATTGCTTCACAGCTTTGATCAAGTGAGACGCACTCTTGCTTAAAAGCTTTGAGTGACACAATGAACACAACAGTTTATACACACTAACCAAAGCAATTATATAACCTACAATTGCTTGGAACACAAGGAATCCTAAGACTCCTAGACACCCGTGAAGAGCAAACCTCTTCACTCACAAATATGTCTACCACAATGTATCAAAAGATACAAAGGGTGACCTACCCACAAGGGACTCTCAAACCCTAGACCTTTATTTTACACTCTGGGTTTTCTTGATGTGAGTGCTTGCTTTCCTCTGCTTCTGCTCCTCCTTTTATAGTAATGCAAACTGGGCTTGGGCTGGTCACAAGTAACAAACATTAGGTTTAACAAAGTAAACCTAATTTCCACAATTCAAGGTGCTGTTAAATTAGGTCACATCAGCTTCATGTTATGTCCAGCCCTGACTAGAATCTCGCCTGAGATAACTAAGAAGCCATAACAGGTTTCCTGAAATTTAGCCTGAGATATATCAGGTATCATAACAGAAAAACACACCCTGCACGCCTGATGTCATACGACCAATGTCATGACATTCAGTATGACATTCAGCTTTACTTACTCTTAGCTTTCCAGCTTGCCCTGCTGAACACTTCTGTAGAATTTTCTTCATGACAGTAGAACTAATGTTTTATAGTTCCCTAAAAAGTATCAAGACCCTTTTTATGAACACTAATTAAATCTGCACTTTGTTTCTAATAACTCTCTTTGGCCTGCACATACTGATGAGGAATATCCAACAGGAACAAAACACTTCTGTCAAGAGATATAACATAGCAGCCCCACTGTACTAGACATTGATGTCATGTCATTCAGTATGACATCCATGACAACAGTTTTGTCATCAGTTCTTGCTAGCTCCTGCTGCATCCATGACAACAGTTCTGTCATCTTCTCTTGTTAGCTCTGTTGTACCCCAAAATTTGACCAACCTTTTTCTTAAGGTTTGGCTTATGTTTCATTTCATCTTAGCATCTTTCATTTTCATAGCATAGTTCTTACAGGGGATCAAGTGTTTGTTTGTGTACCATCCAAGAGGAGAGTCTTTATTGGCTTCAAGCCCAAGCAAAGGCACTGGTACAAACCATCAGAAGATTGTCAAGGGGTCCATAGGGTTTTATCATTGGTGTGAGCATGAGGTAGAAGCTTGTTGAGTGTCTCAGAGGTTATAGTGAAGTGGAATGGTTACTCAGTTCATCTGCACAATGTCCAGGCCAAAAGAGTTGGAATTAGGGTTTCAATTTTAATCAGGATAAAGTTTGTTTCTTCAAGAAAAATTGTTTCCATGACTATCTATATGTCCTAAGGTGTTTGAGGATGGGAGATTGATCACCAATTTTAATCAGAGGAGCTTCAATTGATCAGTCAATTGAAAATCAAGAGATTTGGGGGAAAAGTCAACTGTGTTGTGAAAAGGTCAACTCCTGGCTTTTTGAGGTCAAGATCATGTTCCTCAAGTTAAATATGACCAATGGATGGAATTTGATCAAGTAAAGTCAAGTGAATCATAAAAATCAAAGGTTGTTGAAAGTTGCCATTTTGGGAATTAGGGTTTTAGAAACTTTCCATTTTTGGAAAGCTTTATGTTTGGAACAACCATCTTCAAAGCCATTTTTCTTCATGATCAAGGTTTCAAATGAACCTTTGGCCAACATCAAAGTTGTTCCTTGTATCTAAAGCTTTCTTTTGAGTACCAATTCATGATCATATGATATTTGGAGCTCAGGTTATGATCAATCAAAGTTGGAGATTTCAATGATTTCATAAGTTGTTGAGTTTGGGCAGATTTTTGCATTACTTTGCAAGCAAATTTTCATCACCTTCTTGATGTCAAATGGAACTTTGTCCGAAATTAAAGTTGTAGAGTATGTTCCAAGCTTTCCAAAGCGTCCAAGAAGTCCTCCATTAGATATGAGAAGCTCAAGTTATGGATGTGCAAAGTTGGAAAAAAAATAAGTCAATTTCATAACTTAGAATTTTTTTCTAAGTTATTCATGAGCAGTTTGCTTGCCACGATTTTAAACCACAAATTTCATGATCTTCCAATCCTCAAATCAAGATAACTCCAACATGAAATTTGTTCTACTCCATGCCCTCTTTCATTGGAGTCTAAGATAAAAGTAATTGGATTTTTGAGCATCAAGTTATCATGGTCCAAAGTGGGTGATTTAAAATATTTGCAAGGCATTTGTTGCAAGATATTTTGGCACAACCTTGCATTTTACAGCTTGCATTGGGAGCATGCCAAACATTGCCAAAAGCTATCACATCCCCATATCTCTCTCCTTACTAGCAGGCACAAAAGCAACTGTCATTTTAGCTACTGCATAGCCCTATGGGCTGTTTGTCCTTGATCACCATCCACCCTTGATTCAAAAATTCATGAAGAATGCAAATCTGCCCCTTCATTTTTCACCTTGGTAAAGCTTGCCATTTTCCCCTTTTACTTCATATTTAAGCTAAATACCATTCACCATAAACCCTAGACAACATCCATCATTTTTGCAAGAGAGAAAAAACCAGAGCTTGCATTTTCAGATTCTCCCAAAAACCATAAAAACTGTCCTATGCAAACTTCACACCAGCCTCATTTCTAATTATTCAACCACCCTAACAACCATCCACACAATCTCTAAATCACATATAGAAGGTGTTCCAACCATTAACTTATCCAAAATTACCACAACACAAAAAGTCAACCTCTCACACCCTAAATGTTGACTTTTCTGCACAAGATGATGAAACACATTGCCTAGATCAGTTTTGATCTCTTTGACACTTTGAATACCATACATTTATGTTATACCAATTGTTCAAATAATTGAAAAGAAGCTGGAAAACCATTTGCTAGAACTGTCATCATTTATCACTCATTACTTCATTAGGAATTAACTTCAAAGCTTGCATCAAAGGTGGACATCTTGCTCAAAAGGATTCTCAATCAAGGTAGCTAGCTCATTTTGGAGATCTACAAGAGGTATGTGACTTCAAACTCTTTCAACAATATACATAAGTTAAAATGTCATGAATCTTTAGATCTTGCTGAATTTGGTTTATGCTTACTGTCATGAAGTTGTGACTATCATGCGAAACAATATTGAATTGGTTGTTTAATATTTGATATTGTCATGTTTAAGTTTGCAACTGTTTATGTTGAAACTGCTTCTGTATTGAGATTTTGATTTGTGTTTGCTTACATTAGAGTTTTAACTTTCATTTTGAGGTATGCTTTGTTTAATGTTGGCACTGTGATGTCAAAATTGCTGCTGTTTCTGTCTAAATGTGGCTTTATTGATTGAAGTTTTGTGGTAAAGCTATTAATCATGTTAGGTTTACTATGTGTTTGATCTCTAGTTAAAGATGCTAACTCATATCAAGTGAAACAAGTTTGTTAGGCTGACCAAGTTGAGTTTGGTGTGGAAACTGTGTGTGTGTTTTTTGTGAAGGCATCACTGTTGGTTAGAATTCATTATGTATGCTGATTGAAATTTTGATTTGGTGAACATAAACCTGCTGTTGTTTTTTTTTCTAAAACTGATTATGGATGCCTGGTTGTAAAAAACTCTTAATCATGTGTAGGCATACAAGTCTATAGTTTGTTTAAGATCAATTTGTTTGAGATGTGAAACTCTGTGTGTGTATTGCTGTTGTAAAGGCATTGTTGATACAGCACAGTGTATGTTGATTGAAACATGATCTGGTAATCATTATTTACCTTTGCTGTCACGACCTGTTTTGAGGTTGATTAATCTCCTTGTGCTGTCAAAACTTCAATTGAATCTTTTCCTTGATTGTTTGAGTTTATGCCATGCTGAAACTCAAGTTTAATAAACATTGGTGATGTTGTGAATAATGTTGGATCACTTGAAGTAAGTACATCATAACTGTTCTTGAAAAATACCATTTTCAATCCATGAGCCATTGTTTTGAATACTTGTTGTCAAACATTTTCTGGTTAACACTGCTTTATTTGAAAAACACCATTATTTCAATCCGTGTTGCTTTCATTATTTTTATTTTGAATTTACAAATTATATTTTCTTTCTCATTTCATCTGCGATTGATTTATTTAATGTTTACTTGGCCTTGTGCCATGATCCCCCTAGGATTCCTAGTCCCTCCGTTTAGGATGGGAGTAGGAGAGACATTAGGTGTTCAATCCTTTGCATGATAACATTAGGAAGTTTCCCTTTACCTCAATCTTAGGATCACCATTGCATGACAACTTTAGGTTTGGTTTAGTCCCCCTTTAGTGTCCTTTCTCTTCTCACCTCAAAATAATCATAAAACACCTAATAAAGGTTAATGATTATTGTGCGTTACGAGCCTTAAGCACTTGGGAAAGGGTTGTTGAGGGGTTTCCCTTAAATGGCTTGGATGTTTAGTATAGCACCCTTTGGGTGATATGCGACGCATCCACTCCTAAGTCATAGTCTCTAGTGCAATACAAATTGTAAACAATCCAAAAACACTTCTTCTCTAAAAAACACAAAAACAAATCCTTCAAACTTCTATTTTCCCTTTTGGGCCTTTAGTCTTGGAAAACCATTTTCATAAGGAGAGGTTTGTTAACTCTTGGTTCTATCGCAAACGGTAACGCCTAAGCCTCCAACGGTCGAGCTGCATACACCAAACTGCTAGAACTGATTGTTAACCCTACTCGGGTAAAACAGTTGAACAAACCTGTATTCCCTTTTAGCCTGAACTACGTTTGCTATGATCTTTCATACCAGATGAAAGTACGTAGGCACAAGATGCGATGTCTTGGCGAGCAACCTTCCCCCCTTTCACCCGTAGTTAGCCGAACTACGTTGACTCTGACTTCTCACCTCAGATGAGATACGTAGGCACAAAGCGTCATTGCTTTGACGAGTCACTTATTTTTCTTTTGTCCTCAAGCCCGTAGTTAGATAATTTCAATCACCCTTTTAGATAGACAACAAGCGTGGATCCCGTCGAGTACGACGGACGTGAGGGGTGCTAACACCTTCCCCTTGCATAACCGACTCCCGAACCCGAGATGTGGTTGCATGACCGATCTTATCCCTCTTTTCGTTAGGTTTTCTCTGAGCATTTCCTTTCCCTCTCTTGGGATAAATAATGCACGGTGGCGACTCTTCTGTCATTGCCGGCCCCAATTTTCGCAGTAGCGACAACTGGAGACTTTGCTGGGGAGTAATGGAATATCCCCTATGCGAGTCAATCTTAGCACTTGTTTGTTTGTTTTTGGGTGTGTACATATGTGATTTATCATTATTTGCTTTCCGTATTTTACTTTCCACATGAATCATTATTGCTGTGCTGTGGGGAGGGATTGTTCCATTGAGAGATAAGCCAGACCCATGCTTGAGTGTGGACTTAGCATTAAAAGTGGAGATTAATGGTGAGCCTGTATGCTTTGCATGCACCAGCTAGCCATGAAATTCGCGCTCAGACGAGATTCTCTTTAACGATTTTCTTTCTGGCCCTTTAGGCTCGAAGAAATTTTGGATCTGGGAATTGTCGACTCTGGGAACCGATCATTTGGGATTCAGTTAAGTGAGGCCTCTTCGGGAGGTGATGATGCCAAACTAGAAATGGTGAACGTATCATCATTTCTTGAAAGTCTGTGACACTAATGAACGTATAAGATGTCATACCGTATCAGTGAATAGGTCCATACCTGTGAGTGGGACTGGGGTTATGCAGAAAACTTATACCTTCAGATTACCCGGCTTTCTCTACAGCACGAATCTTTGTTCCCAATATTAGAGGTTCCTATTTATCAGGGTGATTCTAGTGCTCTTGTCAAAGCGGAGCGCTGTTTCTTCTCGACCAACAGCATAGTAGTCTTGATCCTCTGTCTCTGCATTTGCATCTGCATCGTCATAACGTGTTTATATTTTGCATCTGACATTCTCATTTGCATCGCAGGTTGTTCTCGGTGGCCTCGTGTTCTTATCTTCGCTTGGTGTTATTCAGTAACAGGTTTGAGCAGTTCAGTGTCCACGGATATCCGACTCAAGAGAATCAGCCAAAGCAACGGATCAAGTTCAAGTCGAATTGCAGGAATTCAGAGCTCGCATGTCCCAATTCATGGAGTTGATGCAGAACGTTGCCAATGGGTAGGAACAGTTGAGGACTTTAGTCCAACCGTTGATAGCACGAGCTGGCGAAGAGGGTATCTTGCACAGAAGAGCTGATGTTATTCCTCCAGTTGTTGGATCTGTTCCACAGGGTATTCCTGCTGTTGTCATATCTCCGGGCGGAGGTTCTGCGAATGGAAATGGTAATGTTGCTGGTGGAAGCATGGGCGCTGTGCACCAGGCTGCTGGCCCTCAGTGGGAAGATTACCAGAGTGATATCTTTTCCATGAAGGATATGGAGGATGGCTTGCCAAATGAGGCTGATAAGAGGTTTAAACTGATTGAGGAAAAGATGAAATCTCTTGAAAACCAGAACTCTCTGGGTCTCGACATGTCAGATCTTGGTCTGGTTCCTGGGGTCAGGATTCCTCCCAAATTCAAGGTACCGGAGTTTGACAAGTACAAAGGGACGACATGTCCTAGAGTACACATCCGAGCCTACTTTTGGAAGATGTCTGCTTACTCCGAGGATGAAAAGCTATTAATGCATTTTTTCCAAGATAGTCTGGCTGGGGCATCTTTGGAATGGTATATGGGACTTGAGAGAACTCATATCTGCAACTGGAGAGAATTGACTGAAGCTTTCGTGCGTCACTATCAGTACAATATTGATCTGGCACCGAACAGGATACAATTGCAGAGTCTGTTGCAGAAGAGTGCTGAGGGCTTCAAGGAGTACGCCCAGAGATGGCGAGACTTAGCTGCCAGAGTGCAACCTCCCATGGCGGAGAGGGAGATGACTGATATGTTTGTGGCTACACTTCCCGGAGTGTATTATGAAAAGCTGATAGGTTGCATGTCTGGAAGTTTTTCAGATCTAGTAATGACAGGAGAAAGAGTCGAAAACAGAATTAAAATGGGAAAGATTCAAGTTGCTTTTGATTCCTCGAAAGATGCAAAGAAGCCTTATGTTGGGTAAGAAAGAGAAGCTAATGCTGTATCTGCTCCAACTGCTGTTCAATGGCCAACCCGGTACCGACAACCTCGAGCTCCTCAGCGGAAAAATTGTCAACGCCAGAATCAGAATAGGCCTCGTAACAACAATTTGGAAAGAAGGAATGCTCCTCTTCATCCAGTGCCTATGCCTCACAGTGATATTCTTCCACAGTTGATTCAGAACTCTTTGGTAGAGCCTAAGGCTCTCAAACCGTTGCCAGAGCCATACCCTCCTGGGTATGATCCCAACGCTCGATGCGAGTATCATGTAGGATCCATGGGGTACGCAACTAACGACTACAAAGCCTTACAAGCCAAAGTGTAGCAGTTGATCGACAAATATCACATTTCCTTTCCCGAGGGAGATTTGGTTGTGCACGTCGACCTTTCATCTGATTGAATTTGATGACTGTAAGGTCACGTCCTCCAGCAGCCAGCAAGATCTGAAAGCCCAGTTCCTCGAAGCTGGCAATCTTTGTTTTATCTTGTAATTTTCTTTGCATTTGTAATTTCTTTCCTGTTAGAACGCAAATCTTACTCGTAAAACTTGTTTGTTTTCGATTGATATTAATGAAATGAATATGCATGTTTTGATTAAATCCATTTGTGTTCACTTATGTTTTTAATTGATGTCTAACGCTTGTTTAAGCAGGGATCCGGGGAGGATGACAAAATGGAAAGAGCGCAAGCTTTCGTTTGTATGCTTTTGAATAAAACCTGGTGATGATGTACAAGCATTCTTTCAAATTCCTAAACACCAGAGATATAAGGATGATAATCCCTTGTGAACCCCTTTGAGCCTAGTAGTAGGAGTTTCTTTCTGAAAATGAAAAAACCCTCAATCTTAACCTGGGGCAGGGTAGGTGTCAACTAATTGGACCGAGCATCCAAATAGCAGAAGGAGTGTTCCCGTTCGAGGATAAATCACACCTGTATAGGTCGTGCCTAAAAAACCACAATGGCTAAACCTTACCGACCAAGGAGTGAAACAGTCACAATCCCTTCAACAAGTCAGACAAGCCAGTGTCACACGATTTGTTCCGAAAAAAAAGAAGAATCGGAAAAAGAAGCCTGCTAAGTCGAATCTTGGAAACAAGCGACTTAGGCAAAAAGTAGGGCATCCCACTGGACTTTGAAATCAAAAGAAGCTCAAAAGAGCCAGTCCAGGCAAAAGTTAGGGAAATAAAAAAAATGATGATGAAAAAGCAAGTCGTCTGATTCCAGGCATCAAAGATGAAAAACGAGTGACTTGTAGTTTCCCAAATCATCACTCCTGTCATTCAACCTTTAAAAGGTGAGCGCTAGTGTCGAATTAGTTGAATATAGGATCGGGGAACATCAAGGGGAATGGTTGGGTTAAAATAAACTTTGAGCCTTTATCCTTTCTTTCTTAAACCGTGAACCTGACCACGTTACAACCTGAAAAGTCCTAATTGAAACAGGTTTGTTTCGAAAGCATACTTCGGTAAAGATCGCATCGAAACTGACTCCTAAAAGGATTCCTCTTACAACATTGTATTAATGTTGACATTTTGATAAGTAATTCATACATTTTATGTCACAAAATTTTTTCCGGTTAACAGACTTGGATTTCAAAACTGTCATATGCATTGCATTTAATATATCCTTTATGCAGAACAGTTTGTTTTACTTGCGAGTAAGCGCTTGACAACAGGAAAGCTTCCACAGTGGAAAGAGTGATCAAGATAGAATGCAGAATGTCTGGTACATCGTGGAACCGGGGCAAGTTGTATCAAATGATCAGAACATGGGAGTCAGCCACCCAAAAGTCAATTAATCTGGGGCAATCAGGTCGAGATTCGACGAATCTCTCTCGCAGCCGAAGGTACTGCTCCATAAACTAGTCAATCAGGGGCAAAGTCATTGCAAAACTGAGGCAGGTCACCTTAGGCGAAAAGGAAATGTTCCTTTCCATATCTTCAGAGCTTATCAGAATTATTCAGCCAAGGACGGATCCTTTCACGGTACAGATTCGAGACAAGCCATCTCGAGATCGTCTCATGGCAAACTATTGTTTTCTCAAGGTGAACTCTTTCCCACAGATCAAACTGGGGCAGTTTGTTCAAGCAAGTTTGTTCTCGTCAGCAAGAGTTGAGTGTTGTGGAATCGTGTCATTACCTCATCAAATAACCTGAAACCTGTTACATGTCAAACTTTGTAACCGGAATCATTTCCGAAGCCCAGTTCTCGCCTGACAAACCAGTTCTTGTCTGGTCAAACTTCAGTAAATACCGGTTTCTGTCCGGTACATGCCAGATTTTCGACTAGTTCCCGTCTGGTCACCATTTTTGTAGCTCTCTGTTTAATCAGTCCCCGACTGGAAAACACAGTTTCAAAGTCCAGTTCATGTCTGGCCAACCAGAAAGCAACTCTCGTCCGATATCCAAAACCATAAATCAGTTCCCGTTTGATACCTGAAGTTAGAAGCTCAGTTCTTGCCTGACAACCTAACCTCTATATTCCAGTACCCTCCTGGTAATCAGTTCTCGTCCAACCTTTTGGTAGATTCCAGTACCCGCCTGGTAATCAGTTCTCGTCCAACCTTTTGGTAGATTCCAGCACCCGCCTGGTAATCAGTTCTCGTCCAACCTTTTGGTAGATTCCAGGACCCGCCTGGTAATCCGTTCTCGTCCAACCTTTTG
Source organism: Lathyrus sativus (assembly GCA_963859935.3). Taxonomy (NCBI): domain Eukaryota; kingdom Viridiplantae; phylum Streptophyta; class Magnoliopsida; order Fabales; family Fabaceae; genus Lathyrus; species Lathyrus sativus. The sequence continues at coordinate 92,541,706 of OZ012741.1, forward strand.
GTAGATTCCAGTACCCGCCTGGTAATTCGTTCTCGTCCAACCTTTTGGTAGATTCCAGTACTTGCCTGGTAATCAGTTCTCGTCCAACCTTTTGGCAGATTCCAGTACCCTCCTGGTAATTAGTTCTCGTCTGGCCTTATTGTTTGAACTCCAATTCCCGCTTGGTAGTCCGTTCTTGTCTGATAGCCTAACCTTGTTGACACTAGCTCTCGTCTGGTGGTCTATCCTCGGATACTAGTTCTTGTCTAGTCATTCCCCTTTTAAATCCATTCTTGTTGGTAACCAGGGATAAATCCAGTAACAATAAACCTGGTCATATCTTCAAACCAAAATCCCAACCGTGCTTGGCACATTCCAATCCTCATCCAGATAACGGTTTCAGAGTCCAGTCCTTGCCTGGCCTGTCTTCCTTTTGAAGCTCAGTTCTCGTATGATAAGTCCTCGTGGAATACCAGTTCTCACCCGGTAGACAACGTTTGAGTCCAGTACTCGCCTGGTAAACGCCAGCTGTTTAAAGCCAGTGCCCGCCTGGTCGCTTTCTCTTTAGCCTACAGTTGAAACTCTAGTCCTCGTCTGGTGGTCAATTGTCTTTAATACCAGTTCCTACTTGGTAAAGAGCGTTTCAAAGTCCAGTTACCGTCAGGAAAACCACAAAACTAGTTCATGTTTAGCACAAAAACATGAAACTAGTTCTCGCATGACTTGTTTTAAGACCCAATTCTCGCCTGGTTGTCAGTCCTCACTTGACCTATCTAATTCAGATCCAGGAAGTTTTCCTCAGTAGAGTTTGATTTGATCCCCAACAAAAGTCCAATCGTACTTGGTACACCCGGTCTACCCAGCGGAGTTGGCTTTCATTCCTCCAGCATTTATTTTGCTGGAGCGGTTCCTTTGCATTTGCATTTTGCATAACATCTACCCAAACGCGTAGCATTTTTATTTTGTATGGAGCATTATGCCATATTCAAACATGTGCCTTTGAAACATAAGCCAGGTTGTTACCTCTTGTATTCGTTTCATCCCCAATCAGAGTTTGCAGTTTTATTTTCTGCGGTTGGCAAATTTCCAGGTTCTTTGGTATTCAACCATCTTTTACCTTGATGATGTGAAAGCCGTTCGCTTTTCACTCATTCAGGTCTAAGTCTTTTGAATAGGGGCAGCTGTTGTACCCCAAAATTTGACCAACCTTTTTCTTAATGTTTGGCTTATGTTTCATTGCATCTTAGCATCTTGCATTTGCATAGCATAGTTCTTACAGAGGATCAAGTGTTTGTTTGTGTACCATCCAAGAGGAGAGTCTTTATTAGCTTCAAGCCCAAGCAAAGGCACTAGTACAAACCATCAGAAGATTGTCAAGGGGTCCATAGGGTTTTATAATTGGTGTGAGCATGAGGTAGAAGCTTGTTGAGTGTCTAAGAGGTTATAGTGAAGTGGAATGGTTACTCAGTTCATCTGCACAATGCCCAGGCCAAAAGGGTTGGAATTAGGGTTTCAATTTTAATTAGGATAAAGTTTGTTTCTTCAAGAAAACATGTTTCCATGACCCTCTATATGTCCTAAGGTGTTTGAGGATGGGAGATTGATCATCAACTTTAATCAGAGGAGCTTCAATTGATCAGTCAATTGAAAATCAGGAGATTTGGGGGAAAAGTCAACTGTGTAGTGAAAAGGTAAACTCCTGACTTTTTGAGGTCAAGATCATGTTCCTCAAGTTAAATATGACCAATGGATGGAATTTTATCAAGAAAAGTCAAGGGAATCATAAAAATCAAAGGTTGTTGAAAGTTGCCATTTTGGGAATTAGGGTTTTAGAAACTTTCCATTTTTGGAAAGTTTTTTGTTTGAAACAGCCATCTTCAAAGCCATTTTTTTCATGATCAAGGTTTCAAATGAACCTTTGGCCAACATCAAAGTTGTTCCTTGTATCTCAAGCTTTCTTTTGAGTACCAATTAATGATCATATGATATTTGGAGCTCAAGTTATGATCAATCAAAGTTGGAGATTTCAATGATTTCATAAGTTGTTGAGTTTGGGCAGATTTCTGCACCACTTTGCAAGCCAATTTTCATCACCTTCTTGATGTCAAATGGAACTTTGTCCCAAATGAAAGTTGTAGAGTGTGTTCCAAGATTTCCAAAGAGTCCAAGAAGTCCTCCATTTGATTTGAGAAGCTCAAGTTATGGATGTGCAAAGTTGGGAAAAAATAAGTCAATTTCATAACTTAGAATTTTTTTCTAAGTTATTTATGAGCAGTTTGCTTGCCACGGTTTTCAACCACAAATTTCATGATCTTCCAATCCTCAAATCAAGATAACTCCAACATGAAATTTGTTCTACTCCATGCCCTTTTTCATTTGAGTCTAAGATCAAAGTAATTGGGTTTTTGAGCATCAAGTTATCATGGTCCAAAATGGGTGATTTAAACATATTTGCAAGGCATTTGTTGCAAGATATTTTGGCATAACCTTGCATTTTACAGCTTGCATTGGGAGCATGCCAAACATTTCTAAAAGCTATCGCAGCCCCATATCTCTCTCCTTGCTAGCAGGCACAAAAGCAGCTGTCATTTCAGCTACTGCATAGCCCTATGGGCTGTTTGTCCTTGATCACCATCCACCCTTGATTCAAAAATTCATGAAGAATGCAAATCTGCCCCTTCATTTCTCACCTTGGTAAAGCTTGCCATTTTAACCATTTTACTTCATATTTAAGCTAAATACCATTCACCACAAACCCTAGACAGCAGCCATCATTGTTGCAAGAGAGAAAAAACCAGAGCTTGCATTTTCAGATTCTCCCAAAAACCACAAAATCTGTCCTATGCAAACTTCACACCAACCTCATTTCTAATCATTAAACCACCCTAAAAACCATCCACACAATCTCTAAATCACATATAGAAGGTGTTCCAACCATTAACTTAGCCAAAAATACCACAACACAAAAAGTCAACCTCTCACACCCTAAATGTTGACTTTTCTGCACAAGATGATGAAACACATTTCCTAGATCAGTTTTGATCTCTTTGACACTTTGAACACCATACATTTATGTTGTACCAACTATTCAAATCATTGAAAAGCAGCTGGAACACCATCTGCTAGAACTATCATCATTTGTCACTCATTACTTCATTAGGTATTAACTTCAAAGCTTGCATCAAAGGTGGACATCTTGCTCATAAGGATTCTCAATCAAGGTAGCTAGCTCATTTTGGAGATCTACAAGAGGTATGTGACTTCAAACTCTTTCAACAATATACATAAGTTAAAATGTCATGAATCTTTAGATCTTGCTGAATTTGGTTTATGCTTATTGTCATGAAGTTGTGACTATCATGTGAAACAATATTGAATTGGTTGTTTGATATTTGACATTGTCATGTTTAAATTTGAAACTGTTTCTATTGAAACTGCTTCTGTATTGAGATTTTGATTTGTGTTTGCTTACATTAGAGTTGTAACTTTCATTTTGAGGTATGCTTTGTTTAATGTTGGCATTGTGATGTCAAAATTGCTGCTGTTTCTGTCTAAATGTGGCTTTATTGATTGAAGTTTTATGGTAAAGCTATTACTCATGTTAGGTTTGCTATGTGTTTGATCTCTAGTTAAAGATGCTAACTCATATCAAGTGAAACAAGTTTGTTAGGCTGACCAAGTTGAGTTTGGTGTGGAAATTGTGTGTGTGTTTTTTTGTGAAGGCATCACTGTTGGTTAGAATTCATTATGTATGCTGATTGAAACTTTGATTTGGTGAACATAAACCTGCTGTTGTTTTTTTATTTAAAACTGATTCTGGATGTCTGGTTGTAAAAAACTGTTAATCATGTGTAGGCATACAAGTCTATAGTTTGGTTAAGATCAATTTATTTGAGATGTGAAACTCTGTGTGTGTATTGCTGTTGTAAAGACATTGTTGATACAACATAGTGTATGTTGATTTAAATATGATCTGGTTATCATTATTTACCTTTGCTGTCATGGCCTGTTTTGAGGTTGATTAATCTCCTTGTGCTGTCAAAACTTCAATTGAATCTTTTCCTTGATTGTTTAAGTTTATGCCATGCTGAAACTCAAGTTTAATGAACATTGGTGATGTTGTAAATAATGTTGGATCACTTGAAGTAAGTACATCATAACTGTTCTTGAAAAACACCATTTTCAATCCATGAGCCATTGTTTTGAATACTTGCTGTCAAACATTTGCTGATTAACACTGCTTTATTTGTGTGCCTGGCTGTCTTTGTTGTTTTTGGAATAAGCTAGATTACTTATACTCACAATAAGGCTGGACTGTTCTAACCTAAATTTGTTTAATCTATACCATTCATATTGCTATGAATCAATGTGGCATTTGTGTTTACCTTTGAAAAAGCATGGACCTGAGGAGTGATGATTGATTCATAAATGTTATGCTTGCTAATGAAACTTGATTCTCATATTAGGGCCTTTTTGTTTGAAGTAATTACTGTCATGAACATGCCCATGTTTTGTATGTCCTAGCTGTTTGAATATGTCTATATCTTGTGTGATTTGCCTTGTTATTGTCGTTAGCACTTTTTGTTAGAGAACTGCTACTAGAGGTTTGTTTTGTTATTGTTGTGTGGGGGAATTTTGTTTTGGTTGGTTGGTTGAAGGATGTTTGGTTTAGAGCAGAATTGGATAACCAAGAACTAACTGTCACTTGGAGATTTTGGGCTATTTGAGTGGACTGTTGGATTTTATGCATTGCACTGTTATTGGACATTGGTGCATTGAGGTTTTGCTAGTCAGGTTCCACTACTGCCATATCTGTTGTTGCTCCAATCTGCTGTGCTCACCTGGCTGTTTAATTTGTTGTTCATGCTTAAAATTGAATGTGATTATTTTAACTATTTTGAGGGCTTTCATCTAATTTGGTTTTTGGGATTAGTGTGTGAGATTGGTGTTGTGATGCTGTCATGGAGGATATATGCTTGCATAACAAAATGTGTTGTTGTTTCAGTCTTCAACAAAAACCTGCTGCTTGGTTTCTATGTTGAGTTTTGCTAATTTCTTTCATTGTCCATTTGACTGTTGCATTAACACTTGCATAAAACAAAACTTGATTAGCTGTCTAGGTATAGTTTCCTTGTTGAATTTGTGATTTGGTAAATTCATGCTGTGTGGATCTTTTTGCTTTTGTTTCTTGCTGTCATTGAGTGGTTGTATGAGGGTTGTTTGTTTTATTGAATGGTATTGTGATACCAAGAGAGATGCATCTATGTTCCAAATTTGCCCACTGTCCCAAGACCTGTGAGTTAGGTTTTTTTTGAAGACGTAATGTTTGAAATCCATCAGACCTGCTGCTGTTCTTATGATGAGTCTTGCCATTTCTTTCTATTGCACTAATGCTGACATAAACAGGTTTAATTGTTGGCTAAATCAGACATTTGCTTCACATGTTTGTGGTTCCTTAAAAGCATGATCTGCTTCCAGTTTTCTGCGTTGAGATTTTTTAATCCTTAATGTTTTTTATGTGTGCCAAGTTTATAACATATTGCAGTTGGGACTGATAAGCATGTGTTGGTTTTGAATCATGTTTGAACACTTTGTATAGGGATAGGTTGTTCACTTTGAGCACACTTTCACTTATTTGCAACTTGACAGTCACTTCATGATTTAGTGAGGATTTGAACTCAATTCTTTGAGCATAATCATAAGTAGGACATTTAGAACATGTGCATATCTTTCTCTGAACTGGTTTGCATCTGTTTTGATCTGGTTTGTCCAAAATGCATTTCAAAACTCATCCTTGCATGTTCATCCGATTTTTCTACTGTGTGCATAATTTGGAAAATTGAGCAATTCCATTGTGTTCCTTGTGAAAAGTTAGTCAAGATAGACTAAAAGTTTGCTCAATTTGGTTAAGATTTGAGTAAGTAGCGATCAAACCATTTCTTGAGTTTTCATTTGTTTTTTGCCTTGTGTTTTTTCCCAGAAATTGCCTTGTTCAGATATTTGATTTAAAGGGGTGGCATTAATACACGGATGTATCGCCACCTCAGTGGTTAAAACCTTTCCATGCCATGTTCCAATCCTGTGTTTGACCCCCAACGGGGGCGTTTTTGTTTATTTTTCTTGTTTTTCATTTGTTTTAATATTTTAGTTTCTTTTTGTTCCTCGTCACACGCGCGTGTCTAGTTGAGTTGGTTATTTGTTAGATTTGTGAACCAGAGGTCTAGGGTTCAACCCCATGTGAGAGCATTTCTTCTTTTTAGCACTTATTTGTTTTATTTTAATTCTTTTCCTTTTTTATATTTTATTTATTTTTAAAGTAGTTCTTTTTTAATATTATGAAAAATCCAAAAGATATTTTTTATTTTAATGTATTATTTTCCTTCCTTTTTTTATTTTATTTTTCCATTTTCTTTCATTATTTTTATTTTGAATTTACAAATTATATTTTCTTTCTCATTTCATCTGCGATTGATTTATTTAGTGTTTACTTGGCCTTGTGCCATGATCCCCCTAGGATTCCTAGTCCCTCCGTTTAGGATGGGAGTAGGAGAGACATTAGGTGTTCAATCCTTTGCATGATAATATTAGGAAGTTTCCCTTTACCTCAATCTTAGGATCACCATTGCATGAAAACTTTATGTTTGGTTTAGTCCCCCTTTAGTGTCCTTTCTCTTCTCACCTCAAAACAATCATAAAATACCTAATAAAGGTTAATGATTATTGTGCGTTACGAGCCTTAAGCACTTGGGAAAGAGTTGTTGAGGGGTTTCCCTTCAATAGCTTGGATGTTTAGTATAGCACCCTTTGGGTGATATGCGACGCATTCACTCTTAAGTCATAGTCTCTAGTGCAATACGAATTGCAAACAATCCAAAAACACTTCTTCTCTAAAAAACACAAAAACAAATCCTTCAAACTTCTTTTTTCCCTTTGGGGCCTTTAGTCTTGGAAAACCATTTTCATAAGGAGAGTTTTGTTAACTCTTGGTTCTATCGCAAACGGTAATGCCTAAGCCTCCAACGGTCGAGCTGCATACACCAAACTGCTATAACTGATTGTTAACCCTACTCGGGTAAAACAGTTGAACAAACCTGTGTTCCCTTTTAGCCCGAACTACGTTTGCTATGATCTTTCATACCATATGAAAGTACGTAGGCACAAGACGCGATGTCTTGGCGAGTAACCTTCCCCCCTTTCACCCGTAGTTAGCCGAACTACGTTGACTCTGACTTCTCACCTCAGATGAGATACGTAGGCACAAAGCGCCGTTGCTTTGCCGAGTCACTTCTTTTTCTTTTGTCCTCAAGCCTGTAGTTAGATAGTTTCAATCACCCTTTTAGATAGTCAACAAGCGTGGATCCCGTCGAGTACGACGGACGTGAGGGGTGCTAACATCTTCCCCTTGCGTAACCGACTCTCGAACCCGAGATTGGTTGTGATGACCGATCTTATCCCTCTTTTCGTTAGGTTTTCTCTGAGCGTTTCCTTTCCCTCTCTTGGGAAAAATAATGCATGGTGGCGACTCTTCTGTCATTGCCGGCCCCGATTTTTGCAGTAGCGACAAGCTCCTACTGCATCAAATGTCATGATATTGGTAATGACATCCTGTTAGTATGACATCCATGACAATAGTTCTTTCATCAGTTCCTGCTAGCTCCTGCTGCACCACTACTCCTGCTGTTTCTCACACATGACAGTAGTTTTGTCATGACAACAGATGGATGTTATGATGGATGTCACAATATTCAGCATGACATTCACATTAAAACACTCCACAACAGTTCTGTCACCACAGCAGATGGATATGTTATAACATCCTGCTTAACTTCAGTGCAAGATCATGTTTTACCAAATTTTAGCCAATCATAGAACCATGGACAATTCTATCTCATAGAACCATGGAACTAACGCCGATGACGCGAACCCAATGGAGACAACATCAGCGAAATGGCAGCCATGAAAATTCAAGAGTGTATGAATTCTGAAAAATGAAATGGAAATATGAGGATTGTCTTTGTGAGGTTTGGAGCAAATCATTTAAATATGCTCTTGGTTTGGATCCAAATGCGGTTTGGAGTGTGGTTTGAGAAAATTGGAATGAGAAATTGGAGGGAATGTGAATTAATTTGAAAGTTAATCAAGATTCAAAGTGGTTCTAGATCCTTCCTTTGGTGTAAAGTCAATTTCACAAATGATCAAAATGGACCCCAAAGTGGCTGCCTATTGAAAATTCACGTGCAGAGACAAAATTTGCCTTGGTTAATCGATTAACCATATGGGTTAATCGATTAACACCTTCAAAAATTCAATTTTGACATGATTTTGACTTGGTTAATCGGTTAACCATTTGGTTAATCGGTTAACACCTTAAAAATTTGAATTTTGGCGCCTTTTGGAGGGAAATGTGCACATTTGTCCGTTTTCATCCGTTCTAAGCCCTGTTCAGCCTCTAAAACTTGCTCTTGAATACTAAAACCATGAGAATGCTTGAGATAGCCTGAGTGCTACCTCTTAATCTGAAAATATCCTGCAAAATAAAATAGAATCGGTCGCTCGATCGCCGGGCAAAATAAATGCCGGAGCCGATGGTCGCTGTTTGGTCTCTCGCACCAAAGAAAACCCTGAGCCACACGAAAACCTTGATCCCCTGGCTCAAGAACAAATTCTATGACATGCAGAAATGCGAAAATGCAAAGAAACATAAGCCAAGGACAAGAAATGGTTGATCAAATTTTGGGATACAACAGCTGCCCCTATTCAAGCGACTTGGACCTGAAGGGATAAAAAGCGAACGACTTTCAAACATTCAAGGTAAAAGACGGTTGAATACCAAAGAAACCGGAAATTTGCCAACCGCAGAAATAGAACTGCAAACTGTTACTGGAACAAAAATCTCCGAAAATAACTGAATTAACAGTTGCAAGGACAATGAGCTAACTCATTACCAATTAGACCACATCGACACGCAGTCGGGAGCAATATCGGCTAACACGCAGGCAAAAAACCCGAAGGCCGACCCAACACGCAGTTGAGATCATCTACTATTTAAAGCAGGCATTCGCTAAATAAAAACGAGCATCAAACCCACAGGCCGGCTCAACACGCAGCTATGAAGTGAATAAATCAACAATTCACAAGAAACCTCCGTTGTGGAAAGAGAAACTTAAACAAGCAACTATGTTGGGGAACGAATGGTAAGATAAACACATCTTCCAAAAGATTTCGCCGTGGTCTGGATACCGCACAAGCTCAAGAACTAACTAATAATATGCCGGGTCTGGATACCGCACATTACAGGGATATAATATCATTTGCCGGGGTCTGGATACCACGCGGGTGAGAGAAGATTTTATAATTTGCCAAGGTCTGGACACCCTATAAGCAAAACGAGTGAACTGGTGTGAGCCGGGGTCTGGATACCACACGGGCTCAAGAAAGTTATTAACCGGGGTCTGGATACCACACAGGTTAATAGAAATAAACCCGTGCGAGCCGAGGTCTGGATACTACACGGGCTCAAGAACGTCATTAATCAACATCAGCCAGGGTCTGGATACCGCATGGGTTAATGAAAATAAATGGTACGAGCCGGGGTCTGGATACCACACGGGCTCAGGAAATAACCAACATCAGCCAGGGTCTGGATACCGCACATGCTAACGGAACAATTCGATGCGAGCCGGGGTCTGGATACCACACGGGCTCAAGAAAGTCATTAACCGGGGTCTGGATACCACGCGGGTTAATGAAAATAAACCGGTGTGAGCCGGGCTCTAGATACCACATGGGCTCAAGAACGTCATTAACCGGGGTCTGGATACCACACGGGTTAATGAAAATAAACCGGAGCGAGCCGGGGTCTGGATACCACACGGGCTCGAGAACGTCATTAACCAACATCAGCCAGGGTCTGGATAGCACACAAGTTAATGAAAATAAACCGGTGCGAGCCGGGGTCGGGATACCTCACGGGCTCGGGAAATAACCAACCTCAGCTAGGGTCTGGATACCACACATGCTAATGGAACAATCCAATGCGAGCCGGGGTTTGGATACCACACGGGCTCAAGAAAATCATTAACCGGGGTCTGGATACCATGCGGGTTAATGAAAATAAACCGGTGCGAGCTGGGGTCTGGATACCACACGGGCTCAAGAACGTCATTAACCAGGGTCTGGATACCACACAGGTTAATGAAAATAAACCGGAGGAAGTCAGGGTCTGGATACCGCACAGGCTAACTGAAATAACCGGAGGAAGCCGGGGTCTGGATACCACACAGGCTAACTGAAATAACCGGAGGAAGCCAGGGTCTGGATACCATACAGGGTAACTGAAATAACCGGAGGAAGCTGGGGTCTGGATACCGCACGGGCTTGAGCCACTAGCGTTGTCTGCTAGAGATACACCTGAAAGCAAGAGATAACAATCTCGCTTATGTTTCAAATGCGTATGTTTGAAAATAGCGTAATGCTCCATACGAAATAGAAATGCTACGCGTTTGGCGGATGCTATGCACAATGCAAAATGCAACGACACCGAATCAGCAAAATAAATACTGTAAAGACAAAGCCAACTCCGCCAGGGAGAAGTAACATGTGCCAAGTACGATTGGACTTAAGCTGGGAAAAACAAGCCCTGGATGGCCTCCAGGAACATAAATTTCCGAGGTAATACTGTTCTGATGAGAACAAAAATCCACTCCACTGGGGATTAACTCAAAACCTGCTGAGGATAATGCCCTGAACGACCTTCTAGAGTACAACTCTTCTGGGGAATAGACGACTTGACCGGGGAAAAACATCCAACCAACTGGGATCAAATCCAACCTAACGGGGAAATCAACGACTCTGTAGGGGATAACAATCAACCATTGAGATTAAATTCGCTTCACCGGAGAAATTAGCCCTGTGTCGCTACTGCGAAAATCGGCGCCGGCTAAACAGAAGAGTCGCCACCGTGCGTTATTCATCCCACAGGAGGGAAAGGAAACGCTCGAAGTAAACCTAACGCAAAGACGGGAAAGGAATGGTCGTCGCAACCAAATCCTGGATTCGGGAGTCGGTTACGCAAGGGGAAGGTATTAACACCCCTCATGTCTGTCGTACTCGACAGGATCCACGCTTGTTTTCTAGTACAGATTGTTATTCTATCTACTCTACAGGTCTGGGGTTAAAAAGAAAAGAAAATGAAAATGACTCGGCAAAGTATCGCACTTTATGCCTACGTATTCCCGTCTGGAACGAGAAATCAGAGTCAACGTAGTTCGCCTACCTACGGGAAAGGAGGGGAAGGTTGCTCGCTAGGATACGTCGTCCTATGCCTACGTACTTTCATACAGCATGAAAGATCAGAGCAAACGTAGTTCGGGCTACGGAAGACACAAGCTTGTCTGACTGTTTTTTATTACCTTCAAAAAAGGTTTTTCTTGATTAAGAGTCCAAGCGGACAAAAATGACACCTTGATGTTTGTTTTGAATCTTTTACGAAAGAAGTGTTTTTTATTTGTTTGCAATCTCTGACCCACTAGAGACTATGATTTGAGAGTGACTACGTCGCGTGTCACCCAAAGGGTACCACACTAAGCAGCCAGACTACTGGAAAGAAGCTCTCCAGCAACCCTTTCTCAAATAGCTTAAGGCCCGATACGTACGACATCAATTAACCTTATTACTGTGTTTTTGAGTTGTTTGGGATAAGAAGAGAAAGAAGTTCTAAAAAGCCTAGGGTTGAAAAGGGAATAAAAACTAACCTAATATTGTCATGCATGGATAGGAATCCTAATGTCTGTCATAATTCCGTCCTGCACAGAGGAAATTAGAGATCCTAGGGGATAAACAAAAAAGAAAGCAAACAAATACAGTAAAATGCATGCAATGCAGCAATACAAGCGAGGCAAGGGAGTCTCACTCAACCTCGAACCTGGGAAAAAAACAGGCAAAGTGAATCAACATTCACTTCAAACCTATGGGGTAAGCTGAACAAGCCAACAAACAATACAGAAAACAAAAACCCCAAAGCAGAGGAGGCAGCCTAAGCAGCAACACCAAACCCCTACAGCAAACAGCAGCTCTGACAGCAACAGCAAGAACCTTCAATTTCAATAATCTTCAATCTCCAAGCTCCAGGGAAGAGAAAGCACCCTTCAAACAAGGCTCCTCAAACCTAAACAGTCAAGCTCCACAGCTACAGAAAACCCCAGCTCAAAAGCACCAGTAAACCCTAGCTTCAATACTCCAGCAAGCTCCTGACAGCAAAACTGACAGTAACAACTCCATCTTCAAGCAATCTTCATGAAAGGCATCTTCAGCATCTTCAAGCTTCATCTTCAAGAGAGAATAAATTACCAGATTAAGTTGAAATGTTAAGAAGCTTAGTGACAACCAAAGGAAGCCCATAAGCACTTAATATTATAAGAGACAGGTATCCTCAAAGTTCTACTTCTAAAGTATGTCACTCATCCCTCCTTTGGAGGGATGTGAATACTTTAAAAGTACTTTGTGTCACAGGAATGGATAGAGGCACAAGAAGCTCTCTATGTTTGAAAGAAGAAATAAGACTAATCTACTGCTCTTCCTATATGCCCTAATCCCTAAGCTCCTGACAAGCAATCTAACAGAGAAGAAATCTTCAACTCCAAGCTTCTTCAAGCCATCCAAAGCAACTTCATTTGATCTTCAGTTCATCCAAGCAAAGCCCAAGCCAAAAGCACACCCAAGATAGCCCCACACAAAATAAACAAGCCAAATATTCAAGGGAAAAACCCACAAACATCACACCAATTGCAAAAATCAAATAAAATGCCAAAACTCATCATAAAATTCTAGGTAAATTTCTAAGGGAACCTAACCCTATACCCAATACCCCATATAAATCCCAAGGCCTAAATCAAACCCTAACTCCCCAAACTATGCCCTAAACTACAACTAGTTGTGTTAAAACCCTAATTTTAACACCTCTCCTATTCACCTCTCAAACTAACCTAAATTTTAGTCAAAAAAATATGACAAAATTCCTAAGGGTACATGCTTCCCTAATCTAATCAACATCACAAGAATCACTCAAAAATTCCTCACCAATCTCACACTAAATTCAGGAAAATGAAGTATCAAACAAAAGTAAAATAAAAGCATTAAAATTGTAAAATATGCCAGAAAATATAAAATGCATGAAATTAATATTTTTTTGGTTTCATTAAATTCTAGAGATCCTAAGGGAACTAGGAAAAAAGGTCTCATCCTAAAATGATCATTTTTCAATTTATTATGAATTAATCTCTAACCCTATGTAAAACATGAAAATACAAGAAAATCAATTAAAAATATACAAACTAACGGGATGAATAGCAATTGGGTTCAGTTATAAATCAGAGTTGGGCCCAGGAGGGGGTGTCATCAGCGAGCGCGCTATGAGCCCAAACCAACTACAAAATAAAATCAGAAAACCAAAGGAAAATCAATAAAAGTCTGTGTCAAATAGCAACTAAACCATGTACATTTCGCTGGTGGGCCTCAAACAGGGGTGTGGATAGCAAGGTTTGGTCTTAAGCCCAAAACAAAACATTAAATGAAACAGGGCGTTTTGCTTGCGCTCAGATTCTTTCACAAATGAAAATCAAATCGTGGCCGTTGGTGGGAGATCTGAGTCAAAGTCAAAATCTAATCCTATGGCCATATCATCATCTTCCTCATTTCAAATTCTGGGGGGAACGTGAACCAGATGGTGGCCGGAGGTGGCGCCACCGTTGTCCCCAAACATCAACTCCATGAAAACCCACCAAAACTCAAACCTAAACACCCTAATCAACTCGCTTTTTCTCACTGAATCCAATGGTGATGTCCAATCTTGTTGATTCATCCCCTAAAGTAGAATCCGATCCAAAGTTCATCCATGGTGTCCAACCTCAAGTGGCACGATTCTTGAAATTAAAAGCCCTAATCTCATCTACGTGCTTCACTGAGTAATTATCACTATCTAAACAGGCTCAATTCATCAAGAACTCAGAGAAACAACCTTCAATAGAAATGGTGTCATCCTATATTTTGTCTCCAATCACCACTTTTCCTTACCAGAAACGATCCTAGCCATGTCTACAATCTATTTATGCGTCTAAATCCTATCAATTCTACCTAAATCAAACTATGAGATGAAATTTACATACCTGTGAAAATTGAGTGAACAGAGCAAGAAATTCTTCAAATTACACTCCAATCTTCTCCAGATACAATCAATGATGCTTGATGAAGCTTCTGTATGCAATAGTTTGCTTTGAATCCCTCTCAAATCTTGAAACCGATTCTTGTTGCAGCAACTACAATTTCAAGTGCTCTTGCTCGATTCTCTCCACTTCAAGCCACAAAGTCCTCCAAATTCACTCAGAAGTTCATGATGAAGCTTCTACAATCAATGATTTGTATGGAAACTACTCCAATTTCAGAACTCGAATCTTGATGCAAGGAAGAAATTTTCAATGGCTCTTTTTTGTTTCTCTCTAATTCTCACCCAAAAAACCAACTGAATCAGTTATGATCCTTATATAGAACATGTTAAAAAGCTCTAGAATGCTCTGGAATGATCCATGTGAGAATTTGAAATTCTCATGCACCATGAAATCTCATGAGAAGCTTGCACATGACAGCTGAGTTCTAGCTTGCTTCAGCACCTTGATTCTGATCCAATTTCTCTCCACATGATATTTTGAATGGATTGGTAAGGGTTAGGGCCTTGATTCTGATCTAAAGAAGTGTTTTGCAAATGTTACTTGTGATGTAAGAAAGCATTTTTCAAAGCAACTCATAAAATAATGGCCCATCTCAAAATTGTGACATTGCCAATGTGTTTGAAATTCAATTTCCATTCAAAATGACTACCCATATGCCATGTTTATGCCTTGCAAGTCAAAAAATCATTTTCCCTCTCTTGAATCATTTGAAAAATCTCACTTTTTAGGCCATTTTGGGGCACTTTGTGAAATAAGCCAATCCAACTCACCATGACTTCAAATCTGACCTAGAAACACCATTCTAAGCACATGTCATGTTGAACATTTTTACATTTTAGGAGTGGAAGATAGAGATTTTGACCTATGTTGAAAAAGGACTTATAATTCAACTTTCCCAAAATACCCCTGGATTGCCAAGATCATAACTTGAGTTCCACAAATTTTCTTGAGGACTTCTAGTACTAAAATTAAAGGTAAGATCAATACCTACAACTCTTATGTTGGCCAAGAATCCATTTGAAAACCCCTTGAGGGGCAAAAGTTGCTTGGAAGTCAAGTGACTTTCACAGATAAATTTCAGTGTCCCCTGGTGACCTGTAACTTGCAAGAACCATAACTTGAGTTCTACGAATCTCCTTGAAGACTTCTAGTACTCAAATTAAAGCTATTGAGAAGATCTACAAGATTCATGTTGGCTAAGAATCCATTTGAAACTTGTATTTTGACTTATGTGGCTTGGAAGTCCAGTGCTATACAAGGGATTTTACCCTAGGAACCCTGTCTCAAACACCTCCCACCACTCTTGATTCTCTTGAACTTGATCTTGAATCATCCATACACATTCTTCAAAATATCAATCCATGACTTCCATGACCTAGAGCTAGGTCTTGATGCCTTTTCTTTGCTCTCCTTGACCTAGGGTTACCCAGATGAAACCCTACTTGTACACACCTCAACCATGGCTCTTGAACTTGATACAATGACTTGTCTAAGCTTCAGTAGGGCTCTCTAGGCCTCCCATGAAATCCATACACACCTCAAATTCATAATTCCATGTTGATGATCTTCAATACACCTCAAGTTAAGAGAGAAATCCACCTGTGGGCACTCAAACCTCTCAAGACTTCAAATCACTCCTTGATGGCCTGGAAGGCTTCTCCTCTTGGATAACACACCTTGCTAAGATCTTCTTTTGATAGACATCTTGATACCTTATTGGAGGCATGCTATGCTATGATATGCAAATGTTAGACTGTGTATATGATGTAACTATGCAAATGAAATGCAATGAAACATAAATCAGGCAAGAAAAGGTTGAGAAAATTTTGGGATGCAACAGCTGCCCCTATTCAAACGGCTTGGACCCGACTGGGTGAAGAGCGAACGGCCTTCAAACAATCGAGGTGCGAGACGGTTGAATACCAAGAAACCCGGAAATTTGCTAACCGCGGAAATAAACTGCACAACGGCTTGGGGAACGACATCCACCGACTGAACCTGGTTGTTACGGCAACAACTGATTCAACGTCTGATAATAACTCTGATTCCAACGTCAACCACCTGTGTAACGCCACAGGTACCGAATGACCCCGTTCACCACTGGACTACTCTTGTCAACACAAGAAGATAAACAAATTTTCCAAATCACAACTAAACACCAATCGGTCCACGTCAGGACTCACATTTCGTCAACCCGAAGAGATATTGTCCACGCCAGGACTCCACATCCCGTCAACACGGAGAAATCCTGGCTACTCCGCGAGAGGTGAGTTGGTCGCCTACCACCAACACGAGGAGGTCCTATCAATCATAGGCAATAAAAATTCGTCGACTTTACTGGGGCAACATTTCTGTCTAATCACAGGAAACTCTTCTGCCTATCCATACAGGTAAATCATCTGCCTAAACACAGGAAACTCCATCCATCTGCTTCATACGGGAAAATCATCTGTCTGATTACAGGAAAGTTCATCCGCTTGCTTCATATGGGAAAATCATCTGTCTGATTACAGGAAAGTTCATCCGCCTGCTTCATACGGGAAAATCATCTGTCTGATTACAGGAAAGTTCATCCGCCTGCTTCATACGAGAAAATCCATCTGCCTGATTCTTACAGGAAAGTTCATCCGCCTGCTTCATACGGGAAAATCATCTGTCTGATTCTTACAGGAAAGTTCATCCGCCTGCTTCATACGGGAAAATCATCTGTCTGAACACAGGAAAGTTCATCCGCCTGCTTCATACGGGAAAATCCATCTGCCTGATTCTTACAGGAAAGTTCATCCGCCTGCTTCATACGGGAAAATCATCTGTCTGATTACAGGAAAATTCATCCGCCTGCTTCATACGGGAAAATCATTTGTCTGATTACAGGAAAGTTTATCCGCCTGCTTCATACGGGAAAATCCATCTGCCTGATTACAGGAAAGTTCATCCGCCTGCTTCATACGGGAAAATCCATCTGCCTGATTCTTACAGGAAAATTCATCCGCCTGCTTCATATGGGAAAATCATCTGTCTGATTACAGGAAAATTCATTTGGATATAGCTTCTTTGCCTATTCTTTGCAGTAGATAACTCCACTGGGGATATTCTGAAAATAACTGCCCGACACCCGTTTCGACAACAAGTGACCACTTCTGAAATCTCGATTCATGAAACCCTGAAATGCCGCCGCGACAGCAAACCTGAAGAAAACACTCTGCTGGTCGGATAAGAGAAACTTCAACCAGTAACTCTGTGGGGAATAATAACAAGAACTGTATCATCACATGTCTCCCGGCGAGACCTCGATCGTCTGGTAATAGATCTGAGCTGTAACTTCATACTCCTGCTGAGAAACACACCTGAAAGCAAAAGGTTAACCAACCTGATTTATGTTTCAAAATGCGTATGTTTGGCAATGGCGTAATGCTCCATACGGCATGGAAATGCTACGCGTTTTTTGGGTAGATGTAAATATGATAATATATGCAAATGCAAATGCAGGTTCAGGCTGCTGGGGGGAGGCTCTGACAAGCTTGCTTCATCAACACGGCTGTTGAGGACAAATACCACCCTATTGGGGATAAATGGGTATCACAAAGCATTTCGGCGAAATAAATGCCGAAAACACAACCAACTCTGCCAAGGAGATATTAAACATCGATTTCCACTGGGAGGAAAGAACAACACCTGCTGGGAAGATTAACTCAGCTGGGGAAGAAGCGACCCTTCTGGGAGACAACTGTCTGGGTACAGTTTACAAACTCGGAGCTAACACTCCACTGGTGATAATCATCCTGATAAAGGCATGACAACCTGTGAGGAGAAAGAAAACCATCGTCTGTGGGGATAGTCCTTCTGAACCAACTGAGGCTTGGTTAAACACTATGGGAATCTCTCATGCTGAGGATTGACCCTGCACATGCCCGACTCGCTAAGGGGCGCAACCTCTGCAGGGGATACTGGTTTCGGCTTGTTGGGGATATCCTGTGGACAACTTCCCCGAGGATACTCTTCTGGGGAAAATGATTCCCTCCTTCGGGAAGGGATAAACGTCATTTCAAATCTCGGGGATAAGCTGCGACTAGCTAAGGAATGATGTCAATTGGAATCAGGCTCTAACGTCCAGTGATTTGGCTGGGGAATACAATCCCTGACTGTTTGCTCCAAAGATAAGAACCCTGCAAAACACAAACGAGACAAAACAGGCCTATACAACAGGATCTATCCGGGTTAGCATCCGCGACATTACTTCAGTCAATTCGAAGTTTTAGCAATTATTGGCAAGGGCCAACAAGATTATGCAAGTGCAAGTTTATCAAAAACATCGGCGTCTTTCACAAACAAAACAGTAAAGAACAAGCATCAAGTACTGAATAACATATTTTATTGATAACGGGCCTCTGAATAGGCAGAGTTTTGTACACTGGATGCAACTCCTGAAAAGAGGAAGTTACACACAGACACACATACATATATGCACAAGAAGCATAAATAAAAATGCAAAACAATATTTGTATACATGTCGGCGACGTGGTACAGACAAACACCATGAGCTGATCCTCCTATGGCTCGCCTGACTCTGCGCTTTCCCGATATTCGATCTTCGGAAGAGATTGTTCTTGGATAGACGGCCCCGCAGGTACTCCCAAATCACTAAGCAATGCTGTATCAAATCCGGACCACAGTCATTTGCTTTTCCAATCCCTAACTTTTGCGTGAATCGCCCTTTGCGGGTTTTCAATTCACCGGGATACCCTTTTTTGCCGAAGTCACCCTTTTCAGGTTTTCGACTTCGCGGGTGTACATTTTTTCAATTTTATCCCTAACTTTTTCCCGAACCTTTATTCCCTTTTTTATGGTTCGCCGGGATGCCCCATTTTTGCCTGGACTCTCTTTTTACTGTCCAGCAGGTCACTTTCAAGCAAAGTATTTTTTAACTGCGTCCGAATTCACAGGAGACGTAAAGTCTTCACCATCCATGGTGGATAGTAGCAAGGCTCCTCCAGAGAAGACTTTTCTGACAACGTAGGGACCTTCGTAATTAGGAGTCCACTTGCCCCTGTGATCTGTTTGTGGTGGGAGAATCTTTTTCAAATCAAGATCGCCCGTCTGAAAGCTTTGAGGGTGCACCTTGTCGTAAGCTTTCTTCATCCGACTCTAATATAACCGACCGTATGCTAAAGAACCCAGCCTCTTCTCATCCATTAAGCTGAGCTGATTCAGTCTATCTTTAACCCATTCTGCCTCGTCAAGTTGGACATCACGTAAAACCCTCAGGGAAGGAATCTCAACCTCCAACGGTAACACTGCCTCCATCCTATATACCAATGAGAAAGGGGTTGCCCCGGTTGATGTGCGTACCGTCGTACGATAACCGTGCAAAGCGAAGGGTAGCATCTCGTGCCAGTCTTTATACGTCACAACCATCTTCTAACAATCTTCTTTATGTTCTTATTTGCTGCTTCAACAACGCCATTCATCTTTGGCCGGTAAGGAGAAGAGTTATGATGTTCAATCTTAAAATTCTGACACAACTCTTTTATCATTTTGTTATTCAAATTCGAACCGTTGTCGGTGATAATCCGCTCAGGAATTCCATATCTACAGATAATATCTCATTTGATGAATCTGGCGACCACTTGTTTAGTGACATTGGCATATGATGCTGCCTCCACCCATTTGCTGAAGTAATCAATTGCCACCAAGATGAACCGGTGTCCATTGGAGGCTGTAGGCTCAATCTTGACAATCATATAAATCCCCCACATCGAGAAAGGCCACGGTGATGACATCACATTCAGAGGACTTGGAGGCACATGGATCTTATCCGCATAAATCTGGCATTTATGACACTTCTTTGCAAATTTGAAACAATCTGTTTCCATAGTTAGCCAATAATAACCTGCCCGCAGTAGTTTTCTAGTCATAGCATGCCCACCAGCATATGTACCGAATGTGCCCTCATGTATATCTTCCATGAGCAACTTCTCCTCTTTCTCATCTACACAACGTAGCAACACCAAGTCGTGGTTTCTTTTGTATAGGACACTGTCCGGGTTCAAATAGAAATTGCCAACCAATCTCCTAAGAGTCTTATGATCTCGACTGGATGCCCCAGCCGGATACTCCTTGTTCTTCAGGAGATTCTGGATGTCAAAGTACCAGGGTTGACCATCAGGAGCCTTGTCAATGGCAAATATAAATGCAGGCCTATCAAGCCGAGAGATAACAATCCGGGGAGCCTCGTTCCAGAAGTTAACTTTATACATTGAAGACAATGTTGCCAGGGCGTCAGCCATTTGATTTTCTGCTCGTGGCACATGATGCAATTCCACCTTGTCAAAGAAAGGCAACAATCTCCTTGCATAATTCATATATGGTATCAAATTGGGCTGACGTGTCTCCCATTCTCCTTTAATCTGATTCACCACTAGAGCTGAGTCTCCGTATACGTCCAAATGTTTGATTCGCAAATCAATAGCTTCTTCCAGACCCATGATGCAAGCCTCATATTCAGCCTCATTATTGGTAACGGGAAAGGTCAATCGGGCAGTAAAGGGGATGTGCGACCCCTGAGGAGTAGTAATAATTGCACCTATTCCGCTACCATAGGAATTTACAGCTCCGTCAAATATCAACTGCCACTTGGAACCCAACTCTGGTCCTTCCTCCGGCAACGACTCTTCACAATCTTTCATCTTCAGGTACATGATAGCCTCGTCAGGAAAATCAAACCTCATCGATTGGTAGTCCTCAACCGGCTGCTCCACAAGGTACTCTGACAGAACGCTACCTTTAATAGCCTTTTGCGATACATATTGGATATCATATTCTGTTAACACCATCTGCCATCGGGCAATTCTTCCGGAGAGTGCTTGCTTTTCAAACACGTATTTGATTGGATCCATCTTTGAAATTAGCAGGGTTGTATGATTCAGCATGTATTGCCTCAAACGTTTGGCGGCCCAGGCTAGCGCGCAACACGTTTTCTCAAGCATTGAGTATCTGGACTCACAGTCAGTAAACTTCTTACTCAAATAGTAGATCGCATGCTCTTTACGTCCGGTTTCGTCGTGTTGACCGAGAACACAACCCATACTTTCCTCAAGAACCGTCAAGTACATAATCAAAGGTCTCTCGGCCACTGGTGGCATCAAAACAAGAGGTTCCTGCAAGTATTCTTTTATCTTGTCAAACGCCTTTTGACAATTTTCATTCCAGGCCAACACCTGATCCTTTTTCAACAACTTGAATAACGGCTCGCATGTAGCAGTTAGGTGAGATATGAACCGGGCGATATAGTTCAACCTCCCTAAAAACCCACACACTTCTTTTTCTGTTTTAGGCGTCGACATTTCTTGTATTGCTTTTATTTTCGCAGGATCAACCTCTATTCCTTTTTCGCTCACGATAAACCCCAGCAGTTTACCCGATCTCACCCTGAAGGTGCACTTATTAGGGTTCAGTCTCAACCTGAACTTCCTAAGCCTCTTGAACAGTTTCAGCAGATTAACCAAATGCTCCTCCTCCGTCTGGGATTTGGCAATCATATCATCAACATAAACCTCGATCTGTTTATGCATCATGTCATGAAAGAGAGTCATCATAACACGTTGATATGTTGCCCCAACATTCTTCAATCCGAAGGGCATCACTTTGTAGCAAAATGTTCCCCAGGGAGTAATGAAGGTGGTCTTCTCCATGTCTTTTGGTGCCATTTTGATCTGATTATAGCCTGAGAAGCCGTCCATGAAGGAGAATACGGAGAACTGAGTAGTGTTATCAACCAGCACATCAATGTGAGGAAGTGGAAAGTCATCTTTCGGGCTCGCCCTATTCAAATCACGGTAGTCTACACACATTCGCACTTTACCGTCTTTCTTCGGCACTGGTACTATATTAGCGACCCATGACGGATAGGTTGTAACAGCTAGGAAACCAACATCCCACTGTTTTTGAACTTCCTCCTTAATTTTTACAGCCATGTCCGGTCTGGTTCTTCTGAGCTTTTGTTTAACAGGTGGACATTCCTCTCGCAACGGTAGACGGTGCACAACCATGTCCGTATCTAGCCCAGGCATATCCTCGTACGACCAAGCAAATACATCACCATACTCTCGCAGTATCTCAATTAGCTTTTGCTTGACGTCACCCTGCATCGCAGATCCTATACAGATATTTCTCACCACTTCTTCCGACCCCAAGTTGATAATCTCAATTTCCTCCTGATGAGGCAGAATGATTCTCTCTTCCTGTTTCAACAAACGAGTCAGCTCCTCTGGCAGGTCGCTATCCTCAACAATCTCTTCCTCTGCTTGGAATACCGGGTGCTCGAAGTCGAAAGGAGTCATAGGCGGTTCATATGAGATGTCATATGAAATATTTGTCCTGCAAAGGAAATGGTTAAACGCTTCAACATGCAAACAAAGCAAATAACCACGTTGCCATTTATTGTTAAAGTAAAAACAAGAAAAACAGGGATCACAATATTTGAATATGAAAAACGCCTTTATTTCATGATTAAAACAGTGCAATACACATAATCAAGCAGTCCTAATGCAACATCACAATGCCCCGGGTAGGACATAGGATTATTCAACAATTGATAAAACAAATCATTACTGTTTAAAAGTCACTAAGACAGTTTCCCTGATGGACCAGTTGCAGAGACTTTGTCCTGGCACGCTTGGCTTGATCCACGCGTCCATATCGCAGTCGCTATCTCCGTCTTCAGCATCGGAAATAGCGTTGATAGTCTCAAAGCACACCCCGCTTGGCGTAATCGTGACCGGTCCCTTGAACCTGGGCGCTTCTAAAGATGACGCTGACGATGTCGGTCGATACCCTAGCCCAAACTTATCATTCTTCACGGGAATCTCCAGCACCTGCCCCCAGCCTTTAGTCTCACCAGTCTGCACTAAAGCCTGAGCCTCTTTGTAGGATGACACTGCCACATCTGATATTTTGCTGGAACCCTGTGCTTTGTCTTTAATCCGCAACCCCTCGAAGGCCTGACACGGTGTATCGTGTATTTCTCCGTCAACCTCCACATATCTGAACGAGGACAGGTGACTGACCAAAATATCCTCCTCCCCGCAAACGGTAACCACACTATCACCCACCATGTACTTCAGCTTCTGATGCAATGTGGACGTTACGGCCCCTGCAGCGTGGATCCATGGGCGCCCGAGAAGACAGCTATAAGCTGGATGGATGTCCATGATGTAGAATTCGGTATCAAAAATTTCTGGTCCCACCTGAAGCGGTAATGTTATTGACCCGAACACTGATCTTTTCGTCCCGTCAAACGCCCTCACCACCAAATCGCTGGGCGTGCAAATAACTCCCCGTATGTCCAACTTCATCATGGCTTTCTTTGGCAATACGTTCAACGACGATCCAGTATCTACCAATACTTGCGACATTACGGTGCCCCGACACTCCACCGATATATGCAAAGCCATGTTGTGTTCTCGCTCCTTAGGTGTTAGGTCAAAATCTGTGAAGCCCAGGTTATGTCCAGCATTGACATGTGCCATTACCCCCTCTAACTGATTTACAGAAACTTCTTGGGGTACGAATGACGTATCCAGTATCTTCAGCAAGGCGTTCCGGTGCGCCTCGAAACATAACAACAATGACAAGATAGAAATCTTCGACGGCGTCTGCTGTAGGTGTTCAACAATTTTGTAGTCGCTCTTTCGGATTAGTCTCATGAACTCCTCTACGTCCTTGAGCGACGTGTCCTTTTCTTTCGACTGAGAAGGCCCGCTTTCACTTACTTTGGCTTTACCTTTGGCCAACCTTTCCGCTTCTATTTCCGGTGAGGTAAATATCCTTCCGCTACGGGTCATGCCCCCCGTACCAACAACATTATCAACAGTCCCAGTTGGCTGGCTATTCACCACAATCTTTTCACCATTGAAATACGCTTCTAAACCGTACGTCCACGGGACAACTTTCGTACTTTCAAAGGGAACAGGCCCTGCTTTGGTAATCGTAATAGTTGGCCGCTTGGCGGGCGCCACTATCGTTATAGTCTTCCTCGGGATCGTCACTGTTGCAATATCATTCTGCTTATCATATACTGCCTCCACAGGCTTCTCAACCGCAGTTCGATCAAATTGCAAGGTCCCTTCGTCGATCATGGCTTGAATGCCCCGCTTCAAATCATTACAACCCTCTGGCTGGGTCCAGCACTCTAAACAGTACTCATCACAACCCGGAAATACTCCCCCTCTGAGCAACCTGCTTTTCACTTCACTCAATGGTGTCTTCAACTCATTAACATCCAACACCAAGTTCAAATTTTCTTCTGTTAAGATAACATTTGCCCCATGATTAGGCATGGGCTGTTGTATAATATTGGGCCCCACTTGGCCAAAGTTGATGGCTTTACTGTCCAACAAGTCCTGAACTTTGTGTTTAAATGCCTAACAAGCTTCTACATCATGCCCGGGCGCCCCGGAATGGAATTCGCACTGCTTTTTAGCATCATATCCATAAGGAAGTACTGACCCTGTAGGCGGTGCCAAAGTCCTCTTTTCAACCAAGTTCAACCCTAGCAAGGTCTGGAGGAGTTCTGCATACGTGGAAGGAGGTGCGTCGAACACTCTTTTCGGCCTCGTATTCTGTACCCTACTCTGACCGGGATTCTGCCCTTGCTACTGCGATGGTTGTTGTTGCTGTTGTGGCTGCCTCTGTGGCGGAAGCGGGATAGTAATACTAGCTATCTGTTGAGGCTGAGCATACTGATTCCTTCCTCTGCCCCTGCCCCTGCCGCCAAACACGGCGCTAGTATCACCCTGTCGTCTAGCACCAAATGCTTTTCTTGTACCTCCTGCTGATGTAGACTCACCTGCTTGGAATATTGCAACTTTAATCCTGTTCTCAATCTTCTCCCCCATAAGAATCAAATCTGAGAAACTGCCCAACGACACACTAAATTTTTTTTCATAGAACATCCCCGTAAATGTCCCAATGAACATGTCGTTCATCTCCCTTTCAATTAAAGGAGGATGCACCCTCGCTGCCATATCGCACCACCTTTGTGCACACTCTTTAAAACTTCCACTGTTTTTTTGTGACAAACCCTGCAATTGGACCCTGTTTGGCGCCAGATCGCTGTTATATTTGTAATGCGTCACGAAAGCATAAGCCAACTGCTTCCAAGTTTTAATCTGAGTGGGCTCCAGCCCCATATACCATTCAAGCGACGGTCCTGATAAGCTGTCCTAAAAGAAATGCATGAACATCCTTTCGTCATTCGAATACGCGAACATCCTTCTATAATAAGAGCGGACATGGACCTTAGGGAAGGTATCCCCTTTGTATTTGTCAAATGTTGGAGCCTTGAATTTCAATGGCACCCTCAGCCCTGGTACCAACCCCATAGTAGTCATATCTAATCCAGCGGAGTTCTGATTAATCACACCTTTCATCTGCTCTTCTAGCATTTTGATCCTCTGAACTGGGTCAATAGGGCCTTCAGGTCCTATTTCTCTTCCTGAGAAAGCGTCATCCTGTTGATCCATATTCCAATCATTGCCATACCCATCGTAACCCATGTTACGGCCAAATCCTTAATGATTGAACACAGGACCCTGTCCTCGGTTGCCGAACCCCAGATTAACCCCAGCTGGTCCAAAGCCATTGTTGAAAGGAAGTGCTCCAGCACCATTCACATTACCGAATCCACCATTACCGTAGCCGTACCCCTGGTTGTTGCCA
Source organism: Lathyrus sativus (assembly GCA_963859935.3). Classification (NCBI taxonomy): domain Eukaryota; kingdom Viridiplantae; phylum Streptophyta; class Magnoliopsida; order Fabales; family Fabaceae; genus Lathyrus; species Lathyrus sativus. The sequence goes on from OZ012741.1 coordinate 92,567,625, forward strand.
TAACCGTCATTACCGAAGCCTTGATTGTTGAAACCGAAGTTCCCATTCTGATTGACATTGCCATACCCATTGTTTCCAAATCCAACATTGTCAACGAATCCTTGATCGGCATCCACAGTGTTGCCTTTGTTATTAACAACATGCCCATCACCACCATTCCCAGTATTGCCGTTACCAGCGCCAGCACCTGCACCAGTACCAGTGTTTCCATTGACAGTCACAACAGGTGGAGTAACAACTGCCGGTATCTCATTCTCCCGGCGAGGAGTTTCAACAGAGGTGTGGCCAGTGTTGCCATTTCCGTTTGCCCGCTCTAGCAGCGGCTGCACCAAGGTCTGAAGATTCTCCTGGCCCTTGGCCATGTTCTCCATAGCTTGCATGAACAAAGTCAACTTCTCACGGATTTCCTGCATCTCGACCTGAACTTGATCCATTACTTTCTTGCAGTTGTTTCGGGTTGAGTAGCGGTGGACTCTTTGTTCTCCAATCTTGAAAAACCTGTGAAAATGCAGGAAATAAGATACCGATTCAACAAATAACTGGCAATGCAACATGAATATGCAGATGCACTATGTGTCTGTGCATTAGGGAGATCAACCCCCGATTCTAGTGCCAAAGTGCCAGTGCAGTGACAATGATAGTAATAAAAAGCTCGAAATCCAATCATGGAAAACATCTCATATATTGCAGAAAAGCCCATCGAGTCAGGAATACAATATCACTGAGTGTACAGTAGGAAGGCATGACCTCAACCAACAATCCTGGTGATGGCCAACACAATGCAAATAAAGCATACACATCCATACATAAGATAATCAAGTGCGACCATATGCCTGGTACTCCTCTAACAATCTCTTAGTCTTGGGATGATTTGGCTGAGAAAGCAACCCTTCGACGAGCGAGTCTCTTTGCCTGATAACACGCTGGAGATCACCAATGGATTCCTCCCAAACACCTTCTCCAAAGCAATCTTCTAGCTTCCGCTTCTGGGACGCAGACTCTTTCTTGCGCTTGATAACTTTGTTCAAGGCATTCTGGACATCATACCTCCGCATAACTTCTTCTTCCAACCTCTTCTGGCTAGCTTTCAACTGACCTTCCAGCTCAGAGATCTGCAGCTTCAATTTGTCTTCTCTTTCCTTATTGTCGGTCAGCGTGGCGTTCCAGGTTTTGTTGAATGCAGAGATTTCCCGGTAGGCTACCTCAAGCGCTTTCTTCTTAGACTTCAGCATGTCGTGAGAGCTCTTGAAATCTATCCCCAAACGTTCACGCTTCTTTCGTTGTTCAGTCAGTTCCGTGCCTAATTGATTCACCCGCTTCGTTTGCTGCTCGAAGGAATATACGACTTCATTCCTTTCGCTCCTGAGTTGCACTAGCTCTTCTTCCAACTTCTCGTTGGCTTTCATCAGCTCTTTTTTCTCCTTTGCAACCTGTTCATATCTCTCAATAGGCACAGTAGTTGGCTCTTCAATCACGAGGGGAGCAGGAGGTAATACTGCAGGAAACGGCATCAGCGCCTGCTTTGCCCTATCTTGGATCCAAACCTTGTACGGAGCATAGGATTGACAATCATTCTTGCCCAACAACGCATTACCCCTCTTGTGGACATTATTCCAAGCATGTTGAAGATTGGACAGTAGTTCTCCCTTCAAATCACCTGTGAAGTACAGGGATTCCCGTACTTCCTCCTCTTTTGGCGGGTTTTTCAAAGCATACCCGAATTGCCTGACCAACAATGAAGGATTGTAGTTAATGCACCCTTTCCTCCCGATCAGAGGAACGTTAGGATATCCGGCGCAGTTGTAGATAATCATAGATCCCAGTAAATCTTTATCAAACCAGACAACGTCTTCTGAAGAAAGTCCCATCAGATGCTCAAACCAATCCACCGTATCTGCAGACTCAGCGAAGATACCCTTCTTGGGCAGATGACTCTCAAACCACATATACAGCAAAGGCACACAACAAGAGACATTCTTTCCCCTCATGTTATCGTTCTTATAATGCAGTGCGTGATAGAAATCTCCAATCAAAGTAGGCACAGGATTGCCTGAAACAAATATATAGAACGCATCCAGATCAACGAAGTCAGGCAGGTTCGGGAACAGTACAATGCCATAGATACACAAAGCAAGAATAGCATTAAACACAGTCCAACATCCACTCTTGGCATACTCTTGTGCTTTCCCAACCAAGAACATGGAGAAAAACCAGACACTCCATTCCACGAGGTTAACAGCAACTCTGAGGAGTCTAAATGCAAGGCAACAGCCAAATCCTCCAGTTTGGGCTCAGCATCCATATGAATGAAAGGTACCCTGCTCTGAATAGTCAGCTCTAAGATCTCAGCATATTCCTCCATGGTCGGAGCCAGAATGAAGTCAGGGAAAGTAAAACACCTCAGCGGGGGATCATAGAACTGCATTAGCGTGTACAATCCGTTACGCTCATACATGGATGGTTTATACACCAATCTAAGTAATTTCCCATAACTCTTCCTGAAGCTTCTCTTCACATCATCATCAGCTAAGGATATCAAACCAATCAAAGAAGACACATCTGGAGTAGGCAACTTGTAATCCACGGTCTTCTTCAGAGTATCCATAATATCAGCAGACAGAAATCCGGGCAACTAGAACCAGAGGGTATGAAATGCACCTGCAGCACAGACACATGTTAATGATATGCAAAATGAGTATGCAATAATGCAATATGCAACATGCAATAGGGATCAAGTGATATATTGCTGAAGAGATCCATCCACAATATCTGTCTCGACAGTCCCCCAATACTGCTCAAACCTGGTCTTAACAGACCCAAAACAATGCTCCACTTTGCCTCAACAGGCTCAAAATAATGCTCTCACCTGGTCTCGACAGACCTATAACACTGCTCTGGTGAAGAAACCCCAAGTGACCACACATACTGATCCAAAATCAAGAAAACCGGGTATTCTGGAGGTCAATTTTCCTGCATGCCCCAATCCCTCTCACAGGTAGGTGTCCTATCAGCTGACACAAGGTATGGCATCCTATGCGGTCGTCGACATTGTTGCACCCCAAAATTTGCTCAACATTTCTTTACCTAGCTTATGTTTCATTTCATTCACATTAGCATTATCATTTGCATTTCATTTACATGTATGCAGGAGATCAAGAGGTATGATTACCAATTAAGAGCTACACAAGACTATGAAGCTAGCTAAGAAGGTTATTCAGGTGATCAAGGGTTGATATCCTTGTCAGAGAAGTTGAAAGATCCTCAGAGAGAGTGGTTGAAGCCAAGAGTGTGTGCCTCCTAACTTGAGAGTTGAGGGGAGCCATCAGATGATTCTGAAGCCATGAAGTTGGAATTGAGGTCTTGAGAGAGCTCATGAGAAGTGTTGAGGATCACTTTGAGGCCTGGACAGGTCATTGTGCGAGATTAAGAAGCCTCAACCATGAGTGGTGCAGCTAGGGTTTGACTGGGTCAACCCTAAGTCAGCTGATGACTTGGAGAGGGTTGAGACTTAATTCAAGAGCCATGTGATCATGGGTTGATACATTAAGATGTTATAAGGATGATTCCAAGGTCAACTCATCATGATTGAAGAGTTTGAGAAGTTTCAAGCTAGGGTTTCTAAGGCTTGGCAGTGTAAAATCCCCTAGTTTGATCCCTATCTTCAAGGCAATTTAGCTCAAGATGTGATTGTCATCTCATCTTGCCCCCAACATGAATGTTTTAGAGCATGGTCTTAGCTTTAATTTGAGTTCTAGAAGTCCTTGATAGGATTTGTAGAACTCAAGTTATGACTTTGACAAGTTACAGGTCATTTGAGGTATGTGAATTTGGGAGCTTGAAAGTTGTCCAACTTGCATGAAACTTTTGCCCTAGAATGATGATTCCTATGAACTTTTGGTCAACATTAATGTTGTTCCTTATCCTCTTAGCTTTCTAGAGAGTACTATAAGTACTTGATAGGATTTGTAGAACTCAAGTTATGGCTTTGACAAGTCAAGGGCATTTTGGTCATTTGGAGATTATAGGTCATTTCAACCATAAGGCCATAACCCCTATTTCCAAGCTTCAAATGGGAAAATGTTCATCATAAAACTTGTTCAAAATGGTGTTTTAAGGCTAACCAAGAGGTCATGAGAGGTTGGAATTGCTTGTAGCTCAAAGTTGCAAAAATGACCTAAAATAAGGAGGATTTTCAAATGAACCAAAGATGGAAATTGGTATTCTTGATCTACATGTCCAAACCAAGGCATGTAATATGTCATTTTGACTCTAAAACACATTTTAAGAACATTGGTTTAGCCACAATTTTGAATTGAATTTTAATTTATGGACTTGCTTTGAAAAGTAGTTACTTACATCTTAAGTAACATTTGCCAAACCTAAATTCAAGGCATATTCAAAGTCCCTTTTAATCCAAACACATCCAAAATGTCATTAGGGGAGAAATTGGAAGGGAATGAGGATGATTACAAGCTGCTAACAGAATTGTGCATACCATGGCATGTGATTGAACTTCTCATGACATGAGAGATTGAATTTCTCACTAGAAGGATCTAGAGGTTTCTAGATCATCCACACATGTTCTATATATGATAATGAGGTGATCCAAGGCCAAGGTTGGTGATGATTGAGAGAGAAAACTGAGATTGCACTTTGCGATTTCACATTGCAAATCAAGATCGGTTACAAGGTTTGAAGCCATTTCAATCCAAGATTTCAATCTCAGAAGCTTGCTCTAGCATTGGTGGATGAATCCAGATGGAGAATTGAGCAAGATTGGTGGAGAATCGTGTGGGAGCCATTGAAGAAATTCCTCTGCAACTCAGAATCGAATCCAAGAATTGAAACCATTTCAATCAGTTCTATTGCATACAGAAGTTTGGAAGTGATTCACTGAAGGAGTCTGGAGCATTTGAGGGCTTGATTTGAAGGCTTGCTACTTCTGTGCACATGAAATTTTCAGGTTGGTAACTTTCAATCTCCAGCTTGTTTTAGTTAGAATTAAGAGGAATTAGGGTGTTAGATGCATTGTAGAATGGTGTAGGGCGGTCTTCAGATCATTAATTTGAGAGTTAGTGACCAATTAGGGATGTTGCCATTTTCGGTTGAGAGTTGGTTCTTGCAAATCTTGAGGTTTCAGAGTGAATTAAGGGCATGAATGGATTCGTGAGGAAAATTGGTGCAAGATTCATGTAGAGACCTCTTGGAATGGAGGCCTGTGGAGCAAGTTAGGGTTGTGGGTTGGTGATCAGAAAATGTCACCGGCGGTGACTTTAGGCGCGCAGGTGGCCTGAGTTGCAGAGATTTAAAATGAAGAAGATGGCTTGATAGCCATTAGATTGTAGTTGGACTTTGACTGAGAACCTCATCCAACGGCCACACGTGCTTCTCTTTTGTGAAGGACTCTGAACTTAAAGAAACGATGCGTTTCATTAATCAGCTGGTTTTGGGCTTTGTGAAATAAGTGATACCTACACCCCCTTTGTGGCCCAAATGTTAAAATGAATTGGATCCTCTTATTACCTGCACCACGCGCTTGGTTATTTTCTCTTGATTTTCTATTATTTTTCATTTTATGCATGGTTATTGATTAATTCATAAAAAATGGAAAAATGATTCAATTAATCCCATTCTTTTTGCATTGAATTCATGATTGAATCTAGTATTTTTTAGATAAAAAATATTATTATTTCATGCATTTTTTGATTCTATGGGAATTTTTATATTTTAATTGATATTAAAATAATCATGCTTGATGGTTGATATTGGTGAATTTGGTTTGATCATGTGATGATGATTTTGATCTTGATTTTTTGTGAGTAGTTAGCATAGATATGCATGCTCTCCATAGATTTTTCTCACATTTTTGTGATGAAAATAAGTGGTAGTTTAGGTTGAAGCCTTAAGAAGCTCCATTTTTAGGGTTTATGATTGATACCTTGTGGTTTAGATTTTATTTTTAGAGCTTGGTGGATGATTCAACCTCTGATTTTTGTAGGGTAGATTCATGATTGAATTAGGGTCCCTTAGGAATTTTTGTAGGAATTTACAAGGTAGTTTTCTATTTTTGTTTAATTTTAGTTTAGGTGCTAGTTTTAGATGATTCTGAGGCACTAATTCAACTAGATTAACATCTTTAGTTCCCTTAGATTAGGGTTTTACTTTTCTTGTTCTTGGATGATGATGAAGACAAGTTGAAGATGCATTGGATTTCTTGAAGTGGCTTGGATGGAGGATCTTCCCTTCTTTTGGTGTAGTTTTGTTTAGGTGTTAAGATTAGGGTTTTGTAGGCAGAGCTTCTAGATAGATTCTCTTCCTTCATAAACATGGATGATGTTGATCACTTCCATTCTTCCCTATGATGTAAGGTCCCTTTGTAAAGGCCTCATCCCTCCTTTGGTAGGATGTGCAGCTCTTTACAAGTTGGTAGAACCTTTGAGGGTCCCTTTCTCTGATGATAGGATGCTTAGTGGTGACCTTTGGTCTTCACTCTAATACCAATCATCCAAACTTTGCTCTTGATAGATGAATCTTTCTCCCTTGCTAGAGGATGAAGTTCCCTGCTTGAAGAAGATTGAAGGATGAAGTTGATACTTCTTTGTGTTTGGAGATTATTCTGAGTAGCTGAAGTTTGTAGATGAAGAGGACCAAGTTGATACTGGTAAAGAAGAGAGAGCTGAAGCTTGAAGACCAAGTTGACACCTGTGAAGGAGATCAAATTGAGATTGAGTGAAGAGCTGAGGATTGAGGAATAAAGGATAAGTTGATACTTATGTTGATGCACTGAGAGCCTGAGGGAGCCAAGTTGATACTTGACATAGGGTTGAAGCCTGAAGGTGGAATTGACTGAAGAGCTGAGGCTTGAGGATGAAGGATAAGTTGATACTTATGTTTGATGTGTTAGAAGCTTGTAGAAGCAAGCTGATACTTGCTATTTAAGAGGATAGCATTGAAGGGTGGTTGAAGTCTGATGACTGAACTGCTGTCAGAAGATTGCTTTGCTATGAAGCTAGGGAAGCTGTTGATCTGCTTTCTTTCCTGTCTGCTTGCTTGCTGTGTAATTGTATTGCTGTGACTTGTTTGATTTGCTTGATGCATTAGAATAAGTTCATATCTATATTGACTTTAAGCTAGGAGCATGATTGCACTAGAGGTTGAGTTGCTCCCTCTGCTTGTATTTTTACTGTATGGATTTGCTTGCGGGTATTCGGTAGAGCCCAGCTCCTTTGCCCATGTGGTTTGTGTGTGCTTGATGGCACTTTATTTCATTTCCTCTGTATGATTTCAGTTCTCATATTTTGCTTGATAGCATGTTACTTCTTCTGTATTATTACAATTATTCATGTCTGGCTTGAGGTTGAGATGAGCTTGTGGAGGCTGATGCCCCACACACATTTCCTCCCTCACTTGCATTGCATGCATTCTACAGTTGTTTACTATTTACTGTTTAGCTGATGCTTTATCTGTTTTTGTTTATCATTGACATGATCCCCTAGGAATCTCACTTCCTTTGATAAGGAAGTGATGATTAGAACTTTAGGTTGAAACCTATGCATGATAACTTCTAGGAGTCCCCTGTTTCAAACCTCAACCATAGGATGAATGCTTGGCATGACAACATTAGGACTTGATAGTCTCCCCTTAGTTGAACCAGCTCGTTCTCTCTTCTCATCTCAAAACAAATTAAAATACAGTAATCAAGGTTAACTGACGTCGTACGTTACGAGCCTTAAGCTATCTGAGAAAGGGTTGTCGGAGAGTTTTTTTTCGACAGCTTGGATGTTTAGTATGGCACCCTTTGGGTGACATGCGACGCATTCACTCTCAGGTCATAGTCTCTAGTGCGATATTGGTTGCAAACAAACATAAAAAACAGTTCTTCCGTAAAAGACCGAAAACAAACTTCAAACCTTTTTGCCTCGTGGGCCCGTAAGTCAAAGGAATCTTTTCTGAAGAAAAGAGTGTCGTTGACTCCCAGTTCTACCGCAAACGGTAACGCCTAAGTCTCCAAGGGTCGAGCTGCGTACATCCAACTGCTGGAACTGTTTGTTAACCCTACTCGGTAAAATAGATGAATCTGAATTCCCGTAATCCGTATTAGCCCGAACTACGTAAGCTCTGATCTCTCATGCCTGTTGAGAGTACGTAGGCACAATACTGACGTATTGGCGAGCTACCTTCCCCCATCTGTTACCCGTAGTTAGTCGAACTACGTTGACTCTGATTTCTCATTCTCTGATGACAATACATAGGCATAAAGCGCGACGCTTTGCCGAGTCATTTTCTTTTCTTTTCAGACCAGCCTTGATAGGTAGATAGATACAACCAACCCGTCCAGTAAACACAACAAGCATGGATCCCATCGAGTACGATGGACGTGAGGGGTGATAATACCTTCCCCTTGCGTAACCGACTCCCGAAACCGGACAATGGTTGCGATGACCTTGTCTTATACCTTTTTCGTCAGGTTTTTCCGATCGTTTCCTTTCCCGTTTTGAGGGATAAATAACGAAAAGTGGCGACTCTTCTGTTTTGCCGGCACCTTATTTTCGCGGAAGCGACAACTGGCGACTTTGCTGGGGAATTGATAGTTTCCTGGGATCCAACGTCCCGTATGCGAGTCAGTTTGGGGATCCAACGTCCCCCGCGAGAGTCAATCCTAGCGCTTGTATGATTACCTGTTGGGTTGTGTTTATTTTATCGCATTTTATTTCCTGCATTTTATTTTCAGTATGATATGATTATCTGTGCTGTTGTGGGAAGGGCATTCTGATGAGTGAGAAGCCAGACCCAGGCTTGAGTGTACCTAGCATTAGTTGTGGAAATTAGTGGGCGCGTGCTTGCTTTGCAGGCACTAGTGTCTCATGAAATCCACGCTCAGACGAGGTTCTCCCGGTTGACTTCTTTTTCAACCCTTTGGGTTGAGGGGGTTGTTGGTTTGGAGGATTGTCGACTCTGGGGACCGATCATTTGGAATTCAGCTGAGTGAGGCCGCTTCAGGAGCTGGTGATGCCACACCTTCTTGGTATCGTATCACCCCTCTTGAATGTCTGTGACGCTGATGACCGCATAGGATGCCGAACTTGTGTCAGTATAGGTCCATACCTATGAGTAGGGTTGGGTTTGTTGCAGGAAACCTCAACCTTCAGACTACCTGGTTTTCTTGATAGTGAATCAGTTTTGTTGGGATCAGGGGATCTCATAAGCAGATATGTTTGTTCTTGACAGAGCAGATTTATGGTCCTGTATCAGAGGTCCTTATTATCAGATGTTTGTTCTTGACAGAGCAGAGTTATGGTCCTATATCAGAGGTCCTTATTTTCAGAGATATGTTTGTTCTTGACAGAGCAGAGTTATGGTCCTATATCAGAGGTCTTTATTTTCAGAGATATGTTTGTTCTTGACAGAGCAGATTTGTGGTCCTGTATCAGAGGTCCTTATTATCAGATGTTTGTTCTTGACAGAGCAGATTTATGGTCCGATATCTGGGTTTTCTTCTTATCAGAGATAGTGGTTGTTCTTGATAGAGCAACATTATGGTTTTGTTGATACAGAATCTTCGCAACCCAGTTGCCTTGATCTCCTGCTGCATGATTGCATTTTACTTTGCTTTGCATACTCATTTGCATTTCATTAACGTGTGTCTGTGTTGCAGGTACCGTTTCCCCCGATTCAGGTTTTCTTGCCTTCTATTGTGTTATTATGGGTTCTCTGAGGAAGACCGTGGCTTACAAGCTCCCTGCTCCCGATGTTGTTCAGCTGACTGGTTTAATTGCTTTGGCAGATGATTCTGTGAGAGATGAATTCAGAAAGTCTTACAGTAAACTGCTCAGTTTGGTTCGTAAACCCTCCGTGTTTGAGTTGAATGGGTTGCACGCCTTGCTGCAGTTCTACGATCCTCCGTTGAGATGCTTTACTTTCCAGGACTTTATTCTCGCACCCACACTAGAGGAGTATGTTGATTTGTTAGGTGTGCCTATCAAGAGTCAGATGCCTTTGTTCATATGGATGCTAAGCCTGATCTGGCTAGTCTAGCTCCTTCACTTCATATGGACGCCTCCGAGTTGGTCTTGTCTAGTTTGAACAAGGTCCCTGGCTTCTCCTTGCAGTTCTTAGTGGGAAATGCTCAGCAGTGCGCCAAGGACGGATGCTGGGTCGTGTTCAACGCCATTCTCGCTCTGTGCATATACGGCATCATTCTGTTCCCCAATATGCCTGACTTTGTAGACTTCGACGCCTTCCACATCTTTGCATCAGGGAATCCAGTCCCTACCTTGATAGGAGATGTCTACCATTCCGTCCACTACAAAAACGAGAACAGAAGGGGTAAGAATGTCTCGTGCTGTGTGCCCCTACTCTATAGATGGCTTGATAGTCATCTACCCAAGAAGGGTCCCTTTGCTTCGTCTGCAGCCACAGCTGAGTGGTCCGAGCATTTGATGAGTCTGTCAGCGGAGGATATTGACTGGTTTGATAGAGATAGGTTGGGTACTGAGATTATCTTTAGCTGCAGCGGGTTTCCGAACGTGCCTTTGATAGGCAGGAAGGGTTGTATCAACTATAATCCATCTTTGCTGGTCCGACAGTTTGCTTATGCTTTGAGAGCTCCGCCGAAGGGTGAAGAGGTGCAGGAATCTCTGTACCTCACTGGTCTTCTGGAGGGGGATATGTTGTCCAAGCTTCAGCACGCTTGGAATGGTATCAGTAAGCGGGGAAAGCCGTTGCTGGGGAAAAGTAATAGCCAAGCCTACGCTCCGTATGTGACTTGGGTCAGAGCCAGAGCAGATGCTATAGGGATGCCGTTTCCTCTTGCCAAGCCAGAAAGCCCTCCAGTGATTGAAGAGCCTACCACCGTGCCTATTCAGCAGCATAATCAGGTGTTAGCTGAGAGAGACGAGCTGAAGAAGGCAAATGAGGAACTGGAGAAAGAATTGGCTCAACTCAGAAGCGAGAGAAGCGAGGCTGTTCATTCTTTCAAGAGGCAGACAGAGCTGGTGAACCAGCTGGGGACAGATTTGACTAAGCAAATGGCTGAGCGCGAGCGCATGGGTCGAGACTTCAAAGCTGTCAACGATGTACTGGCCACTAAGAAGCAGCACTTGGATGAAGCGTACCGGAGAATATCCAAGTTTAACCAGCACTGGAAGGCCACCCTAGCCAACGGCAAAGAACGGGAGGATAAGCTGAAGCAACAGATCTCCAAGCTGAGAGCCTAGGTGAAGGCCAGCGAGAAGAGGTTTGATGAAGAAACCGCTCGCAGATATGCCGCTGAAGGCCAGCTCAACAAAGCTCTCGCTAACTTGAAGGAGCGCAAACTGATGTTTGAATCCAAGAAGCGGAAGTTAGAAGATTGTTTCGGCAAAGGAGCATGGGAAGATTCGGTTGAAGGTCTTCAGTACACCATTATGCAGAGGGAGTTACTCGTCGAAGGGTTGCTCAATCGGCCTGATCATCCAGAAACGAAGGGGTTGTTAGAAGAGTTTCGCGCCCGTGGCCGTACTTGACTATGTTTGTATTCCTTTTGTTTTGATCGCTGTTGTATGCTGACCATCACCAGGCTTGTTGGTTGAGGTCATGCTATTGATTCTGTTTGTACTCAGTGACATTGTGTACCGCCTTGATGGGCTTTCTTTATATATATGAGATGATGTTTCCATGACTGGACTCAGACTTCTTATTATCGGCACTGGCACTCAGGCACTAGGATCGGGGGAAATCTCCCTAACACACAGACACACGTTTGAATTTGCATGAAGCATTTGCATAACGAGCACTCTGTTGTTTTTTCTAACCCTTTTGTGTTTTCAGGTTGTTCCAGGATTGATCAGAGACCTATCCACCGCTATCCGACCAGAGCAAATCAAACCAGAATCATGGAGCAAATTCAAACTGACGTTCAAGAACTCCGAGAAAGGATGGACCGCTTCATGGAGCTCATGCAAGCGGTCGCCAATGGCCAGGATCAGCTCAGAACCTTGGTTCAGCCTCTGATCTCAAGGGTTGATAGCAATGGTGTACTCCATGGTGGGACTGGGCCAACTCCTCCACCTGTTGAAACTCCTCAGAATGGCGTCCCCGTGACCGGGGGAAATGGCAGTGCCAACGACGATGTGATCACTAATATGGGACTCAATGGTAATACGACGGGCGTCGGTAATGGGAATTTTAAAGCTAACGTCAATGTTGGGCTGGGCAACGGCAATGCAGGTGTTGGAAATCTGTTTGGGCCTCAGCCATGGTTAGAAGACCGTCAAGACGATGTGTTCTCTCAGAGAGGTGCTGAAGGGGAGCTGACTGCTGAAGCACGGCTAAGGTTTAAGCCACTCGAGGACAAGATGAGGAATATCGAGAACCAGAACACCATGGGTGTTGATATGTCCAAGTTGGGACTGATTGCTGATTTCAAGGTGCCTCCCAAGTTCAAGGTACCTGACTTTGAAAAGTACAAGGGCACCACTTGCCCTCGCGTCCATCTAAGATCATACTACCAGAAAATGTTCGCTCATTCTGAGGACGAGAAGTTGCTGATGCACTTCTTTCAGGACAGCCTGTCCGGGCCCTCCCTCGAATGGTACATGAGTCTGGAACCTACCAGTGTGCGCACGTGGAAGGAACTTGTTGAAGCATTCGCGCACCACTACCAATATAACAGCGACTTGGCTTCGAACCGGGTCCAACTGCAGAATCTGTCGCAAAGGAACAATGAAGGGTTCAAGGAATACGCCCAGCGATGGCGTGAGCTGGCAGCCAGGGTTCAGCCGCCGATGGTTAAACGCAAGCTTGTTGAAATGTTCGTAGCCACCCTCCCAGGGGTTTATTACGAGAAATTGGTCAGCAGTATGTCTGGAAGCTTCTCAGATCTCATCATCACGGGTGAGCACGTTGAGAATGGGATCAAGCTGGGGAAGATTCAAGGTGATATGTCCTCGGCTGGAGGAGGAAAGAAACCTTATGGTGGCAAAAGGAGGGAAGGAGAGATGAGCGCCGTGTCCAACGCTCGAAGGAAGGGTAAAGGCCCTCACCAACAGGTGGCCAGCATAACTATCCCCGTTGTCCAACAACCCCAGCCGCAGCCACAGCAGCAGCCGAACCAGCAAGGGTACATAAAGTATCAGAACAGGGCACCTCTGTCGAGCCGTCACCTCGAGACACCGCCCATGTCCTACGCTCAGCTATTACAGACTCTGCTCCAGTTACAGCTGATCCAGAAGAGAACCCTGGCTCCCTTGACAGGGGCACCTCCGCCGGGTTATGATGTGAATGCGACTTGCGAATTTCACTCAGGGGCACCAGGCCACGCGATAGAGAATTGCAAAGCCTTCAAGCACAAGGTGCAGGACATGGTGGACACTAAAATCATCAACTTCTCAGATAATGTGCCAAACGTCACGAAGAACCCTATGCCGAATCATAGGGGAGGTGGAGTAAATGCCATTATTGAAGACGAAAGCTTGGATTTGTTGACTGACGTCAGAGATCTGAAGACACCGCTTAGCTTCGTTAAAGCTAAGCTGATGAAAAGGGGTTTATTTCCGGGTTGTGGAGAGCTATGTATGGGCTGTGCGACTAGTCCTGATGGATGTGAACAGTTGATAGAGGGGATTCAAAGTCTGATGACCGAAGGAATCCTGCAGTTTAGCCGAAGGGCCGAAAGCGGATTTGGAGAGGTAATGCTGAAGCAAGGTGATGAGGTTACCACCATCACCATCCCTCGTCAGACGATAACTATTTCTGCACCAAGACCGCCCACGATTACCATCAACAAAGCTGGGCCGATACCTTTCGAAAGCACCAACGCTGTCCCATGGCACTATGGGGCAGAGGTCTACTGCAACAGACAGAAGTTGGAACTAGAACCCTCAGGGTCGTCTGCGGAGAACCTAGTGGGCGTTAGCGGAATTACCCGTAGCGGAAGAGTGTTTGCACCACCTGAGATCGTGGCGGACAAAGCGGACAAAGCTGATGCAACTAATAAAGGGAAGAGTAAAGTCGTTGAAGAGATCCCTCGTGGGGTAGAGAAGGACTTACTTGTTAAAGACGCCGAAGAATTCATGAGGTTGATTAAAAAGAGTGACTACAAGATCGTGGATCATCTCCATCAAACACCCTCGAAGATTTCCATCCTGAATTTGTTGCTGTGTTCTGAGACACACCGCAACGCGCTGCTGAAGGTGTTGAATGCCACGTATGTACCGCAGGAAATATCGGTAAACCAGTTAGAGGGGGTCGTAGCCCACGTGAATGCTGGAAATGGGTTAGGGTTCACTGACCTGGAGCTGACGCCGAAGGGAAGAAACCACAATAGTGCCCTGCACATCTCGATAGAGTGTAGGGGAACGATTATGTCGCATGTGTTGGTAGACACCGGTTCATCCCTCAATGTTCTTCCGAAGAAAGCATTGATGAAGTTAGATACTCGGGGATTGATTTGCACACCCAGTGACCTGGTTGTGAAAGCGTTCGATGGAACCAAACGTCATGTTTTCGGGGAGGTGACCCTACCAATCCAAGTTGGGCCGGAAACGTTCGACGCAGTCTTCTACATTATGGACATCATGCCTACCTACAGCTGTCTCTTGGGCCGACCATGGATCCATTCTGCGGGAGCCGTGACCTCCACGTTGCACCAGAAACTCAAGTATGCTGTCGGAGGTAGCATCGTGACTGTTTGTGGCGAGGAAGACATAATGGTGAGCCATTTGTCGTCCTTCAAGTATGTTGAGATGGATGGGGAAATTCATGAAACCCTATGTCAGGCGTTCGAAGCTGTTAAAGTCAAGAACGTAGCTCCAGTAATGACCGAGAAGCCAGAGATGAATCTCTCTTCCTTCAAGGAAGCATGGGCCGTTGTCCAAGCCGGATCTACCCCAGGCTGGGGGAGAATTCTGGAGATACCTAACAAGCAAGACAAGTTCGGGTTGGGATATTCTCCTGCGGCTGAAGCCTCCTCTTCTAGCAGTGCATCGCGAGGTAAAGGGCCGATCCAGTTTACCAGTGGCAGGGTGATATTTGAAAGCGTCATCGCAGTGTCTGAAGACAGTGGAGACAACGACTATGACCTGGACTCTTGGATCCAGCCAAGCAAGCCAGGCGAGAGCCTCAACAACTGGTTCGTCAGGGATGTCATCCAAACGACAGGCAAAGAGTAATGATTTACTTTTTTCAATCATTGTACAACCCTACGTCCTACCCGGGGCATAGCGGTTTTATTGTCAGGGCCTCGTTTGATTATGTACATGCATTTTCCCAATAAATCAAAAGGCGTTTTTCTTCGTATTCAAATATTATGATCTCTGTTATTCCTGTTTTATATTTGTTTTGAAAAACAATAAAATGGCAATGGGGTTTGTGCTAACCTGCATATCCTTGTTTTAAGCTTAACCCTTGTTATTGCAGGATCCACATAGCAGATGACATCGACTCTGGACCTTCTACGACTCACTTCGACTTCGATTACCCGATCTATCAAGCCGAAGAAGAGATCGATGAAGGCGAAGACCTTCCCGAAGAGTTGTCCCGCTTGTTGAAACAAGAAGAGAAATTTATTCTGCCTCACGAAGAAGAGATTGAGATTGTGAATCTGGGTTCTGAAGACTGGTCAGGAACGTCAGGATAGGGGCTACATTGCAGAGTGATGTCAAGCAGAGATTAGTCGAGATGCTGAGAGAGTATAGTGACGTCTTCGCTTGGTCATACGAGGATATGCCCGGACTTGATACCGACATCGTGGTCCACCACTTGCCGCTGCGAGAAGATTGTCCTCCCGTTAAGCAGAAGCTTAGGCGGACGCGACCAGATATGGCCGTCAAGATCAAAGAAGAAGTGCAAAAGCAGCTTGATGCTGGCTTCTTAGCGGTCACTACTTACCCTCCGTGGGTCGCCAACATAGTGCCTGTACCGAAGAAGGACGATAAGGTGCGAATGTGCGTCGATTATCAGGATTTGAATAGGGCGAGCCCTAAAGATGATTTCCCGCTCCCTCATATCGATGTGTTGGTTGACAATACAGCTCAGTTCTCCGTATTTTCGTTCATGGATGGCTTCTCCGGTTACAATCAGATCAAGATAGCACCGGAGGACATGGAGAAAACCACGTTTATCACACCTTGGGGAACATTTTGCTACAAGGTAATGCCTTTCGGTCTGAAGAACGCAGGGGCCACTTACCAACGAGCAATGGTTACTTTGTTTCATGACATGATTCATCATGAGATTGAAGTCTATGTTGATGACATGATTGCGAAGTCCCAAACGGAGGAGGGACATCTGGTCAATTTGCTGAAGCTTTTTGAGAGGCTTAGGAAGTTTAGGTTGAGGCTGAATCCTAATAAGTGTACTTTTGGAGTACGGTCTGGAAAGCTACTGGGGTTTATCGTGAGTGAAAGAGGCATCGAGGTTGATCCTGCGAAGATAAAAGCGATACAAGAAATGCCAGCGCCTAAAACAAAAAAAGAAGTTCGTGGTTTCTTGGGCAGGATAAACTACATTGCAAGGTTTATCTCTCAGCTCACGGCCACGTGTGACCGATGTTCAAACTGCTGAAGAAAGATCAAGCGATTATCTGGAACGAGGATTTCCAGAAGGCATTTGATAAGATCAAACAGTATCTGCAGGAACCTCCGATCTTGATACCCCCAGTGGCCGGACGACCCTTAATCATGTACTTGACAGTTCTTGAGAATAGTATGGGGTGTGTTCTCGGTCAGCACGACGAGACGGGCAGAAAGGAGCATGCCATTTACTATTTGAGTAAGAAGTTCACAGACTGTGAATCTCGTTACTCGATGCTGGAGAAGACGTGTTGCGTACTAGCCTGGGCTGCCAAACGTTTACGACAGTACATGCTCAATCACACCACCATGCTAATTTCGAAGATGGATCCGATCAAGTACGTCTTCGAGAAGCAGGCGCTTTCGGGCAGGATTGCCAGATGGAAAATGGTGTTGACGGAATATGACATTCAGTACGTGTCCCAGAAGGCCATCAAGGGAAGCGTATTGTCTGGATACCTGGCCGAACAGCCGATCGAAGATTATCAGCTGATGAAATTTGAATTCCCTGATGAGGATATCATGTTTCTCAAAGCAAAGGATTGTGATGAACCGTTGCCCGACGAGGGGCCAGATAGGAAATCCCAATGGAAATTGATATTTGACGGGGCGATTAATTCTTACGGAAGTGGCATTGGGGCGATCATCACGACTCCCCACGGATCCCACATCCCGTTCACTGCGAGACTGACATTTCCAGTCACCAATAACAAAGCGGAGTACGAAGCATGCATCATGGGTCTAGAAGAAGCGATTGATTTGAGAATCAAGAACCTAGATGTATATGGTGACTCGACACTTCTGATCAACCAGATTAAATGGGAGTGGGAGACTCGTCAATCAAATTTGGTGCCGTACATGAATTATGCCAGAAGGCTACTTCCGTTCTTTGAACGAGTGGAACTCCATCATGTGCCCAGAGCAGAAAATCAGATGGATGATGCCTTAGCCACGTTGGCTTCGATGTATAAAGTCAATTTTTGGAATGAAGCTCCAAGAATTGTCCTTTCCCGTCTTGATAGACCTGCATTCGTCTTTGCAATCGAGGAAGCCTCCGACGGCAAGCCGTGGTTCCATGATATCCAGAACTTCCTTATGACTAAGGAGTATGCGGCGGGAGCGTCAACCCGAGATAAGAAGACTCTGAGGAGGCTGTCTGGAAACTTTTATCTCAATCCTGATGGAGTTTTGTATAAAAGAAACCATGATCTCGTGCTACTCAGATGTGTAGATGAGAAAGAGGCGAGTATGCTCATGGAAGAAGTCCATGAAGGCACATTTGGTATGCACGCCGGCGGGCATACTATGACGAGAAAGATCCTGAGAGCAGGATATTACTGGCTGACGATGGAGTCAGATTGTTTTAAATTCGCGAAGAGATGTCATAAATGCCAGATTTATGCTAATAAAATTCACGTGCCGCCGTGCCCGTTAAATGTCATGTCCTCCCCGTGGCCGTTCTCCATGTGGGGCATCGACATGATAGGCATGATCGAGCCCACTGCGTCTAACGGTCATCGCTTCATTCTAGTAGCTATCGACTACTTCACCAAGTGGGTGGAGGCAGCCTCATATGCTAATGTGACCAAGCAGGTGGTGGATAAATTCATAAAGAGGGACATCATCTGTCGTTACGGAATTCCCGAGCGGATCATTACTGATAATGTTTCGAATCTGAATAACAAGATGATGATGAAGGAGCTGTGCTAAAGTTTCAATATTGAACACCACAATTCATCTCCTTACCGGCCGAAGATGAATGGCGCCGTTGAGGCGGCTAATAAAAAAATCAAGAAGATTGTACAGAAGATGGTTGTGACCTACAAGGATTGGCATGAGATGCTGCCATTTGCATTGAACGGTTATCGTACAACGGTACGTACATCAACCGGGGCAACTCCTTTCTCCTTAGTGTACGGTATGGAAGCTGTCCTACCATTAGAAGTGGAGATCCCTTCTTTGCGAGTTTTGGTTGACGTGAAACTCGACGAGGCAGAATGGATTAAGAACCGACTAAACCAACTCAGCCTGATGGACGAGAAGAGGTTAGCATCGATTGCATATGGTCGTCTGTACCAAAGCCGAATGAAGAAAGCTTATGATAAGAAGGTGCGTCCCAGAAGCTTTCAGACGGGTGATCTCGTCCTAAAGAAGATTCTTCCTCCACACTCCGATCACCGGGGCAAGTGGACTCCCAATTACGAAGGTCCGTACGTCGTCAGCAAGGTCTTTTCGGGAGGAGCCTTGTTGTTATCCACGATGGATGGCGAAGATTTTGCATCCCCGGTGAACGCGGACGCAGTTAAAAAATACTTTGCTTAAAAAATGACCCGCTGGAAAGAAAAAGAATATCCAGGCAAAAATGGGGCATCCCGGCGAACCATAAAAAAGGAAAAGGGTTCGGGCAAAAATTAGGGATATAAAGAAAAGAATGTACACCCGCAAAGTCGAAAACCCGGAAGGGCGACTTTGGCAAAAAAGGGTATCCCGGTGAATCGAAAACTCGGAAGGGCGATTCAGGCAAAAGTTAGGGATTTAAAAAAGAAAATCACTGCGTTCCGCGTGTGGACTGTATTTGTTTAGTGGTTTGGAGGACCTGAGGGTCGTTTATCTGAATCAATCTCTTCTGAAGCTGAAGCGTCGGAGAAGTATCGAAGTCGAGTGGGTCATAGAGGGATCAACTCATGGTGTTCTTCTACGCCTCATTGTCGACATTTGTGTATATACTGATGTATATTTATGTTTTATATTTGCGCGGCTTCCTCATTCCAGGAGCTTGTATCTGTTGTAAAACATTTTTACCCATTCAGGGGTCCGTTATCAATAAAATGTATACTATTCAGCAATTTCGTTTGCCTGTTTAGCATCTATCTGTTTTGTTTGTGAAAAAGAATGCCGATGTTTTTGATAAAATGCGCATACATAACCTTACTGGCCTAGGCCACTGATTGATGAAACAATGAATTACTTGAACATTGTCACAAGATGATAACCTTGATAGGTCCCTTTGAGAAGGGTATCTCGTCTGTTTGTTTGTGTTGTTACAGGTATAGCATATTCCAGACAGTACGCCGTATGAGTCCCCAGGCAGAATGATTCCTTTCCTCTCCAGCAAGTCCAGCAGCGTCTCCCCGTGGAGTTTGAACATGGATTCGTAAGCATTGATATGTTTCCCCAAGCAGAGAAGATTCTCTCCCCAATCAGATGCATCCTGAAGGAATGTCATCTTCCCAGCTGAGTCATACACTGAAGTGTACAACACTCGATAGTCCAGACTGAAGTCTCCGGCGGAATTGAAAGTCCCCCACAGAGTTGTACTCTCCCCTGTAGGCAGGACGATTCCTTCTTCCCCAGCCGAGTTTGCAGATCCCCAAGAGAGCCGAGTCCTTGGAAGCCGTTTGGGCCATGATTGGTTTTTCCCCAGTAGAGTGTGGAATAGCTGATGCTGCATTTCCCCACCGGAGTCGTTATCTCCAGGAAAGTTTTGCTGCGAAGGCCGTGCAGTTTATTTCTGCGATTGACATCGTTTTCTTCAGCAGTTGTGGTTCGTACACCTGGATGAGCGAGTCCAAGTTCTCGGAGAGCTTTACTCCCCTGCAATAGTCAACTGAAGATCATTCCCCAGGCGGAGTCCAATTGAGATTGGCGTGACTTCCTCTCCTTGGCAGGATGAGTCCTTCCTCCACCAGAGTGGTTCTTTCTCCTTGACAGGAGAAATCTCCCTTCAACATTTATTTTGCTGATAGGGTCATAGCATTTTGCATGATTGCATAGCATTTATCCTAAACGCGTAGCATTTCCACCGTGTGGAGTATTGCGCCATTGCCAAAACATATGCATATGAAGCATGAGCTAGGTCGTTACCGTTCTTGTTTTGCAGGTGTTCCCCGACAGGGTGTCTGCTCAGGATGATTCCTGAAATCTCGGAAGAGTGGTGGGGTTCAAGATGATTCTTGAATTCCCCCAGCAAATTCGTTTGCCCAAGATGATTCTTGAATTCTCCAGCGAAGGTGTTTGTTTAAGATGATTCTCAAAAATCCCCTGTGAAGTCGCCAGAGAGGGTTGCTCAAGTTGATGCCTAGAGTCCCCGGCAGAGTGTTTGCTCAGGATGATTCCTGAAATCTCCAGCAGAGTTATTGGTTCAAGATGATTCTTGAAGTTCCCAACGGAGTTATTTGTCCAAGATGATTCTTGAAGTCCTCAGCAAAGTTGACTCACCCAGAATGATTTCTAGATCCCCGAAGCAGAGTTACTTGATAGTTCTCCAGAATCCCCAGCGGAGATGCGTCATCCTCAGCAGGTTTCTGAACAGCGAAGTTGAAACTTCCCCTAAAGACTTGATGATTGAAGTCAAACCGTATTAACGAAGCAGTTCTCTCAGCTGATGCGGAGTGCCTGATGGCAGAAGTTTGGATATCCCCAATTGGTTCATGATTGACTGAGAATTCTATTCCCGACTTAGTGATGAGGTTCGGCTGACGCCCAAAAATTTCTTTGAATGCCCGATGGCATGGTTAACTTGATTGTTGACCTGATGAGTCCCAAGGAATCTTGGTTCCTGACGGCATGACCGACCATGTATCACCGGTTACCGTGTGACCAATTCCCCAACTAGTTGTCGTGCAACTAATGTTTCAGTTTTCGAAGATTTATCCCATCAGAGTACCGTATACTTGTGCAGTAGGCAAATTTCCAGGTTTGTTGGTATTCAACCGTCTTTCACCTTGATTGTTTGAGAGTCGTTCGCTTCTCACCCAGTCAGGTCCAAGCCGTTTGAATAGGGGCAGCTGTTGCACCCCAAAATTTGCTCAACATTTCTTTACCTAACTTATGTTTCATTTCATTCACATTAGCATTATCATTTGCATTTCATTGACATGTATGCAGGAGATCAAGAGGTATGATTACCAATTAAGAGCTACACAAGACTATGAAGCTAGCTAAGAAGGTTATTCAGGTGATCAAGGGTTGATATCCTTGTCAGAGAATTGAAAGATCCTCAGAGAGAGTGGTTGAAGCCAAGAGTGTGTGCCTCCTAACTTGAGAGTTGAGGGGAGCCATCAGATGATTCTGAAGCCATGAAGTTAGACTTGAGGTCTTGAGAGAGCTCATGAGAAGTGTTGAGGATCACTTTGAGGCCTGGACATGTCATTGTGCAAGATTAAGAAGCCTCAGCCATGAGTGGTGCAGCTAGGGTTTGACTGGGTCAACCCTAAGTCAGCTGATGACTTGGAGAGGGTTGAGACTTAATTCAAGAGCCATGTGATCATGGGTTGATACATTGATATGTTATAAGGATGATTCCAAGGTCAACTCATCATGATTGAAGAGTTTGAGAAGTTTCAAGCTAGGGTTTCTAAGGCTTGGCAGTGTAAAATCCCCTAGTTTGATCCCTATCTTCAAGGCAATTTAGCTCAAGATGTGATTGTCATCTCATCTTGCCCCCAACATGAATGTTGTAGAGCATGGTCTTAGCTTTAATATGAGTTCTAGAAGTCCTTGATAAGATTTGTAGAACTCAAGTTATGACTTTGACAAGTTACAGGTCATTTGAGGTATGTGAATTTGGGAGCTTGAAAGTTGTCCAACTTGCATGAAACTTTTTCCCTAGAAGGATGATTCCTATGAACTTTTGGTCAACATGAATGTTGTTCCTTATCCTCTTAGCTTTCTAGAGAGTACTATAAGTACTTGATAGGATTTGTAGAACTCAAGTTATGGCTTTGACAAGTCAAGGGCATTTTGGTCATTTGGAGATTATAGGTCATTTCAACCATAAGGCCATAACCCCTATTTCCAAGCTTCAAATGGGAAAATGTTTATCATAAAACTTGTTCAAAATGGTGTTTTAAGGCTAACCAAGAGGTCATGAGAGGTTGGAATTGCTTGTAGCTCAAAGTTGCAAAAATGACCTAAAATAAGGAGGATTTTCAAATGAACCAAAGATGGAAATTGGTATTCTTGATCTACATGTCCAAACCAAGGCATGTAATATGTCATTTTGAATCTAAAACACATTTTAAGAACATTGGTTTAGCCACAATTTTGAATTGAAGTTTAATTTATGGACTTGCTTTGAAAAGTAGTTACTTACATCTTAAGTAACATTTGCCAAACCTAAATTCAAGGCATAATCAAAGTCCCTTTCAATCCAAACACATCCAAAACGTCATTAGGGGAGAAACTGGAAGGGAATGAGGATGATTACAAGCTGCTAACAGAATTGTGCATACCATGGCATGTGATTGAACTTCTCATGACATGAGAGATTGAATTTCTCACTAGAAGGATCTAGAGGTTTCTAGATCATCCACACATGTTCTATATATGATAATGAGGTGATCCAAGGCCAAGGTTGGTGATGATTGAGAGAGAAAACTGAGATTGCACTTTGAGATTTCACATTGCAAATCAAGATCGATTACAAGGTTTGAAGCCATTTCAATCCAAGATTTCAATCTCAGAAGCTTGCTCTAGCATTGGTGGATGAATCCAGATGGAGAATTGAGCAAGATTGGTGGAGAATCGTGTGGGAGCCATTCAAGAAATTCCTCTGCAACTCAGAATCGAATCCAAGAATTGAAGCCATTTCAATCAATTCTATTGCATACAGAAGCTTGGAAGTGATTCACTAAAGGAGTCTGGAGCATTTGAGGGCTTGATTTGAAGGCTTGCTACTTCTGTGCACACGAAATTTTCAGGTTGGTAACTTTCAATCTCCAGCTTGTTTTAGTTAGAATTAAGAGGAATTAGGGTGTTAGATGCATTGTAGAATGGTGTAGGGAGGTTTTCAGATCATTAATTTGAGAGTTAGTGACCAATTAAGGATGCTGCCATTTTCGGTTGAGAGTTGGTTCTTGCAAATCTTGAGGTTTCAGAGTGAATTAAGGGCATGAATGGATTCGTGAGGAAAATTGGGGCAAGATTCATGTAGAGACCTCTTGGAATGGAGGCCTGTGGAGCAAGTTAGGGTTGTGGGTTGGTGATCGTAAAATGTCACCGGCGGTGACTTTGGGCGCGCAGGTGGCCTGAGTTGCAGAGATTTGAAATGAAGATGACTTGATAGCCATCAGATTGTGGTTGGACTTTGACTGGGAACCTCATCCAACGGCCACGCGTGCTTCTTTTTTGTGAAGGACTCTGAACTTAATGAAACGATGCGTTTCATTAATCAGCTGGTTTTGGGCTTTGTGAAATAAGTGATACCTACACCCCCTTTATGGCCCAAATGTTAAAATGAACTGGATCCTCTTACTACCTGCACCACGCGCTTGGTTATTTTCTCTTGATTTTCTATTATTTTTCATTTTATGCATGGTTATTGATTAATTCATAAAAAAATGGAAAAATGATTCAATTAATCCCATTCTTTTTGCATTGAATTCATGATTGAATCTAGTATTTTTTAGATAAAAAATATTATTATTTCATGCATTTTTTGATTCTATGGGAATTTTTATATTTTAATTGATATTGAAATAATCATGCTTGATGGTTGATATTGGTGAATTTGGTTTGATCATGTGATGATGATTTTGATCTTGATTTTTTGTGAGTAGTTAGCATAGATATGCATGCTCCCCATAGATTTTTCTCACATTTTTGTGATGAACATAAGTGGTAGTTTAGGTTGATGCCTTTAGAAGCTCCATTTTTAGGGTTTATGGTTGATACCTTGTGGTTTAGATTTTATTTTTAGAGCTTGGTGGATGATTCAACCTCTGATTTTTGTAGGGTAGATTCATGATTGAATTAGGTTCCCTTAGGAATTTTTGTAGGAACTTACAAGGTAGTTTTCTATTTTTGTTTGATTTTAGTTTAGGTGCTAGTTTTAGATGATTCTGAGGCACTAATTCAACTAGATTAACATCTTTAGTTCCCTTAGATTAGGGTTTTGCTTTGCTTGTTCTTGGATGATGATGAAGACAAGTTTAAGATGCATTGGATTGCTTGAAGAGGCTTGGATGGAGGATCTTCCCTTCTTTTGGTGTAGTTTTGTTTAGGTGTTAAGATTAGGGTTTTGTAGGCAGAGCTTCTAGATAGATTCTCTTCCTTCATAAACATGGATGATGTTGATCACTTCCATTCTTCCCTATGATGTAAGGTCCCTTTGTAAAGGCCTCATCCCTCCTTTGGTAGGATGTGTGGCTCTTTACAAGTTGGTAGAACCTTTGAGGGTCCCTTTCTCTGATGATAGGATGCTTAGTGGTGACCTTTGGTCTTCACTCTGCTACCAATCATCCAAACATTGCTCTTGATAGATGAATCTTTCTCCCTTGCTAGAGGATGGAGTTCCCTGCTTGAAGAAGATTGAAGTATGAAGTTGATACTTCTTTGTGTTTGGAGATTATTCTGAGTAGCTGAAGTTTGTAGATGAAGAGGACCAAGTTGATACTGGTAAAGAAGAGAGAGCTGAAGCTTGAAGACCAAGTTGACACCTGTGAAGGAGATCAAATTGAGATTGAGTGAAGAGCTGAGGCTTGAGGAATAAAGGATAAGTTGATAGTTATGTTGATGCACTGAGAGCCTGAGGGAGCCAAGTTGATACTTGACATAGGGTTGAAGCCTGAAGGTGGAATTGACTGAAGAGCTGAGGCTTGAGGATGAAGGATAAGTTGATACTTATGTTTGATGTGTTAGAAGCTTGTAGAAGCAAGATGATACTTGCTATTGAAAAGGATAGCATTGAAGGGTGGGGAAGCTGTTGATCTGCTTTCTTTCCTGTCTGCTTGCTTGCTGTGTAACTGTATTGCTGTGACTTGTTTGATTTGCTTGATGCATTAGAATAAGTTCATATCTAGATTGACTTTAAGCTAGGAGCATGATTGCACTAGAGGTTGAGTTGCTCCCTCTGCTTGTATTTTTACTGTATGGCTTTGCTTGCGGGTATTCGGTAGAGCCCAGCTCCCTTGCCCATGTGGTTTGTGTGTGCTTGATGGCACTTTATTTCATTTCCTCTGTATGATTGCAGTTCTCATATTTTGCTTGATAGCATGTTACTTCTTCTGTATGATTACAGTTATTCATGTCTGGCTTGAGGTTGAGATGAGCTTGTGGAGGCTGATGCCCCACACACATTTCCTTCCTCACTTGCATTGCATGCATTCTACAGTTGTTTACTATTTACTGTTTAGCTGATGCTTTATCTGTTTCTGTTTATCATTGACATGATCCCCTAGGAATCTCACTTCCTTTGATAAGGAAGTGATGATTAGAACTTTAGGTTGAAACCTATGCATGATAACTTCTAGGAGTCCCCTGTTTCAAACCTCAACCATAGGATGAATCCTTGGCACGACAACATTAGGACTTGATAGTCTCCCCTTAGTTGAACCAGCTCGTTCTCTCTTCTCATCTCAAAACAAATTAAAATACAGTAATCAAGGTTAACTGACGTCGTACGTTACGAGCCTTAAGCTATCTGAGAAAGGGTTGTCGCAGAGTTTCTTTTCGACAGCTTGGATGTTTAGTATGGCACCCTTTGGGTGACATGCAACGCATTCACTCTCAGGTCATAGTCTCTAGTGCGATATTGGTTGCAAACAAACATAAAAAATAGTTCTTCCGTAAAAGACCGAAAACAAACTTCAAACCTTTTTGCCTCGTGGGCCCGTAAGTCAAAGGAAGCTTTTCTGAAGAAAAGAGTGTTGTTAACTCCCATTCTACCGCAAACGGTAACGCCTAAGTCTCCAAGGGTCGAGCTGCGTACATCCAACTGCTGGAACTGTTTGTTAACCCTACTCGGTAAAATAGATGAATCTGAATTCCCGTAATCCGTATTAGCCCGAACTACGTAAGCTCTGATCTCTCATGCCTGTTGAGAGTACGTAGGCACAATACTGACGTATTGGCGAGCTACCTTCCCCCATCTGTTACCCGTAGTTAGTCAAACTACGTTGATTCTGATTTCTCATTCTCTGATGAGAATACGTAGGCATAAAGCGCGACGCTTTGCCGAGTCATTTTCTTTTCTTTTCAGACCAGCCTTGATAGGTAGATAGATACAACCAACCCGTCCAGTAAACACAACAAGCGTGGATCCCATCGAGTACGATGGACGTGAGGGGTGCTAATACCTTCCCCTTGAGTAACTGACTCCCGAACCCGGACAATGGTTGCGATGACCTTGTCTTATACCTTTTTCATCAGGTTTTTCCGATTGTTTCCTTTCCCGTTTTGAGGGATAAATAACGAAAGGTGGCGACTCTTCTGTTTTGCCGGCACCATATTTTTGCGGA
This sequence comes from Lathyrus sativus, assembly GCA_963859935.3. Classification (NCBI taxonomy): domain Eukaryota; kingdom Viridiplantae; phylum Streptophyta; class Magnoliopsida; order Fabales; family Fabaceae; genus Lathyrus; species Lathyrus sativus. The sequence continues at coordinate 92,594,413 of OZ012741.1, forward strand.
AGCGACAAGCGTCACAGACTTTCAAGACTGATGATACGATACCCAGAAGGTGTGGCATCATCATGTCCTGAAGAGGCCTCACTTAGCCAACTTCCAAATGATCGGTCCCCGGAGTTGACAATCCAACTAACCAACAACCCCCTCAACCCAAAGGGTTGAAAAAGAAGTCAACCAGAAGAACCTCGTCCGAGCGTGGATTTTGCGGGACACTAGTACATGCAAAGCATGCACGCGCCTGTCGCTACTGCGAAAATCGGCGCCGGCTGAACAGAAGAGTCGCCACCGTGCGTTATTTATCCCACGGGAGGGAAAGGAAACGCTCAGAGTAAACCTCGCAAAGACGGGAAAAGGTATGGTCGTCGCAACCAAAACCTGGATTCGGGAGTCGGTTACGCAAGGGGAAGGTATTAGCACCCCTCACGTCCGTCGTACTCGACGGGATCCGCGCTTGTTTTCGGGTATGGATTGTTATTCTATCTACTCTACAGGTCTGGGGTTAAAAGAAAAGAAAATGAAAATAATAAAAAAAATGACTCGGCAAAGTATCGCACTTTATGCCTACGTATTCCCGCCTGGAACGAGAAATCAGAGTCAACGTAGTTCGCCTACCTACGGGAAAGGAGGGGAAGGTTGCTCGCTAGGATATCGCATCCTATGCCTACGTACTTCCACACAGCATGGAAGATCAGAGCAAACGTAGTTCGGGCCACGTACGACACAAGCTTGTCTTGGTTGATTTTATTCCTTCTGAAAAAGGGTTTCTTGATTAGCAGTCCCAGCGGACAAAAATGACGTCTTGATGAGTTCACATTCTTTTACGGAAGAAGTGTCTTTTATTGTGTTTGAAATCTTTATGTGTTTTTCTGTTTGTTTTGAGAAAGAAAGAGACAGAACTCTAACCTACGGTTGCGAAGGGAATCAAACTAACCTAATGTTATCATGCATGGGTTAAGACCTAGTGTCTATCATGCTCCTCCCTTTCACAGAGAGAAACAGAGATCCTACGGGATAGGCAGAAACAGAAACAATACCAGATATATACAGTAAAGCAGTAAAATGCATGGATGCAACAGTACAAGCGAGGCAAGGGAGTCCCACTCAACCTTGAACCTAGAAAACAATAGGCAAAAGTGAACAGGCTTCACTTTCAACCCAGCAGGGTAAACAGCAAACAATACAGTCCAGAAAACCAATCAATACATCAGCAAATGAAATACAACAGCAAAAGAAACAGCATCAGCAACTCTGAATCAGCATCTAGCTTCAAGTAATCTCCAATCAGCTACAGGCTTCAACAAGCATCAATCTCCATCTCCATGACCTTTAGGCAAGGGCTTTGATCATCTATCTTCCATCTGCAATGGCTTTTCTTCAAGCTCAAACCTCCAGGACGAGGAATCAGTCACAAGAGTGAATTGGGTGTTAAGCAATCAGTTGACTACCAAGGGTGGTGAACAGACTGCTTCTAACACAAAAGACATTTTCTCTCAAGAGTTCTATCTCATAGACACTATCACCAAGCCTTCCAAAGGAAGGGGGTGAGTGTCTTAGAGAGACTCTGAATCACAGAGAAGAATGGATGCAGACAAGGCAATCCATGTTTGAGAAACAAGCTTTCTAATCTAGAGCTCTGCCTAGCTCCTAAACCCTAGTCTCCTCAGCATCTGCTAGCAAGAATCTCCTCTCCAACTCTGGCAGTTGATCTTCAATCTCTGGATCTCCAATGGCTTCATCTCCTCAAGTCTTCAGCTCTCCCAAGTCCTCAGACAATCCCAATACCCAAGCAAGCAAGCAACAATCCCCAGAGGGCACACCACACCAGACAATCAGATATATACAGAGTATTAATAGCAGTAGGGGAATCCTGACTTTTTCTAAGGGATCTAATAACTACCCATAGCCCCTATAGTCCCATAACTAATCTATTCAAACCCTAAGTCCTAAGGGAAATGAAATCAAACTTCCTAAGTCATCACCTAAAAACCCTAATTTGTTCATGATGTTCAAGCCTACATTAATCACCTAAAATTAATTCCTAAAAATGGGAACTAAATTGAATCTATAAGTTCAATATCTCATCTAAACACCCTAAAAAGAATGAACAAGAAATATGAAAGCATCTAGGAGAACAAAAATTACTAAATTCATGCATGAAATGAAGCTATTAATATGACATTTATTTAGAAAATATGGAAAAAATATGAAATGAAAATAAAAATGCAATTTTATTTAATGAAAATTTTCTAGACATTCTAATGAAAATGATGTAAAAAGAATGAATTAAAATGCATTTTTTATGTATTTATTATGAATTAATGAAAATCAAGAAAATAGTAAGAGAAATTAAAAATAAAAATGAAAGAAATAAATGGGAGAGGGGTGTATTCAGCAACCACGCTTAGTTAAAATCCATTGGGCCAGCAAAGAGGGGGGCGCGCGTAGCAAGTTTAGCTTGAGCCCAAAACAAGTCAGAAACAATGAAAAATAAAAAGAGGCGCAGGGGGTGCAAATAGAAGGGTTATCACGTTCAAATGGACAATGGGCCTATTACTGGGGGTGGGATTAGCAACATTCACTCAGGCCCGCCCGTTTCAATTAATGAAACGGTGCGTTTAGGGCACCAACACACTTCCCTCCAAAATCAGATTAAATGCTAGCCCTAGGATCGCTCTCCAAGTCAAAAGTCTTACACGAATTGGACGCACACGATTTCATCTTCTCCAATGGATCTGTGAGAACTAGGGTTTCACCATGAAACCTCATGCACGAGCAAACTTGAACCTCTCAGTTCTCCCTCTCCAGTCCATGAAACGCCACGCTATAAACATGAAAATTACTCTACATCTCTCCCTCTACACGTCTATGGCACTAGTTCAATCTGAAATTCACTAGATCACTCAACCCGATAACAACAAATTCTGGTCACCATGGAAATCCTCTGCAACTCATCAACACAATTCTCCATCAAACTTGCACTAATCTAATCTATAACTAATGGTTATCATCCTGATCTATCAAGCTAAGATTATGATGCATTCTACTACAAGTTCCAAGCCCTAACAGTTTTTACAACCTGCTAACAAACATCACCAAACCACTCCAAATTCATCCGAATTGCTCTACTAACCTCCTACATTATATCTAAACTAATAAAATCATGCTAACCTAATTGAATCAAGCTGTGGCAGAGTAAATGCACCTGGTGTGAAAGCTTGTGGATGATGCTGAATCTTGTGGATCTGAGGCTTGTGAGGCTTGGATCTTGATCTACAAACTCAATGCTCGATTCTGTATGCAACACTTGAATGAAACTTGGCTTGAATTGTGCTGTCAACTTGAAACTTCAATTCTGATGTTGATGATGGAAGTGCTCGAAAATGGATTGATTACACTTGATTCTTGGTTGAATTCTGATCTATGAGGATGAATCAGTATAATGAAGTTGATTTTGATGATAATTGGTGAAGATTTTGAGAGATTGAAGTGAAAACACAATGAGAAAGAATGAGAGAATTTGGGAAATTCTTGGTGAAAAATGAAGCCAACCCTTGATCAATCTTCATTTCATGAATATATAGGGTTCACATGAACATTCTAGATCCATCTTACAATTTCCCTTGCCTTCCAACTTTGATTCATTTTGGCTATGTTTCTTAAAATGCAAGTAACCAAGGATAACTTTGAAATCTTCCACTAAACTCAAAAAAGTGTTTGAACCATTGTCTTTAGAATGTCTTTTCCATTCAAAATCATATATTGGAAGTCTCCATTTGGACTTATAAATCTCCCAAACCATTTTTCATTTTGAATTTATCCAAATTATAAGCCATTTTAGTTCAACTTTGGACCAATCATGCAACTTCATGCTATGAGCTTTTCCAACAATTTGTTACCTTCTTTCTAGACTTAAAATCCCATTTGGAGAAAGTTTGATGTTGTAAGTTTTTTCATTTGAGGCCTCCTTGTATGAGTTTTGGACATAGGTTAAAATGACCTGTAATTCACAAATGCCCAAAATACCCTTTGCTTGCCAAGACCATAAGTTGAGTTCCACACCTCATATGAAGGCATGCTATACCATTATAGAAAGCTAAGACAATGAGGAACAATTCTTATGTTGACCAAGAATTCATTTGAAATCTCCTTGAGGGGTAAAAATTGCTTGGAAGTCAAGTCACTTTCACAGACAAAAATTCAGATACCTCAGATGACCTGTAACTTGCAAGGGCCATAACTTGAGTTCTATAAATCTCCTTGATGTCTTCCACCACTCAAATTAAAGGTCCTGAGATCCTCTACAAGTTTCATGTTGGCCAAGAAGCCATTTGAAGCTTGCATTTTGACTTATCTTGCTTGGAAATTTGACCTAAACTAGGGGATTTTACACAGAAACCCTAATTTAGAAACTCCTCTTCTCCTTGATTTCTCTTGAATTCTCCTTGGCATATCTCCATATCCTTATTCTCCATGTCAAATTATGAACTCCACATCTCTCCACTAGACTTGAATGCCCTTTAAATCAGTCAATTGACCTAGGGTTGACCTAGGGTTGACCCAGATGAAACCCTAGTTGACTGTCTTCAACTATAGCTCTTGTGCTCTCATCAATGACTTGTCTCCTTCTCCAAATGACTTTCTAAGTCTCTCATAAGGTCTAGATACTCTCCATGCCTTCAACTCACAGCTCACAACCCTCTTGTTGACCCTCAGATACCCTCAGCTAGGAGATGGACTCAAGGCTTGATCTGCTGAACTCTTTGCTTTCAAAATCTTTCCTGATGACTTGAATGAGATTGAATTGGGATAATAACCTCTTGATAGGCTTCTAGAGATGAGAATAATGATTGGTCCCCTGTTGAATGACTTGCTATGCTTATGCTATGCAGATGGTTAGACTATGTACATGACTCTATATGCAAATGCTAATGATATTAAAACATAAACCCAAGGAGTAAGGTTGGGCAAATTTTAGGGTGCAACAGCTGCCCCTATTCAAGCGACTTGGACCCGATTGGGTGAAGAGCCCGGAGCCTTCAGACATTCGCGGTACGAGACGGTTGAATACTAGTGAAACCAGAAATTTGCCACCCGCAAAACTAAATTGCGCTCCTGCTTGGGGAACACCATTCATCAGCTGAATCTGACTGTTACAGTAACCCACTGATCTCGTGCGAGCATGCTGGGGATTGTCTTCATCGTTCTGAAGAGGATTCTGTCATAACAGATTGCTTGCTTGTCCACGTTAGGACTCTGTCTGTCATCAATACGAAGAAATCTCAACTAGAACCTGTCCACGTTAGGTCTCCACTTGCTGTTAACCCAGAAAAACCTCGGCAACTCCGCTGGGGATAATTCGTCTGCATTTCCATAAACTGAATCGTCCACGTTAGGAATAAAACTCTTCCACGTTAGGAGTAACACCTGTCCACGTTAGGAATAACATCGTCCACGTTAGGAATCATTTCTTCTGTATCTGTCCACGTCAGGACTAACCCTTTCATCTTTCCACGTCAGGAAGAAATCTTCTTTCCACATAAGGAGAACTATATCAATCCGTCCACGTAAGGACTCCAATACCACTTGACATGTCCGCGTCAGGACCCCAATCTTTCCACGTAGGGAATTCAACTTTGGTTCTGAACCTGTCCCCGTCAGGACTCAACTTTCCACATAAGTGTACATCATTCTTCCACGTCAGGAATCTTGAATCTATCCACGTAAGGACCCCAATTTTTCCACGTAAGGAGTAAATCTCCTTCTTCTTCCACATTAGGAATAACTTCTTTGATCTGTCCGCGTCAGGACTAAACTCTTCCACGTTAGGAATGCACTTGTTTCCCCGTAAGGAATCCATTTCGATATGTCCGCGTAAGGACTACATCCTTCCACGTAAGGAATAAACTCGCCTTTCCACGTAAGGAAACCATTTTTCTTCCACGTAAGGGATGCTCTTGATATGTCCACGTAAGGACTCTGATCTTTCCACGTAAGGAATACCAACTTCTTTCCGCTTTGTCCGCGTCAGGACTACATTTTTCCACGTAAGGAATGCCGTCTTAACCTGTCCACGTAAGGACTCTACTCTTTCCGCGTTAGGAATCACCTCTTTTGATATGTCCTCGTAAGGACTACATCGTCCACGTTAGGACCCACTTCTCCACGTTAGGAATAATAATTTCTTTGCTTTGTCCACGTCAGGACACTGATCTCGTCTTGATTTGTCCACGTTAGGACTCGGGAGTCTTCGACCTGCTGAGGAAATAAGACTTGTCCACGTTAGGACTCACACCCTTATCTGATCTGTCCATGTCAGGACCCCAACACAAAGAGTAATCACTTTTGTCAACGTCCTGACCTCCCATTCCACTAATTTCGAGAAACCGAATCTGCCCACGATAGGACTAACACACCTCACCAATCAGGGGAAATAAACCTGCCCACGTTAGGACGCCCACTTCTGAAGAAATCCCGTCAATATAGGAATAAATTGTCCGCGTCAGGACTTAGTTCTCCAATGACCCTCACCCGCAAACTTCTTAGCACTGACGTGACAGCGACTTTGAGATGAACTCTACTGGGGATGTCTGGAACCCAAACTATCGGACGCCTGCTCTGATAACCGGCGGTGGCCTCTGAAATTCTGATTCATGGAAACCCTTTTAATGTTGACGTAACAACAACTTTGCAGGAAACAATCCGCTGATCGGACTAGAGAAACTTCAACAAAAACTCTGGCGGGGACATAAGTAACTCTGCTTGGGGACAAAGAGAAACTTATCCTGCAGACTTTGTGGGGGAATACTGCCGAAACTGACATTATCATTGGATGTCTCATGCCGAGATCTTGAATGTTTGATTGTTCATTTGAGCAAGTGTTCTCTCCACCTGAACTGCTAAAATACAGGAACTGCGTCAGCAAAATAAATGCTGGAAGGATAATGCCGACTCCGCCGGGGATAGCCAGATGCTACAGAATTATTCCAGCAAAATAAATGCTGGGAGGGTGAAGTCGACTCAGCTGGGAAATTAGGAACTCAAACCAAGCACCCTGTTGAGGTAACCCCCTGCTGGGGAATATAACTTTGCTGGGGAATAGCGGATGTGCACAGTTCGATCGGACTTTCTGCTGGAACGTGAACTGGTATCACACAGTATCTCTGACAAAATAAATGACAGGACCCACCATCAACTCTGCTTTGGAGAGTCTTAATCTTCGAGTTCCACTGGAAGGAATGAAAACACTTGCAAAGAGAATTCCGCTGGGGATGGGATGATTCTCTTGGGGGAAAATTAACTGATTCCGCTGGGGGAGAGCGCATGACCCTGCGGGGAAAGACGAATCTGTCTGAATACAGCCTTACGATCTTGGAATCGCCAAGCTCTGCTGAGGACGAATAACTTTTCTGAAGCACGTCCTTTGGATAAGCTACGGCTAGCTGGGGAATTCTATCCTTCTTCAGGAAGAACATGCATGCCCTGCGTGGGGACTAAGTTTTTCGTTATCGCAATCCTTTGATCCTCTTCCTCGTATGGTTATGAAACCTGCAACAACACAAACAAGACACGACAAGCCTGTGCAATCAAATCAATTCAGGTTAGTGACGTTACACTCAGTTAATTCAAAGCTTTAACAATTGTTGGCAAGGGCCAGTGATGTTATACTCATGCTAGCTTCACTAAACTTAGGCGTTTTATCATGCACAAAACAGTAAAGAACAGCATCAAGTACTGAATAACACATTTTCATTGATTGGGCCCCTGAATGGGCGGAGTTTTGTACACGGGATGTAACTCCTGAAAAGAGGAAGCTACGCAAAGCAAATACATAAGTATGCACAAGAAGCAAGAATATTTTGACAAATTAAATTTTGTACACATGTCGGCAACGGGATGCAGATGAACACCACGAACTGATCCTCCTATGACTCATCCGACTCTAATGTTTTCCCGGTATCCCCACTTCTGAAGAGATTGTATCTGATAACTGGCTCCTCAAATATATTCTCCCGCATTGATGCTCATTGCAATATCAAATTCGGACCGCAGTCATTTGCTTTTCACATCCCTAACTTTTGCGTGAACCGCCCTTTACGGGTTTTCAGTTCACCGGGATACCCCTTTTTGCCGAAGCCGCCCAGTGTAGGTTTTCAACTTCGCGGGTGTACATTTTTTCAATTTTATCCCTAACTTTTGCCCGAACCTTTCATTCTGTTTTTTTTGGTTCGCCAGGATGCCCCATTTTTGCCTGGACTCTCTTTTTCTGTCCAGCGGGTCTGTTTTAAGCAAAGTATTTTTTAACTGCGTCCGAATTCACAGGTGACGCAAAGTCTTCTCCGTCCATGGTGGACAACAATAAAGCTCCTCCTGAAAAGACCTTACTGACAACGTATGGCCCTTCGTAGTTGGGGGTCCACTTGCCCCTGTGATCTGCTTGCGGCGGGAGAATCCTTTTCAGCACAAGGTCGCCCGTCTGAAAGCTTCGCGGAAGTATCTTCTTGTCGTACGCTTTCTTCATTCGCCTTTGGTATAAACGACCGTATGCCAGAGAAGCTAGCCTCTTCTCATCCATCAAACTCAGTTGGTTCAATCTATTCGTTACCCATTCTGCCTCGTCCAGCTGAACGTCTTGCAACACCCTCAGAGAAGGGATCTCAACTTCCAATGGTAGTACCGCTTCCATTCCGTATACCAACGAGAACGGAGTTGCCCCGGTTGATGTGCGTACCGTCGTACGATAACCGTGCAAAGCGAAAGGTAGCATTTCATGCCAATCTTTATAAGTCACCACCATTTTCTGCACAATTTTCTTGATATTCTTATTGGCCGCCTCAACAGCGCCATTCATCTTGGGTCGGTAAGGGGAGGAGTTGTGATGTTCGATCTTGAAATTCTGACAGAGCTCCTTCATCATTTTGTTGTTCAGATTTGAACCATTATCCGTGATTATCCGCTCGGGAATCCCATATCGGCAAATGATATCTCTCTTGATGAATCTGGCCACCACTTGCTTCGTTACATTTGCGTAAGACGCCGCTTCCACCCACTTAGTGAAATAATCGATCGCTACTAGGATGAACCGATGCCCGTTAGAAGCCGTCGGCTCGATCTTTCCGATCATATCGATTCCCCACATCGAGAACGGCCATGGAGATGACATCACATTTAGAGGACTCGGAGGCACGTGGATCTTGTCAGCATAGATTTGGCACTTGTGGCACTTCCTCGCGAACTTGAAACAATCAGTTTCCATCGTCAGCCAAAAATAACCTGCCCTCAGCAGCTTTCTCGTCATAGCATGCCCGCCAGCATGCGTACCAAAGGTACCTTCGTGAATTTCCTCCATGAGAAGCTTTGCCTCTTTCTCGTCTACACAACGCAACAACACCAAATCGTGGTTTCTTCTGTATAAGACGCCATCCGGGTTCAAGTAGAAATTACCCGCTAATCTCCTGAGAGTCTTCTGATCTTGACTGGATGCCCCAGCCGGATACTCTTTATTCTTCAGGAAATTAAGGATATCAAAATACCACGGTTTATCATCAGATGCTTCATCAATAGCGAATACATAAGCTGGCCTGTCCAACCGAGAGATAGTGATTTGGGGAGCTTCGTTCCAGAAGTTGACCTTGTACATGGAAGACAAGGTGGCAAGGGCGTCAGCCATTTGATTTTCCGCCCGCGGTACGTGATGCAATTCTACTTTGTCGAAGAAAGGCAACAATCTCCTTGCATAGTTCATGTAATGTATCAAGTTGGGCTGACGTGTCTCCCATTCCCCTTTTATCTGATTCACTACCAGAGCTGAGTCTCCGTATACGTCTAGATGTTTGATTCGCAAATCAATGGCTTCTTCAAGCCCCATTATACAAGCTTCGTATTCGGCTTCATTGTTGGTAACGGCAAAGGTCAATCGGGCAGTAAACGGGATGTGCGACCCGTGTGGCGTAGTGATAATTGCCCCTATTCCGCTACCGTAAGCATTCACAGCTCCGTCGAATATCATCTTCCACTGGGACCCCAACTCTGGTCCTTCGTCTGGCAACGGTTCTTCGCAATCTTTCATCTTTAAGTACATGATATCCTCGTCAGGAAAATCAAACCTCATCGATTGGTACTCTTTAATAGGCTGCTCCGCCAGATACTCAGACAGCACACTCCCCTTTATAGCCTTTTGCGAGACGTATTGAATGTCATATTCAGTCAAGACCATCTGCCACCGGGCAATTCTACCTGACAACGCCTGCTTTTCGAATATATATTTGATAGGATCCATCTTCGAGATGAGCATGGTTGTATGATTCAGCATGTACTGCCTCAAACGCTTGGCGGCCCAGGCTAGCGCGCAACAAGTTTTCTCCAGCATTGAGTATCGAGATTCACAGTCTGTAAATTTCTTACTCAGGTAATAGATCGCATGCTCTTTTCTCCCCGTCTCGTCGTGTTGACCGAGAACACAACCCATGCTTCCCTCAAGAACCGTCAAATACATTATCAAGGGTCTCCCTGCCACTGGGGGTATCAAAATAGGAGGCTCCTGCAGATACTTCTTTATTTTATCGAACGCCTTTTGACAATTTTCGTTCCACGTTACAGCTTGATCTTTCTTCAACAGCTTGAATAATGGTTCACACGTGGCCGTTAGGTGAGATATGAACCGGGCAATGTAGTTCAATCTCCCTAAAAACCCGCACACCTCTTTCTCTGTTTTAGGCGTCGGCATTTCTTGAATCGCTTTTATTTTGGCAGGATCGACCTCTATTCCTCTTTCGCTTACGATAAACCCCAGCAGTTTACCCGATCTCACCCCGAAGGTGCATTTATTAGGGTTCAGCCTCAGCCTGAACTTCCTAAGTCTTTTAAACAACTTCAACAGATTCACCAGATGCTCTTCCTCCGTCTGGGATTTGGCAATCATATCGTCAACATAAACTTCGATCTCTTTATGCATCATGTCATGAAAAAGAGTCGTCATCGCACGCTGATATGTTGCCCCAGCATTTTTCAAACCAAAGGGCATCACTTTGTAGCAAAATGTTCCCCATGGTGTTATGAAAGTAGTCTTCTCCATATCCTCTGGCGCCATCTTAATTTGATTATAACCTGAAAAGCCATCCATGAAGGAGAATACGGAATATTGAGCAGTATTATCAACTAACACGTCGATATGAGGAAGTGGAAAATCGTCTTTTGGGCTTGCTTTGTTCAAATCTCTATAATCCACGCACATCCGAACCTTGCCATCTTTCTTTGGCACTGGTACGATGTTGGCAACCCATGAGGGATACTTCGTCACAGCCAGGAAACCAGCGTCCCACTATTTCTGCACTTCCTCCTTGATCTTCATTGCCATATCTGGTCGAGTTCTGCGAAGTTTTTGTTTGACCGGCGGGCAGTCTTCCTTCAGTGGCAGGCGATGCACAACCATATTTGTATCGAGCCCTGGCATATCTTCATATGACCAAGCGAATACATCATTATACTCTCGGAGCATTTCAACCAGTCTTCGCTTGATATCATTCCGCAGTGCGGCTCCGATACGAATATTCTTCTCAACCCCTTCCGACCCCAAATTGATAATTTCGATGACCTCGTCGTGAGGCAGAATGGCTCTTTCCTCTTGCTTCACTAACCAAGACAGTTCTTCAGGAACGTCGCTATCTTCGACAACCTCTTCTTCAGTCTGAAACACCGGGTGCTCAAAGTCGGGACGAGTCATAGGTGGTGCAAGGATGTCATCTGAAAATGTTATCCTGCAAAAGGAATGGTTAAGTGCTTCAAAATGCGTATAAAGCGAATAACCATGTTGCCATTTTATTGAAAAATACAAAACAAGAAAGACAGGGATTACAGTATTTGCACATGAAAAAACGCCATTTATTTAATGATTAACACGCAATGTTTATAACAACACAGCCCTAAGCAAATCCTGATGCCCCGGGCAAGACATCAGATTATTCAACAATTAATAAAGCAAAGCATTACTGTTTAAAAGTCACAGGAACAAGCTCCTGAATAGACCAGTTGCACAGTCCTTGTCCTGGCGTGCTTGGCTGAATCCAGGCATCCATATCACAGTCGCTGTCCCCTTCATCAGACTCTGAAGCAGCATTGACAGTTTCATGACATACTCCACTGGCAGAGATGGTGATTGACTTTCTGAAATGGGGGGCCTCCACGGAAGGAGTTGATGACGACGGTTGGTACCCCAGTCCGAACCGGTCCATTTTCACAGGAATGTCCAGCACTTTGCCCCAGCCCTTGGCTTCTCCTGCTTCCACTAGCGCTTGAGCTTCTTTATACGATGAGACAACTATCTCTGGCACTTTGCTCGGCCCGGGACCCTTGTCCTTGATGCGCAAACCTTCGAATGCCTGGCATGGCGTCTCGTGGATCTCCCCGTCGACTTCCACATATTTAAACGAAGATAGATGGCTGACCAGGATGTCTTCTTCTCCGCACACGGTGACTACGCTGTCTCCGACCATATATTTTAACTTCTGATGCAGGGTAGACGTGACTGCCCCCGCCCCATGAATCCAGGGTCTTCCAAGCAAGCAGCTGTACGCAGGCTGTATATCCATGATATAAAACTCCGTTGCAAACACTTCCGGCCCCACTTGCAGAGGCAAGGTAATCGATCCGAAGACTGTTTTCCGCGTGCCGTCAAATGCTCTGACTACCAAATCACTGGGTGTACACAAAATCCCTCGAACATCCAGCTTCATCATCGCCTTCTTAGGCAGCACATTCAAAGATGATCCGGTGTCAACCAATACGTGCGACATTACTGATCCTCTACACTCAACAGATATGTGTAATGCCATATTATGATCTCTCCCTTTCGGAGTCAAGTCAAAATCGGTAAAGCCCAAGCTGTGGCCTGCATTCACATGTGCCAGCACTCCTTCTAACTGGTTCACGGAGACATCCTGGGGTACAAAAGAAGTGTCCAGGACTTTCAGCAAAGCATTTCTGTGAGCTTCCGAACACAACAGCAATGACAAGATAGATATTTTGGACGGCGTCTGCTGCAGATGCTCCACAATCTTATAATCACTTTTTCTAATTAAGCGCATGAATTCTTCCGCATCCTTCGATGCTGCTTCTTTTTCACTTGCTTGCGCTGGAACATTCTCAACCGCTTTCCCCTTTCCTTTCGCTAGCCTTTCAGCCTCCACTTCAGGAGATATAAAGATCCTGCCGCTCCTCGTCATGCCTCCTGAGCCAACAACATTATCCACAATCTCCGCTGGCTGCTTGTTGACATCGATCCTTATCCCATCACAATACACCTCTAACCCATATGACCATGGGACTGCTTTCGTGTTCTCGTACGGGATCGGCCCAGCCTTAGTTATGGTGATCGGTGGTCGTTGAGCTGGTGCTGCAATAGTGATCGTCTTCCGAGGAATCGTTACCGTGGCCACATCACTCCGATTATCCACTACTGCCCCTGCAGGTTCATCAGTTGCCGCTCGATCAAACTGCAATATACCTTCATCAATTAAGGCCTGAATGCCTTTCTTCAAATCCTCACACCCCCCAGCTAGGGTCCAACAGTCTAAGCAATACTCGTTACATCCTGGGTAAACACCTCCTTGTAACAGTCGGCTCTTTATCTCGTTCAGCGGCGTCTTTAAATCTTCAACATTCATAATCAGATTCAGGCCTTCCTCAGTCAGAACGGCGTTTGCCCCATGATTAGGCATGGGTTTCTGGACTATATTCGGACCTGCCGTTCCGAAGTTGATAGTCTTGTTGTCTAAGAGATCCTGCACAACGTGCTTAAAAGCATGACAACCTTCTATATCGTGGCCCGGGGCCCCAGAATGAAACTCACAGTGCCTATTTGCATCGTACCCGAACGGGGGAGCTCCCGTTATCGGTGCCAGAGTTCTTTTCTCTACCAGATTCAATCCCAACAATGTCTGCAATAAATCAGCATAGGTAGAGGGAGGCTTCTCAAACACTCTTCTCGGCTTACTACCCTGGAATCTTCGTTGAGCCTGCTGTGCCCCCTGCTGAGGCTGCTGCTGCTGTGGCATTGGCTGTTGCTGAACCGGTTGTTGTTGCTGGATTGGTTGTTGATAGGGAATAGTAACACTCGACACTTGCTGCGGCTGACGATATTGACCTCTTCCCCTGCCTCGGCCTCGGCCTCGGCCTCCAAACACCGCGTTTGCCTCGCCCTGACGGCGCCCACCATAAGCTTTCCTATTACTGCCAGATGCAGTTGATTCCTCGACCTGGAACTTTCCTTGCTTAATGTTACGCTCAATCTTTTCCCCCATTAGAATCAGGTCTGAAAAACTGGCCAGAGACGTATGAAACAGCATATCATGAAACAGCCCTGTGAATGTGCCGACAAACATATCATTCATTTCCTTATCTTCCACAGGAGGACGGACCCTGGCAGCCATATCGCGCCACCTTTGCGCGTACTCTTTAAAACTCTCCCCCTTCTTCTGCGAAAGCCCGGCCAACTGGACCCGATTGGGTGCCAGGTCGCTGTTATACTTGTAATGGGCTACGAACGCCTCCGCCAATTGCTTCCAGGTCTTGATATCAGTTGTCTCCAACCCCATGTACCACTCTAGGGAAGGGCCCGATAGACTATCCTGAAAGAAATGCATTAGCATTCTTTCATCAGTTGAGTATGCAGACATCTTTCTGTAATAAGCTCGTACATGCACTTTCGGACATGTGTCTCCTTTATACTTATCGAACGCAGGAGCCTTGAATTTAATTGGCACCCTCAGGCCAGGTACCAAGCCCATGGTTGCCATGTCCAATCCCACAGCACTCTGATTTAAGACTCCCTTCATCTGCTCTTCCAGCATTCTAATCTTTTGGGAATCATCCATCGGCCCTTCAAAACCTCCTCCGGAGAAGGCGTCCTCCTGCTGATCCTCTTGCCACATACCGTTTCCAGCTCCGTACCCATCATATGCATTATTACGTCCAGCTCTGATTTGATTCATCCCTGGACCTCGGCCTCTGTTGCCGTACCCTTGAACACCTCCAGCAGGACCAAAAGCCATAAATCCAGTACCGTTTCCGTTTCCAAAGCCTCCGTAACCCTGATTGACCATACCATAACCATCTTGCCCAAAGCCTTGAGCATTAAAGCCATACTTGCCAGTGTTATCGAATCCCTGATCGTTGAATCCGAACCCAGCGTTGACAAAGCCATTGCCTCCTAGATTATCTCCCAAATTGACATCACCCAGCCCAACATTATGGACAGCGGTCTCATTCCCTACTCCGACGTTACGATTCATAGCAGCGGTAGCGTTGTTGACGTTAGCAGCAGGTATATTGACTACGGGCGGAGCCACCGGCGTGGGAGTGCCGTCTCCATGAGCAGTATCAACCCGGACAGACTGATGATCTTCATTACCATGACCAGCGTTGCGAGCCAACAGAGGCTGGACCATGGCCTGCAAATTCTCTTGCCCTTTTGCTATAGCTTCCATGGTCTGCATGAAGAGGGCGAGCTTCTCGCGCACATCCTGCATCTCGTTCTGCATTTGGTCCATGACTTTTCGACAATTGGAGCGTGTAGAATAGCGGTGCAGATGCTGATCTGCAATCCTGAAAGATACCTGATACAGAGCAGGAGATAAGACACCATTCAAAGATTACCTGTAATGCAATATGAATATGAATGCAATGCAATGTGTCTGTGCATTAGGGAAGTTCATTCCCCCCAGTTCTAGTGCGAAGGTGCCGGTGCAGTGACAGTGCTGACAATAGGAATATCGGAACTGAATCATAGAAAGCCTCATATATTGCAGAGCGAATCAATAAGCCCAGGGTGCAATATCGCTGAGAGTACAAAGAAGGCATGACCTCAACCAACAATCCTGGTGATGGTCAGCATTATGCAAATAAAGCATACAAGGTACTACATGAAATGATCAAATCCTCCCAAAAGTCTGGTACTCCTCTATCAACTTCTTGGTCTCCGGATGGCTTGGTCGATCAAGCAGCCCTTCAACAAGCTGGTTCCTCCTCTTAAGGACACGGCGTACGTCTTCAGCAGTTTCTTCCCAGGTTGCTTCTCCGAAGCAATCTTCTAGCTTTCGCTTCTGAGACACTGCTTCATCTCTGGACTTGATTGCCTTGTTCAGTGCATGCTGGACACTATACCGGGTCATCACTTCCTCCTCACACTTCTTGATGCTAGACTTCAACTTCTCTTCGAGGTCGGAGATTTGCTGCTTCAGCTTATCTTCCCTCTTCTTGTTGTTAGTGAGAGTAGCATTCCAAGTCTTATTGCAAGAAGATATCTCTCGGTGTGCTGCGTCGAGCGCTTTCTTTTTGGCTTCCAGCATGTCATGGGAACTTCTGAACTCTTGCCCCAGACGTTCACGCTTTTTCTTTTCTTCAGTCAACTCAGCCCCTAGTCTGTTTACTAGCTCGATCTGTTGCTGGAAAGCATATACGGCCTTGTTTTTCTCGCTGCGTGCCTGGGCTAACTCTTGCTCTAACCCTTCATTAATCTTCATCAAGGCTTCTTTTTCCTTCACAACTTGCTCGTAGGCTTCCCTAGAAACAGTAGTTGGCTCCGCTACCGGAATGGGAACAAGAATTGGTGCATCTGGAAACGGCATCCTCAACTGACTAGCCCTCTCCTGAATCCAAACTCTATAAGGTGCATAGGCCTGACAGTCGTTCTTTCCTAACAACGGCTTCCCTCTGCGGTTAATACGCATCCAGGCATGCTGCAGCTTGGCCAATAACTCCCCCTTCACGTCCCCGGTGAAGTACAGAGATTCCTGTATTTCTTCCTCCTTTGGCGGGTTCTTCAGCGCATATCCGAACTGGCGAATGAATAGAGAAGGGTTGTAATTGATACACCCTTTTCTTCCTATCAGCGGCACATTAGGGTACCCAGAACAGCTGAAGATGAGCTCAGATCCTAACAGGTCTCGATCAAACCATACAATGTCTTCGGACGATAGCCCCATCAGGCGCTCTGGCCAACCAACTGGGACTGTAGTCTCTGCAACAGATCCTCTCTTAGGAAGGTGACTCTCAAACCACATACTCAACAAGGGTACACAAAGATGAACATTCTTCCCTCTTCCCTTCTCATTCTTGTAATGCAGTGAGTGGTAGAGATCTCCGAGTAAGGTAGGTACAGGATTACCAGCGGCAAACAAGTAGAAAGCATCAAAGTCCACAAAGTCCGGTATATTGGGAAACAAGACTATGCCATAAATGCACAAAGCCAACACAGCATTGAAAGCAACCCAGCACCCGCTCTTGGCATACTCTTGGGCTTTACCAACTAAGAACTGAAGTGAGAAGCCTGGAATTCCACGGGAGACAGTAGTCACAAGTTCAGAGGCATCAATATGCAAGGCTTTTGCCAAATCCTCCGGCTTGGGCTTTGCGTCATAATGAATGAATGGAACCTGGTTCTGCACGGGCAGCTCAACATACTCAGCGTATTCCTCCAGGGTTGGTCCCATAATAAAGTCAGAGAACGTAAAGCACCTCAAAGCAGGGTCATAGAATTGCATCAAAGCATACAGCCCATCTAACTCTACCTCTGTAGGTTTGCACACCAATCTCAGTAATCTACCATAGCTCATCCGGAAACTCCTACGAACACCCTCATCAGCAAGAGAGATCAACCCAAGTAAAGGAACAATATCAGGCGTAGGCAATTTGTAAGCAACCGTTCTCCTTAAGCTAGTCATGATCAAACACTCAGAAGTCTGGGCACTAGAACTAGGGAAATGCAAATGCACCTGCAGCACAGACACACGTTAGTGAAATGCAAATGGTAATGGATATGCAGGCAATGCAATGCAAGTAACATGCAACAGGGACCAAAACTGTAGCTGAATAGCCTGAACCCAATCAAGAAAGGTCTCAGATAGACCATCCAGAAGTCATCAAACCCTGGTCTCAGATAGACCTAACACAAAGCTCCAATACTGGTCTCTGACAGACCTCAAACCATAACTCCAACTGGTCTCTGGTAGACCTCAAATCATATCTCTAATTGGTCTCTGACAGACCTCAGAACACATCTCCAAATGGTCTCTGACAGACCTCAGAACACATCTCCAAATGGTCTCTGACAGACCTCAGAACACATCTCCAAATGGTCTCTGACAGACCTCATAACTCTCCATAAATACCCAGGATCTTTGATCAAGAAATAACCGGTGGTCTGAAGGTCTAGTTACCTGCATAACCCTGAATCCCCTCACAGGTGGGTGGCCCTATAACTGGCACAAGGTACGGCATCCTATGCGGTCGTTGGCGTCACAGACTTTCAGGGTTGATGATACGATTCCCAGAAGGAGTGGCATCATCAATTCCTGAAGAGGCCTCACTTAGCCAACTTCCAAATGATCGGTCCCCAGAGTCGACAATCCAACTAACCAGCAACCCACGCCAACCAAAGGAAGGGGCAGGGGGCCAACCAGAGGAACCTCGTCTGAGTGTAGATTTCATGGGACACCAAAGCAAGCAAAGCAAGCGGGCGCCCACTAATTTCTACTCTAATTCTAGGTGCACTCAAGCCCAGGTCCGGCTTATCTCTCAATATCAGAACACCCGTCACACCCCAAGATACAGCAATAATAATCAATATACAAAGCTGGAAATACAAGGTTAGAAATATAAAATAACTCCATACAAAATCCTCGACGGGAAAACAAGCGTTAGGATTGACTCTCTTAAGGGACGTTGGATCCCAAATGCATAAGAACCATCGCAGTTCTTAGCAGCCAGGGGACGTTGGATCCCCAGCAGAGTCGCCAGCTGTCGCTACTGCGAAAATCGGCGCCGGCTGAACAGAAGAGTCGCCACCGTGCGTTATTTATCCCACGGGAGGGAAAGGAAACGCTCAGAGTAAACCTCGCAAAGACGGGAAAAGGTATGGTCGTCGCAACCAAAACCTGGATTCGGGAGTCGGTTACGCAAGGGGAAGGTATTAGCACCCCTCACGTCCGTCGTACTCGACGGGATCCGCGCTTGTTTTCGGGTATGGATTGTTATTCTATCTACTCTACAGGTCTGGGGTTAAAAGAAAAGAAAATGAAAATAATAAAAAAAATGACTCGGCAAAGTATCGCACTTTATGCCTACGTATTCCCGCCTGGAACGAGAAATCAGAGTCAACGTAGTTCGCCTACCTACGGGAAAGGAGGGGAAGGTTGCTCGCTAGGATATCGCATCCTATGCCTACGTACTTCCACACAGCATGGAAGATCAGAGCAAACGTAGTTCGGGCCACGTACGACACAAGCTTGTCTTGGTTGATTTTATTCCTTCTGAAAAAGGGTTTCTTGATTAGCAGTCCCAGCGGACAAAAATGACGTCTTGATGAGTTCACATTCTTTTACGGAAGAAGTGTCTTTTATTGTGTTTGAAATCTTTATGTGTTTTTCTGTTTGTTTTGAGAAAGAAAGAGACAGAACTCTAACCTACGGTTGCGAAGGGAATCAAACTAACCTAATGTTATCATGCATGGGTTAATACCTAGTGTCTATCATGCTCCTCCCTTGCACAGAGAGAAACAGAGATCCTACGGGATAGGCAGAAACAGAAACAATACCAGATATATACAGTAAAGCAGTAAAATGCATGGATGCAACAGTACAAGCGAGGCAAGGGAGTCCCACTCAACCTTGAACCTAGAAAACAATAGGCAAAAGTGAACAGGCTTCACTTTCAACCCAGCAGGGTAAACAGCAAACAATACAGTCCAGAAAACCAATCAATACATCAGCAAATGAAATACAACAGCAAAAGAAACAGCATCAGCAACTCTGAATCAGCATCTAGCTTCAAGTAATCTCCAATCAGCTACAGGCTTCAACAAGCATCAATCTCCATCTCCATGACCTTTAGGCAAGGGCTTTGATCATCTATCTTCCATCTGCAATGGCTTTTCTTCAAGCTCAAACCTCCAGGACGAGGAATCAGTCACAAGAGTGAATTGGGTGTTAAGCAATCAGTTGACTACCAAGGGTGGTGAACAGACTGCTTCTAACACAAAAGACATTTTCTCTCAAGAGTTCTATCTCATAGACACTATCACCAAGCCTTCCAAAGGAAGGGGGTGAGTGTCTTAGAGAGACTCTGAATCACAGAGAAGAATGGATGCAGACAAGGCAATCCATGTTTGAGAAACAAGCTTTCTAATCTAGAGCTCTGCCTAGCTCCTAAACCCTAGTCTCCTCAGCATCTGCTAGCAAGAATCTCCTCTCCAACTCTGGCAGTTGATCTTCAATCTCTGGATCTCCAATGGCTTCATCTCCTCAAGTCTTCAGCTCTCCCAAGTCCTCAGACAATCCCAATACCCAAGCAAGCAAGCAACAATCCCCAGAGGGCACACCACACCAGACAATCAGATATATACAGAGTATTAATAGCAGTAGGGGAATCCTGACTTTTTCTAAGGGATCTAATAACTACCCATAGCCCCTATAGTCCCATAACTAATCTATTCAAACCCTAAGTCCTAAGGGAAATGAAATCAAACTTCCTAAGTCATCACCTAAAAACCCTAATTTGTTCATGATGTTCAAGCCTACATTAATCACCTAAAATTAATTCCTAAAAATGGGAACTAAATTGAATCTACAAGTTCAATATCTCATCTAAACACCCTAAAAAGAATGAACAAGAAATATGAAAGCATCTAGGAGAACAAAAATTACTAAATTCATGCATGAAATGAAGCTATTAATATGACATTTATTTAGAAAATATGGAAAAAATATGAAATGAAAATAAAAATGCAATTTTATTTAATGAAAATTTTCTAGACATTCTAATGAAAATGATGTAAAAAGAATGAATTAAAATGCATTTTTTATGTATTTATTATGAATTAATGAAAATCAAGAAAATAGTAAGAGAAATTAAAAATAAAAATGAAAGAAATAAATGGGAGAGGGGTGTATTCAGCAACCACGCTTAGTTAAAATCCATTGGGCCAGCAAAGAGGGGGGCGCGCGTAGCAAGTTTAGCTTGAGCCCAAAACAAGTCAGAAACAATGAAAAATAAAAAGAGGCGCAGGGGGTGCAAATAGAAGGGTTATCACGTTCAAATGGACAATGGGCCTATTACTGGGGGTGGGATTAGCAACATTCACTCAGGCCCGCCCGTTTCAATTAATGAAACGGTGCGTTTAGGGCACCAACACACTTCCCTCCAAAATCAGATTAAATGCTAGCCCTAGGATCGCTCTCTAAGTCAAAAGTCTTACACGAATTGGACGCACACGATTTCATCTTCTCCAATGGATCTGTGAGAACTAGGGTTTCACCATGAAACCTCATGCACGAGCAAACTTGAACCTCTCAGTTCTCCTTCTCCAGTCCATGAAACGCCACGCTATAAACATGAAAATTACTCTACATCTCTCCCTCTACACGTCTATGGCACTAGTTCAATCTGAAATTCACTAGATCACTCAACCCGATAACAACAAATTCTGGTCACCATGGAAATCCTCTGCAACTCATCAACACAATTCTCCATCAAACTTGCACTAATCTAATCTATAACTAATGGTTATCATCCTGATCTATCAAGCTAAGATTATGATGCATTCTACTACAAGTTCCAAGCCCTAACAGTTTTTACAACCTGCTAACAAACATCACCAAACCACTCCAAATTCATCCTAATTGCTCTACTAACCTCCTACATTATATCTAAACTAATAAAATCATGCTAACCTAATTGAATCAAGCTGTGGCAGAGTAAATGCACCTGGTGTGAAAGCTTGTGGATGATGCTGAATCTTGTGGATCTGAGGCTTGTGAGGCTTGGATCTTGATCTACAAACTCAATGCTCGATTCTGTATGCAACACTTGAATGAAACTTGGCTTGAATTGTGCTGTCAACTTGAAACTTCAATTCTGATGTTGATGATGGAAGTGCTCGAAAATGGATTGATTACACTTGATTCTTGGTTGAATTCTGATCTATGAGGATGAATCAGTATAATGAAGTTGATTTTGATGATAATTGGTGAAGATTTTGAGAGATTGAAGTGAAAACACAATGAGAAAGAATGAGAGAATTTGGGAAATTCTTGGTGAAAAATGAAGCCAACCCTTGATCAATCTTCATTTCATGAATATATAGGGTTCACATGAACATTCTAGATCCATCTTACAATTTCCCTTGCCTTCCAACTTTGATTCATTTTGGCTATGTTTCTTAAAATGCAAGTAACCAAGGATAACTTTGAAATCTTCCACTAAACTCAAAAAAGTGTTTGAACCATTGTCTTTAGAATGTCTTTTACATTCAAAATCATATATTGGAAGTCTCCATTTGGACTTATAAATCTCCCAAACCATTTTTCATTTTGAATTTATCCAAATTATAAGCCATTTTAGTTCAACTTTGGACCAATCATGCAACTTCATGCTATGAGCTTTTCCAACAATTTGTGACCTTCTTTCTAGACTTAAAATCCCATTTGGAGCAAGTTTGATGTTGTAAGTTTTTTCATTTGAGGCCTCCTTGTATGAGTTTTGGACATAGGTTAAAATGACCTGTAATTCACAAATGCCCAAAATACCCTTTGCTTGCCAAGACCATAAGTTGAGTTCCACACCTCATATGAAGGCATGCTATACCATTCTATAAAGCTAAGACAATGAGGAACAATTCTTATGTTGACCAAGAATTCATTTGAAATCTCCTTGAGGGGTAAAAATTGCTTGGAAGTCAAGTCACTTTCACAGACAAAAATTCAGATACCTCAGATGACCTGTAACTTGCAAGGGCCATAACTTGAGTTCTATAAATCTCCTTGATGTCTTCCACCACTCAAATTAAATTTCTTGAGATCCTCTACAAGTTTCATGTTGTCCAAGAAGCCATTTGAAGCTTGCATTTTGACTTATCTTGCTTGGAAATTTGACCTAAACTAGGGGATTTTACACAGAAACCCTAATTTAGAAACTCCTCTTCTCCTTGATTTCTCTTGAATTCTCCTTGGCATATCTCCATATCCTTATTCTCCATGTCAAATTATGAACTCCACATCTCTCCACTAGACTTGAATGCCCTTTAAATCAGTCAATTGACCTAGGGTTGACCTAGGGTTGACCCAGATGAAACCCTAGTTGACTGTCTTCAACTATAGCTCTTGTGCTCTCATCAATGACTTGTCTCCTTCTCCAAATGACTTTCTAAGTCTCTCATAAGGTCTAGATACTCTCCATGCCTTCAACTCACAGCTCACAACCCTCTTGTTGACCCTCAGATACCCTCAGCTAGGAGATGGACTCAAGGCTTGATCTGCTGAACTCTTTGCTTTCAAAATCTTTCCTGATGACTTGAATGAGATTGAATTGGGATAATAACCTCTTGATAGGCTTCTAGAGATGAGAATAATGATTGGTCCCCTGTTGAATGACTTGCTATGCTTATGCTATGCAGATGGTTAGACTATGTACATGACTCTATATGCAAATGCTAATGATATTAAAACATAAACCCAAGGAGTAAGGTTGGGAAAATTTTAGGGTGCAACAGCGCCCACTACTTTCCACAACTAAATCTAGGTGCACTCAAGCCCAAGTCCGACTTATCTCTCAACAGATCACCCCCTCCCCACAACAGCAATAACAATATAAAGCTGACAATAAAATGCGAAAAGTAAAGACAGAAATGTAAATCCATACAAAACCCACGATGGGAAAACAAGCGCTAGGACTGACTCACGTAGGGAACCGTTGGAGTCCCCAACAGAGTCGCCAGCTGTCGCTACTGCGAAAATCGGCGTCGACTAAATAGAAGAGTCGCCACCGTGCATTATTCATCCCACAGGAGGGAAAGGAAATGCTCGAAGTAAACCTAACGCAAAGACGGGAAAGGAATGGTCGTCGCAACCAAATCCTGGATTCAGGAGTCGGTTACGCAAGGGGAAGGTATTAGCACCCCTCACGTTCGTCGTACTCGACGGGATCCACGCTTGTTTTCTAGTATGGATTGTTATTCTATCTACTCTACAGGTCTGGGGTTAAAAAGAAAAGAAAATGAAAATGACTCGGCAAAGTATCGCACTTTATGCCTACGTATTCCCGTCTGGAACGAGAAATTAGAGTCAACGTAGTTCGCCTACCTACGGGAAAGGAGGGGAAGGTTGCTCGCTAGGATACGGCGTCCTATGCCTACGTACTTTCATACAGCATGAAAGATCAGAGCAAACATAGTTCGGGCTACGGAAGACACAAGCTTGTCTGACTGTTTTTTATTACCTTCAAAAAAGGTTTTTCTTGATTAAGAGTCCAAGCGGACAAAAATGACACCTTGATGTTTGTTTTGAATCTTTTACGAAAGAAGTGTTTTTTATTTGTTTGCAATCTCTGACGCACTAGAGACTATGATTTGAAAGTGACTACGTCGCGTGTCACCCAAAGGGTACCACACTAAGCAGCCAGACTACTGGAAAGAAGCTCTCCAGCAACCCTTTCTCAAATAGCTTAAGGCTCGTAACGTACGATATCGATTAACCTTATTACTGTGTTTTTGAGTTGTTTGAGATAAGAAGAGAAATAAGCTCTAAAAAGCCTAGGGTTGAAAAGGGAATAAAAACTAACCTAATATTGTCAGGCATGGATAGGAATCCTAATGTCTGTCATAATTCCCTCCTGCACAGAGGAAATTAGAGATCCTAGGGGATAAACAGAAAAGAAAGCAAACAAATATAGTAAAATGCATGCAATGCAGCAATACAAGCGAGGCAAGGGAGTCCCACTCAACCTCGAACCTGGGAAAACAACAGGCAAAGTGAATTAACATTCACTTCAAACCTATGGGGAAGCTGAATAAGCCAACAAACAATACAGAAAACAAAAACCCCAAAGCAGAGGAGGCAGCCTAAGCAGCAACACCAAACCCCTATAGCAAACAGCAGCTCTGACAGCAACAGCAAGAACCTTCAATTTCAATAATCTTCAATCTCCAACCTCCAGGGAAGAGAAAGCACCCTTCAAACAAGGCTCCTCAAACTTAAACAGTCAAGCTCCACAGCTACAGAAAACCCCATCTCAAAAGCACCAATAAACCTTAGCTTCAATACTCCAGCAAGCTCCTGACAGCAAAACTGACAGTAACAACTCCATCTTCAAGCAATCCTCATGAAAGGCATGTTTAGCATCTTCAAGCTTCATCTTTAAGAGAGAATCAATTACCATATTAAGTTGAAATGTTAAGAAGCTTAGTGACAACCAAAGAAAGTCCATAAGCACTTAATATTATAAGAGACAGGTATCCTCAAAGTTCTACTTCTAAAGTATGTCACACATCCCTCCAAAGGAGGGATGTGAATACTTTAAAAGGACTTTGTGTCACAGGAATGGATAGAGGCACAAGAAGCTCTCTACGTTTGAAAGAAGAAATAAGACTAATCTACTACTCTTCCTATATGCCCTAATCCCTAAGCTCCTGACAAGCAATCTAACAGAGAAGAAATCTTCAACTCCAAGCTTCTTCAAGCCATCCAAAGCAACTTCATTTGATCTTCAATTCATCCAAGCAAAGCCCAAGCCAAAAGCACACCCAAGATAGCCCCACACAAAATAAACAAGCCAAATATTCAAGGGAAAAACCCACAAACATCACACCAATTGCAAAAATCAAATAAAATGCCAAAACTCATCATAAAATTCTAGGTAAATTTCTAAGGGAACCTAAACTTATACCCAATACCCTATATAAATCCCAAGGCCTAAATCAAACCCTAAGTCCCCAAACTATGCCCTAAACTACAACTAGTTGTGTTAAAACCCTAATTCTAACACCTCTCCTATTCACCTCTCAAACTAACCTAAATTTTAGTCACAAAAATATGACAAAATTCCTAAGGGTACATGCTTCCATAATCTAATCAACCTCACAAGAATCACTCAAAAATTCCTCACCAATCTCTCACACTAAATTCAAGAAAATGAAGTATCAAACAAAAGTAAAATAAAAGCATTAAAATTGTAAAATATGCCAGAAAATATAAAATGCATGAAATTAATATTTTTTGGTTTCATTATATTCTAGAGATCCTAAGGGAACTAGGAAAAAAGGTCTCATCCTAAAATGATCATTTTTCAATTTATTATGAATTAATCTCTAACCCTATGTAAAACATGAAAATACAAGAAAATCAATTAAAAATATACAAACTAACGGGATGAATAGCAATTGGGTTCAGTTATAAATCAGAGTTGGGCCCAGGAGGGGGTGTCATCAGCGAGCGCGCTATGAGCCCAAACCAACTGCAAAATAAAATCAGAAAACCAAAGGAAAATCAATAAAAGTCTGTGTCAAATAGCAACTAAACCATGTGCATTTCGCTGGTGGGCCTCAAACAGGGGTGTGGATAGCAAGGTTTGGTCTTAAGCCCAAAACAAAACATTAAATGAAACGGGGCGTTTTGCTTGCGTTCAAATTCTTTCACAAATGAAAATCAAATCGTGGCCGTTGGTGGGTGATCTGAGTCAAAGTCAAAATCTAATCTTATGGCCATATCATCATCTTCCTCATTTCAAATTCTGGGGGGAATGTGAACCAGACGGTGGCCGGAGGTGGCGCCACCGTCGTCCACAAACATCAACTCCATGAAAACCCACCAAAACTCAAACCTAAGCACCCTAATCAACTCACTTTTTCGCACTGAATCCAATGGTGATGTCCAATCTTGTTGATTCATCCCCTAAAGTAGAATCCGATCCAAAGTTCATCCATGGTGTCCAACCTCAAGTGGCACGATTCTTGAAATTAAAAGCCCTAATCTCATCTACGTGCTTCACTGAGTAATTATCACTATCTAAACAGGCTCAATTCATCAAGAACTCAGAGAAACAACCTTCAACAGAAATGGTGTCATCCTATATTTTGTCTCCAATCACCACTTTTCCTTACCAGAAACAATCCTAGCCATGTCTACAATCTATTTATGCGTCTAAATCCTCTCAATTCTACCTAAATCAAACTATGAGATGAAATTTACATACTTGTGAAAATTGAGTGAACAGAGCAAGAAATTCTTCAAATTACACTCCAATCTTCTCCAAATACAACCAATGATGCTTGATGAAGCTTCTGTATGCAATAGTTTGCTTTGAATCCCTCTCAAATCTTGAAACCGATTCTTGTTGCAGCAGCTACAATTTCAAGTGCTCTTGCTCGATTCTCTCCACTTCAAGCCACAAAATCCTCCAAATTCACTCAGAAGTTCATGATGAAGCTTCTACAATCAATGATTTGTATGGAAACTACTCCAATTTCAGAACTCGAATCTTGATGCAAGGAAGAAATTTTCAATGGCTCTTTTTTGTTTCTCTCTAATTCTCACCCAAAAAACCAACTGAATCAGTTATGATCCTTATATAGAACATGTTAAAAAGCTCTAGAATGCTCTGGAATGATCCATGTGAGAATTTGAAATTCTCATGCACCATGAAATCTCATGAGAAGCTTGCACATGACATCTGAGTTCTAGCTTGCTTCAACACCTTGATTCTGATCCAATTTCTCTCCACATGATATTTTGAATGGATTGGTAAGGGTTAGGGCCTTGGTTCTGATCTAAAGAAGTGTTTTGCAAATGTTACTTGTGATGTAAGAAAGCATTTTTCAAAGTAACTCATAAAATAATGGCCCATCTCAAAATTTTGACATTGCCAATGTGTTTGAAATTCAATTTCCATTCAAAATGACTACCCATATGCCATGTTTATGCCTTGCAAGTCAAAAAATCATTTTTCCCTCTCTTGAATCATTTGAAAAATCTCTTTTTAGGCCATTTTGGGGCACTTTGTGAAATAAGCCAATCCAACTTACCATGACTTCATATCTGACCTAGAAACACCATTCTAAGCACATCTCATGTTGAACATTTTTTCATTTGAGGAGTGGAAGATAGAGATTTTGACCTATGTTGAAAAAGGACCTATAATTCAGCTTTCCCAAAATACCCCTGGATTGCCAAGATCATAACTTGAGTTCCACAAATCTTCTTGAGGACTTATAGTACTAAAATTAAAGGTAAGATCAAGACCTACAACTCTTATGTTGGCCAAGAATCCATTTGAAAACCCCTTGAGGGGAAAAAGTTGCTTGGAAGTCAAGTGACTTTCACAGATAAATTTCAGTGTCCTCTGGTGACCTGTAACTTGCAAGAACCATAACTTGAGTTCTACAAATCTCCTTGAATACTTCTAGTACTCAAATTAAATCTATTGAGAATCTCTACAAGTTTACGTTGGCCAAGAATCCATTTGAAACTTGTATTTTTACTTATGTGGCTTGGAAGTCCAGTGCTATATAGGGGATTTTACCCTAGGAACCCTGTCTCAAGCACCTCCCACCACTCTTGATTCTCTTGAACTTGATCTTGAATCATCCATACACATGCTTCAACATATCAATCCATGACTTCCATGACCTAGAGCTAGGTCTTGATGCCTTTTCTTTGCTCTCCTTGACCTAGGGTTACCCAGATGAAACCCTACTTGTACACACCTCAACCATGGCTCTTGAACTTGATACAATGACTTGTCTAAGCTTCAATAGGGCTCTCTAGGCCTCCCATGAAATCCATACACACCTCAAATTCATAATTCCATGTTGATGATCTTCAATACACCTCAAGTTAAGAGAGAAATCCACCTGTGGGCACTCAAACCTCTCAAGACTTCAAATCACTCCTTGATGGCCTGGAAGGCTTCTCCTCTTGGATAACACACCTTGCTAAGCTCTTCTTTTGATAGACACCTTGATCCCTTGTTGGAGGCATGCTATGCTATGATATGCAAATGTTAGACTGTGTATATGATGTAACTATGCAAATGAAATGCAATGAAACATAAATCAGGCAAGAAAAGGTTGAGCAAATTTTGGGGTGCAACACCTTGGATGACCTCCTAGAACACCGAAGTCTTTCTAGGGTACAAAACACGCATCTGGGAGCAACTCCGCTCCACTGAGGATCAAAGAATCCAACCTACCGGGGATTACTCAGGTGGGGATAACAAGACTTATCGAGGAACTATCCCAAACCCTCTCTGTTGAGGATAGAGAATAACAATCAACCCTAATCTGCGGGGAAGAAATAACTGCTCTGCTGACTTCTCTGGGGAATTAAGCAAGAGGGGAAATAACCTCGACCTCTGCTTGGGAATGAAATCACCATTTTAAGCTCTGAGTGGATACAAAGTCACAAATCTAGAATCTGTGGGGAAAACAAATCTTGACTTTACTCCGCCATTGGGAAAAGTTCCAAACTTGCCTGGTGGAGAGAAAACCAGTCTCGACTTGCTGGGAAGTAAGTGCATTCCTACAATCTACCGAGGATACATACACCTACCTGACCTGCATGGGGTATATCAATCTCGACCCTCTGGGGATGACTTACTCTGCTGAATAAGCTAATCTTGAACTACCGAAGCATAAATGCATACGTACATTCTACTAGGGATACGTGTACACACTCAACCTGCACAACCTTTCCTGTAGAAACAAACCTTTGCTAGGGAGAAAATGAATCTTCGCTACTCATCTCTTTTCTGAGGGAATGGTGATCCTACTGAGGATACACCTCTGAAAACTTGCCCCAAGGGTAACGACCCTGCACATGAACAAACAACAAGATATCCTGCACAAAGGGAGCTATCTCGGTCATCATCCATGACATTGTTCATGAAATTCTGGAAACCTCACAGTGGATGTTTTCACGGATGTTATGACATCCACTATAACACAGACTACTGGAATTGAGAATAAGCAGTAAATGGAAAGCAGTAAATAACACCGGTAATTGTTCACCCAGTTCAGTGTCAACCACACCTACATCTGGGGGCTACCAAGCCAGGGAGGAAATTCACTATTAGCATAATTAATTTAGAGCTAAACTCCCCCATTTATAACTCCTCACTTAAGACCTACTCAATGACACTTCATCCTAGAAACCACTAGACCAGAGTTTCCCACTCACTCCCCCTCAATCACCACAGTGATATCAGTACACAATTACAATTGAGATATGAAGACACACTTCAAACACACCTTGATCATGCTTCACAGCTTTGATCAAGAGACATGACACTCTTGCTTAAAATCTTTGAGTGACACAATGAACACAACAGTTCACTAACACTAAACCAGAGCAATCATACAACAGACAATTGCTTGGCCTACAAGGAATCCTAAGACTCCTAAACACACGTGAAGAACAAAGTTCTTCACTTACAAATCAAACTCTCCAATCTCTCTCCAAAAGCTCTGCTCTATTTGGAATGATCCTTCTGTTATTTATATCAGTAGACTTGCTTTGGGCCTTGATGGAGAAATTAGGTTTACCCAAGATAAACCTCTCTTCATGAAGCTGCACACACCCAATTGAGTCAGGGGCATTCCAGTTTATCCTTAGCAGTGCTTGTTATTTCGCCTAAGATAGCTTGGCTACCTAAAATGTTTCCTGAAGTATAGCCTGATGTCATACGCTCGATGTCATAACATTCAGTCATGACATTCAACTTCACTTACTCTTAGCTCTCCCTGCAGAATACTCCAATGTTTTACCATAAAATGCAGCCAAAAACATCTACAAACTCCCCCTTTGGCAAATTTTTAGCTAAAACACCCTGTTACCATATCAGAGTTTACAAGCAGCAGAAATCATACCATATAACCTATCATGCAAGAAAGCTACTAACACACTATCAGAGTTGTCTATACTCACATAGTTAGCTCTCAACTTCTCAGGGTCAACCTGTTCACATACAATCATCTGTTAGTCAACAGTACAGATGTCACAATGTTTTGAGTAACATTCTGAGTTACTCCCCGTCTAGTGATGCATACCACATCAGTTGTACACAACCTACAGCCAACCTGCAGTCACACACAAATTATCCAGGCTTTTCTGGATGTCAAGACATTCAGGATGACATCCCAAAGAACACAATCACCTATTACTTCCTGTGCTACTCCCCCTGAAAAAGTGCACATCCACACATACACATTCTGCAAACATTCCTACACTCATTAGGAACTCACACAGTTCTAACATCAGCAACATGCAAACCTGCACAGAAGTCTTCAAGTCTTCCACCTACTGTTACTCAATTACTACTACCACTTCTCCCCCTTTTTAGCCATAAATTAGATCATAACTAAGTTAATAATATAGATCAAAATGAGTAACATTACAGAAGTTAGGGAAACAATAACTACTTATAGAGAGCATTACAAAAATTTTAGCTGTCAAATAAGGATTAAAATCTAAAGCAAGGAAACACAAAAGCATCACTAGTCACACCAGCACCAGCAACACACCCTCATCAGCCCAAGCACCCAGAAGCCTGAGCCCCACAGCAGTCCATCAGCATACTAGTCTTCCTCAGCAGACTTGGAACTAGCTTCTTCAGCATCTCCATCACTAGTTTCCTCAGAATTATCACTAGCCTTTTCAGCATCATCATCACTGGCTTCCTCAGACCTGTCATCAGCTTCTTCTGATGCCGCATCCTGGTCACCATCCTCTCTTGAACCATAATCCTTTTTCTCAACATCAGAGTCAGTGAATTCAGGATCCTCGTCCTGCTCAAGATACTTGATTAAATTTTCAAGATTTTTCTTCCTTGTGTCCAATTCATTGCAAGTTTCTTTGAGCATTGCAATCACCTCAGCTTTTCTTGTCTTGGCACTCCTCTTGGATGTTTCAGCTGATGTCACGACAATGTCAGGAACATGTGTCCCTTGAAACAACTTATGATGAAAGGACAAAGGGCTTTCTCTCTTGGATGTTGTGTCACTTTCTTTGAGAATATTAGGATACTGATGAAAGATTATTCCACTGATGAGGGAAGAAAATCCAATGGGGCCTTTGACACTATAGCTTCCAACATACTTCATGGTCTGATAAAAAATGTAGGTTCCATAATTAACTTTGGCTTTGGTCCCCACAACATAGATAAATTTTCCCGTGACAGTTGCCACAGTTGACTTATGATTTGTGGGCACCCAATTGGCAACTCCAATCTTATGTAGCATCACATATTTAACACTCATCTTGCTGGCAACTTACTTTCCTTTTGATGGCCAACTCTTAACCTGGTTGGCTGATATCACTTGACACACCTTGTTGTCAGACACATCTATATCAAGGTGAGCTCCACCTGATCTTCCCAGATATTTGTTGACGGTTACTGGAGAAAAACTGACACATTTCCCTCTCACATAAAATTTTCCAAATTCATCAGATTTTCTATCTGCACATGCTCCTGACAGGTTGACTACAAATTCTTTGACAAGTATCTCATAGCACTGAGAGAACTGAGTGACAGTCTTCATTAACCCAGCATCATGGATAAGGACCATGATCTTTTTACTATCAAAGGCATTCTGAGCTACCTCTCTCTCCAATGCCAGCCTCTTCTGAAATACATATTTCCATCCATTGACACATGAAGGATAATGAAATAATATGTTGTCAATAGGAACATCAAGGACACTAACAACAAGTTTCCTAGTGGTGGGTTTCTTCTTTGCTAGAATGTTAGATACATCATCAGTATCATTTGAGATAGATTCAGATTCAGTGCTAGATTGAGCCTTCCTCTTAGTTGGAACCACCTTGCTCCATGCTTTGGTAGGCCCAACAGGGGTACTTTTTGTCACAGCCTTCTTCTCAGGAGGACTCTGATAAGCAGTCTTCTTCCCCTTCCTAGTCATGAACCTTTTGGCTATGCTAGGATTGATCTTGGCTATCATATCATCATCTGAGTACTCATCAAGATATACTATATCATCCTCATCATCCTTTTTGTCACCTTGGATGTTAATATCCATATTATCAGAACCTTGAACCTTGTTATTATTCTCTTGTGAGGTGGTTTCTAATGTTTCAACATTGTGGGTGGCATCACCTTGTTCCTCCAGTTGAGGTGCAGGATCCTTGGGGTTATGGGGAAAGGATATTCTTAGAGCATCATTTGGTTCAATCAATACCTTGGCTACCAAATTAACAATGGTATTGTGTATTTGCCTGACTTCTTCTTCATTAGTTTCCTCATGAGGGATAGACGTTGAACCTTGAGAAGCTTTCCTTGATACTAGTTCTTTAGGTTTTCTTGCATGGGTGGTTCGAGGTTTCTTCACCATCTGACCTTCTGGGGTTAGCATTCTCAGGGGTTCTATCTCAAGAATCTGGTTAGGGTTGCTAGACTCAGTTCTAGCACCAGAATCGATGGTGGGCATCTTCTTGGAAGGACTTGATTTTGAATGTTGAGACATTGTCGGGGACTTTGGTAGTGAGAGAAGGGGTCTTCTGTGTTTGTTGGAAGAGGTATGGAAGATGAAAAGTTTGTATGAGCACCAAATGAAGTAAGTGTCTTGTATGTAGGTGCTCGAGGGGTAATATTGCAAAAGAGGAGGGAATTTAAACTTTTGACCAATCAGTAGATGACGATCTTTCAAAATGCAATTCCCTATTACCATTAATTGCTATAATTTATCATTAAGCTAGGTCCTCAACTTGCGTTGCATATTGTGAAATTGAGTAGCCTTGAGACCTCTTGTAATCATGTCATCATTATGTAGATCAGTGTTCACACGAACCTTTCCAAAGTGATACCTGTTATTATTGTGCATGGCTCTATTGAACTGAAGAATGTCACAAAATAATGTCATGACATCCTGAATGACATTGCTCCTTTTATGCTGATCACCTTTCATGGACTCCAATAAATTCCAGTATAACATATCTAGATATCCATCTTTTGAATGTGCTATCTGGGCTTGCCTTCCAACTTGAAATTTATCACAGCCTTTTATTTCATCTTGAGTTAAATTAGAAATTTCCTTCACAACTTCCTTGGATATGGTCTTCTTTATCCTTTGAAGATCTCTACCTCTTTTAAGCCACCGTTTATCCTCCTTTTCTTCTTCGATCATGAGACAGTCATTGAGGTTACTTTTAGACTCCCACAAGTAACCATTATTCTGAGCTCTAGTGCCCCTCATGACTTCCTCATCTTCTTTATTTGTAACCACACATTTACCCCTAGTAAATTTGACATTTAGCCCTTGATCACAGAGCTGACTGATACTTATAAGATTCACAGTCAGTCCTTTAACCAACATGACATTCTCCAATTTTGGAACACTAGGACAATCTAGTTTTCCAGCACCTATGACTTCTCCTCTAGCTCCACCACCAAAGGTTACATGGCTTGAGGTATGAGGTTTTAGGTTCATTAAAAGATTCTCCATTCTAGTCATGTGTCTACAACAGCCACTGTCAAAATACCAGTCTTTTTGGGTTGGCAT
This sequence comes from Lathyrus sativus, assembly GCA_963859935.3. NCBI lineage: Eukaryota > Viridiplantae > Streptophyta > Magnoliopsida > Fabales > Fabaceae > Lathyrus > Lathyrus sativus. Next base: position 92,628,740 of record OZ012741.1, read on the forward strand.
CCTAAGAGATGTATGAGCTACTAGAGAAATCTCCTTGGCAACCAATTGTTTTTTCTTGACCTGAGCATCCCTTTTTGGTCTAACTTGATGTTGTTCCTTGGCATGAATACCCTGTTTGGATTTGCCTTGATAAGGGTGACTAGGAAATCCATGCAGCCTGAAGCATAAAGGTTTAATGTGTCCAAGTCTTCCACAGTAGTAGCACCTATACCCTTGGAATTTATTCTTGGTCAGGTTTCTACTTCTGTTCCCCTGATGTTGTGACATCAGGTTTGACCTCTGATTTTTAATCTTTGGCTTCTTGGACTCCAAGATGGGTTTTTGTTCACCAACAAGTCCCAGACCAGACATGTTACCTGCTGTCTGACCACTCTGTAGAATTTTTTCTAGGGTGTCAGTCCCAGGGTTCAACATCCTTATGGATTTTGACATTTGCTCCAGATTGGATTTCAATAAGCTGGCTTCACTTTTGAGAGACTCTATTGTTGCAAGATTCTCCATCTTCTCAGCCTCTAACTCCCTTATGAGTTTCTTCTCTTGCTCTCCTTGATGATATAAGTCTCCACTTCTGATGCAAAGCTTCTTATATGAAGCTGCAAGTTCCTCAACAGTTAGCTCATCTTCACTTGAGTCATCATCAGATATGCATACACTGGTCAGAACATTGACATGTTTGGAAGACTCTTCTTCTGATCCACTTTCTGAGTCTCTATCAGACCAGGTGACATTTAGACCTTTCTTTTGTTTCTTTAGATAGGTGAGGCGTTCAGTTCTAATATGTCCATACCCTTCACATTCATGGCATTGGACCCCTCTGCCCTGGTAAGGTTTCTCTTCAGAGTTACCCCTTCTGCTGATGTCAGAGGAGCTATTCTTGACATAAGGCTTAGACTTATGGTCTATTCTTTTGATCAGTTTGTTAAATTGTCTTCCAAGCAAGGCGATTGCTTCTGACAAATTCTCCTCATTGTCTTCCTCTGAGTCATCTACAGTGTTTGAAGCAAGAGGTATACTTTTGTTCTTTTTCTCCACAGCTTGATCACTCATTCCCATCTCAAAGGTTTGGAGAGAACCAATGAGTTCATCCACCTTCATATTGCATATGTCTTGAGCTTCTTCAATGGCAGTGACTTTCATGGAAAACCTTTTAGGCAAAGATCTGAGAATCTTCCTCACAAGCTTCTCTTCAGACATCTTTTCTCCCAAAGCTCCTGAGGTATTGGCAATTTCAAGGATATTCATGTAGAATTCATGAATAGTCTCCTCCTCCTTCATTCTCAGATTTTCAAACTTGGTGGGTAGCATTTGTAATCTTGAGATCTTGACTTTAGAGGTTCCCTCATAAGTTGTCTTGAGAGTATCCCATACCTCTTTAGCCAGTTCACAATGATGCACCAGTCTGAACATGTTCTTGTCTATACCATTAAATAAGGCATTCAGAGCCTTAGAATTTCCAAGAGCCAAGGATTCTTGCTCTTTGGTCCATTCTTCTTCAGGTATAAGCACAAATACTCCATCTTTATCAGTCTTCACTGGATGCTCCCATCTTAAGTTTGCAGCTCTCCATGCCTTGCTGTCTAAAGACTTTAAGAAGGCTATCATCCTTGGTTACCAGTAGTCATAATTAGAGCCATCCAGAATTGGTGGTCTATTCGTGAATCCTATATCTTTATCCATAGTACCAGAATTTATCTTCCCTAGATCTCACCCAGAAAATAACAGGCACGGTGCCTGCTCTGATGCCAATTGAAATTCTGGCAACTTCACAGTGGATGTTATCACGAATGTTATGACATCCATTGTAACACAGACTACTGGACTTGAGAATAAGCAGTAAATAACACCAGTAATTGTTCACCCAGTTCAGTATCAACCACACCTGCATCTGGGGGCTACCAAGCCAGGGAGGAAATTCACTATTAGCAGAATTAGTTCAGAGCTAAACTCCCCCGTTTACAACTCCTCACTTAAGACCTAGCCAATGACACTTCAGCCTAGAAACCACTAGACCAGAGTTTCCCACTCACTCCCCCTCAATCACCACAGTGGTATCAATACACAATTACAATTGAGATATGAAGACACACTTCAAACACACCTTGATCATGCTTCACAGCTTTGATCAAGAGACATGACACTCTTGCTTAAAATCTTTGAGTGACACAATGAACACAACAGTTCACTAACACTAAACCAGAGCAATCATACAACAGACAATTGCTTGGCCTACAAGGAATCCTAAGACTCCTAAACACACGTGAAGAACAAAGTTCTTCACTTACAAATCAAACTCTCCAATCTCTCTCCAAAAGCTCTGCTCTATTTGGAATGATCCTTCTGTTATTTATAGCAGCAGACTTGCTTTGGGCCTTGATGAAGAAATTAGGTTTATCCAAGATAAACCTCTCTTCATGAAGCTGCGCACATCCAATTGAGTCAGGGGCATTCCAGTTTATCCTTAGCAGTTCCTGTTATTTCGCCTAAGATAACTAGGCTACCTAAAATGTTTCCTGAAGTATAGCCTGATCTAATAACAGAAAAACTAAAACCTGTGTGCCCTGATGTCATACGCTCGATGTCATAACATTCAATCATGACATTCAGCTTCACTTACTCTTAGCTCTCCTTGCAGAACACTCTTCATGTATGTCATAACGTTAGTTATGAGATTCATACATACTCCAATGTTTTGCCATAAAGTGCAGCCAAAAACATCTACAGTTCAAATAAATCAAAGTTTTAATGATTATGGGCAAAGCCTTCAAGTTTATGTATGCAACATTTTATCAAAACATCGGGCGTTTTTTCGCAAACAAAACAGTAAAGGCTAAAGCGAAAACAACAATTCACTGAATAGTATATGCTTTATTAACAAATGGCATGTAAATAGGCAGATTTTACAACAGATGCAACCCCTAAAAAGAGGAAGCTGCACAAAAATTTATAGAAATGCACAGAAGTATACAGAATTTCAGCAATGTGGCACAAACAAACACCATGAGCTGATCCATCTATGACTCACATGAATTCGATGCTTCTCCGATGCCTCGTCTTCAGAAAATATTGATTCGGATAAACGGCCCCCAGGTCCTCCCTTAGTCCACTATACTCTGAAGATCAATATGCAGACCACAATCATTTGCTTTTTAAAATCCCTAACTTTTGCCTGAATTACCCTTGCGGGTTTTCAATTCATCGGGATACCCTTTTTTGCCAAAGTCGCCTTTCTAGGTTTTCAACTTTGTGGGTTTACACTTTTTCCTTTTTTTATCCCTAACTTTTGCCCGAACCCATTCTTTTTATTGTTCGCCGAGATACCCCATTTTTGCCTAGATATTCTTTTTCTTTCCAGTGGGTATCTTTAAGCAAAATATTTTTTAACTGCATCTGCATTCACAAGGGATGTGAAACCTTCACCATTCATGGTGGATAACAGCAAGGATCATCCGGAGAAAACCTTTCGCATGACATATGGACCTTCATAATTGGGAGTCAATTTGCCCTTGTGATCTGTTTGTGGAGGGAGAATCCTCTTCAACACCAACTCGCCTGCCTGAAAGCTTCGAGGACACACCTTCTTGTTAAAAGCTTTCTTCATTCGACTCTGATATAAACGACCACACGCAATGGACGCTAACCTCTTCTCATCCATCAGGCTGAGCTGATTCAATCCGTTTCTCACCCATTCTGCCTCATCAAGCTTGACGTCAACCAGAACTCTCAAAGAAGGAATCTTGACCTCCAATGGTAGGACAACTTCCATACCATACACTAGCGAGAAAGGAGTTTCCCCTGTTGAAGTACGCACCGTAGTACGATACCCATGCAAAGCAAAGGGCAACATCTCATGCCAATCCTTATAGGTTACAACCGTCTTCTGCACTATCTTCTTGATATTCTTGTTGGCCGCTTCAACAGCGTTGTTCATCTTCGGACGATAGGGAGATGAATTGTGATGCTCAAATTTGAAACTCTGGCACAGTTCCTTCATCATCTTGTTATTCAAGTTTGAACCATTATCAGTAATGATTCTTTCAGGCACTCCGTAACGATAGATGATGCTCTTCTTGATAAACCGGGCTACCACTTGTTTGGTGACGTTAGCATAGGAAGCTGCTTCAACCCACTTGGTAAAATAGTCAATTGCTACCAAGATGAAGCGATGCCTGTTGGATGCGGTTGGCTCGATCTTGCCAATCATGTCAATGCCCCACATGGAAAAGGGCCAAGGCGATACCATGACATTCAGAGGACTCGGCGACACATGAATCTTATCAGCATAAATCTGGAATTTATGGAACTTTACATACTTGAAGCAATCTGACTCCATAGTCAACCAATAATAACTTTCTTGCAACAGCTTTCAAGACATGGCATGCCCACCGGCATGTGTACCAAAGGTACCTTCGTAGACCTCTTCCATAAGCAGACTTGCTTCTTTATCATCCATGCATCTCAACAGTACTGTAGAGGTAAAAATCGTGAGTGTAAGTTATTGACTAACTTAACTCAAAGAAAACAAGAGTCGCCACCGCACTTTTATTTTATCCAAATAAAGGAAAGGAAAAAGAGCGAACAAAACCAAAGAGTTCTAAAATAAGAACACGAGACAGAGATCGGGGTAAGGGGGTTAGTTACGCAATGGGAAGGTGTTAGCACCCAAAACGTCTATAGTACTCTATAGGAGCCCTTTGAAATATTTACGCTTTTTGGTTTGAAAATGGTTTGTTTGAAAAGAGATTGGGGAGATGAAAAGAGAATTATTTTTTTATATTTTTGTGTTTGGAGAGACTTATCGTCTCATGCCTACGTACCCATAAAGTGCAATATGGAATCAAAACCCCGTAGTTCGTGGTACAAATGACAAAATTTTGTTGGTTTTGATTGATTTTAGATGTAAAGACAAGTCGTCATTTCAAGGAGAAAACTGCGACTATCCACCCACGAGTATTAAGACAACATTTGCGTCACATAAAGATGGAGGATTTGCTTGGATTATCAACAAGACTATCACTCAACATCAACGTGGAAAATGTCAAAGTCTTAATAATATGGGGAACAGGAGATTTACATCTCAACTATAGAAATGAATCATGTCTAAACTTTATGAAAAGTTTTAAAGTGAAAAAGTGCATAAAGGCACAAAAAGAGTTGATGAGTTTTTGTATTTTTTATGTCTTTTAAAATTGGTCAAAGCATGATTAACATTGATTGACTTTTATTAAGAAAGAAACAAAGTTTTAAAAATCACTTGACGAAAGTCAAGGTTTTATTGCGAAAGCGGTTTTGAATTTTGAAACCAAGAAGGTTTTGAAAGAGGGAGAAAGTTTTGAAAATTTAAGAAGGGGAGGAGATGAAGTGACTATCCTAAAAAACAAAATAAGAGCTAGAGATAAGAAAGATCTAACCGACTTGTAGCACACTCCAAAGCAAGCAAAAAGAATTCCATCCGATTTAAAGTATAAGCCAGTGATCGAGCCAAATAAAGGCTAAGATTCAAAATTCTCCAAGCATAGGGAAGAAAGTCCTAATCCTAAGTCCAAAATGTCCATGAAGTCCAAGGTCTAAGAATGGTCCAAGAGTATAACCACAAAATTAATAGCACCAAATTTTTTAGATGTTTTATCCTTTATTAGTGTTTTGAACAAAGTATGGTCCAAGTGGACAAAAGAAAAATGTCATAAACATAAACAAAGATATGGTATGTAATGATAAAATGGAAGCATAAAAGTAAAAAAATAAAGAGTAAGAAGAGAATATAAACAAAATTAAACAAGGATATTGTTAGTGAATTAGTGGTTAGTGGTTAGAACATATGATCAATGATGATTAATTCTCGCACTTAGACCAAGATTAATGAAAATTCATTAGAGGATTGATAGAATCAAAGCCTCCTAACAATGATTTTCATAGGTATTGGAGTTAAGACAAGCAACTAAACATACTTGGACTTTTAAACGTAAGTTTGAGCCACGAATGATCATTTTCCGATTAAGGGACAATTTAGCGCTATGTTAAGCAATCGTAATCGGGTTTATGTAGAAACCACGACTATCTGAGGCCGGTCAATAAAATGTTAGTGTTAATACATGTTAGAGAAATGATATATAAATCACTCTCCTAAAACATGCCACACAAAAAGAAAAGAGGTGGTGATCTCATCATAATCAAGATTTTTCATCAATTAATCAAAGGTAATCTATCACTATTCCAAAGTAAGGAGAATTATCTCAATGATTATTCGTCCATAGTTTTGAAATAATGAAGATTAATCAACCTTGATAATCAACAATCTATGATCCATAGATTTCATCGATCAAAAATAAAAAGAAGAAAAAAGAAAATGAAATCACAATTTGAATCTCGAATCGATTAAATTATCGTCAATATCAATCACCTCTCTTGGTGGATAAAATCAACACCCAAAGTCCATTGATATTGATGAAATCTTATCAAAATCAAGATCCAAAACAATCAACACTTAATCAAAATATTTTTAAATAATTTTTTAAAAGCTTTTTCAAAAATGAAATTAAAATACAAATTTAATAATAAAAGAAAAATGTGGAAAAATCCACATAGTTAAGTTCTGAAAGAAATGAAAAAGAAAATAAAAATAAACAAATAAAAGAAAAGTATAATTGAAAAGTAGAAAGAGAAAACGAAACAGAGTTATCTTCTTCTTCTAGCTCTCACACGCGAAAACATTCACGGCCATGGATGCTTGCTTAAATCACAACGGCGGGACGCGAAAAATACGCGGTTGCAATCGAAATCAAGAGCTCTTCACAATGGTACCAACAATTCAAAGAATCACAACAAAAGATAACGGATCGAAAATGACGGTGAAGCTCAATCTACCTTCAAACTCAGGTAAGAAATCAATCCAAACTTCTTCTTGCTTCTCTTCTTCTTCTGAACGAATCTCTGGTTGAATTGATCTGTGTTTGAGGTTGATTTGAAGTTAATTTGATGGAAGAAAGTATGAGAAGAGAATCTGAGCAAAAGGTTTTGTATTGAGGAATTGAGGAAGAAAATCAGCAGAGATTTTTTGGCTTGAAAAGCTTGAAGAATAGAGTGAGGGATGAATTCTATTTATAGATGAGAATGAGTGAAAAATGATTTGCCGTTTGTGATAATTTTCTGCCGTTTTGAAGTGGGTGTTTACGCGTGAGCTTTTGCTGAACAAAATATTCATGTCGTTTTTTTTTTTTGCAATTTCTCATTTCAGCTCACTTAGGTGACGTGGATAGCTTGTGGGGTCAGCTACATGGCTGAGATTATATTCACATGGCTTGCAATATGGCTTGGATAAATGATGAAATGTTTCCTCAGCTCAACCTCAATTTCGAGCCGTTTTCGCTCTGCTCATCTCTGGATGAAATCTCTTCCGAAGATTACCAATGGGATCACCCCTGCTGAAGCAAGGTAACCCACTGTCTAGCATCAATGACACAGTCGTGATGATCTCTTCCATATGTCGACGGGCAACAAGATATCCTTTCACACACAATCTTAAAAATTGGTTCCATGTATCACTCTTCATAACACCAGATGGATCCAGTAATTGTGTTATCTCGTGACTCAGCTTAAAATGTGCACTTTCAAAACGCATATTCCCACCTGGAGAAATTTCTAGAATGAAACCGAAGTCGATATGAACAAGCCTTCCAGCAGTAGGCTGTTGCATGTAAGAAACATTTGTCCATACATTGCGTGTGTAACCTCTTTTTCTCATATTCTGAAACATCACTCACCAACATAGTAGCTGTAATCATATCGTGTGAAGCGGCATATAACTGGATGCGATTCTCATCAACATTCACTTCAACAAAGATTCTTTCATCCAAACAAGCTTTCCTAAAACGTGAAACATGACCAAGCAAATTACTGTTGGATTTCCCACAAAATCTTTTGAGAAGAAAAGTGCCAAAACCAGTCAATGTCAACAATTTCTTTTGCTCTTGACTTCAGTATGGCGTTAATATCTTGTATTCTCCCTGCCATTTTGGAAGAGCCTGAAATATTGAGAACGTTGCTCGTCCTATTTTCAATTGATTTGATCGACACAACATCATCATTGGCAGTATATTTGAATTCCGGAGTCATCAAAGAATCACTGGTTGACATGCTCTCATCTAGTGAAACAGAACCACTAAAGGTGTTACTAGGAGAAATATCCATCAATCTTGGAGCACAGGCCACACCATCAGGACAAACAGCACCATCATTGCTTGGCGCAACGGAGAGTTGAACTTCAGACTTAGTTTGACTAGCATGTTAGAACGTTCCTGCAAGGACCTTGACAGAGCTGCATTATCAGCAGCAGACCTGAGGAGTTCCTGTTCAAAGTTCTGTATCCTGGCCTCAAACTCACCCTTAATCTTATCCAATTGCTTGGTTTTTGCAAGGGTGACTTCCTGTATTTTCAGTTCATGTTCTTTTTTCAGGTTTCTTATCTGTCGCATACACTCCTTAAGAGCACCATCTAACCGCGATGCCTGATCCTCAGCAGTAAGTTTTGAAAGAGTGACAGATTCTAGATGGTTCTTCAACGCCAAAGCTTCTGCTTCTGCCTTTTCCCAGCCTGAGACAGCATCTTCAGCTACTTTAGCATGTTGTTTTACCAAACCTTCCTTGGTATTTATCTCTATGTTTGCTGCTGATACATTGCTGAATGAAAAGTCGACATGAAATATCATCGCAAAATGGCGACATATATTGACAACAAAATCATCTGCAAAATCTTGTGAGATCTGGCTCACCATTGGCAGCAATGATAGTCATTAAAAGAATCTTGAAAACAGATTTCTCAGCCATAAGTTGAGTCTTCGTCTTAACTCCTATGTCAGACTTTACATCAATAGGCTCAGACCTGCGTGAAGACTGATCAACCGTAGAAGCCAACAATGTAAACAGCTGTTTGGATGTGCTTCCCTCATCAGTAACAGTTCCAGGTAAATTGAGTTGAGGTGATAAGCACACACAAAGGAACTTTAAAGCCTGCTTTCGATAGAAAGCATCCATGCCACAATTATTGACTTCATGTCTTGCCTGGTTGTCAACTTGCTTCAGTGGTCTTGTTTTCTTGCCTTTAAGCTGCGCAAGAATATCAAGTTGCATTGAGTGTGGCAAAGCAGCTAAAACAGCTAAATCAACTTCATCATTCGCTGTAGGCAATATCGTCTCTTCGTCTGCATCCGAAGAATTACTTACAGTAGATGTCCCTCCTTCGAACTGACAATGATCTTTATTGGATGGATTTCAAAATGATCAAAGTAAATCCGCTGACTCTCTGAGTCACTAAGAGATGTTCTCCAAAATGAAGCAAGTTTCAATAATGTCTCCTCATCAAGGTTCAAATCCATAGGCTGAAGAAAAATTGATGAGTATCTAAATTGCTTCACATTTGAACTGGACGTGAGTATAACAAAAACAACCTTCAGTACCCTATCATTTGGTTCACTGCAATCCAATTGATGCCTGCGAAGCATTGATGCAAAAGGAGCTCCGGTCCGCTTAAGCTCCAAGTTCATGTACTGTATACTGAGCTGGTTATATTTCTGATGATTATTAGAAATAGTAACCATGTGAAGATTCTCAAGCTTCACGACTACAATTAGTGTAAAATCTTTGCGCTCATTTTCATCTTCCTGTGTTACATGTTCAAGTACGTGAACCGCAAGCCAGGAAACTCTCAGTTGAAATTTTGCATACAAATCAAGAACTGCATCCTTCTTGAAACTATCAGAGATCTCACAAATTCGCAAAACTCGGGTTGGCCCTTCTGCGTATATTTCATAGCCCACTTTTGTGATCTCAAAGGCATCCGGCTCACTGATCGTATCTCTTGATCTGTAATATACACAAAATTTCCTCATCTACAACAACAACAATATTTGCTGATTTTGCTCTCTTGCTCTCCTCAGATGAAGGTTATTTGACTTGAGCTTAGTTTATAAGAAACATCCTCATTGCATTCTCGTCAAGACCACCTTTTGCCTATAAATCAACAAGAGCACAACCAACAAACAGTCCCTCTGCACCTTTAGTTTCTTTACTTTTAAGATAAACACTCAAACATATGATTTTGCAAGGAAAGAACATGACAAAAATCCAAATTTCGTTAAATGGGCATGTAACTATTTTCCTCATGAAGATAACTCTAGTACCATGAACTTCATTTGAGGAACCAATATCAAACATAAGCATAACGAATTGAAATCTTGATTCTCTTGTTCTTGAGAAGCCTTTGATGAAAACATCACTGTAACTTGATAAATCTGACTTTGAATCAAACTTCTCACGCATCATTACTTGATAATCCAATGGATTTCAATACAAGACAAATTGACATTGAACAATCTCATTTCCTGAGACAATAACCCACCACCACGGGTAACTTATAGTTGAAGCAAACTCTTGATAGTTTGACCAAGATCAAACGTCCATCTGATTTAAACTTGAATGAATTTCTTTGCCATTAATCTCACACACAGAGAAAAAGAAGAAACAAACAAATTGAAAAAATATTTTTGATACTTTGGTTAGATGTTAGTAAACAGAAACAAACATAAAGAAAGTAAGAAACCCATAAGGGTGCGAAAGCTAAAAATATGACCTTGTTTGTGGAATGATATGCCAATGAAATGTGGGATCTTAGGGGTAAAAATTAGGGTATTACAGCTGCCCCTATTTAAGATTCTTCTATCCGGAGATATGAAGATTGACATCTTTGTCTCGACTAGATAGAAGAGACTTAAATATAACAATTAACCCAATTTTTAGCCCTAAGAGACCACAAAATGATATGATTATGCTAATGATATGCGAACATAAGACTTCTGTGGGGAACTAATGCCACAGGAGACAAACAAAAGCTCGGGAGAAAAAGAGATACTCCACATGAGAAAACAAAAGAGCAAGATCCTATTCCGATAAGGGCAAGGAAACGAATCAATGGGGAAAGAGATACCAACTGCCAGTTACTGGGCGAAGATATTCGAACCGAAGAGAATAGGTAAAATACTTTCTACCGGTTACTGAGTAGAAAATAAGTGCAAAAACACAAGAGAATTGTTATCTACCAGTTACTGGGTAGAACACAAAGAAATGTATTACTTATTACCAGTTACTGGATAAAAAGTAATCCACTTGTTGAGATATAATCAACTACCTGTTACTGGGTAGGAAAAGAAGCAACGCCAACTACTGGTTACTGAGTAGTTTAGCGAGAATAATAAACTTGAATGAAAGGGGTTACCAACTATCGGTTACTGGATAGGGTAAACAACATGTCAACTACCTGGTACTGGGTAGGACGGACTCGACTACCTGTTACTGGGTAGGAGAAAAAGATAAAAGGTCAACTACCTGACACTGGGTAGGACAAACATACTCGACTACCTGTCACTGGGTAGGAGAAAGAGATATATCATCAGCTACTTGTTACTGAGCAGCTCCAAACACACAACAAACTTCTCAAAAAAAGAGACAACCATTTGTTGGAAAAAGATATTAACAACTCTGTCGGGGATCTTTTAAAAGAGATACAAGCAGGTTGAACCATGCAATAGAATTCTTATCGGGAGTTATTCCACAGAAATTCCAATTGACAGAAAAGTTGGTCGGATAAAGATCCATCATTTCACAATAAACTTCTCTGTTGAGGATGAACAAGAGAAATGTTATTTATTGCGAAGGTAAATTTCTGGAGATTACACAAGCTGCTCAAATAAAGAGGCTTCCACATGAAGTTGCATAAGTAATTACCAAGAGAGTGTTATCAAAACACTACTGGGAAAAATCAAATCTTCATCTTCTGACGAGGATCAATAACAGATTCCTGCTGAGGAAAATAAATCCTCAAAACTACCTTCTCGTCATCCCGGTTCCACAGCCCAGGGAAAATTAAAGTAACTGCTGCAAGAGACCAAAGTTCAATCCAGGAACAAACTGGAAAGAAACGGTCAAACAAGACTCGACCCAATGAGGAAATAACTCAACTGGGGAACAATTCCATCCAGATAAAAGTCGGGGATGAAAGCTAAACAAAACATCTTCCACGAGGCATAAACTCAGTGGGGAATTAAAAATTATAGGTATTTTCTGCTTAGGGGTCGACATTCTAATGAATAGAGGACATACGCATTCTGCGAGATAACAACATCGGGAAAAGGGAAATACCAACAAAAAATGCAGGATGCACAATGCAACAAAGTCATGCTATGCTCAATCAAAATGAATGCGCATGCAATGAGTATGAATATGCTGATAAATCAGACAAAAAGGGCAAACAGAGGGTGAACAAAACACCACAACACCACTGAAATACTCGGCTAATCTCTGCGAGTTAGAGATATCATTGGAGATCGTGCTGGGGATCAGCAACAGAAAATCTGCAAGAGATACACAAGAGCCATCAAAGGAAAATAAATCCTACTACAAGGCTTAAATCTCGCTGAATAAATGGAGATATTGCTTGGGGAAAAGACCCCAAAGATCAATCTTCAACCATCAATAATTCAACAAAAGGGAACAACAATATGAACTCCGCTTTGAGAAAAAAATCTGTTGGAGAAAAACATAGCAACACAAATCTTCCAACCCTGACAGGGGAATAAGAAGTTAACGTCATAGCAAAAAGTCAAACTGTGGGGGATTTTAAATCAACACCCAATCACAAGGTGAGAGAAAACCCGACAGGTGACTGCTATATCAACACTTCTCAACCTTGTTCTCTACTTGAGGAATAATCCAAAGCAAATGTGCATAACCTCCGCTAGGAATCATCAAAGACAAATCTCCGCCTGGGCAAAAACAATCAAGGAGAAGTGATCTTCAAATTTCTCAACTGTCCGATCATAATCTGGTTGAATGAATAAAACATATCCATCATTTGAATCAAGACTTTGCTGTGGAAAACCGTTCAACACTCGTCTGGTTTATTCAAAGAAACAAAACTCTGCTAAGGGAATATCAGCAAACTCTACTGAAGAGACCTCAATATAGCTCAAATGGGGAAACATCAACACAACTCTACTGGGGAGCTGCCAATAAATTCTACCAGAGAGGCAAGAAAGAACCCTGCTAAAGAGAACACTTACGCTTTTCGCTTCAAGATTCTACCGTTCTTGGGATTACTGTTGACATTCTTTCTTTTATTTTCACAAATCAAAGAAAAATGTTTTTATAATTTTCAAAATTTAAATCAATTATTCACATTTGTTTCAAAAATCATCATCAAAAATAAAATGAAATTCTGTAAACAGAAACAAAATAAGAATTGCAAACAAAGGGACAAAGGCCCAAATTCTATTGATAGAATGGTAGTCCGCAAATGGCGTAACTCCATGGATCATTACAAAGTTTGAAAAATGGTAAGTACAATGGAAAGTTCTACATTGAAATACAATGACCATTATTCTCCCTAACAACTTTGAATTCCAACTGTGCTTGAGACTTCAGCGGAGAATATCTGAAGTAAAACCTTTGATAGGAAATGTTGCTTCAAACGATCAAGACTGGCCAGATGCAGTTACTTGCCATGATCCCTAACTTTTGCCTAGATTGCCCTCTCGGGTTTTCAATCTACCGGGATAATTATTTCTGTTTTGTCTCTAATTTTTGCCTGGACCGCCCTTTCGGGTTTTCAATCCACCGAGACGCTCATTTTTGCCTAAGCCGCCCTTTCAGGTTTTCAACTTAGCGAGCTGTTCTTTTATTTTTTAGGCGAAGTATTTCTTGACTGCATCGGCATTCACAGGACGAGTGAACTCTTCTCCATCCATAGTTGTAAGAATTAATGCACCGCCAGAGAAGGCTCTCTTAACAACATATGGGCCTTCATAACTAGGAGTCCACTTGCCCCTAGAATCAGTAGTAAAAGTCAAGATCTTTTTGAGCACGAGGTCACCTTCTCTGAACACACGGGGTCGAACCTTCTTATCAAATGCTTTCTTCATTCTTTGTTGATATAATTGGCCATGACACAAAGCTGTCATTCTTTTCTCTTCAATCAGATTCAACTGGTCGTATCTACTTTGACACCATTCAGCCTCAGCCAATTCAGTTTCCATCAAAACTCTCATAGAAGGGATTTCAACCTCTATCGGGAGCACTGCTTCCATGCCATAAACAAGAGAAAAAGGGGTTGCCCCTGTTGAAGTGCGAACGGATGTACGATACCCATGCAGAGCGAAAGGAAGCATATCATGCCAATCCTTGTATGTAACAACCATCTTTTGAATAATCTTCTTAATGTTCTTATTAGCAGCTTCAACAGCCCCATTCATCTTGGGTCTATAAGGAGAAGAATTATGATGCTCAATCTTAAACTCATCGCATAATTCCTTCATCATCTTGTTATTTAAATTCGACCCATTATCAGTGATGATCTTGCTCGGAACACCATACCGACAGATGATTTGATTCTTGATAAACCGGACCACTACTTGCCTAGTCACATTTGCATATGATGCCGCTTCAACCCATTTGGTAAAATAGTCAATAGCCACCAATATGAAACGGTGTCCGTTCGACGCTTTAGGCTCAATCATTCCAATCATATCAATGCCCCACATTGAAAAAGGCCATGGAGAAGAGATAACATTGAGAGGAGTTGGAGGCACATGAATCTTGTCAGCATAAATCTGGCATTTATGGCACTTTTTCACATATTTACAACAGTCAGATTCCATTGTCAACCAATAGTAACCTGCCCTTAACATCTTCTTAGCCATCGCGTGTCCATTGGCATGGGTGCCAAAGGATCCTTCATGGATTTCTTTTATCAACATATCTGCTTCGTGTCTATCCACGCATCTGAGCAAGATCATGTCATAATTTCTCTTATACATCACATCATCATTCAAGAAGAAACTACCAGCCAATCTTCTCAAAGTTTTCCTATCCTTCTTGGATGCCCCAAGTGGGTACTCTTGATTCTGAAGAAAGCATTTAATATCATAATACCAAGGTTTATCATCAACCACCTCTTCAACTACAAACACATGAGCTGGTCTATCAAGACGCATCACATTAATCTTTGGCACATCATTCCAATGATTCACCACAATCATGGAGGATAAAGTCGCTAAAGCATCTGCCATTTGATTCTCTGCTCTTGGTATATGGTGAAACTCAACTTTATTGAAGAAAGTTGACAACCTTCTTGCATAATCACGATAAGGAATCAAATCAGGTTGACGTGTCTCCCACTTCCCTTTAATCTGATTAATCACTAAAGCTGAATCTCCATACACATCAAGAATCTTGATTCTTAAATCGATAGCTTCTTCCAAGCCCATAATACACGCTTCATACTCAGCCGCATTATTTGTGCAATTGAAAACCAACCTTGCAGTGAAAGGAATATGAGAACCATGAGGAGTAAAAATAATTGCACCAATACCTCTGCCATATTCATTAACCGCCCCATCAAAAATCAAACCCCAACGGGATCCAGGCTCAGGTCCTTCTTCATGTAATGGTTCCTCACAATCTTTAACCTTTAGATACATCACATCCTCATCAGGAAAGTCAAACTGAATAGGTTGATAATCATCAATTGGCTGGTGTGCCAAATGATCAGCCAAAGCACTTCCTTTTATCGCCTTTTGAGTTCGATACTCGATATCATATTCTGATAACAACATTTGCCAACGAGCAATCCTCCCAGTTAAAGCAGGCTTTTCAAAGATATACTTGATTGGATCCATTTTAGATATCAACCAAGTTGTACAATTCAACATATACTGACGGAGGCGCTTGGCAGCCCAAGCTAGAGCACAACATGTCTTTTCAAGCATCGTGTACCGAGACTCACAATCAGTGAATTTCTTGCTTAAATAATAAATGGCAAATTCTTTTCTCCCGGATTCATCTTGTTGACCCAGAACACAACCCATAGACTCTTCTAGCACGGTCAAATACATGATCAAAGGTCTTCCTTCTACAGGAGGAGACAAAATAGGAGGTTCAAGCAGATACTCTTTAATTCTTTCGAAAGCTTTCTGACAATCTTCTGTCCAAACACAACCCTGATCTTTGCGGAGAAATTTGAAAATCGGTGCACATGTGGCAGTCATATTGGATATAAATCGAGAGATATAGTTCAAACGTCCCAAGAATCCTCTTACTTGTTTTTCTGTTCTGGGTGCAGGCATCTCCTGGATAGCTTTAACTTTACCAGGATCAACTTCAATGCCTTTCTGACTGACAATAAAGCCTAACAATTTTCCAGAACGAACACCAAAAGTGCATTTATTAGGATTCAGACGGAGCTTGAACTTTCTCAAACGTTGAAACAACTTCAATAAATTTTTAATATGATCTTCTTCAGTCTTCGACTTACAAATCATATCATCCACATAGACCTCAATTTCTTTATGCATCATATCATGGAACAGAGTGGTCATAGCTCTCTGGTACGTTGCACCAGCATTTTTTAAACCAAAGGGCATCACTCTGTAACAGAATGTTCCCCAGGGTGTAATGAATGTTGTTTTTTCCATATCCTCAGGTGCCATCTTTATTTGATTATAACCGGAAAATCCATCCATAAATGAAAAGATATTGAACTTAGCAGTATTATCTACCAACAAATCAATGTGTGGTAGTGGAAAATCATCTTTTGGACTTGCTTTATTCAAATCTCTATAGTCAACACACATTCGGACTTTTCCGTCTTTCTTTGGAACAGGCACGATATTGGCCACCCATTGAGGATATTCGACGGTCACAAGAAAACCAGCATCAATCTGCTTTTGAACCTCTTCTTTAATCTTCACTGCCATGTCAGGATGAGTTCTTCTCAATTTCTGCTTCACGGGTGAACATTCAGGCTTTAATGGCAAATGGTGCTCCACAATACCAGTATCAAGACCAGGCATGTCTTGATAGGACCAAGCAAACACGTCAACATATTCTCTAAGAAGCTCTACCATCCTCTTCTTAACATCTGACTGAAGCAGTGCCCCAATCTTGACTTCTTTTTTATCATCATCGGAACCCAGATTAACCAATTCCACCGGCTCTTCATGAGGCTGAATGGTCTTCTCCTCGTGCTCAAGCAATCGAGAAATCTCATCAGGAATTTCTTCAATATCCTCCTCTTCCGCTTCAAACACAGGGAACTCAAAGCTGGGAGGGGGCATATGGTCATTGTTTCCAATGGGTTTAACAATCAATCTGCACAATGATTTTATGTTTGATTTTAGAATATGAACAAAAAAAATGAAAATATTATGCAGATAAGAGTGATTATAACATTATTATACTTTTTTCGGTTTTTTATGTTACCATTTTTCAGAAGTAAAGCAAAAAAGGAAAACAACATATGGATAAGCAGAAAAACATTTTATTGATGATGATAAAAGTTGAAACAAAGCCCTCACAAATTCACTTTCACCTTGGGCAGAGTGAAAGGATTTTTGAAAGAAACAAAAACAAATTACTTTGAAACATGAACAACAGTAGGAACATCAACAGCGATCCAATTCTGGCATATCAATCCACGTGTCACAAAGTTGGGCATTTCTTCCTCTTGGTCATCTTCAAGAATTGCAGCTGTAGAATGATCTTTGCAATGGATGAACCCAACACTTCGAAAGACTTCATGAATACTCTTCAGCTCTTTTTGGGTTGAACCAGATGTAAAACCCAAACCAGCTCTATCTCTTTTCTCAACAACTTCAATGATTCGGCCCCATCCATGAGCTTGGCCATTATCCACTACATGCTGTGCATCTTTTAGAGAAGACATGGACACCCCATCCTTCTTAACAGCTTTATCAACCACAGAAAGAGCCTGAAACGAAGTTCCAACATCCTCTTCCGCATCGATATAAGAAAAAGACGACAAACTGCTTACCAACATAGCCTGTTCTCCACCAACAACGACAAGTTTACCATTCTGCACGAATTTTAACTTTTGATGCAGCGTCGAAGTAACAGCTCCAGCTTCATGGATCCATGGGCGTCCTAGAAGACAACTGTAAGCAGGACGAATATCCATGACTTGAAAAGTGATCTGGAAAAAACACGGACCAATCTTGATAGGGAGATCAACCTCTCCAATCACGGTTTTCCTCGATCCATCAAAGGCTTTCACAATGACCCCACTGAACCTCATAGGAGTACCTTGATAAGATAATCTGGACAAAGTAGATTTTGGCATCACATTCAACGATGACCCAGTATCAACCAGCACATTGGATAGAGCGTCTTCCTGGCAATTCATGGAAATATGGAGAGCCAAATTATGATTTCTTCCATGATCAGTCAACTCTTCATCACAAAAACTCAGATTATTACACGCAGTGATATTGGCAACAATGCTATCAAACTGATTTACATCACTTGATTGACCAGACTCTACAGAAGTCTTCAACTGAATTTGCTTACTCCCAGTATCTTCACTTGTCTTTGAAGGCACATTATCAAATACTCGACCACTTCTGTTTACACGTCCGACATCAGCGATAGTCACAACTGAGGGAAGAGAAGGAATGGGAACCTCTTTTCCATCCTCCAACATAGTAGCATTGTATTTGTAGGGAACAGCTTTATCGGATTCATACGGCGTCGGGCCAGGCAAACGGATAACCAAAGGCGTCACAGCAGATTTCTGACTGTTGTAAGAAATTACAACCCGCTCAGGAATATTGAAACGTGGGACTATGACATTCACCTCGTTCTCCACTTCATTTCTGTTTGCAGTAACCTGAATCAAATTCTCATCCATCATCTTTTGTAAGTCCCTTTTTACAATCACACACCCTCGAGGGTTCACAGAACAAATACAACAGGCGGCATAATCATGCTCAATATCATGGAACTCACTCAAAGTAGCATGCATTTCAACAAGCGATCTCCGAATCCAGCGAATGTCGAAAATACGGTATGTACCAGGACAACCATATACCATATTAACAGTTGCATTACCATGCTTAGGAAACGGATTTGATTGCACATTAGGGTTGGTATCTTCAAAAGACAGGATACCGCTTTTTACGAGCTTTGCAACTTCATGCTTCAGAGGATAGCAATTTTCAATATCGTGTCCAGGGGCACCTTGATGAAATGCGCAATGAGCATCTGGCTTATACCACCATGGAATTTCAGTTGGAACAGCCGGCAGATCACGAGGTTGAACCAAATTATTCTTTATTAAAGCCGGAAAGAGCTCAGTATATGTCATTGGAATGGGATCAAATTGTGTTTTCCTCTGTGTACGACCTTGTTGAGTTGTCTTCTCTTGGAAACGTGGTTGATAACTTGCAGTAGCTTGAGCGGTAGGGGTGTTACTGACAACAGGCATAACAGATGCTACTTGTTGTTGACGACGACTACCATTGTTGTTCACAACTCTGCGTCTTCTAGACCTTTCCTGAGATATAGCATTAGTTTCTCCCTCTTTTTTCTTAGGGAACCCAACACCAGGTTTTTTTGTACTTCCAGAATTTCCTTCTTTTATCAGACGTCCCTCGCGGACAGCTTCCTCTAGTCTCATCCCCATATTAACCATTTCCGTGAAATCACTAGGAGCGCTCGCAACCATCCTTTCATAGTAAAATGAATCCAGAGTCTTCAGAAAAATCTCGGTCATTTCTTTCTCTTCAAGCGGAGGGCTTATCTGAGCTGCAATTTCACGCCATCTCTGCGCATATTCTTTAAAAGTTTCTTTCTCTTTTTGAGACATTGCGCGAAGCTGATCACGGTCTGGCGCCATATCGAGATTATACTTATACTGACGAACAAAAGCTTCACAAAGATCGTTGAATGTCTTGATTTGTGTACTATCGAGTCCCATATACCACTTCAGCGCAGCACCAGTAAGACTATCTTGAAAATAGTGGATCAACAACTGATGGTTGTCAGTATAGGTAGACATCTTTCTAGCATACATAATCAAATGACTTTGCGGACAAGTGTTCCCTTTGTATTTTTCAAATTCCGGAACTTTGAACTTAGCGGGAATCTTCACATTTGGAACAAGGCAAAGCTCGTGAGTATTCTTTCCAAATAACTCCTTTCCCCTTAAAGCCCTGATTTCTCTTTGCATTTCAGCAAACTGATCTTGAAAGTCATCTATTCGATCCATAACATCCAAACTCTCGCTCGGAGCAGTATGGAAAATTTGTTCTTCAGTATAAGGCATAGCGTGAGTTACAGGCGGTGGCACAGGTATGACAGTAGGAACAACCGGAACTTCAGCATTAGGAACAACATTAACCACAGGAGGTGGTACAGCCATGACAGCAGGGAGTCTAGAACTTTCGGGAACAGGAGGTCGATATCCCTCTGGCACATAATTGTTAGGCATGCCCCAAGGGAAACCAACAGGCATTTGATATTGAGAAGTATTAATCGGGGCCACAGAAATGGGCGTTGATCCGATTTCAGAAATCACGGTTCCTTGGACAGGAGAAGGAGGAGGTAGTGGTGGCTAATTCTGAGCAGCCACCAAAGCTTCCATTGCGGCAGTCAGTCTTTCCAAACCATCTTTCAGAGTTGATACCTCTTCACGGAGCTCGCGGTTCTCTTGTTGCAACTGATCCATCTTTTTCTTAGAATTAGCCCGGGTGTTGTAGTGATGCGACAGCTTGACTGAAGGAAGGCCAAAAGAAACAAATAAGACATCTGGAAAAGGCAACACACAATGCACGATGATGCGAATGCAAATGCAAAATGCAGGTGTTTCAACCAATTTTCAAGGATCTTTAAAATATAAAGCAATTACAAACATCATAAAGAAAAATAACACTTCTTGAAATACTGATAAACATCTCATTTCATTGAATATTGGAAAAAGTTACACTTGGAAGTACAAAATACAATAATATCAAAATAAGAAAAAGCTAGGTCCTAAGGAACATCTGATGACGATCCAAGCTGATACTTCCTTCGGAGTCTCTTAATCTCTTTCTCATAGTTGTGCTTCATGGTGATCTTCTCTAGCACAAGCTGATCCACAATACCCTTCCAAGCACCAGAAGTAGGAGGATGTGCTGATGGAGTAGTAGAGGAAAATAAATCCTCTGCATGCCTCTTCACAGCGCGCCGCTCAAGTAACTCTATCAAGTCATCTTTCTCCTTCATCTGTTTTTGCAATTCCATCTTCTCTTTGTCAGAAGCTTGAAACTTACTTTCCCACATCTCTTTCTCTTCCTTCATCTTAGCCAAAGCATCTTGAAGTGTCTTCACATCATCAGAAGAAACAGGGATTGCCGTAGGGAGTGGCGTAGAGATCACAGTAGTCAGAGGTTTCTCAATAGGGTAAGGCATCTTAAGCTCCATAGCCCTCTTCTTCACCCAAAGCGTGTAAGGTTCTAAAGCAATGCAAACTTGTCTTCCAAGCTCCCCTCTACCCAACCTGTGAATCTTAGTCCAGGCATGAGCCATTCTTCTTCTCAAACCAAGAGAATCATCCCCTCCTTGAAAGAATAAACCCTCTA
The DNA here is from genome assembly GCA_963859935.3 of Lathyrus sativus. Classification (NCBI taxonomy): domain Eukaryota; kingdom Viridiplantae; phylum Streptophyta; class Magnoliopsida; order Fabales; family Fabaceae; genus Lathyrus; species Lathyrus sativus. The sequence continues at coordinate 92,650,198 of OZ012741.1, forward strand.
ATAAAATATTCTTAGGCCTATCCTTCAGCATATAACCCAGCTGACGGCGAGCTAGACTCGGGTTGTAGTTAATTCCGCCTTGTATTCCAAGAAGAGGAACATTGGCGAATTCTCCACAACTATCAATAATCTGGACATTATCGTAAACCAAAGAAGACCAAGTGATATCAGTATGCGTAAGAGACATAATCCTTTGAGACCACCTTAAGCAATCCTTGTTTTTCCTAAAAGCAGATGTCTGAGGTAAGTGTGAAACGAACCAATTATACAACAGAGGTATACAGCAAACAATGGTACCGTTTCCCTTAGAAGTCCTACTATGGATGGAAAAATAAGTATCACCAAGCAAAGTTGGAACAGGGTTCCCAATCGAGAAAATCCTAATAGCATTAATGTCCACAAAATTATCAATATTAGGAAACAAGACTAGTCCATAGATGAGTAAAGCCAATATAGCCTCAAACGCCAATGTGCGACCAATGTCAGCAAATAAAGTAGCCTTCTCAATCAAGAACTTAGCAGTTAAACCCTTGAGGCCTCCCTTAGTCTTTAGATTTGCATCAATATCCGACTTCGTCAAATGGGTAGCTTCAGCAATATCTTGAGGTTTAAGAGCTTCCTCCAAACCAGTATACGGGACCTTATCAGAAACCGGTACACCCAACAAATAAGCATATTCTTCCAAGGTCGGCATGAGCTGATAATCGGGAAATGTGAAGCATCGGTACATAGGATCATAGAACTGCATAAGGGTATTCAGAATTCCGTCTTCAATATTGGTAGAAAGAACAAATAAAAGTCTCCCATAACGAGATAAGAAGCCTGAACGATCATCTACCAAGGACACTAGCTTTCTCAACTCTGTAAGATCAGGAGCCCGAAAACCGTACTTCTGAGTGTTTCTCCTTCCAATATCAATAATCAACAATATCTGCGATGTTTGCAAAAGAAAATCTCTGAGATCCTTAAAAACCAGCTGAAACACAATGCTCATGAATGCATGAGTTCAAGATGCAACACCCACAAACAAGACATACAAAGCACACAGGTTCAAAGGTTCGGCACGAGCATGGAGCCAAAGGTAAGAATCAACCAACCCACAATTGTATGTACTATGGTTATATCATCACCTGCAGAACAAGGTTCTAAAAAGTTCCCAGAATCATAATTCCATCTTTTGGATATTATCGGCTTAAACGACTACTCGTCGGCCAACAATATTCTCAAGAGAAACTCATCTGAGTGTGGTATCGCGTAACGACCAATTCAAGTCTACACCTGAACAGCCACCGCACCACGTCCTAATAAGGCCAAGATGGGTTAAAGGGTTCTAAGGTCCTCAGCTTCTCAGGCTCCCAGTCGGAAAAAAGTAATATCAATTACGACTACTCGTAAGACATCAGTAATTTCCAAAGGGGCCTCCACCGAGCGGGGGATCTCAAGTCAGCTTAGTAAGGACTACTCCACGTAAGCCAACAAGACTATACCACCCTCCTATCATAAGTGCACTCAAGTCCGGGTTAGGACTTATCTCACCACACAAATTACCAGGCACCAAAACAGAACAATCAATAACAAACAAGTCAAACAGAAAGCGAGAAATAAATCAAAGTAGGCGAAACCCACTAGGAACCGTTGGAGTCCCCAGCAGAGTCGCCACTTTTCTGTAGCGGTAAAAATCGTGAGTGTAAGTTATTGACTAACTTAACTCAAAGAAAACAAGAGTCGCCACCGCACTTTTATTTTATCCAAATAAAGGAAAGGAAAAAGAGCGAACAAAACCAAAGAGTTCTAAAATAAGAACACGAGACAGAGATCGGGGTAAGGGGGTTGGTTACGCAATGGGAAGGTGTTAGCACCCAAAACGTCTATAGTACTCTATAGGAGCCCTTTGAAATATTTACGCTTTTTGGTTTGAAAATGGTTTGTTTGAAAAGAGATTGGGGAGATGAAAAGAGAATTATTTTTTTATATTTTTGTGTTTGGAGAGACTTATCGTCTCATGCCTACGTACCCATAAAGTGCAATATGGAATCAAAACCCCGTAGTTCGTGGTACAAATGACAAAATTTTGTTGGTTTTGATTGATTTTAGATGTAAAGACAAGTCGTCATTTCAAGGAGAAAACTGCGACTATCCACCCACGAGTATTAAGACAACATTTGCGTCACATAAAGATGGAGGATTTGCTTGGATTATCAACAAGACTATCACTCAACATCAACGTGGAAAATGTCAAAGTCTTAATAATATGGGGAACAGGAGATTTACATCTCAACTATAGAAATGAATCATGTCTAAACTTTATGAAAAGTTTTAAAGTGAAAAAGTGCATAAAGGCACAAAAAGAGTTGATGAGTTTTTGTATTTTTTATGTCTTTTAAAATTGGTCAAAGCATGATTAACATTGATTGACTTTTATTAAGAAAGAAACAAAGTTTTAAAAATCACTTGACGAAAGTCAAGGTTTTATTGCGAAAGCGGTTTTGAATTTTGAAACCAAGAAGGTTTTGAAAGAGGGAGAAAGTTTTGAAAATTTAAGAAGGGGAGGAGATGAAGTGACTATCCTAAAAAACAAAATAAGAGCTAGAGATAAGAAAGATCTAACCGACTTGTAGCACACTCCAAAGCAAGCAAAAAGAATTCCATCCGATTTAAAGTATAAGCCAGTGATCGAGCCAAATAAAGGCTAAGATTCAAAATTCTCCAAGCATAGGGAAGAAAGTCCTAATCCTAAGTCCAAAATGTCCATGAAGTCCAAGGTCTAAGAATGGTCCAAGAGTATAACCACAAAATTAATAGCACCAAATTTTTTAGATGTTTTATCCTTTATTAGTGTTTTGAACAAAGTATGGTCCAAGTGGACAAAAGAAAAATGTCATAAACATAAACAAAGATATGGTATGTAATGATAAAATGGAAGCATAAAAGTAAAAAAATAAAGAGTAAGAAGAGAATATAAACAAAATTAAACAAGGATATTGTTAGTGAATTAGTGGTTAGTGGTTAGAACATATGATCAATGATGATTAATTCTCGCACTTAGACCAAGATTAATGAAAATTCATTAGAGGATTGATAGAATCAAAGCCTCCTAACAATGATTTTCATAGGTATTGGAGTTAAGACAAGCAACTAAACATACTTGGACTTTTAAACGTAAGTTTGAGCCACGAATGATCATTTTCCGATTAAGGGACAATTTAGCGCTATGTTAAGCAATTGTAATCGGGTTTATGTAGAAACCACGACTATCTGAGGCCGGTCAATAAAATGTTAGTGTTAATACATGTTAGAGAAATGATATATAAATCACTCTCCTAAAACATGCCACACAAAAAGAAAAGAGGTGGTGATCTCATCATAATCAAGATTTTTCATCAATTAATCAAAGGTAATCTATCACTATTCCAAAGTAAGGAGAATTATCTCAATGATTATTCGTCCATAGTTTTGAAATAATGAAGATTAATCAACCTTGATAATCAACAATCTATGATCCATAGATTTCATCGATCAAAAATAAAAAGAAGAAAAAAGAAAATGAAATCACAATTTGAATCTCGAATCGATTAAATTATCGTCAATATCAATCACCTCTCTTGGTGGATAAAATCAACACCCAAAGTCCATTGATATTGATGAAATCTTATCAAAATCAAGATCCAAAACAATCAACACTTAATCAAAATATTTTTAAATAATTTTTTAAAAGCTTTTTCAAAAATGAAATTAAAATACAAATTTAATAATAAAAGAAAAATGTGGAAAAATCCACATAGTTAAGTTCTGAAAGAAATGAAAAAGAAAATAAAAATAAACAAATAAAAGAAAAGTATAATTGAAAAGTAGAAAGAGAAAACGAAACAGAGTTATCTTCTTCTTCTAGCTCTCACACGCGAAAACATTCACGACCATGGATGCTTGCTTAAATCACAACGGCGGGACGCGAAAAATACGCGGTTGCAATCGAAATCAAGAGCTCTTCACAATGGTACCAACAATTCAAAGAATCACAACAAAAGATAACGGATCGAAAATGACGGTGAAGCTCAATCTACCTTCAAACTCAGGTAAGAAATCAATCCAAACTTCTTCTTGCTTCTCTTCTTCTTCTGAACGAATCTCTGGTTGAATTGATCTGTGTTTGAGGTTGATTTGAAGTTAATTTGATGGAAGAAAGTATGAGAAGAGAATCTGAGCAAAAGGTTTTGTATTGAGGAATTGAGGAAGAAAATCAGCAGAGATTTTTTGGCTTGAAAAGCTTGAAGAATAGAGTGAGGGATGAATTCTATTTATAGATGAGAATGAGTGAAAAATGATTTGCCGTTTGTGATAATTTTCTGCCGTTTTGAAGTGGGTGTTTACGCGTGAGCTTTTGCTGAACAAAATATTCATGTCGTTTTTTTTTGCAATTTCTCATTTCAGCTCACTTAGGTGACGTGGATAGCTTGTGGGGTCAGCTACATGGCTGAGATTATATTCACATGGCTTGCAATATGGCTTGGATAAGTGATGAAATGTTTCCTCAGCTCAACCTCAATTTCGAGCCGTTTTCGCTCTGCTCATCTCTGGATGAAATCTCTTCCGAAGATTACCAATGGGATCACCCCTGCTGAAGCAAGGTAACCCACTGTCTAGCATCAATGACACAGTCGTGATGATCTCTTCCATATGTCGACGGACAACAAGATATCCTTTCACACACAATCTTAAAAATTGGTTCCATGTATCACTCTTCATAACACCAGATGGATCCGGTAATTGTGTCATCTCGTGACTCAGCTTAAAATGTGCACTTTCAAAACGCATATTCCCACCTGGAGAAATTTCTAGAATGAAACCGAAGTCGATATGAACAAGCCTTCCAGCAGTAGGCTGTTGCATGTAAGAAACATTTGTCCATACATTGCGTGTGTAACCTCTTTTTCTCATATTCTGAAACATCACTCACCAACATAGTAGCTGTAATCATATCGTGTGAAGCGGCATATAACTGGATGCGATTCTCATCAACATTCACTTCAACAAAGATTCTTTCATCCAAACAAGCTTTCCTAAAACGTGAAACATGACCAAGCAAATTACTGTTGGATTTCCCACAAAATCTTTTGAGAAGAAAAGTGCCAAAACCAGTCAATGTCAACAATTTCTTTTGCTCTTGACTTCAGTATGGCGTTAATATCTTGTATTCTCCCTGCCATTTTGGAAGAGCCTGAAATATTGAGAACGTTGCTCGTCCTATTTTCAATTGATTTGATCGACACAACATCATCATTGGCAGTATATTTGAATTCCGGAGTCATCAAAGAATCACTGGTTGACATGCTCTCATCTAGTGAAACAGAACCACTAAAGGTGTTACTAGGAGAAATATCCATCAATCTTGGAGCACAGGCCACACCATCAGGACAAACAGCACCATCATTGCTTGGCGCAACGGAGAGTTGAACTTCAGACTTAGTTTGACTAGCATGTTAGAACGTTCCTGCAAGGACCTTGACAGAGCTGCATTATCAGCAGCAGACCTGAGGAGTTCCTGTTCAAAGTTCCGTATTCTGGCCTCAAACTCACCCTTAATCTTATCCAATTGCTTGGTTTTTGCAAGGGTGACTTCCTGTATTTTCAGTTCATGTTCTTTTTTCAGGTTTCTTATCTGTCGCATACACTCCTTAAGAGCACCATCTAACCGCGATGCCTGATCCTCAGCAGTAAGTTTTGAAAGAGTGACAGATTCTAGATGGTTCTTCAACGCCAAAGCTTCTGCTTCTGCCTTTTCCCAGCCTGAGACAGCATCTTCAGCTACTTTAGCATGTTGTTTTACCAAACCTTCCTTGGTATTTATCTCTATGTTTGCTGCTGATACATTGCTGAATGAAAAGTCGACATGAAATATCATCGCAAAATGGCGACATATATTGACAACAAAATCATCTGCAGAATCTTGTGAGATTTGGCTCACCATTGGCAGCAATGATAGTCATTAAAAGAATCTTGAAAACAGATTTCTCAGCCATAAGTTGAGTCTTCGTCTTAACTCCTAAGTCAGACTTTACATCAATTGGCTCAGACCTGCGTGAAGACTGATCAACCGTAGAAGCCAACAATGTAAACAGCTGTTTGGATGTGCTTCTCTCATCAGTAACAGTTCCAGGTAAATTGAGTTGAGGTGATAAGCACACACAAAGGAACTTTAAAGCCTGCTTTCGATAGAAAGCATCCATGCCACAATTATTGACTTCATGTCTTGCCTGGTTGTCAACTTGCTTCAGTGGTCTTGTTTTCTTGCCTTTAAGCTGCGCAAGAATATCAAGTTGCATTGAGTGTGGCAAAGCAGCTAAAACAGCTAAATCAACTTCATCATTCGCTGTAGGCAATATCGTCTCTTCGTCTGCATCCGAAGAATTACTTACAGTAGATGTCCCTCCTTCGAACTGACAATGATCTTTATTGGATGGATTTCAAAATGATCAAAGTAAATCCGCTGACTCTCTGAGTCACTAAGAGATGTTCTCCAAAATGAAGCAAGTTTCAATAATGTCTCCTCATCAAGGTTCAAATCCATAGGCTGAAGAAAAATTGATGAGTATCTAAATTGCTTCACATTTGAACTGGACGTGAGTATAACAAAAACAACCTTCAGTACCCTATCATTTGGTTCACTGCAATCCAATTGATGCCTGCGAAGCATTGATGCAAAAGGAGCTCCGGTCCGCTTAAGCTCCAAGTTCATGTACTGTATACTGAGCTGGTTATATTTCTGATGATTATTAGAAATAGTAACCATGTGAAGATTCTCAAGCTTCACGACTACAATTAGTGTAAAATCTTTGCGCTCATTTTCATCTTCCTGTGTTACATGTTCAAGTACGTGAACCGCAAGCCAGGAAACTCTCAGTTGAAATTTTGCATACAAATCAAGAACTGCATCCTTCTTGAAACTATCAGAGATCTCACAAATTCGCAAAACTCGGGTTGGCCCTTCTGCGTATATTTCATAGCCCACTTTTGTGATCTCAAAGGCATCCGGCTCACTGATCGTATCTCTTGATCTGTAATATACACAAAATTTCCTCATCTACAACAACAACAATATTTGCTGATTTTGCTCTCTTGCTCTCCTCAGATGAAGGTTATTTGACTTGAGCTTAGTTTATAAGAAACATCCTCATTGCATTCTCGTCAAGACCACCTTTTGCCTATAAATCAACAAGAGCACAACCAACAAACAGTCCCTCTGCACCTTTAGTTTCTTTACTTTTAAGATAAACACTCAAACATATGATTTTGCAAGGAAAGAACATGACAAAAATCCAAATTTCGTTAAATGGGCATGTAACTATTTTCCTCATGAAGATAACTCTAGTACCATGAACTTCATTTGAGGAACCAATATCAAACATAAGCATAACGAATTGAAATCTTGATTCTCTTGTTCTTGAGAAGCCTTTGATGAAAACATCACTGTAACTTGATAAATCTGACTTTGAATCAAACTTCTCACGCATCATTACTTGATAATCCAATGGATTTCAATACAAGACAAATTGACATTGAACAATCTCATTTCCTGAGACAATAACCCACCACCACGGGTAACTTATAGTTGAAGCAAACTCTTGATAGTTTGACCAAGATCAAACGTCCATCTGATTTAAACTTGAATGAATTTCTTTGCCATTAATCTCACACACAGAGAAAAAGAAGAAACAAACAAATTGAAAAAATATTTTTGATACTTTGGTTAGATGTTAGTAAACAGAAACAAACATAAAGAAAGTAAGAAACCCATAAGGGTGCGAAAGCTAAAAATATGACCTTGTTTGTGGAATGATATGCCAATGAAATGTGGGATCTTAGGGGTAAAAATTAGGGTATTACAAGTACCAAGTCATAATTCCTCCTGTAGAGTACACCATCTTGGTTCAGATAGAAATTTCTAGCCAACCTCCTCAAGGTCTTCTTATCCCGGGACGAGGCCCCATGCGGATACTCCTGATTCTTGAGAAAATTCTGGATATCATAATACCATGGTTTGCCATCAGAGGTTTCCTCTAGTGTGAATACAAATGCTGGCCTATCGAGGCGCGAGATGATTCTTGGAGCATCATTCCAAAAATTCACCTTATACATTAAAGATAACGTCGCCAGGGCATCTACCATCTGATTCTCCGCTCTCGGCACATGGTGAAACTCTACCCGATCAAAGAAAGGTAACAACCTCCTTGCATAGTTCATGTAAGGAATCAGATTAGGCTTCCAGGTCTCCCATTCTCTGTTGATCTGATTAACAACCAGCGCTGAATTTCCATATACATCTAGATTCTTGATCCTCAGATCAATGGCTTCTTCCAACCCCATAGTGCACGCTTCATATTTGGATTCGTTGTTGGTGCAGGGAAATGTCAACCTGGCAGTGAATGGGATATGAGAGCCATAGGGAGTCATGATGATTTCCCTAATTCCGCTACCGTAAGAGTTAACAACACCATCAAATATCATCTGCCATTACGAACCCTTCTCCGGACCTTCATCGGGTAATGACTCATCACAATCCCTCATTTTCAAGAACATGATGTCTTCGTCAGGAAATTCAAATTTCATTGGTTGATAATCATCAATCGGTTGCTCAACGAGATATTCCGACATAACACTCCCCTTGATAGCCTTCTGGGAGACGTATTGAATATCCTATTTTGTCAGGACCATCTGCCATCTGGCAATCCTTCCCGAAAGTGCTTGTTTTTCAAAGACGTACTTAATCGGATCCATCTTTGAAATCAGCATGGATGTATGGTTTATCATATACTGTCTTAGGCGTTTGGCAGCCCAAACGAGTGCGCAACATGTTTTTTTTCCCAACATTGAGTACCTGGATTCACAATCTGTGAACTTTTTACTCAAATAGTATATGGCGTGCTCTTTTCTTCCAGTCTCGTCGTGTTGACCGAGAACACAACCCATGCTTTTCTCAAGAACCGTTAGATACATTATCAATGGTCTCCCAGCTACTGGAGGTATCAGTATCGGAGGCTCCTGCAAATATTCTTTTATTTTATCAAATGCCCTTTGGCAATTTTCATTCCAGACGACCGCCTGATCTTTCTTTAACAATTTGAACATGGGTTCACACATGACTGTGAGATGAGATATGAACCTAGCAATGAAGTTCAATCTACCCAAGAAACCACAAACCTCTTTCTCTGTTTTCGGTGCTGGCATATCTTGAATTGCTTTTATCTTTGTAGGATCGACCTTGATTCCTTTTTCACTGACAATGAACCCTATCAACTTTCCTGACCGTACACCAAAAGTGCACTTGTTCGGATTCAACCTCAGGCTGAATTTCCTTAGCCTTTCAAACAGCTTCAAAAGGTTCACCAGATGTTCCTCCTCCGTCTGTGACTTTGCAATCATGTTATCAACATAGACTTCGATCTCATGATGAATCATATCATGAAAGAGCATCACCATTTCCCATTGATAGGTTGCCCCTGCGTTCTTCAACCCAAAAGGCATTACCTTATAACAGAAAGTCCCTCATGGTGTAACAAAAGTTGTTTTATCCATATCCTCCGGTGCCATTTTAATCTGATTATATTCGGAAAAACCGTCCATGAAGGAAAACATGGAATACTGCGCAGTATTATCAACCAATACGTCAATGCGGGGGAGCGGGAGATCATCCTTCGGGATCGCTTTATTCAAGTCTTTATAATCAATGCACATCCTTACCTTACCATCCTTCTTTGGTACAGGTACGATGTTAGTTACCCATGGATGGTAAGTTGTCATGGCAAGAATTCCTGCGTCCAAATGCTTCTGGACCTCTTCTTTGATTTTTACCGCCATATCAGGTCTAGTCCTTTTAAGCTTCTACTTAACAGGCAGACACTCTTCACGCAAAGGCAAGCGATGAACCATAATATATGTGTCAAGACCGAGCGTATCTTCATATGACCTAGCAAAGATATCACTATACTCTCGGAGCATTTCAACCAATCTTTGCTTGACGTAACTCTACAATGTGACCCTTATCCTGACTTCTCTTCTGGCTTCCTCGGTACCCAAGTTGACGACCTCAATTTCTTCCTGGTGAGGCAAAATGATTTTCTCTTCTTGTTTCAGTAGCCTGGCGAGCTCTTCAGGTAAGTCTTCATCTTCATCAATCTCCTCTTCGACTTTAAATATCAGATTATCAAAGTCAAAGCGAGTCATAGAGGGTTCTGGAGCGGTGTCATCTGCAATGTGAAACCTGCAATAGAGAACACATCCTCTTGATCATCTTCCTCCCACCGAGGGGCAGTATTCCCATGCAAAGCACACGTAGGTCCGGGAATATGAACTCCTATCTGATTTCCTCCGCCCGGAGGGATAACAACTATATGACTAGTATTAGCATGTGGCATACCACCCTCATTACGAGGAGGAACGGTAGCAGTCCCACCGTGAAGCACACCGCTCCCGTTAACCCTAACAATTAACGGTTGCACCAAAGTCCTTAGTTGTTCTTGTCCATTTGCAACACCTTGCATCATATCCATGAACTAGGCCATCCTGTCACGGAACTCCTGAAGTTCAGCTTGAATCTGATCCATAATCTTGCGTTGATTTCCCCGAGTGGCGTAACGATGAGTCGCTTGGTTTTCAATCCTGAAACAAACTGAGCAAACCACATAGATAAGGTTAACGGTTTCGGAGTACCTGCGATGTAAAATGCAAAATGATGCAGTATGCAGACATGTAAATATGCATTAGGGAAAATTTCCCCTCGATTCTAGTTCCGCGAGAACAACAAGACAATGGAAAGCCAATAGATAAGCATAGCAAACTGTTCATAGATAAGATGAGAGCCAAGAGTCAATATACAACACAACACTGAATACAACGGAATCAAAATGACCTCATCCAACAAGTCTGGTGATGGTCAAGGTACATCATAACAACAAACTACAAAGAGAGGAAACATAAAAAATAATGGCGAGCCTGGAACTCCTTCAACAACTCTCTCGTATCTGCATGATCTGGCCTGTCTACCAACCCTTGGATGAGCAATTCTCTCTGGCTAATGATGCTCTGCAAGCTCTGAACATAATCCTCCCAAGCTCCTTCATCAAATGCTTCCTCAAGCTTGCACCTCTTCACATCTGCTCTTGCCTTATAATCCTCCAAGGTTGCAAAAGCTTCATTCAATCTACAGTCGATTTCGCGCCGGAGTGAGGATTCAGCTGCAATCTTCTCATCCTTCACCTGAAGTTGAGCCTTAAACTTAGCAATCTGTTGCCGCAATTCATCTTCCCGCTCCTTGTTGTTTGTTAAGATGGCATTCCATTGTGCATTAAAATTTGAGATCTCCACATATGCTCTGTCCAACTCTTTCTTCTTGGAACTAAGAGCATCATTGACGCTCTTCAGATCTAAGCCCACACGCTCTCGGGCGCGAATCTCTGCAGTTAGTTCTCTACCCAACTTATTCACCAATTCAGTTTGCTTCTTAGATGAAAAAGTGGCTTCACACCTTTCGCTTCTGAGCTGAATAATATCTTTTTTCCAATTCCTCGTTTGCCTTATGCAACTCCACTTTCTTGGACCATAGCTGATTATATTTATGAATATCAACAGTAGTCGGCTCCTCAATCATCAAAGGATATAAAGGCTCACAAGGTAGAAATGGCATCAACAACCTCTCAGCTCTCTCCTGAATCCAAGTCATATAAGGCTCATAGACTCTGCTATTGCTCTTTCCCAAAGAAGACTTCCCCTTGGTGAATCTTGCTCTAAGCTTTCTCTACTCTAATCAGGGTCTCACTATCAATTACACAAGTGAAATACAGAGATTCCTGTATTTCTTCTTCCTTCGGACGTTCCCTTAGAGCATACCTAAACTGCCTCACTGCAAGAGATGGGTTGTAGTTAATACCTCCTTTTCTTCCAATCAACGGGACGTTAGGAAAACCACCACAACTATAGATAATCTCTATACCCAACTGATTTCTATCAAACCATATGACGTTCTTAGAGGTCAAGCCCATCAGTCCATCTGACCACTCTGAGGTACCTGCAATATCAACAAAAGGACCGGTCTTGGGAAGGTGACTGACAAACCATCTGTATAAAAGAGATACACAACAAGACACATTCTTCCCTCTTCGCTTCTCATTTTTGTAATGCACGGAATGATGCACATCTCCCAATAGTGTAGGCACAGGATTTCCCGAAGCAAAGATGTGGAAAGCATCCAAATCCACAAAGTTTGGAATATTCGGAAACAACATTATACCATATATGCACAGAGCTAATACAACATTAAAAACAATCCAACAACCCTCTTCCGCAAAACGTCGAGCTTTACCAACCAGGAAAGGCAATGGAAACCCAGGCATCCCGTTACTTCTGATCAATCTTCCTTCTAACTCAGAAGCGTCCAAATGAAGGGCATTAGCAAGCTTAGTCATATTAGGTTTGGCTTTAGTATGATAAAAAGGCACCTGATCTAGAACAGGAACTCCCAACAGCACAGAGAACTCCTCCAAAGTGGGCATCAGCACATAACCCAGAAAAGTGAAACACCTCAACTATGGATCATAGAACTAGAGCAAGGTGCGGAGACCTTCCAACTCAAACACTGAAGCTTTACAGACACATCCCAGAAGCTTCCCATATTCCTTCTTGAAATATTCCATTACAACATGATCAGCAACAAAGATCAAACTGAGCAGAGACCCTATGTCGGGAGTAGAAAAATTGTATACAACAACCTTCTTCAAACTAGGACCCATGTCAGAAATGGAATAACTCACTAGAATCGAGAGGAAAATATACATCTACAACATAAATACATGTCAATGTTAAATGCAAATGAAGATGAAAATGCAACAGGGGATCAAGATTGTCGTGCTGTTGACTGAAAAGAACCAGCGCTTCGCTTCGGCGAGAACACAACATTGATATAAGGAACCACTGTATCAAGGACCAAAAGTTCACATTGAAGAGAAAACCGGGTAGGTTGAAGGTCAAAGTTTCCTGCATAACCCTCCCCACTCACAGGTATGAACCTATCTCTGACAAGGTCTGGCATCCTATGCGGTCATCAGCGTCACAGACTTTCGAGAAACGATGATACATTCACCATTTCTGGTTTGGCATCATAGTCTAACGAAGCGGCCTCACTTAGCTGACTCCCAAATGATCGGTCTCCAAAGTCTACAGTTTTCAGATCCAACATCCCGGTCCTGACCAGCAGGATGAGATGTCTTCAAGGAAAACCTTGTCTGAACGCGAATTTCATGAGGACTAGTGCATATCTCCATACAGGTCCTCACTACTCTCCACTCTAATGCTATGGATATCCTCAAGCCTGGGTTTTGGCTTATCACTCAGTGGAACAGTCCCCCCCAACAACATAACAATAATGATATATAACAATGCTGGAAAGTAAAATGCAAATGCAATACTGTACAAATGCAACACATATACACACCCAAATATAAATACACAAGCGCTAGGATTGACTCGCATAGGGGATGGGAAAAGTCCCCAGCAGAGTCGCCAGCTGACGCATCGCCGCGAAGAGGGGCCGACAAGGATAGAAGAATCGCCACCGTTCGTTATTTATCCCAAGGTGAGGGAAAGGAAACGATTAGAGAAAACCTACAGAAAAGGGAAAAGACAGGCCATCTCAACCATATCTCGGGTTCAGGAGTCGGTTACGCAAGGGGAAGGTATGAGCACCCCTCATGTCCGTCGTACTCGACGGGATCCACGCTTGTTATCTATCTAAAGGGTGTTTATCTATCTAAGCTATAGGCCACAGGGACAAAAGAAAAGAAAAGAGACTCGATAGAGCATCGCCGCTCTATGCCTACGTATTCCCTTATGCAATGGGAAAGTCATAGTCAACGTAGTTCGAAAAACTACGGATGAAGGTGGGGGAAGGTTTCTCGCCAAGACATTGCCGTCTTATGCCTACGTATCCTCATCTGGTATGAGAAATCAGAGCAAATGGAGTTCGGGCTAACACGACCACAAATTGGTTCAAATGTTTTAGCCGAGTAGGGTTAAACCTTAGTTCTAGCAGTTAGGTGTATTGCTGCTCGACCATTGGAGACTTGGGCATTACCTGTTTGTGATAGAACCAAGAGTTAACAACACTCTCTTTATGAAAATGATTTTCCATTAATCCCGAAGGATAAAAAGGTTTGATGTTTGTTTTTTAGTCTTTTAAGAAGAAGTGAATTGAATTGTGTTTGTAATTCATGTTGCACTAAAGACTATGACTTAGGAGCGAATGCGTCGCATATCGTCCAAAGGACATACGCTAAACACTCTAAACATTTGAGAGGAGGCCCCCCAAACATCATTTCCCAAGTACTTAAGGATCGTAGCGTACAACACTTATTATCCTTTATTAGATGTTTTGAAGAAGTTATGAGATGAGAAGAGAGAAGACACAAGACTAAGGGGAAACTAACTCAACCCTAATGTTATCATGCAATGTGCTCCTATGATTGGGATTAAGAGGGGAAAACCTACCCTAATGTTATCATGCTTGGATTGAACACTTAATGTCTCTCCTACTCCCAAAGGGACTAGGAATCGTAAGGGATCATGGCAAATAAACCAAGCAAACACAAGATAAATCAATTACAAATGAAAGGGAATAAAAGGGATGCAAACATGAAATGCAACACAAAGAAAAGAGGGAGGAAAAAAGTGTGGGGCAACAACCACCACAAGCACATCTCAAGCTCTTAAATGCAAACAAATAGATGCAACACAGAACAAAATGCAAGTAAAAAGATGAACACTCATCACTTTGAACAACAACTACAAAAGTATGCATTCAAGTGGAAATCGAACACGCGTGTCGAAGAAATCATGATTAAACAATCAAGAACAGCAACACAATATCCAAAACATCTCAATACTAATGCATCATACTGATCCATGAGAATTCGAAGTGAAATGACACCAAAACAACCTCGAAAAACAGCAAAACAGGCCTGCTGGCACAGTGTTAATCGGTTAACACCAGGGGTTAACCGATTAACCAGTTGAAAATGTTTGAAAATTTGAATATTCGCACTGGTTAATCGATTAACCAGTTTGCACTGCATCTGGTTAACCGATTAACACTGTACCAGAGGCAGAAAACAGCAGCTCAAACGCACTTTTCAGCAATTAATCACTTCTCTAATAATCCAGATGATCATATAATCAATTATGCACGAAATTAACACCAAAAATCAGTGATTCAACAACATGCAAACGGATTCAAACAGCAAGATCTCAAATCACATGGCTCAAAATCAACAAAATCAATAAAAATGAAGATCAACATGATGATTATCCAAATAAGCTCCTCTAGATCAACTTCAAAATCCAGATCCACAATAGCACAAATATTGAATGGAGAATTGGAGATGATAAGGATGAAGGATGAAGATTTTAGCTCTAGAGTTCAATGATTCCAATGGAGAATCAAAGAATTCAAGGCGAGAAGAGCTTTAATGGAGTTTGGGAGATGGAAAAGTTGAGAGCAAAATTTAAGAGTGTATGAATTCTGAAAAATAAAATGGAATTATGAGGATTGTCTTTGTGAGGTTTGGAGCAAATCATTTAAATATGCTCTTGGTTTGGATCCAAATGTGGTTTGGAGTGTGGTTTGTGAAAATTGGAATGAGATTAGGAATGAGAAATTGGAGGGAATGTGAATTAATTTGAAAGTTAATCAAAATTCAAAGTGGTTTTAGATCCTTCCTTTGGTGTAAAATGAATTTCACAAATGATCAAAATGGACCCCAAAGTGGTTGCCTATTGAAAATTCATGTGCAGAGGAAAAATTTGCCTTGGTTAATCGGTTAACCATATGGGTTAATCGATTAACACCTTCAAAAATTCAAATTTGACCTGATTTTGACTTGGTTAATCGATTAACCATTTGGTTAATCGGTTAACACCTTAAAAATTTGAATTTTGGCGCCTTTTGGAGGGAAATGTGCACATTTGTCCGTTTTCATCCGTTCTAATCCCTGTTCAGCCTCTGAAACTTGCTCTTGAATACTACAACCATGAGAATGCTTGAGATAGCCTGAGTGCTGCCTCTTGATCTGAAAATATCCAGCAAAATAAAATAAAATCGGCCGCTCGATCATCGGGAAAAATAAATGTCGTAGCCGATGCTAGCTGTTTGGTCTCTCACACAAAAGAACACCCTGAGCCACACGAAAACCTTGATCCCCTGGCTCAAGAACAAATGCTATGACATGCAAAAATGCGAAAATGCAAAGAAACATAAGCCAAGTACAAGAAATGGTTGGTCAAATTTTGGGGTACAATAGACCTCATCCAACAAGCCTGGTGATGGTCTGAATACAAGAAAATAACAAAAGAGAAGAACAACTATAGAGGAAACTGCATCAGATAACTCTCCCTTCAGCCACAGTAACGAGTCTGAAACTCCTCTAACAACTCCTTAGTATCTGGATGTTTAGACCTCATTGTAGCACCCCAAAATTTGCCTTTTCATTTTGGTAGCATCTGGATTTTGCTTCTTTTCATTTTCGCATTTCTACATTTGCATGGCATTCGTTCTTGAGACAGGGGATCGAGGTTTTCCTGTGGCTCAGTTTTCACCTCAGTGCATGAACCTAAACAACGAGCATCAGAGGCTCTGGCATTTATTTTGCCCAGCGGTCGGACGACCGATTTTATTTTATTTTGCAGCATTCAGGCTATCGCAAGCAGTTTCATGGTTATAATATTCAAGAGCAAGTTTCAGAAGTTGAACAGAGCTCAAAACAGTTGGAAGCAGACAAATGGACAAATTTCCCTCCAAAAGGCGTCAAAATTCAAATTTTCAAGGTGTTAATCGATTAACACATATGGTTAATAGATTAACCAAGTCAAAATCAGGTAAAATCTAAAATTTTGAAGGTGTTAACCGATTAACCTATATGGTTAATCGATTAACCAGTGCAGATTTTGCCTCTGCACGTGAATTTTCAATGCAAGCCATTTTGGGGTCCAATTTTGGTCATGTGCAAATCTAATTTTCACTTTAGGAAGGATCTATAACATATTTGAAATTTGGTTAATTTCATTTTCCCTCCAAATGCCCATTCCTCATTCCAATCCAAATTTTCCAAACCTTTCATTTGGATCCAAGCCTAAGTGATATTTAAGTGATCCACTCCAAACCAAAAGGATCTAATCACTCATAATTCATTCTCATTTTCAGAATTGATTTCACTCTCTCTCAATTCTCTATCAATTTTCCAATCTCCAAAACCCTTACCAAAGCTCTTCTCATTGAGATCATTGATTCTTCATTGGAATCCTTGATTTCTAAGAGCTAAACCTTCATCCATTCTCTCCATTGAATCAATTGCTTCATCCAATTTTTTTGTGCAAAATTGGATCTGAACTTGGAAGTGATTTTAGAAGTGATTATTTGGCTTAATTTGGTTTAATCTTGAAGGATCTTCATTGCTACTACAAGAATTGGTGTGGATCTTGAAGTATTCTGGACTTCTAGCATTGGATCTATTCAATTACAGTTGAATCAACATTAACTAGAGCAAATCTCCGCTCTGAAGGTTGGATCCGAATCTGTTTTTAGCTTATTTGCATAATCATGTGGATTTTCATATTTGATTAACTTTTGGTTAATTTGATCCGTTTGATTCATGATTTGGTTGTGTTAATCTGTTTACATGCTGTTTGAATCATGGTTTGCTGGTTTAATTTTGTGATTAAGTGATTATGCGATCATCCGGTTGATCGGATAAGTGCTTATTTGTTGAAAATGTTGTTCTGTTGCTGTTTTTCTGCTATTGGCACAGTGCTAATCGGTTAACACATTTGGTTAACCGATTAACCATTTCTGATATTCAAAATTTTCAAAGTTTTCAAGGTGTTAATCGGTTAACGCCTGGTGTTAACCGATTAACATGTACAAATTTCTAGATTTTCAGCCATTTTTAAGTGGTTAATCGATTAACGCAGATGGTTAACCGATTAACACTGTGCCAATAGGTTTGTTTTTCTTGCTTGTTTGAGTACCGTTTTGCATCGAGTCATCGTAGGTCAATACAATGCATTATAAGTGAAATGTGTTGGGATATATGTCACTGCTTTGGTTGTTTAATCGAGACTTCGTCGACATGTGTTTGTTTTACACTTGGATGCATACTTATGTGTTGTTGTTCATGGTGATGATGTCCTTGCATTTGCATTTCCTCTTGTGTTTTGCATCTCTATTTCTTGCATTAATAAAGGTCGATATGTGCTTGTGGTGGTGTTTACCCCATACTTTGTTCCTCCATTTGCTTGTGTGTTGCATTCCATGTTTGCATCCCTATTTTAACTCCCATTTGTGTTTGATTTTTCTTCTTCCTTTGTCTTCCTTTTCCATGTTCCCCATAGGATTTCTAATCTCTTTTGAGGTTATGATAGACATTAGAACTCAAACCATGCATGCTAACATTAGGGTATATGTTTCCCCTCTTTAATCCTAACCTTAAGACCATTTGGCATGACAACGTTAGGGCCGCGTTTCCCTTAGACCTTTCGTGCGTCTCTCTCTTCTTCTCATCTCAAAACAATTCTAACTCATCTAATAAATGCGATGAATGTTGTGCGCTACGAGTCTTAAGCTACATGGGGAATGATGAGTGAGGGGTCTCCTCTCGCATGTCTAGAGTGTTTAGTGTACATCCCGTTTGGGGGCGATACACGACGCATTCGCTCCTATGTCATAGTCTTTAGTGCAACGTGAATCACAAACCGAATTAATTCACTTCACTAAAAAACACAAACAAACTTCAAACCTTTTTCCTTCGGGATTAATCGAAATCATTTTCAGAAAAGAGTGTTGTTAAGCTTTGGTTCTACCACAAACAGGCATCGTCCCTAACTGTTGGAACAGAGGTTTAACCCTACTCGATTAAAACACTTAATCAACCCGTGGTTTCATGTCAGCCCGAACTACATTTGCTCTGATTTCTCATACCAGATGAGAATACGTAGGCACATGACACGATGTCTTGGTGAGCAACCTTCCCCCCATCTTTCACCCGTAGTTAGCCGTACTACGTTGACTTTGACTTTCCCATTGCACGAGGGAATACGCAGGCACAGAGCGGCGATGCTCTGCCGAGTCTCTTTTCTTTTCTTTTTGTCTTGTGATCCTATAGCGTACATAGATTAAACACACCCTTAGATAGACAACAAGCATGGATCCCGTCGAGTACGACGGACGTGAGGGGTGCTCATACCTTTCCCTTGCGTAACCGACTCCCGAACCCAGGACTTGTTTGTGATGACCTCGTCTTTTCCTTTTTCGCTAGGTTTTTCTGATTGTTTCATTTCTCTATCTTTGGGATAAATAACGAAAGGTGGCGACTCTTCTGTTTTCCGCCGGGTCTTTTTCGCAATTGAGACAACTGGCGACTCTGTTGGGGACTGCGATGGTTCCCTATGCGAGTCAATCCTAGCGCTTGTTTGTTGTGTCTTTGGGTGTTATGCAACTATTTTTGCTTTATGTATATTATCTATTGTATATTATTGCATCTGCATTTTATTATCATATTATGCTGCTGCTGTGTTGTCGGGTGGGTTGTTCCATTGAGAGATAAGCCAAACCCAGGCTTAAGTACACACATAGGATTAGAGTGGAGAGTAGCGGGAGCTTGTGTGGCGTTTGGCCATGCAATAGCTCGTGCAAAATTCACGTTCAAACGACGTTTTTCTTTGGAAATATTCTATTCTGCGCGTCTGGTGCAGTTGAGGGAATATTGACTTAGAGAGACTGTCGACTCTGGAGACCGTTCATTTGGGGGGTTAGCTAAGTGAGGCCGCTTCGTTAGACTATGATGCCAAACCAGAAATGGTGAACGTATCATCGTTTCTCGAAAGTCTGTGACATTGGCAATCCACATAGGATGCCGTACCTTTCAAGACTAGAACCCACATGTGAGAGGGGATGGGTTTTGTAGGAAACCTGGCCTTCAACTAACCCTGGTTTTCTTGTCAGTGCGGGCTTTTGATCCTGAGTACTCCGATTTTCTGTTATCTCAGTGTTCTGATTAGAGCGGTGCTCTGGTTGAGTTCAGTCAACGGCACAACAACAAATTTGAGCATTGGATACATTGATCCCATGTTTGCATCTGCATAATCATCCTGCATTTAACATGACATGTTTGTGCGTGTTACAGGTTCTTGTCTTTCCCTTGATTCTGGTACTGGTCTTCTGTGGAGATGGAAGCAAGCAGAAAGAGGATTGTTATGTACAAGTTTCCTGCGCCTGAGTTAGGACCTTTATTTGGTCTGATTTCCCTAGCTGATCCTGGTGTTCTTGCAACCTTCAGGGAAGATTATGGGGGTATTCTGAATCTTGTCCGTAAGATCACGAGCTATGAGTATGGATCCATTCATACCCTGTTATAGTTTTATGATCCTCCACTTCGCTGTTTCACATTCCCAGACTACGTGTTGGCTCCGACCTTGGAAGAATTCGCCTTCATGTTAGGTGTTCCGATCCTAAATAAGGTGTCATTCTTCAGCTCCGAGGAAGAACCTAATCTTGAGAAGTTATCCGTCGCTCTTTCTTTGAGCGCCTCTGACTTGGTGGACCATGTTATTAGTCGATACGGAGTTTCCGGCTTTACTTTATTTTTCTTGGTGGACAAAGCCCGAGAGTATGCTGGAAAGGGTTGTAGGGTGGTTTTCAATGCTATCTTGGTGTTGCACCCCAAAATTTGCCCAACCTTTTCTTGGCTTGGCTTTATTTCATTACATTCTGTTGCATTTCTGCATTTCATAGCGTTTGTCCTTGAGACAGGGGGTCGAGGTTTTCCTGTGGCTCAAAATTCACCCTCAGTGCAAGCAATCAAAGCAGCGAGTATCAGGCGACACTTATTTTGCGCAACGGTCAAGCGACTGATTTTATTTTGTTTTGCAGGTTATTTTCAGCCAAGAAAGTAGCGTTCAGGCTATCGTGAGAAATCTCATGGTTACAACATTCAAGAACACATTCCAGAAGCTTAATAGGGTTCGAAACAGCAAGAAACAGGCAAACGGGCAGGTTTCCCTCCAAAAGGCGCCAAGTTCAAAATTTTGAATGTGTTAATCGGTTAACGCATATGGTTAACCGATTAACCAATGAAAAATCAGCCCATATTCAAAAATTTAAAGGGGTTAATCGATTAACCTATATGGTTAACCGATTAACCAATGCAATTTTTGCCTCTGTACGTGATTTTTCAATGCAGAGCCATTTGGGGTCCAATTTTGGTCATTTGAAAATTCATTTTTACACTTGGGAAGGATCTAGAACCATTTTGAAATTTGGATTAGTTTTCAAATTAATTCAATTCCCTCCAAAATCCCACTCCTAATTCCGTTCCAAATTTTCCAATCCACTTTCCAAACCTTGCTTTGGATCCAAGCCAAAAGGGTACTTAAGTGATTCACTCCAAACCAAAGCATTCTAACTCTCATAATCCCCATTTCAAATTCAGAATTACTCTCAATTCTCTCTCAATTTCATCATTTCCAAAACCCTCACCAAAGCTCTTCATCCATTGAATTAATTGATTCTTCATTGGAATCCATTAATTCTTGAGCTTAAACCTTCATCTATCATCTCCAATGGATCAGTTTCTTCATTCAATTTTCGTGCAAATTTAGATCTGAAATTTGAGGTGAAGCTAGAAGTGATTATTTGAAGTAATTTGGC
Source organism: Lathyrus sativus (assembly GCA_963859935.3). NCBI lineage: Eukaryota > Viridiplantae > Streptophyta > Magnoliopsida > Fabales > Fabaceae > Lathyrus > Lathyrus sativus. The sequence goes on from OZ012741.1 coordinate 92,671,937, forward strand.
TTAATCTTGAAGGATCTCCATCTCTACTACAAGGATTAGCTTGGATCTTGAAGTATTACGGGTTTCTTGCTTCAATCTACTCATTTCCAGCAAATCAATGTTAACCGAAGCAAATCTCCGCTTCGTAGGTTGGAAATTCTTGATCCGAAATCTGTTTTTAGCTTAATTGCATGTTCATCATGATGATTTTCATTTTTGATTGATTTGCTGCATTTTGATTCATATGATATGTGTTGATGCTATTTGGATCTGTATAAATGTTGTTGGAATCATGGTTTTCTGATTTAATTTCTTGCACAGCTGATTATGTGATCATTGGTATGTTTGGAGAAGTGATAAGCTGTTGAAAAGTGATCCTGCTTTGTTGTTTTCTGCTGTTAGCACAGTGTTAATCGGTTAACGCATATGGTTAACCGATTAACCATCCCAAATTTCTAAATTTTTCAAAGTTTTCACAGTGTTAATCGGTTAACTCATATGGTTAACCGATTAACCAGTTCAAAATTTCAAAATTTTTAAACTTAACAGTGTGTTAACCGATTAACCCTGAGGGTTAACCGATTAACACTGTGCTGGCAGGCCTGTTTTGCTGCTTTGTTTGATTGTTCGCATACCGTTTCACTTCAAATCTTTGTAAATTGATATGATGCATTAGGAATGAAATGTTTTTGGATGTTTGCCACCTTTTGTGTTTAGTTGATCATGATTTTGTTGACACTTTTGTTCATTTTCCACTTGAATGCATACTTATGGATGTGGTTCAAAGTGATGACTCTTTGCATGTTTTTTTGTTTCCATCTATGGCTTTCCCTTCCACGTTTGCATCATTCTTGCATCGCTGTTGAGGTCGAGACAAGCTTATGGCGGCTGCTGCCCCACACATTTTTCCTCCCTCCCACTATTCTAAGTGTTGCATTTTCATGTATGCATCTTTTACTTGTGATTGAATTTACTTGGTGCTTTCTTGTGCTTTTTTCCATGATCCGCAGAGGGCTCCTAGTCCCTCCGTTTAGGATGGGAGTAGGAGAGACATTAGGTGTTCAATCCAAGCATGCTAACATTAGGGTAGATGTTCCCCCTTTTAATCCAAACTTTAGGACCACTTTGCATGACAACGTTAGGGCCAAGTTTCCCTTAGACCTTCCGTGCGTCTCTCTTTCTCATCTTCAAATAATTCTAACTCACCTAATAACAATTAACCAATGTTGCGCGCTACGAGCCTTAAGCTACTTGGGAAATGATGATTGGGTGGTTGCCTCTCAATTGTCTAGAATGTTAGCATATGTCCTTTGGACGATATGCAACGCATTCGCTCCTACGTCATAGTCTTTAGTGCAACATGAGTTACAAATTAAACTCAAAACACTTCTCTAAAAACACAAAACAAAGTTCAAACTTTTTTCCTTCGGGATTAATCGAAACCTTTTTCGTAAAAAGAGTGTTGTTAAGCTTTGGTTCTACCGCAAACAGGCTTTGTCCCTAACTGCTGGAACAGAAGTTTAACCATACTCGGTTAAAACACTTAATCAACCTGTGGTTTCGTGTCAGCCAGAAATACGTTTTCTCTGATCTCTCATACTTGTTGAGAGTACGTAGGCACGAGACGGCGATGTCTCAGCGAGCAACCCTTCCCCCTTTCACCCGTAGTTAGCCGAACTACGTTGACTCTGACTTTCCCATTGCACGAGGGAGTACGTAGGCAGAGAGCGGTGATGCTCTGCCGAGTCTCTTTTCTTTCTTTTTTGTCCTGTGAGCCTTTAGCGTAGATAGTTTAAACACACCCTTTTAGATAGATGACAAAGCATGGATCCCGTCGAGTACGATGGACGTGAGGGGTGCTAATACCTTCCCCTTGCGTAACCGACTCCCGAATCCAGGACTTGGTTGCGATGACCTCATCTTTTCCCTTTTCGTCAGGTTTTTCCGATCGTTTCCTTTCCCTCTCTTTGGGATAAATAACGAAAGGTGGCGACTCTTTGTTTTTCCGCCGGGTGTTTTTCGCAGTTGCGATACTTGGCTCTGTGCTTCAATGGCATTGTGTTGTTTCCCAATGTACTGGACTTTGTGGATTTCGATGCTTTTCATATCTTCTCTTTTGAGAACCCCGTACCTACTCTTCTGGGAGATTTGTATCATTCGGTACATTACAAGAACGAGAAAAGGAGAGGAAAGATGGTTTCTTGTTGTACACCGTTGTTGCATAAATGGTTTGTTGATCACCTTCCTCACTCTGGAGCTTTTGTGGATTTGAGGAATTCGTTTGAATGGTCAAAGAGGCTTATGGGTTTAACATAAAAGAATATTGTCTGGTTCAACCGAGACCTGCTGGGTCGCGAGCTTATCTTTAGTTATGGTAGCTTTCCTAATGTGCCCTTGATAGGGAGGAAAGGCGGCATCAACTATAATCCTTCTTTGGCTGTCAGACAGTATGGTTATGCTTTGAGAGGACCACCAAAAGAAGAAGAAGTGCAGGAATCTTTGTACTTCACAGGGGTAGCTGATCCTTGTATCTCGGCCAGGTTTATGGACGCTTGGGGTAAAGTTCACAAGAAGGGAAAGCTTTCTTTGGGCAAAGGAGATTGTAGAGCCTATGATCCCTACTTGGCGTGGATTCAGAAGAGGGTTGAAGAGGTATTACTGTCGTTTCCTATTGAAGCGCCAATGTATCCCTTAGTCATTGAGTCGCCTACAACCGTTGACATCCTGAGATATAACAAACTTTAGGCAGAGAAGGAAGAGATGCGCAAAGAGAATGAAGAGTTGAAATAGGAGATCAGTCAGCTAAAACATGATAAGGGTGAAGCTGTTTATTTGGCCAAGGCGAAGTCAGAAGTATTGACCAAGTTGGAGAAAGAACTCTCTGATCAGGTACAAGCACGGAAGCAAGTCGGTCTTGATCTGAAAAGCACTTGTGATGTTCTGAAGAGTAAGAAGGAGGATTTAGATAGAGCATATATGAAGATATCCAAGTTTGAGAAACAGTGGAATGCTACTGTGACTGCCAACAAGAGTAGAGCGGATCAGCTTCGTATTCAGGTTGATAAGTTGAAGGTGCAACTCAAGCCTAAAGAGAAAGAGGTATTGACCGAATCATTCCTCAGATGCACGATCAAGCAGAAGTACCAGGAAAATTTATCAGCACTTGAAGAGTTCAAGATTCGAGCAGAGGTGAAGAAACCCAGGCTTGAAGATGCCTTCGGCGAAGATGCTTGGGAGGATCATTGTCACTATCTCTGGGATGTGATACGCATAAGGGGCACCCTCATCAGAGAGTTGATTGATAGACCAGATCATCCAGATACGAGGATGATGCTTAGGGAGGCTCAGGCATGGGACAAAGAGCATGGTTACTAGGGGGTTTATCTTTTGTAGTTTCTTTGCTTTGATATCTTGATCATCACCAGGGATGTTGGACGAGATCAATACATCTTTGTATGCAGATATTTCTCATTGGTCACTGTATTACCTCAGCTTTACCTGATATATGAGAAGATTATTGTGGTGTTCTTATCCATCTCTGCTGTTCTTGTTTATTGAAACTGGAATCAAGGGGGAGATCTCCCTATGCATACATAGACATGTTTGCATTTTGCATCGCAGGTGTTCTCGGGACCTCGTGTTCTTATCTCTGTTTGGTTTTCGAAGTAACAGGATTGAGGAGTTCAGTTTCCCCGAATATTCAACTCGAGGGAATCAGCGAAGAGTAATGGATCAGATTCGGGCAGAGTTGAGGGAAGTCCGAAGCCAGATGGGACAATTCATGGTGGGCATGCAAGCCTTGCGCCTGGATCAGAAGGTGCTTAAGGAGGAGGTTCATCAACTGAAGACTTAGATGGGCCTGATCACATAAGTGATAAGGAATATGCTAAGAAAGGAGGGTGATCAGGTGCTTGAAGCTGCAGCAGAGATGGTTGTCCCCCCTTTATCTGTGGAACCTCTCCCAAGACGTGATGTACCTCGAAGACCTGCTGTACAACCTGAGATCCCAGATTTGCCACGTCAGCAGCTACCTCTTATTTCCCAAGACAATCTTAAGACTAAGAGGTATGCTTAGAGGCCGAAGCAGCCCGACAGAATCTTCAACCAGATCCCTATGACTTATGCTCAGTTGCTACAACTCTTGCTTCAACTTCGATTGGTTGAACTTCGGACTCTGGCTCCATTTACTGGCGTGCCACCATCAAGCTATGATGCAAGTGCATTTTGTGATTTCCATGTTGGGGCACCGGGGCATAATGTCGAGAACTGCAAAGCTTTTAAGCATAAAGTTCAAGACTTAATAGATTCAAAGGCAGTTGAGTTCACGTCGGGCGACGTAAGCGTACCAGGTGATCCTATCCATGTCATTGCAAAAAAGGTGGATGTACCTATTTACTCCCTTAAATCTGCATCAGGTCAAGAGGATGCCGTGCAATTTATGACTTCTGAATCTCTGTGCCCGCAGCTATATCCGGTTCCTGGGCTAAGTCTGAGGGAGAAAGTGCATGAATCTGAGGAGATCCCTAATCAGCGCCAACAACCTCATGCTCCTCGGCAGCAAAATTATCGGTGCCAGAATCAGAATAGGCCTCGTAACAATTTGGAAAGAAGGATTGCTCCTCTTCATCCAGTTCCAATGCCGTACAATCAACTTCTGCCACATCTGATTCAGAACTCATTGGTGGAACCCCAAACTCTCAAGCCGGTGCCAGAGCTGTACCCTCCTGGATATGATCCCAGTGTTCAATGCGGATATCATGGAGGATCCATGGGACACTCAATTGACGACTGCAAAGCCTTTCAAGCCAGGGTGCAATAGTTGATCGAAAAGAGGTACATTTCCTTTCCGAGAGGAAGATTGAGGATGCATGTCGACCTCTCATCTGATTAAGTTTGAAGATGGCTGACTCAGCAGCAAGTCAAGATTTGAAAGCCCGGTTCCCCAAAAGCTGGTGATCTCTGTTTTATCATGTCATTTCTTTGCATTTCTAGTTTCTTTTCTGTTGAAGTGCAAACTCATTTGTAAAACTTGATTGTTTTCAATTGATATTGATAATGAAATGAATATGCATGTTTTTGATTAAGTCCATTTGTGTTCACTTATGTTTTTAATTGATGTATAACGCTTGGTTAAGTGGAATCTGGTGAGGATGATGAAATTAAATGACGCACAAGCTTCCGATTGTATGCTTTCGAATGAAACCTGCTGATGATGTACATGCCTTGTTTCAAATTCCTAAACACCAGAGATATAAGGATGATAATCCCTTTTCAACCCCTTTGATCCTAGTAGTAGGAGTTTCTTTCTGAAAAACGAAAAAACTCTCAATCTTAACCCGGGGCAGGGTAGGTGTCAGTTAATTTGACCGAGCGTCCAAATTGCAAAAGGAGTGTTCTCGTTCGAGGACCAATCACACCTCTAGAGGTCGTGCCTAAAAAACTATAGTAGTTATTCATTACTGACCAAAGAGTGAAACGATAACAATCCCTTTAACGAATCAGACAAGCCGGTGTCACACGATTTGTTTAAAAAAAGGGGGAAAAAGAATCAAAAGAAGAAGCCCGCTAAGTCGAATCTTGAAAACAAGCGACTTAGGCAAAAAATTAGGGCATCCCGCTGGAATTCGAAATCAAAAGATATACTCAAAAGAGTCAGTCCAGGCAAAAATTAGGGGAAACCAGAAAAGCGAAAAGGATTACAAAAGAAAAATCCTCGAAGAAAAACAAGTCGTGTGATTCCAGGCACAAAAGACGAAAAGCGAGTGACTTTCACTCCAAAAACTTGTGGTTTCCTGAGATCATACTGGAGCAAGTTGAACTGCAATGGGGCAGTTAGCCCAACGAGTCTTTGAAAGGGCGATTACTTCGGATGGAATGCAGGTAGGCATTTTATTCATTCCCGCACAACAGAGGATTTGGGTTTTCACGCAGAGTCTTATTACTAAATCAGAAGTACTGTCACCAGTCGGGGTGTGTAGTGTATCTCAAGCAGAAGAAAGTTTTGTCTCCCTACAAAGGCTAGTCTCCAATAGGGTGAATTCGTTCGCAGCATGTTCCCAATAAAGTAGGTGGAAGGATATTTCCTCAGCGGCAGGGTAGATTGTAATCCAGTATTATTCTCCAGCAGAGGCGACGTTTTCGACGCCCTCTCCCTAACGGAGTCGACGTTCTGGTGTCTTTCCAGTAATATCGGTATTCAGGATTTTCTTCATCGAGCAGAGTTCAGTACTGATACCTTCGACATAACAATGTTTGAGCAGGGCGTGATCCCTTCTCCAATATAGTGGAGTTCTCAGTGGAAGTCTCTGATGTTCCCAAGTAGGGCGGATTGTTATTTGTATATCCTCAACAGAGTGGGTTCCTTTCCGAAGCAGAGTGGAACTCTCGGCAGTGTTCTATATTCCCCACCGAGGGGAGTTGTTGGTGTTTCCCCCGATAGGGTGAATTTGTTTTCTCTAGCGGATTGAAGTTTCATGGGGAGCCGTTAAGGATGTTTCCCTCAGTAGAGTTTGATTTCATCCTCAGCAGAGTTGGTCTCTTCTCTCTAATATTTATTTTGCTAAAGGGGTTCCTCTTCATTTGCATTTTGCATAGCATCCTCCCAAATGCGTAGCATTTCCATTTGTTTTGGAGCATTACTCCATTTTCAAACATATGCATCTGAAGCATAAGCCAGGTTTGTTGCCTTTGATGATAAGAGTCGTTGGATTCTTTTGCTGCCTATTCCAGATGTGTTATTCCATCTTTTGGTTGGTATTCCCCAGCGTAGTCTGAATCGTTGTGTTTGGTGTTCCAACTTTCGGTTGGTAATTCAGGGTGTTATCCCAACTTTTGGTTGATAGTCTCTGGTTCCCCCTCGCAGAGTCTTTGATCCAACTTTTGGTTGGTAATCTTTGTTTCATTCCAACTTTTGGTTGGTAACCTATTGGCGTTTGGATGTTATTCCAACTTTTGGTTGGTAATCCTCATTTTCTTCGGGAGAGTCGGGTATTCTAACTTTTGGTTAGTAGCCTTTTATTCCAACTCTTGGTTGGTAGTTCTGGATGATCATCCCAACTTTTGGTTGGTAGTCTTCGGTGGCTGGTAGTCAGCTTTGTTCAGCGCCTCCCGCGATCCTAACTCTTGGTTAGTAGCTTTTGTTACGACTTTTGTTCGATGAGGATTTTTCCTGGCAATCCTAACTCTTGGTTAGTAGCTTTTGTTCTGACTTTTGGTCGATGTTGATCTTTCCCCAGCGATCCTAACTCTTGGTTAGTAGCTTGCGTTCTGACTTTTGGTCGATGATGATCTGTCCTGGTGATCCTAACTTTTGGTTAATAGCCTTGTTTCCTAACTTTTGGTTGGATGTTATCCCCTGCAGTTGTTATCCCAACTCTTGGTTGGTAGTCTGTCGCTTGACTGGACATTATTCCAACTCTTGGTTGGTAGTGTTCCTTTGTTGGATGTTTATCCTAACTTTTGGTTGGTTGGTAGTCCTCCTCTATTCATCAGCGGAGTCGATATCCCAACTCTTGGTTGGTAATTGGGGACTTGGCAGGTGTTTCCAACTTTTGGTTGGTAAGCTTCGGTGTGTGGGAGTTATCCCAACTTTTGGTTGGTATTCCTTTGGGATTGTTTTTCCGGCAGATTTGTTATTCCACCCTTTGGTTGGTAGCATTGTTTGATTCCAACTTTTGGTTGGTAGTTTTGGTTGATTCCAACTTTTGGTTGGTAGTCTTTGGTCTCTCCAGTGGAGTGTTATCCCAACTCTTGGTTTGTATGAATTTTCAGGGTGTTCGTTTCCAACATTTGGTTGGTGTGGTTTTGTTGATGTTTATTCCAACTTTTGGTTGGTAATCGCCGGTTTGAGGGAGTCATTCTAACTTTTGGTTGGTAATTCTGGGATGTGTATCCCAACTTTTGGTTGGTAGCCTTGCTTGTTATCCCAACTTTTGGTTGGTATCTTGTGGGGGAGTTATTCCAACTCTTGGTTAGTATCCTTGGTTGTTTCCAACTCTTGGTTGGTATCCTTGGTTTGTTTTCCAACTCTTGGTTGGTATCTTTGGTTTATTTTCCAACTCTTGGTTGGTATCCAGAGTTTGTTATCCCAACTCTTGGTTGGTATCTTTGGTTGTTTCCCAACTCTTGGTTGGTATCCAGAGTTTGTTATCCCAACTCTTGGTCGGTATCTTTGGCAGTTTCCCAACTCTTGGTTGGTATCTGTTGCACCCCAAAATTTGACCAACATTTCTTTACCTAGCTTGTGGTTCATCTCATTCACATTAGCATTATCACTTGCATTTCTTTGACATGTGTGAAGGAGATCAAGAGGTATGATTACCAATCAAGAGCACCACAAGAGTTTGAAGCTAGCCAAGAAGGTTATTCAAGTGTTCAAGGGTTGATATCTTTGTCAGAGAAGTTAAGAGATCCTCAGAGAGATTGGTTGAAACCAAGGCTGTGTGCCTCCTAACTTGAGAGTTGTGGGAGCTCCTCAGATGATTCTGAAGCTATGAGGATGGACTTGAAGCTTTAAGAGAGCTTATGAGATGTCTTGAAAGCCATCATGAAGCCTAGAGAGGTCATTGTACAAGAATAAGAAGACTCAGCCATGAGTGGTGTAATTAGGGTTTGACTGGGTCAACCCTAGGTCAACTGATGATTTGGAGAAGATTGAGACTTAATTCAAGAACCATGTGATCATGGATTAATGCATTGAGATGCTATAAGGATGATTCCAAGGTCAACTCATCATGATTGAAGAGTTTGAGAAGTTTCAAGCTAGGGTTTCTAAGGCTTGACAGTGTAAAATCCCCTAGTTTGACCCCTATCTTCAAGGCAGTTCAGCTCAAGATGTGATTGTCATCTCATCTTACCCCCAACATGAATGTTTTAGAGCTTGTTCTTAGCTTTAATTTGAGTACTAGAAGTCCTTGATAGGATTTGTAGAGCTCAAGTTATGACTTTGACAAGTTACAGGTCATCTGAGGTATGTGAATCTGGGGCCTTCAAAGTCACCCAACTTGCATCCAACTTTTGCCCAAGAAGGATGATTCCTATGAACATTTGGTCAACATGAATGTTGTTCCTTATCTTCTTAGCTTTCTAGAGAGTACTAGAAGTCCTTAATAGGATTTGTAGAACTCAACTTATGGCTTTGACAAGTCAAGGGCATTTTGGTCATTTGGAGATTATAGGTCATTTCAAGCATAAGGCCATAACTCCTATTTCCAAGCTTCAAATGGAAAAATTTTCGACATCAAACTTGTTTAAAATGATTTTTTAAGGCTATCAAGGAGGTCATGAGATGTTGAAAAGGCTTGTAGCTCAAAATGATAAAAATGACCTAAAATGGAGGCATAAGTTAAATAAGTCAAAGTTGGAAATTGAAATTTCCAAGCTACACATCCAAACCATGGCATGTAATAGGTCATTTTGACTCTAGAAAACATTTTAGAAACAATGGTTCAGCCACATTTTTGATTTGAGGTTTAGATCATGGACTTGCTTTGGAAAATGGTTACTTGCATATTAAGGTACATATGCAAAACACAAGGAAACTCAATACACAAGCTAGTAAAGTATCCCAACACATCATGTATCTCATCTAAGGAGATTTTCAAGTCCGAACAAGTTGCTGCAAGAGGCATAGCACAAGATGGCACATGAGATGGATTGAAATCAAAAACTCATGACATGAGAATCTCAAATTCTCATTGGATGATTCCAGAAAGTTCTGGATGGTTTAGAACCATCCTATATAGTGATTAGAACTTGCTCAGATGCAAGGTTGGTGAGAGATTAGAGAGGAGAGTGAGATAGCCATTTCAATTTCTTCCATTGCAAGTTGAAATCCATTTCTACATTCCACACCATTTCCATTGATTCTTTCAATCCTAACACCTTCCATTGATCATACTGAATGTGTGCATACCAAATTGAGGGTAAGATCGTGTGAGATTGAAGAGATAGCATTTGGATTTTAGGAGCTGCAAGTCACAATCGTATTTGGAGATTCAAGCTTCTTTGATCAAATATTTTGCAAACAGAAGCATTAACATCAATCAAGGAGTGATTCTGAAGAGTTTGAGGGGTTGAAGTGAAGCTTTGACCTATCTGGTATTCAAGATTTGACAGGTTTGCAACTTTTCTTCTACAACTTAATTTAAGCATAATTAGTTAGATTTGTTAGGTTAGAATGGTTAGAGACAAGTAGGAGATGGATTCTGGAAAGTTTGAGAGCATTTGGTGAAGTTCAAGATAGTGACACCATTTCTGTTTACCACCATAACTTGCTGAATCTTGAGAGATAATCGTGGTATGATAGCAAGAATTGACCAGTGTAGCATGAGGAAGAGATTGATCACTTTAATTTCAAGAATGGTTATAGTTGAAGTTCGAGCATAGTTTTGATCTTGGATCGGGTTTAGAGATTGAGGATGATTCTTTGAATTCTAAGGTGATGATCATAATCAGCATGGAACTTAGGACAGATTAGGGTTTTGAACCATGGATTTTGGTTGAGAATTGAGGTGATACGATTGTGGTGAAGACTCACTATGAAGCTCTGTTTCCATGGCTTCTTCATTTCAAACCCTGGCTGAAGGAAGAAGACAACTCCATGGCCGTTGGATGGAGAGTAGACCATTGACTGGGGATCAGATCTAAAGGCTGGGATTTAATTTTGCGTTTGAAGAGGGAAGTCTGAGGACGACCAAAACGCGGCGTTTCATTAATTGGGGTATTGGGCTTTATAGCTATACACACCCCCTTCCATGGCCCAGTGGTGATTTGAACTGATTTTCTTTACTTATTGCACCGTGCTTTTTTCCTTTTCTTTATATTTTTGTTATTTGTTTTCTGATTAAAAATTGGGCCTAGCGTGTTTGCTGATCACACCCCCGTTTTAAGCCCAACCATGATTTGAACTGCATATTATTGCTAACTACACCAATGTTTTCACATTTTATTTTCTTTTTCTCCATTTTTCTTTAATCTTTGAAAAATCATATTAAATAGAAAAATGATGATTTTTACATGGGGATTTCTTCTCCTACTTCACATTGATATCTAGAAAATTATGAAATCAAAACATTTGCATTTCATGCCTTTTTAGTATTTTTTGTATATTTTCTCGTTTAATAGTTTTTAATTCCTCTTATGTTGATGCATAGATTTGTAGAATTTTTTTTAGCTAGTTCCCTTTGAATTTTTAGGCCATTCTTTTTAGGATAGTTAGATTAGGACTTTAGCTCCCCTCTGGATTTATTCTATAATTTTGTGATTAGTTTTGATTAGATGACTTTAGGTTGTATAGATTTAGGTCAATCCTTAACGTAGGTCCACAATAACACTAGAATTTTGGGTTTCTAGGTCAAGTTAGACATTGGGGCATATAGGGTATTAAGGGTAGTTATATAGGATCCCCTAGAAATTATATTAGATTTTAATATAATAGTATACTATTTTTAATTGATTTTTGTATTTGATTGTTGTTTGTGTTGCCCTTGTGGGCTTGTATTTTGTTTTGCCTTGCTTTGTGGGTTTTTGCTTGGCTTGGTGGGCTTGGTCTTGCTTTGTGGAGCATGGAGGAGCATAGTGGAAAACTTGAAGATTGAAGAAGGAGCTTGAGAGCTTGAAGCCTTGTTTGTTTTGTTGTTGTTTTAGGGTTAGGAATTAAGTAGAGCTTAGAATTAGTTAACTTCTTTCTTAAACATGGATGGTATCTTTCACCTCCATTCTTCCCCATGATTCAAGGTCCTTCTATGGTATTCACCTCCCTCATTAGGAAGGATAAGTGGTTGTACTTAGGAAGTAGAACTTTTGAGGGAACCATTCTTTTGATGTTAAACCCTTATAGGTCACCTTGGGTGGTCAATAAGTAGTTTAATATCCTAGCTTATCCAGTTAAGTGATTTCTTCTGGTTTGAGTATCTTGAGAGATGTTGAGCTTGAGTGTGAAGATGAAGACTTCATTGAAGAGTAGGGAAGAGGATGATTCCCTGAGCATTGCCATTTCAGTTGAAGCTTGAAGAGCAGGAAGAGCAAGTTGATACTTGAAGACCCAATAGAGACTGAATGAAGAGCTGAGGCTTAAAGACTGAAGGATGAAGTTGACATTGCCAGATGATTGAAGATCACTCTGAGAAGCTGAAGCTTATAGGAAGAGAAGACCAAGTTGAGAATGGTAAAGCAAAGAGAGCTTGGAAGCTTGAAGACTGAGTTGATACTTATGAAGAGGATCCAATTGAGATTGACTGAAGAGCTGAAGCTTGAAGAACAGAGGATGAGTTGATACTTACTTTAAAGCTTGGAGATCCTGAAGGAATCAAGTTGATACTTGTGGTTAAGAGTGAAGCCTGAAGGTGGAACTAATTAAGGAGCTGAAGCTTGAAGAAGAAGATAAGTTGAAACTTATGTGGAAGGGTTGAAACCTGGAGAAGCAAATTGATATTTGTCAAGAGTGATGGAAGTCTGAAGACTGAGTGGCTGTTAGAAGAGCTGAGGCTTGGAGTTGAGAGAGGGGTTGATCTGCTTTCTTGTCTGTTTCTTCTCTGTATTGTTGATGTGCCTTGTTTGACTTGCTTGATGCATTAGAATAAGTCCATATCTAGACTAGATTTAAGCTAGGAGCATGATTGCACTAGAGGTTGAGTTGCTCCCTCTGCTTGTATTTTTACTGTATGGCTTTGCTTGTGGGTATTCAGTAGAGCCTGGCTCCCTTGCCCAGGTGGTTTATTTTGCTTGATGGCATGATTTTATTTCTTTTGTATGATTACAGTCTCTTATATTTTGCTTGATAGCATGTTTTTATCTTTCAGTATGATTACTGTTATTCATATCTGGCTTGATGCTTTATCTGTTTCTGTGTATCATTGACATGATCCCTTAGGATTCTCATTTCCTTTGATAAGGAAATGATGATAGAACTTTAGGTTGAAACCTATGCATGATAACTTCTAGGAGTTCCCTGTTTCAAACTTCAACCATAGGATGAATCCTTGGCATGACAACAGTAGGACTTGATAGTCTCCCCGTAGTTGGGCCTGTTCTCTCCTCATCTCGAAACAACTTAAGATACAGTAATCATGAATGATTTCTTTTGTACGTTACGAGCCTTAAGCTATCTGGGAAAGGATTGTTGGAGAGTTTCTTTTCAACAGTCTGGATGTTTAGTATGGTACCCTTTGGGTGACATGCGACGCATTCACTCTCAGGTCATAGTCTCTAGTGCGATTGAAATTGCAAACACAATAAAAAACACTTCTTCTGTAAAAGACAGAAAACAAACTTCAAATCTTTTTGCCCCGTGGGCCCATAATTCACAGGAAAGCTTTTCTGAAGAAAAGAGTGTCGTTAAACTTCAGCGCCAACGCAAACAGGCTTTGTCCCTAACTGCTGGAACTGCTGTTTAACCCTACTCGATAAAACAGATGAATCTGAATCCCCATAATGCGTAGTATCCCGAACTACATAAGCTCTGATCTCTCATACCTGTTGAGAGTACGTAGGCACAATACTGATGTATTGGCGAGCCACCTTCCCCGTAACCCGTCGTAGGCCGAACTACGTTGACTCTGATTTCTCATTCTCTGATGAGAATATGTAGGCATAAAGCGCGACGCTTTGCCGAGTCATTTTTCTTTTCTGTTTAAGCCAGCCTTGATAGGTAGATAGATAAACCAACTCGTCCAGTAAACACAACAAGCGTGGATCCCGTCGAGTACGACGGACGTGAGGGGTGCTAATACCTTCCCCTTGCGTAACCGACTCCCGAACCCAGACAACAGTTGCGACGACCTTGTCTTACCCTTTTTCGTCAGGTTTTTCCGATCGTTTCCTTTCCCGCTCCGAGGGATAAATAACGAAAGGTGGCGACTCTTCTGTTTTTCCGGCACCTTATTTTCGCAGAAGCGGCAGCTGGAGGCTCTGCTGGGGACTCGATAGTTTCCTGGGATCCAACGTCCCGTATGCGGGTCAGTTTGGGGATCCAACGTCCCCTGCGAGAGTCAATCCTAGCGCTTGTATGATTACTTGTTAGGTTATGTTTATTTATCGCATTTTTATTTCCCGCACTTTATTTTCAGTATGATATGATTATCTATGCTGTTGTGGGAGGGGAATTCTGATGAGTGAGAAGCCAGACCCAGGCTTGAGTGAACATAGCATTAGTTGTGGAAATTAGTGGGTGCGTGCTTGCTTTGCAGGCACTAGTGTCTCATGAAATCCACGCTCAGACGAGGTTCTCCCGGTTGGCTTCTCTTTCAACCCTTTGGGTTGAGACGGTTGTTGGTTTGGAGGATTGTCGACTCCGGGGACCGATCATTTGTGATTCAGCCGAGTGAGGCCGCTTCATGAGCTGGTGATGCCACACCTTCTGGGTATCGTATCACCCCTCTTGAATGTCTGTGACGCTGATGAACGCATAGGATGCCGAACTTGAGTCAGTTTAGGTCCATACCTGTGAGCAGGGTTGGGTTTATTGCAGGAAACTTTGACCTTCAGACCACCTGGTTTTCTTGACAGTGAATCAGTTTTGTTGGGATCTGAAGTTCTCATCTGCAGATATACGACTGTTCTTGACAGAGCAGGTTTTTGATTGGGATCAGAGGATCTTATCATCAGATGTGTATTTGTTCTTGACAGAGCAGGTTCATGACTGGGGTCTGAGGATCTCATTATCAGATGTTTGTTCTTGATAGAGCAGAGTTTTGGTCATCAGTTGTTTGTTCTTGACAGAGCAGGTTTTTGGTCCTGTATCAGAGGTCCTTATTATCAGATGTGTGTTCTTGACAGAGCAGTTTTTTGGTCCTGTATCAGAGGTCCTTATTATCAGACGTTTGTTCTTGACAGAGCAGATTTATGGTCCTATCAGATGGTTGTTCTTGACAGAGCAGATTTGTGGTCCGATACCCAGGTTTTCTTATTATCAGATACAATGTTTGTTCTTGACAGAGCAGGATTATGGTTTTGTTGATACAGAATCTCCACAGCACAGTTGCCTTGATCTCCTGCTGCATGATTGCATTTTACATTGCTTTGCATACTCATTTGCATTCCATTAACGTGTGTCTGTGTTGCAGGTACCGTTTTCCCCGATCCAGGATTTCTTGCCTCCTATTATATTGTTATGGGTTCTCCGAGGAAGACCGTGGCTTACAAGTTCCCGGCCCCTGATGTGGTTCGGCTGACTGGGTTGATTGCTTTAGCAGATGATTCTGTGAGAGATGAGTTCAGAAAATCTTACGGCAAATTGCTCAATTTGGTTTGTAAACCTTCTGCGTTCGAGTTGAATGGGTTGCACGCTCTGCTGCAGTTCTACGACCCTCCGTTGAGATGTTTCACTTTCCGAGATTTTGTTCTCACACCCACGCTAGAGGAATATGCTGACTTGTTAGGTGTGCCTATCAAGAGGCAGATGCCTTTTGTTCATGTGGATGTTGAGCCTGATCTGGCTAGTCTAGCTCCTTCACTTCATCTGGATGCCTCTGAGTTGGTATTGTCTAATTGGAACCAGGTTCCCGGTTTCTCCTTGCAGTTCTTAGTGGGTAAGGCTCAGCAGTGCGCCAAGGACGGGTGTTGGGTCGCGTTCAACGCCATTCTTGCACTGTGCATATATGGCATCATTCTGTTCCCCAATATGCCCGATTTTGTAGACCGACGCATTTCATATCTTCGCATCAGGGAATCCAGTCCCTACCTTGATAGGAGATGTCTACCATTCCGCCCACTACAAAAACGAGAACAGAAGGGGTAAGAATGTCTCGTGCTGTGTACCCTTGCTTTATAAATGGCTTGATAGTCATTTACCCAAGAGGGGTCCCTTTGTTTCGTCTGCAGCCACAACTGAGTGGTCCGAGCGTCTGATGAGTTTATCTGCAGAGGACATTGACTGGTTTGATAGAGATAGGCTGGGTACCAAGATTATCTTCAGCTGCAGCGGGTTTCCAAACGTGCCTTTGATAGGCAGGAAAGGTTGTATAAACTACAATCCGTCTTTGCTGGTCCGACAGTTCGCGTATGCTTTGAGAGCTCCGCCGAAGGATGAAGAGGTATAGGAATCTCTGTACCTCACTGGTCTTCTAGAGGGGGATCTGTTATCTAAGCTTCAGCGCGCTTGGAATGGCATCATTAAGAGGGGAAAACCACTGCTGGGGAGAAGCAACAATCAAGCCTACCCTCCGTATGTGACTTGGATCAGAGCCAAAGCAGATGCTATAGGAAGGCCGTTTCTTCATGCCAAGCCAGAAAGTCCTCCAATGATTGAAGAGCCTACTATTGTGCCCATTCAGCAGCATAATCAGGTATTAGCTGAGCGAGATGAATTGAAGAGGGCAAATGAAGAACTGGAGAAAGAATTGGCTCAGCTCCGAAGCAAGAGGAACGAAGTCGTTCATTCCTTCAAAAGGCAGACAGAGCTGGTGAACCGGCTGGGGACGGACCTGACTAAGCAGATAGCCGGGCGTGAACGCATGGGTCAAGACTTCAAAGCTGTCAACGACGTACTGGCTACGAAGAAGCAGCACTTGGACGAAGCGTATCGGAGGATATCCAAGTTCAACCAGCACTGGAAGGCCTCCCTAGCCACCAGGAAAGAGCGGGAGGATAAGCTGATGCTACAGATCTCCAAGCTGGAAGCCCAGGTAAAAGCTAGTGAGAAGAGGTTTGATGAAGAAACCGCTCGCAGATATGCCGCTGAAGGCCAGATCAACAGGGCTCTCGCTAGCCTGAAGGAGCGCAAACTGACGTTTGAGTCCAAGAAACGGAAGCTAGAAGATTGTTTTGGCGAAGGAGCATGGGAAGGTTCGGTCGAAGGTCTTCAGTATACCGTTGTGCAAAGGTAATTACTCGTCGAAGGGTTACTCACTCTGCCTGATCATCCAGAAACGAAGGAGTTGTTAGAAGAGTATCGCGCCCGTGGCCGTACTTGACTGTTTGTATTCCTTTTGTTTTGATCATTGTTGTATGCTGACCATCACCAGGCTTGTTGGCTGAGGTCACACTATTGATTCATCTTGTACTCGCTGACGTTGTGTACCGCCTTGATGGGCTTTCTTTATATATGAGATTGTTATTTCCATGATTGGACTCAGACTTCTTCTTATTATCAGCACTGGCACTCAGGCACTAGGATCGGGGGAGATCTCCCTAACGCATAGACACACGTTTGCATTTGCATGAAGCATGTGCATAACGAGCACTTTGTTGTTTTTCCTAACCCTTTTGTGTTGACAGGTTGTTTCAGGTGGTTCCAGGATTGATCAGAGACCTATCCACCGCTATCCGACCATAGCAAATCAAACCAGAATCATGGAGCAAGTGCAAACTGATGTTCAGGAACTCCGCGAAAGGATGGATCGCTTCATGGAGCTCATGCAAGCGGTTGCCAATGGCCAGGATCAGCTCAGAACCTTGGTTCAGCCTCTGATTTCGAGGGTTGATAGCAATGGCGTACTCCATGGTGGGACTGTGCCTACTCCTCCACCAGTTGAAACTCCACAGAATGGTGTTCCCGTGACCGGGGGAAACGGCAGTGCCAACGGTAATGTGATGGCCAACATCGGACTCAATACGACGGGCGTCGGTAATGGGAGTCTGGGAGCTAATGTCAATGTCGGGCTAGGTAACAGCAATACAGGTGTCGGGAATCTGTTTGGGCCTCAGCCATGGCTATAGGATCGTCAGGACGATGTGTTCTCTCAGAGAGGTGCTGAAGGGGAGATGAATGCTGAAGCACGGCTTAGATTCAAGGCACTTGAAGATAAGATGAGAGATATCGAGAATCAGAATACCCTGGGCGTTGATATGTCCAAGTTGGGACTAATTGCTGATTTTAAGGTGCCTCCTAAGTTCAAGGTACCTGACTTTGAAAAGTATAAGGGCACCACTTGCCCTCGTGTCCACCTGAGATCGTATTACAGAAAAATGTCTGCTCATTCTGATGACGAGAAGTTGCTGATGCACTTCTTTCAAGACAGTCTTTCCGGGCCATCCCTTGAGTGGTACATGAGTCTGGAGCCTACTAGTGTGCGCACGTGGAAGGATCTTGCTGAAGCATTTGTGCACCACTACCAATACAATAGTGACTTGGCCCCGAACCGAGTCCAGCTGCAGAATCTGTCGCAGAGGAACAATGAAGGGTTTAAGGAATACGCCCAGCGGTGGCGTGAGTTGGCAGCTAGGGTTCAGCCGCCGATGGTTGAACGTGAGCTCGTGCAGATGTTCGTAGCCACCCTCCCAGGGGTTTACTATGAGAAGTTAGTTAGCGGTATGTCTGGGACCTTCTCAGATCTCATTATCACGGGTGAACACATCGAAAATGGGATCAAGCTCGGGAAAATTCAAGGTGATTCATCCTCAGCTGGGGGAGGCGGAAGGAAACCTTATGGTGGCAAAAGACGAGAAGGAGAAGCGAGCGCTATGACCAACGCTCGAAGGAAGGGTAAAGGTCCTCACCAACAGGTGGCCAGTATAACTATCCCGGCAATTCAACAGCAGCAGCAGCAGCAACCGAATCAACAGGGATATAGAAAGTACCAGAATCGGGCACCTTTGTCGAACCGTCACCTCGAGACACCGCCCATGCCGTACGCGCAACTCTTGCAGACTTTGCTTCAGCTACAGTTGATCCAGAAGAGGATGCTGGCTCCCTTGAAAGGGGCACCTCCGCCAGGGTACAACGCGAATGCCACTTGTGAGTTCCACTCAGGGGCACCAGGTCACACAGTAGAGAACTGCAAAGCCTTCAAGCATAAAGTGCAGGACATGGTGGATGCCAAGATCATCAACTTCTCCGATAATGTGCCAAATGTCACGAAGAATCCTATGCCGAATCATAGGGGAGGCGGAGTGAACGCCATTATCGAAGACGAGAGTTCGGATTTGTTGACTGACGTCAGAGATCTGAAGACGCCGCTTAGCTTCGTTAAAGCTAAGTTGATGAAAAGAGAGTTCTTTCCAGGTTGCGGAGAGCTATGTATGGACTGTGCCACACGTTCTGATGGATGTGAGCAGTTGGTAGAAGGAATTCAAAGTCTGATGACTGAAGGGATTTTACAGTTTAGCCAGAGGGCTGAAAGTGGATCGGGAGAGGTAGTGCTGAAGCAAGACGATGAGGTCGCCACCATCACCATCCCTCGCCGGACGATAACTATTTCTGCGCCCAGACCGCCCACAATTACTATCACCAAAGCTGGGCCGATACCCTTCGAGAGCACTAATGCTGTCCCATGGCATTATGGGGCTGAAGTCTACTGCAACGGACAGAAGTTAGAGTTGGAACCGTTTGGGTCGACTATGGAGAACCTTGCGGGAATCAGTGGTATTACTCGCAGCGGAAGAGTGTTTGCACCACTAGAGGTCGTGGCGGATAGAGCAGTCAGAGCTGATGCGGCTGATAAAGGTAAAAGTAAAGTCGTTGAAGAGATCCCGCGTGGGGCAGAAAAAGACTTGCTTGTTAAAGAGGCCGAGGAGTTTATGCGGTTGATTAAAAAGAGTGACTACAAGATTGTGGATCATCTCCATCAGACGCCCTCGAAGATTTCCATCCTGAACTTATTGTTGTGTTCCGAAGCGCACCGCAACGCGCTGCTGAAGGTGTTGAACGCCGCGTATGTACCGCAACAAATATCGGTGAATCAGATAGAAGAGGTCGTAGCCCACGTAAATGCCGGAAATGGGCTAGGTTTCACAGACCTAGAGCTGACGCCGAAGGGGAGGAATCACAATAGCTCCCTGCACATCTCGATAGAGTGTAGGGGAACGATTATGTCTCACGTGTTGGTGGACACGGGTTCGTCGCTTAATGTTCTTCCGAAGAAGGCATTAATGAAGTTGGATACTCATGGAGTGATTTGCACACCCAGTGATCTGGTTGTGAAGGCGTTCGATGGGACTAAACGCCATGTTTTCGGGGAGGTGACCCTGCCAATTCAAGTTGGTCCGGAAACGTTCGACGCGGTCTTTTATATTATGGACATCATGCCTGCCTACAGTTGTCTCTTGGGCTGGCCGTGGATCCATGCTGCTGGTGCCGTGACCTCCACTTTGCACCAGAAACTCAAGTACGCTGTCGGAGGTAGCATCGTGACCGTTTTTGGCGAGGAAGACATAATGGTGAGCCATTTGTCGTCCTTTAAGTATGTTGAGATGGATGGCGAAATCCATGAGACTCTATGCCAAGCGTTCAAAGCTGTCAAAGTGAAGGACGTAGCTCCTGTAGTCACTGAGAAGCCAGAGATGACTCTCTCCTCGTTCAAGGAAGCTCGGGCCGTTGTCCAAGCCGGATCTACCCCAGGCTGGGGGCGAATTCTGGAGATACCTAACAAGCAAGATAAGTTTGGGTTGGGATATTCTCCTGGAGCTGAAGCTTCTTCTTCTTCTAGCAGTGCGTCGCGAGGTAAAGGGTCGATCCAATTTACCAGTGGCAGAATGATTTTCGAAAGCATCAACGCGGTGTCTGAAGACAGCGGAGATAGCGACTGTGACCTCGACTCTTGGATCCAGCCAAGCAAGCCAGGCGAGGGCCTCAACAATTGGTCCGTCAAGGATATCATCCAGATGACAAGCGAAGAGTAATGATTTACTTTTTCCAATCATTGTACAACCCTATGTCCTACCCGGGGCATAGTGGTTTTATTGTCAGGGCCTCGTTGGATTATGTACATGCATTTTGTTAATAAATTAAAGGTGCTTTTCTTCGTATTCAAATATTGTGATCTCTGTTATTCCTGTTTTATATTTGTTTTGAAAAACAATAAAATGGCAATGAGGCTTGTGCTAACCTGCATATCCTTGTTTTAAGCTTAACCCTTGTTATTGCAGGATCCACATAACAGATGACATCGACTCTGGACTTTCTACGGCTCACTTCGACTTCGGTTGCCCGATATATCAAGCCGAAGAAGAGATTGATGAAGACGAAGACCTTCCTGAAGAGTTGGCCCGCTTGTTGAAATAAGAGGAGAAAGTTATTCTTCCTCATGAAGAGGAGATCGAGATCGTGAATCTGGGTTCTGAAGAACTCGTCAGAAACGTCAGGATAGGGGCTGCACTGCAGAATGATGTCAAGCAGAGATTGGTCGAAATGCTGAGAGAGTATAGTGACGTCTTTGCTTGGTCATACGAAGATATGCCCGGACTTGACACGAACATCGTGGTCCACCACTTGCCGCTGCGAGAAGATTGTCCTCTCGTTAAGCAGAAGCTTAGGAGGACACGACCAGATATGGACGTTAAGATCAAAGAAGAAGTGCAGAAACAGCTTGATGCTGGCTTCTTAGCGGTCACTACTTACCCTCCGTGGGTCGCCAACATAGTTCCTGTACCGAAGAAGGACGGTAAGGTACGCATGTGCGTCGGTTATCGGGATTTGAATAGGGCAAGCCCTAAAGATGATTTCCCGCTGCCTCATATCGATGTGTTGGTCGACAACACAGCCCAGTTCTTCGTGTTTTCGTTCATGGATGGCTTCTCCGGTTACAATCAGATCAAGATGGCGCCGGAGGACATGGAGAAAACGACGTTTATCACTCCCTGGGGAACATTTTGCTACAAGGTAATGCCTTTCGGTCTGAAGAACGCAGGGGCCACTTACCAACGAGCAATGGTTACTTTGTTTCATGATATGATTCATCATGAGATTGAAGTCTATGTTGATGACATGATTGCGAAGTCCCAAACGGAGGAGGGACATCTGGTCAATTTGCTGAAGCTTTTTGAGAGGCTTCGGAAGTTCAGGTTGAGGCTGAATCCTAACAAATGTACTTTTGGAGTACGGTCCGGAAAGTTACTGGGGTTTATCGTGAGCGAAAGAGGCATCGAGGTTGATCCTGCGAAGATAAAAGCCATACAAGAAATGCCAGTGCCAAGAACAGAAAAAGAAGTTCGTGGTTTCTTGGGCAGAATAAACTACATTGCAAGGTTTATCTCTCAGCTCACGGCCACGTGTGAACCGATGTTCAAGCTTTTAAAGAAAGATCAGGCGATTATCTGGAATGAGGATTGCCAGAAGGCATTCGACAAGATAAAACAGTATCTGCAGGAACCTCCGATCTTGATTCCCCCAGTGGCCGGACGGCCATTAATCATGTACTTGACAGTTCTTGAGAATAGTATGGGGTGTGTTCTCGGTCAGCACGACGAGACGGGCAGAAAGGAGCATGCCATTTACTACTTGAGTAAAAAATTCACAGATTGTGAATCTCGTTACTCAATGCTGGAGAAGACGTGTTGTGCACTAGCCTAGGCTGCCAAACGTTTACGATAGTACATGCTCAATCACACCCCTATGCTAATTTCGAAGATGGATCCGATCAAGTACGTCTTCGAGAAGCAAGCGCTTTCGGGCAGGATTGCCAGATGGCAAATGGTGTTGACGGAATATGATATTTAGTACGTTTCCCAGAAGGCCATCAAGGGAAGCGTATTGTCGGAATACCTGGCCGAACAGCCGATCGAGGATTACCAGCCGATGAAATTTGAATTCCCTGATGAGGATATCATGTTTCTCAAAGCGAAGGATTGCGATGAACCGTTGCCCGACGAGGGGCCAGATAGGAAATCCCAGTGGAAATTGATAATCGACAGGGCGGTCAACTCTTACGGAAGTGGCATAGGGGCAGTCATCACGACTCCCCACGGATCCCACATCCTGTTCACTGCGAGACTGGCGTTTCCAGTCACTAATAACAAAGCGGAGTACGAAGCATGCATCAAGGGTCTAGAAGAAGCAATTGATTTGAGAATCAAGAACCTAGACGTATATGGTGACTCGACGCTTGTGATCAACCAGATTAAAGGGGAGTGGGAGACTCGTCAATCGAATTTGGTGTCGTACATGAACTACGCCAGAAGGCTACTTCCGTTCTTTGATCGAGTGGAACTCCATCATGTGCCCAGAGCAGAAAATCAGATGGCTGATGCCTTAGCCACGTTGGCTTCAATGTATAAAGTCAATTTTTGGAATGAAGCTCCGAGAATTGTCCTCTCTCGTCTTGATAGACCTACATTCATCTTTTCAATCGAGGAAGCCGCCGACGGCAAGCCATGGTTCCATGACATCCAGACTTTCCTTATGACTAAGGAGTATCCTGCGGGTGCGTCAACCTAGGATAAGAAGACTCTGAGGAGGTTGTCTGGAAATTTTTATCTCAATCCTGATGGAGTTTTGTATAAAAGAAACCACGACCTCGTGCTACTCAGATGTGTAGATGAGAAAGAGGCGAGTATGCTCATGGAAGAAGTCCATGAAGGCACATTCGGTACACACGCCGGCGGGCATGCTATGACAAGAAAGATCCTGAGAGCGGGGTACTACTGGCTGACGATGGAGTCGGATTGTTTTAAATTCGCGAAGAGATGTCATAAATGCCAGATTTATGCTGATAAAGTTCATGTGCCGCCAACCCTTTTGTAATACCCCAAATTTTGCCCTAAGATTTGTCGTCGCATTTCATCGCATTTTTATTGCATTTAATCAATTACTAACAAATTTGTGTAGTCGTTTGATTTTTTGCAGGTAAATATCATATGGCATGCATTTTTTTTCTAAAAAGTAAAAATGGCACAATTGGCAGGAGGACATGTGTAAGGAGTTATGAGTGTGAGAGGTTGAGAGTTCGAATCTCACCTTTGTCATTTTTTGTTTTTTATTATTTTTACTCTAAATTTTTCTATCTTTCATTAAAAAAATAACAAAAATAGTTTTTTATTATTATTTAATTATTATTTTCGTATTTTAATTAAATCATTTTTTAAAATATTATTTTTTTCACTTTTTTCTAAATTATTCATAAAAATATCCAAAAAATCATAAAATAAAAAATATTGAAAAAAATTTTGTTCTTTTTATAATATTTTTGATTTTAGGAATCAATAGGATTATTAGTTTTTATTTTAAGTTTATTTTAATTATTTTAAATTATTTAAATTTTATTTTTTCTTAAGTAATTATTTAGTTTGGGCTTTAAAATGGGCTTTAGGGACATTATTGACAATTTGGTGTTAACCCTAATTTGTTCCCTATATATACATGTGTTGCCTTGTTGGAAAAAAGGGGAGAATGAAAAAAAAACCTAAGAGGAGTGAGTGTCGTTTGCCGTTATTTAGTTTTCTTCTTCATCCATTACTATTGTTTCTTTTTCTTCATCGTTTACCGTTATTTCTTTTCCTTCATCTATTACTGTTGTTTCTTTTTCTTCATCTTTTACCGTTATTTCTTTTTCTTCATCTTTTACCGTTATTTCTTTTTCTTCATCTATTACCGTTATTTCTTTTTCTTTATCTATTACTGTTACGTTTATATATATATATATAATTTTTAAATTGTTAGAGTTTATATATATATATATATATATATATATATATATATATATATATATATATATATATATATATATATATATATATATATATATATATATATATATATATATATATATATATATATATATATATATATATATATATATATATATATATATATATATATATAAGATTAATTTTTGATCGAATTATGTCGATACGATGTTTGCACATTTGTGTGCATGACGCGTGACATTTGTGTTAGTTCGATCTGGTTGCGATGATCGCATTTTTGTGTGAGCAATAATACTATTTTTTGCTTAATTTCTTTTTCTTTGCGATAAATTTTGTTTCGTCCGATTTAGATCTGGTTGCGATGAGCGCATTTCTGTGTTAGCAACATTGTTGGGTTATTTGGCACATTTAAAATTCATTATTGCTTTATTATTATTATTATTATTATTATTATTATTATTATTATTATTATTATTATTATTATTATTATTATTATTATTATTATTATTATTATTATTATTATTATTATTATTAGTATTATTATTATCATTATTTATTATTATTATCATTATTATCATTATTATTACCATTATAATTATTATTGTTATCATTAATTTATTAAAACTTGTTATAATATAAAAATCTGTTTTTTAAAATAAATAACATTAACATCTTTTCCAAATTAATATGAAAACCTATTATTTTTAAGAAAAACTTTTTTTTAGATAAATTTAAAATAATAACTAAAATCTTTTTTTTTAAAATAATAACTAGAACCGTTATTTATTTTATTTTATTATTGTTCAATTCAAATTTCATTATCATATTGTATCTGCTCCTCTCATGTAACCTCGCGAACTTAACAATCACTCTTTAAATTCTGCCTTTAAATTTCTGCTTGCATGGTTTAAATTATGACATTATCTCTCTGTTTGCATGATTCAATTATCTCACGCGTTTACCATTATTTCTGTCACATTGCACACATCCGAAGGTTAGGTCTAACTGTTTGGCCGCCGCGCCAATAGTCCGTAAAACTTCACACATTCAATTTCAAATCCTCAAAACTACAAACTACAAACCCTAATTTTCACAAATGCCTCGCCACAAGCAAAATTACCATTTTACCCCTAGCATTAGGTCAAAGAGCCGCCGCGCTCATTTTAGGGTTTCCCGCCGCGGAATCCCTAACCTAATTTAACCCTAATTACAACTTAACATTTCAACGTAGAGATTTGGAGTTTCTACACTCCACGTAAGCGTGTCCTTAAGACATGTTTATTCCCCGTGAGACCTTGACCACAATCAAGAAGTCTCTAACCTCCCTTTTGAGGGGAACTACGATTACTCTGATTCCACTCCCGTAAGGATACGTAGGCACAAGATGCGATGTCTTGCCGAGTAAACTTAGAATTAACCCCTTAGGTCTTCTTTCTCACTTTTAATCCTTTGTACATATACCTGTCGCTACTGCGAAAATCGGCGCCGGCTGACAGAAGAGTCGCCACCGTGCGTTATTTATCCCTCAGAGCGGGAAAGGGAACGCTCGAAGTAAACCTCGCAAAAACGGGGAAAAGGTATGGTCATCGCAACCATAGCCTGGGTTCGGGAGTCGGTTACGCAAGGGGAAGGTATTAGCACCCCTCACGTCCGTCGTACTCGACGGGATCCACGCTTGCTTGGGTTGTCTACTGGATGCAAAACAATCTTATCTACGGCTGCTAAATCTAAACGGAAGGGAATTGACTCGATAGAGCGTCGCACTCTATGCCTACGTATTCTCAAGAGAGAAAGTCAGAGTCAACGTAGTTCGGGACTACGGGGAAAATTGGCTCGCCAAGACATCGCGTCTTGTGCCTACGTACTTCCACTGGAGGGAAGATCAGAGCTTTACGTAGTTCAGACTAACTACGGCTAAACAAACAGTCTCACACAGCAGTGAGAAAAACAACTGGTCTCACAGGGTCGGGAACCTATGGTCACAGCTATGGCTGAGTCTCAAATGCACTGGGGCAAGAGAGAAAAAGGGTATCAATTAATCGTCAGCGGGAAAGTCTCGATCGCACAGCCGCGAGAGAACAGAAGGTTAGTCGTTAGTGTGCTCGCTAGGATATCGCATCCTATGCCTACATATCTTCGTCTGGTACGAAGAATCAGAGCAGCTGTAGTTCAGCTACTATCGGACCACAGCTCAAATCTCGTTTTATTAATCTCTGAAAGAATGATTACAATGGGTTGAATATCGAAATAAATCTCCTAGGAAACGCTATCCTATTCTATCTTGAAAAGTCGAATGGAAATAGCCCCCTAACAAATGGGCCTCTAATTCTATCCTAAAAGTCGAAAATAACTTCTATGAAAAAAATCCTAAAAGAAAATGCTTTTAAAAAATATTAAACTACTTTAATATTTTTTTTCCTTTTTCTCCTTTTCTCTTCTCAACATATTTTTCCTCATATTTTTCTTTCTCAATATTTCTTTTTTTTCAAATATTTTCTTTTATTTTTCACAATATTTTTCTTCAATATTTTTTTTCACAATGTTTTTCTCCACTTTTCTTCAAATTCTTTTTCAATCTTTTCATATTTCTTTTCTCTTCTTCAAAAAATTTTTTTTCTATCTTTTTTCTATTTCTTTTCTTTTTTTTTTTTCAAATGTATTTTTCAAATCTTTAAAAGGAAAAAAAAATACAAGAGAATGGGCTGGGGGGTGCAACCTGTTTACAGGGGTTATATGCAGAAAAAATAAAAACAACTAGATTGGGCCCAGCCCAAGTCCCAAAAAACGCAGCAGGGGGGTGTGTATGAAGTCTGGGTGTGTACTGGCAAGTAGTGTTGGGCTCAGGCCCACGTTTGTCCAAAAACACGGAGGGAAGTGTAACAAAAAATGACTGGGCCCGAGGCCCATTCTCCTTTCTCCTTCCTCTTCATCCACTCAGTTTCAGAAAAACCCTAAACTCCCCTACTTTCTCCGCCGCCGCCGCCCCTCCGTTTGACTCCCTCATCTTTTCTCAGCCTCTCTCTTTCAAAACACCAACGAAACAACGACTACAGCGCCATCACAGACTGAACCATGGCTTGAAGGTCTCGGAGTGAGTTCTTGAAGATGCATGTGGAGGATCTGGGATGAACACATTGAATCCCTGTTGAAGACGTTTGGAGGATCATTTCTGGAGTCTTAATAATGAATATCTGAAAGATCTTCACAAGTCCTCGAAGATTTCTGAGAACTATTGTATGAACAAGAGCGCTTTCTGGAGAATTGCGAAGAACGCGAATGAAGGAACGATGAACTTCTGGACACAAAATGAATCATCAATGAAGAACTGTGAGATTCATGATCGGTTGAAGACGAGTATCGGTTCGCAGATGCGCAACAGAGTTCGTTCACGGTGGATCGCGCTTGAAGATTCTGGACATAAGATTGCGAACGAAGATCTGATGAATGTTCTTCGAATTCTCTGGGAATCAATGAACGTGGCTGAGTGTTGATGACGTTCTATGAAGATAATGACGCTTGAAGAAGTTCTTCTGGAGATTCGTTAAAGGTCTTGTGATGGTGATTGTTGTTGGTGTGATCTGGATCCGAGTCTTGAAGAAATTTCTGGGGAAAATCATGAGGATGGATGAACAATCTGTTGAAGACGATGAATCTTCATCGTTCTGGTTTGTTTTCTGAGTTTGAGTGATGAATGTTGTTGAGTTTGTGGTGGCCGGATTCTGGATTTGATGGTGGAGAATGGATGAAGGTGGTGGTGACGTTGGGAAGAAGATGAAGGTTAGGGAGGTTTTCTGGGTTTGGATGATCGCCGGTGAGGGGACGGTTGCCGGAGTACATGCACGGCGGCCGGCGAGGTTTTTCTGGTGAAGCATGTGGAGTGGACGCGTGGTTGCACGGTGGAGGGAGTGGCTCTGCATGTCCTCCACGTAGGGGATAACGTGGCTGAGAGAGAGAGAGGATTGGGGTACGCGTGGCGTGGCCTGATGCAGCGATGTGGGACCTCCTCTCCTGCGTTAACACGTGTCTGCTTGCTGGCTTTATAGCTGAAATTTTCTGGATCATTCCAGATCCTTCTGGACGCAGCTGGAAAGTGCAGGAACTTTGCAGGATTTCTTGGATAATTCTGAATGAATTGGACTCATTTGATATTTTCTGGACATGATGGGCTTGCGAAAAATGGACCAAGCCCAACGAAAATGACTTAAAAATCTGCACAAAAACTGGATTATGATATTAAAACAACTAATCAACACTTAATCCCACTAAACTAATAATACCCTAACAAACATACTAATCAGAAAATTAAATCTAAATTTCTAATAAATCTAAACTTGATTAAATTTCTATTAAAATCTATAACAGAAAAATAAAACCTATTTATTTTTATAAAAGAAATTCTAAACATTTATTATTTTTATAAAAGAAATTCTAGAAAAACAATTAAATTCTAAAAAACTATTAAAGCTATTTAAAACTATTTAAAAATTATACTCATATTCTAGAAAATCCTATATCATCCTAAAATGCCATTAAAATATCTAAAATGATTTAAAAACTATCAAAAATTCTAAAAAATGAATTTAAAATCTATTTAATTCTATAAAATGCTAAAAATTGATTTAAAAAGAATTAAAATCTATTAAAAAATTCTATTAAATCCTAAAAATTGATTTAAAAGCTATTTAAACCCTAAAAAATCCTATAAAATCCAGAAAAATCCCGATAATTCCCAGAGGGACAAAATGAGCACCGAACGACACAAAAATAATCGGTAAAAATAAACGGGCACCGAAAAATCCCAAAAATCAATTCTACATATCAAAAACACCTGAAACACGAGACGGGAGCTGTGATCCCTGATAAAATCAATACAAATGAAAAATGCAATGTATGCAATATGCAGATGCGAATGCGGTTATGCGTCGAAACATCGAGCCAAATGCGAGACCCGGTTGGTCAAATTTTGGGGTGCAACAGCTGCCCCTATTCAAGCGACTTCGACCTGAATGGGTGAAGAGCGCTCAGCCTTCAAACATTCAAGGTAGATGACGGTTGAATACCAATGGAACCCTGAAATTTGCCAACCGCAAGAATATACTGCAAAGCTGCTGGAGGAATAGCTTCCGATAAACTGAAGTTTGGTTGTAACGGCAACATCTGGTCAATTTTCTGATACAATTTTCTTCTTCTTTTCAACACCTGTGTGACGCCACAAGTATTGAAATAATGCTTCATAAAGCAAACACTTTGATTCCCATCTCTATCGTGGGATCAAATCTGGTCGACTCACAGTTCATTGCGAACTTGAGGACAATTCTCCTGAGGAAATTCTGAATGGAACTGCCTGGCACCTGCTTTGACAAAGGGGCAGCTTCAGAAGTCTGATATATGTCAATCTTTGTTGTTGTTGTTGTCGTTGTTTTTTTCCGATGCTGACGTAACACCCAAATATGAAGAATCACTCCGCTGGGGAAGACAAGAAGCTGAACCACACAACTCTGCAGGTGAACAAATTCGAAATCCAATAGGTAACCATCTTGGTCTATGTTTCGACACGCGTATGCTTGATAATGATGCGATGCCCTATATGACATGGATATGCTATGCGTTTTGTTTGAAAATGCGAGGCCCAGACGGCATGGATATACTATATGCTTGGATAAATGCTATGACTATATATGCAAGTGCTAATGCAAGCTCGAGCTGCCAGAGAACACCAGGTCTAAAAACCACTGGGCAAAATAAATGCCGAAGGAAACGTCAACTCTACTGGGGATGACCTGAAGTCACAGATCCGTCTCAGCAAAATAAATGCTGGAAACGAGAAATCAAATCCGCTGGGGATAACTGCCCTGCTGGAGAAATGAAAAAACAACCCTGCTGGACAACTTCACTGGGGAAAGAAAGAGAACTCTGCTCGGGGATGCTTTCTTCAAACCATTGGCAACTGATTGCGCTCTGCGGGAATTGACCCAAACTGAGGTTGATTCCGCGCAGCACACTGCTGGAAATGCTCATACTATCGAGGATATCAATTTTAATCTGCTGAAGACACTCCTGATCCTACTCTGATACGGGGTAAAAGACAATCTCGACTCTTCCGGGGATAATAAGCAACTTTCATCTGCTGAAGAGTGGCAATTCTGATTTAACAACATCCACAAGGAATTCAAACATTACTCGAAGCACTGGCATTAATCGAGCTTCGTATCGGGGAACATGACGACATGCGGGTCATTGGGAAATACTGTGTCAGATACCTTTAGGTTTTTTTGTTTTGTTCTGGTTTAGAATAAACATGGACTATGTACATAGTGAAATATATAAGAAATACTAGACGAGAACTAGCATTCAAAGGTGGACTACTAGGCGAGAACTGATAGGAAAATAGGTTAGGAAAATTGATTTTTGGTTTTGAACATCAGACGAGGCTGACTAGATAACAGACTAAGGACAAGATAACCAGGCGAGAACTGGCTGAAAGCTGACGTACACCAGGCGAGAACTGGTATACCACATAGGTTAAAACACACGAGAACTGATTATGCGATGACATGTACCAGGCGAGAACTGATACAACACTTGAAGAAACGGTGACCAAACGAGAATTGGTTACCAATAAACTGCACCAGGACGGGAACTGCTGCTTACAATAAACTGCACCAGGACGGGAACTGATGCTTACGGAAGGTGGGCCAGACGAGAACTGGTTACCGGTTTGCCAGGCGAGAACTGGACTTTTGGAAACGACTGGTTACTG
Organism: Lathyrus sativus; assembly: GCA_963859935.3. Taxonomy (NCBI): domain Eukaryota; kingdom Viridiplantae; phylum Streptophyta; class Magnoliopsida; order Fabales; family Fabaceae; genus Lathyrus; species Lathyrus sativus. Next base: position 92,702,973 of record OZ012741.1, read on the forward strand.
ACACGCAACAGGTTTAAACTGCAGGATAATGATCCAACGACAACAAGACCTTCTTATTTGAAAGGTTCAGGTTTTGATAAGGGTATTGACATGATTCCCCGATACTCAACTCCGGCTGGGGATAAACAAGCTGGTTTGAATGACTTGCCCCTGGTACACTCAGCTGGGGGATCAAAGACTGGCTTGCACAACTTGCCCCATTACAATGCACCTTGCCCCAATCTAACTCTTGGGAATACTTGCTCTGAACAGCTTGCTACGAGAAGACTTCGAGAATACTTGCCCCGGTATCTGCATGACAAAAGAATTCAATCTCCAATTAAACACCTAACAACCCAGTTGATTTCAACATTCTCTGCGATGACTTGCCCCTGAATGAGCGTTCTAGCGACTCAACCCGATCTGATTATCTACCGGAAGTATCTGCTTTCAAATCTCAGCGCTCGGCATAATTGCCCCTGATTGGCTCTCGAGAAGACTCACTTCTGATCAACTGCCTCTCAAACAAACTGCCCCTGCTCAACTGAAGCTTCGGGACTTGTCCTCAGACTGACTGATACTGAACTTACTGGAAGATAATGCCCCTGATTCACAAGGCTTCACAACATACACCATTCTGGTTCAGACTGCTGGATTACTCAGTCCTGCTTGATTATTCTCTGCTGGAATTTCTTTCATGCCAACTACTAACCTGCAATTAGAATCGTCTGTCTACGAATGGTAATCTTAATGCAATGGTTATGCAGATTTTGAAAAAATTTTGAGCTGTCACTCATTTACATGCATATGATTGCGAGTGACGAATGAACCAAAGTTCAAACGCAGTGCTTACGTGGTCAGTGAAAATACAACAAGATATGACTAGCAAGTCAAGAAGGAGTCAGGTTACTCAACCTTATCGTAATGCGCTTCAGACTAACCCTACCTCAATTAGGTCTTTTAAGGGTTGTATCGTGGTCGGGTTCACGGTTCGTAAAACAAAGGATATTTGGCTCAAATTTTGATTTGTTCCCACCCCGTCTACGTGATGATCTCCGATCCTAAGGTTCAGTTAACCTGGCACAAGCGCTCGCCTCTTCGAGAAGTATGTTGAATGGTAAGAACCACAGTTAAGGAATTCACAAGCTTTTCTTCTAAAGTGATAGTTACTCCTTCTTTGCTTTCGGTGTCTGTGTACACGACTTTGTGATTTGCTGGGGAAAAATTTCTTTTTAATCCCTTCTTTTTCATTCTTTTGATTCCCTAACTTTTGCCTGGACTGACTCATTCTGAGTTCTTTTCGATTTTTTTCGATTTCTTTTGAAGTCCAGCGGGATGCCCTAATTTTTGCCTAAGTATTAGCTTTCCAACTTTTCTTTCTTTTTACTTAGCGGGCTTTCTTTCTTTCTTTTGGAACAAAGTCGTGTGACACTGGTTGTCTTGATTGCTCCGAAAGGATTGTAACTGTCTCACTCCTGATTGGTGAGTGTAAACTGGTTGGTCTTTGACAGACAACATCCTTCTGTAAGACTTGAACGCTCGGTCAAGCTAACTAACAACTACCCTGCCCCGGGTTAAGATGTGAGGGTTTATAAGTCCGAAAAAACTTCTACTTCCTGGCTCGAAGTGGTTAACAAGGGACTAACTCCTTATATCTCCAGTGTTTAGGGGAATTTGAAACAATGCCTTGTACGTCATCGGTACGGTCTTATCTGAAAGCATACAATCATCGGTTATGAGTTTCAGTTTCGTCATCCTCCCTCCTAACTTTGCTAGTCACAGCGAAAAAATGGAGTGAATAAAATGCAAGTGTTAGTGCAATGCAATAAATGAGCGACAGCGACATGACTAATTCAGAAAAATGCATAGTCACTTTATTATTATCACCATTCGAAACATACAATGTTTTAAAAGCAGGTAGTAACTAACAAAAAAGAAACTACAAATGCAAATGATGGTATAAAAGCTTGAGAACTGCCAATGCTGAGGCGCCTGCCTGTCTGAACCACTGGCTTTTGCTGGGGAACACCTTCCGAGTCACGAGCTTAGCCAGCTGAGCGGTTGGGATGAACAAACAGAAATCCTTCTCGAAAGGAAATGCGATCCTGATCAATCAACTGCTGTACCTTCGCCTGAAATGCTTTACAATCTTCTGTTGAATGCCCCGGAGAGCCACCATGATAACCACACTGCACGTGGGGATTGTACCCAGGAGGGTAAGGTTCTGGAACTGGCTTAAGAGCTTTCGGCTCCACCAAAGACTTCTGGATCAAAGATGGTAGCAACTGGCTATACGGCATAGGCACTGGGTGAAAAGGAGCTTTCCTTCGTTCCAAGTTGTTGCGAGGTCTGCTCTGATTCTGACGCTGATTCTGATAACCTCGGCCACGAGTTCGCTGATTTGCAATGGAAGCGACATAAGATTCCTGATATGGTGCCCCAGGCACGGCTGTCTGTTCAGTATAACAAGCCACGGGAGGTACTGATCTCTGATAAGATGATGAACCAACAAAATTCACTGATTCGCTTCGAGGATATTCAATCTTTGGCATGACTGAGTTGATCACCACTTCTTCTTCACTCTGATAGTCACAAGGGTATTCAGTTTCATCAGCTTGATCATATGAAGTAATCTGAATTTTCCCCATTCTTATGGAATACTCAAGGCGTTCTCCTAATGCTACCACGTCAGAGAAACTTGCCGGAACTCCGAGCAGTCTTTTGAAGTACGGATATTGTAGGGAATCCACAAACATGCTTGCCAGCTCTTGGTCTAACAGCGGGGGACGCACTTTAGCAGCAAATTCTCTCCATCTCTGAGCATATCTCCTGATAGGTTCATTGATCTCTTGAGACAACTCTTGCAAATGCATGCGATAAGGAGCAATGTCTAGGTTGTAATCATACTGCTTCAGAAAAGCTCTGGCTAAATCCATCCATGACTGAATCTGATTCCTCTCTAACTGCATATACCACCTCAAAGATGCCCCAGTCAGACTATCTTGAAAGCAATGGATCATCAACTTATCATCTCGCGCAAACGCAGTCATTCTTCGACAGAACATCATCAAATGCAGCTTTGGACAGCTATCCCCCGTGTACTTCTCAAATTTCGGCACTTTGAACTTGTAAGGCAACACTAGGTCAGGAACCAAACACATGCCTACAGCATCCAGGTTGACAGCATCTTTGGCTTTCAAAGCTTTCATTTGCTCTTCCAACACTCGGACTCTTCTAGCCTTTTCGAGAGCTCTTGGATCTACCATCCCGGCTGCTGGAATATCTCTTCGGTAATTCATCACAGGGAAAGCAACACCTTGATTGTTGACAGGAGGAGGACGCTCATTCTGGGCAACAAACTGCTCATGTCGATCTCGGTTCTCACCAGAAGGCTGTACAACTTGGTCTGCAGCAACGTTGTTCACTTGCGGGAAGTCTTCCGTGGAATCATACAGAGGGTTGGACGCCATAGTGAACCCTGTCAAGGTGTTAGGAGACTGGAAATTGCCTTCAGACATGGCTACCAATAATCTTCAGCTGACTTCGACACTTGATTCTGCTCAAATCTACTCAACCCCTAGGTAGGTCTCTGACAATCAACAGCTGCTCAATCCAAACTCCGGGTAATCACCTTCAGGAAACAAAGGCTGGATCAGAACTCTGGCTAGCTGGAGGATGATATGCAATGCAACACTGATATGCATATGATATGCAAAATGCAGCAAACAATGGGACCACAGCCCCCACACAAAATCTGAATACTGCTACGCTGCTGACGGAGACGCTCTCTGAAGAGAAGACCAATATGACGGGTAGGTTGGAAGTCAAGTTTCCTGCACAAAAAACCCCCCCACTCACAGGTATGGACCTATATCTGACAAGGTACGGCATCCTATGCGGTCGTCAGCGTCACAGACTTTCAGAACTGACGATACGATTCCCAGAAGGAGTGGCATCGTCAAGTCCTGAAGAGGCCTCACTCAGCTAACTTCCAAATGATCGGTTCCCAGAGTCGACAATCCAACTAACCAGCAACCCACGCCAACCAAAGGAAGGGACAGGAGGCCAACCAGCAGAACCTCGTCTGAGTGTAGATTTCATGGGACACCAAAGCAAGGCAAAGCAAGCGGGCACCCACTAATTTCTACTCTAAGTCTAAGGTGCACTCCAAGCCCAGGTCCGGCTTATCTCTCAATATCATAGAACACCCGTAACACCCCAACAGCAACAGATAATATCGATAAATAGGCCCCAAACAAGCGCTAGGATTGACTCTCTCTTAGGGGACGTTGGATCCCAAATGCATAAGAACCATCGCAGTCCTTAGCAGCCAGGGGACGTTGGATCCCCAGCAGAGTCGCCAGCTGTCGCTACTGCGAAAATCGGCGCCGGCTGACAGAAGAGTCGCCACCGTGCGTTATTTATCCCTCAGAGCGGGAAAGGGAACGCTCGAAGTAAACCTCGCAAAAACGGGGAAAAGGTATGGTCATCGCAACCATAGCCTGGGTTCGGGAGTCGGTTACGCAAGGGGAAGGTATTAGCACCCCTCACGTCCGTCGTACTCGACGGGATCCACGCTTGCTTGGGTTGTCTACTGGATGCAAAACAATCTTATCTACGGCTGCTAAATCTAAACGGAAGGGAATTGACTCGATAGAGCGTCGCACTCTATGCCTACGTATTCTCAAGAGAGAAAGTCAGAGTCAACGTAGTTCGGGACTACGGGGAAAATTGGCTCGCCAAGACATCGCGTCTTGTGCCTACGTACTTCCACTGGAGGGAAGATCAGAGCTTTACGTAGTTCAGACTAACTACGGCTAAACAAACAGTCTCACACAGCAGTGAGAAAAACAACTGGTCTCACAGGGTCGGGAACCTATGGTCACAGCTATGGCTGAGTCTCAAATGCACTGGGGCAAGAGAGAAAAAGGGTATCAATTAATCGTCAGCGGGAAAGTCTCGATCGCACAGCCGCGAGAGAACAGAAGGTTAGTCGTTAGTGTGCTCGCTAGGATATCGCATCCTATGCCTACATATCTTCGTCTGGTACGAAGAATCAGAGCAGCTGTAGTTCAGCTACTATCGGACCACAGCTCAAATCTCGTTTTATTAATCTCTGAAAGAATGATTACAATGGGTTGAATATCGAAATAAATCTCCTAGGAAACGCTATCCTATTCTATCTTGAAAAGTCGAATGGAAATAGCCCCCTAACAAATGGGCCTCTAATTCTATCCTAAAAGTCGAAAATAACTTCTATGAAAAAAATCCTAAAAGAAAATGCTTTTAAAAAATATTAAACTACTTTAATATTTTTTTTCCTTTTTCTCCTTTTCTCTTCTCAACATATTTTTCCTCATATTTTTCTTTCTCAATATTTCTTTTTTTTCAAATATTTTCTTTTATTTTTCACAATATTTTTCTTCAATATTTTTTTTCACAATGTTTTTCTCCACTTTTCTTCAAATTCTTTTTCAATCTTTTCATATTTCTTTTCTCTTCTTCAAAAAATTTTTTTTCTATCTTTTTTCTATTTCTTTTCTTTTTTTTTTTTCAAATGTATTTTTCAAATCTTTAAAAGGAAAAAAAAATACAAGAGAATGGGCTGGGGGGTGCAACCTGTTTACAGGGGTTATATGCAGAAAAAATAAAAACAACTAGATTGGGCCCAGCCCAAGTCCCAAAAAACGCAGCAGGGGGGTGTGTATGAAGTCTGGGTGTGTACTGGCAAGTAGTGTTGGGCTCAGGCCCACGTTTGTCCAAAAACACGGAGGGAAGTGTAACAAAAAATGACTGGGCCCGAGGCCCATTCTCCTTTCTCCTTCCTCTTCATCCACTCAGTTTCAGAAAAACCCTAAACTCCCCTACTTTCTCCGCCGCCGCCGCCCCTCCGTTTGACTCCCTCATCTTTTCTCAGCCTCTCTCTTTCAAAACACCAACGAAACAACGACTACAGCGCCATCACAGACTGAACCATGGCTTGAAGGTCTCGGAGTGAGTTCTTGAAGATGCATGTGGAGGATCTGGGATGAACACATTGAATCCCTGTTGAAGACGTTTGGAGGATCATTTCTGGAGTCTTAATAATGAATATCTGAAAGATCTTCACAAGTCCTCGAAGATTTCTGAGAACTATTGTATGAACAAGAGCGCTTTCTGGAGAATTGCGAAGAACGCGAATGAAGGAACGATGAACTTCTGGACACAAAATGAATCATCAATGAAGAACTGTGAGATTCATGATCGGTTGAAGACGAGTATCGGTTCGCAGATGCGCAACAGAGTTCGTTCACGGTGGATCGCGCTTGAAGATTCTGGACATAAGATTGCGAACGAAGATCTGATGAATGTTCTTCGAATTCTCTGGGAATCAATGAACGTGGCTGAGTGTTGATGACGTTCTATGAAGATAATGACGCTTGAAGAAGTTCTTCTGGAGATTCGTTAAAGGTCTTGTGATGGTGATTGTTGTTGGTGTGATCTGGATCCGAGTCTTGAAGAAATTTCTGGGGAAAATCATGAGGATGGATGAACAATCTGTTGAAGACGATGAATCTTCATCGTTCTGGTTTGTTTTCTGAGTTTGAGTGATGAATGTTGTTGAGTTTGTGGTGGCCGGATTCTGGATTTGATGGTGGAGAATGGATGAAGGTGGTGGTGACGTTGGGAAGAAGATGAAGGTTAGGGAGGTTTTCTGGGTTTGGATGATCGCCGGTGAGGGGACGGTTGCCGGAGTACATGCACGGCGGCCGACGAGGTTTTTCTGGTGAAGCATGTGGAGTGGACGCGTGGTTGCACGGTGGAGGGAGTGGCTCTGCATGTCCTCCACGTAGGGGATAACGTGGCTGAGAGAGAGAGAGGATTGGGGTACGCGTGGCGTGGCCTGATGTAGCGATGTGGGACCTCCTCTCCTGCGTTAACACGTGTCTGCTTGCTGGCTTTATAGCTGAAATTTTCTGGATCATTCCAGATCCTTCTGGACGCAGCTGGAAAGTGCAGGAACTTTGCAGGATTTCTTGGATAATTCTGAATGAATTGGACTCATTTGATATTTTCTGGACATGATGGGCTTGCGAAAAATGGACCAAGCCCAACGAAAATGACTTAAAAATCTGCACAAAAACTGGATTATGATATTAAAACAACTAATCAACACTTAATCCCACTAAACTAATAATACCCTAACAAACATACTAATCAGAAAATTAAATCTAAATTTCTAATAAATCTAAACTTGATTAAATTTCTATTAAAATCTATAACAGAAAAATAAAACCTATTTATTTTTATAAAAGAAATTCTAAACATTTATTATTTTTATAAAAGAAATTCTAGAAAAACAATTAAATTCTAAAAAACTATTAAAGCTATTTAAAACTATTTAAAAATTATACTCATATTCTAGAAAATCCTATATCATCCTAAAATGCCATTAAAATATCTAAAATGATTTAAAAACTATCAAAAATTCTAAAAAATGAATTTAAAATCTATTTAATTCTATAAAATGCTAAAAATTGATTTAAAAAGAATTAAAATCTATTAAAAAATTCTATTAAATCCTAAAAATTGATTTAAAAGCTATTTAAACCCTAAAAAATCCTATAAAATCCAGAAAAATCCCGATAATTCCCAGAGGGACAAAATGAGCACCGAACGACACAAAAATAATCGGTAAAAATAAACGGGCACCGAAAAATCCCAAAAATCAATTCTACATATCAAAAACACCTGAAACACGAGACGGGAGCTGTGATCCCTGATAAAATCAATACAAATGAAAAATGCAATGTATGCAATATGCAGATGCGAATGCGGTTATGCGTCGAAACATCGAGCCAAATGCGAGACCCGGTTGGTCAAATTTTGGGGTGCAACAATACCTTAAGCAAATAAATAAAGCAAATAGTAAACATCTGAACAAAAGGTTCCTGTAGAGTACTACAGAAGTTTAGGATGCTAATACCTTCCCTAATCTTAACCAACCCCCGAACCCTAGAATTTCCCCGCATTGTGTTTACGATGCAAAATAGGTTTTCCCTCTTTTGACCTTTTCCTTCGGATAAATCAAAGAGCGGTTGTGAATTGAATTGCGATTCAAACTCATTAATAGTTTGTGATCCTATTTCCACCGCAACAGAAAATGGCGACTTCACTGGGGACGTCTTAACTTTTGAGGGTTATCCCTAATTTGTTCATATTTATTACCATTTGCTTTGCTATTCATTTGCATGTATATATTGTACTTTGATTTTGGGGACTGTTCCTTGTGTTGTGAGATAAGTCCTACGCCCGGACTAGTGACATTATTATAGGATGGGGATATATTCGATGAGGCTTATAGGGAGTGAATCCTGACCAAGCTGATTCGAGAATCACCGCTCAGTTGAGACCTTTTCGAAAATGGTTCGGTTGAACGAGTAATCGCGAAAACTTTTTCCATGGTCGATTGGAGTCTGTGATATTGGGGAGCGTAGTACCTTAACACCACCTTGGCCTTATTTAGGACGTAGTGCGGGAACCATGTGGGAGTAGTCCTACACTGGTTGCTACGCGATACTACACTCAAAAGAGGTTCTCTTGAGAATATTATTAACCCCTGAGTCAATCGGAAGGTCGATAATATCCGAAAGATGGGCTGATGACTTTGGGCACTTTTTTAGAACCTTGTTCGGCAGGTACAACTAACCCATAGTACGCTCCTTTTGGGGATGGGTAGACCTTAACTCCGCTCACATACTCTTAACCTAGGACTTTGTGTGTTTTCATGCATTGCATTCATAAAACATCATATCGCATTAAGATTTCATGGAATTCAAACTCTATTTATGAACATTGTAGGATACCATGGATCACTCTAGAAGGCATACTTTGAAATTTACTTTTAAGGGTTTTAATTTGGAAGTCCTAGAGAAGCTAAGAGATTTGGTTCAAGATCAAGAAAAGTTCCAAACCAGATATGGAAGGCTATTGTCTTTGTTGAAGATTCAAGTAAACGAAGGACTTCTTGCGACTTTGTTACAGTTTTATGATCCAGATTATCACTGCTTCACCTTTCCAGATTATCAGCTTTTACCTACCTTAGAAGAGTACTCTCAGTTGGTGGGATTACCTATCTTGGATAAGTCTCCATTCCCTTTCTTGGAGGAAGACCCTAAAGAACGAGATATTGCTAAAGCCATTTGTATAAGGATATCCGATGTCAAAAACAATATGATCACTAAAGGGGGGATCTCCGGTTTTCCCAGGGACTTCCTAATTAAGAAAGCCCAATTTTATGTCGATCATAAAGACATGTTTGCCTTTGAGACAATATTTGCTTTGCTTATTTATGGGTTGCTGCTTTTTCCTAGTTTTGAGGGGTTTGTGGACCTTAATGCAATCAAGACCTTCATGAGAAGAAATCCAGTTCCAACACTATTGGGTAATACTTATCATTCAGTACATCTCTGAAACTTTCATGGTGGAGGAATGATTACATGTTGTGTGCCATTACTATACAAGTGGTTTATTTCTCACTTACCCAAGTCCGGTCCGTTCTGGAAACCTAACCAAGAACGTTGGTCGCAAAAAGTTATGGCTTTAACTCACTCTGATATTGATTGGTATAATCGCATGTACGATGGGGTATCGATCATTGATAGTTGTGGAAAATTCAACAATGTGCCTTTGCTCAGTTTCAATGGAGGAATTAGCTACAATCCAGTCTCAGCTCGCCGACAGTTGGGATACCCCTTGAAGGAACCGCCTAAAGGTATTCATGTGGAGAAAATCTTTTTCAAAGACGACAAAAAGCTTCAAGATCAGATTCTATCCTCTTGGAATCATCTGCATAGGAAGGACAAAGAAAGTTTGGGAAGACCTAATTGTGTGTCCATGGAACCATACCTTCAATGGGTCCGAGGAAGAGCTATTGAGTTGAAGATGCCTTACTCTCGCCAGGATCCTTCACCTCAAAGAGAGGAACCTGTCCAGTATTTTATGACCGAAGCTGAGACTTTGAAGATCGCTTTGAAAAGATCACAACGCGAAACAGAATCATGGAAGAACAAATACCATGTGATGGTCAGCGAGTGCGAAGAACTTCAAAAGCAGATTCAGTCGAAGAATGATGAGATACAATCCTACAAGAAGAGAAGGCTCTACGAATATTTATTTTCCTCCGACTCTCCGTCTGCTCACTGAAGTTGTGGAAGATGCTTCTCTAGGATTTTCTAGGCTTTTATTTAGCTATTTTGGTTGCAAGAATATTATTTGTAATTTGTCTTCAATAAATTAACAAAAGTTTCCTGGGTATTCCGCAATATTCGTAAATATTTGAATTCCATGAAATCTTCATTTGCATTCACATTTTAGCATCATACTTTTGCATTGCATGTGTCTCCCGATTTCTCATACTCGGTTCTCTCACCTTCCAGTTGTGTCACCATAAGTTCTCTGCATCAATACGACCCTTCAAAAGGATGGAAGATCAAAACCAAGAAATCAAACGTGTCAGCCATGAACTCGAAGATCTTCGAGGAAGTGTAGGGCAGATTTTGGAGATGCTACGAGCTCTTAGTGTGAAGGTGGATGCTCAGTCTACTGTTGTTTCTGAGACTAATACCGTTATGGAACCTCAACCAGCTGTTACTGTCGAGAATGTACCTCCTCATGGTCTTCAATCCGGTTTGGTGCCTCCTAGTGCTCAACCAGTTCGACGAGCTACCCTTCCAAAGTGCAAAACTCCTAACTCCGACCATGGTAAAGGACCTGCACGTTCGAGGAACTGCAAAATGGCTACTCCTCAACCTCAGCAGAGTTATGTTCAAGGTTATCCGATTCAATATGGCCAGCAACCCTACGTAGCTACTGTGGCACCTCCTTTCGAACAGCAGTTTCCTACATACCCGCCCGTGCAGTCAGCTCCGGTATATCAGGCACCGGTTTATCAGCAACCTTCCGGTTATCCGCCCATGCAAGGTCCTGTCAACAGTCAACGAGTGCCCAACGTTCCTGTTCATCAACAATTACAGGATCAGGTTCCTTATCTCCGTAAGAGTCAGTATAAGCCTTGTCCTCCAATTTCGATGGCTTTCACTGAGTTATACCCCCATTTGGTACAACAGGGTCTGATTACCACCCGTGCTTTGGGTCCTCCGCCTGCAGGTTACAATGCGGCCGCTCATTGTTTATTTCATGAGGGTGCGCCCGGCCATGATCTAGAGAATTGCTATGCTCTTAAGAAAGTTGTCAGAAATTTACTAGAAGCGAAGGAGTTGTCTTTTAGCAATGCTCAGTCGAAGATCGAGATTCCTCTCGGGGTCCCTCACTTGTCGAGTTCGAATTCTGCAAAGTATGTTGACCTCTCAGCAAATCAGCCGAATCCAGTAATTATTCAAAGGCCTAGCTCGCTTCATTTTAGTAACCCTCAAGATGGTATGACCGGGATCAACAAAGAATCTGGGAAAGTTATTTTGAAGCAACGACTGAAAACTGTTGAAGATGTGACCAGCATAACTGGGGTAAGCCATGACGACTCACAGTGATCGTAAATCAGACGTCCTTTCCATTGAGGCTCCGCCAAAGGAAACTGTTACTCTTGAATGTAGGATTTCATAAACATTTAGAAGGATTTTTCCGACAGTTCATTTGTTTATTTATATGCATTTCTCTTTGATTAAGCATATTTAGCATGTACGAACTTGTTTATCTTTAATTAATGCAACGCATATGTTTGTCTTGAATAAATCCATTCGTTTCACTCATTCAAAAAACGTTTTCATAAATTACAATGCCAACTTTACCCGATCTCTTGTTCTGATGGAGAATTGGGAGGAGGATGACGAACCTAAAACGTCAGATTTCTTGTCGTATGCTTTCAGTTAAAACCTGCTGATGATGTAAGGCATTGTTTCAAATCCCAAACACTGGAGATATAAGGATGTTAATCCCTAGTCAACTCTTTGAGCCTTGAAGTAGGAGTTTTCTTTCTTTTTAGAACCCTCATCCTAACCTGGGGCAGGGTAGGTTTCAGTTAAGCCGATTGAGCGTTTAGATCCTCAAAAAGGAAGAGCAAACCTTCGAGAATTTATCCTTAGCATCTTAAGAAGTCCAATACAATGACTATCCCTCGGTTACCTAAGGAGTGGGGCAGTCACGAGCCTTTCAAAAGATTTACACGACTTGTGCATAAAAGAATATTCAAAAAAATAAAAGCCCGCTAAGTCAAAACCTATGAAGGAGACTTAGGCAAAACTGGGGCATCCCGCTGGACTCCAAAGTCAGATCAAGAGACGTTCTCCAGGCAAAAGTTAGGGAATAAAAGCAAAACGAGAGGGTACAATAAATAATCCCTAGTAAAGAACAAATTCGTGTGATCAAACACCAAAAGAAATAGGCGAGTGACTGCCATGTCCAAAGCCTTGATAAGTTCTCGACCATAGCAAATCCGCTTGAGATGTGAGCGTTTGTATCCGATTAACTGAATTAGGATTGGAGAACATCACGAAGAAGGGGTGGGTGCAAATATAACTTTGAGCCTTTATCTTTTGTTTCTTAAACCGTGAACCGAGCCACGATACAACCTTTAAAAGACCTAATTGAAGTAGGACTTCGGTTGAAAGCATACTCGACAAGACCACATTTCCTGACTCCTACGAGCTATGCTCAGAAAAAATTCATGTTGGCATTATAATTAAAACTCATATCCCGATTAGTGATTTCGGTCACAAGTTGTTGCGATATCTTTTTCAAAACAAAAATTCAAGACAAATATATGTGTGCATTGACAAGCTCAGGATAGGCATTTCAGGCATGACGACTTTGCTTGATATCTTAGAGATTTATATATGGATATAGCCCGTGAAACTTGAAGATCCTGCTAAACAGGGGCAGGCAGTTTCCCAATTCGCTTACCAACGCGAGTCTGACGTTCTTAAGAGCTATTTCTCGAAGATGTCGTCGTAACACGATTAATTTGTGCCAGTTACGTCGAGACCTGACAAATCTCTCAAAGAGTTTGAAAACAGTGGGGCAACCAGACTCCATGTTTCTCTATAAAATCCTCTTGAGATGACCATACCTCACAACGCAAATATCCTGGGGCACCGTGTTTTTTAAAGAAACAAATGGCGACTACTACAAGATCCTTCAAGATCAAAACTATGTGATTTCACAACTTTTCCTCATACACCCAATGGATTTTACTCGCAGCGGCCTTCATTCCCCAATGAATCTCAGTGTTGCAACAGGCTCCTAAACTATTGCCTCATCACAGTCCCCAGAGAGACTATAAGCTGACAACTTTTTCTTGGGTAACTCGAAAGTGTCCCTCAGGTTGTTCTCCTCATGTGAAGACAGGATACTGTGCACCCAAGCAGATTACCTTCTCCCCAGAGAATTCAGAACTTTAAAACTAGATTTGGTTCTACCATTGATCTTTCTTACCCATGATGGACGTATTGGTTGCAGAGAACGCAGGGTATCTCCGTCGAGATGTTTATTTCGTCTCTCGTCCTGTCCCTAGTCTGTTTCGTCAGCATACGCAGGGGCATAAGCATCACATGCCTATTTCATTACGTACTCATTACATATTCATTACATATTCATTACATACTCATTACATATTCATTACATATTCATTACATATTCATTACATCTTCATTACATATTCATTACATATTCATTACATATTCATTACATCTTCATTACATATTCATTACATATTCATTACATACTCATTACATACTCCTTACATATTCATTACATACTCCTTACATATTCATTACATACTCATGGCATACTCATTTCATAACATCTTGCATATTTAACCACATAGACATTAACATACATTCATATTCACGTATTCATTAACATACGCGTTAGCATGCGCAGGTTCAGTGTGTCTCTATCATTGGTCGTTACCGCCGAGTAACTGGGTTCGTCCATTCTCTTCAAATAGATTGTCAGCCCTAAGCATAAAATATTTACTTGTTTCCAGTTTCCCCACAGAGCTCGATCCTCGTGGATGACGGTTACTCCAGCTATCTTTCCTCACCAGGATAAGATATTTACCCTTCGAGTTCATTCCCTCGATGGAGTCTTGATTACCAGTCTTCTTTCTAGCTCGATCCTAGATTGAACTTCAGTATTGTCGGTCGCTGAGCCCAACCGGACATGCATTTATTTTGCACCATCTAAAGATTTTCACCATACTATGTCAGATACGCGCCTGTTCTCACCTGAGAAGCTCATCATCATCTGTTATCACCTCTACATGCAGTTCTTACATGAGAGGCTTATTATTGCTACTCTTGCAAAATAAGCGACATCTCTCGCCTGAGAAGCCAATCCTATCTTCGTTATGACTCGCAGCAAATGGCCATCTCCATTGAGCAGTTGGGGTTCCATTTTCCCTGTCGTCTTGAAGTATAGGGAGGTTTGAACCAAATCGTATTCAGGAGAGCACGATCTTGAAATACGGGGAGGTTTGAGCGGAATCATATTCAGGAGAGCACGATCTTGAAGAATGAGGAAGTTCATTTACCCTTTAGTAAAAGAAGGAGCGGAATCATATTCAGGAGAGCACGATCTTGAATTATGAGGATGTTCATTTACCCTTTAGTAAAAGAAGGAGCGAAATCATATTCAGGAGAGCACGATCTTGAATTATGAGGATGTTCATTTACCCTTTAGTAAAAGAAGGAACGGAATCATATTCAGGAGAGCACGATCTTGAAGTATGAGGAAGTTCAGTTTACCCTTTTCGTATTCAGGAGAGCATGATCTTGAAGTATGAGGAAGTTCATTTACCCTTTAGTAAAAGAAGGAGCGGAATCATATTCAGGAGAGCACGATCGTGAAGTATGAGGAAGTTCATTTACCCTTTAGTAAAAGAAGGAGCAGAATCATATTCAGGAGAGCACGATCTTGAAGTATGAGGAAGTTCAGTTTACCCTTTAAGAAAAATCAGAATCGTATTCCAGGCACCGACCTTAAATATGAGGAGATTTATATATCAGATAAGCAGCAGCCTCTTTATTTGAGTGCTTATCCGTTTTGGCATGTAAGTCCCTTCCAACGATAAGTGACAGTTCTCCCTCGAGAAGCTTATCGGGGCATTTCCCATTAAAGTCCATTTACTTTGGCATACAGCCGGTCTTTACCCTGTATATTTGATACGGATTTCCGAAAATCCATTCGATCCCACCACGAGGGATAGGTTATAGAAGCTTGGATGTTATTCTTTGCTCAATGCTCCAGCATTCTGTGATCGATCTTGCAATCGTGTAGGTCCAATTATTATTAGACATTCCCAAGTGGAGGTCATCTCATAGGTGCCATCTCCATTTAAGGATCTTATTCCTAAAGTCCATTTATTTTGGCATACAGCCGGTTTTTACCTTGTATATTTGCTACGGATTCCCGAAAAGTCCGTTTGATCCTGTCACGAGGGATAGTTTACAGAAGCTCGGATGTTATTCTTTGCTCAATGCTCCAGCATTCTGTGATCGATCTTGCAGTCGTACATGATCCAGTTTTACTTTTAGATTCCCCAGTGGAGGTCGTCTCATAGGTGCCATCTCCATTTGAGAATCTCGTTCCCGGTCTAAAAATGATAATTGGTCGTGTTCGCACCAGCTGACCATCATTTTAGAATTCCCTAGTGTTGTACTGTGTCCCAGCGCGTCGTTTTCCCCAGTGTGTTCTTCTCGTAGCGTCTGTCCCTGTGTCGTCGTATTCGTCAGCATTTTCGCACTCATCATTCCAGCATACACATCATATCATATTCATGGCATTGTCTGCATTAGTCTTGTTTGGTCCATAACATTGCATATCGCCACATATAAGGGCAAAATTTTCGGTTATCTATATTTAAATCCCTCCACCATGATTCCTCGAGTCTCCGCCACTCGAATCACCCGGTGAAGTTATTTAAATAGGGGCAACTGTAATACCCCAAATTTTGCCCTAAGATTTGTCGTCGCATTTCATCGCATTTTTATTGCATTTAATCAATTACTAACAAATTTGTGTAGTCGTTTGACTTTTTGCAGGTAAATATCATATGGCATGCATTTTTTTTCTAAAAAGTAAAAATGACACAATTGGCAGGAGGACATGTGTAAGGAGTTATGAGTGTGAGAGGTTGAGAGTTCGAATCTCACCTTTGTCACTTTTTTGTTTTTTATTATTTTTACTCTAAATTTTTCTATCTTTCATTAAAAAAATAACAAAAATAGTTTTTTATTATTATTTAATTATTATTTTCGTATTTTAATTAAATCATTTTTTAAAATATTATTTTTTTCACTTTTTTCTAAATTATTCATAAAAATATCCAAAAAATCATAAAATAAAAAATATTGAAAAAAATTTTGTTCTTTTTATAATATTTTTGATTTTAGGAATCAATAGGATTATTAGTTTTTATTTTAAGTTTATTTTAATTATTTTAAATTATTTAAATTTTATTTTTTCTTAAGTAATTATTTAGTTTGGGCTTTAAAATGGGCTTTAGGGACATTATTGACAATTTGGTGTTAACCCTAATTTGTTCCCTATATATACATGTGTTGCCTTGTTGGAAAAAAGGGGAGAATGAAAAAAAACCTAAGAGGAGTGAGTGCCGTTTGCCGTTATTTAGTTTTCTTCTTCATCCATTACTATTGTTTCTTTTTCTTCATCGTTTACCGTTATTTCTTTTCCTTCATCTATTACTGTTGTTTCTTTTTCTTCATCTTTTACCGTTATTTCTTTTTCTTCATCTTTTACCGTTATTTCTTTTTCTTCATCTATTACCGTTATTTCTTTTTCTTTATCTATTACTGTTACGTTTATATATATATATATAATTTTTAAATTGTTAGAGTTTATATATATAAGATTAATTTTTGATCGAATTATGTCGATACGATGTTTGCACATTTGTGTGCATGACGCATGACATTTGTGTTAGTTCGATCTGGTTGCGATGATCGCATTTTTGTGTGAGCAATAATACTATTTTTTGCTTAATTTCTTTTTCTTTGCGATAAATTTTGTTTCGTCCGATTTAGATCTGGTTGCGATGAGCGCATTTCTGCGTTAGCAACATTGTTGGGTTATTTGGCACATTTAAAATTCATTATTGCTTTATTATTATTATTATTATTATTATTATTATTATTATTATTATTATTATTATTATTATTATTATTATTATTAGTATTATTATTATCATTATTTATTATTATTATCATTATTATCATTATTATTACCATTATTATTATTATTGTTATCATTAATTTATTAAAACTTGTTATAATATAAAAATCTGTTTTTTAAAATAAATAACATTAACATCTTTTCCAATTTAATATGAAAACCTATTATTTTTAAGAAAAACTTTTTTTTTTGATAAATTTAAAATAATAACTAAAATCTTTTTTTTTAAAAATAATAACTAGAACCGTTATTTATTTTATTTTATTATTGTTCAATTCAAATTTCATTATCATATTGTATCTGCTCCTCTCATGTAACCTCGCGAACTTAACAATCGCTCTTTAAATTCTGCCTTTAAATTTCTGCTTGCATGGTTTAAATTATGACATTATCTCTCTGTTTGCATGATTCAATTATCTCACGCGTTTACCATTATTTCTGTCACATTGCACACATCCGAAGGTTAGGTCTAACTGTAAAACTTCACACATTCAATTTCAAATCCTCAAAACTACAAACTACAAACCCTAATTTTCACAAATGCCTCGCCACAGGCAAAATTACCATTTTACCCCTAGCATTAGGTCAAAGAGCCGCCGCGCTCATTTTAGGGTTTCCCGCCGCGGAATCCCTAACCTAATTTAACCCTAATTACAACTTAACATTTCAACGTAGAGATTTGGAGTTTCTACACTCCACGTAAGCGTGTCCTTAAGACATGTTTATTCCCCGTGAGACCTTGACCACAATCAAGAAGTCTCTAACCTCCCTTTTGAGGGGAACTACGATTACTCTGATTCCACTCCCGTAAGGATACCTAGGCACAAGATGCGATGTCTTGCCGAGTAAACTTAGAATTAACCCCTTAGGTCTTCTTTCTCACTTTTAATCCTTTGTACATATACCTTAAGCAAATAAATAAAGCAAATAGTAAACATCTGAACAAAAGGTTCCTGTAGAGTACTACAGAAGTTTAGGATGCTAATACCTTCCCTAATCTTAACCAACCCCCGAACCCTAGAATTTCCCCGCATTGTGTTTACGATGCAAAATAGGTTTTCCCTCTTTTGACCTTTTCCTTCGGATAAATCAAAGAGCGGTTGTGAATTGAATTGCGATTCAAACTCATTAATAGTTTGTGATCCTATTTCCACCGCAACACCTTTGAATGTCATCTCCTCCCCGTGGCTGTTTTCCATGTGGGGCATCGACATGATAGGCAAGATCGAGCCCACTGCATCTAACGGTCATCGCTTCATACTAGTAGCTATCGACTACTTCACCAAGGGGGTGGAGGCAGCCTCATATGCTAATGTGACCAAGCAGGTGGTGGCTAAATTCATAAAGAGGGACATCATCTGTCGTTACGGAATTCCCGAGCGGATCATTACTGATAATGGTTCGAATCTGAATAACAAGATGATGAAGGAGCTGTGCCAGAGTTTCAAGATTGAACACCATAACTCATCTCCTTACCGGCCGAAGATGAATGGCGCTGTTGAAGCGGCCAATTAGAACATAAAGAAGATTATTCAGAAGATGGTTGTGACCTACAAGGATTGGCACGAGATGCTGCCATTTGCACTGCACGGTTATCGTACGACGGTACGTACGTCAACCGGGGCAACTCCTTTCTCCTTGGTGTACGGTATGGAAGCAGTCCTACCGTTAGAAGTGGAGATCCCTTCTTTGCGAGTTTTGGTTGACGTGAAACTCGACGAGGCAGAATGGATTAAGAACCGACTAAACCAACTCAGCCTGATGGACGAGAAAAGGTTAGCATCGATTGCGTATGGTCGCCTGTACCAAAGCCGAATTAAGAAAGCTTATGATAAGAAAGTGCGTCCTAGAAGCTTTCAGACGGGTGATCTCGTCCTGAAGAAGATTCTTCCTCCACACTCCGATCGCCGGGGCAAGTGGACTCCAAATTACGAAGTTTCGTACATCGTCAACAAGGTATTCTCGGGAGGAGCTTTGTTGTTATCCACGATGGATGGTGAAGATTTTGCATCCCCGGTGAACACAGACGTAGTTAAAAAATACTTTGCTTGAAAGCGACCCGCTGGACAGTAAAAAGAGAGTCCAGGCAAAAATGGGGCATCCCGGCGAACCATAAAAAAGGGAAAAAGGTTCGGGAAAAAATTAGGGATATAAATTGAAAAAAATGTACACCCGCAAAGTCGAAAACCCGGATGGGCGACTTTGGCAAAAAAGGGTATCCCGGTGAACTGAAAACCCGCAAAGGGCGGTTCACGCAAAAGTTAGGGATTTGAAAAAGCAAATGACTGCGTTCCGCGTATGGACTTTCATTATTTAGTGGTTTGGAAGTCCTGAGGGCCGTTTAACTGAATCAATCTCTTCTGAAGCTGAAGCGTTGGAGAAGTATCGAAGTCGAGTGGGTCATAGAGGGATCAACTCATGGTGTTCGTCTACGCCTCGTTGCCGACATTTGTATATACTGATGTATATTTATGTTTTATTTTTTGCACGGCTTCCTCATTCCAGGAGCTTGCATCCGTTGTAAATTTTTTTTACCCATTCAGGGGTTCATTATCAATAAAATGTGTACTATTCAGCATTTCTGTTTGCGAAAAAGAACGCCGATGTTTTGATAAAATGCGCATACATAAACTTACTGGCCTAGGCCACTGATTGTTGAAACAATGAATTACTTAAACATTGTCACAAGATGATAACCTTGATAGGTCCCTTTGAGAAGGGTATCTTGTCTGTTTGTTTGTGTTGTTACAGGAGTAGCATGTTCCAGACAGTACGCCGTGCGTCCCCAAGCAGGATGATTCCTTCTTCTCCAGCGAAGTTCAGCAGCCTCTCCCCGCAGAGTCTGAACACGAGATCGTGAGCATCGATATGTCTCCCCAGGCAGAGAAGATTCTCTCCCTGATCAGATGCATCCTGAAGGAATGTCATCTCCCCAGCTGAGTCATACACTGAAGTGTGCAGCAATTGATGGTTCAAGGCTGAAGTCTCCAGCGGAATTGAGATTCCCCCACAGAGTCGTACTCTCCCCAGCAAGCAGAATGATTTCTTCTTCCTCAGCCGAGTTGGCAGATCCCCAAGAGAGCTGAGTCCTTGGAAGCCGCTCAGGCCATGATTGGTTTTCCCTAGTGGAGTGTTGAATAGCTGATGATGTGTTTCCCCACCAGAGTCGTTATCTCCAGGGAAGTAGCCGTGAAGGCCGTGCAGTTTATTCCCGCGATTGACATCGCTTCCCCTCAGCAGGTCCAGGTTCTCGTAGAGCTTTGTTCCCCTGTAGCAGTCAACTGAAGTTCACTTCCCCACAGCGCCCGATTGAGATTGGCGTGACTCTTTTCTTCTCAGCAGGATGATTCCTCCCCCCTATCTGAGTAGTTCTTTCTCCTTGACAAGAGGATTCTCCCTTCAGCATTTATTTTGCTGACGGGATCGCATCATTTTGCATGACTGCATAGCATTTATCATAAACGCGTAGCATTTCCACCGTGTGGAGCATTGCGCCATTGCCGAAGCATATGCATAGTAAGCATGATCTAGGTTGTTACCGTTCTTGTTTTGCAGGTGTTCCGCTGCAGAATTGATTGCTCAAGATGATTCTTGAATTCTCCCCAACGGGTCGCTTGCTCAAGATGATTCTTGAATTCCTCAGCAAGATCGTTTGCTTAAGATGATTCTTAAAATCCCCAGTGCAGTCGCCAGAATTGGTTGCTCAAGTTGATGCTTAGAGTCCCCGGCAGAGCGTTTGCTCAAGATGATTCCTGAAATCTCCAGCGTAGTTATCGGTTCAGGATGATTCTTGAAGTCCCCGACGGAGTTACTTGTCCAAGATGATTCTTGAAGGCCTCAGCAGAGTTGATTCGTCCAGAATTATTCCTGGATCCCCGAAGCAGAGTTACTTGATAGTTCTCCAGAATCCCCAGCGGAGATGCGTCATCCCCAGCAGGTTTCTGAACAGCGAAGTTGAAACTTCCCCTGAAGACTTGATGATTGAAGTCCGACCGTGTTAACGAAGCAGTTCTCTCAGCTGATGTGGAGTGCCTGATGGCAGAAGTTTGGATATCCCCAACTGGCTCATGATTGACCGAGAATTCTATTCCCGACTTACTGATGGAGTCCGGCTGATGCCCGAAAGTTTTCTTTGAATGCCCGACGGCATGATTTAACTTGATTGTTGACCTAATGAGTCCCGAGGAATCTTGATTCCTGACGGCATGATCGACCATGTATTACCGGTTACCGTGTGACCAATTCTCCAGCTAGTTGTCGTGCAGCTAATATTTCAGTTTTTGAAGATTTGTTCCCGTCAGAGTGCCGTGTACTTGTGCAGTTGGCAAATTTCCGGGTTTGTCGGTATTCAACCGTCTTGCACCTTGATTGGTTGAGAGTCGTTCTCTTCTCACCCAGTCAGGTTCAAGCCGTTTGAATAGGGGCAGCTGTTGCACCCCAAAATTTGACCAACATTTCTTTACCTAGCTTATGGTTCATCTCATTCACATTAGCATTATCACTTGCATTTCATTGACATGTGTGCAGGAGATCAAGAGGTATGATTACCAATCAAGAGCACCACAAGAGTTTGAAGCTAGCCAAGAAGGTTATTCAAGTGTTTAAGGGTTGATATCTTTGTCAGAGAAGTTAAGAGATCCTCAGAGAGATTGGTTGAAACCAAGGTTGTGTGCCTCCAAACTTGAGAGTTGTGGGAGCTCCTCAGATGATTCTGAAGCTATGAGGATGGACTTGAATCTTTGAGAGAGCTTATGAGATGTCTTGAAAGCCATCATGAAGCCTAGAGAGGTCATTGTACAAGAATAAGAAGACTCAGCCATGAGTGGTGTAATTAGGGTTTGACTGGGTCAACCCTAGGTCAACTGATGATTTGGAGAAGATTGAGACTTAATTCAAGAACCATGTGATCATGGATTGATGCATTGAGATTCTATAAGGATGATTCCAAGGTCAACTCATCATGATTGAAGAGTTTGAGAAGTTTCAAGCTAGGGTTTCTAAGGCTTGACAGTGTAAAATCCCCTAGTTTGACCCCTATCTTCAAGGCAGTTCAGCTCAAGATGTGATTGTCATCTCATCTTACCCCCAACGTGAATGTTGTAGAGCTTGTTCTTAGCTTTAATTTTAGTACTAGAAGTCCTTGATAGGATTTGTAGAGCTCAAGTTATGACTTTGACAAGTTACAGGTCATCTGAGGTATGTGAATCTGGGGCCTTGAAAGTCACCCAACTTGCATCCAACTTTTTCCCAAGAAGGATGATTCCTATGAACTTTTGGTCAACATTAATGTTGTTCCTTATCTTCTTAGGTTTCTAGAGAGTACTATAAGTCCTTGATAGGATTTGTAGAACTCAACTTATGGCTTTGATAAGTCAAGGGCATTTTGGTCATTTGGAGATTATAGGTCATTTCAAGCATAAGGCCATAACTCCTATTTCCAAGCTTCAAATGGAAAAATCTTCAACATCAAACTTGTTCAAAATGATGTTTTAAGGCTAGTAAGGAGGTCATGAGATGTTGAAAAGGCTTGTAGCTCAAAATGGTAAAAATGACCTAAAATGGAGGCATAAGTTAAATAAGTCAAAGTTGGAAATTGAAATTTCCAAGCTACACATCCAAACCATGGCATGTAATATGGTCATTTTGACTCTAGAAAACATTTTAGAAACAATGGTTCAGCCACATTTTTGATTTGAGGTTTAGATCATGGACTTGCTTTGGAAAATGGTTACTTGCATATTAAGGTACATATGCAAAACACAAGGAAACTCAATACACAAGCTAGTAAAGTATCCCAACACATCATGTATCTCATCTAAGGAGATTTTCAAGTCAGAACAAGTTGCTGCAAGAGGCATAGCACAAGATGGCACATGAGATGGATTGAAATCAAAAACTCATGACATGAGAATCTCAAATTCTCATTGGATGATTCCAGAAAGTTCTGGATGGTTTAGAACCATCCTATATAGTGATTAGAACTTTCTCATATACAAGGTTGGTGAGAGATTAGAGAGGAGAGTGAGATAGCCATTTCAATTTCTTCCATTGCAAGTTGAAATCAATTTCTACATTCCACACCATTTCCATTGATTCTTTCAATCCTGACACCTTCCATTGATCATACTGAATGTGTGCATACCAAATTGAGGGCAAGATCGTGTGAGATTGAAGAGATAGCATTTGGATTTTGGGAGCTGCAAGTCACAATCGGATTTGGAGATTCAAGCTTCTTTGATCAAATCTTTTGCAAACAGAAGCATTAACATCAATCAAGGAGTGATTCTGAAGAGTTTGAGGGGTTGAAGTGAAGCTTTGACCTATCTGGTATTCAAGATTTGACAGGTTTGCAACTTTTCTTCTACACCTTAATTTAAGCATAATTAGTTAGATTTGTTAGGTTAGAATGGTTAGAGACATGGGGATTTTTTCTCCTACTTCACATTGATGTCTAGAAAATTATGTAATCAAAACATTTGCATTTCATGCATTTTTAGTATTTTTTTGTGTATTTTCTCTTTTAATAGTTTTTAATTCCTCTTATGTTGATGCATAGATTTGTAGAATTTTGTTTAGCTAGTTCCCTTTGAATTTTTAGGCCATTCTTTTTAGGATAGTTAGATAAGGACTTTAGCTCCCCTCTGGATTTATTCCATAATTTTGTGATTAGTTTTTGATTAGTTTTGATTAGATGACTTTAGGTTGTATAGATTTAGGTCAATCCTTAACATAGGTCCACAATAACACTAGAATTTTGGGTTTCTAGGTCAAGTTAGACATTGGGGCATATAGGGTATTAAGGGTAGGTATATAGGATCCCCTAGAAATTATATTAGATTTTAATATAATAGTATACTATTTTTAATTGATTTTTGTAGTTGATTGTTGTTTTTTTGCCCTTGTGGGCTTGTATTTTGTTTTGCCTTGCTTTGTGAGTTTTTGCTTGGCTTGGTGGGCTTGGTCTTGCTTTGTGGAGCATGGAGGAGCATAGTGGAAGACTTGAAGATTGAAGAAGGAGCTTGAGAGCTTGAAGCCTTGTTTGTTTTGTTGTTGTTTTAGGGTTAGGAATTAAGTAGAGCATAGAATTAGTTAACTTCTTTCTTAAACATGGATGGTATCTTTCACCTCCATTCTTCCCCATGATTCAAGGTCCTTCTATGGTATTCACCTCCCTCCTTAGAAGGGATAAGTGATTGTACTTAGGAAGTAGAACTTTTGAGGGAACCATTCTTTTGATGTTAAACCCTTATAGGTCACATTGGGTGGTCAATAAGCAGTTTAATATCCTAGCTTATCCAGTTAAGTGATTTCTTCTGGTTTGAGTATCTTGAGAGATGTTGAGCTTGAGTGTGAAGATGAAGACTTCATTGAAGAGTAGGGAAGAGTATGATTCCTTGAGCATTGCCATTTCAGCTGAAGCTTGAAGAGCAGGAAGAGCAAGTTGATACTTGAAGACCCAATAGAGACTGAATGAAGAGCTGAGGCTTAAAGACTGAAGGATGAAGTTGACATTGCCGGATGATTGAAGATCACTCTGAGAAGCTGAAGCTTATAGGAAGAGAAGACCAAGTTGAGACTGGTAAAGCAAAGAGAGCTTGGAAGCTTGAAGACTGAGTTGATACTTATGAAGAGGATCCAATTGAGATTGATTGAAGAGCTGAAGCTTGAAGAACAGAGGATGAGTTGATACTTACTTTAAAGCTTGGAGATCCTGAAGGAATCAAGTTGATACTTGTGGTTAAGAGTGAAGCCTGAAGGTGGAACTGATTAAGGAGCTGAAGCTTGAAGAAGAAGATAAGTTGAAACTTATGTGGAAGGGTTGAAACCTGGAGAAGCAAATTAATATTTGTCAAGAGTGATGGAAGTCTGAAGACTGAGTGGCTGTTAGAAGAGCTGAGGCTTGGAGTTGAGAGAGGGGTTGATCTGCTTTCTTGTCTGTTTCTTCTCTGTATTGTTGATGTGCCTTGTTTGACTTGCTTGATGCATTAGAATAAGTCCATATCTAGACTAGATTTAAGCTAGGAGCATGATTGCACTAGAGGTTGAGTTGCTCCCTCTGCTCGTATTTTTACTGTATGGCTTTGCTTGCGGGTATTCGGTAGAGCCCGGCTCCCTTGCCCAGATGGTTTATTTTGCTTGATGGCATGATTTTATTTCTTCTGTATGATTAGAGTCTCTTATATTTTGCTTGATAGCATGTTTTTATCTTTCAATATGATTAATGTTATTCATATCTGGCTTGAGGTTGAGATGAGCTTGTGGAGGCTGCTGCCCCACACACATTTCCTCCCTCACTTGCATTGCATGCATTTTACTGTATTACTGTTTACTGTTTAAGCTGATGCTTTATCTGTTTCTGTGTATCATTGACATGATCCCTTAGGATTCTCATTTCCTTTGATAAGGAAATGATGATAGAACTTTAGGTTGAAACCTATGCATGATAACTTCTAGGAGTTCCCTGTTTCAAACTTCAACCATAGGATGAATCCTTGGCATGACAACAGTAGGACTTGATAGTCTCCCCGTAGTTGGGCCTGTTCTCTCCTCATCTCGAAACAACTTAAGATACAGTAATCATGAATGATTTCTTTCGTACGTTACGAGCCTTAAGCTATCTGAGAAAGGATTGTTGGAGAGTTTCTTTTCAACAGTCTGGATGTTTAGTATGGTACCCTTTGGGTGACATGCGACACATTCACTCTCAGGTCATAGTCTCTAGTGCGATTGAAATTGCAAACACAATAAAAAACACTTCTTCCATAAAAGACAGAAAACAAACTTCAAATCTTTTTGCCCCATGGGCCCATAATTCACAGGAAAGCTTTTCTGAAGAAAAGAGTGTCGTTAAACTTCAGCGCCAAAGCAAACAGGCTTTGTCCCTAACTGCTGGAACTGCTGTTTAACCCTACTCGATAAAACAGATGAATCTGAATCCCCATAATACATAGTATCCCGAACTACGTAAGCTCTGATCTCTCATACCTGTTGAGAGTATGTAGGCACAATACTGATGTATTGGCGAGCCACCTTCCCCGTAACCCGTCGTAGGCCGAACTACGTTGACTCTGATTTCTCATTCTCTGATGAGAATACGTAGGCATAAAGCGCGACGCTTTGCCGAGTCATTTTTCTTTTCTGTTTAAGCCAGCCTTGATAGGTAGATAGATAAACCAACTCGTCCAGTAAACACAACAAGCGTGGATCCCGTCGAGTACGATGGACGTGAGGGGTGCTAATACCTTCCCCTTGCGTAACCGACTCCCGAACCCAGACAACGGTTGCGACGACCTTGTCTTACCCTTTTTTGTCAGGTTTTTCCGATCGTTTCCTTTCCCGCTCCGAGGGATAAATAACGAAAGGTGGCGACTCTTCTGTTTTGCCGGCACCTTATTTTCGCGGAAGCGACAGTATCCTTGGTTTATTTTCCAACTCTTGGTTGGTATCCTTGGTTTGTTTTCCAACTCTTGGTTGGTATCCAGAGTTTGTTATCCCAACTCTTGGTTGGTATCTTTGGTTGTTTCCCAACTCTTGGTTGGTATCCAGAGTTTGTTATCCCAACTCTTGGTTGGTATCCAGGGTTTGTTATCCCAACTCTTAGTTGGTATTCCTTGGTTTATTTTTCCAACTCTTGGTTGGTATCCTTCAGTTGTTATTCCCAACTCTTGGTTGGTACCTGTTGGTTGCTTCATCCCAACTCTTGGTTGGTATCTGAGGTCTGTCATCTCGACTCTTGGTTGGTATCTTTGGCTCTGTTGCAACTCTTGGTTGATATCCTCTATTTGTTATCCCAACTCTTGGTTGGTATCTGGTGTTCGTTATCCCAACTCTTGGTTGGTATCCTTTGATTGTTATCCCAACTCTTGGTTGGTATCTTTTGGATGAAGTTCAGTTCATATTTGATTGTTATCCTCAGCGTGTCGTATTCCGACTCTTGGTTGGTATTCGCTGTTTTGCATCCCCGCAGGGTGCAAATTTCCGGGTTCTTTTATATTCAATCACTTTATACCTTTAATGTTTGAAAGCAGATGCTTTTCCTCCCTTTAGGTGCAAGTTGTTTGAATTGGGGCAGCTGTAGCACCCCAAAATTTGCCTTTTCATTTTGGCAGCATCTAGCTTTTGCTTCTTTGCATTTTCACATTTCTGCATTTGTATAGCATTCGTTCTTGAGACAAGGGATCGAGGTTTTCCCGTGGCTCAGTTTTCACCTTAGTGCATGAACCTGATTAACGAGCATCAGAGGCTCTGGCATTTATTGCCCAGCGGTCGGGCGACCGATTTTATTTTAGTTTACAGAATATTTTCAGCTCAGAAAGCAGCATTCAGGCTATCGCAAGCAGTTTCATGGTTATGATATTCAAGAGCAAGTTTGAGAAATTGAACAGAGCTCAAAACAGTTGGAAGCAGACAAACAGACAGATTTCCCTCCAAAAGGCGCCAAAATTCAAAATTTGAAGGTGTTAATCGATTAACACATATGGTTAATCAATTAAACAAGTCAAAATCAGGTCAAATCTGAAGTTTTGAAGGTGTTAACTGATTAACCTATATGGTTAATCGATTAACCAGTGCAGATTTTGCCTCTGCACGTGAATTTTTAATGCAAGCCATTTTGGGGTCCAATTTTGGTCATGTGCAAATCTAATTATCACTTTAGGAAGTATCTAGAACATATTTGAAATTTGGTTAATTTCATTTTCCCTCCAAATGCCAATTCCTCATTCCAATCCAAATTTTCCAAACCATATTCCAAACCTTTCATTTGGATCCAAGCCTAAGTGATATTTAAGTGATCCACTCCAAACCAAAAGGATCTAATCAGTCATAATTCATTCTCATTTTCAAAATTGATTTCACTCTCTCTCAATTCTCTCTCAATTTTCTAATCTCCAAAACACTCACCAAAGCTCTTCTCATTGAGATCATTGATTCTTCATTGGAATACTTGATTTCTAAGAGCTAAACCTTCATCCGTTCTCTCCATTGAATCAATTTCTTCATATAATTTTCGTGCAAAATTGGATCTGAACTTGGAAGTGATTTTGGAAGTGATTATTTGGCTTAATTTGGTTTAATCTTGAAGGATCTTCATTGCTACTACAAGAATTGGTGTGGATCTTGAAGTATTCCAGACTTCTAGCATTGGATCTATTCAATTACAGTTGAATCAACATTAACCGGAGCAAATCTCCGCTCCGAAGGTTGGATCCGAATCTATTTTTAGCTTATTTGCATAATCATGTGAATTTTCATATTTTATAAACTTTTGGTTAATTTGATCCGTTTGATTCATGATTTGGTTGTGTTAATTTGTTTACATGCTGTTTGAATCATGGTTTGCTGGTTTAATTTCGTGATTAAGTGATTATGCGATCATCCGGTTGATCAGATAAGTGCTTATTTGCTGAAAATTTTGTTCTGTTGCTGTTTTTCTGCTATTGGCACAGTGTTAATCGGTTAACATATTTGGTTAACCGATTAACCATTTCTGATATTCAAAATTTTCAAAATTTTCAAGGTGTTAATCGGTTAACGCCTGGTGTTAACCGATTAACATGTACAAATTTCCAGATTTTCAACCATTTTTAAGTGGTTAATCGGTTAACGCATATGGTTAACCGATTAACATTGTGCCAGTAGGTCTATTTTTCTTGCTTGTTTAAGTACCATTTCGCATCGAATCATCGTAGTTCAATACGATGCATTAGAAATGAAATGTTTTGGGATATATGTCGCTGCTTTGGTTGTTTAATCGAGACTTCGTCGACTTGTGTTTGTTTTACACTTGGATGCACACTTATGTGTTGTTGTTCATGGTGATGATGTCCTTGCATTTGCATTTCTTTTTGTGTTTTGCATCTCTATTTCTTGCATTAATAAAGGTCGAGATGTGCTTGTGGTGGTGTTTACCCCACACTTTGTTCCTCCATTTGCTTGTGTGTTGCATTCCATGTTTGCATCCTTATTTTCACTCCCATTTGTGTTTGATTTTTCTTCTTCCTTTGTCTTCCTTTGCCATGTTCCCCTTAGGATCTCTAATCTCTTTTGAGGTTATGATAGACATTAGGACTCAAACCATGCATGCTAACATTAGGGTAGATGTTTCCCCTCTTTAATCCTAACCTTAGGACCATTTGGCATGACAACGTTAGGGTCGAGTTTCCCTTAGACCTTTCGTGCGTCTCTCTCTTCTAGAGTGTTTAGTGTACGTCCCGTTTGGGGGCGATACGCGACGCATTTGCTCCTATGTCATATTCTTTAGTGCAACGTGAATCACAAACCAAATTAATTCACTTCACTAAAAACCACAAAAAAACTTCAAACCTTTTTCCTTCGGGATTAATCGAAATCATTTTCAGAAAAGAGTGTTGTTAAGCTTTGGTTCTACCGCAAACAGGCATCGTCCCTAACTGTTGGAACAGAGGTTTAACCCTACTCGGTTAAAACACTTAATCAACCTGTGGTTTCGTGTCAGCCCGAACTATGTTTGTTCTGATTTCTCATACCAGATGAGAATACGTAGGCACAAGACGCGATGTCTTAGCGAGCAACCTTCCCCCCATCTTTCACCCGTAGTTAGCCGAACTACGTTGACTCTGACTTTCCATTTGCACGAGGGAATACGTAGGCACAGAACGGTGATGCTCTACCGAGTCTCTTTTCTTTCCTTTTTTTTCCTGTGAGCCTATATCTTAGATAGATTAAACACACCCTTAGATAGACAACAAGCGTGGATCCCGTCGAGTACGACGGACGTGAGGGGTGCTCAAACCTTCCCCTTGCGTAACCGACTCCTGAACCCAGGACTTGTTTGCGATGATCTCATCTTTTCCTTTTTCATTAGGTTTTTCTGATCGTTTCCTTTCCCTCTCTTTGGGATAAATAACGAAAGATGGCGACTCTTCTGTTTTCTGTCGGGTGTTTTTCGCAATTGCGACACTCATAACCAATGCCTGAATGAGCAACTCCCTTCTGCTGATAACATCCTTCAAATCCTGAGCATACTCCTCCCTAGGACCTTCTCCGAAAGCGTCTTCGAGTCTTGGTTTCTTCAGTTCTGCTCTTATCTTGTATTCTTTCAACGTTGCCAGAGCTTCTCGTAGCTTACGATCAACTTCATGCTGCCGAGATGATTCCCCTGAAGCTTTTTCATCTTTAATCCTGAGTTACATATTCATGCTATCAATCTGTTGATGGAGCTCATCCTCTCTTCCCTTGTTGGCGGTTAGAGCGGTGTTGCACTGATCGTTGAATTTGGATATCTCCAGGCGCGCTCTTTCCAACTCTTTCTTCTTGCCTTTTAGGAAATTACCCATGCTCCTTAAGTCCTGACCAAGTCGTTCTCGAACACGAATCTCTTCAGTCAATTTTTTCCCCATCTTGTTTAGAGTTTCTGTCTTCATCTTGGACAAGTAGGCTGCTTCGTTCTTTTCGCTCCTTAGCTGAATAACCTTCTTTTCCTGCTTTTTATTCGCTTTGCGTAACTCTTCTTTCTCAGCCTTCAGCTGCTCATACTTCTGAATGTCAACTGTTGTTGGTTCTTCAATCACCAAAGGATATAAAGGCTCTCTGACCGGGAATGGTAGCAACAATATCTCAACCCTCTCCTGGATCCACTCAACATATGGTCCATAGGCTCTACAATCACCTTTACCCAAAAAAGGCTTTCCTTTTCGATGGATTCTTTCCCAAGCCTTTTTCAAATTGGTTAGAGTATCACTATCAGCCACTCTTGTGAAATACATAGATTCTTGTATTTCCTCCTCCTTCGGAGGTCCTCTCAAAGCATAACTAAATTGTCAAACAGCTAGAGCAGGATTGTAGTTCATACCACCCTTCTTTCCTATAAGAAGAACATTGGGAAAGTTTCCACAACTAAAGGTAATCTCTTTACCAAACAGATCCCTGTTGAACCAAACAATATTGTCTAACGTCAAACCCATGAGCTTCTCTGACCAATCAACTGTGTCTGCAATATCAACAAATGGTCCAACCTTAGGAAGATGTCCCATAAACCATCTGTAGAGAAGTGGCGCACAACAGGAGACATTATTTCCTCTTCTGTTCTCATTCTTGTAGTGTATTGAGTGGTACACATCCTCTAAGAAAGTAGGCACGTGATTCCGAGAAGTGAAAATATGAAAGGCATTCATATCCACAAAGTCTGGTACATTAGGGAACAAGACTATCCCATATATACATAAGGCCAGAATAGCATTGAAAACCAACCAACATCCCTCCTTAGCAAAGTGTTGAGCTTTACTCACCAAGAATGACAATGGAAAACCAGGGACTTTACTCCTCCACATAAACTTACCATTTGTTGCAATGAGAATCGTGATATCAAGATATTGATTAACTTGAATCTTAATCCTTAAAATTCACAATCGGACTTTAATTTATCCAAAGGAAAGTTTTAAAGAAAGAAAAACCTATAAATAAAAATGCAAAGCAAAAAACAAGGCCTAAAGCTAAGCAAAGAGAGATCAAAGGTTCGGGGGTTGGTTATGCCTAGGGTAGGTATTTCACATCCTAAACATTTGTAGTACTCTACAGGAACCTCTTGTTAGTATTTGTGTTATGCTAAAGTTGCTTGCTAAGGGAAAAGTGCTAATGTAAAGATCTAAAGTATATACAAAGTATGCTCGCCAAGACATCGCATCTCGTGCCTACGTATCCTGACGGGAATGAAATCAGAGCAATCATAGTTCCCCTAACTAGGGGTGAGGAATTCTTGACCGTGGTCAAGGTTCCAGGGGGGCAAGTAAATGTCTGTGGTGAGACACCTACATAAAGTGATGACATATAGCACGAGGAAGGAGGAAAATATGGAAAAGTGGTTATATACATGGGAACTCAAAAAAGTCACTCTTCATGGGAACTTAAAAAAGTCACTCTTCATGGGAACTCAAAAAAGTCATTCTTCATTGGAACTTAAAAAAGTCACTCTTCATGGAAACTTAAAAAAGTCACTCTTAAGAAACTTACTTAACATGTTTTCTAAAATCTAATAAAACAAAAATTAAATGAATAAGATAAAAACAAAATAAATAAATAACAATAAAAATAAAATAAACTATAATGAAAATCTAAAATAAAAAATAGATTAATTAAAATAGTTATTAATTAAAAATAGAAATAAAAGCGGTAAAAACGAATAATTGGGTCGATATCGAAGTACTCGAAAAAAATAAAATAAATACCCCAAAGTGATCAGCAAAAAATATACGATTCTGAAAAATATGGCGTTTTGTCAAATTTTGAAATAAATTTTATCCGCTAAAACAACTTAAACAGTCCAGAATGTTTATTTCAGCTGATAAATTGGGTATTATGAAAAATGTAAGAGATGATAAACTATACAGATGATGCAAAAGATGTGGGATCTTAGAGTAAAAAATTAGGGTGCAACAGATGCCCGTATTTAAGTTTCTTCAATCCGGAGATGTGAAAATTAAAATCTTCGTCTCGACAAGGTCGGAGAGACTTAAATACAAACATGCACAATTTTTGGCCCTAAGATGCCACAAAAATGCTTATGATATGATATGCAAGACAAAGGTCCTATGAGGAAAGATGTCACAGGAGATGAATATATACTGGAAAGATGTTGCAACTCCACTGGGGAAAGACTGACAACTTCACGGGAGCGAGTATCTAGGAGACACAATTGAGGAAAACAAAATATTACGCACATTTGTCAAGGTGACAAAGAGTATCCAGTAATACTTGGAAAGAGAGGGACAAACCCTAAACAAAGACACAAACATACGGAAAAGCATCAGATGCTGAAAGTAACACACACTGAAATAACAGAAACATCCAGAAAGTAAAAGCTAACTTACTGGGAAAAGAGTCATAGTCATCAGTGATTTTGTCAGAAGAGCATTGAACAAAACTCTGGGAAAGAAAAGTAACAACCACCAGAGATATTCATAAGAGTGTTGAATAAACACCGGGAAACATTAAAGATATTCAAAAGAGCGTTGAATAAACTCTGGAACACATCCAGAAAAATATTGGATGGAGTATGGAAACAGATTTGAAAATATTTAGCAGTTGTTAACCAAATTCAGAAACAAGTTGAAAACATCTAGAAGAGCATTAGATGAAGATAAAAATTCTGAAGATACATCTGAAACATTTAGAAAAGCATTAAATGTACGGGAAAATATTTTAAAGACATATCTGGAAGAACATCAGATAAACAAGGTCGTATCTGGAAGAACGTCAGATAGACACAAAAGGGTTATAGGAGAACATCAGAACAAAAGACACATTTGGGAAAACATCAGACGCAAAGTCGTATATGGAAGAACATCAGATAGACACAAAAGAGGATGAAATTCTGGAAAAGCATCAGAATCTACAGAGATATCTGGAAAAACATCAGACGACAAAAGAAATAAATTCTGGTAAAGCATCATTATTTACAGACACATCTAAAAACATCAAACGACAAAAGAGATAAATTCTGGTAAAGCATCAGAATTTATAGACACATCTGGAAAAACATAAGACGAAAAAAGAAATAAATTATGGTAAAACATTAGAATTTACAGACACATCTGGAAAAACATCAGACAGAAAAATAAATAAATTCTGGTAAAACATCAAAATTTATAGAGACATCTGAAAAAACATCAGGCGGCTAAAGAGATAAATTCTGGTAAAATATCAGAATTTACAGACACATCTAGAAAAACATCAGACGACAAAAGAAATAAATTATGGTAAAACATCAGAATTTACAAACACATCTGGAGAAACATCAAACGACAAAAGAGATAAATTTTGATAAAACATCATAATTTACAGACACATCTGGAAAGACATCAGACGACAAAAGAAATAAATTATGGTAAAACATCAGAATTTACAGACACATCTAGAAAAACATCAGACGATAAAAGAAATAAATTTTGGTAAAACATCAGAATTTACAGACACATCTAGAAAAACATCAGACGGCAAAAGAAATAAATTCTGGTAAAACATCAGAATTTACAAACACATCTGGAAAAACATCAGACGGCAAAAGAGATAAATTCTGGTAAAGCATCAGAATTTACAGACACATTTGGAAAAACATCAGACGGTAAAATAAATGACTTCTAGAAAAGCATCAGAATTACAGACAGAGAGAATTCTGGGAATACGTCAGAACACAAAAGAACATCTGGAAAAATGTCAGATAACACAAAGAGAATAATTGTTTGGTAGGTGGCAAATAAGTTGGACTTTGACCACAAGACAAGATGTTGGTAACGACACGACCTATGGAGAAATACAAATGAGGATGAAACACTCATGCTATGCATATGTATATGAATTATGCAGATGATATATGGTCAAATGCAAATGCAAATGCAGACGTCAACAACAAGGCTCGATTCTTTTGGTGAGAAGACAAGACTGGAAGACTGATTCTTCAACACGAAGATCACTGCCATTCTACCTAGGACTAAAGATGCTACCGTTGACCACATCTCTGCCACACTGGTAAATTGTATTAAATTGACGATCCTTGTAGGAAAAACAAAGACCTGCTTGGGGATTCTTCAAGTAAACTGCCCCAGATTAGTTGTCTGTTATAGATGAACTGATAATTGCTTTAACTTGTCTGATGCTGGAAATGACTGTTTTACTGTATGCTTGAAAAGCCTGCCCCAGTCTAAGTCTTGAAATATCTTCTAGATAAACCAAATCTGAGAATGACTTGCCCTGAGCAAATCTTAAACTGATTTTCAACAGGATGTAAAAGGAGCTTGCCCCTGATAGGATCACCGACCAAGTTTCTCAATTGTTTGAAAATTCCTTGAGAGGAAAGCCAGTTTGCAAACAAAAGTGGTCATACAAACATGGTAATGCAAAGTTCATGCAACTTTTGAAATCAAAATCATTTTTGAAAGATGCAAAATAAATGAGTCATTGGTCAGAACACAGTGGTTCGAAACATTTAAAAGTATGAAGCAAAGGTGTAATGCCAAAATAATTGATTTGCAAAGATCTTTTGGAGTCAGTTTACGCAACCTTGTTGTAGTGTGCTTTCAAAATAACCTTGTTTTAGTTAGGTCTATTGAGGGTTGTAACATGGCCTGGTTCACGGTTTAAGAAACAAAGGATAAAGGCTCAAAGTTTATATGTGCCCATCCAATCTATGTGATGATCTTCAGTCCTACGCTCATTTAACTCAAACTATGCATTTAGATTCCCAAGAGGTGGGAATTGGACTGATGATATCCATGATGATGGTTCAGAAGTCAAGGGACCTTTGAAAATGCACTCACTACTTCCCTATAATATTTGGTTGTTTTTGTCATTGAGGACATTCAGGGTGAATGATTTAAGGATCTCCTCTTTTTATTATCCCTAACTTTTGCCTGAATTGTTTCTTTTGAAGCTTACAGTCAGCGAGATGCCCTATTTTTGCCTAAGTCTCCTTCATAAGTTTTGACTTAGCGAGCTTTTCTTTTAATTTTTTTTGGAAGAAAGAGAGTGACTGCCTGGCTTAATGATTACGATGAACCATCATTGGTATTTTTGGATTGAAAGACATCTTCGACACTTGTATGTTATGTGCGAAGGAAAATTGTGGATGTAACCTTTATATGAAAGGTGTCTTGCATGAACGCACAACCAAGTTAACTAAGAACTACCCATCCCAAGGTTAAAATTGTGGGTTTTGTAAAGAAAGAAACTCCAACTTCTAGGCTCGAAGGGGTTGACAATGGAATAACTTCGTTATTTCTCTAGTGTTTGGGAGTTGAAACAATGCCTTACATCGTCAACAAAGTTTGATTGAAAGCATACTGACAACAATTATGGTATAACATTTTTATCATCCTCCATCAAATATTTGCATGTCAAAAGTTTGAAAGAAAGGTGCATATTTTAAAAGATAAATCATAAAGATGCAAATGTTGGACAAAATGAATTGAATCAAAAGTTGCAATGCTCATTTCATTAATACAAAAGTATAAACATAATTTGAAGACAAACAACTAGTACTAAATAAGGAAAGTGCAAACAACAAGAAACATGGCCTAGTGATTAATTAGTAACAAAGACGAGTTGTCTTGTCTGATTTCAAATCACCGATCTCCACTTGGATCTCTACATTATGCACTTCTTGCTCTTACATCTTACGTCTGTAATTAGCTCTAGTCTGATATTGGTGTCAAGGAATAAGCTTAACGACTCAAAGGCACACTGGAAGATAAAGACAACTAGACATGAGCGACTGGACAAACAGATGGTATGCAACGGACCATGCAAAGATGCAAATGAAATGCAATGCAATGCAAGACAGGATGCCAAACATACATAACATGATCAAAGGTTCAAGATCACAACATGGGGTTAAAAGGTCTACCCATCCCCAAGGATTTGTACTATGAGTTATTTGTACCTGTCGAACGGGTTCTATCAAAGTTCCCGGAGTCATAGTAAATCCTTCGGATATTGCCAACTAACGCAACTACTTACGTGAGTCAACAATATTCTCAAAATAAACTCGTCTGAGTGTAGCATCGCGTGACAACTATTGAGGGACTACTCCCTAACAGTTTCTGCACTACGTCCTAAAAGGCCAAGTGGGGTAAAAGTGTTACTAATGGTCCTCAACTTTGCAGACTCTCAGATTGAAACAATTAATGAATACACGACTACTCATGCATCATTAACCATCTCAAGGAGGTCTCCACTGAACGTGATTACATCATATGTCAAACATATTGGGACTACTCCCAATAGCCCAACTATTGATCCTATCACAATCCTATCTAATGTGTCACTCAAATCTGGGTTAGGATTTATCTCACCACTCAAAGCGCCCAAAACAAATAGATATATTGACAAATATACAAGCAAGTAAACATGTAGCAAACACAAATATAAACAAGGTGGGCTTAACCCTCTTAGGGGAGGCTTCCCTTCTCCCTAGTGAAGTCGCCATTTTTGTTACGGTGAGAATCGTGATATCAAGCTATTGATTAACTTAAATCTTAATCCTTAAAATTCATAACCGGACTTTAATTTATCCAAAGGAAAGGTTTAAAGAAATAAAAACCTATAAATAAAAATGCAAAGCAAAAAGAAATGCCTAGAGCTAAGCAAAGAGAGATCAAAGGTTCGGGGGTTGGTTATGCCTATGGTAGGTATTTCACATCCTAAACATCTGTAGTACTCTACAGGAACCTTTTGTTAGTATTTGTGTTATGCTAAAGTTTCTTGCTAAGGGAAAAGTGCTAAGGTAAAGATCTAAAGTATATACAAAGTATGCTCTCCAAGACATCGCATCTCGTGCCTACGTATCATGACGGGAATGGAATCAGAGCAATTGTAGTTCCCTTAACTAGGGGTAAGGAATTCTTGACTAAGGTCAAGGTTCCAGGGGAGCAAGTAAATGTCTGCGGTGAGACACGTACATTGAGTGCGGCGACTCTAAACTAAGTTAAGTTAGCAAGGAAGGGAATGTCTACGACGGGACGACTAAAAAGAGCACGGAGACTCCAAGTCCTATGGCAAATGTAAATATGGGAAATGTCCACAACAGGACGACTATCTGGAGCACGGAGACTCCAATCCTAAGTTGCAAATGTTAACAGAAAGTTAGTTCTTAGTGAGCTCGCCAAGACGTCGCATCTTGTGCCTACGTATCCTCAAGAGGGACTTGAGAAATCAGAGTGTCCGTAGTTCGTGGAACCACAGGTTGTTAGGTTCTAAGAACCAAGAACAACAACAAAGACAAATAAGCAAGGGACATGCACAATAACAATAAGCCAACACACAGTCCCTTCCCTTGGACTAGGTCAACAAGGAATAGAAGTAAAGCAACATGTACATGCAAGAAAATCAGTCACAAATAAAATCAGGAAACAAACAAAATTATTAATCAATTTAAATATAAATATTTAACATGATTAACTAATAATTTAATTAATCAAATCAAATAAAAATATTTAAATTAATTAATGATTACAACATATATTTTTGCATTTTAAAATATTTAACAATTAACTAATAAAAGATAAATAATTAAAAATCTCTTTTTGTCTTTCCAAATACTTTACAAATTAAAATAAACTAAATAAATAAAGTAAAAGAAAAGAAAAAAAATCTGATAAAGATTAGATGAGGGAGTATTGTGTCTAGATGGAGAATGATGTTTTATGTGAGGTTAGAGGTACCATAAAGAAAAAGAAAATGTAGGTGGTGCTTTATTATTGGGAAAATGAAGGTGAGTTATTCATATCATGGAAGATATTGTGTATGAAAGAGTGATGATAGAATATGATAGATAGTGAATTTTTTAGTTTATGTGGAATGTGGTGAGGAAAAGAGCATGAAGTGTGACAATGTTTTTGTGAATGGGAAAAAAATAGTATGGTTTATGTGGTTTTTATATGAGAAAAATAGTAGAAAGTGGGTAACAACTTCCATAAAATGGGGTCTTGAAAATGTAATGCTAGTAATATTGTGTAGGCTTTGTGTGATAAAGTGATGACACATAACATGAGGAAGGAGGAAAATATGAAAAAGTGGTTATATACATGGGAACTCGAAAAAGTCACTCTTCATGAGAACTTAAAAAAGTCACTCTTCATGGAAACTAAAAAAAGTCACTCTTCATTGGAACTTAAAAAAGTCACTCTTCAAGGGAACTTAAAAAAGTCACTCTTAAGAAACTTATTTAACAAGTTTTTTAAAAACTAATAAAATAAAAATTAAATAAATAAGATAAAAACAAAATAAATAAATAACAATAAAATAAATTGTAATGAAAATCTGAAATAAAAAATAGATTAATTAAAATAATTATTAATTAAAAATAGAAATAAAAGCGGTAAAAACGAATAATTGGGTCGGTATCGAAGTACTCGAAAAAATAAAATAATTACACCAAAGTGATCAGCAAAAAATATACGATTCGGAAAAATACGGCGTTTTGTCAAATTTTGAAATAAATTTTACCCGCTATAACAGCTTAAACTATCCAAAAAGTTTATTTCAGCTGATAAATTGAGTATTATGAAAAATGTAAGAGATGATAAACTATACAGATGATGCAAAAAGATGTGGGATCTTAGAGTCAAAAATTAGGGTGCAACACCATCCAACTCAGAGATATCTAGATGAAGAGCATTAGCCAACTTGGTCAAATCAGGTTCTTCTTCAAAGTGAAAGAAGGGCACTCTCTCCAAGACTGGAACTCCCATTAACAGTGAAAACTCCTCCGAGGTTGGCATCAAGACATAACCGGGGAAAGTGAAGCAACGCAACTGAGGATCATAGAACTGCAGTAGAGTGTGAATACCTCCTAATTCAAATCTTGAGATCTTATGGATGAAGCTCAAAATCCTCCCATAATCCTTCCTGAAGTCCTCCATAACACTACGGTCAACCATAGAAGTAAGACAAAGTAAAGGTCCTAACTCTGGCGTCGGGAACTTGTGAACGACAATCTTTTTCAACCCAGGCTCCATAATAACAGCAGACCAAATCACTAGAATCAAAGGGAAAATGAACACCTGAAATCATAAATACATGCAAATTTTAAAATGCAGATGCAAACAGGGGATCAAGACTATTGTGCTGCTGACTGAGCTGAACCAGAATTTCGCTTCTGCGAGAAAATACCAGAACATCAGAATACCAAAGCACTAAAGAAATAGAAACCCACAATATCAAGGATCAAAGGTTTGTACTGACGAGAAAACTAGAAAACCGGGTTGGTTGAAGGTCAAGTTCCCTGGATAATCCTCCCACTCACAGCCATGGACCTAATCTCTAATAAGGTTCGGCATCCTATGCAGATCGTCAGTGTCACAGACTCTCGAGAAACGATGATACGTTCACCATTTCTGGTTTGACATCATGGTCAAGTAAGGAGGCCTCACTCAATTGAAATCCCTATGATCGGTCTCCAGAGTCGTTAGTTTTCAGATCCAACACCTCCTCAACTATCCAAAATGCATAGGATAGGATGTCTTCAAAGAAAACCTCGTATGAACGTGAATTTCATGAAGACTAGTGCACGCCATACATGCAGACCCTCACTACTCTCCACACTAATTCTAGGTATGTACTCAAGCCTGGGTATTGGGCTTATCTCTCAATGGAACACCCACCCAACAGCAAAACAGCAGTATGATAATAAAGTGCGGGAAAATAAAATGCAAATGCAATAATCTACAAACATAACACATATGCACACAAATATACACACCCACAAACATAAAACAAACAAGCGCTAGGATTGACTCGCATAGGGAACCAGATTTCCCCAGCAGAGTCGCCAGCTGTCACAGTTTCAAAAAAGAGGTCGGCAAACAGACAAAAGAGTTGCCACCGAATGTTATTTATCCCAAAGAGAGGGAAAGGAAACGATCAAAGAAAACCTAAGAGAAAGGAAAAGACAAGGTCATCGCAACCAAATCTTGGGTTCGGGAGTCGGTTACGCAAGGGGAAGGTATGAGCACCCCTCACGTCTGTTGTACTCAATGAGATCCATGCTTGTTGTCTAAATCTATTGGT
Source organism: Lathyrus sativus (assembly GCA_963859935.3). Taxonomy (NCBI): domain Eukaryota; kingdom Viridiplantae; phylum Streptophyta; class Magnoliopsida; order Fabales; family Fabaceae; genus Lathyrus; species Lathyrus sativus. The sequence continues at coordinate 92,743,677 of OZ012741.1, forward strand.
GAAAGTTATCTAATGGCTACTGCTAAACGGGAGTGAAAGGAAAGAACAGACTCGATAGGGCATCGCCGCCCTATGCCTACATATTCCCTCATGCAATGGGAAAGTCAAAGTCAACATAGTTCGGGAAACTACGGGTGATAGGGGAAGGTTGCTCACCAAGAAATCTCTGTCTTGTGCCTACGTATCCTCATTTGGTATGAGAAATCAGAGCAAACGTAGTTCGGGAAACCTAGACCACTGGTTGGTTCAAGTGTTTTTTATGAGTAATGTTACGTTTCAATTCCAGCAGTTAGGGATGATACCTGTTTGCGGTAGAACGGAAATGTAACATACTCTTTCTAAAAATTAGGTTTGAACAATCCCGAAGGATGAAGAGGTTTGAATTCTGTTTGTATTTTTTAGAAGAAGTGAATTGAGTCAGTTTGAAACTCATGTTGCACTAAAGACTATGGCATAAGAGCGAATGCGTCGGATATCTCCCAAAGGGCATACGCTAAAAACTTTAGACAATGTGAGAAGAGACCCTCCACTTATCATTTCTCATGTACTTAAGGCTCGTAGAGTATAACAATTGTCAACCTTTATTAAGTGTCTTAAAAAAGTTTGAGATGAGAAGAGAAGACACAAGGACTCTAAAGGGAACTATAAACCCTAATGTTATCATGCAAATTGACTCTAAAGTTGGGATGAAAAGGGATATTGCCTAATGTTATCATGTAAAGGATTGAAAGCCTAATGTCTCTCCTACTCCCATCTTAAATAGAGGGACTAGAAATCCTAAGGGATCATGGCTAGAAGCACAAGTAAACACAAAGCATAATCAATCACAGATGAGGATGAAATGAAAGACTTAAACAAGTCAATGTAAGATGAGAAAAGATATGAAATGCAAGCACAAATGTAGACATGAAACAATGCAACCAAACAAGTACAAGTCACAAAGATTGAAGACTTAAGCAAGTCAAGAGAGATGAGATGAAATGGGAGAAGCAAGCTCCTACAACCAAATACCATCAATCATCAAAACAAGAAAAATGCTAAGCAAGGAAGCACAATCAAAAAAGTGAGGGAGGAAGGAGAATGGGGCAGCCATCAACTCATGATCAACTCAACCAAACACTTACACATGATCAAATAAAACAAAACACACAAACAACTCAAAAGAAACCTACTTGTTCATAAACAGCCTCAAAGTGAATCAAACATCACCAAAATATCAAGAACAATCCATAACCAACAAGGTCAGAAGTGAAACTCAAATGATATTCCTCAAATTCAAGATCAAAAAGGAAGGCAAACACAAGATCAATCAAGTTCAATTATAGGACCAAAGTTCATCTAAACATCTCACACTTCAAACAAGTGGAAAGACATGATCCAAATGAAACTTGTGGCACAAGGTACACATACAATTAACCTCTAAACATGAAAGGAAGCACCTCAAGCATGTTAAAAAAAGCTAACAAGGCTTAAGAGGTGCTCAAGGGATCACTCATGATCATATCCCAAAACTAGGTCAATAATTGTATGCATACACATGGCTAAAACAACTTGAATTTGAAGCACACACCAAAAATAGAAGAAATACCAAATAAATTCCAACTAAAATACCCAAATCAAGTTGAAACAACCTAAAATTAGTGTGCAAAATCTCAAGGCAAGAGTCAATTCAAAGCACCACAAATTAAATCAAAGAAGGCAACATGTCCAACTTGTCGAGTATGCATCGAGGATCCATAAAAAACCAATGAGAAATAATTGAAAAATGATCATTAAGACTTCAAACCAACCCTTAAATATATCTCAATCAATCACCTAAGTGTGAGAGGAAATTTTGGTCCTTGGGGGTTTTCAAATGAGGGTCAACGATCAAGTTCAAATCAAGGCACAAACCATAAAACACCTTTAATCATTAAATCAAATAAAAATATTAAAAATAATTGAAAAATAAAATAAAAATACGGAAAATAATATCAACATATTAAAATATCAGGAAAGCATTTTTTAGGATTTTTATAAAACTCAAAACTATTTAAAATGATTTAGTTTGAAATAGCAAAAAAAAAAATGAAACCAAATTAGGATAGGAGGTGTATCAGCAAAATGATTTGAACTGAAATCCTTCACACACGCGTCTATGCCTGAAAAAGAGAGGTGGGAATATCAAAGATCCTAAGGCCCAAACCAATTGAACTCAGCTTCTAAATGAAACGTTGCGTTCCACTTATCCACCTCAGATTCAACATGCCAAATCACCAAGTCAACGTGCCAAATCAACAGCCACCTCAGCTCAAGCCTGAGACGCCGGAGCCCTAGCTCCGGTCGTCTTCTCAGGAGAGCTTCACCGGAGCTGGGTGAAAACCACCATAAAAATCACAACCTCTGGTACCAAATCAAAGCTCTTGTCACGTAGGTTAAGAATCCACTCTCCATTTTTGAAAAAGGTTCCTAGAACTAGGGTAAAACAAGCCACGAAAAAAAATGTTGCACATTCTAAAAATAGTTCAAACACGCATGATAACTATCTAAACATTGCATATACTAGATAGGAATTCAGATGCAAGCCAAAGGAACTCAAATGCAAGCTTAACATGGAAGATTCAGAAGATGGAAACTTACCTAACAGAGCAACTCCGTTGGTTCATTAAATGCCTAGCAAGCTTCACTATGAAGCTCTCAAACTCTTCTTTGTGCTTGTGGGATGATGAAATGCATAATAGCTTGAAGGAAAACTCAGTGTGAAGGTAAATTCAAAGAAAGTGAAAGTTGTGGAATTTTTGGGTGAAACTCCTCTCTCTGCTCAGCTCCCTCTATTATGATCAATTAGGGTTTCTTTATGGTTTAAATATGAAGGTCTAGTGAGTCCCATGCAGGCCCATAATGGCTGATTTGGTTGCATGAAATTTTTTCTATAAAAATCTTCTCTTCATGTACACACAGGTTAGAGCTTTTGTACATCCCTTTTGGGTCAGCAAATGAACATTTTGGGTGTGTAGAAATGAATCATGTTGATTTGGTGAGTTGGAAACGCCTTGGTACAAAGTTTGATCCATCACTTTTTTTGGCATGGAATTTGAAAAAGTGTCATGAAAAATGGTTCTATGTTGGCTCATTTTGGGTAATCTCTAGCATGACCATTATATGATGATTTTATGCCCTCAAAATTTCAAAAACAACTTCATTTGATGACTTGTAATGGAAGGAATTCAAATCATGTTCAAAAATCAACATTTCAAGCTCATCATGGTTCAAATGATCACACAAATCATCAAACATCATGGATTTTGAGTTCAAGAGAATTTTAAGGCAATGTGACACAACTTTCATGTGGCACAAATTTGGATTTGAGGTCTTGAAGTTCATGAAAATGGTCTTTGAAGTGAATGACCTATAATGAAGTTTCCAAAAATACCCTTGACTTGTGAAGGTCATAACTTGAGCCCCACACATGATAATGATGAGTTCTAGGAATTTTTGGAAAGATAAGACAATGAGGAACAAATTTCATGTTTGATAAAAAGTGGGGAGGAGCTTGGTTCCTTGTGAAAAATGCCTTATAAGTGAGCTATTTTCAAATGCCTCAAAAATCTCTTCATCTGATGACACCAACTTGTTGATACCATAAATTGAGATGGAAAAACCCAATAGATGAGTCCTTGTACTCAAAATAAAGCTTGGAAGATGATGAACAAGTCTAATGTTTGATAGAAAATGAGACAAGACTTGTATCATAGTGAAATTTGTCTTTGAAATTAGAGACTCAAATAGGGGATTTTACATTTAGAATCAACTGAAACCCTAATTTAATAACTTCTTAAGCTCTTGAATCTTCTTGACTTTGCTTCTTCATGACATTAGATATGGCTTATGATGACTTCTCATGGCTTCAAATACCTAGAACCAATCTTGAGCCCTCTCAAGTCCACATTTGACTTTTAGTTGACCAGATGAAACCATAACATCTTATCCACTGCCTGAGGTTCTTGCAAATGAATTGTGTGATCAAACAAACTCCATGGAGAACCATCTAGATGTCTATTGAACCCTTGAATCATGCCTCATCCAAATAAATAACCTCATGAACCTCTGATGATCCTCAAGATAGGAGGTGACACCCGTACACAAACCTTCTCCTCTCAAGGAGCTTTGAAACCCAACTTCGATGGTGGTGAACCCCTGATGACTTGTAAATGCAACCTTGCTTGAGCTTGAACATAAAACTCTTCTCTTGAGTGGAAAAAAACACCTTGATCCCCTATCAAGAACCAATGCTAGGCAAATGCAAATGCTAAATGATATGAAACATAATCCAAGCTAAAAGAAAAGGTTGGGCAAATTTTTGGGTGCAACACTTAGTTTGTTTTATTGCGCAGAGTTCATGCAAATTGTAGCAGTTTTGGATAGAGCAACTTGTGTTGTCATTATTTTCTCTGTTTAGAGTAACAAGATGCAAGTGTAGCTTGTGTTGTCATTATTGGTTTTAGGAGGAAATGTTTTGGCATTTTGTGGGGTTTGATTGTAGGGAGAGCTTGTGTTTTGGTAAAAGATTATTTTTTGTAATTTGTTGTAAGGGAATGGAAATGGGCTAGGATATCCTCATGGCCCTTATTTACTTTTGTGAATTTTTGTAGTTTTGTAAAATAGATATATGAGATGTAATTTGGGCTTTTAATCACTTCATGGCATTTATTTAGTTTTATGAATTTATGGTGGAAATGAATTTTGAAAAAACAACATTAATTAAAGGATGGAAATAAATGGATTGATGCTATCAAAATGAATTATAGAAATGGTTGTGGAAAAGGATATGAATTTGAAAATTGGTTTTAAATGGATAATGGTGGATAAATTATGATCTAAATATGAGAAGTGGTTTGTGGATGAATATAGTGGGGGTGAAAAATGAACAATTGAAAATGGATTAACAAAAAAGATAATATGGACTGAACGGATTGAAAGGAATAAGTTTGAAAATGGATAAAAAAAATAATGGATATCATGGATTTGGAAACTTGAATCGAAAAGGTTGCGGGAATGGATAAGGTTTTGTAACTTGATTTTAACAGTTGACTTAAACCTGAACTTGAAACCATCACTTGACGATCTCCAAATGTATTCACTGATTTACGTTAAACTCAACTTGAGAGTGAAACAAATTCCTCTTTCTTGATCAAGATCAAATCACACCCAACTGAACTTATACAACACTGCACACATATTTATCCTACTTACCTCATACGAAACTCAATTGAACGTCATTTGCCTAACTTAAACCCAAAGGGTGAGAAACCCTAATTTTATCCTTGAGTGTATACTGCCAATATGACTTGATAAGAATCAAAGCCCTAATTCAAAGCCTTTCCAGCCGAACCAATGATGAAACCCTAAGAAAACGATACCCTTGTGGCAACTCAGAGAGATTGATGTCATGCCTTGATAAACCTTTGATAGGTACTGCTCATGACAATTTAAACTCAACACCCCTGGCCTCAAAATTGAGTACAAAAACTGTAAGAGACAACTTATGAACAATGGAAATCCAATTTAACAGAAAAAACCCTCGATCCCACGACTTAGGAGCTCAAAAATGGTGGATGACCTATCCAAAACCCTGATTTACCGATCCTCGAATTCTTTTGGAGAAAATCCTGATTCATAAGTTAAATAAAAAAACAAAAGTTGATAAACTGGTTAGTTATGCATTCCTACCACAATTCTCCGGTTAACACTACTAAATTGACAGAACCTCTCATTCTTTAACTACATTCGCTCGAATGAAAATGTGAAGGAACGATTTGTGCAAAACCCCCAAAATCCAAGATTCTTGGAGAGCAAAACTCTAAAGGTTTTATGCAATACCCCTATTTAAATATCCTCACCGGATGACATGATTGATGAAAGAAAACCTCATGAAATCATAATGGAATGTATTTAAATACAGATAATCGAAAATTATGCCCTTAGACGCAATGACATGCTATGATATGGACAAAAGAAAATATGCTGACATGCCATAAAATCTAGCATGATGAGAATGATAAGATGCTAAATGAAAAGAATGCAGACGACAATGAAAGCAAACAGCGAAAAAAGCGACACCATAAGTAACCACTCACTGTGGAAAGACATCGATACTGGGGAAGCTGAAACAATTTGGAGAAATTTAAAGTGATTGAGCGACAGGTCCAAACAGGACCATGTGACACTTTAGAAGAAAGGGATCCTCACAGGAGGTAAAATCAAGAGATGGTTTCCACTAGGAAATATCCAGAATAGTTGATCAACCAGTTCAAGCATGACTGGCTAACACTCTGAACAAAATAAAGTAAACTCCTTGGAAGTAGAACCAAAGATAGGCTCCAAATGGGGTATCTAGAATGATTGATCATCAGGTTCAAGCATGACCAGATGACATCCTAGAACAAAAAGATTCTCAATGAAGGTTGAGTTAGAAAGGACGGTCTCCACTGGAGAAAGAAAAGCTTCATAAGTGAGTGATATCGACAAAGAGTTGACGGGAAACACGTAATCTTAAGGGTCTTCATGAAGGGTGAATTGAAAACATCAAAAACATGTCCGAAGGCACACAACCTGAACTCGGAACACATTATCAAAGAATTGACAGAAAGACCAAACATCAAAAGATATCTGAAGGTACACGACCTGAACTCGGAGCACATTGTCAAAAAATTGACAGAAAGAAACCAATCAAATTTGAAGGTATACAACCTGAAGTCGGAAAACATTGTCAAAGAATTGACAGAAATAAACCAATCAAATCCGAAGGTACACAACCTGAACTCGGAGCACATTGTCAAAGAATTGACAGAAAGACCAAACATCAAAAGATATCTGAATGTACACGACCTGAACTCGGAGCACATTGTCAAAGAATTGACAGAAAGAAACCAATCACATCCAAAGGTATACAAATTTAACTCATATCACATCGTCAAAGAATTGGCAGAAAGAAACCAATCAAATTCGAAGTTACACAACCTGAACTCGGAGCACATCGTCAAAGAATTGACAGAAAGAAACCAATCAAATTCGAAGGTACACAACCTGAACTCAGAGCACATCGCCAAAAAGGGTTGACGGAAAGAACATCTCATATAGGAATCTCATCAAAAGGGTTAATAGACAAAAATACATTTGAATGTCGCCATCAAAAGGGTTAATGACAAATGACTGATAGAGGGTAACACCAATTGTAACCACAAAAGGTTGAATAACACCAAGGACATATAAACTTCTCAGGAGAGATTGCTAATTATCATTGTAGAGGTAATAGTAACAGAACAAGCTTCTCAAAGAGATCTCCACTTGTTGAGTATAAATTCTAAAGGACGTTGTTACAACAAACACTGTTGGAGAAAGATTTTGTCTTCCATAGGGATTTATAAGAGATTCTTCCTGGGGAACATAGTGCACAATAAATGCACGGTCAAACTAGGTTCAACGACCTATTCTGATTCAAAGGCAAAACCTGCCAGGGACCAAAGTTCAATCTAGGAACAAACTAGAAAGTTTAAACCTGCCATGGGCACTTTATGCATAAAGGTAATGACCCTATTGGAAAGAAATGGACAAACCCGTCACTTGAGGAATAACCGCCAAAGTGCACAACACAAGTAAACACCAGAAAGGTAACAGAATACTCAGATGCTATGAAAATGTATGAATGCTTGTATGCCATGTGTATGCTTATGCTGACAAAAAAGACAAAAGGAAATATAACTGGAGATGAAATAAACACCTCGACAATGATACCCAGCCAACCTCACCAGATTGGAAAAATCACTAGGGATGAACATGCAAAACCAATAGTTCTACTTCAAGGTTATAACTTTCTCTGGGGAAAAGAGTATTCCACTCAGGGTATAACATCATAACTTCACCAAAATTGCTATCATGAGTCTGATTGCCTCGTTGGAAGAGGAAGAACTGTGGGAAACTTCCGAGATCAATTGAAGTAACAACTTAATGGTGAGTTGTCAAAATATTTAATCAAGAACAAAGTAATTTTGCACTCTAGCTTGCATCACGATCATCACAATGAGCAGTGACCCTTCCAACAAATAAACCTCAAATTTCCTCTGCCCCAGATCACATGGACTATTGAGAAGGAAACATCAAGAGGATTTTACAGAAGACTTGACATACAAGATGCTTCAATATCTTCAAACTCTAGGAGTGATTCATGAATTTCGACGTAATTGCCCCAATTTAACTGTACTTGCACCAAAAAGTCCTCAGACTCGTCCATCAGACTGTGGGGTAACAATTAGGGAACAAACTTGCCCTTGACAACTGGTAACTGTGAAAATATTGCTCAGAATGACTACATTCAAGAGACTTATATGATCTCGACTTGATTGCTTCTAATTAACTGGTCCTTGAGAGATCTGTCGAATTTTGACCTGATTGCCTCTGATTAGTCGAATCTTGTAGAAGATGATTAACAAACCATCCAAATTGGTTGCCCTAGGATGAGCTTCCTTTACCAAGTAAAATTCCCTAGCTGGCTGCATTTGTTGATATTCCTTTAATATAGGGTTGTCTTGCAAATAACGTTGTTCTTTAAAATTGGCAATTTCAATGCAACATTCATGCAAGCTTTTAAAATCAAAGTTTATTGATAAAACAAACAATGGAGTGATTCAAAGATGAAAAACAAAGTGGATCCTATCTGTCACTACTGCGAAAATCGGCGCCGGCTAAACAGAAGAGTCGCCACCGTGCGTTATTTATCCCAAAGGAGGGAAAGGAAACGCTCGAAGTAAACCTACCGCAAAGACGGGAAAGGAATGGTCGTCGCAACCAAATCCTGCATTTGAAAATGTCATGAGAAATTCACATATGGCAACTGAGTTTCAAGCTTGTATTTGCACCTCATTCTGATCCAAATTCTCACCACATGACATATTGAATATGTTAGGATTCATTAAAGCCTTGGTTATGCCCTAAAAAGTGGTTTTGCATTTGTTACTTATGATGTAAGTAACCATTTTACAAAGCAAGTCATAGAATTATCCCTCAACTCAAAATTGTGGCACTGTCATTGTTTTCAAAATGCATCTTCCAATCAATTTGGTATGTCATATGGCTTGGTTTGGACCCATAGATCAAAAATCTCAATTTTCATCCTTGGCTTATTTAAAATTCACCCTTATTTTAGGCCATTTTTGTGATTTTGTGAAGAAAGCCCTTCCAATCACCCATGACCTCTTACCTAGCCTAAAAACATCATTTTGAACACATCTCATGTTGAACATTTTTTCATTTGAGGAGTGGAAGATAGAGATTTTGACCTATGTTGGAAAATGACCTATAATTCAACTTTCCCAAAATACCCCTGGATTGCCAAGACCATAACTTGAGTTCTACAAATCCTCTTGAGGACTTATAGTACTAAAATTAAATCTAAGATCAATATCTACAATTCTTATGTTGGCCAGGAATCCATTTGAAAACTCCTTGATGGGAAAAAGTTGCTTGGAAGTCAAGTGACTTTCACAGATAAATTTCAGTGTCCTCTGATGACCCATAACTTGCAAGAACCATATCTTGAGTTCTACAAATCTTCTTGAAGACTTCTAGTACTCAAATTAAATCTATTGAAAAGCTCTACAAGTTTCATGTTGACCAAGAATCCATTTGAAACTTGCATTTTGACTTATCTGGCTTGAAAGTTAAGCCTAAATTAGGGGATTTTACACTGGAACCCTAATTTGGTAACTCCTCCCACTCTTGATTCTCTTTGATTTATCCTTGGAACAACACCACACATGGATCAAAATATCAATTCATGAATCCCACAACCTCCAATTAAGCCTTGATGCTCTTCAATCACTCAGTTGACCTAGGGTTGACCCAGATGAAACCCTAGTTGACTGCACTTCAACTGTGGTTCTTGTACTTGAATCAATGACTTGTCTTATCTCAATATGACCCTCTAGGAATTTCATAAGCTTTGTACACATTCCATACCCTCAATTCATAACTCATTGATGACCCTCAATACACCTCAAATTAGGAGAGAAATCCACTGGTTGACCCTCAAACTTCTCAAAACTTCAAACATTTCTTGAGGACTTGGATTGTCTTAAGCTTGAATAAAGCCCCTTGATATGCTTCTTTAGATAAGAATGGCACTTGATCCCTTGTTGGATGCCTTGCTATTCTATGCTATGCAAATGATTAGATTATGTACATGATTTACTATGCAGATGATAATGCAATTAAAACATAAATCAGGGGAAATAGGTTGAGCAAATTTTAGGGTGCAACAGCTGCCCCTATTCAAACGGCTTGGACCCGACTGGGTGAAGAGCGAACGACCTTCAAATAATCGAGGTACGAGACGATTGAATACTAAGAACCCGGAAATTTGCCAACCGCAGAAATAAACTGCACAAACTGCTTGGAAAACAACATCCGCTGACTGGATCCGGTTGTTGCGGCAACGAACTGATCGATCGTGCTGGGGATTATTTTTATCAGCCCGAAAAAAGATTCTATCATCACGAGGATAGAATTTTGTCCATGTTAGGACGCTATATTCTGTCAACACAACAACATCCCGACGACTTCGCTGGGGAAACAATTCTGTCTGAACATTCATCTGCCTGCTTCATACGGGAAAAATCATCTGAATACTGTTTCTCTGCCTACCTCTGCAGTGGCTACCTTCGTTGGTCCCAACCCACAAACGACTCGCGGGGGACTCTACTAGGGACAGTAACACGAGGAAATCACGGTGACTTCCTTGGGGAACATACTTTTGTCAAATATCGGAACACAACTCACATACCCTGTCTATCACGGGATCATCATCTATCTGGATACCGAAAAATTCATCCGCCTGATTAATACGGGAAACTCCATTTTCTTGATTCAAATCGGAAAACACATCTGCCTGATTCATACATGAAAGTTTATCCGCATGATTCTTACGAGAAAAGATAACACATCTTCCTGATACATACAAGAAAGTTCTTCCGCCTGATTCTTACGGGAAAAGATAACACATTTGCCTGGTACATACAGGAAAGTTCTTCCGCCTGATTCTTACGGGAAAAGATAACACATCTGCCTGATACATACAGGAAAGTTCTTCCGCCTGATTCTTACGGGAAAATATAACACATCTGCCTGATACATACAGGAAAGTTCTTCCGCCTGATTCTTACGGGAAAATATAACACATCTGCCTGATACATACAGGAAAGTTCTTCCGCCTGATTCTTACGGGAAAATATAACACATCTGCCTGATACATACAGGAAAGTTCTTCCGTCTGATTCTTACGGGAAAATATAACACATCTGCCTGATACATACAGGAAAGTTCTGCCGCCTGATTCTTACGGGAAAAGATAACACATCTGCCTGATACATACAGGAAAGTTCTTCCGCCTGATTCTTATGGGAAAATATAACACATCTGCCTGATACATACAGGAAAGTTCTTCCGCCTGATTCTTACGGGAAAATATAACACATCTGCCTGATACATACAGGAAAGTTCTTCCACCTGATTCTTACGGGAAAAGACAACACATCTGCCTGATACATACAGGAAAGTTCTTCCGCCTGATTCTTACGGGAAAATATAACACATCTTCTTGATACATACAGGAATGTTCTTCCGCCTGATTCTTACGGGAAAATATAACACATCTACCTGATACATACAGGAAAGTTCTTCCGCCTGATTCTTACGGGAAAATCATAACCTTGGATATAGCTTCCTAGCCTGTTCTTGGTAGTAGCTAACTCCACTGGGTATATTCGGAAAATAAATGCCTGACACCTGTTTTGACAACAAGTGACCACTTCTGAAATTTTTATTTATGAAACCCTGAAATGCTGTCGCGACAGCGAACCTGAAGAAAACCCTCCGCTGGTCGGATAAGAGAAACTTCAACCACTAACTCTGTGGGGAATGATAACAAGAACCGTGTCATCACATGTCTCACAGCGAGACTTCGATCATCTGGTAATAGATCTGAACTATAACTTCATACTCCTGCTGAGAAACACACCTGAAAGCAAAAGGTTAACCAACCTGATTTATGTTTCATAATGCGTATGTATGGCAATGGCGTAATGCTCCATACGGCATGGAAATGCTACGCGTTTTCGAGTATATGAAGACATGATAATGTATGCAAATGCAAATGCAGGTTCAGGCTGTTGGGGAAGCTCTAGCAAGCTTGCTTCAACGCGGCTGTTGAGGACAAATACCACCCTGTTGGGGATGAACAGATATCGCAAAGTATTCTGGAAAAATAAATGCCGGAATTACAACCAACTCTGCCGGGGAGAGATTACACATCGGTTTCCACTGGGAGGAAAGAACAACATCTGCTGGGAAGATTAACTCAGCTGGGGGAGAATCAACCCTTCTGGGGGACAACTGTCTGGGCACAGTTTACAACCTCGGAACTACCACTCCGCTGGGGATAACCATCTTGACGAAGTTATGGCGACCTGCGGGGGAAATAAAACCATCCTCGGCGGGGATAACCCTTCTGAACTTACTATCTTGGTTACGTGCCTCGGAAATCCTCCCCGCTGGGGATTGAATGCGCACATCTTTGATTCTCTGGGGAGTATAACCTCTGCATGGGATACTGATCCTGACTCGCTGGGGACGTCCTGTGGGCAACTCTCATGAGGATACTCTTCTGGGGAAAATAATCCCTCCTTCGGTAAGGGATAATATCGTCTCAACCTCTGGGGATGAGGCGCGACCTGCCTGGGGATTAGCGTCAAACAAAGTCAAGTCTTTCACCACGAACCTCCGGCTGGGGCCACGATTTTCTGATCGTTCTCTTCAAAGGCGAGAACCCTGCAACACACAAACGAAACAAAACAAATCTATACAACCAAATCTATTCGGGTTAGCATCCGTGACATTACTTCAGTCAATTCGAAGTTTTAGCAATTATTTGCAAGGGCCAGCAAGGTTATGCACATGCAAGTTCATCGGAACATTGGCGTTTTCCACATACAAAACAGTAAAGCACAAACATCAAATACTGAATAACATGTTTTATTAATAACCGGCCTCTGAATAGGCAAATTTTTGTACATCGGATGCAACTCCTGAAAAGAGGAAGTTACACACACACCCATACATATATGCATAAAAAATACAAAATACAAAACAATATTTGTATACATGTCGGCAACGTGGTGCAGACAAACATCCTGAGCTGATCCTCCTATGACTCGCCTGACTCTGGTGCTTTCCCGGTATTCAATTTTCGGAAGAGATTGTGTTGGATAAACGAACCCTCAGGTACTCCCAAACCACTAAGCAATGTAGTATCAAATCCAGACCGCAGCCATTTGCTTTTTCAATCCCTAACTTTTGCGTGAATCGCCCTTTGCGGGTTTTCAATTCACCGGGATACCCTTTTTTGCCGAAGTCGCCCTTTGCAGGTTTTCGACTTCGCGGGTGTACATCTTTTCAATTTTATCCCTAACTTTTGCCCGAACCTTTTATTCATTTTTTACGGTTCGCCAGGATGCCCCATTTTTGCCTGGACTCTCTTTTTACTGTCCGGCGGGTCACTTTCAAGCAAAGTATTTTTTAACTGCGTCCGAATTCACAGGAGACGTAAAGTCTTCACCATCCATGGTAGATAGTAGCAAGGCTCCTCCAGAGAAGACTTTTCTGACAACGTATGGCCCTTCGTAATTAGGGGTCCACTTGCCCCTGTGATCTGTTTGTGGTGGGAGAATCCTCTTCAGCACAAGGTCGCCCGTCTGAAAGCTTCGCGGACATATCTTCTTATCGTATGCTTTCTTCATCCGGCTCTGATACAACCGACCGTATGCGAGAGAAGCTAGCCTCTTCTCATCCATTAAGCTGAGCTGATTCAGTCTATCTTTAACCCATTCTGCCTCGTCAAGTTGGACATCTCGTAAAACCCTCAAGGAAGGAATCTCAACCTCCAATGGCAACACTGCCTCCATCCCATATACCAATGAAAAAGGGGTGGCCCCGGTTGATGTGTGTACCGTCGTACGATAACCGTGCAAAGCAAAAGGTAGCATCTCGTGCCAGTCCTTGTACGTCACAACCATCTTCTGGACGATCTTCTTTATGTTCTTATTGGCCGCTTCAACAGCGCCATTCATCTTGGGTCGATAAGGAGAAGAGTTATGATGCTCAATCTTAAAATTTTGGCACAACTCTTTCATCATCTTGTTATTCAAATTCGAACCGTTGTTGGTGATACTCCGCTCAGGGATTCCATATCTGCAGATAATATCTCGTTTGATAAATCTGGCGACCACTTGCTTGGTAACATTGGCATATGATGCTGCTTCCACCCACTTGGTGAAGTAATCAATTGCCACCAATATGAACCGGTGTCCGTTGGATGCCGTAGGCTCAATCTTCCCGATCATATCAATTCCCCACATCGAGAACGGCCACGGTGATGACATCACATTCAGAGGACTTGGGGGTACATGGACCTTGTCCGCATAAATTTGGCATTTATGATACCTCTTTGCAAACTTGAAACAGTCTGTTTCCATAGTTAGCCAGTAATAACCTGCCCACAGCAATTTTCTCGTCATAGCATGCCCACCAGCATGTGTACCAAACGTACCCTCATGTATCTCTTCCATGAGCAGCTTCGCCTCTTTCTCGTCTACACAGCGTAGCAACACCAAGTCGTGGTTTCTTTTGTATAGGACACCGTCAGGATTCAAATAGAAATTGCCAGCCAATCTCCTGAGAGTCTTTTGATCTCGACTGGATGCCCCAGCCGGATACTCCTTGTTCTTCAGGAAATTCTAGATGTCAAAGTACCAGGGTTTACCATCGGGAGCTTCATCGATGGCAAATATGAATGCAGGCCTATCGAGCCGAGAGATAACAATCCGGGGAGCCTCGTTCCAGAAGTTAACTTTATACATGGAAGACAATGTCGCCAAGGCGTCAGCCATTTGATTTTCTGCTCACGGCACATGATGCAACTCCACCTTGTAAAAGAAAGGCAACAATCTCCGTGCATAGTTCATATATGGTATCAAATTGGGATGCCGTGTCTCCCGTTCTCCTTTAATCTGATTCACCACTAGAGCTGAGTCTCCGTATACATCGAGATGTTTGATTCGCAAATCAATAGCTTCTTCCAGACCCATGATGCAAGCCTCGTATTCAGCCTCATTATTGGTAACCGGAAAGGTCAATCTGGCAGTAAAGGGGATGTGCGACCCCTGAGGAGTAGTGATAATTGCCCCTATTCCGCTACCGTAGGAATTCACAGCTCCGTCAAATATCAACTGCCACTTGGAACCCAACTCTGGTCCTTCATCCGGCAACGGTTCTTCACAATCCTTCATCTTCAGGTACATGATATCCTCGTCAGGAAAATCAAACCTCATCAATTGGTAGTCCTCAACAGGCTGCTCCGTAAGGTACTCTGACAAAACGCTACCTTTAATAGCCTTTTGCGAGACATATTGAATATCATATTTGGTTAACACCATCTGCCATCGGGCAATTCTTCCGGAGAGTGCTTGCTTCTCAAACACGTATTTGATTGGATCCATCTTTGAAATGAGCAGGGTTGTATGGTTTAGCATGTATTGCCTCAAACGTTTGGCGGCCCAGGCTAGCGCACAACACGTTTTCTAAAGCATTGAGTATCTGGACTCACAGTCGGTAAACTTCTTACTCAAATAGTAGATCGCATGCTCTTTACGTCCGGTCTCGTCGTGTTGACCGAGAACACAACCCATACTTTCCTCAAGAACCGTCAAATACATAATCAACGATCTCCCGGCCACTGGGGGTATCAAAACAGGAGGTTCCTGCAAGTATTCTTTTATCTTGTCGAACGCCTTTTGACAATTTTCATTCCAGGTCACAACCTGATCTTTTTTCAACAACTTGAATAACGGCTTGCATGTCGCAGTTAGGTGAGATATGAACCGGGCGATATAGTTCAATCTCCCTAAAAACCCACGTACTTCTTTTTCTGTTTTAGGCGTCGGCATTTCTTGTATTGCTTTTATCTTCGCAGGATCAACCTCTATTCCTTTTTTGCTCACGATAAACCCCAGTAGTTTTCCCGATCTCACCCCGAAGGTGCACTTGTTAGGGTTCAGTCTCAACCTGAACTTCCTAAGCCTCTTGAACAGTTTCAGCAGATTAACCAAATGCTCCTCCTCCGTATAGGATTTGGCAATCATATCATCAACATAAACCTCGATCTCTTTATGCATCATGTCGTGAAAGAGAGTCGTCATAGCACGTTGATATGTTGCCCCAGCATTCTTCAATCTGAAGGGCATCACTTTGTAACAAAATGTTCCCTAGGGAGTAATGAAGGTAGTCTTCTCCATGTCTTCTGGCGCCATTTTGATCTGATTATAGCCCGAGAATCCGTCCATGAAGGAGAATAGGGAGAACTGAGCAGTGTTATCCACCAGCACATCAATGTGAGGAAGTGGAAAGTCATCTGTCGGGCTTGCCCTGTTCAAATCACGGTAGTCTACACACATTCGCACCTTACCGTCTTTCTTCGGTACTGGCACAATATTAGTGACCCATGAGGGATATTTTGTAACAGCTAGGAAACCAGCATCCCACTGTTTTTGAACTTCCTCCTTGATCTTCACAGCCATGTCCGGTCTGGTTCTTCGGAGTTTCTGCTTAATAGGCGGACATTCCTCTCGCAGCGGCAGACGGTGAACAACCATATCCGTATCCAACCCAGGCATATCCTCGTACGACCAAGCAAATATATCACTATACTCTTTGAGCATCTCCACCAACCTTTGCTTGATGTCGCTCTACAGCGCGGCCCCTATGCGGATGTTTCTCACAACCTCTTTCGACCCCAAATTAATAATCTCAATGACTTCCTCATGAGGCAGAATGATTCTTTCTTCCTGTTTCAATAAGCAGGTCAACTCTTCTGGTACGTCGCCATCTTCAACAACCTCTTCCTCAGCCTGAAATACCGGGTGCTCGAAGTCGAAGTGAGTCATAGGCGGTTCATAGATGTCATCTGAAATAGTAATCCTGCAAAGGGAATGGTTAAATGCTTCAAAACACAGACAAAGCAAATAACCATGTTGCCATTTTATTGTAAAAGACAAAAACAGGAAAAACAGGGATCACAATATTTGTATATGAAAAACACCTTTATTTCATGATTAAACAATGTAATGTGCATAACCAAATGGCCCTAAGCAAAATCACTATGCCCCGGGTAGGACACAGGATTATTCAACAATTAAGAAAACAAATCATTACTGTTTAGTTGTCACCGGAACAGTTTCCCGGATAGACCAATTGCAGAGACTTTGTCCTGGCACACTTGGCTTGATCCACGCGTCAATGTCACAGTCGCTATCTCCTTCTTTAGAATCGGAAACAGCATTGATAGTCTCGAAGCTCACCCCGCTTGGTGTGATGGTTATCGGCCCTCTGAACCTGGGCGCTCCTGAAGAGGATGCTGATGACGAAGGATGATATCCAAGCCCGAACTTGTCATTCTTCACGGGAATCTCCAACACTTGCCCCCAGCCCTTGGTTTTGCCTGCCTGCACTAGGGCTTGAGCCTCTTTGTAGGATGACACTGCCACATCTGATACTTTACTTGAGCCTGAAGCTTTGTCTTTTATTTGCAATCCCTCGAAGGCTTGACATGGGGTCTCGTGTATTTCGCCGTCGACTTCCACATATTTGAACGAAGACAAATGGCTAACCAGAATATCTTCTTCTCCACAAACAGTGACGACACTATCCCCCACCATATACTTCAGCTTTTGGTGTAACGTGGACGTGATTGCCCCGGCAGCATGGATCCATGGGCGCCCAAGAAGACAACTATACGCTGGCTGGATGTCCATTATATAGAATTTAGTTTCAAATATTTCAGGGCCCACCTGCAATGGTAATGTTATCGATCCGAAAACTGACCTCCTCGTTCCGTCGAACGCTCTCACCACTAAGTCACTGGGCGTGCAGATAATCCCTCTGATATCCAACTTCATCATGGCTTTCTTCGGTAGCACATTCAGGGAAGATCCAGTGTCTACTAAAACATGGGACATGACCGTGCCCCAACATTCTACTGACACATGCAATGCCATATTGTGCTCTCGCCCTCTCGGGGTCAAATCAAAGTCTGTGAAGCCCAAACTATGCCCCGCATTGACATGCGCCATCACCCCTTCTAATTGATTAACAGAAACTTCTTGAGGAGTGAACGACGTGTCTAGAATCTTCAGCAGAGGGTTCCGATGGGCCTCATAACATAACAGCAATGATAGGATGGAAATTTTCGACGGCGTTTGTTGGAGGTGCTCCACGATTTTGTAGTCACTTTTACGAATGAGCCTCATAAACTCCTCCACATCCTTAAGTGACGTTTCCTTTTCCTTCGACTGAGAAGGGCCACTCTCAGTTGCATTAGCTTTACCCTTGGCTAATCTTTCCGCCTCCACCTCGGGTGACGTGAAGATTCTCCCACTTCTGGTCATACCCCCTGTTCCGACAACATTATCTACAACCCCAGCTGGTTGTCCATTGACTTCAATTTTCTTACCGTCGCAATATACCTCCAACCCGTAAGTCCACGACACTGCTTTAGTATCTCAAAAGGGATTGGTCCTGCTTTGGTAATTGTGATCGTCGGCCGCCTGGCAGGCGCCGTTATTGTTATTGTTTTCCTCGGAATTGTCACTGTCGCAACATCGTTCTGCTCATCACACGATGCCTCTACAGGCTTTTCAACCTCGGTTCTATCAAATTACAAGGTACCTTCATCCATCATAGCCTGAATACCCTGCTTCAACTCACTACAACCCTCTGGATGTATCCAACAATCCAAGCAAAATTCATCACACCCTGGGAATACACCCCCTTTTAGCAATCTACTTTTAATCTCACCCAATGGTGTCTTCAACTCATTGACATCCATCACTAGGTTCAAATTCTCTTCTGTCAGGATGGCGTTTGCCCCATGATTGGGCATAGGCTGTTGTACGATATTTGGACCCACCTGTCCAAGGTTAATAGCTTTGCTATCCAATAAATCCTGAACTTTGTGTTTAAATGCCTGACAAGCCTCTATATCATGCCCGGGTGCCCCGGAATGAAATTCGCAATGCTTGTTGGCGTCATATCCGTAAGGGAGCACTGCCCTTGTAGGCGGTGCCAAAGTCCTCTTTTCAACTAAGTTCAAACTTAGCAAGGTCTGGAGGAGTTCTGCATACGTGGAAGGAGGTGCGTCGAACACTCTTTTTGCTCTCGCGTTCTGTACCCTTCTCTGGCCAGGATTCTGTCCTTGCTGTTGCTGCGGTTGTTGTTGTTGTGGCTGCCTCTGTTGAGGAAGCGGGATAGTGACGCTAGCTATCTGTTGCGGCTGAACATACTGATTTCTCCCTCTGCCCCTGCCCCTGCCACCAAACACGAAACTAGTATCGCCCTGTCGTCTACCACCCAATGCTTTTCTGGCACCTCCTGCTGAAGTAGACTCACCTGCTTGGAACCTTCCAACTTTAATTCCGTTTTCAATCATCTCCCCCATAAGAATCAAATCTGAGAAACTGCTCAATGACACACTAAACAATTTTTCGTAGAACACCCCCGTAAATGTCCTGATGAACATATCATTCATCTCCCTTTCAATTAAAGGAGGGTGCACCCTTGCTGCCATATCGCGCCACCTTTGCGCATACTCTTTAAAGCTTTCACCACTCTTTTGTGACAAACCCTGTAATTGGACCCGGTTTGGCGCCAGATCGCTGTTGTATTTGTAATGTGTCACGAAAGCATCAGCCAATTGCTTCCAGGTTTTGATCTACGTGGGTTCCAACCCCATATACCATTCAAGCGACGGCCCTGATAAGCTGTCCTGGAAGAAATGCATGAGCATCCTTTCATCGTCTGAATACGCGGACATCCTCCTGTAGTAAGAGCGGACATGGACCTTAGGGAAGGTGTCCCCCTTGTACTTGTCAAAAGTGGGAGCCTTGAATTTCAACGGCACCCTCAGCCCTGGTACCAAGCCCATTGTAGTCATATCCAAGCCGGTGGAGTTCTGACTCACTACCCCATTCATCTATTCTTCAAGCATCTTGATCCTCTGCACAGGATCAACAGGTCCTTCAAATCCCATGCCTCTTCCAGAAAAGGCGTCCTCCTGGCAGTCTTCGCCCCAATTCACATTTCCATTTCCATATCCTTCGTAACCAGTGTTGCGACCAAACCCTTGCTGATTGATCATGGGACCTCGTCCCCCGTTACCGAAACCCTGGTTGACCCTAACAGGTCCAAACCCAGTGTTGACAGGAATCACCCCAGCACCATTCATATTACCAAATCCACCATACCCTTGGTTAGCGTTACCAAGACCGTCGTAACCGAAACCCTGAGTGATGAAGTCGAATTTCCCGTCTTGATTGACGTAATCAAATCCCTGATCATTGTAGCCGAAACCATTGTTGCCAAAACCATTACCGCCATTGTTGTTACCACCGCCTTGGTTGGCGTCCCCAAATCCAACATTGTTAACAACAGTCTCATTTCCATTCCCCGCGTTGCCATTGCCAGCGCCAGCGCCCTCGTTTACAACCACAACCGGTGGGGTCACTACAGGTGGAACCACAGGCGTAGGGGGCCCATCCTCCGGAATAGTTTCAACGTGCGCAGAGTTGTGGTCATTATTGCCATTCCCATTAGCCCACGTCAGCAGCGGCTGTACCAAAGTCTGGAGGCTATCCCGGCCCTTAGCAATGTTCTCCATTGCTTGCATGAACAAGTTCAGCTTCTCGCGAATTTCCTGCATCTCCACTTGGACTTGATCCATGATTCTCTTGCAGTTGTTTCGGGTTGAGTAGCGGTGAACTCTTTGTTCGTCAATCCTGAAAAACCTGAAGATGCAGGAAATAAGATACGGATTCAAGAATACCGGTCATGCAATATGAATGCAGATGCAATTGTGTAAATATGCTACAGGTTATATCCCCCCCCCCCCCCCCCCCGATTCTAGTTTCGGAGAGAAGGCCATCACGACAATGGAGTCCCTATCAAGCAAGCAAGAAATCAGAAAATCCTCATATATAAACAAATGCCAAGAGGCTGAGTACAAGAGTACAACTGAATACAACTGAAGAGACCTCGGCCAACAAGCCTGGCGATGGTCGAAATACAAGTACAAATAACAAAGGCAAGGCAAAGATAAATCAGGCCAAATGGCGTGCTCTGACATCTTTCAATATCCTCAGCGTCTCTGAATGCCCTAGTCGGGAGATCAGCTCCTGTATCAGTAAGGCATGCCGCTCGGTAGTGGATCTCAGCTTTTTGGCGGCGTCCTGGTAGGTTCCTCCGCCAGAACTCTCGTCAAGTCTGTACCTCTTGGAACCGGCCTTCACTTCATAACCTCTCGGCTTCTCATCAAGGTCACTAACTCTAAGCTCAGCAGTGCTCCTAAGTGATGTTTCTTCGGCGATCTTTGCGTCTTGGGCTCTAATCTGTGCCTCCAGCGTGGCAATCTGCAGCTTCAGTTCGTCTTCCCGCTCCTTCCGCTTGGTAAGTGTGGCATTCCATAAAGTTTCCCATTTGCTGAGACGGGAGTAAGCTTTGCTTAAAAGTTCCTTCTTTGAAGTAAGCACCTTGCTAACACCGTTCAAGGCTATTCTCACTTTTTCTTTCTTGTTGGTCTCTTCCGTCAGCTCCGATCCCAACCTGTTAATCAATACAGTTTGTTCCTTCACAGTGAAGGTGGCTTCATTCTTCTCACGACGTAACTGGAAGACCTCCTTCTCTAACTCATCATTAGCTTTCTTCAGTTCTTCGTTTTCAGCTAACAATTTGTTATACTTCTCACTCTGTTCCGAAGTAGGTACCTTAATCATGGGAAGATACAGGGGTTCAACAGCAGGATAAGGCATCAAGGACATACTAGCTCTCTCGCGGATCCAAGCCAAATAAGGATCATAAGCTCTGTTGTTGCTCTTACCGAGCAAAGCTTTCCCTCTCCTATGGATGTTAGCCCATGCATGTCTCAATCTGATCAAAACAACCGTGTCTAATAAGCCTGTGAGATACAGAGATTCCTGTATCTCCTTCTCAATAGGAGCATCCCTCAAAGCATAACCGAACTGTCTTACCAGCAATGAAGGGTTATAGTTAATACAACCTTTCCGTCCGATCAAGGGGACATTCGGAAAGCCACTGCAACTATATATAATATCAATGCCCAGCATGCTCCGATCAAACCAAATGATGTTCTCAGCAGACAACCCCATCAATCGGGAAGACCAATCCAAAGTATCAATAGCGTCAACAAAAGGCCCTGTCTTCGGAAGGTGCCCCTGGAACCACCTGTACAAAAGGGGAAGACAGCAGGAAACATTCTTGCCACGACGTTTCTCATTCTTGTAGTGAATAGAATGATAAACATCGCCCAAGAGAGTAGGAACTGGATTCTTTGAGGCAAGAATCAAGAAGGCATCCGAGTCTACAAAATCTGGTACATTAGGAAACAAGACAATCCCGTAGATGCAGACGGCTAGAATGGCACTGAAGGCAGCCCAACATCCACTCTTCGCGCACTGTGTAGCCTTCTCAACCAATACAGACAGGTGAAAACCATAAGCTACGTTCAGCTTGACCAAACCTCCGGGGAACTCAGAAGTGTCTAAACTGACAATCTCAGCGAGTGTAGCCAACTCGGGCTCAGCATCAACATGTATAAAGGGCATATGGTCTAACACAGGAACTCCCAACATAGCGGAATACTCCTCCAAAGTGGGTGCCAGAATATAGTCTGGAAATAAGAAACACCTCAGCTGCGGCTTATAAAACTGCATCAAAGTATATACCCCAGTCGTCTCGAATGCTGAAGGTCTATACAACAAGCTAAGCAATCTCCCATAAGACACTCTGAACTTAGCCCTCACTCTCTCATCTGCTAGAGCAACCAATCCCAACAAGGAACTAATATCCGATGAATGCAACCGGTAAGCAACTGTCCTCTTCAGGGACTCCATGTCTGGCTAGAAGATATATTAGAATCAGAGGGGAATGATCACCTGCAACATAAATACATGTAAATGAAATGCAGTCATGAAAATGCACATGCGTATGCAAACAAGGGACCAAGTGAAATGTTGATGAGCTGTGCTGCTTTGTACTGAAGCCTGAGAACCATCAAATCTTCATCTCAAACCAACCACTTAAATGAACCCTGTAACCACATCTCACTGACATAGATAAACCAGGTATTCTGAGGTCAAAGGTTTCCTGCAAACAGACCCACCTACCCCTCACAGGTGTGAACTTAATTCGCAGACAAGGTACGACATCCTATGCGGGTTCAACGTCACAGACTTTCAAGAGCGATGATACGATACCAAGAATATGTGGCATCATCATCCCTTGAAGCGGCCTCACTTAGTTGAATCCCAATTGATAGGTCCCCAGAGTCGACAATCCTCGGGTCAAACAACTTGTCGAGCCCTAAGGGCCAGGAAAGAAGCATTAAAGAGAATCTCGTCCGAGCGTAAATTTCGCGGCTAGCTGGTGCGAGCTAAGCAAGCAGGCTAACCACTACTCTCTACTTCTAAGTCTAGGTGTAACCTCAAGCCCAGGTCCGGCTTATCTCTCAATAGATCACCCCCTTCCCACAGCAGCAGTGCCAATATAAAGCTGATAATAAAATGCGGAAAGTAAAGACAGAAAAGTAAATCTATACAACACCCACAACGGGAAAACAAGCGCTAGGATTGACTCACATAGGGGATATTCCTGTCCCCAGCAGAGTCGCCAGCTGTTGCTACTGCGAAAATCGGCGCCGGCTAAACAGAAGAGTCGCCACCGTGCGTTATTTATCCCAAAGGAGGGAAAGGAAACGCTCGAAGTAAACCTACCGCAAAGATGGGAAAGGAATGGTCATCGCAACCAAATCCTGGATTCGGGAGTCGGTTACGCAAGGCGAAGGTATTAGCACCCCTCATGTCTGTCGTACTCGACGGGATCCACACTTGTTTTCTAGTACGAATTGTTATTCTATCTACACTAAAGGTCTGGGGTTAAAAGAAAAGAAAATGACTCGGAAAAGTATCGCACTTTATGCCTACGTATTCCCGTCTGGAATGAGAAATCAGAGTCAACGTAGTTCTCCTACCTACGGGAAAGGAGGGGAAGGTTGCTCGCTGGGATACAGCATCCTATGCCTATGTACTTTCATACAGCATGAAAGATCAGAGCAAACGTAGTTCGGGCTACGGAAGACACAGATTTATCTGACTGTTTTTTATCTTTCTGAAAAGGTTTTCTCCTGATTAAGAGTCCAAGCGGACAAAAATGAGACTTTAATGTTTGTTTTCAGCCTTTTACGCAAGAACTGTTTTTTTATAGTGTTTGCAATCTCTGACGCACTAGAGACTATGATCTGAGAGTGACTACGTCGTATGTGACCCTAAGGGTAACACACTAAGCAGTCAGATTATTGAAGAGTGACCCTCCAGCAACCCTCTCTCAAATAGCTTAAGGCTCATAGCGTACGACATCGATTATCCTTATTACTGTGTTTTGAACTGTTTTGAGATAGAGGAGAAAGAAATCCTAAAAACCTAGGGTTTGAAAAGGGAATAAAAACTACCCTAATGTTATCATGCATGGGTTAACACCTAATGTCTGTCATAATTCCCTCTTGCACAGAGGAAATCAGAGATCCTAGGGAATAAACAACAGAAGAAACAGATATACAGTAACCAGAAAAATGCATGAGATGCAGCAGTACAAGCGAGGCAAGGGAGTCCCACTCAACCTCGAACCTGGGAAAACAATAGGCAAAGTGAAATAGCTTCACTTCAAACATAAGGGGCAAGCTGAACAAGCCAACAAACAATACAGAAAAAGAAATAAAATCCAACACCAGCTCTGACAACAACACCAACTCATACAGCTACAGATGATCAACATCAAAAGGTTGACAGTAACACCTTCAAGCAAGACCCTGTCTTCACTTTCCAATGATATTCAAGCTTCAGATAAGCTCTTATCTCCAATAATCTCCAGCTTTAGCAAGCAATAAACCCCAACCAGTGAACATCTCCAATCAGCAGCAAAACCCTAGTTCAACAGATACCCAGCTTTGACAGGCACAAGCTTCTTCTTCTCCAATCTTCAATGAACTTCATCTTCAAGGCAAGCACTCACAGAGAGAATCAACTAAGAGATGAAGTTGAAATGTTAAGAGGCTTTATGATAACCCAAGGAAATCACTAAGATCTTAACACAGCAAGTGAATGCTATCCTCAAGGTTCTACCAAACCAAAGCCTGCTCTACATCCCTCCTAAGGAGAGATGGAACTTCTTTGGGGGACCTTGTGTCATAGGATGGAATACAGGCACAAGAATCTCTCTATGTTTGACAGAAGAAATTAGTCTAGTCTAAAGCTCTCCCTATATCTCCTATCTCCTAAGTCTTCAAAAGCAACCTTCAAGGATACGATTCTTCATGCTCCAAGCTTCATCCTTTGTCTCCAATCATCCTCCAAGTCTCCATAAGCTCCAACAAGCAAAGCCCAAGCCCCACACCCAGTTGAAATGCCCAAGACCCAACAAACAAAACAACACCCCAATAGAGAAACACACCAATAACAACCAATTTGCAAAAATCAAATAAAAATGGAAATACTCATCATAAAATCCTAGATTAATTTCTAAGGGACCCTAACTATGTACCCTATACCCCACATAGATCCCAAGGCCTAAATCAACTATTACATCCCAAAACTATGTGTCAAAATTACACATATGTGTTGAAAAACCCTAATCCTAGCACCCTAAAGTTCATCATATAAAACTAGCCTAAATTTCATCATAAAAATATGAGAAAACTCTCTAACGGAGCATGTACCTCTAATCTAATTAGTCCAACAAGAATCAACTCAAAAACATTCACCAATTGATCACAAGAAAATCCACAAAAACATGTATCAAATGTACAAAATTAAAGAAATTAATAAAATGGAGAAAATCAAATTAAATTGAAAAATGGGTGAAAATGAGATTTATTAATTTCATAAAATCACAAATAAATCCAAGATTATGGAGGTATTTTTAAAATATATTTCTGATCAATATTGGATTTATTATGATTTTTAGAAATTAAATGGAATAAAAATATAACTAAAATGAATTTAAAAGGAAAAAGAAAAGAAAAAACTGAAAATAAATGAGAGCCATTGGATCCATGAACTGGTAAGCGCATCTGAGAGCTGGGGCGCGTCCACGTGGGGATCCAGTCATCAGCTGACTGGATAAATGAAACGCTGCATTTCAAAAGCTTGGAGACAATTCTCAGTTTGAATCGTGGCCCTTGGATCAGCATACAAAGTCTCCTCTCAGACCAATCCAATGGTTTCTCATTCATCTTCTCCAATAATCTCAGGTGGCCTGAAACTATTCTCAGGTGGTGTCCACGGTGGAAAACACCGTCTTCTCCGGCGAGACAACTTCAAAACCTCACCAAACTTTGCAACCAAATACCCTATCTCCCCTAATTTTTCACCCTGATCATGAATACGACCTCCAAAATCATTGATTCGCCCTCCAAAGCCAAACCCGATCAAAGTTGCAGAAAACTCACCAAGTCTTGATGGTCACCATTCTCAAAATTAAAGATATCAACATGAACTACATGTTTCACTGATCAATTACCATCATCTAAACACCTTTAATTCCCCAAGAATCACAAGAACCAAGCTCAAACAGAAATTGGTCATCTATCTTAATTGTCACCAATCCACTCCAAACCAATCCAGAAACGTCCTAACCATCATCTATAATGAATCTAACCATTTAAAACCTAGCAATTCTACATGAATCAAGCCATGGAATGAAATTTACATACCTGCAAATCTTGGATGAACAGAGTGGTAAAACCTCCAAATCAAACTCCAAGATCTTCCAGACACGTTCTATGATCAATTACCAAGCTTCTGTATGTAATAAATTGGACTGAATCTTCTTGAATCACCAAACTCAATCTTGACTTGCAAGGGATGAGTTCAAAATGCAATCTCACGATTCTTCCACGATCTTGGCTAGTAATCTATCTGGAATCACTCACCAACACCAAAGGAAGCTATTGAACACAAAAGAATGGATTGAAATGGATCAAATTGTTGTAACCGATTCTGTTTTGCAAATGGAAAACTCAAGATGCAATCTCTTAATTCTCCCTCAATCTCCACCAACCAATGCTTTGAACCTCTTCTAATCCTTATATAGAACATGAATGAAAGCCCTAGAAACTTCTGGATTGATCCAATGACAAGTTCCACATCTCTTGCATTTGAAAATGTCATGAGAAATTCACATATGACAACTGAGTTTCAAGCTTGTATTTGCACCTCATTCTGATCCAAATTCTCACCACATGACATATTGAATATGTTAGGATTCATTAAAGCCTTGGTTATGCCCTAAAAAGTGGTTTTGCATTTGTTACTTATGATGTAAGTAACCATTTTACAAAGCAAGTCATAGAATTATCCCTCAACTCAAAATTGTGGCACTGTCATTGTTTTCAAAATGCATCTTCCAATCAATTTGGTATGTCATATGGCTTGGTTTGGACCCATAGATCAAAAATCCCAATTTTCATCCTTGGCTTATTTAAAATTCACCCTTATTTTAGGCCATTTTTGTGATTTTGTGAAGCAAGCCCTTCCAATCACCCATGACCTCTTACCTAGCCTAAAAACATCATTTTGAACACATCTCATGTTGAATATTTTTTCATTTGAGGAGTGGAATATAGAGATTTTGACCTATGTTGGAAAATGACCTATAATTCAACTTTCCCAAAATACCCCTGGATTGCCAAGACCATAACTTGAGTTTTAAAAATCCTCTTGAGGACTTCTAGTACTCAAATTTAAGCTAAGGTCAAGATCTACAATTCTTATGTTGGCCAAGAATCCATTTGAAAACTCCTTGATGGGCAAATGTTGCTTGGAAGTCAAGTGACTTTCACAGATAAATTTTAGTGTCCTCTGATGACCCATAACTTGCAAGAACCATAACTTGAGTTCTACAAATCTTATTGAATACTTCTAGTACTCAAATTAAATCTATTGAAAATATCTACAAGTTTCATGTTGACCAAGAATCCATTTGAAACTTTCATTTTGACTTATCTGGCTTGGAAGTTAAGCATAAATTAGGGGATTTTACACTGGAACCCTAATTTGGTAACTCCTCCCACTCTTGATTCTCTTTGATTTATCCTTCGCACAACACCACACATGGATCAACATATCAATTCATGAATCCCACAACCTCCAATTAAGCCTTGATGCTCTTCAATCACTCAGTTGACCTAGGGTTGACCCAGATGAAACCCTAGTTGACTGCACTTCAATTGTGGTTCTTGTACTTGAATCAATGACTTGTCTTATCTCAATATGACCCTCTAGGAATTTCATAAGCTTTGTACACATGCCATACCCTCAATTCATAGCTCATTGATGACCCTCAATACACCTCAAATTAGGAGAGAAATCCACTGGTTGACCCTCAAACTTCTCAAAACTTCAAACATTTCTTGAGGACTTGGATTGTCTTAAGCTTGAATAAAGCCCCTTGATATGCTTCTTTAGATGAGAATGGCACTTGATCCCTTGTTGGATGCCTTTCTGTGCTATGCTATGCAAATGATTAGATTATGTACATGATTTACTATGCAGATGATAATGCAATTAAAACATAAATCAGGGGAAATAGGTTGAGCAAATTTTAGGGTGCAACACTATCATTTACAGAATGACAAGTGAAGTGATCAACAGAAATCAAAGACCATTAGGAGTCAGGTTATCAAACCTTGCTGTAGTATGATTTCAAAAAACCTGACCATAATTAGGTCTTTTAGAGGTTGTAACGTGGCCTGGTTTAAGGTTCATGAAGCAAAGGATAGAGGCTCAAAGTTTATTTGTTCCCACCCGATCTTCATGATGAACTCTAATTCCATCATTGAGTTAACTTAGGTTATGCACTCAGGTTCATATAGGCTAGGAGTTGAACTGATGATAGTTGGTGATGGTTCAAAAATCTGGGGTAGTCACTACTCCCTTACAACACTCGGTTATTTTTGCTATTTGAGGACTTTTCAGAGTGAAAGCTTTAAAGTCATCCTCTTTTTATTATCCCTAACTTTTGCCTGAACTGATTCTTTGGATATACAGTCAGTGGGATGCCCCAATTTTGCCCAAGTCTCCTTCATAGGTTTTGACTTAGCGGGCTTTTTCTTTTGATTATTTTTCCTCTTTTTTTTGAGAAAGAAGGTGACTACCCAACTTAATGGCTATGGTGGACCATCATTAACCCTTAGGCTTGGAAAACATCTTCCATAATTGCTCGCTGCGTGTGAAGGAAAACATATGAGCACAACCCTCATATGAAAGGTCTCTTGTATATCTTCAAATTAACTGAGAACTACCCACCCCAAGTTTGAGATTACATGTTTTGAAATTCGAAGAAAACTCCAACTTTTAGGCTCAAAGGGGTTAACGAGGGATTATCTTCCTTATTTCTCTAGTGTTTGGGATTTGAAATAATGCCTTACATCATCGATAAAGTTTTAATTGAAAGCATACCAACAACAGTTATGGGTATAATGTATTCGTCATCCTCCCCAATCGTTGCTCAAACAATAGTTTGATAAAGATAAGCGGATGGAAAAAGGATAAATATTTTGCTTTTTATGGCAATAAAAGAAAATGAGAAAGAGTGAATACGAATGGACTTAACCAAAAGATGCATAAACATTTCATTAATCTTGCCAATTTGAAAAAACAAACAGCTTACAAGCAAAATTTAAATTCAAACGGAAAAGAAAATACAATAACAAATGCTGAAACAACCAAAAATTGCCAGCTTCGGGGAACTGAACTTTCCTCTCTTGGTTTGCCAACTGAGATAACCATCTTCAGGGTTGATTGTCGAGATCAGTTTGAGATGCATCTTCATATCCAATCTCGGTGATTTCTTCCACAATATGGACTAATGAACCCTCTTGGCCAAATGAAGGATTGTTACTTTGAATGCCTTAAGGCGTGAATGAGAACACATCAGAGTCAAGCAGAGTCTGAACCTTGCTCCTGAGCACCTTACAGTCTTTAGTTGAATGCCCTTGGGCCCCATCGTGGTAGTCACATCGGGCGTTGGCGTCAAAGCCTAGTAGGTATGGAGGGATCACTAGATCTATCTCCTTTGGCACTATCAATCAACTTTTGATCAAATCTTGCAAAATCCAACTGTATGTCATTGGCAACAAAGTGAAATGTCTCTCTGACTTCCTTGGCCTTTGTCTGGCGTGCTGACGCAACTGATGGTAATATGACCGCTGATATTAAGGAAGTCTTCGATTCAGAGGAAAATATTGCCTTTGTGGAAAGAAAGGTGTCTGACATGGAGGTCCAAGAGATTGCTGACTCTGAACAGTTGAGACACATGAGTGCTAAGATCGAGATATCAGGGATTCCTAGATAGAATTACTTTCTTCCTCCAATTCTTCTTGATAACTGACAACTGATTCACTCTCACTAGCAGGGATGTTCGAGATGTCTTGGATTTTCCCGCTCTTGAGGCCACTCTCAATGCGCTCTCCAGCTGTTACCAAGTTTGAGAAGTTTGAGGTTATAATGCTAAACAACTTTTCTCGGTACGGGCCTTGCAAAGTATCTACAAACCAGTCAACCAATTCCTTATCCAAGAGTGGTGGTTGAACACGAGCAGCTATTTCTCTCCATCTCTGAGCATACCTTCTGAAGCATTCATTGTCTTCTTGAGATAAATCTATCAAATGCAAGCGACTAGGAGCCATGTCAAGATTGTAGTTGTATTGCTTCACAAAGGTGCTAGTTAGGTCTGACCATGATCGAATGTTGTTGCTCTCTAGCTGTATATACCAATGAAGTGATGCCCCACTTAAACTGTCTTGGAAACAGTGGATCATGAGCTTGTCATTGCGGATATGTTAAGTCATTTTTCTGTGATACATCACCAAATGCTGCTTCGGACAACTATCTCCTTTGTACTTTTCAAACTTTGGTGTCTTGAACTTAGGCAGCATCACAAGGTCGGGTACCAAACACATGTCCAAAGTATTCAAATCAGCAGAGTCATGACCCTTAATAATATCAAGTTTCTTTTCCAATGCATGACATTTCTCCATAATATCAATGTATTGTGGGTCTTTAGTTTCCATCAAAGGGACTTCCTCTTGAGAATCTGGCACAGGAAATGCGAAAGTTTGATAATCTGTATCATCAAGAGAAGAGGAATGTCCATCTCGGATAATGGTACATTCTTGTATAATCTGGTTCCCAACAGGAGTCTGCACAGGCTGATCTTGAGAAACATTGTTCACAGAAGTCCTCTGAACATGGTCATCCTTCTTTGCCAAGGCTGCCATAGCTTCTACAATCTGATATAACTGACTTTTCAATAATTCAAAATCCGTTTTGGTCACAAACTAGTTACGTTCTTCTGATTTCATGATCCTTCCAAAATCTACTTCAAGTCCAATGCTGGTATCGAGAAGTCAACTAGGTTATGGACAAAGGATAAATGAGACTCAAGCCTGAGAAATGCAAATGCAAGTGCAAATGTAACAACATGCGTATGCAATACAAATGCAAGCCGAATGGTTTCAAGTAACTCACAAGGGAGTTGCAAACATTTTGGGAAAACGTTTCGCTTCAAAATCCACAATCTCAATTGATTTTTCAAAGGAACAACTGTTTGAATTCCTTGAAACCAAAGGGCTACCTATGAATGCAAGATTGCATAGATGTGTGCACACGCACACATATATTGATATCCACAAATATACAGATATGTACAAGCAAACAAATAAGGGCTTAGTTTCAAGATCATGAGCATGGAGCCATGGTCTACCCATCCCAAAAGGTATGTACTATGGGTTCTTGTATTTGTAAAACAAGGTTCTAAGAAGTTCCCAGAGTCACCAACCCATCTTTTGGATATTATCGATTTCCCAAATTACTCGGTAGTTCATAATATTCTCAATAGAGTTTCATCTGAGTGTAGCATCGCGTATCAACTACTTTGGGACTACTCCCTCACAGTAATTGCATTACGTCCTAACAAGGCCAAAGTGGGGGTAAACATGTAATCTAAAGGTCCTCAGTGTCACGGGCTCTTAGGTCGAAAGTAGCAATGTTTTCACGAATACTCGTTCAACAAAATTACTCCCAAGAGGGCCTCCATTGAGCGGTGGTTTCTTAAGTCAGTTTAGCCGGGAATCAACTCCCTATAAGCCTTCTTAAATATACCACCTTCCTATCATAGGTGCACTTAAGTCCGAGTATAGGACTTATCCTCACCACTCAAGGAAACAACCCTGCATACAAAAAACCTAGCACAAGTAGATATATAGATATTTATAAATCAGAAGAACGTAACTAGTTTGTTCAGAGTATATTTATAAATATAGAGATATACAGAGTATAAACATATAAAAACATAAATATAAACAAGGTGGGCTTAACCTTCTTAGGGATATATTCCCCAGTGAGGTCTCCATTTCTGTTGCAGTGAGAATCAGATATCAAGCTGTTAATTAACTTGAATCACATTTCTATGAAATTCACCACCAAACTTTGATTTATCCAAAGGAAAGGGTAAAGATCGAAGAAAAATCCTAAGTGCGCTATGTAATAACACATCTAGAGATCTAAGGTTCGGGGGTTGGTTATACCTAGGAAAGGTGTTAGCATTCTAAGTATCTGTAGTACTCTATAGGAACCTCTTGTTATTATTTGTGTTATGCTAAAGTTTGCTTCCTAAGGGAACTATGATAAGCTAAAGACATAAGGGTATATACACTAAGTATGCTCGCCAAGACATCGCATCTTGTGCCTACGTATCCTAACTAGGATGGAATCAGAGCAACCATAGTTCACCTAACTAGGGATGAGGAACTCTTGATAACGATCAAGGTTCCAAAGGGGAATAATGATCCATAACCATGGTACTTACATGGAGTTAACGAACTCCCTAAGTCTAAGTTGAAAAACTAACTAAAATTGATTTTAACAAAAGTCACAAGGGAAAATGAGTACTCATAACTATGATACTCACATAGAGTTTACAAATTCTACACCTAATTCTAAGTTAAGAAAATAATGGCTCTAACGAAGGAAAGAGAAAGATCCTAACAAGGTCATGAGGGGAGGCTAGGAAGACTAAGCTATCCTAAACATGACTTACAAGTTTACAGGGGATCCTTTCCTTTGAAATCAGAAACAAATAGGAAAAACATAGCAGACCCAAAAGCCACCATAGAAAATAGTCATCAAAGATTAGGGCTTAATCACAGCTAAATGCGTCAATAATTGTACACCACATTAATCATCAAGAATTAATTAAAACAAAAACGAGGATGGTCAAGATTAGTTTAAAAATTAAATTAAATTATAAACTAATTATAATTAAACCAAAATCTAGTTAAAAACTAATTAACTAATCAAATTCTAACCAAAAACAAATTAATAAACCTTAAATAAATAGAACTAAAAAACTAGTCAAATTCTAATAAATAAATAAATAACTAAATTATAGTTTAGAAAACTAAATAATTAATTAGAACCTAATCAAAACTAATAACTAAATCTATTCAAAACTAAAAACTAAATCTAATAAAAAATAATAACTAAATAACCCTAATCAAAACTAAATAAAAGGGGGGAGGTGTACACTAATGTTGGCAGGTGTATAGGCTGATGTAAGAAGAAGATTGGGTCAATCTAATGTAACCCAAAAGTAATTAACCTAATCCTAAAAGAAGCAAAACCAAAGGCGGCCAGAAACACAGTCAAACCAGAAAAACGCGATTAACAGTGATGTACAAATATACAAGCTGCTTCGTCCAAAATCCCTTCCTCAAATTATTCTTCAATTATCTTTTCCTGCGAAATTCTGCGATTCTCATTAATCTCTCTCAAATCGCCGTTCGTCACAGTGGATTGTTGTCGGAGGATGGTGATTGGTATGTTGCTACTCGTGTGCGGGGTGGTAGTGATATGAGGAAGGAAAGTGGTGGTCACAAATGTTGAAACAAAACTCCAATATTCATATCCAATTCGAATTCACCGACTATTTTTACAAGTTACGCACGAAGAAAAAAATCCACCACAAAGGCTCTTAAACCAAAGACGAACTATGACGTGGTGGTGCGGTGACGTGGACGAATTTCCAGGTACTTCTCCTCTGCTCTACTCCGTTCTTATTCTCCTTCTTTTGCTCAATTTCTCAACTTTAATTTTGTTTGTGGCTTTTTTTTTGTGGGTTTGAATGATGTCGAAACGTGAAGATATGGAGGGCAAAATCGTTGGTTGTTGGTGGTTGAAGGCCAGAAAAGTGAGGACTTTTTTGGTTTATCAGTTCTGCTGATTTTT
This sequence comes from Lathyrus sativus, assembly GCA_963859935.3. NCBI lineage: Eukaryota > Viridiplantae > Streptophyta > Magnoliopsida > Fabales > Fabaceae > Lathyrus > Lathyrus sativus. The sequence goes on from OZ012741.1 coordinate 92,778,164, forward strand.
ATTCTCTCCCCTTCCTCTTGTTGTTCTTCCCTTTTTTAAACATTTCAAAACCTGTTTTTTTCTTTCCAAATCCTCATTTTGTTCTGAACTGTTCTTTTCATGAAAAGTTGTAGTTTTGGCTCTTTATGCACAGGTTGTGTTATGCAGACTTTGAGTGATGTTATCCTGGAACAACAGTGTTTAGTTGCTTGGCATATTGGGTAGTTTGACCACAGAAGGAGTGTTATCGCTGTTGTGTAAAGGGTGTAGCAGCAAGGTTTATGCAGGTTTCTGAGATGTGCAATGATGTTGTTCTTGGTTTGTTTTGTTGTGTATAGTTCATGCAAATTGCAGCAGTTTTGGATAGAGCAACTTGTGTTGTCATTATTTTCTCTTTTTAGAGTAACAGGATGCAAGTGTAGCAGGTTTTGCATTGGTGTTTTTGACATAGCAGGGGGATTGTGGCATAGTATTGGTTTTAGGAGGAAACGTTTAGGGATTTTGTGGGGTTTGGATTGTAGGGAGAGCTTGTGTTTTGGTCAAAGATTATTTTTTGTAATTTGTTGTAAGGAAACGAAAATGGGCTTGGATATCCTCATGGCCCTTATTTACTTTTGTGAATTTTTTTAGTTTTACAAAATAGATTTATGAGATGTAATTTGGGCTTTTTAATCACTTCATGGCATTTATTTAGTTTTATGAATTTATGGTGGAAATGAATTTTGAAATAACAACATTAATTAAAGGATGAAAATAATTGGATTGATACTATCAAAATGAATAATAGAAATGGTTGTGGAAAAGGATATGAATTTGAAAATTGGTTTTAAATGGATAATGGTGGATAAATTATGATCTAAATATGTGAAGTGGTTTGTGGATGAATATAGTGGGGGTGAAAAATGAACAATCGAAAATGGATTAACAAAAAAAGGTAATATAGACTGAACGGATTGAAAGGAATAAATTTGGAAAATGGATAAAAAGAATAATGGATATCATGGATTTGGAAACTTGAATCGAAAAGGTTGCAGGAATGGATAAGGTTTTGTAACTTGATTTTAACATATGACTTAAACCTGAACTCGAAACCTTGACTTAACGATCTCCAAATGTATGTCACTGATTTACGTCAAACTCAAGTTGAGAATGAAACAAATTCCTCTTTCTTAACCAAGATAAAATCACACCCGACTGAACTCATACAACACTGCACACACATTTATCCTACTTACCGCAGACGAAACTCAATTGAACGTCATTTGCCTGACTTAAACCCAAAGGGTGAGAAACCCTAATTTTCTCCTTGAGTGTGTACTGACAATATGACTTGATGAGAATAAAAACCCTAATTGAAAGCCTTCCCAGCCGAACCAATGATGAAACCCTAAGCAAACGACACCCCTGTGGCAACTCAGAGAAACTGATGTCATGCCTTTATAAACCTCTGATAGTAACTGCTCATGACAATTGAAAACTCAACACCTCTTGCCTCAAAATTGAGTACAAAAACTGGAAGAGACAACTTCTGAACAATGGAAATCTAACTTAACAGAAAAAACCCTCGATCCCACGACTTAGGAGCTCAAAAATGGTGGATGACCTATTCGAAACCCTGATTTACCGATCCTCGAAGTCTTTTGGAGCAAATCCTAATTCATAAGTGAAATAAAAAAAACAAAAGTTGATAAACTGGTTAGTTATGCAACATGATTGACCTAAAATGATATGCAACAGATCAAAGAATCTGAGGGTAAAATTTGGGGTATGGCATTATGCCTTCTCTTCCCTTGATTCAAGATGAATCAAGCCCTTTAAACGTGATGATTAAACCTCTGATTAAGGCACCACCTTTGAACAACCCTCTGGTCTTCAAATCTTGCCCGACTGATTTCAAACACCAACCATTCGAACCCAAACTTTCCTACCACAATTCTCCGATTAATGCTACTAAATTGGTAGAGCCTTTCATTCTTTAATTACATTCGCTCGAATGAAAATGTAAAGGAACGATTTGTGCAAAACCCCCAAAATCCAAGATTCTTAGAGAGCAAAACCCTAAAGGTTTTATTCAAGAAAAACCCACTTATTTCTTAACCCAAACCCCATGCACCGATCCTAAGTTTGGAAGTTATCACCTCGATGATGCAGAATACACAACAAAAATGATTATGTGTAGTTGTTGAGAAAATTCAAGAAGGAGGATGAAGATGATGAGAACCAAATTAGTGTATATTTTCACTTTTCTTGTTATTTTGCCTAGAATGAACTAACTCAATATATATGCAAAGTTGAAACCAAATATCCAACATAACAGTCACTTTGAATGTTAAACATAATAGAAATTTTATGAGAAACAAGCGAGCGGTCGACCTAAACAAGGGGAGGGTTGACCTGAGCTTTCCCGAATTCAGGATTATGCAGAAAACAACTCTTTGCATCGACCGGAACAGGTCCATGTGTCAACGCAAAGCACCCCAGTTTTGACAAATACAAATGCACTCAGTATGAGTCGACCGGAGGGTCGACATGAGCTCTCCTGACAGCAAAACATGAAAACTGACTTCTGTATGAGTCAACCTAAGCAAGCTATGAGTCGATCCAAAGACCCAAAACTTGCAAAAATGAAGATTTTCATATGTTTAGCTACATCTAAGTGATCCTAATGCATCTCTAACTTGACCAACATGATCAAACTCATGGAACACATATAGTGCTCTTTCTATATATACCAAGACATGTTTTGACAAATGTTTGACACAAGAATGATAACGTATGCATATGCGACTCGATGATATCGTCCAAAGTACATTTTTCTAACTATATATGTTTTGACATCATTAAAAAGTATAACCAATTATGAGGCACTTTTCCCTCACATACTCCCCCTTTTTTATGATGGCAAAACAGTAGAAACATAGTTGAGCGTAATGTGTAGTATCATCCTCCCCCTTACTCCATGCATTTATCAAAAAATGATCTGCATGTTTGATCAGTCTTATAAAGTGATTTGTTTCTACTTAATTTTATTCTCCCCCTTTGACAACATCAAAAATAAATAAGATAGAGGTCAATGAAAGACATATTATAATGAGATAAGCAAATTCACCAAATTTGCAACAGGATAGTCATTAACAAATATTCACATATAATGAAGTTAATGAAGGCATATAAACGGAGAAATAGATAATCACGCAAATGATCAAAAGAAATATGATAGCTTAACAACGATTGATGTCTTAATAAAAAAACAAACATCAAATGAGATCAACACTAGAATGCGATGAACAATAGATGAAATGACATACACTATGATATACAAGGACTCCTCAAGGCCTCATTCCCTTAAAGTAATGGCCTCTTCCACAAAATGGATATTCTTGAGGTGGAGGAAGTTGCTCATCAATATGTTTCGTATACTCTAGGACAACTCGATTAAGAGTGTTGAAACTGGTAGTGAGAGCACGATGTTGTCCTGTGGTAGATTCAATCATTCCATCAAACCTACCTATCACTGCTGTTGCAAATGAGTTGAAATTATTTGTGTGAGCTTGAAGCTGGTTCTGCAAATGTGTGAACTGCTCATCTTGGGTAGTGATAAAGTTTTGTTGTTCGAGCTGCATACTCCTCATCATTTTGAGGAGTTCGTCAATGTTATGTTGGGGACGTAGAGGTGATGGAGGCACGCAATTCCAATCCGGGGTCTCTTGATAATCCTAATTCGTTGCTTGAGGCATGTAGTTTTCACCTAATGTAGTCCAGCCCGTGTGTTGCCAGTCACCCCATCCTTGGTTATCATCATGTTCCAAATGGGGTGATTGATCTAGCCAACCACTATTATCTTGTTCATCAATATCTGTCACACCCTAAATTTTGACCCCTAGATTCCATTACCATTCTAGGAGCACAAGCATTATTTCCTAACCCTAACCTTGTTGCAAGTTTTGTTGTTGTTTAATTTAGCTGAATTAGGGTTTTGCACCTGTGGAATCAAAAGGGTTATTGCTTGATCAGTCAATGTTTTGGATTGTTCATCACCAAATCGAGTTCCCCTATATTAAAGGAGCTTATATTCAACAAGAATCAAGTGCTAATTGATCTCATTGCAAGCCAATTAAAGCCCAATTTCATCTAGCTCTAAATTAGGGTTTTCATCAGGAAAAGTCAACTATGCCTTTGAATTTTGACACAAGCATGCTCCCAGGCCTTGGGAAATCATTCAATATGATCCTATACATCCTTGAATCCTACTCATGATGTTTGAGATGTCCCAAGTGGAAATTTCATTGGAGATCACACAATTGAATTCATCTGATTCACAATTCATCTAACAAAGTCAACTCTTTGACTTTTAGGGTTTTTGGTTCAAATTGGAGCATCCAAGCCAAATTTCATCAAAATATTTTCAACCCATGAGTTTGATCATGAGAAATAAAAATTTAATAGGTTTCTTGCAAAAGAAGAAAACTTGGGATTTTTCTAAGTGTGGAAAAACCCTAGTTTTTGTGCCAACTTTGAAAGGCCATAACTTCCAATCCACACATCCATTTTATGAGTTCCAAAGATTAATGTGTAGAATTCCTCATATGCTACAAAAGTGTTCTATGAGAAAAAGATGCTTATATTTTAAGTTACTCAAATTTTCAGTCAACTTTAAGGCAGGTTTTCATCAAGATCCCTTGAGATTCAAGATTTTCACCAAACATGGAAGTTGTAGAGCATGCTTAAGGATTTCCAAAATGTACAAGAACTCCTTCATAACATTTGTGAGCTAGGAGTTTCGAAGGGAGGAAGTTGAGGTCAAAAACTTGATTTCCAAGTCATTTGCATGCAAAGACAAGTTGCAAAACCACCCAAATCTACAAGATCTTTTGAGTACCAATATTGAAACTTGCATATCCTCCTATAATTAGAATATTATACCAATTTCGAGGTCATTACACAAAAGATTAAGCCTTAATTCAAGATTCATACCATTTATGGAACTTTTGGCATAAAGGAGTGACTTCCATTTGCATAAAGCATGTAATTTTGCATAAAATCAGCCTTTAGCCTCTCAAACTATCCTATCTGCACTCAAACACCCATTCAAGCTCAGAAAGATACCAAACACTTAAGATATTATGGTACCTTTTCCTTGAAAACATGGAAAGCATCCAAACTACCAAGTTGGATTTCAACTAGAATCAAGTTGCAACAAGTTCAAATTATGTTTTCATGCCTTGCCCTATAAATAGAGGTTCACTTGAGGTTTTGAGAAAAGAAGTTAGAGGTTGATTTGAAGAGAAAACACACTTCAAAGCACCCTAGAGCTCCTACATCAGAATTGGTTTTGCAAGACACCATTTGTGCAAAAACCACCACTTTGCATAAACTAATCCAAAATCACTTCCAATCACCAAACCACCAAAACAATCACTCTAACACATTAAGAAACATGTGTTAGAGGTGCTCAAACCATTACAACCATCCAAAACCAGCTAGAACAAAAAGTCAACTCTCAAACCACCAAAAGTTGACTTTTTTGCATTTTCAAAGCCAAGTCACTGTCTAGACCATTTCCAAACCTCTAAACACCTCAAACACCTTCCATAAATCATTACCAAGTTGTTCCAAAACAAGTTTTCCATTTGTAGCTTCATCTCCTTGAAGTTCCATATTGACCACTTATCATACACTTGGATGAAGAGAAGATATTCTGCTCCAACAATCTTTATTTGATTTTGAGTATCCTAACAACTTTCCAAAGGTGTTTTGGAGCTGTCCAAAGTATCACAACACATCTGTAGTAGATTTTCTTAGAGTTTCAAGTTTGGCTTCAAGACGTAAGGTAATTTGAACTTTGAAATTCCATACCATGCAATGTTTTGATGTACATTGACTATGAACATGTTTTCTATGTTGAATACAATGTGTTTGAATAAGACTGTATGGATGAAAATGCAAAGTTAATGTCATTTTGATGTTGTTATCAGGTTTTGAGATAGAATCACTTTTAGCAAAAACTAATGACACCATCATGATCCTTGTAAAATTCTGAGTGATTTTAATCTTTGGATCATTGAAATCCATGGAGAAATGAGAGAGTTAGGTATCATCTTGCAAACTAAATTTTGATGCTTGTGATCAGCCATGGCACATCATTTGGGCCTTGAGTCATGCTTGTTAGCCTTATTTATTTATGAATGGGGGTGATACAATGGGTGTATCACCACCTCAGTGGTTTACCATGTGCTTTCATGTATTCTCTTGCCTTGCCAGTCATAGGTTCGATCCTGCGGATCAAACTTTTTGTCATTTTCATGAAATTTTGATGTTTTACTATGTATTGTGCTTGTTTCACTCATATTTCACATGCACACATTGGCTGATTTGGTAAGGTTTTGACCATTGAGCCCTAGTGCGTGGGTTCAAACCCCATAGGATGCATTTCTTATCTTTTTACCACTAATTTACATGATTTTCTTTGCATTTTGATTTGATCATAACTTCCTTGATTTTTATCATTTTGATTCCATTCTTTTTGATAAATTCTCATGATAATGTCCATTTTTCATTTGCATTAAGAAATATCCAAAAGGATTTATGTTCCTTGCATTTGTGTGTGTACAAAGTATGTTGCTTTTTTAGGGTTTATACGAGATTTCTTTTGAATGATTCTCTTTATCCTCCTTGCACATCTTGTTTGTATGAACCCAATCTAGTTTGTATGAACCCACACCTTGCTTGGTTTCCCACTCTTGTTGTTACATGATGGTATTTTACCTTGTTCAAATTGGTGTTCACATATGAATGTATGTTTGAATGTATGCCATGTTTGGTTGTAACCTTACCTTGAATGATTCTTATACACTTATTGTATTACTTTGAAGCATGTTCAAATCTACATGATTTCCTTTTAAGATGTTCCTTATCATTTACCAATCCTTTATTGAATCCTTTTGCATGTTTGGTTGTTACCTACTTGTCTAACATGATTCACCATAAATCACATGTTTGTTTACACACATGTCCTACACATTTTCAAGTTGTTTTGGTTGTCACCTCCTCTTTGATTGTATCCATGTTTAGGTAATGTCTCGACTTATGCATGATCTTACATGTATCCATGTTTAAGTAATGTATTAACTTATACATCATCCATGCTTGAATATTGTTATGATTTATGCATGTTGATCTTGATCTTTTGTTATAAGTAATGTCTTGACTTATACATGTTCCATGCTTGAATATTGTTATGATTTATGCATGTTGGTCTTGGAACTTTGCCATGTTATGTAATGTCTTGACTTATGCATGATGCTTGTGATGTTTGGTCTTGTAAGAACTATATCATCATTCTCCCTTGTAGATGTTGTAACATCTATGTTTACCTTTGGTTGTAACCATTTAGTTTGATTCTTTCATTGATGAGTACTTGGTTAGAACCTTGTTATTATTTGCTTGATGTTGTTACATGCTTGCATTACTTCAATGTCTTTACATCTTCATCATGTTTGAATGTATACTTCTCCCCATATGATGTAGCTTGTTAGCTCTCATCCTCAAGTTATCCCCCATATCCCTTATTCCAAAGGAAAGTCTCTCTATTGTCTCAATTTCATAGATAGCTCATATCTCTCTAGTTTCTCTTTGTCCTTGTTAGAGTCATTAGGACTTTTCGATAACCTTATCCCATTGACTATGTTAATTTAAGACTTTTAGCACACCTTGTTAGGAATCCTTCATATTAGAGCTTAGGTCTAGAGTTTGTTAACTCTATATAAGTGCCATTGTTATGGATGCTTATTTCCCTTGGAACGTTGACCATAGTCAAGTGTTCTATCCCCAGTTAGTTTTTCAATGTAGACTTAGAGAGTTTTTTAAATCTACATAAGTGTCATTGTTATAGATGCTTATTCCCCTTGAGCCTTGACCATAGTCAAGAGTTCTCTCCCTATTTAGGAGAACTATGATTTATCTCATTCCATCCTTGTTAGGATACGTAGGCACAAGATGCGACATCTTGGCGAGCATTCTTTCTCCAAACCCATAGGTCTTTACCTTAGCATACAACCATTAGAAACCAGACATTAACACAAACATAGCTACTAAACAATAGGTTCTTGTAAAGTACTACAACTACTTAGGGTTCTAATACCTTCCCTTAGTATAACCAACCCCCGAACCCCCCGATCTCTTAGCTTCGTTGTAACGTAGCGCACTCAGGGTTTTCTTCGATCTTTACCCTTTCCTTTGGATAAATCAAAGTTCGGTGGTGAATATTTAAAGATTCACGATTCAAGTTAATCAATAGCTTGATATCTGATTCTCACTGCAACAGTATCCATGTGATTTCCACCCTCTTCTCCTTCTTCGTCTTCTTCATTTTCATCACTCTCATCAAAGTCCTACAGACAAGAGCTTGTGGCCTTAACACTAAATGCGTAGCGAGATTCGCGAGGATCCCAAATATACCCCATCATAGTTAGAGTCTTTTGGCAAAACTCCTGGTCTGTTGTTAAGGTTGTGTAAGGAATACCAGGTACTTCTACATTAGCATTATTAAGGAAAAATTAGATAAAAGAGTCATATGTTAGTGCGGTTCCTCTACCAGAATATTTCAAAGAGTAGATTCTACTCGCAATATAGTGAGACCAGTTAATCTTGATCTTCTTTTTATGAATGTAGACCAAGTGAACCTCGACTTGATTAACCCGAGAATAACCACCTTTCTTGGGTCAAAGAATGTGCGAAATAATCCACTGTAAGATTTTATCAACAGGCTTCAACCTGCCAGTTGTGACTGATTTTGGAAAAAGGTCACTAGCGACGATGTCGTCAGCATAAAGTTTCTTCAGCATAGAGTTCAAGGCTTCCTTGAATTCATACCCGTTCACAGTACAAGTATTCGTTACCTTAATCAGCGGCTCAGCAGATAGAGGAGACATATTGAAAAGATTTTTCCAGCAGAGTCATTGACATATACCTTGTTATTACCAATCTTAGTACTGAACTCAAAACCCACAAACTTTCCTTGAAGACCAGTGTAGAAAATTCTTACCAAGTCTTCATTGTATTTATTATCGCATTCCAAACATTTGTTGAAATTCTGCTCATCCAGAAGTTCAAGCACTTCTTGAATGTGTATTCTCTCATCAAATTTTCGATAATAAACATATTGTTTGACTATGGATCTTTTACTTAGATTTTTCTCATAAAGATCAGTGTATTCAGGAAGTAAAATAAAGATAGCAGTTACCGGTAGAGCAACTCTATAAGAACAAGCTTGAGCAGATGGAGCTCTGGTTGTTCTTTTCCCTGTTACTCTTCTTGTAGCCATTAGAGCAATTCTTTGAAAAGGATGAAAAATGAAAATAGATTTTTTGATATTGATTGGAGAGACTCACTATACTTCTTGACTAGATAGTGATATTAGGTTTTGAAGGAGACTTTGGATAGAGGAGATGTAGATAGTAGCCTTGAGTAGGTGCAAAGTGTAACACCCCCTTCTATACCCCCAAATAAACAATAATATATATATATATATATATATATATATATATATATATATATATATATATATATATATATATATATATATATATATATATATATATATATATATATATATATATATATATATATATATATATATATATATATATATATATATATATATATATATATATATATATATATATATATATATATATATATATATATATATATATATATATATATATATATATATATATATATATATATATATATATATATATATATATATATATATATATATATATATATATATATATAGGCACATATAAATTTTATCAGAGTATAATTTAAAATACGGTATAAAAGAAGTATGTCACATTATTACCAATAAAACACTCAACACCTGCTCTATAAAAATATGCAACAGTGGGATAGTTTTCAAAGTAGAGGAATTTAGTCCTTAAACCCACATCTCGATATTTATAATTAAAGCGGAAGATTAAAACATTTAAATTGCCTTAAAACATTTGATCACATAAATACATGTTATCCAGTTTGGTTCATCAATCGTTCATGTTACAAAACATCATCAACTGATACATCACAAGTGTATCACAAAAGAATGCTATACAAGCCTAACTACCCGATGTTACATAATCAGAGCAGTCCGACTCAAAAGAATGAACCTATACTTCACAAAAGAAACCTCTAGCAACCTAATCTGCAATGCCTCATAGAGCATTATAAAACAGCAGAAGGGTGAGAAATATTACCATAATAATCAATGCATAAGATTATATATATACAAGTAATGATTACATAAAATCCACATTTCTCACCACAATTCATTTCATAGTCATATACATCTCATCATACATATGAACAAATATGGATATTCATCTAGCATATCTCATCATGCACAATTCACAATTATCCAATATACATTCACTCACAAGCATATTTCATATATCAATGACATTTATGCTATGTGACTCCAAAACAACTCAATGCAACTCAATGCAATGTGGTACCAACACTTGTTATCATTTTTCGGTTTTTACACTTAAACCGGGTCCACCCTTCTAGACCGATAACAACAAAGACCGTCCCCTAGGCTTCAAACCCACCCTTCTAGGTTTGGGACAAGCCACTAGTCTCCACGAAACTAGCAAACATTACCTCTTGACTAAATGATGCATATGCAATCAACCAACACAAAAAATGCACTTAAGACCGTTCCCGCATCTTAATCCCATGCATTCAAATAATTCATCCCTTCAAGAATTACAACATGATTGCACCCACAACATATTCATAACAATTCAAGGCATTCGCATTCAATACCATCATCACATTCATCAAAATAATGCACACATATCCACGATATGTTCCCATGCATTACATACATTAGCATACAACAATATGCATTCACATGCTTATTAGACAATACACACATATTCACTAATGTGTTCTCATGCATTATTATTCTATTTAAACAATGCATTCCGTTATCAATTACATTTTTTTAATCTAGGATTCACGCCTTACGGCTACCCACAACATATCTCATTTCAATAGTACACATACTATTCGATTCATATGCGTATTAACCTATTCGAACCAAGCAACCACTCATCGGATGAAAATCACAGAACAGAAACAACACTGTCTGATTCGCCACCATTCGCTTGGCGAAGCCTCGTGGCGAATGCTCGCTGGACCTTCGCCCGACGAACTCCCTAGCGAGCAAAGTCAGTAGCTACTGACTTGGTTCGCTGCCCTTCGCTGAAGGATTCGCCTGGCGAACCTTCGCTACCTATCCTTCGCCTGGCGAACTTGCCAGTGAAGACCAATTGGATTTAATTCTGAATTATTCGCTAGCATTCGCTGAGCTTCGCCCGGCGAAGCTTCACCTTCATTCGCCTGGCGAGAACCAGCGAATCTGCGAAGACAGAACCCTCAATCTGTCCCAAAACTTCTACCCTCCAAGAATCGACCGATTCTCACCGAACCAGTTCCAGTAATCATAATCCCACGTCACCCGACTATTCTACGGCATTATTTTCAGTTTCTAACTGATTAAACTACGATTCTACCGATTAAATCCATTTTGCCCTAGCTTGAAAAATGGTGGAAACTCACAACCAAACCCAACCCACACATACATAATCACATACATTGACTAAATAATAATGTTTCTCACCCTTACCTTGATTGGATTGAAGCTTGAAGTTGATTCTTGATGATTTCTCCAAGTTTCCCTTTTCTCTTCTCTTTTCTCCTCTTTCTCTATTCTTTCTCTTCTATTTCCTTTATCTTACTATCTTTTCTTTTCTCTTCCACTTTCCTTATATACTTCCTTATTTTCTTTCCTTCCCATTTCTCTTCTCACAAATTCTCTACCAAATAAATCCAATAATTAAAATAAGTCAATTAATTAAATTAATTAACATTAATAATTAATTAATGAAATTTGGGTTGTTACAACCCTCCCCCACTTTAGGAATTTTCGCCCTCGAAAATGTTACCTGGTTCAAACAATTCTGGATAAGACTCTCTCATTTGGCTCTCCAGTTCCCATGTCACATTTCCACCAGCCGGTCCTCCCCAAGCGACCTTCACCAAAGAAATCTCTTTGCCTCGAAGTTGCTTCAACTTCCGATCCTCTATCCGCATAGGTGATGCCTCCATAGTTAGGTTATCTCTCACCTGCACATCATCTGCTTGGACTACATGAGACAGATCCGCAATGTATTTCCTCAACTGAGATACATGGAACACATCATAGAGATTAGCCAGCGAAGGCGGTAAAGCCACACAATAGGCCACTTCTCCTATCCTCTGCCAAATTTGATAAGGACCAATGAAACGCGGCGTCAACTTACGCGACTTCAATGCCCTACCAACACCAGTCATTGGAGTAACCCGAAGAAACACATGATCTCCCTCTTGAAATTCAAGTGCCTTCCTCCTCTTGTCATGATAACTCTTCTGACGACTTTGAGAAATCCTCGTCTTTTCTTGAATCATCTTAATCTTGTCCGTAGTCTGCTGAACTATCTCGGGTCGAACTACAGAACTCTCTCCGGACTCATACCAACACAGTGGTGTCCTACACCATCTACCATACAATGCTTCGAACGGCGCCATACCAATGCTCGAATGAAAACTGTTGTTGTAAGTAAACTCAAACAAAGGCAAGTAGCTATCCCAAGCTCATCCTTTCTCCAATACACAAGCTCTCAAAAGATCCTCAAGTGATTGAATAGTTCTCTCAGTCTGACCATCTGTCTGAGGATGATAAGCTGAACTCAAACGCAACTTCGTACCCAAAGTACTGTGTAAGCTCTCCCAAAATCTCGAAGTAAACCTCGGATCCCGATCTGACACAATACTAGACGGAATACCATGCAAATTGATAATCCTCTTGATAACGCGAAATCGTATATATATATTGACGTATAATTCAACTAATATTTGACTGGTTTCAATCCGATTTCGGATTTTTCCATGTTATTTGTCTGATATTTTGCAGGTATTTGAAGATCATGTCCAAACAAAGCAATATGAAGAAAAGAAGCAATTACAGATGAAATATGGACGAAAACCAGATGAAAACAACATGAAAAACAGCAAATGCGAATTTTGCTGCTGTAACGACCGTCACACATCCATGACGACCGTCACACGGGTGACGACCGTCACACACCATGACGACCGTCATGCAGGCAAAAACGCAGAACCTCATTTAACGTGCAAAAATCAGTTCCAAGTCCCAAAATAATGGACCACTACTTTCTATTTTCTCTGACTCCAAGTCCACCTTCTGAAAATTATAACCGTTAGCATTTCACCTCTATAAAAGGGGAAGGAGGGTAGCTGAGAAAGGGAGCCGCATTCAGATAACGAAGTGCTGCCCAAATATTTTCCAGAGCAAATTTAGTTTTAGTCTTGTTTTTTTGTTTTCCTTTCCTTTTTCCTGTATTCCATTTCTGCAGTATTCATTTGTGCGCTCTATTGGTTTGAAGACACAATCCTGCCGACATTGTTGGGATTTGGCCAAAAGCCAATTGGATACGTTACAGGTTTTTATTATTTCGTTAATTGTAACTTTAATTCCCAGCAGTATGAATGTTCTAAATTTCTGCTTTTATTTACGCTTTACTTATTCCAAATCCATGTCTAGCTAAACCAGAGTAATCGGTATGTAATAATAATTCAGACGGGATTTGATAATAACCAGTTAAAACCTTTCTTTTTCAAAAGTTGTTTATGGCCTGAGTGTTTATACTTATTTCCTGAATAAACGTTCGTCGCCACAACGAGAACTTATTTAAAAGTAGTTTTGCCACGACAGTGGGAAATTAATTAAGGTACGAACCAACAAGCGACAGCTGCGGCTAGGACCAGATAGTAAACACTTGGCATTTGTTTTAATAACAGTGAAAGCACTTTAAAATAGATTAGAACTTAGAGATTTCCAAAAAGCGATTTTAACCCCGAACAGGATAGCGACAGCATACGTTCCGCCTTAAAGTTGCGACTAGCGTCAACAACCATCGTGAGACGAAGGTCTTTAGATCACTATTTTCTTCTTAAATAAATTCTGAAAATATTTTATATACCGGTAACTTGTCAAATCCCCGAAGAACATAATTATTGCATATCGATTCGCGTAATTATAATTTAAGTAACGCTTTTAGTTCCCTTTAGTAATAGCAATTATTCCCTTAAACATTATCTACCTAGCTAAGCATAGTAACTCCCGAGAACACTAGTTTGATTATGAGTCCTTGTGGGATCGATATCTTTTATTACTACGCGATAGACTGTGCACTTGCAGTTAAGTTGTATTAGACATAGAAAGTCGCGGTCAAGTTTTTGGCGCCGTTGCCGGGGACCCGTTTAGTCAATAGTGTAACCTTCTGTTACGCCGTATAGACTAGGTTAACTATTTTTATTTTCCCTTTACTGGTTCTGTCGATTGTATGCCAAGTAATCGCCCACAAGGCGATATCTTAAAACCTTCAGTCGCAGAACTAGAGCGCTTCTTACATTTAAGAAGTCGCATCATTGAGTACCAACAAAAATATAACATTCCCGATCCTCTCACTCACATTCCCAAATCTGAAGAAGAACCAAAGATGGCTGAAGGACCTCAAAACAAACCGCTGAAGGCATACGCTACACCCTCTCAGATGGAGCCTAGAAGTAGCATTGCTGCCCCAGCTATTACTCGAAACGATTTTGAGCTGAAACCGTCATTTCTGTCAGCTGTACAACAAAACCAATTCTCAGGAAATGCAACTGATGATCCGAACGAACATTTAACGAAGTTTGTACAATACGCAGACACAGTGAAAGCAAATGGAGTAACTCCAGACGCAATAAGACTTCGTCTTTTCCCTTTCTCTCTTAGAGATAGAGTGTGGACATGATTACAATCCTTACCATCCAAATCCATTACGACATGGGAACAGTTGAAGAACGTTTTCTTAGCGAGATATTTTCCGCCAAGCAAGACTGCTATGCTTAGAGCTCAAATCAATGGATTTCGACAGAAAGATAATGAATCTCTCTACGAAGCGTGGGAAAGGTTCAAAGATATGATGAGAACATGTCCTCACCACGGTCTAGAAGACTGGGTGACGATCCATACTTTCTATAATGGGCTTCTATACAACACCAGATTAACGGTAGACGCCGCCGCGGGCAGTGCACTTATGGATAAGCCATACGACGAAGCCTATCAATTAATCGAAAACATGTCTCAGAACCACTGCCAATGGGGAGGTGAACGCATTCTAGCAGAGAAACCCGCAGCGAAAGGTGGGATGTACGAGATCAGCAGCCTTGAAAAGTTCAACGCTAAAGTAGATGCTCTAGCACAGAAAATTGACAGTCTGACCGCTAACTCCACTGCAATCGTCGCTGCCGTAACTCCAAACTGCGAGTTATGCGGAATCGCCACTCATAATGCGCCCGAGTGCCCATTGCTGGCCGGAATCCCACCAGACCAAGTAAATTATGCTCAAGGAAATCCTTACGCAAATACCTACAACCCAGGTTGGCGAAACCATCCAAACTTTTCTTACAAAAGCGATAATGCATTGCAGATGCCTGCTGCTCCGCCGGGATATCAGAAATCAGCTGCTGCCCAGACTGCACCTAGGAAATCAAACCTCGAGTTGATGATGGAAAAATTCATAGCTACTCAAGCTCAAACAAACAAAGAATTCCTGAATCAAAACATACACACTAGCGAGCAAATTAAACAGCTGACCGAAAAAGTAGACGCTTTAGCCACCCACAACAAAATGCTAGAAACACAAATATCACAAGTGGCTCAACAACAAGCCTCTGCTGCCGCACCCGCTGGCACATTTCCTGGACAACCCGGACAAAATCCAAAAGGGCAAGTAAATGCTGTCATATTAAGAAGCGGAAAAGAATTGGACGAACCGATCGATCTGAGAACCGAAAACTCAGTCATGCAACAAAAACCAACTGAACAAGCAGAAAAGGAATCCGAGTTAGAGAAGAAGGAAGACAACGAGAAGGAGGACACCGCAAGTGAAAAAACTCAAGCACCTCCAGCGCCATATAAACCACATATCCCTTATCCTCAAAGATTAATAAACTCCAAAACTTCAAGATAATTTAAGAAATTTGTAGAGCTCCTTAAACAGTTGAATATCACTATTCCTTTTACAGAAGCGATAACTCAAATGCCGTCATACGCTAAATTTCTTAAAGAAATTTTGTCAAATAAAAGGAAAATAGAGGATAACGAAACAGTTACACTTACTGCAGAGTGTAGCACTGTTATTCAAAACCACATGCCTCCTAAATTAAAGGACCCAGGTAGTTTCTCCATACCCTGCGTCATAGGAAAGTCAGTAATAGACAAAGCTCTATGCGATTTAGGAGCCAATATCAGTGTTATGCCTTTATCTATATGCAAAAAGCTGAATATGGGAGAACTAAGACCAACCAAAATGTCCGTTCAATTAGCTAACCGATCAGTCAAATACCCCGTCGGAATACTGGAAAACGTTCCAATACGCATAGGACAATTCTACATCCCAACCGATTTCATAATTATGGACATCAAAGAGGACTCTGTTACCCCAATTATCCTAGGAAGACCGTTCCTAGCCACAGCCGGAGCTATTATAGACGTGAAGAAAGGAAGGCTAACATTCGAAGTCGGAGAAGAAAAGATAGAGTTCATTCTCACCAAGTTCTTACAAGCACCAGCCATAGACGATACCCGCTATTTAGTAGTTGTAATTGACGAATGCATAAGAGAACTTGAAAATAAAGAGACCACGTATTCAGAAATAATAAAGATTCAAATACCCGATATTTCTGAAGACGATGATTGGCGTAAACCGTATAAAGACGACAGTCTAAGCGAAAGCTTAGCACTAACCCCAAACCATATGCCAGGGCCGAAGAACCCATCTTTAGAACTTAAAACACTACCCAAAAACCTTAGATATGAATTCCTAGACGATGAACTAAAAAGACCAGTGATAGTCAACGCCGACTTAGGACAACTAGAAACCGTAAAGCTATTAGAAGTCCTAAAGAAGTACCCCACCGCATTAGGCTATAACATAAGCGATCTAAAAGGTATAAGCCCTTCAATCTGTATGCATCGAATTACAATAGAGGAAGACTGTAAAACCTCTAGAGAGCATCAGAGAAGACTGAACCCCATCCTAAGCACTGTAGTCAAAGACGAAGTAAAGAAATTGCTAGATGCAGGAATCATCTATCCAATCTCCGATAGTGAATGGGTCAGCCCAGTTCATGTCGTACCTAAGAAAGGAGGAGTCACAGTAGTTAAGAACGAAAAAGGCGAATCAATAACAAAAAGAGTCGTGACTGGAAGCAGAATGTGCATTGATTATAGAAAGCTTAACAAAGCCACACGAAAAGATCACTTCCCCTTACCCTTCATAGACCAAATGTTAGAAAGATTAGCCAAACATTCATATTTCTGCTATCTAGATGGTTATTCAGGATTTTTCCAAATTCCCATTCATCCTGATGACCAAGAAAAGACTGCATTCACATGTCCTTATGGTACTTTTGCTTACCGCCGAATGTCGTTCGGACTTTGTAATGCTCCAGCAACCTTCCAAAGATGCATGATGGCAATCTTCGCAGATTTCATAGACGACATCATGGAAGTATTTATGGACGATTTCTCAATATGTGGACAAAGTTTCGAAGGATGCCTACAAAACTTAGAAATGGTATTAGAACGTTGTGTAAAAGTGAACCTCGTCCTAAATTGGGAAAAATGCCATTTTATGGTCCGACAAGGAATAGTTCTAGGACATGTCATATCAAATAAAGGGATTGAGGTCGACAAAGCTAAAATAGATATTATAAAAGACCTCCAACCTCCAAAATCCGTACGCGAAATACAGAGTTTTCTAGGACATGCCGGTTTCTACCGCAGATTTATAAAAGATTTTTCAAAAATCACAAAACCTTTGACCGGCCTGTTGATGAAAGATGCTGAGTTCGTCTTTGACGACGACTGTCTAAAAGCATTCGAAACATTAAAATCAGCCCTTATCACCGCACCAATTATGCAACCACCCGATTGGCGACTACCGTTCGAAATCATGTGCGATGCGAGTGATTATGCTGTAGGCGCAGTTCTAGGACAAAGGAAGGACAAGAAGCTTCATGCCATCTACTATGCTAGTAGAACCCTAGATCCTGCCCAAATGAACTACGCTACAACAGAAAAAGAACTTCTAGCAGTTATATTTGCGCTTGACAAATTCTGTTCTTACTTAGTAGGAGCAAAAATTATCATATACACAGACCACGCTGCCATTAGGTACCTAATAAGCAAAAAGGATGCCAAACCAAGACTATTGAGATGGATCCTATTATTACAAGAGTTTGACTTAGAAATCAAAGATAAGAAAGGAACCGAGAACGTTGTTGCAGATCACATATCCCGAATAAAAGGCATTAAACATGAACCAATACCGATAAATGACGATTTTCCATACGAACATCTGATAGCCAAATTAGAAAGTGACATGCCTAACTTAACCTCGGAAGATCCAGAACACGAAAAAGGCGTGGAAGCCGTCTATGCCCAAGTTACATTACCTTGTGTCGCTTCCGCGAAAATAAGGTGCCAGCAAAACAGAAGAGTCGCCACCTTTCGTTATTTATCCCTCGGAGCAGGAAAGGAAACGATCGGAAAAACCTGACGAAGAGGTATAAGACAAGGTCATCGCAACCATTGTCTGGGTTCGGGAGTCGGTTACGCAAGGGGAAGGTATTAACACCCCTCACGTCCGTCATACTCGACGGGATCCATGCTTGTTGTGTTTACTGGACGAGTTGGTTTTATCTATCTACCTATCAAGGCTGGCTTAAACAGAAAAGAAAAATGACTCGGCAAAGCGTCGCGCTTTATGCCTACGTATTCTCATCAGAGAATGAGAAATCAGAGTCAACGTAGTTCGACCTACGACGGGTTACGGGGAAGGTGGCTCGCCAATACGTCAGTATTGTGCCTACGTAATCTCAATAGGTATGAGAGATCAGAGCTTATGTAGTTCGGGATAATACGGATTACGGGGATTCAGATTCATCTGTTTTATCGAGTAGGGTTAAACAGCAGTTCCAGCAGTTAGGGACAAAGCCTGTTTGCGGTGGCGCTGAAGTTTAACGACACTCTTTTCTTCAGAAAAGCTTTCCTTTGAATTATGGACACACGGGGCAAAAGGTTTGAAGTTTGTTTTTTGTCTTTTATGAAAGAAGTGTTTTTTTATTGTGTTTGCAATTTCAATCGCACTAAAGACTATGACCTGAGAGTGAATGTGTCGCATGTCACCCAAAGGGTGCCATACTAAACATCCAGACTGTTGAAAAGAAACTCTCCAACAATCCTTTCTCAGATAGCTTAAGGCTTGTAACATACGAAAGAAATCATTCATGATTACTGTATCTTAAGCTGTTTTTGAGATGAGAAGAGAAGGGGTTCAACTACGGGGAGACTATCAAGTCCTACTGTTGTTATGCCAAGTGTTGCACCCCAAAATTTGACCAACCGGGTCTCGCATTTGGCTCGATGTTTCGACGCATAACCGCATTCGCATCTGCATATTGCATACATTGCATTGTTCATTTGTTTTGATTTTATTAGGGATCACAGCTCCCGTCTCGTGTTTCAGGTGTTTTTGATCATGTAGAATCGATTTTTGGGTTATTTCGGTGCCCGTTTATTTTTACCGATTATTTTTGTGTCGTTCGGTGCTCATTTTGTCCCTCTGGGAATTATCGGGATTTTTTTTTTTTTTTTTCTGGATTTTATAGGATTTTTTAGGGTTTAATTAGCTTTTAAATCAATTTTTAGCATTTTATAGAATTAAATAGATTTTTAAATTCATTTTAGGATTTAATAGGTTTTAATAGATTTTTAATATTTTTAGATAATATAGTTTTAGAAATTTTAATATTTTAAAACATTTTTCAGAATAATATAGGATTTCTAGAATATTAATATGATTTTAAATAGTTTTAATATAGTTTTAATTCTTTTTTTCAGAATATTAGATAAATAGATTTTTCATTTTTCTATTTTCTTTTATAGATTTAAATAAATAATAGTTCTTTTAGAAAATGATATAGTTTTATTAGGATTTTATTAATTAGTGGATTTATTAGGTTTAAGTGAGTATTAGTTTAGTTGTTAGTTGCTGTTAATTAGTTTAATGATAGTAATTCAATTCAGATTTTGTGCAGTTTTTATCCATTTTTCGTGTTGGGCTTCATTCAGTTTCACAGGCCCAGGTGGAGTGTTTGTGGTCCAAAGATTCAGCAAAGGTCCAGATCAGTCCAAAAGCTCCACCGTTTTCCAGCACTTCCTAGAACTATCCAGAACGTTCCAGACTTCATCAGCATTTAAATACCAAGCCACACGTGTCCACTAAAGAGGGGGGTCCCACGAATTCACACGCCACTACGCCACGCGTACACCACAACCTCCTCTCTCTCAGCCACCTTTCAGGCCACGTGGAGGGCATGCAGCGAGCCCCTCCACTTTCTCCACCACGTGGCGCCTCCACAGAACCTCACCGGAAGAACTCCACCGGCCGCCGTGCATGTACTCCGGCGACCGTCCCCTACCGGAAAACTCACCAGAACTCCCTCCAAACCCAGATCCCTTCATCTTCCTTCGTCCAACCTCCATCCAATCTTCATCCATCCGTTCATCTTCCTCCAACCGTCTTCTTCATCCAACCACCATCAAATCCAGAATCCGGCCACCACAAACTCCAGATCTTCACCGTCCTCATCAACCTCCACCTTCATCCTCCTCCTCAAACCACAGATCTGCATCATCACGCATCAACGAACATCATCATCATCTCTCCCAAAAACTCATCAGAACGAAGAACTTCAGCAAACTTCCAGAAAAAAACTTCAACAAACATTCATCAGCGTTCATCCCCCTTCAAGACGTTCATCAGGTTCATCACACCTTTCCAGAAATGTTTCAACGATATTCATCACCTCGTCCTCAAACCCTCAGCGTCCACGATCAACTTCCAAGAACGCGTCTCCAGAAGAATAATGTTCAAACGTCATCAGATCAATAGCACCTTGAAGAAGCGTCTCAGGTTCCCAGTTCCATGAGGTCAAGGATGAATTGCAAGGGTTTTTGCTGTTTATCCTTTCGTTTTGCAAGTGTTGAAGCCAAGGTTAAGTGTGAAGAGGAACGATTCAGAGAAAGACAGAGGGAGAAGTTGAGAGAAGAGAGGATGAAGGATGGAAAACGAGAGAGATGGAAGCTGTGACGGCGACGGCGGAGGGGGTATAGACAGATTAGGGTTTCTGTTTCTGAACTTCAGAAAGGAGAAGGAAGAAGAAGATTGGGCCAGGCCCAATCACAACCAATTTTTGTGACACGTCCCTCCGTGTTTTTGGCAGGTTCTGGGCTCAAGCCCAATAAAGCTCATTTCTGGCATACCCCCCAGATGCACACAGCTCCTCCCACGTTTTTTGGCAGCAAAGCAAGTTGGGCTGGGCCCAGTTTGCTGTATTTTTATATTTTTACTTGTTAATCCCCCTGTAATCAGCATACCCCCTCCCCTTGTGTATTTTCTTTTATTTCTTTTATAATTCTTTTTTTTTTCTCTTAGTTTTTTTCACAAAGAATGTGTAAGAAATATTATGAGGAAAAGAACAATAAAGAGAAAAGAAATGAAAAAAAAAAATAAATAGAAAAGTATATTTGAAAAAAATATAAAAAAAGGAGGAAAAGAAAATATATCTTGAAAAAAGAAAAGAAAAGAAGAAAAAATAGAGAAGAAAAGAAAAAAAGAGATGAAAAGAAATATAGTGAAAAAAGAGAAATAAGAAAATAAAGAGAAAATATTGAAAGAAGAAAAATATTGAAAAAAAATGTGAAGAAAATATTGTGGAAAATATGGTGAAAAATAAAAGAAAATATTTGAAAAAGAAGAAAATATGAGAAAAGAAAAGGAGAAAAAGGAGAAAAAAAATATTAAAAAGTAGTTTAATATTTTTAAAGCATTTTCTTTTAGGATACTTTCATATACCTTATTGTTTCGACTTTTAGGAGAGTTTAGAAGCCCATTTGTTAGGGGGTTATTTTCATTCGATTTTTCAGGATAGAATAGGATAGCGTTTTCTAGGAGATTTATTTCGATATTCAACCCATTGTAATCATTTTTCAGAGATGAATAAAACGAGATTTGAGCTGTGGTCCGATAGTAGCCGAACTACAGCTGCTCTGATTCTTCGTACCAGACGAAGATATGTAGGCATAGGATGCGATATCCTAGCGAGCACACTAACGACTAACTGTTGTTCTCTCGCGGCTGTGCGATCGAGACTTTCCCGCTGACGATTAATTGCAAACCCTTTTTCTCTCTTGCCCGAGTGCATTTGAGACTCAGCCATAGTTGTGACCATAGGTTCCCGACCCTGTGAAACCAGTTGTTTTTCTCACTGCTGTGTGAGACTGTTTGTTTAGCCGTAGTTAGTCTGAACTACGCAAGGCTCTGATCTTCCGTCCAGTGGAAGTACGTAGGCACAAGACGCGATGTCTTGGCGAGCCAATTTTCCCCGTAGTCCCGAACTACGTTGACTCTGACTTTCTCTCTCGAGAATACGTAGGCATAGAGCGCGACGCTCTATCGAGTCAATTCCCTTCCCTTTAGATTTAGCAGCCGTAGATAAGATTGTTTTGCATCCAGTAGACAACCCAAGCAAGCGTGGATCCCGTCGAGTACGACGGACGTGAGGGGTGCTAATACCTTCCCCTTGCGTAACCGACTCCCGAACCCAGGCTATGGTTGCGATGACCATACCTTTTCCCCGTTTTTTGCGAGGTTTACTTCGAGCGTTTCCTTTCCCGCTCTGAGGGATAAATAACGCACGGTGGCGACTCTTCTGTCAGCCGGCGCCGATTTTCGCAGTAGCGACAGCTGGCGACTCTGCTGGGGAACCAACGTCCCCTGGCTGCTAAGGACCGCGATGGTTCTTATGCATTTGGGATCCAACGTCCCTCAAGAGAGTCAATCCTAGCGCTTGTTTGCTTGTCTATTTGGGCTTATTTATCGATATTATCTATTGCTGTTGGGCTGTTACGGGTATTCTATGATTGAGATAAGCCGGACCTAGGCTCGAGTATGAGTATACACCTAGATATAGTTGCGGAGAAGTAGTAGACGAACCTGTCTGCTGAGCAGGCGCAGTTCCCTACGAAAATTCGCACTCGGACGAGGTTCTCGCAGAGGTGCTCCTTTCCGGTCCTGAGGATCTGAGGGGAGTCCAGACGTGAGGATTGTCGACTCTGGGAACCGATCAATTGGAAGTTAGCTAAGTGAGGCCTCTTCATGAGATGACGATGCCACTCCTTCTGGGAATCGTATCATTCCTCATGAAAGTCTGTGACGCTGACGACCGCATAGGATGCCGTACCTTGTCAGATATAGGTCCATACCTGTGAGTGGGGGGGGTTTTTTATGCAGGAAACTTGACTTCCAACCTACCCGTTATTCTGGTCCTCTCTTCAGAGAACGTCTCCGTCAGCAGCGCAGCAGTATTCAGATTTTGTGTGGGGGCTGTGGTCCCATTGTTTGCTGCATTTTGCATATCATATGCATATCAGTGTTGCATTGCATATCATCCTCCAGCTAGCCAGAGTTCTGATCCAGCCTTTGTTTCCTGAAGGTGATTACCCGGAGTTTGGATTGAGCAGCTTTTGATTGTCAGCAGACCTACCCAGGGGTTGAGTAGATTTGAGCAGGATCAAGTGTCGAAGTCAGCTGAAGATTATTGGTAGCCATGTCTGAAGGCAATTTCCAGTCTCCTAACACCTTGACAGGGTTCACTATGGCGTCCAACCCTCTGTACGATTCCATGGAAGATTTCCCGCAAGTGAACAACGTCGCTGCAGACCAAGTTGTACAGCCTTCTGTTGAGAACCGAGGTCGGCATGAGCAGTTTGTTGCCCGGAATGAGCGTCCTCCTCCTGTCAACAATCAAGGTGTTGCTTTCCCTGTGATGAATTACCGAAGAGGTATTCCAGCAGCTGGTATGGTAGATCCAAGAGCCCTTGACGAAGCTAGAAGAGTCCGAGTGTTGGAAGAGCAAATGAAAGCTTTGAAAGCCAAAGATGCTGTCAACCTAGATGCTGTAGGCATGTGTTTGGTTCCTGACCTGGTGTTGCCTTACAAGTTCAAAGTGCCGAAATTTGAGAAGTACACAGGAGATAGCTGTCCTAAGCTGCATTTGATGATGTTCTGTCGAAGAATGACTGCGTTTGCGCGAAATGACAAATTGATGATCCATTGCTTTCAAGATAGTCTGACTGGGGCATCTTTGAGGTGGTATATGCAGTTGGAGAGGAATCAGATTCAGTCATGGATGGATTTAGCCAGAGCTTTTCTGAAGCAGTACGATTACAACCTAGACATTGCTCCTTATCGCATGCATTTGCAAGAGTTGTCTCAAGAGATCAATGAACCTATCAGGAGATATGCTCAGAGATGGAGAGAATTTGCTGCTAAAGTGCGTCCCCTGCTGTTAGACCAAGAGCTGGCAAGCATGTTTGTGGATTCCTTACAATATCCGTACTTCAAAAGATTGCTCGGAGTTCCGGCAAGTTTCTCTGACGTGGTAGCATTAGGAGAACGCCTTGAGTACTCCATAAGAATGGGGAAAATTCAGATTACTTCATATGATCAAACTGGTGAAACTGAATACCCTTGTGACTATCAGAGTGAAGAAGAAGTGGCGATCAACTCAGTCATGCCAAAGATTGAATATCCTCAAAGCGAATCAGTGAATTTTGTTGGTTCATCATCTTATCAGAGATCAGTACCTCCCGTGGCTTGTTATACTGAACAGACAGCCGTGCCTGGGGCACCATATCAGGAATCTTATGTCGCTTCCATTGCAAATCAGCGTACTCGTGGCCGAGGTTATCAGAATCAGCGTCAGAACCAGAACAAACCTCGCAACAATTTGGAACGAAGGAAAGCTCCTTTTCACCCAGTGCCTATACCGTATAGCCAGTTGCTACCATCTTTGATCCAGAAGTCTTTGGTGGAGCCGAAAGCTCTTAAGCCAGTTCCAGAACCTTACCCTCCTGGGTACAATCCCCACGTTCAGTGTGGTTATCATGGTGGCTCTCCGGGGCATTCGACAGAAGATTGTAAAGCATTTCAGGCGAAGGTACAGCAGTTGATTGATCAGGATCGCATTTCCTTTCGAGAAGGGTTTCTGTTTGTTCATCCCTAACCGCTCAGTTGTCTAAGCTCGTAAACTCAGAGGGTATTCCCCAGCATAAGCCAGTGGTTCAGACAGGCAGGCGCCTCAGCATTGGCAGTTCTCAAGCTTTTATATCATTTGCATCTGTAGTTTCTTTTTCTGTTAGTTACTACCTGCTTTTTAGCATTGTATGTTTTGAATGGTGATAATAATAAAGTGACTATGCATTTTTCTGAATTAATCATGTCGCTGTCGCTCATTTATTGCATTGCACTGACACATGCATTTATTCACTCCATTTTTTCGCTGTGACTAGCAAAGTTAGGAGGGAGGATGACGAAACTGAAACTCATAACCAATGATTGTATGCTTTCAGATAAGACCGTACCGATGACGTACAAGGCATTGTTTCAAATCCCCAAACACTGGAGATATAAGGAGTTAGTCCCTTGTCAACCACTTCGAGCCAGGAAGTAGAAGTTTTTCGGACTTATAAACCCTCACATCTTAACCCGGGGCAGGGTAGTTGTCAGTTAGCTTGACCAAGCATTCAAGTCTTACAGAAGGATGTTGTCTTTCAAGGACCAATCAGTTGATACCTTTCAAGAGGTCAAATCTCACCAATCAGGAGTGAGACAGTTACAATCCTTTCAGAGCAATCAAGACAACCAGTGTCACACGACTTTGTTCCAAAAGAAAGAAAGAAAGAAAGCCCGCTAAGTAAAAAGAAAGAAAAGCTGGAAAGCTAATACTTAGGCAAAAATCAGGGCATCCCGCTGGACTTCAAAAGAAATCGAAAAAATCGAAAAGAACTCCAAATGAGTCAGTCCAGGCAAAAATTAGGGAATCAAAAGAATGGAAAAGAAGGGATTAAAAAGAAATTTTCCCCAGCAAATCACGAAGTCGTGTACACAGACACCGAAAGCGAAGAAGGAGTAACTATCACTCTAGAAGAAAAGCTTGTGAATCCCTTAACTGTAGGTTCTTACCATTCAACATACTTCTCGAAGAGGCGAGCGCTTGTGCCAGGTTAACTGAACCTTAGGATTGGAGATCATCACGTAGAAGGGGTGGGTACAAATCAAATTTGAGCCAAATATCCTTTGTTTCACGAACCGCGAACCCGACCACGATACAACCCTTAAAAGACCTAATTGAGGTAGGGTTAGTCTGAAGCGCATTACGATAAGGTTGAGTAACCTGACTCCTTCTTGACTTGCTAGTCACATCTTGTTGTATTTTTCACTGACCACGTAAGCACTGCGTTTGAACTTTGGTTCACTCGTCACTCACAATCACATGCATGTAAATGAGTGACAGCTCAAAATTTTTCAAAATCTGCATAACCATTGCATTAAGATTACCATTCGTAGACAGACGATTCAAATTGCAGGTTAGTAGCTGGCATGAAAGAAATTCCAGGGAGTAATCAAATAGGACTGGGTAATTCAGCAGTCTGAGCCCGAATGGTGTATGTTGTGAAGCCTAATGAATCAGGGGCATATTCTTCCGGTAAGTTCAGTATCAGTCAGTCTAAGGACAAGTCCCGAAGCTTCAGTTGAGCAGGGGCAGTTTGTTTGAAAAGCAGTTGATCAAAAATGAGTCTACTCGAGAGCCAATCAGGGGCAATTATGCAGAGCGCTGAGGTTTGAAAGTAGATGCTTCCAATGGATAATCAGATCGGGTTAAGTCGCTAGAACGCTCATTCAGGGGCAAGTCATCGCAGAGAATGTTGAAATCAACTGGGTTGTTAGGTGTTTAATTGGAGATTGAATTCTGTTGTGGTATAAAGTACCGGGGCAAAATTCTCGAAGTATTCTCGTAGCAAGCTGTTCAGAGCAACATTCCCAAGAGTTAGATTGGGGCAAGGTGAATTGTACTGGGGCAAGTTGTGCAAGCCAATCTTGTTATCCCCAGCTGAGTGCACTGAAGCAAGTTGTTCAAACAAGTTTGTTTATTCCCAGCCAGAGTTGAGTATCGGGGAATCATGTCAATACCCTTATCAAAAACCTTAACCTTTCAAATAAGAAGGCCTTGTTGTCGTTGGATCATTATCCTGCAGTTTAAACCTGTTGCGTGTCAGTAACCAGTCGCTTCCAAAGGCCAGTTCTCGCCTGGCAAATCGGTAACCAGTTCTCGTCTGGCCCACCTTCCGTAAGCATCAGTTCCCGTCCTGGTGCAGTTTATTGTAAGCAGCAGTTCCCGTCCTGGTGCAGTTTATTGGTAACCAATTCTCGTTTGGTCACCGTTTCTTCAAGTGTTGTATCAGTTCTCGCCTGGTACATGTCGTCGCATAATCAGTTCTCGTGTGTTTTAACCTATGTGTTATACCAGTTCTCGCCTGGTGTACGTTAGCTTTCAGCCAGTTCTCGCCTGGTTGTCTTTTTCTCAGTCTGTTATCCAGTCAGCTCGTCTGATGTTCAAAAACACAAAAATCAGTTTTCCTAACCTATTTTCCTATCAGTTCTCGCCTGGTAGTCTACCTTTGAATGCTAGTTCTCGTCTAGTATTCCTTATATCTTCCACTGTGTACATAGTCCATGTTTATTCTAAACCCGAAAAAGCAAAAAAATAAATAAAAACCTAAAGGTATCTGACACAGTATTTCCCTAATGACCCGCATGTTGTCATGTTCCCCGATACGGAGCTCGGCAGATACCAGCGCTCCGGTTAAGGTTTGAATCCCTTGTGGATGTTGTTAAATCAGAATTGCCACTCTTCGGCAGATGAAAGTTGTTTATTATCCCCGGAAGAGTCGAGATTGTATTTTACCCCGTATCAGAGTAGGATCAGGAGTGTCTTCAGCAGATTAAGATTGATATCCTCGATAGTAGGAGCATTTCCAGCAGTGTGCTGCGCGTAATCAACCTCAGTTTGGGTCAATCCCCGCAGAGCGCAATCAGTTGCCAATGGTTTGAAGAGAGCATTCCCGAGCAGAGTTGTTTTCCTTCCCCAGTGAAGTCGTCAAGCAGGGTTGCCTTTTCATTTCTCCGGCAGAACGGTTATCCCCAGAGGATTTGTTTTCTCGTTTCCAGCATTTATTTTGCTGAGATGGTTCTGTGACTTCAGTTCATCCCCAGTAGAGTTGACGTCTACCTTCGGCATTTATTTTGCCAAGTGGTTTTCAGACCTGGTGTTCTCTGGCAGCTCGAGCATGCATTAGCATTTGCATATATAGTCATAACATTTATACAAGCATATAGCATATCCATGCCGTCTGGGCATCGCATTTTCAAACAGAACGCATAGCATATCCATGTCATATAGGGCATTGCATCATTATCAAGCATACGCATGTCGAAACATAGACCAAGATGGTTACCTACTGGATTTCGAATTTGTTCACCTGCAGAGTTGTGTGGTTCAGCTTCTTGTCTTCCCCAGCGGAGTGATTCTTCATTTGTTTGTTACGTCAGCATCGGAAAAAACAACAACAACAACAAAGATTGTCATATATCAGACTTCTGAAGCTGCCCCCTTTGTCAAAACAGGTGCAAGGCAGTTCCATTCAGAATTCCCCAGGAGAATTGTCCTCAAGTTCGCAATGAACTGTGAGTCGACCAGATTTGATCCCACGAGAGAGATGGGAATCAAAGTGTTTGCTTTATGAAGCATTATTTCAATACTTGTGGCGTCACACAGGTGTTGAAGAGAAGAAGAAAATTCATCAGAAAATTGACCAGATGTTGCCGTGATAACCAAACTTCAGTTTATTGGAAGCTTTTCCTCAAGCAGCTTTGCAGTATATTCTTGCGGTTGGCAAATTTCAGGGTTCCATTTTGTATTCAACCGTCATCTACCTTGAATGTCTGAAGGCTGAGCGCTCTTCACTCATTCAGGTCGAAGCCGCTTGAATAGGGGCAGCTGTTGCACCCCAAAATTTGACCAACCGGGTCTCGCATTTGGCTCGATGTTTCGACGCATAACCGCATTCGCATCTGCATATTGCATACATTGCATTGTTCATTTGTTTTGATTTTATTAGGGATCACAGCTCCCGTCTCGTGTTTCAGGTGTTTTTGATCATGTAGAATCGATTTTTGGGTTATTTCGGTGCCCGTTTATTTTTACCGATTATTTTTGTGTCGTTCGGTGCTCATTTTGTCCCTCTGGGAATTATCGGGATTTTTTTTTTTTTTTTCTGGATTTTATAGGATTTTTTAGGGTTTAATTAGCTTTTAAATCAATTTTTAGCATTTTATAGAATTAAATAGATTTTTAAATTCATTTTAGGATTTAATAGGTTTTAATAGATTTTTAATATTTTTAGATAATATAGTTTTAGAAATTTTAATATTTTAAAACATTTTTCAGAATAATATAGGATTTCTAGAATATTAATATGATTTTAAATAGTTTTAATATAGTTTTAATTCTTTTTTTCAGAATATTAGATAAATAGATTTTTCATTTTTCTATTTTCTTTTATAGATTTAAATAAATAATAGTTCTTTTAGAAAATGATATAGTTTTATTAGGATTTTATTAATTAGTGGATTTATTAGGTTTAAGTGAGTATTAGTTTAGTTGTTAGTTGCTGTTAATTAGTTTAATGATAGTAATTCAATTCAGATTTTGTGCAGTTTTTATCCATTTTTCGTGTTGGGCTTCATTCAGTTTCACAGGCCCAGGTGGAGTGTTTGTGGTCCAAAGATTCAGCAAAGGTCCAGATCAGTCCAAAAGCTCCACCGTTTTCCAGCACTTCCTAGAACTATCCAGAACGTTCCAGACTTCATCAGCATTTAAATACCAAGCCACACGTGTCCACTAAAGAGGGGGGTCCCACGAATTCACACGCCACTACGCCACGCGTACACCACAACCTCCTCTCTCTCAGCCACCTTTCAGGCCACGTGGAGGGCATGCAGCGAGCCCCTCCACTTTCTCCACCACGTGGCGCCTCCACAGAACCTCACCGGAAGAACTCCACCGGCCGCCGTGCATGTACTCCGGCGACCGTCCCCTACCGGAAAACTCACCAGAACTCCCTCCAAACCCAGATCCCTTCATCTTCCTTCGTCCAACCTCCATCCAATCTTCATCCATCCGTTCATCTTCCTCCAACCGTCTTCTTCATCCAACCACCATCAAATCCAGAATCCGGCCACCACAAACTCCAGATCTTCACCGTCCTCATCAACCTCCACCTTCATCCTCCTCCTCAAACCACAGATCTGCATCATCACGCATCAACGAACATCATCATCATCTCTCCCAAAAACTCATCAGAACGAAGAACTTCAGCAAACTTCCAGAAAAAAACTTCAACAAACATTCATCAGCGTTCATCCCCCTTCAAGACGTTCATCAGGTTCATCACACCTTTCCAGAAATGTTTCAACGATATTCATCACCTCGTCCTCAAACCCTCAGCGTCCACGATCAACTTCCAAGAACGCGTCTCCAGAAGAATAATGTTCAAACGTCATCAGATCAATAGCACCTTGAAGAAGCGTCTCAGGTTCCCAGTTCCATGAGGTCAAGGATGAATTGCAAGGGTTTTTGCTGTTTATCCTTTCGTTTTGCAAGTGTTGAAGCCAAGGTTAAGTGTGAAGAGGAACGATTCAGAGAAAGACAGAGGGAGAAGTTGAGAGAAGAGAGGATGAAGGATGGAAAACGAGAGAGATGGAAGCTGTGACGGCGGCGGCGGAGGGGGTATAGACAGATTAGGGTTTCTGTTTCTGAACTTCAGAAAGGAGAAGGAAGAAGAAGATTGGGCCAGGCCCAATCACAACCAATTTTTGTGACACGTCCCTCCGTGTTTTTGGCAGGTTCTGGGCTCAAGCCCAATAAAGCTCATTTCTGGCATACCCCCCAGATGCACACAGCTCCTCCCACGTTTTTTGGCAGCAAAGCAAGTTGGGCTGGGCCCAGTTTGCTGTATTTTTATATTTTTACTTGTTAATCCCCCTGTAATCAGCATACCCCCTCCCCTTGTGTATTTTCTTTTATTTCTTTTATAATTCTTTTTTTTTTCTCTTAGTTTTTTTCACAAAGAATGTGTAAGAAATATTATGAGGAAAAGAACAATAAAGAGAAAAGAAATGAAAAAAAAAAATAAATAGAAAAGTATATTTGAAAAAAATATAAAAAAAGGAGGAAAAGAAAATATATCTTGAAAAAAGAAAAGAAAAGAAGAAAAAATAGAGAAGAAAAGAAAAAAAGAGATGAAAAGAAATATAGTGAAAAAAGAGAAATAAGAAAATAAAGAGAAAATATTGAAAGAAGAAAAATATTGAAAAAAAATGTGAAGAAAATATTGTGGAAAATATGGTGAAAAATAAAAGAAAATATTTGAAAAAGAAGAAAATATGAGAAAAGAAAAGGAGAAAAAGGAGAAAAAAAATATTAAAAAGTAGTTTAATATTTTTAAAGCATTTTCTTTTAGGATACTTTCATATACCTTATTGTTTCGACTTTTAGGAGAGTTTAGAAGCCCATTTGTTAGGGGGTTATTTTCATTCGATTTTTCAGGATAGAATAGGATAGCGTTTTCTAGGAGATTTATTTCGATATTCAACCCATTGTAATCATTTTTCAGAGATGAATAAAACGAGATTTGAGCTGTGGTCCGATAGTAGCCGAACTACAGCTGCTCTGATTCTTCGTACCAGACGAAGATATGTAGGCATAGGATGCGATATCCTAGCGAGCACACTAACGACTAACTGTTGTTCTCTCGCGGCTGTGCGATCGAGACTTTCCCGCTGACGATTAATTGCAAACCCTTTTTCTCTCTTGCCCGAGTGCATTTGAGACTCAGCCATAGTTGTGACCATAGGTTCCCGACCCTGTGAAACCAGTTGTTTTTCTCACTGCTGTGTGAGACTGTTTGTTTAGCCGTAGTTAGTCTGAACTACGCAAGGCTCTGATCTTCCGTCCAGTGGAAGTACGTAGGCACAAGACGCGATGTCTTGGCGAGCCAATTTTCCCCGTAGTCCCGAACTACGTTGACTCTGACTTTCTCTCTCGAGAATACGTAGGCATAGAGCGCGACGCTCTATCGAGTCAATTCCCTTCCCTTTAGATTTAGCAGCCGTAGATAAGATTGTTTTGCATCCAGTAGACAACCCAAGCAAGCGTGGATCCCGTCGAGTACGACGGACGTGAGGGGTGCTAATACCTTCCCCTTGCGTAACCGACTCCCGAACCCAGGCTATGGTTGCGATGACCATACCTTTTCCCCGTTTTTTGCGAGGTTTACTTCGAGCGTTTCCTTTCCCGCTCTGAGGGATAAATAACGCACGGTGGCGACTCTTCTGTCAGCCGGCGCCGATTTTCGCAGTAGCGACACCAAGGATTCATCCTATGGTTGAAGTTTGAAACAGGGAACTCCTAGAAGTTATCATGCATAGGTTTCAACCTAAAGATCTATCATCACTTCCTTATCAAAGGAAGTGAGACTCCTAAGGGATCATGTCAATGATACACAAAAACAGATAAAGCATCAGCTTAAACAGTAAATAGCAAATGACTGTAAAATGCATGCAATGCAAGTGAGGGAGGAAATGTGTGTGGGGTATCAGCCTCCACAAGCTCATCTTAACCTCAAGCCAGAATGAATAACAATAATCATACTGAAGAAATAAAACATGCTATCAAGCAAAATACAAAAGACTGCAATCATACAGAAGAAAATAGAATGCTTTCAAGCAAGATAAACCACATGGGGAAGGGAGCAGGGCTCTACCGAATACCCGCAAGCAAAGCCACACAGTAACAATACAAGCAGAGGGAGCAACTCAACCTCTAGTGCAATCATGCTCTTAGATTAAAGTCAGTCTAATCATGGACTTATTCTAATGCATCAAGCAAGTCAAACAAGGCACATCAGCAATACAGAAAAGAAAACAGACAAGAAAGAAGATCAACAACTCTCAATTCCAAGCTTCAGCTTCCTTGACAGCAACTCAGTCTTCAGACTTTAATCACCCTTCAAGGCTACCATCTTTCATAACAAATATCAATTTGCTTCCAGGGTTTCAATCCATCAAACACAAGTATCAACTTGTCCTTTCTTCTTCAAGCTTCAGCTCCTCAGTCAATTCCCCATTCAGGCTTCACTCTTACTACAAGTATCAACTTGATTCCTTCAGGCTCTCAATGTGGTATGTAAGTATCAACTTATCTTATCTTTTATTCCTCAAGCCTCAGCTCCACACTCAATCTCAATTGAATCATCTTC
Organism: Lathyrus sativus; assembly: GCA_963859935.3. NCBI lineage: Eukaryota > Viridiplantae > Streptophyta > Magnoliopsida > Fabales > Fabaceae > Lathyrus > Lathyrus sativus. Next base: position 92,811,600 of record OZ012741.1, read on the forward strand.
ATAAGTATCAACTCAGTCCTCGAGCTTCAGCTCTCTTTGCTTTACCAGTATCAACTTGGTCTTCTTCTTCTACAAGCTTTAACTTCTTAGGGTAATTTTCAATCACATGGGAGTGTCAACTTCATCCTTAAGTCTTTCTCAAGCCTCTGCTCTTCATTCAATCTCCATTGGGTCTTCAAGTATCAAATTGTTATCCTTGCTCTTCAAGCTTCAGCTGCAATGGCAATGCTCAAGGAATCATCCTCTTCCACACTCTTCAATGAAGTCCTCATCTTCAAACTCAAGCCCAACATCTTTCAAGATACTCAAACCAGAAGATAATTGATTGAACATGATGAGTGGAAATGATAAACAACTTACTGACAACCAAAGGAAGCCTGTAAGGGTTCATCATTATGAGAGACTAGTTCCCTCAAAGTTCTACTTCCCAGATAAAGCCACTCATCCCTCCAAAGGAGGGATGTGAGTATCTTAGAAGGACTTTTAGTCATTGGGAGGAATGGAAGCACAAGATGCTTTCCATGTTTGTGAAAGAAATCATTCTAACTATAAGGCTCTCCCTATGTCCTATTTCCTAATCTTCATCAGACACCTTCAGGCACAAGCAAATCCAGAGCTCCAAGCAACTTCAAGCCACCTCAAGCATCCTCCCCTTGTCTTCAACTTGTCTTCAATCTTTATCAAAGGCAAATCAAGCACAAACCCTAATCTAAGGGAACCAAATGAGTTAAACTAGTAGAATTAGTAATTTAGGGTCACCTAAAACCTAGCACTAAAGTTAGTCCTAACTAAAATACTACACTCAATTGTAAAATCTTACAAAAATTACTATGGGAACCTAGGTCAGTCATGACTCTATCACATTAGTTTCAAAGATCAAATCCTCAAATTGGACCTAGAACTAAATTCTACATTCTAAGGCATCAACCTAAAACCCTAAAAAGGAAGCATCTAAACATCAATCTAGAAAGCACACCTATTTTCATCACAAAAACGTGAGAAACATTCTATGGGATCATACACATCTAGCCTAATCACACACAAAAAAATAGGCCAAGAATCATCACTATGAGATCACACAAAATTCTACAAAAATATGCATCAAACATGAACATTTTAATATCAATTAAAATACAAAATTCCAATTAAATCAGAAATTACATGAAATGAAAATATTTTTTCTCTAAAAAATAGTAGACTCAATCATGATTAATATGCAAAAAGAATGGATTTAATTGGGTTAATATTCAATTTATTATGAATTTTACAAAACTCATGAATTTAATGAAAAAATAATGAAAATCCACATAAAAGAATAAGGACACGGTGCAAATAGAAATCATTTCTAGTTAAAACTCTGGGTTGGGCTTTCTGGGGTGTGTGGATAACACTCAGATTACTAAGCCCAAACGCTTGAAAAAATGAAACGCATCGTTTCATTTGAAATCCTTCACAAGCCAAAATTAAAACACATCTGTTGGATCAGCTTCTAGTCAATGGTCAGACCAAGATCCAATGGTATAAACTTCATCTTCTCCATTTCAAAGCTCTGAGCTTCGCGCCCAGCTCCGGCCACCGCCGATGGAGCTCCGGTCGTCTTCCCCAACCCTAGTTCACTCTAGGAGCCTCCAATGCAAATGGTCAAAACACGAAACACACTCCAAATCTTGCCACGGACTCAATCATGTCATTAGTTTCTTCTGAAACCTCAAGAATCAACATCTCCCAATCTCAACCGAATATGGAGATCTCCCTATTTTGTCTCTAATTCAACAATTAACCATCTGAAAACCATCCTAGGACATTCTACAACTAATCTAACACCCTAATTCAACCTAATTCTACCTAAATCAAGCTATAGGAAGAAGGTTACAAACCTGGAAATTCTTGAATAACAAATGCACGAATCCTCCACTTCAAGCTCTCAAATCTTCTGGACACGATCACTGAACCTCCTCCTCGCTTCTGTATGCAAAAGATTCAATGGAAAGTGCTTCAATCTTGAAACACGATGAAGAGTTGCAGGTGCTGAAAATCTCTTGCTCCCACACGATCTAGCCACCAATCCTTCTTAGAAATGATCTGGAATTGATCCTTGATACTCAAGGAAGAAGACTCAATCAAGAAAATGGAGGAAATTGATGAAACCGATTTCAATTGCAATCTATGAAAATTCAATTCCAAACTATGCTCAATCCTTCAATGATCACCAACCCTTGCCATGGATGCATTCTATTCAATATATAGATGGAGTTTGGATGATCTAGAACCCTCTAGATCCTTCCAATGAGATTTTACACATCTCATGTCATGAGATTTTGAATCACTTACCATGCCATGCTCAATTCTGTTTGCAGCTTGAAATTCATCTCAATCTCCTTCAATTTCTCCCCTAGTGACAATTTGGAAGAGTTTAGCTTGCCAAGTTCCTTGCCCATGCCTCAATTTTAAGTTATGCATATGTTACTTAATATGCAAGCAAGTGCTTTTCAAAGCAAGTCCATGATTTAGACCTCAAATCAAAAATGTGGCTGAACCATTGTCCTTAAAATGTTTTCTAGAGTCAAAATGATATATTACATGCCATGGTTTGGATGTGTAGCTTGAAAATTTCAATTTCCAACTTTGACTTATTTAACTTATGCCTTCATTTTAGGTCATTTTTACCACTTTGAGCTACAAGCCTTTTCAACATCTCATGACCTCCTTACTCGCCTTAAAACATCATTTTAAGCAAGTTTGATGTTGAAGATTTTTCCATTTGAAGCTTGGAAATAGGAGTTATGGCCTTATGCTTGAGATGACCTATAATCTCCAAATGACCAAAATGCCCTTGACTTGTCAAAGCCATAACTTGAGTTCTACAAATCCTATCAAGGACTTCTAGTACTCTCTAGAAAGCTAAGAAGGATAGGAACAACATTCATGTTGACCAAAAGTTCATAGGAATCATCCTTCTTGGGCAAAAGTTGGATGCAAGTTGGGTGACTTTCAAGGCCCCAGATTCACATGCCTCAGATGACCTGTAACTTGTCAAAGTCATAACTTGAGTTCTACAAATCCTATCAAGGACTTCTAGCACTCAAATTAAATCTAGGCTCAATCTCTACAACATTCATGTTGGGGGCAAGATGAGATGACAATCACATCTTGAGCTAAACTGCCTTGAAGATAGGGGTCAAACTAGGGGATTTTACACTATCAAGCCTTAGAAACCCTAGCTTGAAACTTCTCAAACTCTTCAATCATGATGAGTTGACCTTGGAATCATCCTTATAACATCTCAATTCATCAATCCATGATCACATGGCTCTTGAATTAGGTCTCAACCTTCTCCAAGTCTTCAGTTGACTTAGGGTTGACCCAGTCAAACCCTAGCTGCACCAATCATGGCTGAGGCTTCTTAATCTTGCACAATGACCTGTCTAGGCCTCAAAGTGATCTTCAACACTTCTCATGAGCTCTCTCAAGACCTCAAGTCCATCCTCATGGCTTCAGAATCATCTGATGGCTTTCCACAACTCTCAAGTTAGGAGGCACACAACCTTGGTTTCAACCACTCACTCTAAGGATCCTTTAACTTCTCTGACAAGGATATCAACCCTTGAACACTTGAATAACCTTCTTATCTAGCTTCAAAGTTCTTGATTGGTACTCATACCTCTTGATCTCCTGCATACATGTCTATGAAATGCAAATGATAATGCTAATGTGAATGAAATGAAACATAAGCAAGGCAAAGAAGTGTTGGGCAAATTTTGGGGTGCAACAGCTGCCCCTATTCAAGCGGCTTGAACCTGACTGGGTGAGAAGAGAACGACTCTCAGCCAATCAAGGTAAAAGTCGGTTGAATACCAACAAACCCGGAAATTTGCCAACTGCACGAGTACACGATACTCTGATGGGAACAAATACTCGAAAACTGAAATAATAGCTGCACGACAACTAGCTGGGGAACTGGTCACACGGTAATCGCTGATACATGGTCGATCATGCTGTCAGGCACCAGGATTCCTTGGGACTCATCAGGTCAACAATCAAGTTAATCATGCCATCGGGCATTCAAAGAAATTCTTGGGCATCAGCCGGACTTCATCAGTAAGTCGGGAATAGAGTTCTCGGTCAATCATGAACCAATTGGGGATATCCAACTTCTACCATCAGACACTCCGCATCAGTTGAGAGAACTGCTTCGTCAACACGGTTGGACTTCAATCATCAAGTCTTCGAGGGAAGTTTCAACTTCCCTGTTCAGAAACCTGCTGGGGATGACACATCTCCGCTGGGGATTCTGGAGAACTATGAAGTAACTCTGCTTCGGGGGTCCAGAAATCATTCTGGGTGACTCATCTCTGCTGAGGACCTCAAGAATCATCTTGAACAGATAACTCCGTGGGGACTTCAGGAATCATCCTGAACCAATAATTCTGCTGGAGATTTCGGGAATCATCCTGAGCAAACATTCTGCCGGGGACTCTGAGCATCAACTTGAGCAACCCACTCTGGCGACTGCACTGGGGATTTTAAGAATCATCTTAAGCACACAACTTCGCTGGAGAATTCAAGAATCATCTTGGGAAAATGACTTTTGCTGGAGAATTCAAGAATCATCTTGAGCAAGCGACTCCGTTGGGGAACACCTGCAAAACAAGAACGGTAACAACCTGTCGCTACTGCGAAAATTGGCGCCGGCTGAACAGAAGAGTCGCCACCGTGCGTTATTTATCCCACAGGAGGGAAAGGAAACGCTCAGAGTAAACCTCGCACAACACGGGAAAGGGATGGTCATCGCAACCAAAACCTGGATTCGGGAGTCGGTTACGTAAGGGGAAGGTATTAGCACCCCTCACGTCCGTCGTACTCGACGGGATCCACGCTTGTTTTCTGGTACGGATTGTTATTCTGTCTACTCTACAGGGTTAAGGGTTAAAAAGAAAATAAAATGACTCGGCAAAGTATCGCACTTTATGCCTACGTATTCCCGTCTGGAACGAGAAATCAGAGTCAACGTAGTTCACCTACCTACGGGAAAGGAGGGGAATGTTGCTCTCTAGGATGTCGCATCCTATGCCTACGTACTTTCATACAGCATGAAAGATCAGAGCAAACGTAGTTCGGGCTACGTACGACACTAGTCTGTTTTGATTGCTTTTATCTCCTTCTGAAAAAGGGTTTTCTGATTAACAGTCCCAGCGGACAAAAAATGACGTTTTGATGAGTTCACATTCTTTTACGGAAGAAGTGTCTTTTATTGTGTTCGAAATATTTATTGTGTTTTTCTGTTTGTTTTGAGTAAGAAGAGACAGAACTCTAACCTATGGTTGCAAAAGGAATCACACTAACCTAATGTTATCATGCATGGGTTAAGACCTAATGTCTATCATGCTCCTCTCTTGCGCAGAGAGAAACAGAGATCCTAAGGGAATAGACGGAAACAGAAACAATATTAGATATATACAGTAAAGCAGTAAAATGCATGGATGCAGCAATACAAGCGAGGCAAGGGAGTCCCACTCAACCTCGAACCTAGAAAACAATAGGCAAAAGTGAACAGAATTCACTTTCAACCTAACAGGTTAAACAACAAACAATACAGTCAGGGAAAACCAATCAATACATCAGAAATTAAACAGCTAAAAATAAACAGCCACAGTAGCTCAGCATCAACACCTATCTTCAAGTCATCTCCAATCAGCTACAAGCTCCAACAAGCATCAATCTCCATCTCCACAGCCTTCAGGCAAGGTCTTTGTCATCAATCTTCAGTCTGTAATGGCTTTTCTTCAAGTCTCAAACCTCCAGGATGAGGGATCAATCACAAGAGTGAATTGGGTGTTAAGCAATTAGTTGACTACCAAGGGTGGCAAACAAACTGCTACTAACACATAAGACATTTTCTCTCAAGAGTTCTATCCCTTATACAGTAGCACCAAGCCTTCCAAAGGAAGGGGGTGAGTGTCTCAGAGAGACTCTGTATCACAGAGAAGAATGGAGGCAGTCAAGACCTTCCATGTTTGAGAATCAGGTTGACTATTCTAGGGCTCTGCCTAACTCCTAGATCCTACCAACTTCAACAGCTGCCAGCACAGAATCTCCTCATCAACTCTGGAAGTTGGTCTTCATCCTCTGATCTTTCAATGGGCTTCATCTTCACAGGCCTTCATCTTCACAAGCCTTCATCTCCCCCAATCCCCAAGCAATCCCCAGACCCACACAAACAAGCAATAATCCCCAGGGGGCACACCACACCAGTCAATCAAATACAGACAGTATTAATAGCAGTAGGGGAACCCTAATAATGTCTAAGGGATTTAATAACTACCCATAGTCCCTATAGTCCCATATCCAAAATATTCAATCTCTAAGTCCTAAGGGAAATGATTCAATTCTCCTATGTCATCACTTAAACCCTAATCTTGGTCATGCTATTCACCTATAATCAAATCACCTAAAATTAATTTCTAAAATTGTGAATTAAATCTTATGTACAAGTTGAAGTTGTATACTAATCACTCTAAAAAGAATGAACCCTAAATCTAAGGGAACCTATGAGAACTAAAATCAACAAATTTGAGTACTAAACTAAACTTAAGAAAATGCTATTTACAAGAAAAATACATGAAAAATATCAAAACAAAATAAAATGTCAATTTTATTACTTGGTATTTTTCTAGACAGAATAATGGACCTATAGCAAAAAGAAGGAATTAAAAATATTAATTTTCCCATTTTTTATGATTTTTTTAAAGATATCAAAAATATTAAAGGAATTAAAATAACAAAATAAGAAATAAAAGGGGAGGGGTGTCAGAAGTAAACTCGCCCAGTTGTATTCTCCATTGGGCCAAGAACCAGGGGTGCAGATATCAATTCTACTAAGCCCAACACGCTCAGAAAAAATCAAATAAAAAATGCCAGAAAAAGAAATAAATCCGCGGTGTGAAAAGTAACAATATCACGTGTAAAACATTGGGCTTGTCAACTGGGGGGTGGGGATAGTGATTTGATCCAAAGCCCAACGTTTCATTTTAAATGAAACTCGGCGTTTCACATGAGTCTCTCCCTCCATTTTTCAATTTGAATAATGGCCACACGATTAGCTTAAAAGGTCAATAAATCAGGACAATCGGACGGCCCCTGGTCATCGTCCCCAAACTAAACCCTAGAATTCAGAAAATCACTCTCCATGCAGCCATGCTCGAGCTCATCATTCTCCCTCCACAGGCCATGAAATCACACACTTCAAAAACCAAAATCACTCCATTTCTTCCCCTCTACACGACCATGCTCTTAGTTTTCTCTAAAACTCCCTCTATGATTAAACCCGATAGATGGAACTTCATAGCACACCAACTGCACTCTGCAATGGAAGTTCACCAAACTTGCCAACTCTTGTACTAATGTTCTCTCCATGTTGCACTGATTACTCTGAGCTAATTCACCATGATTAACACTCAATATATAACCTATCCTCGATCATCAAAGTCAAGACACTCTGCCATGGAACCTCATGGAACTCTCTCTAATTCTCAGAATTCAATCACCTATGGTCTCTAAGCACTCTGATCCTAACCATTCCATCTAATACTACCTAGATGAAGAGATATAGATTGAAATGCATACCTTGCAATATTGATGAAACAGTGGTGGAATCGTGCACTTCAAGGCCTGGCAAGCTTCACTAATGATCCTTGGGAGATGTTGGTCCTACTGTATGCAAAAGAAATGGATGAAGAAACTTGGATTCTTGGCTGCAGTTCTGATATGCCTTCTTGCAATGTGAACCCTAACTCCTCAATCCTCCATTGTTGGACCTTGCTCCATGCTCATTCCCACTCACAAACTTCAATGGATGATGAATGAAGAAAAGAAGTGATCAGAAATGGAAGATTATGGTGATTCTTGCACTTTCTTACAATGGAAGCAACTATGAAGTTCTCTCTTTTCTCTCCTTCAATGCACCAACCTTTTGCACAACTGGCTTCAATTCATTATATAGATGATGACTAACAGCTTGAGAAGTTTCTAGATGGCTCTTGGAGGATTCTAGAAACTTGTGGAAATTTCATGAACTTCTCATGCCATGATACTTTGAATTCTCATGATATCTCTCCTTTATCTCTTAACAACCCCTTAACCATGAGTGAATATCTCCTTGCATGACAAATTGGAATGATAAGAGAGCTTACATGCCTTTAATTTTGCTTTATGTTGAACTTCTCATGTGTATCTTATTATGCAAGTAACAAAATAACAAAGCAAGTCCAAAAATTATCCCTTAACTCAAAACAGTGGCTGAACCAATGTCTCTAAAACGATGTTTGGAATCAATTTGGTATATTGGATGACCCACATTGGATTTGTAGATCTCTCAAACCAATTTTTTATTTCAACTTTTTCAACTTATATGCCTTTTTTAGGTCATTTTTCACCAACTTTGGTCAAGTCTCATTCTATGCATTTCCAAACTTTCATGACTTCTTTTCTTGACTTAAAATGGCATTTTGAGAAACTTTGATGTTGTGAAGTTTTTCATTTGAAGCTTCCTTGTATGAGTTTTAGGCATAGGCTAAGAATGACCTGTAATCCTTAAATGACCAAAATACCTTTTACTTGCCAAGACCATAAGTAGAGTTACAAAAATCATATGAAGTCATACCATACCATTCTAGAAAGCTAATACAATGAGGCACAATTCTTATGTTGACCAGAAATTCATTTGAAATCTCCTTGAGGGGTAAAAATAGCTTGGAAGTCAAGTCACTTTCACAGACAAAATCTCAGATACCTCAGATGACCTGTAACTTGCAAGGACCATAACTTGAGTTATATAAATCTCCTTGATGTCTTCTACCACTCAAATTAAAGGTATTGAGATCCTCTACAAGTTTCATGTTGGCCAAGGATCCATTTGAAGCTTTCATTTTGACTTATCTTGCTTGGAAATTTGACCTAAACTAGGGGATTTTACACAGAAACCCTAATTTAGAAACTCCTCTTCTCCTTGATTTCTCTTGATTTCTTCTTAGCATATCACCATATCCTTCTTTATATGTCAAATGATGAACCCCACATCTCTCCAATAGCCCTTAATGCCTTTCAATCAGTCATTTGACTTAGAGTTGACCTAGAGTTGACCCCAGATGAAACCCTAGTTGGCTACCTTCAGCTGCAATTCTTGTGATCACACCAAGGACTTGTCTCCTTATTCAAATGACTTTCTAAGTCTCCCATGATGTCCAGATACTCTCCATGCTCAGCCCACAGCTCACAATTTCTTTGTTGATCCTCAGATACCCTCAGATAGGAGATGGATGCACTTGCTTGATCCATTGACTTGATACCTTTCAAATTCTTTCTGATGACTTGAATAGGATTGAATTTGAATAATAACCTCTTGATAGGCTCATAGAGATGAGAATAATGATTGGTCCCCTGTTGGATGACTTGTTATGCTTATGCTATGCAGATGAGTAGATTATGTGCATGACCCTATATGCAGATGCTAATGATATTGAAACATAAACTAAGTGAATAAGGTTGAGCAAATTTTGGGGTGCAACACAACCTAGATCATACTTATTATGCATATGCTTCAGCAATGGCGCAATGCTCCACACGGTGGAAATGCTACGCGTTTATGATAAATGCTATGCAATCATGCAAAATGATGCGATCCCGTCGGCAAAATAAATGCTGAAGGGAGAATCTTCCTGTCAAGGAGAAAGAACCACTATGGTAGGGGAAGAGGAATCATCCTGCTAAGGAGAAAAAGGTCACGCCAATCTCAATCAGGCTCTGTGGGGAAGTGAACTTCAGTTGACTGCTGCAAGGGAACGAAGCTCTACGAGAACCTGGACCTGCTGAGGAAAGCGATGTCAATCGCGGAGATAAACTACACGGTCTTCACGGCTACTTCCCTGGAGATAACGGCTCCGGTGGGGAGACACAACATCAGCTATTCAATACTCTACTGGGGAAAACCAATTGTGGCCCGAACTGCTTTCCAAGGACTCAGCTCCCTTGGGGATCTGCAACCTCGGCTGGGGAAGAAGAAATCATTCTGCTTTGGGGAGAGTACGACTCTGTGGGGAATCTCGATTCCGCTGGAGACTTCAGTCTTGAACCATCAGTTGCTGCATACTTCAGCGTATGACTCAGTTGGAGAGATGCCACTCCTTCAGGATACATCTGATTGAGGAGAGAATCTTCTCTGCTTGGGGAAACATATCAATGCTTACGTTCTCATGTTCGGACTCCATGGGGAGAGGATGCTGAATTCTGTTGGAGGGGAGGAATCATCCTGCTTGGGGATGCGCATGGCGCGCTGTCTGGCATATGCTACACCTGCAGCAACACAAACAAACAGACAAGATACCCTTCTCAAAGGGGCCTATCAAGGTTATCATCTTGTGACAATGTTTAAGTAATTTATTGTTTCAACAATCAGTGGCCTAGGCCAGTAAGTTTATGTATGCGCATTTTGTCAAAAACATCGGCGTTCTTTTTCGCAAACAAAACAGATAAATGCTAAACAGACAAACAGAATTGCTGAATAGTATACATCTTATTGATAACGAACCCCTGAATGGGTAAAAATGTTTTACAACAGATGCAAGCTCCTGGAATGAGGAAGCTGCGCAACAAAAGTAAAAACATAAATATACATCAGTATACACAAATGTCGGCAACGAGGCGTAGACGAACACCATGAGTTGATCCCTCTATGACCCACTCGGCTTCGATACTTCTTCGGCGCTTCAGCTTCAGAAGAGATTGATTCAGATAAACGGCCCTCAGGTCTTCCAAACCACCAAACAATGAAAGTCCACACGCGGAACGCAGTCATTTGCTTTTTTGAAATCCCTAACTTTTGCGTGAACCGCCCTTTGCGGGTTTTCAGTTCACCGGGATACCTTTTTTTTTCCAAAGTCGCCCATCCGGGTTTTCGACTTTGCGGGTGTACATTTTTTTCAATTTATATCCCTAATTTTTGCCTGAACCTTTTTCCTTTTTTATGGTTCTCCAGGATGCCCCATTTTTGCCTGGATATTCTTTTTCTTTCCAGCGGGTCATTTTTTAAGCAAAGTATTTTTTAACTGCGTCCGCGTTCACCGGGGATGCAAAATCTTCACCATCCATCGTGGATAACAACAAAGCTCCTCCCTAGAAGACCTTGCTGACGACGTACGGACCTTCGTAATTAGGAGTCCACTTGCCCCGGTGATCGGAGTGTGGAGGAAGAATCTTCTTCAGGACGAGATCACCTGTCTGAAAGCTTCTAGGATGCACCTTCTTATCATAAGCTTTCTTCATTCGACTTTGGTACAGACGACCATATGCAATCGATGCTAACCTCTTCTCGTCCATCAGGCTGAGTTGGTTCAGTCGGTTCTTAATCCATTCTGCCTCGTCGAGTTTCACATCAACCAAAACTCGCAAAGAAGGGATCTCCACTTCTAGCGGTAGGACATCTTCCATACCGTACACCAAGGAGAAAGGAGTTGCCCCGGTTGACGTACGCACCGTCGTACGATAACCGTTCAATGCAAATGGCAGCATCTCGTGCCAATCCTTGTAGGTCACAACCATCTTCTGAACAATCTTCTTGATGTTCTTGTTGGCCGCTTCAACGGCGCCATTCATCTTCGGCCGGTAAGGAGATGAGTTGTGGTGTTCAATCTTGAAACTTTGGCACAGCTCCTTCATCATCTTGTTATTCAGATTCGAACCATTATCAGTAATGATCCGCTCGGGAATTCCGTAACGACAGATGATATCCCTCTTTATGAATTTAGCCACCACCTGCTTGGTCACATTAGCGTATGAGGCTGCCTCCACCCATTTGGTGAAGTAGTCGATAGCTACTAGAATGAAGCGATGACCGTTAGATGCAGTGGGCTCAATCTTGCCTATCATGTCGATGCCCCACATGGAGAACGGCCACGGGGAGGACATGACGTTTAACGGGCACGGCGGCACATGAACTTTATCAGCATAAATCTGTCATTTATGACATCTCTTCGCGAATTTAAAGCAATCTGATTCCATCGTCAGCCAGTAATATCCTGCTCTCAAGATCTTTCTTGTCATAGCATGCCCGCCGGCGTGCGTACCAAATGTGCCTTCATGGACTTCTTCCATGAGCATATTCGCCTCTTTCTCATCTACACATCTGAGTAGCACGAGATCGTGGTTTCTCTTATACAACACTCCATCAGGATTGAGATAAAAATTCGCAGACAGCCTCCTCAGAGTCTTCTTATCCTGGGTTGACGCTCCCTTAGGATACTCCTTAGTCATAAGGAAAGTCTGGATGTCATGGAACCATGGCTTGCCGTCAGCGGCTTCCTCGATCGCAAAGACAAATGCAGGTCTATCAAGACGGGAAAGGACAATTCTTGGAGCTTCATTCCAAAAATTGACTTTATACATCGAAGCCAACGTGGCTAAGGCATCGACCATCTGGTTCTCGGCCCTGGGAACATGATGGAGTTCCACTCGATCAAAGAACGGGAGTAGCCTTCTGGCGTAGTTCATGTACGACACCAAATTCTATTGGCGAGTCTCCCACTCCCCCTTAATTTGGTTGATCACAAGCGCCGAGTCACCATATACGTCTAGGTTCTTGATTCTCAAATCAATTGCCTCTTCTAGACCCATGATGCATGCTTCGTACTCCGCTTCATTATTGGTGACTGGAAATGTCAGTCTCGCAGTGAACGGGATGTGGGATCCGTGGGGAGTCGTGATGATTTCCCAATTGCCACTTCCATAAGAATTAACCGCCCCGTCGAATATCAATTTCCATTGGGATTTCTTATCTGGCCCCTCGTCGGGCAACGGTTCATCGCAATCCTTCGCTTTAAGAAACATGATATCCTCATCAGGGAATTCAAATTTCATCGGATGGTAATCCTCGATCGGCTGTTCGGCAAGATAATCAGATAATACGCTGCCCTTGATGGCCTTCTGGGAAACGTACTGAATATCATATTCTGTCAACACCATTTGCCATCTGGCAATCCTGCCCGAAAGTGCTTGCTTCTCGAAGACGTACTTGATCGGATCCATCTTCGAAATTAGCATGGTGGTGTGATTGAGCATGTACTGTCGTAAACGTTTGGCAGCCCAGGCTAGTGCACAACACGTTTTCTCCAGCATCGAGTAACGAGATTCACAATATGTGAACTTTTTACTCAAGTAGTAAATGGCATGCTCCTTTCTGCCCGTCTCGTCGTGCTGACCGAGAACACACCCCATAATATTCTCAAGAACTGTCAAGTACATGATTAGAGGCCGTCCAGCCACTGGGGGTATCAAGATCGGAGGTTCCTACAGATACTGTTTTATCTTATCAAATGCCTGATCTTTCTTTAAAATCTTGAACATCGGTTCACACGTGGCCGTGAGCTGAGAAATAAACCTTGCAATGTAGTTTATTCTGCCCAAGAAACCACGAACTTCTTTTTCTGTTTTTGGCACTGGCATTTCTTGTATCGCTTTTATTTTCACAGGATCAACCTCGATGCCTCTTTCACTCACGATAAACCCCAGTAACTTTCCGGACCGTACTCCGAAAGTACATTTGTTAGGATTCAGCCTCAACCTGAATTTCCTAAGCCTCTCAAAAAGCTTCAGCAAATTGACCAGATGTCCCTCCTCCGTTTGGGACTTCGCAATCATGTCATCAACATAGACTTCAATCTCATGATGAATCATGTCAAGAAACAAAGTAACCATTGCTCGTTGGTAAGTGGACCCTGCGTTCTTTAGACCGAAAGGCATTACCTTGTAGCAAAATGTTCCCCAGGGAGTGATAAACGTCGTTTTCTCCATGTCCTCCGGCGCCATCTTGATCTGATTGTAACCGGAGAAGCCATCCATGAACAAAAACACGGAGAACTGCGCTGTATTGTCGACCAACACATCAATATGAGGCAGCGGGAAATCATCTTTAGGGCTCGCCCTACTCAAATCCCGATAATCGACGCACATTCGTACCTTACCGTCCTTCTTCGGTACAAGCACTATGTTGGCGACCCACGGAGGGTAAGTAGTGACCGCTAAGAAGCCAGCATCAAGCTGCTTTTGCACTTCTTCTTTGATCTTAACGGCCATATCTGGTCTCGTCCTCCTAAGCTTCTGCTTGACGGGCAGACAATCTTCTCGCAGCGGCAAGTGGTGGACCACGATGTCAGTGTTAAGTTCGGGTATATCTTCGTATGACCAAGCAAAGACGTCACTATACTCTCTTAGCATCTCGACCAATCTCTGCTTGACATCACGCTGCAGTGCAGCCCCTATCCTAACGTTTCTGACGAGTTCTTCAGAACCCAGATTCACGATCTCAATCTCCTCTTCATGAGGCAGAATAACTTTCTCCTCTTGTTTCAACAAGCGGGCCAACTCTTCAGGAAGGTCTTCGTCTTCATCAATCTCTTCTTCAGCTTGATAGATCGGGCAATCGAAGTCGAAGTGAGTCGTAGAAGGTCCAGAGTCGATGTCATCTGTTATGTGGATCCTGCAATAACAAGGGTTAAGTTTAAAACAAGGATGTGCAGGTTAGCACACACCCCATTGCCATTTTATTGTTTTTCAAAACAAATATAAAACAGGAATAACAGAGATCACAATATTTGAATACGAAGAAAACGCCTTTGATTTATTAACAAAATGCATGTACATAATCCAACAAGGCCCTGACAATAAAACCATTATGCCCCGGGTAGGACATAGGGTTGTACAATGATTGGAAAAAGTAAATCATTACTCTTCGCTTGTCATCTAGATGATATCCTTGACGGACCAATTGGTAAGGCCCTCGCCTGGCTTGCTTGGCAGGATCCAAGAATCGAGGTCATAATCGCTATCTCCGCTGTCTTCAGACACCGCGTTGATGCTTTCAAAAATCACTCCGCCACTGGTAAACTGGATCGGCCCTTTACCTCGCGACGCACTGCTAGAAGAAGAAGCTTCACCTCCAGGAGAATATCCCAACCCAAACTTGTCTTGCTTGTTAGGTATCTCCAAAATTCGCCCCCAGCCTGGGGTAGATCCGGCTTGGACAACGGCCCGAGCTTCCTTGAATGAGGAGAGAGTCATCTCTGGCTTTTCGGTGACTACAGGAGCTACGTCCTTCACTTTGACAGCTTCAAACGCTTGGCATAGAGTTTCATGAATTTCCCCATCCATCTCAACATACTTAAAGGACGACAAATGGCTCACCATTATGTCTTCCTCGCCACACACGGTCACGATGCTACCTCCGACAGCGTACTTGAGTTTCTGGTGCAAAGTGGAGGTCACGGCACCAGCAACATGGATCCACGGCCGGCCCAAGAGACAACTGTAGGCAGGCATGATGTCCATAATATAAAAGACCGCGTCGAACGCTTCCGGACCAACTTGAATTGGCAGGGTCACCTCCCCGAAAACATGGCGTTTAGTCCCATCGAACGCCTTCACAACCAGATCACTGGGTGTGCAAATCACTCCACGAGTATCCAACTTCATTAATGCCTTATTCGGAAGAACATTAAGTGACGACCCCGTGTCTACCAACACGTGAGACATAATCGTCCCCCTACACTCTATCGTGATGTGCAGGGCGCTATTGTGGTTCCTCCCTTTTGGCGTCAGCTCTAGGTCAGTGAACCCTAGCCCATTTCCAGCATTCACGTGGGCTACGACCTCTTCTAGCTGGTTTACCGATATTTCTTGCGGTACATATGTGGCGTTCAACACCTTCAGCAGTGCGTTGCGGTGTGCTTCAGAACATAGCAACAAGTTCAGGATGGAAATCTTTGAGGGTGTCTGATGAATATGATCCACAATCTTGTAATCACTCTTTTTAATCAACCGCATAAACTCCTCGGCGTCTTTAACAAGTAAGTCTTTTTCCGCCCTACGAGGGATCTCTTCAATGACTTTACTTTTACCTTTATCGGCCGCATCAGCTCTGACCGCTTTATCCGCCACAACCTCTGGTGGTGCAAACACTCTTCCGCTGCGAGTAATACCACTGATTCCCGCAAGGTTCTCCACAGACGAACCAAACGGTTCTAGCTCCAACTTCTGTCCGTTGCAGTAGACTTCAGCCCCATAATGCCATGGGACAACATTAGTGCTCTCGAAGGGTATCGGCCCAGCTTTGGTGATAGTAATTGTGGGCGGTCTGGGCGCAGAAATAGTTATCGTCTGGCGAGGGATGGTGATGGTGGCAACCTCATCGTCTTGCTTCAGCATTACCTCTCCCGATCTGTTTTCGGCCCTCCGGCTGAACTGCAGAATACCTTCAGTCATCAGACTTTGAATTCCTTCTACCAACTGTTCACATCCATCAGGACTCATGGCACAGTCCATACACAGCTCTCCGCAACCTGGAAAGAAACCCCTTTTCATCAACTTAGCTTTAACGAAGCTAAGCGGTGTCTTCAGATCTTTGACGTCAGTCAACAAATCTAAGCTCTCGTCTTCGATAATGGCGTTCACTCCGCCTCCCCTATGATTCAGCATAGGATTCTTCGTGACATTTGGCACATTATCCGAGAAGTTGATGATCTTGGCATCCACCATGTCCTGCACCTTGTGCTTGAAGGCTTTGCAGTTCTCTATTGTGTGGCCTGGTGCCCCTGAGTGAAATTCACAAGTTGCATTCACGTCGTACCCTGGCGGAGGTGCCCCTGTCAAGGGAGCCAAGGTCCTCTTCTGGATCAACTGTAGCTGAAGCAAAGTCTGCAATAGTTGTGCGTACAAAATGGGCGGTGTCTCGAGGTGACGGCTCGACAAAGGTGCCCGATTCTGATACTTTCTGTACCCTTGTTGATTCGGCTGCTGCTGTTGCTGAGGCTGTTGAACTGCCGGGATAGTTATGCTGGCCACCTGTTGGCGAGGGCCTTTACCCTTCCTTCGAGCGTTGGTCACAGCGCTCGTTTCTCCTTCTCGTCTTTTTCCACTATAAGGTTTCTTTCCGCCTCCTCCAGCCGAGGATGACTCACCTTGAATTTTCCCGAGTTTGATCCCATTTTCGATGTGCTCACCCGTGATAATGAGATCTGAGAATGTTCCAGACATACCGCTGACCAACTTCTCATAGTAAACCCTTGGGAGGGTGGCTACGAACATCTGCACAAGCTCCCGTTCAACCATCGGCGGCTGAACCCTGGCTGCCAACTCACGCCACCGCTGGGCGTATTCCTTAAACCCTTCGTTGTTCCTTTGCGACAAATTCTGCAGCTGGACTCGGTTCGGGGCCAAGTCGCTATTGTATTGGTAGTGGTGCAGAAATGCTTCAGCAAGGTCCTTCCACGTGCGCACACTGGTAGGCTCCAGACTCATGTACCATTCGAGGGATGGCCCGGACAGACTGTCTTGAAAGAAGTGCATCAGCAACTTCTCGTCCTCGGAATGAGCGGACATTTTTCTGTAATACGATCTCAGGTGGACGCGAGGGCAAGTGGTGCCCTTGTACTTTTCAAAGTCAAGTACCTTGAACTTGGGAGGCACCTTGAAATCAGCAATCAGTCCCAACTTGGACATATCAACGCCCACGGTGTTCTGGTTCTCGATGTTCCTCATCTTATCCTCGAGTGCCTTGAACCTTCGACGTGCTTCAGCAGTCAGCTCCCCTTCAGCACCTCTCTGAGAGAACACATCGTCCTGACGATCTTCTAACCATGGCTGAGGCCCAAACAGATTCCCAACACCTGTATTGTCGTTGCCTAGCCCAACATTGACATTAGCTTCCAGACTCCCATTACTGACGCCCGTCGTATTGCCATTGAGTCCCATATTAGCTATCACATTGCCGTTGGCACTGCCATTCCCCCCGGTCACGGGGACGCCATTCTGCGGAGTTTCAACTGGTGAAGGAGTAGGCACAGTCCCACCATGGAGTACGCCGTTACTATCGACCCTTGAAATCAGAGGCTGAACCAAAGTTCTGAGCTGTTCCTGGCCATTGGCGACCACTTGCATGTGCTCCATGAAGCGATCCATTCTTTCGCGGAGTTCCTAAACATCAGTTTGCACTTGCTCCATGATTCTGGTTTGATTTGCTCTAGTCGGATAGCGGTGAATAGGTCTCTGATCAATCCTGGAACCACCTGAAACAACCTGGAAATACAAAAGGGTTAGGAAAAAACGACAAAGTGCTCGTTATGCAAATGCTTCATGCAAATGCAAACGTGTGTCTGTGCGTTAGGGAGATATCCCCCGATCCTAGTGCCTGAGTTCCAGTGCTGATAATAAGAAGTCTCAGTCCAGTCATGGAAATAACAATCTCATATATAAAGAAAGCCCATCAAGGCAGTACACAACATCAGCGAGTACAAGATGAATCAATAGCATGACCTCAGCCAACAAGCCTGGTGATGGTCAACATACAACAATGATCAAAACAAAAGGAACACAAATAGTCAAGCACGGCCACAGGCGCGATACTCTTCTAACAACTCCTTCGTATCTGGATGATCAGGCAGGGTGAGCAACCCTTCGACGAGTAATTCCCTCTGCACAATGGTGTACTGAAGACCTTCGACCGAATCTTCCCATGCTCCTTCATCGAAACAATCTTCTAGCTTCCGTTTCTTGGACTCAAACATCAGTTTGCGCTCCTTCAGGTTAGCGAGAGCCCTGTTGAGCTGGCCTTCAGCGGCGTATCTGCGAGCGATTTCTTCATCAAACCTCTTCTCACTGGCCTTCACCTGGGCCTTCAGCTTGGAAATCTGTAGCATCAGCTTATCCTCCCGCTCTTTCCTGGTGGCTAGGGAAGCCTTCCAGTGCTGGTTGAACTTGGATATCCTTCGATACGCTTCGTCCAAGTGCTGCTTCTATATGGCCAGTACATCGTTGACAGCTTTGAAGTCTCCACCCATGCGTTCACGCTCGGCTATCTGCTTAGTCAAATCTGCACCTAGCTGGTTCACCAGCTCTGTCTTCCTCTTGAAGGAATGAACGGCTTCGTTTCTCTCGCTTCGAAGATGAGCCAATTCTTTCTCCAATTCCTCATTTGCCTGCTTCAATTCATCTCGCTCGGCTAACACCTGATTATGCTGCTGAACGGGTACAGTAGTAGGCTCTTCAATCGTTGGAGGGCTTTCTGGCTTGGCCGGAAGAAACGGCATCCCTATAGCATCTGCTCTGCTCTGATCCAAGTCACATACGGAGGGTAGGCTTGGTTATTTCTTCTCCCCAGCAATGGTTTTCCCCTCTTACTGACGCCATTCCAAGCGCGCTGAAGCTTAGATAGCAGATCCCCTTCTAGAAGACCAGTGAGGTACAGAGATTCCTGTACCTCTTCATCCTTCGGTGGAGCTCTCAAAGCGTACGCGAACTGTCGGACCAGCAAAGACGGATTATAGTTTATACAGCCTTTCCTGCCTATCAAAGGCACGTTTGGAAACCCGCTGCAGCTGAAGATAATCTCGGTACCCAGCCTATCTCTGTCAAACCAGTCAATATCCTCTACAGATAAACTCATCAAACGCTCGGACCACTCAGTTGTGGCTGCAGACGAAACAAAGGGACCCCTCTTGGGCAGATGACTATCAAGCCATTTATAAAGCAAGGGCACACAGCAGGAGACATTCTTTCCCCTCCTGTTCTCGTTTTTGTAGTGGACGGAATGGTAGACATCTCCTATCAAGGTAGGAACTGGATTCCCTGATGCAAAGATATGAAATGCATCGAAGTCTACAAAGTCGGGCATATTGGGGAACAGAATGATGCCATATATGCACAGAGCGAGAATGGCGTTGAACACGACCCAACATCCATCTTTGGCGCACTGCTGAGCTTTACCCACTAAGAACTGCAAGGCAAAACCAGGAACCTTGTTCCAACTAGACAATACCAACTCGGAGACATCCAGATGGAGTGAAGGAGCTAGACTAGCCAGGTCAGGCTCAACATCCATATGAACAAAAGGCATCTGCCTCTTGATAGGCACACCTAACAAATCAGCATATTCCTCCAACGTGGGTGCAAGAACAAAATCCTGGAAAGTAAAGCATCTCAACGGAGGGTCATAGAACTGCAGCAGAGCGTGCAACCCATTCAACTCGAACGCAGAAGGTTTACGAACCAAACTGAGCAATTTGCCGTAAGATTTTCTGAACTCATCTCTCACAGAGTCATCTACTAAGGCAATCAAACCAGTCAACTGAACCACCTCAGGGGCAGGGAACTTTTAAGCCACGGTCTTCCTCAGAGAACCCATAACAATACAATAGGAGGCAAGAAATCCTGGATCGGGGGAAACGGTACCTGCAACACAGACACACGTTAATGAAATGCAAATGAGTATGCCAGGCAATGTAAAATGCAATCATGCAGCAGGAGATCAAGGCAACTGTGCTGTGGAGATTCTGTATCAACAAAACCATGATGCTGCTCTGTCAAGAACGACCACTATATCTGATAATAAGAAAACCCTGGTATCGGACCACAAATATGCTCTGTCAAGAACACACATCTGATAATAAGGACCTCTGATACAGGACCAAGAAATCTGCTCTGTCAAGAACACACATCTGATGACCAAAACTCTGCTCTATCAAGAACAAACATTTGATAATAAGGACCTCTGATACAGGACCAAAACTCTGCTCTATCGAGAACAAACATCTGATGATGAGATCCTCAGACCCCAGTCATAAACCTGCTGTGTCAAGAACAACCATCTGGTAATGAGATTCTCTGATCCAAATCAAAACTGGTTCACTGTCAAGATAACCAGGTAGTCTGAAGGTCAAAGTTTCCTGCAATAAACCCAACCCTGCTTACAGGTATGGACCTAAACTGACTCAAGTTCGGCATCCTATGTGTTCATCAGCGTCACAGACATTCAAGAGGGGTGATACGATACCCAGAAGGTGTGGCATCACCAGCTCATGAAGCGGCCTCACTCGGCTGAATTACAAATGATCGGTCCCCAGAGTCGACAATCCTCCAAACTAACAACCCCCTCAACCCAAAGGGTTGAAAAAGAAGCCAACCGGGAGAACCTCGTCTGAGCGTGGATTTCATGAGACACTAGTGCCTGCCAAGCAAGCACGCGCCCACTAATTTCCACAACTAATGCTATGTTCACTCAAGCCTGGGTCTGGCTTCTCACTCATCAGAATGCCCCTCCCACAACAGCACAGATAATCATATCATACTGAAAAATAAAGTGCGGGAAATAAAAATGCGATAAATAAACACAACCCAACAAGTAATCATACAACCGCTAGGATTGACTCTCGCAGGGGACGTCGGATCCCCAAACTGACTCGCATACGGGACATTGGATCCTAGGAAACTATCAAGTCCCCAGCAAAGTCGCCAGCTGTCGCTTCTGCGAAAATAAGGTGCCGGCAAAACATAAGAGTCGCCACCTTTTGTTATTTATCCCTCGGAGCGGGAAAGGAAACGATCGGAAAAACCCGACGAAGAGGTATAAGACAAGGTCATCGCAACCATTGTCTGGGTTCGGGAGTTGGTTACGCAAGGGGAAGGTATTAGCACCCCTCACGTCCGTCGTACTCGACGGGATCCATGCTTGTTGTGTTTACTGGACGAGTTGGTTTTATCTATCTACCTATCAAGGCTGGCTTAAACAGAAAAGAAAAATGACTCGGCAAAGCGTCGCGCTTTATGCCTACGTATTCTCATCAGTGAATGAGAAATCAGGGTTAACGTAGTTCGACCTACGACGGGTTACGGGGAAGGTTGCTCGCCAATACGTCAGTATTGTGCCTACGTACTCTCAACAGGTATGAGAGATCAGAGCTTACGCAGTTCGGGATAATACGGATTACGGGGATTCATATTCATCTGTTTTATCGAGTAAGGTTAAACAGCAGTTCCAGCAGTTAGGGACAAAGCCTGTTTGCGGTGGCGCTGAAGTTTAACGACACTCTTTTCTTCAGAAAAGCTTTCCTTTGAATTATGAACCCACGGGGCAAAAGGTTTGAAGTTTGTTTTCTGTCTTTTACGAAAGAATTGTTTTTTATTGTGTTTGCAATTTCAATCGCACTAAAGACTATGACCTGAGAGTGAATGCGTCGCATGTCACCCAAAGGGTGCCATACTAAACATCCAGACTGTTGAAAAGAAACTCTCCAATAATCCTTTCTCAGATAGCTTAAGGCTTGTAACGTACGAAAGAAATCATTCATGATTACTGTATCTTAAGCTGTTTTTGAGATGAGAAGAGAAGGGGTTCAACTACGGGGAGACTATCAAGTCCTACTGTTGTCATGCCAAGGATTCATCCTATGGTTGAAGTTTGAAACAGGGAACTCCTAGAAATTATCATGCATAGGTTTCAACCTAAAGTTCTATCATCACTTCCTTATCAAAGGAAGTGAGACTTCTAAGAGATCATGTCAATGATACACAGAAACAGATAAAGCATCAGCTTAAACAGTAAATAGTAAATGACTGTAAAATGCATGCAATGCAAGTGAGGGAGGAAATGTGTGTGGGGTATCAGCCTCCACAAGCTCATCTCAACCTCAAGCCAGAATGAATAACAGTAATCATACTGAAGAAATAAAACATGTTATCAAGCAAAATACAAGAGACTGTAATCATACAGAAGAAAATAGAATGCTGTCAAGCAAGATAAACCACATGGGCAAGGGAGCAGGGCTCTACCGAATACCCGCAAGCAAAGCCACACAGTAACAATACAAGCAGAGGGAGTAACTCAACCTCTAGTGCAATCATGCTCTTAGATTAAAGTCAGTCTAATCATGGACTTATTCTAATGCATCAAGCAAGTCATACAAGGCACATCAGCAATACAGAAAAGAAAACAGACAAGAAAGAAGATCAACAACTCTCAATTCCAAGCTTCAGCTTCCTTGACAGCAACTCAGTCTTCAGACTTTAATCACCCTTCAAGGGTACCATCTTTCATAACAAATATCAATTTGCTTCCAGGGTTTCAATCCATCAAACACAAGTATCAACTTGTCCTTTCTTCTTCAAGCTTCAGCTCCTCAGTCAATTCCCCCTTCAGGCTTCACTCTTACTACAAGTATCAACTTGATTCCTTCAGGCTCTCAATGTGGTATGTAAGTATCAATTTATCTTATCTTTTATTCCTCAAGCCTCAGCTCAACACTCAATCTCAATTGAATCATCTTCATAAGTATCAACTCAGTCCTCGAGCTTCAGCTCTCTTTGCTTTACCAGTATCAACTTGGTCTTCTTCTTCTACAAGCTTCAGCTTCTCAGGGTAATATTCAATCACATGGGAGTGTCAACTTCATCCTTAAGTCTTTCTCAAGCCTCAGCTCTTCATTCAATCTCCATTGGGTCTTCAAGTATCAACTTGTTATCCTTGCTCTTCAAGCTTCAGCTACAATGGCAATGCTCAAGGAATCATCCTCTTCCACACTCTTCAACGAAGTACTCATCTTCAAACTCAAGCCCAACATCTTTCAAGATACTCAAACCAGAAGATAATTGATTGAACATGATGAGTGGAAATGATAAACAGCTTACTGACAACCAAAGGAAGCCTGTAAGGGTTCATCATTATGAGAGACTGGTTCCCTCAAAGTTCTACTTCCCAGATAAAGCCACTTATCCCTCCAAAGGAGGGATGTGAATATCTTAGAAGGACTTTTAGTCATTGGGAGTAATGGAAGCACAAGATGCTGTCCATGTTTGTGAAAGAAATCATTCTAACTATAAGGCTCTCCCTATGTCCTATTTCCTAATCTTCATCAGACACCTTCAGGCACAAGCAAATCCAGAGCTCCAAGCAACTTCAAGCCACCTCAAGCATCCTCCCCTTGTCTTCAACTTGTCTTCAATCTCTATCAAAGGCAAATCAAGCACAAACCCTAATCTAAGGGAACCAAATGAGTTAAACTAGTTGAATTAGTAATTTAGGGTCACCTAAAACCTAGCACTAAAGTTAGTCCTAACTAAAATACTACACTCAATTGTAAAATCTTACAAAAATTACTATGGGAACCTAGGTCAATCATGACTCTATCACATTAGTTTCAAAGATCAAATCCTCAAATTGGACCTAGAACTAAATTCTACATTCTAAGGCATCAACCTAAAACCCTAAAAAGGAAGCATCTAAACATCAATCTAGAAAGCACACCTATTTTCATCACAAAAATGTGAGAAACATTCTATGGGATCATACACATCTAGCCTAATCACACACAAAAAAATAGGC
This sequence comes from Lathyrus sativus, assembly GCA_963859935.3. Classification (NCBI taxonomy): domain Eukaryota; kingdom Viridiplantae; phylum Streptophyta; class Magnoliopsida; order Fabales; family Fabaceae; genus Lathyrus; species Lathyrus sativus. Next base: position 92,835,793 of record OZ012741.1, read on the forward strand.
CAAGAATCATCACTATGAGATCACACAAAATTCTACAAAAATATGCATCAAACATGAACATTTTAATATCAATTAAAATACAAAATTCCAATTAAATCATAAATTACATGAAATGAAAATATTTTTTCTCTAAAAAATAGTAGACTCAATCATGATTAATATGCAAAAGAATGGATTTAATTGGGTTAATATTCAATTTATTATGAATTTTACAAAACTCATGAATTAAATGAAAAAATAATGAAAATCCACATAAAAGAATAAGGACACGGTGTAAATAGAAATCATTTCAAGTTAAAACTCTGGGTTGGGCTTGCTGGGGGGTGTGGATAACACTCAGATTACTAAGCCCAAACACTTGAATAAATGAAACGCATCGTTTCATTTGAAATCCTTCATAAGGCAGAATTAAAACACATCCGTTGGATCAGCTTCTAGTCAATGGTTAGACCAAGATCCAATGGTATAAACTTCCTCTTCTCCATTTCAAAGCTCTGAGCTTCGCGCCCAGCTCCGGCCACCGCCGATGGAGCTCCGGTCGTCTTCCCCAACCCTAGTTCACTCTAGGAGCCTCCAATGCAAATGGTCAAAACACGAAACACACTCCAAATCTTGCCACGAACTCAATCATGCCATTAGTTTCTTCTGAAACCTCAAGAATCAACATCTCCCAATCTCAACCGAATATGGTGATCTCCCTATTTTGTCTCTAATTCAATAATTAACCATCTGAAAACCATCCTAGGCCATTCTACAACTAATCTAACACCCTAAATCAACCTAATTCTACCTAAATCAAGCTATAGGAAGAAGGTTACAAACCTGGAAATTCTTGAATAACAGATGCACGAATCCTCCACTTTAAGCTCTCAAATCTTCTGGACACGATAATTGAACCTCCTCCTTGCTTCTGTATGCAAAAGATTCAATGGAAAGTGCTTCAATCTTGAAACACGATGAAGAGTTGCAGGTGCTGAAAATCTCTTGCTCCCACACGATCTAGCCACCAATCCTTCTTGGAAATGATCTGGAATTGATCCTTGATACTCAAGGAAGAAGACTCAATCAAGAAAATGGAAGGAAATGGAGGAAATTGATGAAACCGATTTCAATTGCAATCTATGAAAATTCAATTCCAAACTATGCTCAATCCTTTAATGATCACCAACCCTTGCCATGGATGCATTCTATTCAATATATAGATGGAGTTTGGATGATCTAGAACCCTCTAGATCCTTCCAATGAGATTTTACACATCTCATGTCATGAGATTTTGAATCACTTACCATGCCATGCTCAATTCTGTTTGCAGCTTGAAATTCATCTCAATCTCCTTCAATTTCTCCCCTAGTCACAATTTGGAAGAGTTTAGCTTGCCAAGTTCCTTGCCCATGCCTCAATTTTAAGTTATGCATATGTTACTTAATATGCAAGCAAGTGCTTTTCAAAGCAAGTCCATGATTTAGACCTCAAATCAAAAATGTGGATGAACTATTGTCCTTAAAATGTTTTCTAGAGTCAAAATGATATATTACATGCCATGGTTTGGATGTGTAGCTTGAAAATTTCAATTTCCAACTTTGACTTATTTAACTTATGCCTTCATTTTAGGTCATTTTTACCACTTTGAGCTACAAGCCTTTTCAACATCTCATGACCTTATTACTAGACTTAAAACATCATTTTAAGCAAGTTTGATGTTGAAGATATTTCCATTTGAAGCTTGGAAATAGGAGTTATGGCCTTATGCTTGAGATGACATATAATCTCCAAATGACCAAAATGCCCTTGACTTGTCAAAGCCATAACTTGAGTTCTACAAATCCTATCAAGGACTTCTAGTACTCTCTAGAAATATAAGAAGGTAAGGAACAACATTCATGTTTACCAAAAGTTCATAGGAATCATCCTTCTTGGGCAAAAGTTGGATGCAAGCTGGGTGACTTTCAAGGCCCCAGATTCACATACCTCAGATGACCTGTAACTTGTCAAAGTCATAACTTGAGTTCTAAAAATCCTATCAAGGACTTCTAGCACTCAAATTAAAGCTAGGCTCAAGCTCTACAACATTCATGTTGGGGGCAAGATGAGATGACAATCACATCTTGAGCTAAACTGCCTTGAAGATAGGGGTCAAACTAGGGGATTTTACACTGTCAAGCCTTAGAAATCCTAGCTTGAAACTTTTCAAACTCTTCAATCATGATGAGTTGACCTTGGAATCATCCTTATAACACCTCAATGCATCAATCCATGATCACATGGCTCTTGAATTAGGTCTCAACCTTCTCCAAGTCTTCAGTTGACTTAGGGTTGACCCAGTCAAACCCTAGCTGCACCAATCATGGCTGAGGCTTCTTAATCTTGCACAATGACCTGTCTAGGCCTCAAAGTGATCTTCAACACTTCTCATGAGCTCTCTCAAGACCTCAAGTCCATCCTCATGGCTTCAGAATCATCTGATAGCTTTCCACAACTCTCAAGTTAGGAGGCACACAACCTTGGTTTCAACCACTCACTCTAAGGATCCTTTAACTTCTCTGACAAGGATATCAACCCTTGAACACTTGAATAACCTTCTTAGCTAGCTTCAAAGTTCTTGATTGGTACTCATACCTCTTGATGTCCTGCATACATGTCTATGAAATGCAAATGATAATGCTAATGTGAATGAAATGAAACATAAGCTAGGCAAAGAAGTGTTGGGCAAATTTTGGGGTGCAACACCTTGGTATGCCGACATCGTTAATTACCTAGCTGCAGGTGTGCTTCCACCGGATCTCACTTATCAGCAAAAGAAGAAATTCTTTCACGATCTGAAACACTATTATTGGGACGAACCTCTACTCTTCAGGAGAGGGGCCGGCAACATATACCGTCGCTGTGTCCCAGAGGAAGAAATAGAAAAAATTATCTCCCAATGCCATTCAGCACCATATGGTGGTCATGCTAGTACATCCAAGACGTGCGCTAAGATTCTCCAAGCCGGGCTATTCTGGCCTAACCTCTGGAAAGACGTTCACATTGCTGTGCTAAAATGTGATCGATGCCAACGAACGGGCAACATCTCACGACGCAATGAAATGCTTCAGAAAGGAATCTTAGAGGTAGAAATCTTTGACGTATGGGGAATAGATTTCATGGGACCCTTCCCGTCTTCTTTTGGTAATAACTACATACTCGTCGCTGTAGAGTATGTGTCTAAATGGATAGAAGCCATTGCAGCTCCAACAAATGACGCACGAGTAGTAATCAAACTCTTCAAAAATACAATCTTTCCTAGATTTGGTGTACCCAGACTCGTCATTAGTGACGGCGGCTCACACTTCATATCGCGAATCTTTGACAAACTTCTTTCTAAATATGGAGTCCGACACTGAGTAGCTACACCTTATCATCCGCAAACTAGCGGACAAGTAGAGGTCTCGAACAGGGAAATAAAACAAATATTGGAAAAGACTGTCGCTACCTCAAGGAAAGATTGGTCATCAAAGCTAAATGAAGCTTTATGGGCTTATAGGACCGCTTTTAAGACACCAATAGGTACTACACCCTTAAAATTAGTTTACGGTAAATCCTGTCATCTCCCTGTAGAATTAGAGCATAAAGCCTTTTGGGCCATTAAGACACTTAATTTCAACTACACTGAGGTAGGAGAGAAACGAATCTTGAACTTACACGAATTAGAAGAACTTAGATTGGACGCTTACGAAAATGCCCGTATCTACAAAGAACGAACTAAGAGATGGCATGATAAACGTTCAGTCCAGAAACAATTCAGTGTGGAAGACATCGTACTTCTATTTAATTCAAGATTGAAACTTTTCCCAGGTAAACTAAAATCTAGGTGGTCTGGACCTTTTGAAGTGACTAAAGTACTTCAAAGTGGAGCTGTTGAAATTACCGATAATACGAATGCACCGTTTATCATAAACGGGCAACGTTTAAAACATTAAAGAACAAAAACAACCTTCAAGTTAGTAGTACAACATTGCTCGAGCTTCCTGCTCAAACACACGAATAGCTTGTCACCAAGCTATCGTCAGGCTTTAGACGTTAAAAACAACGCTTAATGAGAGGCAACCCAATTTTCCCGTATTTCCCTCTTTACTGTATTTCATTCTCATTTTTATTTGAAATCTTACTTTGAAATTTTAACAAAATTTTAAACTTAAATTGCTACTATTTTTATTTTATTTTCATTATTTTCTCTTTTATTTAAACTTTGTTTTTATTTCTACCACCTTTGGTTTCTAAACATTCTGACTTAAAATTTCTATTTTAAACTTTTCAGGATTTTAAAAGCCTTCAAACCTTCCTCCTGTTTTTCTCCGACTCACCTGCGAGTATGGCCGCGTACGACTTCACAAAGGTTCATTTTCGAGGATTAGCTCAAAAGGCAAGATTTGAAGCATTAACTGAGAGAGACATAGCCTTAACACTGTATTATGATAAGTCTACCATGGAGAAGCTAGGAATTACTGATAGCATTCAATTCCTGTTTAATCAATTAGGCTGGGAGAACACCTCCTTGAAAACCCGTTTTGCTACCTATAAGGACCTCACCTACGAATTCCTTAGTTCCTTCAGATACTTACCCAACTATGGTTTTGGATCAAACACAGAGCTGGTCACCTTTAGGATGTTTGGAATGGACCAAACCCATAGCCGTATATCATTAGCTAACCTCCTAGGATTTCCTAGCGGACCACATGTGTTCATCAGTGCCGAAGATGACGATCTTGATTTTGAACTAAACCAGTTCTGGGGTAAAATCACAGGCGACTATCACCCTGACCCAAATGGCATGTATAATGATGAGATTCATAACCCCGCTTTCAGATACTTTCATAAGATCCTAGCTCACACCCTTTTTGGAAAGGAAGAAAACATTACTACAGTATCTAAAGAAGAGTTGTTTATCTTGTTCTGTGCTTCTCAGGGCCGTCCAGTGAATGCCGTGCCTTTTATGATGAGATCCTTCATACGCCTCACTCAGGAACCACAATCACCTATTCTAATAGGAGGCCTCGTGACAATGATTGCCCACGAGCTTGGCCTTAGATTCCACCTAAATGCAAGCACTAGTTTTGGCATCGTCCGACCCATGAATATCCAGTTTTGCTTTAACAGGCACATTTTAAGAACCATGGGACCTGGACTCTACGAGTACCTTATCAATGACAAACCTGTCCAGCTATTCACATTGCCAAATCATCAGATGACAAGTATCCATAACAAGGACAACTGGGTTTATGAATTGGATGAGCCTGTGGGACCTCCTTCACCTCAATCCACACCACAAGATTACATGTACGACAGTGATCACATCTCTGAAGCACATGATTATATGTATTATGAGGATGTTGTATCCGAAGCTGAGGTAGATCCTGAGACCCCTCCGCATTACAACACCTATCCTGAGCCCATTCCTGAAGAAAACACTGACAAAATGGATACGGTTCTGCACCGATTAGACACCTTCGACACAGCTCTGACCACCGTAAGAGAAGAAATCACAAGCATACACAGCGAACTAGCAGTTTTCATGGACTTAGTTTGTGACCAGCTCGATTACTACGCCCGGAAGTTTGACGAATTGAAGGCCCAAAAGGACTGAGATTTTAGCTTTAGTTTAGTTTATTTTTTCCTGTTTTCCGTACGTTTTCAATTATTTTGATTTTCGCATTGTTTCATTTCACTTATGTATTACATTAAAAACAATCATTTTAATTAAATGTTATTTCAATTTTATTCATTAATCCTTTATTCTGTTTTTTTATGTTATCATATGCTTCTTGGCTGATTTATTACATTGCGATATCATTTACAAGCCCTAAAACCATGTTAAAAGCACCCCTGTAGCAAAATTCTGCGTTCTGCAGAATTTGCTGGTGTGACGACCGTCACAGAAGCATGATGCCCGTCACACGGGTGACGACCGTCACGAGTCCAAAACCTGATATCTGCTATAACAGAGGTTACGTTTCCTCCCCCACTCCCATCTTATCAACTTCCCATCACCACACATCCAAACCCCACTTCAAAATTCCGTTTTCCCTCCTTACTACATATAATCCCAACTCCCATTTCATCTTCATAATCCACTTTTGTGACATATCTCATTCCACAGAAACCACATTCTTCCCCATTTCATCAGCATCATCCAACCATGGCAAGAAACAATGAAACCTCTGACCTTAGCAATATCATTTTCAGCGACGGCGACTCCGGCGAGAAACAGAGAGAAAACTATGTCGCCTTCCATCAACGGTCGCTACAGCCGACCCACTATCCGCACATACCATCTCTCACGGAGCTCGGCCTCCTTGACAGCGTCACTTGGATGCTCCAGAGAGCCGGCATTTGGCATCAGTGCACAAATCCGCAGCCCACTTACAAACAACTCACCCTTGAGTTCCTCAGTTCGTTCAGTTACTTCACCTCCAGCGGTGACCTCAGCCAACATTTTGGCGCCGCCTGTTTCCGTATGTTCGGCACGAACTACCAATTGAATCAAAATCAGATTGCCGACATCCTACATTTCCCTCGCGGCGAAGATGCTCACCGCTGCATTACCGAACAATTTCAACATGAAGCCTTTGCGCTTTGGTACCAATTGACCGGAATCAATGCCGACGGCTGGGATTCTCTGCATGCAACACACATCCACAACCCAACCATCCGGTATTTCCACCGAGCACTGAGCAATACCATCTTCGCAAGGGATAGCAACCACAAGGTGAACTCCAAAGAACTTTTCTTTCTCCGCTGCGTGTTCAATTTCGAGCCCATCAACGTCGCTTCGTTCCTCCTGGCCCACATTCAGGCCAACTGTAACCGTGGCTCTAAGCCATTTTACTTTGACGGGATTGTTACCTCTATTGCACTAGGCCTGAACCTCGGCAACCAACTCCAGAATCTCCATACAATTCCTTTGGTATTTCTCGACACCGACCATTGCAGAGCTTCTTACCTCATCCGCTCCAGGGCCGATGGAAAGTACCATCCGGTCGTGCGTGGCAAAACCATCAGAAGCATCATCTTGCTGTCACGTACCCGGATGCACCCACAGGATCGTGCCAACTGGCTTTTTGACCTGAATTCCCCTGCTGCTACCGCTGCCCCAACTCAAACCAACACCCAAGGTTCTGTTGACGAAATGCAAGATGAGTTGGACAGAACTGAGCAACCTGAGGCATCGCAACCACTTCCTTCTGAGGGCACATCCTACCGTCGCCGCCGCCACCATCCAGAGCCCGACTTCTCTGAAGAAGACCTCCGTCGATCCCTCGACCAACAAGCACAGATACTCGCCATGTTGCAGCAACAAAATTAGCGGGCATAGCAATACAAAGCTTGGCATAGGACCACGATGCAACAGCTCCAAACTGGCCAGGAAACCATCACTGAGAACTTGGCAAATCTTACCTTGCAATTCGAAGGACTCTGAGATTATGTCTATCACACCGGAGCTCTGAACTTTGAGGCCCGAGTCGACCAAGCCAGAGGTAGAGGACGAGACAGAGGACGTGACCGAGGCAGAGGCCGTGACTAGTTCTTTCTTTCTTTATTTGTTTACTGTATTTTCCGTTTCCTGTATTTTCACTTCCCTTGTATTTCCATCTCGCATTCTTTCAAATCAGTGAGGACACTGATTGAGATAGTGTGGGAGCGGAGCGTTTATTTCCCGTTTCCTCGTACTTTCAATTCAGTAATTTCAATTCAAACATTTTCCCACTTTAGCAAATAACAACTCATTTATATGTCTTTTTCCGTTACGCAAATTCCCCCACTTTATTCGACATAAACAAAAATTTTCAGTTGTTCCTCAAAAGCATCACGAGAATGCACCAAAGTTCAAACCAAGTTTTGAAACTCCGAGACAAAAATTCTAACAAAACCAGTACCGTCCTGACACCTTAGACCTCCGGTTTATGCGAGTTGGTTTCACTACCTACGTGTACCAAAGTCTCAAGTTTCTACGCAAACTCAGCCCCAAGTAGTTTATACAAGCAGTCAGCACCATCCTAAACACTTCTAAGCGAGCAACCAATGCAAATAAGTGTATGATCTCTAAAAAGATGAAAAATCATGAAAAAAAAGCCATATAGCCTAAGTATAGAGACATGTTCCCTCTAAGTTAGGTGCTCCTCACCCGAGCATTTAGCCCAATGGTACAAAAACTCATTGAAAAATCAATAGTATAAGCTTATGAGCAATGAAAAGATCAAAACAACAATGAGATCATATTCACTAACAGGTTGACTTGCCATGAAAGTGTATGGATAACGGGCTTAATGTGATTGCGCTAGAACAAACAGGGTAAACTTGACGTGAGAACCTTGATACCAAGCTGCAGTAGCATGATTGGGACCGATTTGCATAAAAAGGAGACCTCCGAAGACTTATAGTCCAGTTTCGTCACCGTACTCGTTTTGTTCCTATTTAGAATCCCGGTTTTTCCCAACTTTCTGAACGAGGAAGCTGCCTCGTGCTTGCCGACTTTTATTCTTCCTACTTTTACTTGAGGACAAGCAAAGATTCAAGCTTAGGGGAGTTTGATAACGCGAAATCGTATATATATATTGACGTATAATTCAACTAATATTTGACTGGTTTCAATCCGATTTCGGATTTTTCCATGTTATTTGTCTGATATTTTGCAGGTATTTGAAGATCATGTCCAAACAAAGCAATATGAAGAAAAGAAGCAATTACAGATGAAATATGGACGAAAACCAGATGAAAACAACATGAAAAACAGCAGATGCGAATTTTGCTGCTGTGACGACCGTCACACATCCATGACGACCGTCACACGGGTGACGACCGTCACACGGGTGACGACCGTCACACGGGTGACGACCGTCACACGGGTGACGACCGTCACACACCATGACGACCGTCATGCAGGCAAAAACGCAGAACCTCATTTAACGTGCAAAAATCAGTTCCAAGTCCCAAAATAATGGACCACTACTTCCTATTTTCTCTGACTCCAAAGTCCACCTTCTGAAAATTATAACCGTTAGCATTTCACCTCTATAAAAGGGGAAGGAGGGGAGCTGAGAAAGGGAGCCGCATTCAGATAACGAAGTACTGCCCAAATATTTTCCAGAGCAAATTTAGTTTCAGTCTTGTTTTTTTGTTTTCCTTTCCTTTTTCCTGTATTCCATTTCTGCAATATTCATTTGTGCGCTCTATTGGTTTGAAGACACAATCCTGCCGACATCGTTGGGATTTGGCCAAAAGCCAATTGGATACGTTATAGGTTTTTATTATTTCGTTAATTGTAACTTTAATTCCCAGCAGTATGAATGTTCTAAATTTCTGCTTTTATTTACGCTTTACTTATTCCAAATCCATGTCTAGCTAAACCAGAGTAATCAGTATGTAATAATAATTCAGAAGGGATTTGATAATAACCGGTTAAAACCTTTCTTTTACAAAAGTTGTTTATGGCCTGAGTGTTTAAACTTATTTCCTGAATAAACGTTCGTCGCGACAGCGAGAACTTATTTAAAAGTAGTTTTGCCACGACAGTGGGATATTAGTTAAGGTACAAACCAACAAGCGACAGCTGCGGCTAGGACCAGATAGTAAACAATAGGCATTTATTTTAATAATAGCGAAAGCACTTTAAAATAGATTAGAACTTAGAGATTTCCAAAAAGCAATTTTAACCCCGAACGGGATAGCGACAACATACGTTCCGCCTTAAAGTTGCGACTAGCGTCAACAACCATCGTGAGACGAAGGTCTTTAGATCACTATTTTCTTCTTAAATAAATTCTAAAAATATTTTATATACCGGTAACTTGTCAAATCCCCGAAGAACATAATTATTGCATATCGATTCGCGTAATTATAATTTAAGTAACGCTTTTAGTTCCCTTTAGTAATAACAATTATTCCCTTAAACATTATTTACCTAGCTAAACACAGTAACTCCCGAGAACACTAGTTTGATTACGAGTCCTTGTGGGATCGATATCTTTTATTACTACGCGATAGACTGTGCACTTGCAGTTAAGTTTTATTAGACATAGAAAGTCGCGATCACCTCTCGATGTATAGCTTTGCCAATTTCTTCAACGGAAAATCCACTCGCATAGGGATAAAGTGAGCAGATTTAGTCAATCTATCCACAATAACCCAAATAGCTTCATAATTACCCGGCGTCCTAGGTAATCCAGACACAAAGTCCATAGAAATGCTATCCCATTTCCACTCAGGAATAAACAACGGTTCCATCAAACCCGACGGTTTCTGATGCTCAATCTTCGACTTCTAGCAAGTCAAACAAGAATACACAAATTCGGCAATATCCTTCTTCATACGAGGCCACCAAAATATTTTCCTCAAATCTTGATACATCTTAGTAGCACCCGGATGAATACTCAATCCTCTACGATGTCCTTCCTCAAGAATACTCTTTTTCAGTTCATCAAGGTCCGGTACACAAACTCTATCCCGACACCTCATAATACCATTCTCATCAATCCGAAAATCATCACCTTGGCCTTGGTTGATCAAAGTCAACCGGTCAACTAGACTCAAATCGGATTTCTGTCCTTCCCGAATTTCGTCCAGAATACCACTCGTAAGCTTCAACGTTCCAAGCTTAACCCCATATGAAGTCTCCTCACACACCAAACTCAAATCACGAAATTTCTCAATCAATTCCAACACTTTCACCATCATCATCGACATGTGCAACGATTTCCGACTCAACGCATCCGCTACCACATTCGCTTTACCCGGATGGTAATTCAACCCAAAATCATAATCCTTCAAAAGCTCTAACCCCCTTCTTTGCCTAGCATTCAATTCCTTTTGATCAAAGAGATACTTCAAACTCTTGTGATCACTAAACACTTCAAACCTCGCACCAAACAAATAATGCCTCGAAAGTTTAAGCACAAACACAACGGCAGCCAACTCTAAGTCATGCGTCGGATAATTCTTCTCATGCACTTTGAGTTGCCTCGAAGCATAGGCTACAACTTGATTATTCTGCATCAGCACACCTCCCAAGCCCATCAAAGAAGCATCACAATACACAACAAACGGCTCTTCCGGATTTGGCAAAATCAGAACAGGGGCTGTCGTCAATCTTCTCTTAAGTTCCAGAAAACTCTCTTCACACTTGGCATCCCAAACAAAAGCTTGACCCTTCCTAGTCAATTGCGTCAACGGTAAAGATAACTTAGCAAATCCTTCAATAAACGTACGATAATAACCCACTAAACCAAGAAAACTTCTAATCTCAAAAAATGATTTCGGAGTCTCCCATTGCGATACCGCTTCAACCTTTGATGGATCAACCACAATACCTTCACTTGAAATCACATGACCAAGGAAACTCACTTCTTTCAACCAAAATTCACACTTAGAAAGTTTCGCATACAACTGCTTCTCTTTCAACACAGATAACACAATCTTCAAATGTTCGGCATGCTCCTCTTCATTCTTTGAGTAGACCAAAATGTCATCAATAAACACCACAACGAACTTGTCCAAATAAGGATGGAAAATCCTATTCATGTACTCCATAAATACACCTGGTGCATTAGTCACACCAAATGGAATTACAGAATACTCATAGTGTCCATACCTCGTTCTAAAAGCAGTCTTCTGAATATCCTCAGCTTTCACACGAATCTGATGATACCCAGACCTCAAATCTATTTTACTGAACACACTTGCACCAACCAACTGATCCATCAGATCATCAATCCTCGGAAGTGGATACTTGTTCTTGATAGTGACCTTGTTCAACTGTCTGTAATCCACACAGAGTCTCATAGAACCTTCTTTCTTCTTAACCAACAGCACCGGTGCACCCCACGACGACACACTCGGATGAATAAACCTCTTCTCAAGGAAATCTTCAAGTTAACTCTTCAACTCTTTCAATTCCGATGCGGACATACAATATGGAGCCATCGATATCGGACTAGTTTCAGGAATCAGGTCAATCGAAAACTCCACTTCTCATTCCGGCGGTAAATCCCTTATCTCATCAGGAAAAACTTCCAGAAAATCACGGACGACTGGTAAGGCATCAATTGCCTCACTTACACCAATACTCAAAGTTGCCATCAACATAAATACCCTTGCACCATCTCGCACTGATTCTTTCACTTGCTTAGCAGTCATAAACAAATTCCCTTCATCACCCGGTTCAGTAAAACTAACCGTTTTATTAAAACAGTTAATATGAACACGATTGAATTTTAACCAATTCATTCCCAGAATGGCATCAAGTTGATCTAAGTGAAGACACACTAAATCAACCCCAAAGTCCCTACCGAAAATACTCCAAGGGCAATTCAAACACACATATGGTGTAGTTACCGAACCCATAGCAGGAGTACCAATAACCATGCCACCACCAATAACAGACATTTCAAGATTCAACCTTCTAACACACTCCAGAGAAATAAAAGAATGCGTAGCTCCAGTATCAATTATAGCGATCAAAGGCATACCATTAATAAAACATGTACCTCTGATCAAACGATCATCACTAGCAGTCTCAGATCCAGATAGAGCGAACACTTTTCCGCTCGCTTGATTCTTCTTCGGCTTATCACATTTTGTAATAATGTGCCCTTGCTTACCACAATTGTAGCAAGTCACACCCGTACCGCTCCTGCACTCAAGAGCCTTGTGGCCTGGCTTGCCACACTTAAAACACGTCTTCTCAACACTTTTGCATTCCAGAGCACAGTGTCCCTCTTCACCGCACCTATAGCATCTCACTGGAGTAGAAACTCCCCCACTTGGCTTCTTACCGAAACCAACCCTTTGTTTCCCCTTTTCAGCAGGATTCACATAAGGTTTTCCTCGGAATTGGCCCTTTTCTTTCTTATCACTTAGGTTCTTGTAGTGGCTAGACTGAGCCCTACTATCCTCATCATAAATCCTACTTTTGTTTACCAACTCAGAAAATTGCCGGATTTCCTGATAACCTATAGCTTGCTTGATCTCAGGCCTCAAACCATTCATAAATTTGAGACACTTAGATCTCTCAGCATTAACAGTGTTGTAGTGAGGACAAAACTTGATCAACTCCTCAAATCTTGCCGCATACTCAGCTACCGTCGAATTACCTTGCTTCAGCTCAAGGAATTCAATCTCTTTCTTTCCCCGCACATCTTCTGGAAAATACTTCTCCAGAAAGGTCTCTCTAAAAAGATTCCAAGTAATCACAATCTCATCCTCTTCAAATCTTTGGCGAGTATTACCCCATTAGTCTTCGGCTTCCTCTTCGAGCATATGAGTTCCGAATTGCACCTTCTGTGCATCCGAACAATTCATAACTCGAAAAATCTTCTCAATAGCTTTCAACCAAATTTGTGCTTTGTCAGGCTCGTGGGTTCCCTTGAATGTCGGTGGTTTATTCCTTTGGAACCTTCCCAAAGCACGGAATTCATCGTCAGCATTATTCCCCCCATTCACGTTGGCCTGAGGATTTTGTCCAATTGCCCCAGCCAATCTCGTCAAAGCCTCCGCAATTGCTTTGTCAGTCCTACCTACAACCATCTTACTGAATTCCAACAACAGAACCACGTAAGAACACCAATATCGATAGTGTAACAAACACATACCAATATACACGGAGAACAACACACTAACAACTTGGCCGGACGGACCAACCTGCTCTGATACCACTTAATGTAACACCCCCTTCTATACCCCCAAATAAACAATAATATATATATAGGCACATATAAATTTTATCAGAGTATAATTTAAAATACGGTATAAAAGAAGTATGTCACATTATTACCAATAAAACACTCAACACCTACTCTATAAAAATATGCAACAGTGGGATAGTTTTCAAAGTAGAGGAATTTAGTCCTTAAACCCACATCTCGATATTTAGAATTAAAGCGGAAGATTAAAACATTTAAATTGCCTTAAAACATTTGATCACATAAATACATGTTATCCAGTTTGGTTCATCAATCGTTCATGTTACAAAACATCATCAACTGATACATCATAAGTGTATCACAAAAGAATGCTATACAAGCCTAACTACCCGGTGTTACACAATCAGAGCAGTCCGACTCAAAAGAATGAAGCCATACTTCACAAAAGAAACCTCTAACAACCTAATCTGCAATGCCTCATAGAGCATTATAAAACAGCAGAAGGGTGAGAAATATTACCATAATAATCAATGCATAAGATTATATATATACAAGTAATCATTACATAAAATCCACATTTCTCACCACAATTCATTTCATAGTCATATACATCTCATCATACATATGAACAAATATGGATATTCATCAAGCATATCTCATCATACACAATTCACAATTATCCAATATACATTCACTCACAAGCATATTTCATATATCAATGACATTTATGTTATGTGACTCCAAAACAACTCAATGCAACTCAATGCAATGTGGTACCAACACTTGTTATCATTTTTCGGTTTTTACACTTAAACCGGGTCCACCCTTCTAGACTGATAACAACAAATCCCGTCCCCTAGGCTTCAAACCCACCCTTCTAGGTTTGGGACAAGCCACTAGTCTCCACGAAACTAGCAAACATTGCCTGTTGACTAAATGATGCATATGCAATCAACCAACAATAAAAATGCACTTAAGACCGTTCTCGCATCTTAATCCCATGCATTCAAATAATTCATCCCTTCAAGAATTACAACATGATTGCACACACAACATATTCATAATAATTCAAGGCATTCGCATTCAATACCATCATCACATTCATCAAAACAATGCACACATATCCAGGATATGTTCCCATGCATTACATACATTAGCATACAAGAATATACATTCACTCACTGTCTGATTCGCCACCATTTGCCTAGCGAAGCCTCCTGGCGAATGCTCGTTGGACCTTCGCCCGACAAACTCCCTAGCGAGCAAAGTCAGTAGCTACTGACTTGGTTCGCTGCCCTTCACTGAAGGATTCGCCTGGCGAACCTTCGCTACCTATCCTTTGCCTGGCGAACTTGCCAGCGAAGACCAATTGGATTTAATTCTGAATTATTTGCTAGCATTCGCTGAGCTTCGCCCGGCGAAGCTTCGCCTTCATTCGCCTGGCGAGAACTAGCGAATCTGCAAAGACAGAACCCTCAATCTGTCCCAAAATTTCTACCCTCCAAGAATCGACCGATTCTCACCGAAACAGTTCCAGTAATCATAATCCCACATCACCCGACTATTCTACAGCATTATTTTCAGTTTCTAACCGATTAAACTACGATTCTACCGATTAAATCCATTTTGCCCTAGCTTGAAAAATGGTGGAAACTCACAATAAAACCCAACCTACACATACATAATCACATACATTGACTAGATAATAATGTTTCTCGCCCTTACCTTGATTGGATTGAAGTTTGAAGTTGATTCTTGATGATTTCTCCAAGTTTCCCTCTTCTCTTATCTTTTCTCCTCTTTCTCTATTCTTTCTCTTCTATTTCCTTTATCTTACTATCTTTTCTTTTCTCTTCCACTTTCCTTATATACTTCCTTATTTTTGTTCCTTCCCATTTCTCTTCTCACAAATTCTCTACCAAATAAATCCAATAATTAAAATAAGTTAATTATTTAAATTAATTAACATTAATAATTAATTAATGAAATTTGGGTTGTTACACAAAGTACCAATATAAATGCTAATGATGATGTTGTTTGAATGCATAACAAAAAGGTGAATGTATTAAATGGGTCAAGTAATTTGAACGATTCTAAAAAACAGAGATTTTTCAATAAAATCGTGCGACACGTCGACCCATACAGGTTTTGCATCGATGTATACTGTGAAAACATACATAGTGAGAAAAGTTCAACGTTTGAGTCAACCAAAGGGTCGACCTGAGTGGACCCGCTTCTAAAACAAGAGAATTTGTTATTTTGTGAGTCGACCGGAGTCCTGTGTAGGTCGAATCATCCAGTAAAAAACAGCATAAATCATCAATTTGAAACATACAAGCATCAAGAAGACATAAATAGATAGCTTACACAAATTTCAAACATTCAAAGGGATGAAACATGCTTAATCATGCAATAAACATCAATAATAACACATAACTTGATACATCAACTTACATAAATAAGATGAATAAGAAAGTTTGATAATAAGGAAAGATAGTACCTCAACCGCGATCAATGATAGACGCCCTCACATATGGCTTGGTTACTTCGTTTGTTAGATAACGATATAGACAAAACACATATATAGAAAGCATGCAATAATAAACTCCTAAACACGATCTGAGATGTCGAGAACACTGAGTTCCCTACGGATATGAAAGAAAGGCTCTGCAGCGAGTGGTTTTGTAAAGATATCTGCAAGTTGATTTTTGGTATCAATGTACTCAAATACCACATCACCCTTCTCCACATGATCCCTAAGGAAATGATGGCGTATTTCAATATGCTTGGTGCGTGAATGTAATACGAGGTTCTTGGTTAGATTAATGGAACTGGTGTTATCACTAAAGATTATAACAAGCTCAATCTTTAGATTGAAGTCGAGTAATTATTTCTTAAGCCATAAGACTTGATCACAACAACTACCGGCCACAATGTATTCTGCTTCGGCTATTGACAAAGCAACGGAAACATGCCTTTTGCTATGCCAACTCAGCAAAGAATTTGAAAACAGATGACAAGTTCCATTTGTGCTTTTCCTATCTGATTTGCATCCGAAAAAGTCGGAATCAGAAAAGATAACCAAGGAACAATCATTACCATTGGAATACCAGAGGCTATACTTTGGAGTCCTATAGAGGTATCTAAGTATGTATTTTACAGCTTTCAAGTGGGATTCCTTGGGACATGATTGATACCTTACACACATGCAAACACTAAACATTATGTCGGGTCGAGATGAGGTAAGATAGAGGAGAGAGCCAATCATACCTCTATATGTTTTCACCTCTACATCCTTATCATTCTCGTCTCAATTGAGATTTGCACATGTCAGCATCGGAGTGTCAATCGCCTTGGAGTTTGCCATGTCAAAACGCTTGAGAAGCTCAAGGCAATATTTTTTCTAACTCACAATTGTACCTTCTTTGAGTTGCTTGATTTGCAATCCGAGGAAATAGTTGAGCTCTCCCATCATGCTCATCTTGAACTCTCCCTGCATTAATATAGAAAACTCCTTGACCATATTCATGTTAGTTGATCCAAAAATGATATCATAAACATATATTTATACCAAGATTAAGGTGTTTTCCTTGACGTTTAATGAAGAGAGTTGTGTCAACATTTCCTCTTGAGTACCCTTGATCAAAAATAAATTTGCTAAGACGGTCATACCAAGCCCTAGAGGCTTGTTAGAGTCCATACAAAGCTCGTTTTAACATGTAGACATGATCAGGATACTCATGGGATTCAAACTCAGGAGGTTGGGCTACATAAACCTCTTCATTTATATATCTGTTGAGGAAAGCACTTTTTACATCCATCTAAAATAATTTGAAATCTTTCGCACAATCGAAAGAAAGCAAAAGGCGTATAGCCTCAAGTCTGGAAATCGGCGCATAAGTTTCCTCATAATCGATTCCCTCCTCTTGGTTAAACCCTTGTGCGACTAATCGCGCCTTGTTGCATGTTATAACTCTGTTTTCGTCCAGTTTATTCCTAAACACCCATCGGGTGCCAATTACTCGATGTTCTCGCGGAGGAGGGACAAGGTCCCAAACCTCATTTCTTTTAAATTGATTCAGTTCCAATTACATTCATAAGAACCAATGTTTATCGAGTAATGCCTCTTTAGGGTTTTTAGGTTCAACTTGAGAGACGAAACCAAAGTGATAACATAATTTACTTAGCTTAGATCTTGTTGTCACTCCCTTTGAGATATCATCGAGAATGTTGTCGATATGATGGTTTTTAGAAGACTTTCAAGCTGGAGGAAGGCCATCAGTGTTAGTCGAATGAACCTCCTAAATCTCCTCATGATGGTGATTTTTTTCCTCCTCAACTTTCACTGATTCAGGTTCATCAATTGCTTTCTCAGTTTCTTTGAGTACGTCTTCAGAAGATACACCTGCACCATGAAATGAAATACCTTTTCCGACACTTTTCGGATAAGTTTCATCAAAATTGACATGAACGGATTCTTCAATGATAAGTAACCTCTTATTGTATATTCTATATGCTTTACTTGACTGAGAGTATCCGAGAAAGATACCTTCATCTGCCTTGGAGTCAAATTTTCCTAGACTCTCGTTACCATTGTTTAACACGAAACACTTACAACCAAAAACATGAGCGTGAGACACACTTGACTTCCTCCCTTTCAAAATTTCATATGGAGTCTTGTTAAGAATAGGACGGATGAGCACCCTATTCAAAACATAACAAGTCATACTAATGGCGTTGGCCCAAAAATATTTAGGAAGTCCACTTTCATTGATCATAGTTCTTCCTAACTCTTCCAAAATTTTATTTTTATGTTCCACGACCCCATTTTGTTGAGGGGTATGCGGCGCGGAAAAATTTTGATCAATTCCGTGTCTAACACAATATTCTTAAAAAAGATGATTTCCAAACGCACCTCCATGATCACTTTTAATCGATATAATATTGGTGTTCAACTTGTTTTGAGAAAGTTTAGCAAAATTTTCAAAGGAGGAGAAAGTGTCGCTCTTGCTAGCCAAGAAGATAGTCCAACAAAACCTAGAGAAATCATCGACTATAGTAAAACCATAGTAGTTACCACCTAGACTTTTAGTTCTAGATGGTCCAAAGAGGTCCATATGAAGAAGTTCAAGAGGTCTCGTAGTTGGCACAATGTTTTTAGATTTAAACGAGATCCTTGTTTGCTTCCCCATTTAGCACGCATCACATAAGTGATCCTCGAAAACTTGATTTTGGGTAAGCTAATTACTAGGTCCTTAGAAACTATCTTGTTTATCAAGTCAAAATTGACATGCGCCAAACGTCTATGCCATAACCATGTGTTCTCACTCATAGTGATGAGACATTTACTGCTACTCAACGATACTTCACTTAAATCCAGCATATACACATTATTTACCCTCAAGCCATTAAACACATCCCCATTTTTATCATTATTTTAAATCATGCAACAATCTTTTTAGAAGGATACTTTGTATCCCTTGTCACACAATTTACTAATATTTATGAGATTGTGTTTAAGGCCCTCAACTAGCAATACATCAGAGATAATAGTAGACGAGGGATTACCTACACTACCTTTTCCAAGTATTGTTCCCTTGTTGTTGTCTCCATAGGTTACAAATACCTTCTTCTTTGCCACAAAGTCAATGAATAGAGATATGTCTCCTGTCATATGTCTTGAGCATCCATTATCGAGAACCCATCTTCTCTCCATAGGCTCAAGACTTTGTACCTATTAAAATAATCAACGAAAATAAGTACCCAATTGTTTATTGGGTCCTTGGTTGTGAGTGAAATCTTGGTTGCATTTAGGAAACCATTAATAAATCCCTTTAGCAACTAAGAATCTCGTAAAATGACATTTAGCAATGGTGTGACCCTTTTTGCAACAATACAAGCAAGTAAGGTTAACCTTTGTATCACTTTTGTTACCTTGATTTTTGATCACATATATATATTTTTTATAAGGATTAATCATGCTATTTCTAAAATGTGATCTATCAATAGCAAAAGTGATCTTTGGTCTAGAGCCTTGTCAAGTTTGGCTTTAAGAGTTCTAAACTCTTTTTGCCAAATATGACAAGTATCACACCTAAAGTTTACCCATCTACTTCTTTCTTCCTCAACATTTACCTTTGTTACTTCCACTATGGATGCCTTTAGAGCCTCCAATTCCCTTCCAGAATTGGAGATCTTTTTTCCAAGTGAGTGAAAATTTGTTTGTTTGAGGCCAATCATTTAAAGGCTTCCTTGGCCTCATGGTGTAAGGTATCAAAGGAATGTTTTAATTCAGAATGAGACAATTTAGTAGAGTTTTCATATTTATCATGTCATGCCATTTTATTTTTCTTCTTTTGATGAGCAGAGAGACAAAGGTTGACAGACTCTTCTTCGTCACTTGAACTATCATTCGCGGATGACTCATTATCGCTTTCCCAAGCGATTTAAGATCTTCTAGGATTACCTTGTTTCTTTTGTGAGAGATTACTTTCCTTTCCTTTGTCATTCTTCATCAATGGATAATCCGACTTATAGTGTCCGACTTTTCCATAATTAAAGTACGACCCTCTTGCTTTACTCCCATTATTGCCTTCATTCTTAGAAGACCTTGATTGTCTTCTAAAGTTGATGAGATTCTTTTTGGAATGTTGGATACCATTCTTCTTTGCATAGCGATTTGTCGCTTCACAAACAGCCTCATATCCTCATTTGTTTCTTCATCATCGTCATCACTTGAGTTGTAATCACTTAGCTTCTTTTGCAGAGGACTTTGAACAAGAAGCTTTTAGAGCTATAGACTTCTTTTCCGTAGTTTTGGTCTTTTCCTTTTTTTCTTTTTTCTTAAATTGCTCGAGACTAAGAAGCACTTGCTCATGTTCTTAGAGCTTTCTAAAGAGAGTTGTAAGGTCCAAAGTCATAAGATCATTTGCTTTCTTTATGGTTGTGACCTTTGGTTGCCACTCCCTGGTAAGACATCTTAAAACTTTGTTAGTAGAGACATCATTTCAAATTGGTATACCAAGTGAATTTAGTCTATTGATTAAATGAGAAAATCTATTGTGTATGTCAGCAATGGTTTTCCCTTGCTCCTTGTGAAAGAGATCAAACTCTTGAGTCAAAGCATTGATTCTAGCTAGTTTGACATCATTAGTTCCCTTATGGGCAACTTGCAATGAGTCTCACATAGCTTTGGCAGTCATATAATGTGAAACTCTATAATATTCATCAACTCCCAAGGAGGAGATCAGGATATTTCTAGCCTTCCAGTCGTAATTGTACTTTTTCTCATTTTCATCATTCCATTGTGCTTCAGGCTTAGGCACAAAAACGTTATTTTCATCGGTCATGGTAATTTCCATAGGAACATTCAATATAATGTTCCATACCTTTCTGTCAATGAATTTTATATGCACACACATACAATCTTTCTAGTAACTATAGTTCTCCCTGTTAAAGGCAGGTGTTCTATTGTAAGCCCCTTTTGGTTCGTTTTCCATATTCTAAGAAGGGGGTTGAATAGATCACTTATTTAACACAGTGCTCTTGATGCACGGAATGAACGAGTGCTCTTGATACCACTTGTTAGACGACGAAAATGATCTAGAAGGGGGTTGAATAGATCACTTATTTAACACAGAGTCGGAACTTAATAAGATTTGGATTTTAAAAGTTTTAAGCGGAAGCGGATGAGGAACTATACTCGTCTAAATGAACCGTTACCAAAAAGATCGGATATACGCAAAGCCTATATGAAATACCGATAAAGACGAGAATTAGAATAAATAGTTTGAACACAAATCAATTAGATTTTGTTCACTTAAAGTTGGACAGTTTCCAATGCGTGTGAAATATAACCAAATTGAAAAATAACTCAAGTGTTTGTGTTCATGCAATTAGTCGAATACTTGGTGTGCGAAGCATCTCGAGTGAATTTTAAAAGGTGAATGAAGTGTTATGCTTTTCAATTACAATCAAAATATTTTAATATGGTTTCTAAAACTATTTCAGCACTAACAAACTGTTGCACCCCAAAATTTGCCCAACCTTTTTCTGTACCTAGCTTATGTTTCATTGCATTTCATATAGCATTAGCATTTGCATACCATCATTCATATGCAGGGGATTGAGAGAGTTGTGCTTATCAGGAAAGGTTATCAAGGTTTTATGGATATTCAAGAGGTTTTATTCAAGTATTCAAGGGTTTGACATCCTCATCAAGTCACCAAAAGAAGGCAAAGATCCCTAGAGAAGTCGCTAGACAGTTGTGTGCACATCTCCTAACTTCAAGGTCATGGGAGATCATCAGATGATTTTGGATCCATAGATATGGACTTAAAGCATTGAGAGAGCACTTGAGATGTCTTGAAAGTTATTATGGAGCTTGGGTAAGCTATTATACCAGATATAAGAAGTCACAATCAAGCTTGGTGCAATTAGGGTTTCATCTGGTCAACCCTAAGTCAACAGATGAATTGAAAGAGGTTGAGACCTAATTTCAAAGCAACTATGATCATGAAATGTTGTGTTGAGACACCTAAGAGATCATTTCAAGATCAATTCATCAATATTCAAGAGTGTGAGAAGTTATTGAGCTAGGGTTTCTAAGCTTGACAATGTAAAATCCCCTATCTCAGTACCTAACTTCAAGACCACATAACTTAAGATACAAGTTTCATCTAATCTTGATATCAGCATGAGACTTGTAGAGCATGTTCTTAGCTTTCTTTTGAGTACTAGAAGTCTTTTATTGGATTTGTAGAACTCAGGTTATGAAGCAGACAAGTTACAGATCATCAGATGAATGTGATTTTGGTACTTGAAAGTCAACCAACTTTCATGCCATTTTTGACCTAGAAGGATACATCACCTATCCTTGACCCAAATATGAATATTGTTCCTTATCGTCTTAGCTTTCCAAAGAGTACTAGAAGTCCTTGATTGGATTTATAGAACTCAAGATATGAAGCTTGCAAGGCAAGGGTATTTTGGGAAACTAGGATTATAAGTCATTTTGGATTATAGGTCCATTTCACCACTTTGCATACCTCAAATGCAAATTTGTCCAACTTGAAAGTTGCTCAAAAGGAGGTTATTTACTTAATCAAACACCAAGGGTTCATTGATATGGATTGGATTGAAGGTTGGTTGAAGAGAATTTCATAAAAAGAAACTTTAAAGGCATTTAAAGTCAAAAATTCAAATAAATGCAAAAAGGATGATTCCAAGTCGTGTTTGTGCATATTTTATGCACAAAACACATTCTAAGAACATTGGAATTGGTATATTTGAGAATTGAACAATGAAAACACCCCATTTTTCATGTTACTTAAGCTTGAAGAAACACAATCAATATCCACCATTGAGCAAAAACAAGGAACCAATCTTATCCCTTCATGTTCCTTACACTACCAGCAAGTGGATTGAACCAATTTTGAAGATTGGAAGCTCTGTTTTCGTGCACATTAACAAGTGAAAAAGTGAAGAAAAGTGAAAATCAATTGGGCTGTTTTAGACCTTCATTGGGCTTATTATCCATCAAGATCCAAAATATATAAGCCGGTGATCATGTACAATGGTTCAGAGATGATAATTGGTGGCAGTTAGAGCAGTTACATTTGCAACAAACTCAAGAGAAGAGCAAAATTGGATTTCAAGATTGAAGCATTTTCCAAGCAAATTGATCATTCAAGAAGCTTCCTCAGGGATCATTGAAGCTTTTTGCATTAGTTTGTCAAGAATCGACACCTGAATCCACCTCTATTCAAGCTTCTACACAGGTTTCCTTCTCTCATAATTTCACTTGATTTATGGCGAATTATTATGTAATATGCATGTGGTTAGGGTCCTGATAACTCCTAGATGAATTTAGGATCAGTTAGAGGAATGATTATGACAATTGTTAGCAGAGCACGTTTTGTTTAAGCTTTCGGTTTGGTTGATTCTTGAGAGGAAATTGAATTTTGAACCTAGAATGATGATGTACGTGGTATAACAAAGAGATTGGTATAAATAAATCCAAGTTTCGTGAACTTTTTACAACTGGTACGGTGGCGTCCCACCGGACAAGACGACCGGAGTCTTCTCCGGCCACCACTGGTTTGATCTCTCTCTGTTTCCCAATTTGAATTACCAGATGCAATGCTGGCCGTTAGATCCTGATGGGTCCTTTAAATTTTCCCCTCATCCAATGGTCGTGAGTTGATTTCATGATGTATTGGCTTTTTAATTGACGTGGCTGTGTATCATGCGTAGGATTTGCCTACTTAGATGATGGATGGTTTAGATTAAGACGTATCATAATACACTTTGACTGAAGCGCATGTGATTACTTTAGATTCCTGATGGACTTGGGCTGGATTTGATACGCGCACCCCCCTTTAGGGCCCATAGGGGATTACAACTTGGATTAGTTGCTATTTAGCACGCGCATTTGTTTATTTTCAATTCATTTTCTTTATTTTTTATGTTTTATTACATGATTGTTTTAATTCATTACAAATAGTGGAAAGCATCCATAATTCCTGATTTTTTCCCTCTGATTCCTTAATGTGTTAAGTGATTTTACATGTAATTGGATTAATTTTTTAGTTTCTGGTTATTTTCAATTTAATTGCATATTTTCCATGTTATGTGCTTTTAATAAATATGAAAGTGACATGTTCATCTTGCTGATTTTATTTCTTGATAGATACTTCAAACGAATGTCTAATTTTTTTGCATGTTGATCCTAGACACATTGTATGATGTTGTAGTATTTTTGTCCTAATTTTTAGGAGCTGTTTGATTAGGGTTTGAGTTAGGTTTTTAGCACCTTTCCCATTTGCATCTCCCATAGAACACTTTGTGGTTTAGCTATCTATTAGTGTACCTAGGCTTAGAATCTTGACCTCAAATTTTAACCATAGATTCCTAACATCTTTAGGCTCCTTTAGGAATTTTATTAGGATTTTAGGACTTGTTTTCCTATTTTTCCTAGATTTTACATTCTGGCTGATGTTAGGGTGTTCCCAATTTAGCATTCCACCTTGTTTTGCCTTTAAGTGAACTTTTAGCAAACCTTAAGCACCCAATCATTACATGATCCTATAGTACATAGGTTGATACCTTTGTAAGCTAATTTTCAAGTCCTTATCATATCCATAGCTCCATTAGGGTAGACATCCTTTAGAGCTTAACTGTTAGGGTTCTTTAGAGGCTTTTGGTGGGTGATTCCTCTCCTCTTTGTACTTCCCTTTGCCTGGATCAATTTAAGTCATTCCAATCTCTCCTAGTCCTATTCTTAGGATCCCTCTTGTGAGAGCCTAATTCTTCCCTTGATTGAATTCTGTGCATTCCATAAGAGGTTGAGCCTTGGATGGACATTCAATGGCATAGTGTATTCCTTTGGATTACACTATCTTCCTTCATTCTCCCAAGTCCTATTCTTAGGATCCCTCTTGTGAGAGCCTAATTCTTCCTTTGGTTGAATTCTATGCATTCAATAAGAGGTTGAGCCTTGGAAGGACATTCAATGACATAGTGGATTCCTTTGGTTTACACTATTGTCTATTTCTCCTATTTGTCCTAGATGATTAGGATCCTTCTTGTGAGAGCCTAATTCTTCCTTTGGTTGAATTATGTGCATTCCATGAGAAGTTTGAGCCTTTGATGGACATCCTGTGTTGATACACATTAACCAGACACCTTAGATTGACATCTAGGTTCCACCATTCTCATCTTTCCTACATTCTTAGGATTCCTCTTGTGAGAGCCTAATTCTTCCTTTGGTTGAATTCTGTGCATTCCATAAAGAGGTTGAACCTGGGATGGACTCTTGTGTTGATACACATCTAAATCTGATGTAGCCTTGGGATGATTTCCTTGTTGCTCGTCAGTTATCTCCCTCCTGGTGGATTGATTGATTTCCTGTTTGCTGTGATGCACTAGGATAGACTTGCATGTGTAGATACCCTTAGGCTTAGGTGCATGATTGCATTAAAGGTTGAGGTGTTCCTCCCTTCGCTTGATTGTTTCTCTGCATTCCTACTTGCCCTTGCTTGATTGCATTGAAGGTTGAGGTGATCCTCCCTTGCTTGTATGTGTAAGTGCTCTTGATTGGCTGCATTTTGTGGCAAAATATAAGTACATATATGAATGTTATGTTTGATGTTATTACATTCATAATATGGACTGTGCAGGTTAAGTTAACTAAGTTAACTATAAGTTAAGCTGGATGTCATACTCAATGGTATGACATAGGTCATATGACATCAAGCGAAAGTTTGTTTTTCTGGTAGCTATAACTCAGGAAACAACTCAGAAGCTCATGCTGGAGTACAGGAGACATTTTAGATGCCCTAGGGGAACTAAAATGTACCTGATTAAAGAGGAAAATGTGCAGAATACATAAGTGACGTTTTATGATGGATAAAACCTAATGTATGCGCTCAGGCCCAAAAACTGATCTGCTGCTACAAATACCAGAAGAGGCAATCCTAGAAGGTAGCGGTTGAAGATAGAGACGCAGAGAAATCACCATAGTGGTTTAGAAGTGAAGAGGTTGTTCTTCACGTTTGTGTCTTAGGAATACTTATAACCCAAGCAATTGTTGAGTGCATTGGTTAGGTAGTTTCTAGGCTGTGTTACACTCGAAGTTGTTAAGCAAGAGTGTTGTCATTGATCAAAGCTTTGAAGCAAAGATCAAGGTGTGAGTGTGTAGTTGAAGTGTCTCTTCAAACTACAGTTTAAATTGTAACTTGTTGTTATCACTGGTGAGTGATTGTAGGGAGTGAGTGGGTATACTCAGGTCTAGAGTGTCTCTAGGTTAAATTGTCATTGGGTAGTGATTAAGTGAGGAGTGCAAACTGGAGGTTTGACTCTGAATTGATACTGTTGATAGTGAAATTTCTCCCTGGCTTGGTAGCCCCCAGATGTAAGTGTGTTGCACTGAACTGGGTCAACAGCTAACTGTGTTATTTACTGCTTTGGTATTGCTGCATAATAGTAGATCTATAGTGAATGTCACAATGGATGTTATAACTTATGTTAGAACATTCATCGTGGGCAGGCCATAATTTTCAATTGGCATCAAAGCAGGCACCCTGCCTGTTTATTACTGGGTGAGTTCTAGGGAAACAAAATTCTGGTAATATGGATAATGATATTGGTTTCACCAATAGACCTCTAATTCTGGATGGTTCTAATTATGACTATTGGATGCCTAGGATAATTGCCTTCTTAAGGACCTTAGACAGCAAGGCTTGGAGAGCTACAAACTCTGGCTGGGAACATCCTATGAATAGTACAAGGATGGAATATTTGTGCAAATTCCTGAAGAGGAATGGACCAAAGAGCAAGAAGCATTGCCTCTTGGAAACTCTAAAGCTTTGAATGCACTCTTCAATGGTATAGACAAAAACATCTTTAGACTGGTCCACCACTGTGAATTAGCAAAGGATGTTTGGGATACTCTCAGAACAACTCATGAAGGAACTTCCAAGGTTAAAATGTCAAGACTTTAAATGCTGACCACAAAATTTGAAAGTCTAAGAATGAAGGAAGATGAGACCATTCATGACTTCTACATGAATGTTCTTGAACTAGCCAACACCTCAGGAGCTTTGGGAGAGAAGATGGCTGAAGAAAAGCTTGTAAGGAAGATATTAAGGTCACTACCTAAAAGATTTGCAATGAAGGTAACAACCATTGAAGAAGCTCAAGACATATGCCTAATGAAAGTGGATGAACTCATTGGAACTCTTCAAAATTTTGAGATGGGGATGTGTGATCAGGCTGTGGAGAAAAAGAGTAAGAGTATAACACTTGTCTCAAACACTTCTGAGACTTCAGAGCATGAAAGGGAGGAAGATCTATCAGAGGCAATAGCCATGCTTGGAAAACAGTTCAACAAACTGGCCAAAAGGATAGATACTAAGTCTAAGCCCTATTTCAAAATGGTGTCTGCTAACAAAGAAAAAACTGAAGATAAATCCAACCAAAGCAGAGAAGTATTGTGCCATGAGTGTGAAGGATATGGACATGTTAGAAAGGAATGTCCTACATACCTCAA
Source organism: Lathyrus sativus (assembly GCA_963859935.3). Classification (NCBI taxonomy): domain Eukaryota; kingdom Viridiplantae; phylum Streptophyta; class Magnoliopsida; order Fabales; family Fabaceae; genus Lathyrus; species Lathyrus sativus. Next base: position 92,863,513 of record OZ012741.1, read on the forward strand.
AAAGAAGGGAAAAGGTATATCACTCACTTGGTCTGATGAAGATTCTGACAGTGGATCAGAAGGGGAATCATCCAAACATGTAATTGTTCTCAACAGTGTGTGTGTATCAGATGGAGACTCGAGTGAAGAGGAGCTAACTTATGATGAACTAGTTGAATCGTATAAGAAGTTATCCATCCAAAGCGCAGAATTGTACCAGCAAGGAAAGCATCTGAAGAAGCTCATTAAAGAGCTAGAAGCTGAAAAGAGAGAGCATCTAGATACTATAAACTCAGTCCAAGGAGAGGTAAAGGAGTTGAAAGGAGAAAAGGAGCAAATGACAAAATCCATAAGGATGCTCAACTCTGGATCTGACATACTAGAGGAGATTCTTCAGAGTGGTCAGACTGCAGGAAATAGATCTGGTCTAGGATTTCTTAAAAAACAAAATCCTATCTTGAAACTCAAGAGGTTGCAGCCTGACATCCAAAAGCTATAAAGGATGTCACAGCTAAAGTTACAACATCCTTCCCACAAAAATCGAAATCAAGTCAAGAGACAATTCCAAAGGCATAGATGCTACCACTGTGGAAAGCTTGGACACATTCGTGCTGTGTGCTTCTGGTTGCATGGATTTCCAAGGCAAAGAAGTGATAATCAGGGAGAAAGACAGCATCATGGACAAAGGTATCATCATGCCTACCAGAGCTGGAGACAACATCAAGCAAAATCCAAAAAGAAGGAAGTGCCTAAGATGCAAGAACAATGGGTTGTCAAGACTGTAGCTCTAACAACTAACATTTCCCTAAGAATGCTAATCAATGAGGACTGGTATTTTGACAGTGGCTTCTCCATGCATATGACTGGAATTGAGGATCTGTTGATCAAACTCAAGCCTCATTCATCTAGCCATGTAACCTTTGGGGATGGAGCTAGAGGAGAAATCACAGGTGCTGGACAACTTGACAGTCCTAAAGCTCCAGAATTGAGAGATGTCCTGTTAGTTAAAGGACTAACTGTCAATCTAATAAGCATAAGTCAGCTATGGGATCAAGGTTTAAAAGTACACTTCTCCAAAGACAAATGTGTGGTGACCAATGAAGAGGGTAAGGAAGAAATGAGGGGATCTAGATCAAAGAACAACTGTTACATATGGGAGCCCAGAAGTAACATAAATGGACTGGTGAATGAAGAAAAGGATCACTTCAGCCTAGAGAAAAGAACCAGACCCAAATCATCAACAAAAGGAGTCTCAAAATATGCTTCAGAAAGAAGGTCTGGGTGTAAGAAAAGGCAGGTAGGAAGGATAGACAAGAAGGGATACCCTAAGATTAGCCTTCAGGTAAAGTTAGACATGCTGTATTGGAACCTAATGGAGTCCATGGAAGATACTCTGCAGAAGAGAAGCAATGTCGCTCCTGAAGTTATGACCTTGTTCTGTGACATCAAAGGATTCATCCAAGAGAGGTCTGCTGATCTCAAGAGGGGTATGCTCAGTGGTAGAGGGTGTAGATGGATAATGACGTGTGGAAACTACGGGGACTATGTATTGAATAGTGGTGACAGGGGTTCAAAAATTATAAAGGAAGTTCAAGGCAAGATTGAGCAATGGAAATTAAGTTTCTATAATAAGGAGTTATAGAAATTAACAGGAAGTGGGAATTATGCCTTGAAATTAATACTATTAGAGACAAATCAAAAAGGAAAGTTCCCTCCTAGTGGGTAAACGTACCACATCATCACATATAATATACACCCCCTCCACTCTTGGTGCCAGCATAATCCTTTCAGTGTCCATAACAACTTAGCCAAGCAAAGAAAAGTCATCATCTCTCGAGCAAAGTCATCAACCATGTCACAACATACGAACCCTAGAATCACCACTAGCAATGCTGAAAATAACCCTAATGAGATTATAGAGATTGCACCCCTGCGCATGATGACCCCAGACGGATTGTTGGTAAAGAAACCCAGAAAGTTGCATGCAAGAACATCCAAAAACCTCGGCTCTGGTCAAGCTCCCACTACTACTGAATCGACTGCCCTAGATACAAAATAAGCTAGGCAAACCCACCTGAAACTCGCAAAAATGGTGGCCAGTGCTCTCAACATACACACGACATCCAGCACAAAGGGGCCTGAGCCTAAACCACATGATCAAGCCAACGTCTTGTCGGATGTCACAACACCAAAAGACTCTGCACCAAAAGAAAAGAACAAAGGTGAAAAGGCCAAACTCATAGATGAATGCACTCAGGGAATCAAAAGAACTGCAGTAGTTGACCTAGAAGACTACTCAGACAATGACCTCGTTGTTAAGCTTAATCCAGGAATAGCCAAAAGGCTAATGACAAGAAAAGGAAAAAGGGAAGCTGATCAAATTCCCCCCACACAAAAGAAGAATAAGAAGATTACTGAACAAGAAACCGCTGAAAAGAGAACTGGTACAAAGAGGCCTAAGGTTGGTCCTCCAAAGGGCTGGAGCAAAGTTGTTACCAAGAAGCAGAAAGCTAAGTCTATTTCAGAACCAGAAACAGATTCAGATGCAAATGCTGAGGTCTCAGACATGCAAACCAAGCAAAAGCCGCCTACCAGCAAATTGGTTGCAAACATTCCTGAGGTATCTACTGATAACATCATCTTTCACTATCCATCTAGTGTAAACAGATGGAAATACATGTATCACAAGAGATTAGCCATAGAAAGGGAGCTTAGTCAAAATGCTCTTGAGAACAAAGAAATCTTAGCCCTGATAAGCAATGCTGGCCTAATGAAAACAGTGACTCAGCTCTCTCAATGCTATGAAATGTTGGTGAAAGAGTTCATAGTCAATCTGGCTGGAGAAAGTGTGGATAAGATATCAAGTGAGTATGGAAAGGTATATGTGAGAGGAAAGTGCGTCAAATTTAAAGTAGCACTCATTAACAAGTACCTGGGACGACCTTATGAAGGGCTGACGAAAATACAAGCCACAGATCACCAAGTGTGTAAAGAAATCACTGCCAAACAAGTCAGACAATGGCCATCCAAAGGGAGGCTTGTAGCAAGCAAGCTAAGTATCAAATATGATATGCTTCACAAAATTGGAGCTGCCAACTGGGTGCCCACAAACCATAAGACCTCAGTGGCCACCATCCTTGGAAGGTTCATATATGCAGTGGGAACTAAGGCTCACCTCAATTATGGGGCATACATACATGAGCAAATAATGAAACACGCAGGGAGTTATAGTGTCAAGGGACCCATTGCCTTTCCTTCACTCATATGTGGTATAATATGTGATCAGCATCCCAACATTGTCAAGGAAAATGACATAGCCCGCAAGAGACAAACTCCTCTGTCTTTCAACTATAAGCTGTTTAAAGGAACTCATGTTCCTGATATTGATGTACCTTCAGCTGAGCCTTCCAAAAGGACCTCCACAGCTAGTAAAACTGAGATAGTAGAAATGCTCAAAGACACATGTAAGGAGTTGGAGACAAGGAAGATAAAACTGGAAAAATTGATCAGAACTCTGGAGCTTGAAGAGGGGACAAAATGTGCTGATAAAACCAAGAATAGTGATGACTCAGATGATGAAGTTCAGGAAGCAGAAGAAGCTGCGGGGAACTCTGAAGAAACCAGTGGTGCAAGTGAGGCAACTAGTAAAGATAAGTCAGAGGAAGAAGATACAACAGAAGACAGGGCAAGCTCTGCTGAAGAAGAGGAAGAATAGTGTGGCTGGTAGCTGAACTGCTGAAACAAGGGTGTTGTGTGTGTGAGTTATGACCATATGTAAGACTTTATAAACAAAATATGTTGTACTTAACAATCTTTTAGTCTATAATATGGTTAGTTGGATTTCAATTTGTGGATAGCAGGTACAGCAGATGGAAGAATTGGTGGATAACCAATATGAGTACCACAGGTAGTAACAGAAGCAGGTGGAAGAACAACATCTGTAGTGAGAAGTAATTGTGATATGCATATGCACCATAGTGCTTATGATATTAGTGTGCAGGTGATGCTGAGGAGATTTGTGTGTGATAACAACTGTTTGGGCTGTTACAGATATGATATGTATGACATGTATGTTAGAAATAGGACTGACATGCTGTAGGTACTAACATGGTTGATTCTAACAAGATGCTAAAGAACTCTGTGCAAGGAACAGAATGCATCCCTGCAGGGGGAGTAGCACAAATGTGTGACATCTGAAGGTCATGCTGAATGTTATAGCATCCAGTTTAAACTGGATATTGCCTAGCTGATAAGTTCATCAATTGAGGGGGAGTAACTCTGTTACTCAAACAAGCCAAGAGTGACATCTGTAGTAGAAGTCTACAGAGTGTTAAGAAAGTAAGTGCTAACTAGGCTGAAAGCCAACTATGAGGATTCTAAGAGCTCAAGAAGCAAGTGACTTATCTGCATGACATGACCATTGTTAAGTCTTCTGCTGTGTAGGAAATCTCTAATGTAAGTACATAGTGTTTTAGCCAAAAATTTGTCAAAGGGGGAGTTTGTAAATGCTCTTGATTGGCTGCATTTTGTGGCCAGATATAAGTACATATATTAATGTCATGTTTGATGTTATTACATTCATAATATGGACTGTGCAGGTTAAGTTAACTAAGCTAACTATAAGTTAAGTTGGATGTCATACTCAATAGTATGACATAGGCCGTATGACATCAAGCGGAAGTTTGTTTTTCTGGTAGCTATAACTCAGGAAACAACTCAGAAGCTCATGCTGGAATACAGGAGACATTTTAGACACCCTAGGGGAACTAAAATGTACCTGATTAAAGAGGCAAACATGAAGAATACATAAGTGAGGTTTTATGATGGATAAAACCTAATGTATGCGCCCAGGCCCAAGAACTGATCTGCTGCTACAAATACCAGGAGAGGCAATCCTAGAAGGCAGCGGTTGAAGATAGAGATGCAGAAAAATCACCATAGTGGTTTATAAGTGAAGAGGTTGTTCTTCACGTTTGTGTCTTAGGAATACTTGTAACCCAAGCAACTGTTGAGTGCATTGGTTAGGTAGTTTCTAGGTTGCGTTATACTCGAAGCTGTTAAGCAAGAGTGTTGTCCTTGATCAAAGCTTTGAAGCAAAGATCAAGGTGTGAGTGTGTAGTTGAAGTGTCTCTTCAAAATACAATTTAAATTGTAACTTGTTGTTATCACTGGTGAGTGATTGTAGGGAGTGAGTGGGTATACTCAGGTCTAGAGTGTCTCTAGGTTAAATTACCATTGGGTAGTGATTAAGTGAGGAGTGCAAACTAGAGGTTTGACTCTGAATTGATACTGCTGATAGTGAAATTTCTCCCTGGCTTGGTAGCCCCCCGATGTAAGTGTGTTGCACTGAACTGGGTCAACAACTAACTGTGTTATTTACTGCTTTGGTATTGCTGCATAATAGTAGATCTGTAGTGAATGTCACAGTGGATGTTATAACTTTTGTTAGAACATCCATCGTGGGTAGTCCAGAATTTTCAGTATATTCTTTTGTCTTTTGTAATTTCCCATGTTTGCATCTAAGGTTGAGCTTGTCTCCCTTGCTTGTAATGTTGCATTGCATCTGCATCCAGTTACTTTATATTTTACCTTCTTGATAGTTGTGCTTCTTTTTCCCTTTTGCATGTTCCCTTAGGACTCTCACTTCCTTGTTTAAGGAGTGTTGATAGACTTTAGGTTGAATCCATGCATGATAACAGTAGGGTAGATTCCCTTTTAAACTTAACATTAGGACCATATTGTATGATAATAGTAGGATGCTTGATAATTTCCCCTGTAGATTCCTCTTTCTCTTCTTACCTTCAAACAATAATAAAACATCTAATAAAGGCAAATTCGTATTGTACGCTACGAGCCTTAAGCCACTTGGGAAATGATAATTGAGCGGTCTCCTCTCAATCGTCTAGAGTGTTTAGCGTACGTCCTTTGGTCGATATGCGACGCATTCACTCCTAAGTCATAGTTTCTAGTGCAATATGAATTACAAACATTCATAAAAAACATTTCTCCGATGAAAGACTCCAAAACAAACATCAAAGTCCTTTTGCCCTTTGGGGCTCTCTTAATCAAGAAAATCTTTTCAGAAAAAGAGTGTCGTTAACTCTTAGTTCTACCACAAACAGGCTTTGTCCCTAACGGCTGGAACTATTTGTTAACCTTACTCGGGTAAAAAACACGTGAACTAGCATGTGTTCCGCTTTATCCCTGTTGCACCCCAAAATTTGCTTAACCTTTTCTTGCCTGATTTGTGTTTCATTGCATTTCATATGCATAGTTACATCATTCACATATTTCAACCATTTGCATATCATAGCATATCAAGTCATCCAATAAGGGATCAAATGCCATTTATGTCAAAAGAAGCCTATCTAGAGGTGTTCTGTGAGCCTGAGAGACCATCCAAGTCATCAGAGAAGGGTTGAAGTCATGAGAAGTTTGAGTGCCCACAGGTGGATTTCTTCTCCTAACTTGACGAATGTTGAGAATCATCAGTGAGATGAGAAGCATAGAATGTGAATTTGAGGTGTGTATGGATCTCATGGAATTCCTAGAGGGCCCTATTGAAGCTGAGACAAGTCATTGATTCAAGTACAAGAGCCACAGTTGAGGTGCAGTCAACTAGGGTTTCAGCTGGGGTCAATCCTAGGTTAATTGAGTAATTGAAGAGCATCAAAGCCTACTTTGAGGTCATGGGATTCATGGATTGGTATTTTGATCCATTTGTGGTGTTGTGCCAAGGTTGAGCAAAGAAGAATCAAGGATGTGGGAAGTTGCTAAATTAGGGTTTCAGTGTAAAATCCCCTGTTTAGTGCCTAACTTCAAAGCCACATAAGTCAAAATACAAGTTTCAAATGGATCTTTGGCCAACATGAAACTTGTAGAGAATCTCAATACCTTTAATTTTAGTACTAGAAGTCCTCAAGGGGATTTATATAACTCAAGTTATGGTCTTTGCAAATTACAAGTCACCAGAGGACACTGAAATTTATTTGTGAAAGTCACTTGACTTCCAAGCAACTTTTTCCCCTTAAGGAGTTTTCAAATGGATTCTTGGAAAACATAAGAGTTGTAGGTCTTGATCTTAGATTTAATTTGAGTACTAGAATTCCTCAATAAGATTTGTGGAACTCAAGTTATGATCTTGGCAATCCATGGGTATTTTGGGAAAGTTGAATTATAGGTCATTTTCAAGAATGTGCCAAAATCTCCATCTTCCACTCCTCAAATGAAAAATTGTTCAACATGAGATGTGCTTAAAATGATGTTTTTAGGTTAGATAAGGATTCATGGTGGTTTGAAGTGGATTATTTCACAAAGTGTTTCAAAATGGCCTAAAAAGAGGGATTTTTCAAATGATTCAAAGGAGGGAAATTGGGATTTTTGAATTATAAGTCATAAACATGTCATGTGGGTAGTCATTTTGACCAGGAATTGCATTTTAGAGACATTGGTATTGGCACAATTTTGAGATGAGCCATAATTTCATGACTTGCTTTGTAAAGTGATTACTTCATTTACAAGTTACAATTCCAAAACAAGAATCAGGGTATTTCAGGTTGAGATAGCTATCCAAACATACTCCATGATCAATTTGTAGTTGGTTAGAACATTCTAGAGCAAGTTGAGAGCTCAGAATCGTGACTGTCACATTGGATTTTCAAGAGAAAATCAGAAACTTTGGATCACTGAATTGGGCCTGAATTGGATTGGAAAAGCTCACAAACACTTCATATTTAAGTTCTAGAATGAGTTCAGATTTGTTTTGGTGCTGATTTCGTGGAGGAGAGGGAGATAGCAAGTTGAGTTTCAAGAGCTTCAACTGAAAACGGTTTCTGAGTTTGGATCAAAATCAAGCCAAATTGAAGGTTGGAAAAGCTTCCTCTTGCTTCACTGATCGTGTCTGAGGAGTTGTGGAGTTTGAATCCATCATCTTCTACCTCTGTTGATTCAGTTTTCTCAGGTATGTAACTCTCTAGTTTCCTCATGATCTAGGCTGAACTAGGTAGATTCTCGCATGTGGTTAGGGTTTAGATGGAACCTAGGTCGTTTCTGGATAGAAATTTGATCAGTTAGAGACATTCCAAGATGACATGTGATTTCTGTTTGAGCACGAATTGAGTTGATCCTAAGGTTATGAACTGATTTGGATAGATCATTATGATGTACAAAACATGAGGATCATTCCTATGGTTTTAGATTGGAGTTTAGTGATGATCATTCTTGTGGTGGCATTTCTCTTTGCCTTCGAATTTCAAAACCTAGGAAGATCTAGATCAAATTGAGGTGATATTCGTGATCCTGGTGATTTTCTGGTCAAGATTGATATAACCTTTGTTTCGTTTGGCCACCTGAGTTTGGAACCTCACCGGAGAAGACGGTGTTTTCCACCGTGAACCACCGTCTGAGAATTGCCTCAGGTCACCTGAGTTTTGGGGAAGACGAAGCCTGAAGCGTTGGATCAGGTTGACTCATTGACTTGGAAGCATGATCGTGTGGATATGATTCAAACTCAGCTTTCCCTCTTTAACCAAATACGTTGCGTTTCATTAATCCCAGTCAGCGTGTGACTGGGATGCCATCTGGACCCTCACGTGGGTAGCCTCAGGGCTCTTGGATTTGATTACCCAGTCTTATGATCCTACGCTCCCTAGTTTATTCAGCATTTTATTTTCTTTTTATTCTTTTTGGATTTATTTTAATTCATTTGATTTCTAAAATCCATATTAAATCCAATATTGATCCAAAAAATATTTTAAAAATATCTCCATGATCTTGGATTTAATTGTGATTTTCTGAAATCAAGAAATCTCATTTCCTCCCACTTTTTCAATTTAATTTGATTTTCTCCATTTTATTATTTTCTTTAATTTTGTATATTTGCTACATGTTTTTGCTGATTTTAGTGTGAATAATTGGTGATGAATTTTGAGCTGATTCATTTTGGGCTAGATAGCTTAGATATGCATGTACCCATAGTAATTTTCTCATATTTTTGTGAGAGAAGTTTAGGCTAGTTTGAGCATTGGACATTAGAGGGTTTAGAATTAGGGTTTTATGTTGATACCTTTAGGTTTAGGGCATAGTTTTAGGTCCAAATAAATGGTTAATCCCCTGGTTTTTTGTATGAGAGGTTCATAAGAGGTTTAGGAACCCTTAGTAATTTTTGTAGGATTTTATAATCACTTTTGGTATTTTAAGTAGAATTAGTTTTAAGACTAACTTCTAGGTGTTTCTGGTGAACTAATTTGGCTAGTTTAATTCAATAGTTTCCCTTAGACCAGGGTGGTGTTGCTTTTGAGCTTGGATGATCATGAAGACCAATTTAAGGTGCTTTGGAGAGCTTGAAGGAGCTTGGATGTGAAGATTCTCTCATCTTGGGGATGCTTGTCAGGAGCTTAGGGAAACTAGGGTTTTAGGAAGAGCATTAAACTAGTTTTGTTTCTTTCTTCAAACATGGAGTATCTTGTCCATCTCCATTCTATCCAATGACATAAAGTCCTCCTTGGGAAGCTCCATCCCTCCTTAGGAGGGATGAGTGGTATGCCCAAGTGAGTAGAACTTTGAGGATACCTTTCATTTGCAATGTTGAGTTCTCAGTGACTTCCCTTGGTTGTCGTTGAGCCTCTTAACATTTCACCTTGATCTTGTTGGTTTGATTATCCCTTGGAGGTGCTTGTTGAAGCTTGGTAAAGAGAAAGTTTTGTGCTTGTTGAAGCTTGGTGAGGATGGAGTCAGTAGCTTGTTGAAGCTAGGGTTTTGCTGCTTGTTGAAGTTGAAGTCAGTAGTTTGTTGAAGCTAGGGTTTTGCTGTTTGTTGAAGTTGAAGTCAGGAGCTTGTTGAAGCTGGTTACTGGTTGGGGTTTGAGCTTGCTTAAGCTGGGAGCTTGTTGTAGCCTGGTGCTTGTTGAAGATTGAAAGTTCATGGAAGCTTGAAGATGGGAGTTATTCATGAAGATGAAGGTTGTTGCTGTCAACTTTTTGCTGGTTAATCATCTGTTGCTGTCAGAGCTACTGTTTGCTGTAGGAGTGTGGTGCTGCTGCTTGGGTTGCCTCCTCTGCTTTTGGGTTTTCTTTTCTGTATTGTTTGTTGGCTTGTGTAGCTTGCCCCCTATGTTTGAGGTGAATGTTGATTCACTTTTCCTATTGTTTTCCCAGGTTCGAGGTTGAGTGGGACTCCCTTGCCTCATTTGTATTGCTGCATTGCATGCATTTTACTGTATTTGCTTGCTTTCTTTTCTGTTTATCCCCTAGGATCTTCGATTTCCTCTGTGCAGGAGAGAATTATGACAGACATTAGGATTCTTATCCATGCATGACAACATTAGGTTAGTTTTATTCCTTTTCAACCCTAGGCTTTTTTAGAGCTTCTTTCTTTTATCATCTTAAAACAACTCAAAAACACAGTAATAAGGTTAATCGATGTCGTACGTTACGAGCCTTAAGCTATTTGAGTAAAGGTTGCTGGAGGGTCACTCTTCAGTAATTTGACTGCTTAGTGTGGTACCCTTAGGGTGACATGCGACGTAGTCACTCTCAAATCATAGTCTCTAGTGCGTTAGAGATTGCAAACAAACAAAAAAAACACTTCTTTCGTAAAAGATTCAAAACAAACATCAAAGTGTCATTTTTGTCCGCTTGGACTCTTAATCAAGAAAAACCCTTTCATAAGGTAAAAAAAACAGTCAGACAAGCTTGTGTCTTCCGTAGCCCAAACTACGTTTGCTCTGATCTTTCATGCTGTATGAAAGTACGTAGGCATAGGATGTCATATCCTAGCGAGCAACCTTCCCCTCCTTTCCCGTAGGTAGGCGAACTACGTTGACTCTGATTTCTCATTCCAGACGGGAATACGTAGGCATAAAGTGCGATACTTTACCGAGTCATTTTCTTTTCTTTTTAACCCAGACCTGTAGAGTAGACAGAATAACAATCCGTACTAGAAAACAAGCGTGGATCCCGTCGAGTACGGCGGACGTGAGGGGTGCTAATACCTTCCCCTTGCGTAATCGACTCCCGAATCCAGGAATTTGGTTGCGATGACCATTCCTTTCCCGTCTTTGCGGTAGGTTTACTTCGAGCGTTTCCTTTCCCTCCTTTGGGATAAATAACGCACGGTGGCGAATCTTCTGTCATAGCTGGCGCCGATTTTCGTAGTAGCGACAATCCCGAACTAAGTTCGCTCTGATCTCTCATGCCTATTGAGAGTACGTAGGCACAAGACGCGATGTCTTGGCGAGCAACCTTCCCCCTTCACCCGTAGTTAGCCGAACTACGTTGACTCTGACTTTCCCATTGCACGAAGGAATACGTAGGCCCAGAGCAGCGACACTATGTCGAGTCATTTTTTCTCCTTTTTCTTTTCGTTTGAACAAGACCATTAGTTAGATAGATAAAAAAACCCTTTTAGATAAACAAATAAGCGTGGATCCCGTTGAGTACAACAGACGTGAGGGGTGCTAATACCTCCCCCTTGCGTAACCGAATCCCGAACCCGAGATTTGGTTGCGATGACCGATCTTATCCCTTTTCGCTAGGTTTTTCCTGATCGTTTCCTTTCCCTCCTTTGGGATAAATAACGATAGGTGGCGACTCTTCTGTCTTTGTCGGCACCCTTTTTTCGCAGTAGCGACAACTGGCGACTCTACTGGGGATCTGCGATGGTTCTCTGTGCGAGTCAATCCTAGCGCTTGTTTGTTTATCTTTTGAGTTTTGTACATACATGTTGTACGTTATCTGCTTCCGCACTTTATTTTCCCGCATTTTATTTTCATCATTATATTATTATTATTGTGTTGTTGTGGAAGGGGACTGATTCTGATGAGTGATAAGTCAGACCCAGGCTTGAGTACAAACATAGCACCAGAAGTGGATTAGTGGTCGACTTGCTTGCTTTGCTCGCACCAGTTCCCATGTAATCCATACTCAGACGAGATTGTCTTTGATGATTTCCTTACCGGTCCTTTGGACTTGAGAGGATTTTGGATCTAAGGATTGTCGACTCTGGGACCGACCATTTGTGACTCAACTAAGTGAGGCCTCTTCGGGAGAGGATGATGCCAAACCAGAAATGGTGAGCGTATCATCATTTCTCGAAAGTCTGTGACGCTGATGAACGCATAGGACGCCGAACCTTATCAGTCGATAGGTCCATACCTGTGAGAGGGATTGGGTTGTGCAGGAAAATTTGACCTCCAGTCTACCCAGTTTCTTGACAGTATGAATCAGTGGTATTGTTATCAAGGGTCCTTATCTTTAGAACAATGCTTTGTCTTTGTTGAAGCGGAATTTTGGTCCTTCTCAATCAACAGCACAACAATCTTGATCTCCTGCCACATGTTTGCATTTTTGCATTTTTTTGCGTTCTCATCCGCATTTCATTATTGTGTGTCTGTGTTGCAGGTGCATATTTCTCCCCCGATGCTAGTGGTCTTGATCCTTATTGCTGACATGGCGTCTTTGAAGAAAACAGTGGCTTACAAGCTACCAACACCTAATATCCGAGAATTACGAGGTTTGATTTCTTTAGCTGATAAAAAAGTGATGGAGGACTTCAGGAAAATCTATGGGAGACTTCTGAATATTGTGTGTAAACTTTCTACGTACGAGTTGATTGGCCTCTACGCTCTTCTGCAGTTTTATGACCCGCAGCTCAGATGCTTCGTTTTTCCAGATTATGTCCTAGCTCCAACCCTAAAAGAGTATTCTGACTTGCTAGGGGTACATTTGTTGAACCAGGTGCCTTATTACCGTGTTGATGTTGAACCTGACTTGGGTAAGTTGGTTGCTGCCCTTCATTTAGATGACTCGGATCTAAAAGGGAAGTTGTTTAGACAAATTGGAGTTTCTGGTTTCCCTTTGTCTTTCCTGGTGGAGAAGGCCCAAAAGTTTGCCAAGAATGGTTGCTGGGTTGTATTCAATGCCATCTTAGCCCTTTGCATATATGGTATCATGCTATTTCCTAGTCACTCGGATTTCATAGGTATAGATGCCTGCTACATATTTGCTTCTGGGAATCTCGTGCCCACTCTTCTCGGAGACGTTTATCATTCGATTCACAGCAAGAATGAAAACAGAAAAGGGAAGAGTGTGTCGTGTTGCGCTCCTTTGCTGTACAAATGGTTTGCCAGCCATCTTCCTAAAACGGGTCCATTTATTGATTCTGCTGAGACTTCAACATGGTCTGCACGTTTGATGGGTTTGTTTGCTAACAATATCACTTGGTTTGATAGAGACTTTCTAGGCAAAGAAATTGTGTATAGTTGCGGTGGCTTTCCTAACGTCCCCCTGGTCGGAAGGAAAGGGTGTATCAACTATAATCCATCCTTGTTGGTAAGACAATTTGGATATGCGCTAAGAGGTCCTCCTGTAGAAGAAGAGATACAGGAATCTCTGTATCTCACGGGGTTGCTTGAAGGTGACACTTTGGTTAATATAGAGAAAGCTTGGAGAAAAATTCATAGAAAGGGAAAAGTTTTGCTAGGAAAGAGCAACAACAAAGCCTTTGATCCATATGTAGCATGGATCCGAGATAGAGCCGCCAAGTTTCTGATGCCATTTCCTACAGTTGGCCCATTATATCCTTCTGTGGTCGAAGAACCAACCATAGTTGATATTCAGAAATACAACCAGGTGCTGCAAGAAAAAGAATAGTTGAAGAAAGCGAATGAGGCGATAGAGAAGGAAATTATGCAACTCCAGCACTAGAAGATTGAAGCCGGGTACTCCCGCAAGAAGCAGACTGAGTTGATAAACCATCTGGGTGCAGAGGTAACCAAGAAGACTGATGCTCGAGAGCGTCTGGGGTTGGACTTCAAAGCTGTTAATAGCGTTCTGCCACCAAGAAGCAAGACTTGGACAGGGCCTATCTGAAGATCTCCAAATTCGAGGCAATGTGGAACCTACTTTGACCAATCACAAGGAGCAGGAAGAGAAGCTGAAGCAACAAATTTCCAAACTGACGATTCAGCTTGACGCCCAACACGAAAAGATTGAGGCTGAAACATCACTCAGGTGTAATGCTGAGCACGAGTTGAAAGAAGTTAAGGCAAACCTGAAGGATTGCAAACTAAGGGACGATTCCAATACAACAAAACTAGAGGATTGCTTCGGAAAGGGAGCCTGGGAAGATTTTGTTAAAGATATCCAGAGCACCGTTAGACAAAGAGATCCGCGTATTCGAGGATTGCTTAAGAGGCCTGATCACCCCGAGACAAAGGAACTATTAGAAGATTTTTGTGCCCGCTGCCGCACTTGATTTCTTTTTGTATTTCTTTGTAGCTTTCATTCACTATTGTATTATTGACCATCACCAGGCTTGTTGGCTGAGGTCGCCCGATTATCGATTTTGTTGTACTCAGTTACTCCTGTATGCTGCCTATGTGGGCTATATATATATATATATATATATATATATATATATATATATATATATATATATATATATATATATATATATATATATATATATATATATATATATATATATATATATATATATATATATATATATATATATATATATATATATATATATATATATATATATCAGACATTGTTCATCTCCGTGATTGGCTTCTTATTCTGGCTCACTGTTATTCTGGAACTAGAATCGAGGGGAAATTTCCCCTAGGCACAGACACACGTTTGCATTTGCATATCATTTTGCATAGCAGGTACCTTGGACTTATTTATCTAACCCCTTGTGTTTTCTACACAGTTGCGTTTCAGGATCAATTGCAGACCAGTTAACCGTTACTCCACCCGAGCTAATCAACTCAGAGCTATGGAGCAGGTTCAAGCTGAAATGCAAGAATTTAGGGAGAGTATGTCCCAATTCATGGACATCATTCAAGTGGTTGCCAGTGGGCAAGAGCAACTCAGAACTCTCGTACAGCCCTTGATTGCACGCATTGATACCAATGGGGTTTTGCACGGAGGTGAAACTACCAACCCTCCTCTTGATGAGACTCCCCGGGCTGACAACTCTGGACCAACTGTGGTCGTTCCCAACACTGTGGGCAATGGGAACGCTGGAATGGGTACTGGCCATGCATGGGTGGTAATGGCACTCTCGGAGCTGCTAATGGTAACATTGGTACAAGTGGTAACAACGCTGGAGTCAATGCTGGTAACACCGAAAATTTCCATGGACCTGAAGCTGCGGGTATCGTCCATGGAAATGTTCATCAACCCTGGAATGAGGATCGTCAAGCTGGCGTATTCTCAATTAGAGGTGACGAGGCTGAGCTACCTTCTGAGGCCAGCTGGAGATTCAAAATGGTCGAGGATAAGATGAAAAGCTTTGAGAATCTGAATTCCATGGGGCTCGATATGACGAACTTGGGGTTGATCCCCGATCTCAAAATACCACCAAAATTCAAAGAGCCAGACTTTGATGAATACAAGGGCAACATATGTCCCCGTGTCCACTTAAGATCTTATTACAGGAAGATGTCGGCGTACTCCGATGACGAGAAGTTGCTGATGCACTTCTTTCAAGATAGTTTGTCATGACCTTCACTGGAATGGTACATGGTCTTGGAGCCTGCAAGTGTACGTAGCTGGAAGGATCTTGCTGAAGATTTCGTAAAGCATTACCAATACAATAGTGACCTGGATCCCAATCGGGTCCAGCTACAAAATCTGTCACAGAAGAGTGGGGAATGCTTCAAGGAATACACCTAGCGGTGGCGTGAATTGGCAGCCTGAGTTCAACCGCCTATGGTTGAACGTGAACTGGTGGATATGTTTGTGGCAACGCTGTCGGGTTTTTATTATGAAAAGCTAATCAGGAGCATGTTAGGAAGCTTCTCTGACTTAATCATCACTGGTGAGCGAGTTGAGAACGGGATTAAGCTTGGTATGATCTATGCAGGTGAGAATTCCTCAGCTGGAGGAAAGAAAGTGTTTGGAGGAAAGAAGAGAGAAGGTGAAGCCAACTCTGTGTCTTGTTCCCGAGGGAACAAAAAGCCATCACAGAACCATCAGCAACAAAGGGTCACAAGTATAACTATCCCTACTGCTCCACAACAGCAACAACCTCAGCAGCAACAACAGTCACAGCAGAACCAACAGGGGTACCGGAGGTACCAGGGAAAAGGGCCATTGGCAAATCGCCACATTGACACTCCACCCATGCCTTATGGTAAACTATTGCAGGCATTGCTTCAACTACAACTCATTCAGAAGAGAACCATGGCTCCCTTGAACGGCCACCACCACCTAGGTACGATGCGAACGCCCGCTGTGAGTTTCATTCGGGAGCACTAGGCCACTCGATCGACAACTGTAAAGCGTTCAAGCACAAGGTGCAAGACATGGTTGACAATAAGATAATAAAATTCTCCAACGATGTACCGAATGTCATACAGAACCCTATGCCTAACCACAGGGGTGCAGGGGTTAGTGCAATCACCGAAGAAGAAAACTTGAATTTGGTGAAGAATGTCGATGATTTGAGAACAACACTTAGCTTCGTCAAAGCTAAACTGCTGAACAAGGGTGTATTCCCGGGCTGTGGGGAGTTTTGTGTTGAATGTGCGAGACTATATGGATGGTTGTGATCAGCTGAAGGTAGGGATTCAGGGTCTGATGGACGAAATGGTCCTACAATTTGATCGGAAGGTTGAGAACAAATCCGGGGAAGTGATAGCCAAGCAAAAGGATGAGATTGCTACGATCACCATCCTATATAAGACCATCACCATTTATGCTCCAAGGTCGCCCACAATTACTATAACGAAAGCTGGTCCTATACCATTTGAAAGTACCAACGATGTCCCATGGAATTATGAAGCAGAGATTTACTGCAATGGGCAGAACCTGGACTTGAAAGGCCTACCTGTGGAATCTGTGGATAATATGGTTGGATCAGGAGGGATTACTCGCAGTGGAAGAATATTCTCACCGCCTGAAGTGATCACCAACAGGGCCGATAAGGGTAAAGGTAAAGCAGTCATCGAAGAGACCTCTCGGGAGGTAGAAAGAGACTTGCTGGTAAAGGATGCCGAAGAGTTCATTAGATTAATCAAGAAGAGCGACTACAAAATAGTTGACCACTTACAGCAGACGCCTTCAAAGATTTCCATATTGAATTTGTTGCTTTGCTCTGAAGCACACCGTAACGCATTGCTAAAGATCCTTAATGCTGCATATGTACCCCAAGAAATTTCTGTCAACCAGCTCGAGGGAGTGGTTGCACATGTGAATTCTGGTAATGGATTAGGGTTTACTGACTTAGAGATGACACCAAAAGGAAGGAACCATAACAGTGCATTGCATGTCTCGATAGAATACCGAGGAACTGTTATGTCTCATATGCTTGTAGACACGGGATCATCTTTGAATGTTCTTCCTAAGAAAGCCTTGATGAAGCTTGATACTAGGGGATTTATTTGTACCTCTAGTGATCTAGTGGTGAGAGCTTTTGATGGAACGCGGCGGTCCGTGTTCGGAGAAGTGACATTGCCCGTTCAAGTGGGGCCCGAAACCTTTGATGCAGTATTTTATATCATGGATATCCAACCCGCCTACAGCTGCTTGCTAGGCCGGCCCTGGATCCATTCAGCGAGAGCTGTGACCTCTACGCTGCATCAAAAGCTGAAGTATGTTGTGGGTGGCAGCATTGTTACCGTCTGCAGGGAGGAAGACATTATGGTGAGCCATTTGTCTTCTTTCAAGTATGTGGAGGTGGACGGCGAGATCCACGAAACATTATGTCAGGCATTCGAAACTGTCAAGATCAAGGATACCTCTCCTGTGGTGAGCAAAGTGCCTAAGATGACCCTCTCTTCCTTCAAGGAAGCTCAAGCAGTAGTACAGATCGGTTCAACCCAAGGCTGGGGGCAGGTGCTGGATATCCCCAACAAACAAGATAAGTTTGGCTTGGGTTACCATCCCTCTTCTTCTACTTCATCCTCTTAGAGCGCACCGCGCTACAAAGGGCCGGTGCTTTTCACAAAAGGGGGAGTGATATTTGAGCGCGTCAACGCTGTGTCCGATGGGGAAGGAGATAGAGATTGTGATATGGACTCATGGATCCAACCGTGCAAGCCAGGCCAAAGCCTCAACAATTGGTCCATCCAGGATTTCATCCAAGTGACGCGTAAAGAGTAATGCTTTGTTTTTTTTCCAATTATTGTATAACCTTATGCTCTACCCGGGGCATAACGATTTTATTATCAAGGCCTTGCTTGCTTATGCATGTACATATTATCAATCAATCAAAGGGCGTTTTCTTTGCATTCGAATTTTCTGATCTCTTTTATTCTTGTTTTATTTTTGTTTTAAAAACAATAAAATGACAATATGGTTTGTGCTGACCTGCATATCCTCTTTTTTAAACTTAACCATTTTATTGCAGGATTCACACTACAGATGACACCGATCCAGAACCTTCTATGACTCACTTCGACTTTGATTTCCCGATATATCAAGCTGAAGAAGAGATTGAGGAGGATGAAGACCTTCCGGAAGAGTTGGCTCGACTATTGAAACAAGAAGATAAGATCATTTTGCCTCACGAGGAAGTTATCGAGATTATTAATCTGGGGTATGAAGAAGTTGTCAGGAATGTCAGGATAGGGGTTGCATTACAGAGTGACATCAAGCAAAGACTGATCGAGATGCTTCGAGAGTATAGTGACATCTTTTCTTGGTCTAATGAAGATATGCCCGTGCTTGACACTGACATAGTGGTTCATCACCTGCCATTGCGCGAAGATTGTCCTCCAGTTAAGCAGAAGCTTAGAAGAACATGACCAAACATGGCCGTTAAAATCAAAGAAGAGGTCCAAAAGCAGTTGGATGCCGGATTCTTGGCCGTGGCTACTTACCCTCCATGGGTCGCCAATATAGTACCTGTACCGAAGAAGGACGGTAAGGTGAGAATGTGTGTGGATTATCGGGATTTGAATAAGGCGAGCCCTAAAGACGATTTCCCACTCCCTCATATTGATGTATTGGTCGATAATACTGCTCAATTTTCCATGTTTTCGTTCATGGATGACTTCTCCGACTATAACCAAATCAAGATGGTGCCATAAGACATGGAGAAAACCACGTTCATTACACCATGGGGGATGTTCTGCTACAAAGTAATGCCTTTTCGGTTGAAAAACACAGGGGCAACTTACCAGCGGGCGATGGTCACTTTGTTTCATGACATGATTCATCATGAGATTGAAGTCTATGTTGATGACATGATAGCAAAGTACCAAACGGAGGAGGGACATCTAGTCGATTTACTGAAGCTGTTTGAGAGGCTCAGGAAGTTCAGGTTAAGACTGAATCCTAACAAATGTACTTTCGGAGTATGGTCCGGAAAATTATTAGGGTTTATCGTAAGCGAAAAAGGCATTGAGGTTGATCCTGCAAAAATAAAAGCTATACAAGATATGCCAGCGCCAAAGACTGAAAAATAAGTTCGTGGTTTCCTAGGGAGATTGAACTACATTGCTCGGTTCATATCTCAGCTCACAGCCACATGTGAACCAATGTTCAAGCTATTGAAAAAAGATCAGGCGGTTGTCTGGAATGAGGATTGCCAGAGGGAATTCGACAAAATAAAAGAATATTTGCAAGAACCTCCAATTTTGATGCCCCCAGTCGCTGGAAGGCCTTTAATCATATATTTGACGGTTCTTGAGAATAGCATGGGTTTCATTCTCGGTCAGCACGACGAGACTGGCAGAAAGGAGCATGCCATTTATTATCTGAGTAAAAAGTTCACAGATTGTGAGTCCCGTTACTCAATGCTGGAGAAAACGTGTTGCACACTCGCGTGGGCTGCCAAACGTTTAAGACAGTATATGCTCAATCACACGACCATGTTAATTTCGAAGATGGATCCGATCAAGTATGTCTTCAAAAAGCAAGCGCTTTCAGGCAGAATTGCCAGGTGGCAAATGGTACTGACGGAGTATGATATTCAATATGTTTCCCAGAAGGCCATCAAGGGAAGTGTTTTGTCTGAGTACCTTGCCGAACAGCCTATCGAAGACTATCAGCCAATGAAATTTGAGTTTCCTGACGAGGATATCATGTTCCTTAAGATGAAGGACTGCGAAGAACCACTACCCGACGAGGGGCCAGAGAGGATTTCTCAGTGGCGATTGATATTTGATGGTGCTGTCAATTCGTACGGAAGTGGAATCGGGGCAATCATTACAACTCCTCATGGTACTCACATCCCATTCACTGCCAGATTAAAATTTCTGGTCACCAACAACGAAGTAGAATATGAGGTTTGTATCATGGGTTTAGAAGAAGCCATCGATCTGAGGATCAAAAATCTTGATGTATACGGCGATTCAGCACTTGTTGTCAATCAAATCAAAGGAGAGTGGGAGACCCATCAACCCAATCTAATTCCCTATATGAATTATGCGAGAAGGTTGTTGCTGTTCTTCGATCGAGTGGAATTCCACCATGTGCCGAGAGCAGAGAACCAGATGGCCGACGCTTCGGCAACCTTGTCCTCCATGTACAAGGTCAATTTTAGGAATGAAGCTCCCAGAATTGTCATCTCTCGTCTCGACAGACCTGCATTTGTATTTGCAATTGAGGAGGCCACCGATGGCAAGCCGTGGTTCTATGATATCCATAACTTCCTCAAGACCAAAGAGTATCTGGTGGGGGCATCGACCCAGGATAAGAAGACTCTTAGGAGGTTTTCTGGCAATTTTTACCTCAATCCGGATGGGGTCTCTACAAGAGGAATCATGATCTAATGCTACTCAGATGTATGGATGATAAGGAAGCGAGTTTGCTTATGGAAGAAGTCCATGAGGGAACATTTGGTACGCACGCCGGTGGACATGCCATGACTCGGAAGATATTACGAGCAGGGTATTACTGGCTAATGATGGAGTCAGATTATTTCAAACTTGCAAAGAAATGTCACAAATGCCATATTTATGCAGACAAAATCCATGTGCCGCCGTGCCCGTTGAATGTCATGTCATCCTCGTGGTCGTTTTCCATGTGGGGCATCGATGTGATCGGCAAGATCGAACCCACTGCATCTAATGGACACCGCTTCATTTTGGTAGCCATCGACTACTTCACCAAGTGGGTGGAGGCAGTGTCGTACGCTAACGTTACCAAGCAAGTAGTAGCACGGTTCATAAAGAAAGACATCATATGGAGATATGGAATTCCCGAGCGAATCATTACTGACAATGGTTCAAATTTGAACAACAAGATGATGAAGGAGTTATGCCAGAACTTCAAGATTGAACATTACAACTAATCGCCCTACCGGCCGAAGATGAACGGCGTTGTCGAAGCGGCCAACAAAAATATCAAAAAGATAGTGCAAAAGATGGTTGTCACATACAAAGATTGGCATGAGATGTTGCCTTTTGCTCTGCACGGTTATCGTACGACGGTACGCACATCAACTGGGGCAACTTCTTTCTCACTAGTATACGGTATGGAAGCTGTCCTACCGATGGAGGTCGAGATTCCTTCTTTAAGAGTTCTGGTCGACGTGAAACTCAATGAGGCAGAATGGATAAAGAATAGTCTGAATCAGCTGAGCCTGATGGATGAAAAGAGGTTAGCCTCCATTGCATACGGTCGGTTGTATCAGAGTCGCATGAAGAAAGCTTATGATAAGAAGGTGCGCCCTCGAAGCTTTCAGACGGGCGATCTTTTGATGAAAAAGATTCTCCCACCACACTCCGATCATAGGGGCAAATGGACTCCCAACTACGAAGGTCCATATGTCGTTAGGAAGGTCTTCTCGGGAGGAGCCTTGCTGTTATCCACAATGGATGGCGAAGATTTTGCATCCCCTGTGAACGCGGACGCAGTTAAAAAATACTTTGCTTAAAATGACCCGCTGGAAAGAAAAAAGAATATCCAGGAAAAAATGGGGCATCCCGGCGGACCAGAAAAATAAAAGGTTCGGGCAAAAGTTAGGGATATAAATGAAAAAAATGTACACCCGCAAAGTCGAAAACCTGAAAAGGCGGCTTTGACAAAAAGGGTATCCCGGTGAATCGAAAACTCGAAAGGGTGGTTTAGGCAAAAGTTAGGGATTAAAAAAGTGAATGACTACGGTCCACATGTGAACTTTCATTGCTTAGTGGTTTGGGGAGACCTGAGGGCCGTTTATCCAAATCAATCTCTTCTGAAGACGAAGCGTCGAAGAAGTATCGAAGTCGAGTGGGTCATAGAGGGATCAACTCATGGTGTTCGTCTACACCGCATTGCCGACATTTGTGTACATATTGTTGTATATTTATGTATATACTTGCGCAACTTCCTCATTTCAGGAGCTTGCATCTATTGTAAAACATTTTGCCTATTAACAGGCTCGTTTATCAATAAACATATACTATTCAGTATTATGTTTGCTTGGTGTTTGTTTTAGCTTTTATCTGTTTTTTTTTGCAAAAAACGCTCGATGTTTTTGTTAAAATGTGCATACATAAACTTGCTGGCTGTTGCACCCCAAAATTTGCCTAACTTTTTTTTACATAGCTTGTGTTTCATTACATTCATATTAGCATAATCATCTGCATTGCGTTGACATGTGTGGAGGAGATCAAGAGGTATGAATACCAACAAAAGGACTACACAAGGCTATGAAGCTATCTAAGAGGTTTATTCAAGTATTCAAGGGTTGATATCCTCATCAATGAAGTTATAGATTCTCAGAGAAAGTGGTTGAAGCCAAGCGTGTATATCTCCTAACTTGAGGGCTATGGGAAGATATCCAGATGATTCTAAATCCATGAAGTTGGACTTGAAGCCTTGATAGAGCTCATGAGAGGTATTGGAAGTCATTTTGAAGCCTAGACAGGTCATTATGCAAAGGATAAGGAGTTTCAACCAAGATTGGTGCAATTAGGGTTTTCATCTGGTCAACCCTAGGTTAACTGATGATTTGAAGAAGGTTGAGACCTAATTCCAAGACCATGTGATCATGGATTGATGTATTAAGATGCCCAAGGGATGATTCCAATATCAACTCATCATGAATAAAGAGTGTGAGGAGTTCCTAGGCTAGGGTTGCTATGCTTGACAGTGTAAAATCCCCTGGTTGGTGCCTAACTTCAAGACCACATAACTCAAGATGTGATTTTCATCTCACCTTTACCCCAACATGATTGTTGTATAGCATGATCATAGCTTTAATTTGAGTACTAGAAGTCCTTTATAGGGTTTATAGAACTCAAGTTATGAGCTAGACAAGTTACAGGTCATCAGAGGAATGTGAATTTGGAGCTTGAAAGTCAACCAACTTGCATGAAACGTTTGCCCTAGAGAGATGATTCTCATGAACTTTGGGAAAACATGAATGTTGTTCCTTATCTTCTTAGCTTTCTAAAAATTACTAGAAGTCCATGATTGGATTCTTAGAACTCAAGATATGCCTATGACAAGTCAAAGGTATTTTGGGAATTTGTGATTATAGGACATTTTGATTATGGGTCAAGTTTACCATCTTACATACCTCAAATGGAATTTTGTCCAACTTGAAAGTTGTTCAAAATGATGTTATTTGTCCAACCATGACCCAATAATCCATTGATATGGGTTAGAATGAGAAATGTGTGAAGGAAAATTCATGAATGAATCATTAAAGGAAGCTTGAAAAGGGACAATTCAAATCAATTCATTTTTGAACCAAAGCATGTCATATTTGTGCTTGTTTTGAGTGCAAATAATGTTTTAAGAACATTGGATAAATTACAAATCAAGTTTGAAGCCATTTACATGTGGAAATTCATGGTTTCTTCATCTTTAAGCAACATAATGGAAATCCACCATCCATTCATTTCCAAGGCCTCAATCCTATCCACACATCTTCCTCACATCATAAGGAACCAGAATGAATCAGTTAGCAAGCTTGATAGCTTGGTTTTGATGAGTTTCACAAAGCTCCATAACCAAAAATTTGGATTTTGAATTGGGTTGACATAAGCTTCAAATGGGCTTCAAATCACTCTAGGTCCATTGCATATAACATTTTGGATGATTCCTAACTGCCATAACAGATTTTGGTGGAAGATAACAGAAAATGGAGTGAAGGAAAAGGGGAGAAACATGGAAAATTGATTTTGAAGATAAAGCCAGTTTTAGTCCAAATCACCATTGCAAAAAGCTTCAGTGAGGTTCATTGATGGACTCTGGACGATTTTCTTGAAGCTTCATCCACAATTCAAGTCTCCATTGAAGCTCAAAACCAGGTTTCTATCTTTCATCCATACGTGTCGCTATTGCGAAAATCGGCGCCGGCTATGACAGAAGAGTCGCCACCGTGCGTTATTTATCCCACAAAAGGGAAAGGAAACACTCAGAGTATACCTAACGCAAAGAGGGAAAGGAATGGTCATCGCAACCAAATCCTGGATTCGGGAGTCGGTTACTGTCACACCCTAAATTTGTCCTACCCCTTTTGTAAATATTTTCGCATTATTGTTTCATGCCGTTTAGACACGTGTCCACCTGAAATTGGGCATTTTTCAAATTTATCCTTTTTCGCCCAATAAAGATGTGACACATGGCCTAAGGTTTCTTTTGTGAATATTAATTATTTTTTTTTAGTTTCCTAAGTTTTTTTAAAAAAAATGTTACTACTAATAATTTTTAAGTAATTAATATTGTTTTATTCTTTTAGTTTGTTTTATAAATTATTAATATTTATTTGTTTATTAGTATTTAGTTATTAACTGTTTTATTATTAATATTGTAATTATTAGGTTAATTTATCAGTAATTGTTTTATTAATATTATAATTAATTTTGAGTTAAAAAAATTGAAAAAAGAATCAGATTTGGTTTAACCCGCCCATTTATTGGAGGCCCAAAGAGGAGGGTCACACAGTTCACCATATTTATAAAAAGGGAGAATAGAAACCCTAATTGGGAGGAGATTCATTGTTCATACCCTTTCCATTTCTCTCAGAATCTGCCACTAACCCTACACAGAAAAACCCTAAAAAAGTCTCTCTCACGGAGCTCAAACGGCGCCGCACCTTTACCATCCCTCAATCGAAACATTCCTCTCTCCCAAATCGCTACCGTCGCCGAACTTTCCTCTCCATCATCACCACCATCATCGTCACTTTTCCTCATCCCTCACTGATAACCGTTATCCCTCTTCTTCAATCGCCGATTTTCGTTATCAAGCAATCATCCAGAAAAGCTCCGAGCAGGTTTGACGTTTCCGGAGAGGGTAGCTCCAAACGGGTTTGACATTCAACGGCCTCACATCAATGTCGATGGGCGAGTTACAACGGCAACAACAGTGGCTTGCAGATCGAACGAGTTGTTATGATTTCAATAACTCAGTTTCCCTTCTCTACAACAGTATCTCGGTAGCATGAGATGATTGTTTTTGTATGCATCAGAATGATGGTACTGGTTAGTTATTTTGAATAGCTTGCCACTGTTGATTGATGTTTCGCGGCATTGATTGTTGAGGAATGTTGTTTTCATTATATTGTGATTTCTGAATATTCTCATTGTGTAGAAGACAGGTCCTAAATCATGGCAGTAGCCTCGGCATGAGGTTTCGGTTATGTTGTTTTTTGAGTTGTTAGTTGCCTTGGTATTAGCTTGATAACAGGTCCTTAGTCTTTCTGTTTTCATAAAATTATGTGGTTGTCTGTGACTGGTTTGTATGCAGGTTACGGTATTACCGAGTTTCAAATTATGCGATAATAAAGAAATGGCGACAATGAGCAGTTGACATAGCGTAATCAGTCAGTGATTCAAGAGTTAGGACCGATTTGGTTTTGGCCGCAACGCCGACAACCACTACGCACTCATTGCTGAGGATTTTGGTTCGATGGTTACCGTAAAATTAACATCGATGGAAGCATTGATAACTTGGTTGAAGGCAGTATCAAGCGCAACTCGGCAATTTTGTTGTGTCTTTTGGTTGGGGTTTTTTTTTTCATTTTTTCTGCCTATGCTTGATTTTTGCTGGTTTTATGCTCTCATTGTCCATAATGTTTTCGATGCCGCCTTATTGCTTTGAGCTGTTTTGTGTGGTTTCAACTAAGATTGATTATGTTGGGTTAGTTTGTAAATATTGTTGAAGAAGCATTATTATGTTATTGTTATTTTGATTTTGCTATTTTGATGCCGGTAGACGTGTCGATGTTCATAAGCACACTGCTCTTTCCCATACGAATTCAGTGCGTAAATTTCAAGTTCAGATCAAAAAACATATTGCTGAGATTTTATTATGAGTTTTGTTTACGGTTTCTTGGTTAATAATAGAGCGATTTCTTTTAACTTCTTTGAGAATTTGTTGAATAAATATATAAACCAGAATCCACTGCTATGTAGCTAATGAATAATATGGATAGAAAACAGGCAGATGTGTTTGGATAAAAATCACACGGTTTCACTTGTATCCATATGGATTCAATATCCTTTTTACTGTTGCTTTTGTAATGTTTTCTCTAAAAAACTTTGAAATACTTTTGATATGTTGAAATAGTATTTGTTACTTAGATTTGAATGTTAACTAAGATTATATTGGTCTACTGTCATGTGGGTTATTAGTGTGTATGAATCTGTACTCCTTATTAACTTTTGTATATTCAAATAGCATTATAAGTAGTTTGTAAATATTTTATCCTATTTTATAGTAAGAAAATTGGTTCCTTAAAGTCTTGATTAAAATTCTAGACGGCTGGTGTTTGTTAATAAATAAATGTGCTTTTATTTTGACATTATTTGATGCTCCTTCCTTTTAGAATTAATTTATGGAAAGTTTTGTGAAGTGGTTAAAATATTATATTGCATTATAGGGACCTTGTTTTCTCTTAATTTAAGTTTAGTATTGGGCTATAGGCCTATTAGCCATAAGGTTTTTTTCTTCTGTCTATTTTGATATAATCTTGTTTGCTTATAGTAAGTATAAATATAATTAAGGTTACTTTTTTATTCAATCTTTTACATATTTTTAAGACAATTCAAAAGATAGATTCATGGATTATTTTCAAACTTTATTTCCAAAAATTGACATTTATTATTTTTCTTAATCCTATTTCAATATATTTTTTCAACACTAAAATTACTTTCTAATCAAAATCACGAAAAAATTAAATCTTTAAAGTCTAGCACTTCTTGGATTTTTGGACGATTATTATTGAGGTGTACACCTTAAATAATATATTGTTCGACTTTTTGTTTTTTTTTTCAAAATATATTCTTTCGGACAACGAAATATCATAGGAATCTAGCATTCTGTGTGATATTTCTGTTGTTCATCCAAATATTTTGCAAATGAAAAAGGTGTTGTCGAGATCTACCATCTCGATAATACTCCGATTAATTGGTTGTGAGGCCAACGTCTCATTTATCAAATAATTATCACTTCTCCTAAATTATTTTCAAATTCAATTTCGTATTCTTACCTCACACGCACAAATTCTTTTCATACCTCATTTCGCTTCAAAGCATTTTCAAAACACCTTTCTCAATTAAAACTTCGAAAGAAGGAAGTTCTTGGAATCTAGCGTTCCTTGAATTTCCGAGTAAATAATTCTCGAGGCACGCTCTTGAGTTATTATTCACTCAACCTTTCAGCTTTTTCAAAACATCTTTCTTGATTAAAACTTCGAAAGAAGGAAGTTCTTGGAATCTAGCATTCCTTGAATTTCCGAGTAAATAATTCTCGAGGCACGCTCTTGAGTTGTTATTCACTTAACCTTTCGACTTTTTTCAAACTCAAATCATTTTCAAACATTCTCCTAAGTCGAATGCTCGTACTCATTCGCAACCCACATTTCGCACACACCTCACGATTCACCGTGGTTTCGATATTAGGGGCACCCTTAGGGACTAATATCGTTTCTCACCTCCTAACCCTTGACACGTCGTCAAGTCGGTTCCATCTTCAATCAAATCCTCGACACGTCGTCGAGCCACTTCAAAACAACTTCCTTTTGCCTCACATTCCATGAATTCTTGAGTGACAAGCTCTTAAGGTGAATTCTTGAGTGACAACTTCCATGAATTCTTGAGTTCTTGGGATCTCGCATTCCTTGAATTCTTGAGTGACAAGCTCTTAAGGCACGCTCTTGGGTTGCTTGTCAGTCACTCTTTCGTCTCAAACTCAACTTCAACCCTTTTTCAAACCTTGTCTTTTCGTGGTTGTTACCACGAACTACGACTGCTCTGATTCTTCATTCTCGTCTGAATGTAAGATACATAGGCACAAGATTGCGATGATCTTGGCGAGCTACCTCCCCTCCATCTCTCAGTTAACCTTGTCTTTTTGTGGTTGTTACCACGAACTACGACTGCTCTGATTCTTTATTCATTCTTGAATATAAGATACGTAGGCATAAGGGCCCCAATCCTTGGCGAGCACACTTCTATCTTCCTCCATTATTCCTTCCGTTTTCCCCCATCCTTTCCCGTAGTCGAACTACGACGCTCTGATTTCTCATTCTCGTCCGAATGAGCATACGTAGGCACAAGGGCCCCAATCCTTGGCGAGCACCCTATCCTCTAACCACCCATCTCTCCTTTGCGTTTTTAACTTTTTACCCTACCAATTTTACCTTTAACAACGAGAAGAAAACAAATAAACCTAAACAACACTCCCCATATTTACCTTAAGAGGTTCCCGTTGAGTACAACGGACGTGAGGGGTGCTAATACCTTCCCCTCGCGTAACCGACTCCCGAACCCGGAACATGGTTGCGACAGCCCTGTTCCTATCCCCTTCGTTTTTAAGAGGTTTTCTCGATATTTTCCTCTCCCGTTTATTTTGGAAAAATAAAGTTCGGTGGCGACTCTGTCAAACCGCATTTCCGCGCCTTTCGCGCGAGGGTCGTTTCTTCGAAATGTCTCCGTGATTTTTCGAGGTGCGACAGCTGCCGACTCTGCTGGGGAATTTTGCTCCATGCAAAGAGAGAGTCGAGCCTATCTTTTGGTTTGTGAGGAGTGTTTGTTTTTATTTGTTCTTCTTGTTTATGTATCTGTTCTCTTGAGGATTTTATTTGTGCTTGTTATCTTGGTTGTCTGTTGGTTCTCGGGATGACATCATGAGTAAAGCTCTACGCCCGAGTTTTGGTAAAAGCAGAGAGAACACATAGTTTAGAATTGGTAGTCGAGTAGTGTTAGTCTCCGAGGAATTTCTCCTTATGGGCCTAGCATGAAAGCTCCTCCAGAGGAGATCTATTCGTAGATCTTGTTGTAACACAGCTAGCCTGTTGCACGATTTGATTCATGAAGGGTCCATGATTCTGGGAACCTTTTTTAGCACCAGTTCCAATAATGGTGGTCGTGTATTGTTAGTCTCCAAGGACTCGCTCCTTGTGAGCCTAGCATGAGGACTCCTCTCAGGAGAGACCTTATCGTCATTATCGTCGTAATACAGCCAGCCTGTTGCGTAACGCTAATACGACTAGCATCCGTGATCCTGAGAACCAAACATAGAAACCATCCCGTGAGCGGGTTTATGGGTAGAGTGTTTAGATCTTCCCGTATAGGGTCTACCTGTCAATTTTTCTTTGAGCAGGAATTATGGTTATCTACCTGTTACAATTATCAGCTTCAGAGTTGTTTGAACTATGTGATCCTGGATCTTGTACCTTGCATTGTATCTCATATGTTGTGCATTTTTCATTTCCAATCCTTCAGCAAAATCTTATGTCTCCTTCCTTCCTCTCCAGTAAATCAAGCTGATTCCTCGACACCAGTACGCGACTAGAGCCAATACAAGACGAATGATGGAGCAGATTCAACAAGAGCAAGCTGCCTTCAGGGAAGAGTTGGACTCCATCAAAAGAAAGATTGACCAGATCCTGGAAGCCATCCTCACGGCCAGAAGAGAGGAAGAACAACGTGAAGCTGCTGCTGTCGTCAACAACAATGGTCAGGCGCAAGTGTCTACCCCAAGGCTCTAAGCTCCAGTCCCTAACCCTTATGGAATGCCAATGAATTTCACTACCGCAGCGGAATGGACCACTTCTCAGCCAATCCCAGCGCCTGGAGTTACTGTTGGGGCTATCCCGCAAGCCCAACCAACTATGGTTCAGATCCTCGTTCCTCATAATGAAGATAATATGGTGGATCAGTATGACGATGTGCAAAACTATCATGCTGCTATTCCCATTGCTAGTCCTGTTGCTGCTCAGGATTCAGAAGCTATGAAGATGTGTCGAGAGCTAGCTGAGAAATTTCGAGTTATGGAGGGGCACAATTCAAACCCTCTCAGTGCTTTAGAAATGTGCTTGGTGCCTGATGTCGTCATCCCGCCCAAGTTCAAGGTGCCCGAATTTTCGAAGTACAAAGGTCTCAGTTGCCCAAACATTCATCTAAAGATGTACTGTCGCAAGATGGCTGCCTATGCCAGAGATGAAAAGCTCATGATTCATTGCTTCCAAGACAATTTGTCTGGGGCATCACTCGAATGGTATATGCAGCTGGAACGTAACAGTGTGCGCACTTGGGCCGAGCTAGCCGATGCATTTGTCAAGCAGTACAAATACAACACAGATCTTGCTCTGAATCGTACTCAGCTTCAGAGTATGACTCAAAAGGATAGCGAATCCTTCAAGGAGTACGTGCAATGATGGAGAGAGCTAGCCGCAAGGGTGCATCCACCTCTTGTTGACCGTGAACTGATCGACGTCTTTATGGGTACATTGCAAGGCCAATACTACGAAAAGCTGATCGGTAGTGTCTCCGCTGGATTCTCTGACTTGGTGATCATCGGTGAGAGAATTGAAGAAGGACTGAAGAGTGGAAAGATCCCAGGAGGTTCTAATAACCAGGCCAATGCTAAGAAGCCTTTCAACGGATACAAGAAGAAAGGGGGCGGAACAAATGCAATCTCTGTGCAAAAAGGGCAAGCTTCCCAACAAGCTCCCGCTCCTATGCCTTATCAAATGCCCTATTATCAGTATCTGTATGTTGCTGCTGCACAATATGCTCCAATGCCTTATCAGCCAGCTGTTCAAGCAGTGCAAGCTCAGATGCCACAGCAACAGGCTCCTCAGCAACAAGCCTACAACCAACAAGGATATCAGTATCCTCCTCAGCAACAGCAGATGCAAGCTGCTCAACAACAACAAGGTGCTCGCCAACAGCGTCAGCAGAGGACATGGAAGCCAGATAGAGTCTTTGATCGCCTACCAATGACATATGCTAGTATCTTTGCTCAGTTTATGGAGAAAAAGGCTATTGTTCCAAGAGATTTGGCTCCCCCAACTATCATTCCTGCCGACTACGATGCAAATGCTCATTGTGAGTTTCATAAGGGCGCTCCAGGTCACACCATTGAGGACTGCAGGGCTTTCAAGCACAAGATCCAAGACATGATCGACAAGGACGCTATCAACTTCAATGGGAAGTCTCCAAATTTCATCAACAATCCAATGCCGCCGAACAAATAGTGTTATTCAGATCAAATCCAGTCAAGTCAAAGTTCATCCCGGAAGAAGGTTGTCATACTGCCATTTCATATTTCGCATTTCTTATGTTTTGTCTTTGTTTGTTTAAGTATTGTATGCTTTGAACAATTGTCATTCGTATTCGGTTTCCATTAATGTATTGTTTATGCATCTTTTGAATTAGTTATGTCGTATTCACTCATTTTCACTTATCACCGACACATATTCATTTCATACTATCCACTATTGTTTAGCATGATTTGAGGGAGGATGATGAAAACGAGATACCCATAATTGCAAACCGTATCCTTTCAGACAAAATCTCATCAATGATATACAGGCATTGTTTCAATTCCCCCAAACGCCAGAGATATAAGGAGATAATCCCTAGTAAACCACTTTGAGCATAGAAGTAGTAGTTTCCTTCGGATATTCAAACCCTTTATACTCAACCTGGGGCAGGGTAGTGTTCAGTTAATCCAACTTTGCACTCGAATCAACAAAGCAAAACCCAGAAGACGGTTGTTCATCAAAGACCCATGACATGGCAGTCACAACCTTCCAACAAAATCCAAAAAATTAAAAGCCTGCTAAGTTAAACACCTTAGAGGGGACTTAGGCAAAATCAAGCAATCCCGATGGATCTGACAAGCAAAATCAATCCATGCAAAAGTTAGGGATCAACAAAAACAAAAAGAGGACCCCGAAACTCTCAACAAAAACAAAATAAGATTCAGTGGTCAGCCAATCGAGAGGGTCACTGATATCTAGCAAAATAAGGTGACTGTCATTTCGAGCATACCTTGAACCATCAAGCTTACACCGTCGAGACAAGTGTAGGATTAACTGAGCGTAGGACTGGAGATCATTAAGAAGAAGGGGTGGGTACAAATCATACTTTGAGCCTAACATCCTTTGTTTCATAACCGTAAACCAGGCCACGTTACAACCCTCGAAAGACCTAATTGAGGCGAGGTTTATTCTGAAAGCATACTTTCACAAGGTTGCGTAACCTGACTCCTCACATGATTGCTAATCACCAGCATTGGTGTCATTATCCTTGCAATATCTTTTACACCAATCAAACAGTACAACATTTGGGCTAACAGTCCATTCGTCTCAATATCACGACACTTCAATAAAACACACTTTTTCAAATCTCGCATCGAACTTTGCATTAATATTACCATTTTTGAATGTACAATTTTATTTGCAAATCAGTGCTAGGTATTCAAAGACACTCCAGCAAGGGGCAATCGAAGAGGAATTTGACTTTCAGTGGCGCACACGAGGCAAGATTATTTCAAAGCCCACAGGCTGGGGCAAATCATTCAACAGCTCGTGCATGGGCATATCATTACCATATTCGGACTGGGGCAAGACCAATCACCCAAATAATCAAGCAGAGTTGCATCCTTCTCTGAAGCAAATTCACAAATTACCAAGTACCCAGACTTGGGGCATCCAGAGCATCTTCTGCTTTAATCATGGCATCTTCAACAAACTGCGTGTCGAGGCAGTCAATCCCTCCCACCACCCAAAGTCCAATCCGCATTGGCAACTACCAAAAGTCCACCACGCTGGCCTCTCCACCTGCATTTCCAATTACCCGTCTGCGTCATGTGTATCATAAGCATCGCATTCAACATCATAAGCATCTTGCATCATATGCATACCCAATCATATCATACTTCCCCAGCTCTTACATCTCTGTGCGTTCGTATTTGCATTTGCACTTCCATTCGTTATGGAATATCATTTACATCCAGCATTAGCATATGCAAGTCAAGGTCCAGGATCAATCTCGAAGATTTCCAAGACTACCATCAGCCCAGTCAGGGGCATCTTCCGCAAGACCGTGGATTTCTCCCACGAATTTCAAGAACTTCAAAGCAATCTTCAGCCCAGTCAAGGGAATCGTTTTCAAGACCATGGGTAGTTCCCATGACGTATTTCAATCTCGTGGTTGAGCAAATCTTCAAATCAACATACAGCCCAACCAGTGGCATATCATTCAAGACCGTGGGCTTTCCCCATGAAGTTGTTAAACCTTTTGTTGGGTAAATTCAAGAAGTTTAATGCAAGATTCAGCCCAAGCAGGGGCATCTTCAGCAAGGCCGTGAGCGTTCCTCACGAAGTTGTTCAACCTTTTGTTGACCAAGGAAAAATTTCAAGACAAATTCAACCCAGACAGGGGCATCCTCTTCAGAATTCATGGGCGTAACCATGAAATCATTTCAACAAAACTATGATCTCCGAACAAGACGGTGGGCGTACCCTGTTGACTCATTTCAATTCAATCTTCCTCTTGGGTATTCCCTAATGAGTTGTACCCAGCAAGCGTGACCGTTGTCAATTGCCTTACTATCATCCTTTTGGTGATAGTCGAACCTCGTTAGTTCAACCTAGCCTGCATCCTTTTGGTGTTGGTAAACTTCAAATCTGTGTTGTCTTATCATCCTTTTGGTGATAGCAACCTGTGTGTGTGAGTTTCGCTCTATCATCCTTTTGGTGGGGGGTCTTTCACTTGGATTGGTGTCAGATTTTGCGATAGTGTTTGTCCTATCATCCTTTTGGTGGTAGTGGCCGGTGTGTGTGTTTCGCTCCGTCATCCTTTTGGTGGGGGGTCTGTCACTTGGATTGGTGTCAGATTGTGCGATAGTGTTTGTCCTATCATCCTTTTGGTGGTAGTGGCCGGTGTGTGTTTCGCTCCGTCATCCTTTTGGTGGGGGTCTGTCACTTGGATTGGTGTCGGATTGTGCGATAGTGTTTGTCCTATCATCCTTTTGGTGGTAGTGGATGGTGTGTGTGTTTCGCTCCGTCATCCTTTTGGTGGGGGGTCTGTCACTTGGATTGGTGTCAGATTGTGCGATAGTGTTTGTCCTATCATCCTTTTGGTGGTAGTGGCCGGTGTATGTTTCGCTTCGTCATCCTTTTGGTGGGGGGTCTGTCACTTGGATTGGTGTCAGATTGTGCGATAATTTTTGTCCTATCATCCTTTTGGTGGTAGTGGCCGGTGTGAGTTTCGCTCCGTCATCCTTTTGGTGGGGGTTCTGTCACTTGGATTGGTGATAGATTGTACGATATTTATTTATGTTTTTGTTTCGCTCCGTCATCCTTTTGGTGGGGGGTCTGTCACTTGGATTGGTGTCAGATTGTGTGATATTGTTTGTTTGTGTTTCGCTCCGTCATCCTTTTGGTGGGGGTCTGTCACTTGGATTGGTGATAGATTGTGCGATATTTATTTATGTTTTTGTTTCGCTCCATCATCCTTTTGGTGGGGGGTCTGTCACTTGGATTGGTGATAGATTGTGCGATATTTATTTATGTTTGTGTTTCGCTCTGTCATCCTTTTGGTGGGGGGTCTGTCACTTGGATTGGTGATAGATTGTGCGATATTTATTTGTGTGTGTTTCGCTCCGTCATGCTTTTGGTGGGGGGTCTGTCACTTGGATTGGTGATAGATTGCACGATATTTATTTATGTTTGTGTTTCGCTCCGTCATCCTTTTGGTGGGGGGTCTGTCACTTGGATTAATGATAGATTATGCGATAGTTTGTTTGTGGTTCGCTCCGTCATCCTTTTGGTGGGGGGTCTATCATAGTCATTAGTGATAGATTGTGCGATAGTTTGTTTGTGTTTCGCTCCGTCATCCTTGTGGTTGGGGGTGTATCATAGTCATTAATGATATATTGTGCGACATCGTTTTGTGTGAGTTTCGCTCCGTCATCCTTTTGGTGGGAGGTCTGTGATAGTCATTAATGTCAGATTTGTGCGATTGTGTTTTGCTCTACCATGCTTTTGGTGGTAGTAGCCGTGTTTGTTTCATTCCATCATCCTTTTGGTGATGACGACCTTTTGCCAGTTATCTACAGTTTACCCAGTTGGATTACGTTTTCAATATTTCAACTCCCAGGCATCCATTTTCTTTCAGACAAATTCAGGGTTTTCTTCATATCTAATTGACTTCTATCTCGGAAAATAAACGCTGCAGGAGTTCATTTCCTTAGGTTTCAGCCAATTAGATAGGGGCATCTGTCACACCCTAAATTTGTCCTACCCCTTTTGTAAATATTTTCGCATTATTGTTTCATGCCGTTTAGACACGTGTCCACCTGAAATTGGGCATTTTTCAAATTTATCCTTTTTCGCCCAATAAAGATGTGACACATGGCCTAAGGTTTCTTTTGTGAATATTAATTTTTTTTTTTTAGTTTCCTAAGTTTTTTTTTAAAAAAATGTTACTACTAATAATTTTTAAGTAATTAATATTGTTTTATTCTTTTAGTTTGTTTTATAAATTATTAATATTTATTTGTTTATTAGTATTTAGTTATTAACTGTTTTATTATTAATATTGTAATTATTAGGTTAATTTATTAGTAATTGTTTTATTAATATTATAATTAATTTTAAGTTAAAAAAATTGAAAAAAGAGTCAGATTTGGTTTAACCCGCCCATTTATTGGAGGCCCAAAGAGGAGGGTCACACAGTTCACCATATTTATAAAAAGGGAGAATAGAAACCCTAAATGGGAGGAGATTCACTGTTCATACCCTTTCCATTTCTCTCAGAATCCGCCGCTAACCCTACACAGAAAAACCCTAAAAAAGTCTCTCTCACGGAGCTCAAACGGCGCCGCACCTTTACCATCCCTCAATCGAAACATTCCTCTCTCCCAAATCGCTACCGTCGCCGAACTTTCCTCTCCATCATCACCACCATCATCGTCACTTTTCCTCATCCCTCACCGATAACCGTTATCCCTCTTCTTCAATCGGCGATTTTCGTTATCA
This sequence comes from Lathyrus sativus, assembly GCA_963859935.3. Lineage (NCBI taxonomy): Eukaryota > Viridiplantae > Streptophyta > Magnoliopsida > Fabales > Fabaceae > Lathyrus > Lathyrus sativus. The sequence continues at coordinate 92,899,663 of OZ012741.1, forward strand.
AGCAATCATCCAGAAAAGCTCTGAGCAGGTTTGACGTTTCCGGCGAGGGTAGCTCCAAACGGGTTTGACATTCAACGGCCTCACAACAATGTCGATGGGCGAGTAACAGCGGCAACAACAATGGCTTGCAGATCGAACGAGTTGTTATGATTTCAATAACTCAGTTTCCCTTCTCTACAACAGTATCTCGGTAGCATGAGATGATTGTGTTTGTGCGCATCAGAATGATGGTACTAGTTAGTTATTTGGAATAGCTTGCCACTGTTGATTGATGTTTCGCGGCATTGATTGTTGACGAATGTTGTTTTCATTATGTTGTGATTTCTGAATATTCTCATTGTGTAGAAGACAGGTCCTAAATCATGGCAGTAGCCTTGGCATGAGGTTTCAGTTATGTTGTTTTTTGAGTTGTTAGTTGCCTTGGTATTAGCTTGATAACAGGTCCTTAGTCTTTTCTGTTTTCATAAAATTATGTGGTTGTCTGTGACTGGTTTGTATGCAGGTTACGGTATTACCGAGTTTCAAATTATGCGATAATAAAGAAATGGCGACAATGAGCAGTTGACATAGCGTAATCAGTCAGGGATTCAAGAGTTAAGATCGATTGGGTTTTCGCCGCAACGCCGACAACCACTACGCACTCGTTGCTGAGGATTTTGGTTCGATGGTTACCGTAAAATTAACATCGATAGAAGCATTGATAACTTTGTAGAAGGCAGTATCAAGCGCAACTCGGCAATTTTGTTGTGTCTTTTGGTTGGGGTATTTTTTTTTCATTTTTTCTGCCTATGCTTGATTTTTGCTGGTTTTATGCTCTCATTGTCGATAATGTTTTCGATGCCGCTTTATTGCTTTGAGCTGTTTTGTGTGGTTTCAACTAAGATTGATTATGTTGGCTTAGTTTGTAAATATTGTTGAAGAAGCATTATTATGTTTTTGTTATTTTAATTTTGCTATTTTGATACCGGCAGACGTGTCGATGTTCATAAGCATACTGCTGTTTCCCATACGAATTCAGTGCGTAAATTTCATGTTCAGATCAAAAAACATATTGCTGAGATTTTATTATGAGTTTTGTTTACGGTTTCTTGGTTAATAATAGAGCGATTTCTTTTAACTTCTTTGAGAATTTGTTGAATAGATATATAAACCAGAAGCCACTGCTATGTAGCTAATGAGTAATATGGATAGAAAATAGGCAGATGTGTTTGGATAAAAATCACACGGTTTCACTTGTATCCATATGGATTCAATATCCTTTTTACTGTTGCTTTTGTATTGTTTTCTCTAAAAAACTTTGAAATACTTTTGATATGTTGAAATAGTATTTGTTACTTAGATTTGAATGTTAACTAAGATTATATTGGTCTACTGTCAAGTGGGTTATTAGTGTGTATGAATCTGTACTCCTTATTAACTTTTGTATATTCAAATAGCATTATAAGTAGTTTGTAAATATTTTATCCTATTTTATAGTAAGAAAATTGGTTCCTTAAAGTCTTGATTAAAATTATAGACGGCTGGTGTTTGTTAATACATAAATGTGCTTTTATTTTGACATTATTCGGTGCTCCTTCCTTTTAGAATTAATTTATGGAAAGTTTTGTGAAGTGGTTAAAATATTATATTGCATTATAGGGACCTTGTTTTCTCTTAATTTAAGTTTAATATTGGGCTATAGGCCTATTAGCAATAAGGTTTTTTTCTTCTGTCTATTTTGATATAATCTTGTTTGCTTATAGTAAGTATAAATATAATTAAGGTTACTTTTCTATTCAATCTAGTACATATTTTTAAGACAATTCAAAAGATAGATTCATGGATTATTTTCAAACTTTATTTCCAAAAATTGACATTTATTATTTTTCTTAATCCTATTTCAATATATTTTTTCAACACTAAAATTATTTTCTAATCAAAATCATGAAAAAATTAAATCTTTGAAGTCTAGCACTTCTTGGATTTTTGGACGATTATTATTGAGGTGTACACCTTAAATAATATATTGTTCGACTTTTCGTTTTTTTTCTTCAAAATATATTCTTTCGGACAACGAAATATCATAGGAATCTAGCATTCTGTGTGATATTTCTGTTGTTCATCCAAACATTTTGCAAATGAAAAAGGTGTTGTCGAGATCTACCATCTCGATAATACTCCGATTAATTGGTTGTGAGGCCGACGTCTCATTTATCAAATAATTATCACTTCTCCTAAATTATTTTCAAATTCAATTTCGTATTCTTACCTCACACGCACAAATTCTTTTCATACCTCATTTCGCTTCAAAGCATTTTCAAAACACCTTTCTCAATTAAAATTTCGAAAGAAGGAAGTTCTTGGAATCTAGCATTCCTTGAATTTCCGAGTAAATAATTCTCGAGGCACGCTCTTGAGTTATTATTCACTCAACCTTTCAGCTTTTTCAAAACATCTTTCTTGATTAAAACTTCGAAAGAAGAAAGTTCTTGGAATCTAGCATTCCTTGAATTTCCGAGTAAATAATTCTCGAGGCACGCTCTTGAGTTGTTATTCACTCAACCTTTCGAATTTTTTCAAACTCAAATCATTTTCAAACATTCTCCTAAGTCGAATGCTTGTACGCATTCACAACCCACATTTCGCACACACCTCACGATTCACCGTGGTTTCGATATTAGGGGCACCCTTAGGGACTAATATCGTTTCTCACCTCCTAACCCTTGACACGTCGTCAAGTCGGTTCCATCTTCGATCAAATCCTCGACACGTCGTCGAGCCACTTCAAAACAACTTCCTTTTGCCTCACATTCCATTTTCGATTCAATCTATTCACAAACGTTTTTTTAAAAAAACTTACGAAAGAGGGATATTCTTAGAATCTAGCATTCTTTGAATATTCGAATGAGTAACTCTCGAGGCGCGCCCTTGATTTGCTATTAGTTCTTTCTTTCGATTTCAAAACATCCAATTATGTTTAATCCAATTTCTGAAAGAATTGAGTTCTTGGGATCTCGCATTCCTTGAATTCTTGAGTGACAAGCTCTTAAGGCACGCTCTTGGGTTGCTTGTCAGTCACTTTTTCGTCTCAAACTCAACTTCAACCCTTTTTCAAACCTTGTCTTTTCGTGGTTGTTACCACGAACTACGACTACTCAGATTCTTCATTCTCGTCTGAATGTAAGATACGTAGGCACAAGATTGCGATGATCTTGGCGAGCTACCTCCCCTTCATCTCTTAGTTAACCTCGTCTTTTTGTGGTTGTTACCACGAACTACGACTGCTCTGATTCTTTATTCATTCTTGAATATAAGATACGTAGGCACAAGGGCCCCAATCCTTGGCGAGCACACTTCTATCTTCCTCCATTATTCCTTCCGTTTTCCCCCATCCTTTCCTGTAGTCGAACTACGACGCTCTGATTTCTCATTCTCGTCCGAATGAGCATACGTAGGCACAAGGGCCCCAATCCTTGGCGAGCACCCTATCCTCTAACCACCCATCTCTCCTTTGCGTCTTTAACTTTTTACCCTACCAATTTTACCTTTAACAACGAGAAAAAAACAAATAAACCTAAACAACACTCCCCATATTTACCTTAAGAGGTTCCCGTTGAGTACAACGGACGTGAGGGGTGCTAATACCTTCCCCTCGCATAACCGACTCCCGAACCCGGAACATGGTTGCGACAACCCTGTTCCTATCCCCATCGTTTTTAAGAGGTTTTCTCAATATTTTCCTCTCCCGTTTATTTGGTGGCGACTCTGTCGAACCGCATTTCCGTACCTTTCGCGCGAGGGTCGTTTCTCCGAAATGTCTCCGTGATTTTTCGAGGTACGACAGTTACGCAAGGGGAAGGTATTAGCACCCCTCACGTCCGTCGTACTCGACGGGATCCACGCTTGTTTTCTATCTAAGGGTGTGTTTATCTATCTACTCTAAAGGTCTGGTCTAAAAAGAAAAGAAAATGACTCGGCAAAGTATCGCTCTTTATGCCTACGTATTCCCGTCTGGAACGAGAAATCAGAGTCAACGTAGTTCGCCTAACTACGGGTTAAGGGGGAAGGTTGCTCACCGAGATGTCGCATCTCGTGCCTACGTAATTTCATACGGCATGAAAGATCAGAGCAAACGTAGTTCGGGCTACGGAAGACACAAGTTTGTCTGACAGTTTTTTATCTCCTTAAGAAAGGGTTTTCCTAATTAAGGGTCCAAGAGGACAAAAACAGAGTTTGAATGTTTGTTTGAATCTTTTACGAAAGAACTGTTTTTTAGGATGTTCGCAATCTCAGTCGCACTAGAGACTATGACCCAGGAGTGAATGTTTCGTATGTCACCCAAAGGGTACCACACTAACATCCAGATTACTGGAGAGAGACCCTTCACCAACCTTTTCCCAGATAGCTTAAGGCTCGTAACGTACGACTTTAATTAACCTTATTACTGTGTTTTTGAATTGTTTTGAAATGAGAAGAGAAAGACGCCCTAAAACTATGGTTGAAAGGGAATCTACCTACAGTTATCATGCATGGTTTAAAAACCTAATGTCTGTCATAATTCCCTCTTACACAGAGGAAATCAGAGGTCCTAGGGGAAAACAGCAAAAGAAAGCAAGCAGTAAACAATAAACAATAAACTGCATGCTATGCAACAGTACAAGCGAGGCAAGGGAGTCCGGCTCAACCTCAAACCTAAGAAAAAAACAGGCAAGGGGAGACAAGCTCCACCTCAAACCTAAGGGTAAGCAGCACAAGCATACAGACAATACAACAAAATAAAAACAGAGGAAGCAGCCCAAGCAACAGCAACAGTCTTCCACAGACAGCAACTTCAACTTCATCAGCAGCTCTAAACAGCAGAGTGAATTGACAGCAAAGTTGACAGCAAAGAATCTTCATCTTCAAGCTAGCTCCTATCTTCAAGCTTCTTAAATTCTTCATCTTCACACTCTAGCAAGCTCCACAAGAAGAGAAATCATCATTGAGATCAAGTTGCAATGTTAGGAAACCTGATGAAAACCAAAGGAATTCATCAGGAACCAACATGAAAAGAAAGTGCATCCTCAAAAGTTCTACTTATTAAGGCATGCCACTCATCCCTCCAAATGAGATATGAAGCCTCCTTAAAAGGACTTTGCATCATGGGATGAGGATAGAAGCAAACAATGCATTCTATGTTTGATGAAAGAAGAAGAACTAGCTCTAATGGCTCTTCCTAAAACCCTAATACTATAAGCTTCTAAAAAGCTCCTAAAAGAGGAAGAAAACTTCAACTCCATGCTCCATAAGCCAAGCCACAACAGCTACAAGGTGTCCAGAAGCCCCTCCAAAAAGGAATCCAAGCACTTCAATCTCCAAAGCCACCAACAAGACCAAACAAAGCAAGGCACCAAAAAAAAGAACACCACATGCACAACCATCTTGTAAAATCTTCCTAAAATAGAAAACTAAGCTATAAAATTCTAATAAAATTCCTAGGGGAACATGCATGTTTTAACATTCTAAGGTTTAAATATCAAAGCCTAAATCAACTATTAGGTCCACTAAACAATTCCTAAGTTGAAACATGTCAAGGTAAACCACAAGTTCGGGAAGGCTCTAAACATCTCACCTAAAACAGAACCTATAATTGTTGAAAAAATCTAATAAAAATTCTAAGGGAGCATGCATATCTAAACTACAACATACTAAAAAATCAAAGCCAGATTCAATACCAAAAGGTCACACCAAAATCAACAATGCAGATGGACAATTATGCAAAAATTAAAGAAATAAACAAAATGAGAAAAATCAAATAAAATTGAAAAATGCATGAAAATGCAATTTATTGATCCCAGAAAATCAAAAATTTAATCAGGAGTATGTAGATATTTTTAAAATATTGTTTGGATCAAAAATGGATTTATTGTGATTTTTGGAATCAATTTACATTAAAAATAAAACAAAATGAAATAAAAGAAATCAAAAACCAAGAAATAATGTGGACAGTTAGATGCGTGGACTGGCCAAGGGATCTAGCGCTCAGGATGGTGCCCGCGCATTAGTGAAACGACTGCATTTCACTCTAGTCAAAGTCAGCAAAACGAATAAGTCACAGCCACTGGATTGGATTACAAAGTCTCGTTTCCACGCAGATCCAACGGTTCAATCATCATCTTCTCCATTCAAATGCCAAAACAGAGGGAACTCAGTGTGGTGGCCGGAGAAGACCTCCGATTGTCTTCTCCGGTGAGCAGGTGGTTACAGATGATCAAAAATCAACAAATCTTACATCAATCTCTCCAGAATTTCACATAGATTCCAAATATCATGTTCATTTTCTCCAGATCAAGCTAGGTTTTCAAATCCGATTCAAAGTTCAAATGACACTCCAACATTGATCATCATCAAACTCTAATCTAATTGCACAGAAATGTTCATCATGCTTCCTAGTTCATCATGATCTATCCAAATCATCTTAATTCCTCATGATCAAGCTAAACCGTGCCTCAACAAAAATCACATGTCATCTTAATTTGTCTCTAATTGTCCAAAATTCTGTCCAGAAACGATCTACTCCTTAACTAGATCCTAACCACATATGCAAATTGATCTACATTCCTATAATGGTGAGAAATTTGAAGGTTACATACCTGATGTAGATCCACTAACAGATGTAGTTATAGCACGATTCAACCTTCAAAACTCTCTAGAATCATTCAAGGATGCAAGAGAAAGATGTTGAAACCTTCAATTTGATTTGAATTGGCTTGGAACTCAAAACTCGATCTACACTTGCTTGCTTGAAAATGAACTTGCTATCTCTGCTTCAGCCACGAAAGTTGCACCAAAATGATTCTGAAATCATCAAAGGACTTAAATAGAACATGTCTATGGGCTTTTTGATTCCAATTGAAGCCCAATCCAGCCATTTCAAATTTCTGTTTTCCTCTTCAAAATTTCACATGACAGTCACGAATTGGCGATGGAAATTGTTCTAGAAACTTCCCTTTCAATTGCAAATTGCCTTGTGAATGTATTCAGACCAAAAGGAGCACTTGAAATGCCTTGGTAAGTATTTTGGATATGTAACTTGCATATGAAGAAACCAAATTGTAACTCATGAAAATTGGCCTAAACTCAAAAATTCACCAATTTCATTGTGCTTGAAATGAAATTTACAATCAAAATGAATATTTATTTGACATGTTTTGGTCACTTAACCAATTATTTGGATTTTTCAACTTTGAATCCTTTGAAAATCTTCTTTTTCAAACCATTTCAAACCAAGTCTTGCTATGAGTACAATCAATCCATCATGACTTCTTGGTTAGCCTAAAAACCACATTTTGAACAAGTTGCATGTTGAACAGAAATCCATTTGACAAGTGCAAGTTGGAGATTTTGACCTATGATTGAAAATGGCCTATAATCTCACTTTCCCATAATACCCCTGACTTGTAAACCTCCTAACTTGAGTTCTACAAATCAGATGGAAGACTTCTAGTACAATTTAGAAAGCTAAGATCATGAGGAACAACTTCCATGTTGGCCAAAAATTCAGGTGAAACATCCTTCTAGTTCAAAAATAGCTTTGAAGTCAGATGATATTCACAGACAAATTTCAGAGGCATCTGAGGACTTGTAACCTGTCTGGGTCATAACTTGAGTTCTATAAATCCCCTTGAAGACTTCTAGTACTCAAATTAAAGGTATTGAGATTCTCTACAAGTTTCATGTTGGTCAAAGATCCATTTTAAACTTGTATCTTGACTTATGTGGTCTTGAAGTTAGGCAATAAATAGGGGATTTTACACTGAAACCCTAATTTAGCAACATCCCACACTCTTGACTCTTCTTGACTTGATATTGGCACAACACCACAAATGTCTCATCATATCATTTCATGAACTCCATGACCTAAAAGTAGGCTTTGATACTCTTCAATCGCACAGTTGACCTAGGATTGACCCAGATGAAACCCTAATTGCTTGCACCTCAACTGTGGCTCTTGTATTTGACACAATTACTTGATTAAACTCTCCCATGGCCCTCTAGGAATTCTATGAGCTTCATACACATCCTCTTTTCATATTCAACACTTCACATCCCTCTGATGATCTTCAATTGATCCTCAAGCTAGGAGCAAATCCACATGCAAGCATCTAAACTCTTAGGCACTCAAATTACCTCCTGATGACTTTGATAACTTCTCAATCTTGAATAAGACCTCTTGCTAGGCTTCTCTTGATAAAAATCACACTTGGTCCCCTTCTATATGAATGATATCATGATATGCAAATGGTATAACTATGCAAATGTTAATGCAATGAAACATAAACCAAGTAAGAAAAGGTTGAGCAAATTTTGGGGTGCAACAGCTGCCCCTATTCAAATGGCTTGGACCTGACTGGGTGAAGAGCGAACGACTTTCAAACAATCGAGGTAGAAGACGGTTGATTACCAAGAAACCCGGAAATTTGCCAACCACAGAAATAAGCTGCGAAAACTGCTTGTGGGAACAACACCCATTATACTGAGCCGAGTTGTTACGACAACAACTGATCAATCATCTGATAAAACTTTTTGATTTCAACATCAACCCCCTGTGTGACGCCACAGGCATCGAATTAACTTTGCAAGGAACAACTCAGTCCACAACTGGATTAAATTCATCAACACAAGGAGAGACTCCATCACCATGGGTACAACCCCGTCCACAACTGGACTAAATTCGTCAACACGAATAACAATCTCTGTCAATCACGGGTAACGACTCTGTCTATACGGATAATAATCACTAGCGACCTCACTGGGGACAACTCCGTCAATCACGGGTAACGATCACTTTCAACACAGGTACAATTCCGTCAACACAGATAACACTCACCGTCAACACGGGTAACAATCACTGTCAACACAGGTACAATTCCGTCAACACGGATAACAATCACCGTCAGCACGGGTAACAATCACTGTCAGCACGGGTAACAATTCCGTCAACACAGATAACCATCTCTGTCGATCACAGGTAACAATTCCGTTAACATGGATAATAATCTCTGTCAATCACAGGTAACACTTCCGCCAACACGGATAACAATCTCTGTCAATCACAGGCAATAATTCCGTCAACACGGATAACAATCTCTGTCAATCACAAGTAACACTATCGTCAGCACGGATAATAATCTCTGTCAATCACAGGCAATAATTTCGTCAACACGGATCCATTTGAAGAATACTTTGCTGGGGAATACGAGAAACTTAACCAAACAACTCTGTGGGGAAAAATTTCACCAGGGAAATCACTAGTAACAACTCTGAAAGTTTAAGCCATGGAATCTTTTAATGCTGACGTAATAGCAACCTGAGAAGAATCCCACTGGGGATGAAGAGAAACTTAACCAAGCAACTCTGTTAGGGGACGAACGTTATCATCACCTATCTCACGCTGAGAATTTGAATATCTAGAAATCCTTCTGAGCAAGAATCTCACTCCTCTACAGGGAATAACACCTTAAAACAAAGAGGTAACCAACCTGGCTTATTTTTCAAAATGCGTATGTTTGACAATGGCGTAATTCTCCATACGGCATGGAAATGCTACGCGTTTGAGTAGATGCCAATGTGATGATATATGCAAAATGCAAAGATGCCAAGAGGCGCTTCAACAAAATAAATGCTGAAGACAAAACCAAATCCGCTGGGGATAGCCAAGTACCACAGCCATATTCCAGCAAAATAAATGCTGGAAAGGTGAAACCAACTCCGCGGGGGATAACCATCCTGCTGGGGAATGGATCACAAGCTTGAAATTACGAGCTCTGCTGATGATGTTCATCCTGTCGAAGGAAAAACAACCTGCTGGGGAGAAGGAAACAAATAGTCCCGCGCGGGGATAATCCTTCTGAACCAAAGACGACTTGGTTATATTCTGTGGGAGTTACTCATGCTGGAGATTGATTGTGTACATACTCATTACTGGGAATGCACCTTCTATTGGGGACATCCAAATCCACTGAGGATACTCTCTTGGCAGCTTTCCTGGGATGCTCTTCTGGGGAGGACAACCCCACATCCAGTAAGGATAATTATCATCTTAACTCTCTCTGGCATAAGATGTGACTTCCATCTGCTGAGGAGTGATACAATCACTAGGTCACGGGAATCTAGCCGGGGAAACACAAATTCCTTGACTATTTGCTTCAAAGGTGAGAACCCTGTAAAACACAAACGAGACAAAACAAATCTATACGACAAGATCTATCCCGGTTAGTATCCGTGACATTCGTTCAGTCAATTCGAAGTTTTAGCAATTATTGGCAAGGGCCAGCAAGTTTATGTACATGCAAGTTTATCAAAAACATCAGCGTTTTTCACAAAGAAAACAGTAAAGAACAAGCATTAAGTACTGAATAACATGCTTTATTGACAACGGGCCTGTAAATAGGCAAAATTTTGTACACTGGATGCAACTCCTGAAAAGAGGAAGTTACGCACAAACAAATACAAGTAATACAGAAGTACAAAGAAAATTTGTATACATGTCGGCAACGTGGTACAGACGAACACCATGAGCTAATCCTTCTATGACTCGCCTGACTCTGATGCTTTCCCGATACTCGATCTTCGGAAGAGATTGTTTTGGATATACGACCCTCAGGTACTCCCAAACCACTAAGCAATGCAGTATCAAACTCGGACCGCAGTCATTTGCTTTTTCAAATCCCTAAATTTTGCGTGAACCGCCCTTTGCGGGTTTTCAATTCACCGGGATACCCTTTTTTTCCGAAGTTGCCCTTTTCATGTTTTCAACTTCGCGGGTGTACATTTTTTCAATTTTATCCATAACTTTTGCCCGAACCTTTTGTTCCTTTTTTATGGTTCGCCGGGATGCCCCATTTTTGCCTGGATATTCTTTTTCCTTCCAGCGGGTCATTTTAAGCAAAGTATTTTTTAACTGCGTCCGAGTTCACAGGGGATGTAAAATCCTCACCATCCATGGTGGACAATATTAAGGCTCCTCCAGAGAAAACCTTTCTAACGACATATTGACCTTCATAGTTGGGAGTCCACTTGCCCCTGTGATCTGATTGTGGCGGGAGAATCTTTTTCAGCACAAGATCGCCTGTTTGAAAGCTTCGAGGACACACCTTCTTGTCGTAAGCTTTCTTCATCCGGCTCTGATACAGCCGACCATATGCTAGAGAAGCCAATCTCTTCTCATCCATTAAACTGAGCTGATTCAGTCTATCTTTCACCCATTCTGCCTCATCAAGTTGGACATCACGCAAAACCCTCAAAGAAGGAATCTCAACCTCCAATGGTAGGACAGCCTCCATACCATATACCAATGAAAAAAGAGTTGCCCCGGTTGACGTGCGTACCGTCGTACGATAACCGTGCAAAGCAAAAGGCAACATCTCATGCCAGCCCTTGTAGGTCACAACCATCTTCTGAACGATCTTCTTTATGTTTTTATTGGCCGCTTCAACAGCGCCATTCATCTTGGGCCGAAAAGGAGAAGAGTTGTGATGTTCAATCTTGAAATTCTGGCACAATTCATTCATCATCTTGTTATTCAAATTCGAACCGTTGTCAGTGATAATCCGCTCCGGGATTCCGTATCTGCAGATAATATCCTTCTTGATAAATCTGGCTACCACCTGCTTGGTAACATTAGCATACGATGCCGCTTCAACCCATTTGGTGAAGTAATCAATAGCTACCAAGATAAAAGGATGTCCGTTGGATGCCGTGGGCTCAATTTTCCCAATCACATCAATTCCCCACATGGAAAATGGCCAAGGTGATGACATAACGTTCAGAGGGCTCGGAGGCACATGAATCTTGTCCGCATAAATATGGCATTTATGACACCTCTTTGCAAACTTGAAACAATCTGTTTCCATAGTCAGCCAGTAATACCCTGCTCATAATAACTTTCTCGTCATTGCATGTCCGCCAGCATGTGTACCAAATGTACCCTCGTGGATTTCTTCCATGAGCAACTTAGCCTCTTTCTCGTCCACACATTGCAACAACACCAAGTCATGGTTTCTTTTGTATAAAACCCCATCCGGATTCAAATAGAAATTGCCCGCCAATCTCCTAAGAGTCTTCTGATCACGACTGGATGCCCCAGCTGGATATTCTTGGTTCTTCAGGAAATTCTGGATATCATAATACCACGGTTTGCCATCGGAAGCTTCCTCAATAGAGAATATGAAAGCGGGCCTATCAAGGCGAGAAATAACTATCCTGGGAGCCTCATTCCAAAAGTTAACCTTATACATTGAAGACAACGTCGCGAGAGCGTCTGCCATCTGATTTTCTGCTTGTGGTACATGGTGCAATTCCACCTTGTCAAAGAAAGGTAACAACCTCCTTGCATAATTCATATAGGGTATCAGATTGGGCTGACGAGTCTCCCACTCTCCCTTGATTTGGTTCACAACTAGAGCAGAATCCCCGTACACATCAAGATTTTTAATTCTCAAATCAATAGCTTCTTCGAGCCCCATAATGCACGCTTCATATCCGGCCTCATTGTTGGTAACTGGAAAGGTCAATCTGGCAGTGTATAGGATGTGCGACCCATGGAGAGTGGTAATGATTGCCCCTATTCCACTTCCATATGAATTGACGGCACCGTCAAATATCAATTGCCATTTGGAACCCAGCTCTAGACCTTCATCAGGCAATGGCTCCTCACAGTCTTTCATTTTTAAGTACATGATATCCTCGTCAAGAAAATCAAACCTCATCGGCTGGTAATCATCAATTGGCTGCTTAGCTAGGTACTCTGACAGAACGCTACCTTTAATAGCCTTTTGAGAAACATACTGAATATCGTATTTTGTCAATACCATCTGCCATCGGGCAATTCTTCCGGAAAGTGCTTGCTTTTCAAACACGTATTTGATTGGATCCATCTTTGAAATTAGCATGGTTGTATGATTTAGCATGTATTGTCTCAGACGTTTGGCAGCACAGGATAGTGTACAACACGTCTTTTCGAGCATAGTGTAACGGGACTCACAGTCTGTGAACTTTATACTCAAGTAGTAGATCGCATGCTCTTTACGTCCAGTCTCTTCATGTTGACCGAGAACACAACCCATACTTTCCTCAAGAACCGTCAAATACATAATCAATGGTCTCCCTACTACTGGGGGTATCAATATTGGAGGTTCCTGCAAATATTCTTTTATTTTTTCAAACGCCTTTTGACAATCTTCATTCCAGGTCACAGCCTGATCTTTTTTTAACAACTTGAATAATGGCTCGCACGTGGTCATTAGATGAGATATGAACCGGGCGATGTAGTTCAATCTCCCTAAAAAGCCACGAACCTCTTCTTCTGTTTTCGGCGTTGGCATTTCTTGTATTGCTTTTATCTTAGCAGGATCAACCTCAATTCCTTTTTCGCTAACAATAAACCCCAATAGCTTACCGGATCTTACCCCGAAGGTGCACTTGTTAGGATTCAGCCTCAGCCTGAATTTCCTAAGCCTCTTGAACAATTTCAGAAGATTGAGCAGATGCTCTTCCTCCGTCTGGGATTTGGCAATCATATCGTCAACATAGACTTCGATCTCTTTATGCATCATGTCATGAAAGAGTGTTGTCATAGCTCGCTGATATGTTGCCCCGACGTTCTTCAAACCAAAGGGCATCACTTTGTAGCAGAACGTTCCCCACGGGGTAAGAAAAGTCGTTTTCTCCATATCCTCCGGCGCCATCTTTATCTGATTATAGCCCGAAAAGCCGTCCATGAAGGAAAACAAAGAGAATTGAGCGGTGTTGTCGACCAGCACATCAATATGAGGAAGCGAAAAGTCGTCTTTTGGGCTCGCCCTATTCAAATCTCGATAGTCCACGCACATCCGCACCTTACCGTCTTTCTTTGGTATAGGTAATATATTGGCGACCCATGAGGGGTAAGTTGTGACAGCCAGAAAACCGGCGTCCCACTGTTTCTGAACTTCCTGTTTAATCTTCACAGTCATATCTGGTCGAGTTCTTTTGAGTTTTTGCTTAACCGGCGGACATTCCTCACACAATGGCAGACGGTGAACCACCATATCAGTATCCAACCCAGGCATGTCTTCGTAAGACCAAGCAAATATATCACTGTACTCTCGAAGCATCTCAATTAAACTTTGCTTGATATCACTCTACAGTGCAGCCGCTATCCGGATATTCCTGACAACCTCTTCAGACCCCACATTGATAATTTCAATTTCCTCCTTATGAGGCAGAATGATTCTCTCTTCTTGTTTCAAAAGTCGAGTCAGCTCTTCTGATAAGTCATTATCCTCAACAATCTCTTCTTCTGCTTGAAATATCGGGTGCTCGAAGTCGAAGCGAGTCATAAGAAGTTCGTGATCGGTGTCGTCTGAAATATGAATCCTGCAATGAGAATGGTTAAATGTTTCAAATAATGCAAACAAAGCACATAACCACGTTGCCATTTTATTGTTAAAGCAAAAATAGGAAAAACAAAGATCACAAAATTTGCATGCGAAAAACGCCTTTATTAATGATTAAACAAAGTACACACATAAGCAGGTAGCCCTAAAAACAGAATCACCATGCCCCAGGTAGGACACATGATTATACAATAATCGAGAAAACAAATCATTACTGTTTTGTAGTCACTTGGACAAGTTCCTGGATAGACCAGTTGCACAGATTCTGTCCTGGCACGCCGAGCTTGATCCACGAGTCCATATCGCAGTCACTATCTCCGTCTTCAGCATCGGAAACAACATTAATCGTTTCATAACAGACCCCACCTGGAGTGATCACCACTGGCCCTTTGAACTTTGGCACGCCTGATGCGGAAGATGACGACGTCGGGCGATACCCTAACCAAAACTTGTCCATCTTGACAGGAATTTCTAAGACTTGGCCCCATCCTTTAGTTGCTCCAGCCTGAACCACTGCCTGAGCGTCTTTGTACGAAGACATGGCCACCTCTGGCCCTTTGCTGGTAACATGAGACTTGTCCTTGATCTGCAACCCTTCGAAGGCTTGGCATGGCGTCTCATGGATCTCCCCATCCACTTCAACGTACTTGAATGATGAAAGATGACTAACCAGAATGTCCTCCTCTCCACAAACAGTAACAACACTGTCCTCGACCATGTATTTAAGCTTCTGATGCAGCGTGGACGTCACGGCCCCTGCAGAATGTATCCATGGTCGCCCAAGTAAACAACTGTAAGCTGGATGTATGTCCATGATGTAGAACATAGTGTCAAACACTTCTGGCCCGAACTGAAGTGGCAACGTTATGGACCCAAACACTGACCTTCTGTTCCCATCAAAAGCCCTCACGACCAAGCCACTTGGCGTGCATATGATTCCTCGGACATCTAGCTTCATCATAGCCTTCTTCGGCAACACATTCAAAGATGATCCGGTGTTTACAAGAACGTGCGACATAACAGTGCCCCGACATTCCACTGAAATGTGCAAAGCCATATTATGATCCCGACCTCTAGGCGTCAAATCAAAGTCAGTAAATCCCAGGCTGTGTCCGGCATTCACATGCGCCAGTACCCCCTCAAGCCGATTAACAATTACTTCCTGAGGTACAAAAGATGTATCCAATATTTTCAACAAGGCATTCCGATGAGCCTCGGAACAAAGCAACAAGGTAGTATTGAAATTTTGGAGGGTGTCTGCTGCAAGTGCTCCACAATCTTATAGTCGCTTTTGCGAATTAGCCTCATAAACTCTTCTACATCCTTGATCGATGTTTCTTTCTCTTTTACCTGGGAAGGTCCTCCTTCATTCACTTTGGCTTTAGCAATCCTCTCAGCCTCGATTTCAGGTGAAGTGAAAATTCTACCACTGCGGGTCATGCCTCCCGCTCCAACAAGATTACCCACTACCCCTGCCAGCTGGCTATCCACCTTAATCTTTTCCCCGTTGCAAAAAGCTTCCAACCCATAATTCCATGGAATGGCTTTCGTACTCTCATAAGGAACGGGCCCTGCTTTCGTTATCGTGATAGTTGGCCGCTTGGCGGGCGCTGATATCGTAATAGTCTTTCATGGAATGGTAACTGTTTCGACCTCACCCTGCTTTTCAAATCTTACCTCACCAGGTTTCTCAACAGCCGTGCGGTCGAATTGCAAAGTTCCCTCATCAATCATGGCCTGAATACCTCTCTTCAAATCAATACAACCCTTTGGTCGGGTCCAACAATCCAAACAATACTCATCACATCCGGGGAAGACCCCTCCTTTCAACAATCTGCTTTTAACATAGCTTAAAGGTGTCTTCAGATCATTTACGTCCATAACCAAATCCAAATCTTTTTCTGTCAGAATAGCATTCGCTCCATGATTCGACATTGGTTTCTGTACAATATTGGGACCATCATGACTGAAGTTAATGACTTTACTATCAATCAAATCTTGGACTTTGTGTTTAAAAGCATGACAACTCTCGATATCATGTCCGGGCGCCCCAGAATGAAATTCACAATGCTTACTAGTATCATACCCGTAAGGAAGCGCTCCTGTGGGCGGGTCCAACGTTCTCTTCTCAACCAGATTGAAACTTAACAGTGTTTGAAGCAGTTTTGCATACGTTGATGGAGGTGTATCAAATACCCTCTTTGGCTTCCCATTCTGAATCCTTCTCTGAGCAGGATTATGCCTTTGTTGTTGCTACTGCTGTTGTTGTGGTTGTTGTCGTTGTTGTGGTATAGGAATCGTCACACTAGCAACCTGTTGTTGAATATACTGATTCCTACCTCTACCTCGTCCTCGACCACCATACACTGCGCTGGCGTCTCCTTGTCTTTTACCACCAATGACCTTTTTTGCACCTCCAGCTGAGGTCGATTCACCGGCTTGAATCTTACCAATTTTAATGCCATTTTCAATCCGTTCTCCCATGAGTATCATGTCAGAGAACTACCCATTGGGGAATTGAGAAATTTATCATAATACATCCCAGAGAATGTTCCAACAAAAATATCAATCAATTCCCTTTCAACCATAGGTGGTTGGACCCTTGCCGCCAGATCACGCCAACACTGGGCATATTCCTTGAAACTCTCCCCATTCTTCTGTGAAAGACTTTGAAGCTGGACCCTATTTGGCGCAAGGTCACTGTTGTATTGGTAGTGTCTGACGAAAGCATCAGCCAACTCTTTCCAACTTCCAATCTGTGCAGGTTCTAGTCCCATGTACCATTCCAGCGATGGTCCTGACAAACTATCTTTGAAAAAATGCATAAGCATCTTTTCATCATCAGAGTAAGCAGACATCCTCCGGTAATATGAATGCACATGAACCCGTGGGCATGTATCCCCTTTATATTTATCGAAAGTGGGAGCTTAGAACTTCAATGGCACCCTCAGCCCAGGAACCAGCCCCATGGTAGCCATGTCCAAACCTGCAGAATTTTGATTGGCTATACCTCTTATCTGCTCTTCCAGCATTTTAATCCTCCGATCATTATTAGTGGGACCCTCAAAACCCATGCCTTGCCCAGAAAAGGCATCTTCCTGACGATCTCTTTCCTAGTACGGACCCTCATTACCATACCCGTCATAAATATCACTACGACCATGACCATGACCACTTTAGGAGAACCTGGGGTCATACCTCAGATTGCCAAGCTCTTGATTAGCAGCCGCTGTCCCAAAGCCAGTATTGAAAGGACCCACCCCAGCACCATTGGTATTCACATTGCCAAACCCAGCATTGTCGTAGCCATTATTACCATAACCTTGATTGTGATCACCAAACCCTCTGTTGCCGAAGCCCTGATTATTGAAGCCATCATTGTCATCCCGATTGCCAAAGCGAAGACCCTGATTGTTGTCACCGAAACCAGTATTGATACCAACATTCCAGTTGGTTTCCATGTTCCTATTAACATTATCAGCATTTCTATTACCAGCGTTGCTGTTGCCGTTGCCAGTACCAGTCTCACCAGCATTTAGTATCACTCCCTCCCTGCGAGGAGTCTTAACATGAACAGAGTTGTATTTAGTATTACCAGCCGCTCGCGTCAACAGCGGTTGCACCAGAGTTTGAAGATGTTCCTGGCCCTTGGCCACAGCTTCCATAGTCTGCATGAATTGGGCCAACCTATCCCGGATCTCCTGCATCTCAGACTGTACCTCATCCATGATCTTCTTACTATTGCTTCTTGTAGCGTACCGGTGAGTTCTCTGTTCGTCAATCTTGAAACAACCTGAAAGACGTAGGAGATAAGATTAGAGCTCAAAAAGTACCTGCCATGCAATATGAATATGCAGATGCACACATGTAAATATGCAACAGGTTAATTCCCCCCCCCCCCCCCCCGATTCTAGTTCCGGAGAAGAAGCCATAACGACAATGGAGTCCCAAGTAAGCAAGCACAGAATCAGAAACCTCATACATAAACAAATACCAAGAGGCAGAGTACAAAGCTGCAACTGAATACAACTGAAAAGACCTCGGCCAACAAGCCTGGCGATGGTCAAAATACAAGTACGAATAACATACGACAAGAGAAAAACAAAGATAAATCAGGATGGATGGCGCGCCCGGACATCTCCCAATAGCCTCAGCGTCTCCGGATGACCTGGTCTGGATAGCAGTCCCTGTATCAGTAATGTATGTCGCCTAACAGTGGATCTCAGCTTTTTGGCGTCCTCTACACAGGCTCCCTTGCCAAAACACTCATCAAGTCTGCATCTCTTGAAGCCAGCCTTCAGTTCATAACCCCTCATTTCTTTGACCATGTTTTTCACTCTAAACTCAGCGTCACGTCTAAGAGATGCCTCTTCAGCAATCTTCGCATCCTTAGCGCTGAGCTGCTCCTCTAACTGGGAAATCTGCAGCTTCAACTCATCTTCACGCTCCTTCCGGCTAGTAAGCGTGGCATTCCACAAAAATTACCATTTGGAAAGTCGAGAATAAGCCTTATTCAGAAGCTCTTTCTTAGTAGCAAGCACACTACTAACACCATTCAAGGCTACTCCCACCTTCTCTCTCCTGCTGGTCTCTTCAGTCAAATCTGAACCCAACCTATTAATCATCTCAGTCTGCTTCTTCAAAGTGAAGGTTGATTCATTCTTCTCATGCCGAATCTGGAAAATCTCTTTCTCTAACTCTTCATTTGCTATTTGCAACTCTTCCTTTTCAGCCAGCAGCTTGTTATACTTCTCAATCTCCACTGAAGTAGGTTCCTCAATCACCGGAAGATACAAAGGCTCTACAGCAGGATATGGCATCAAATAAATCCTAACTCTCTCACGGATCCAGAGCTGATAAGGATTATAAGCTCGACTGTCACTCTTGCCAAGCAATGTCTTTCCTCTTCTGTGAATATTACCCCAAGCATGCCTCAATCTGGCCAGAACATCTCCATCTAATAAACCCGTGAGATACAGAGATTCCTGTATCTCGTCTTCAACCGGAGAATCCCTCAAAGCATAGCCAAACTGTCTCACAAGCAGAGAAGGGTTGTAATTAATACAACCTTTCCGTCCAATCAAAGGAACGTTCGGAAAGCCACTACAACTATATATAATATTCACTCCGAGCAGGTTCCGATCAAACCAAACAATGTTCTCAGCACACAATCCCATCAATCTGGAAGTCCAATCTAAAGTACTAGCAGTATCAATAAAAGGTCCCTTCTTAGGAAGATGTCCCTGAAACCACCTGTATAGAAGAGCTGCACAGCAAGAAACATTCTTTCCCCGACGCTTCTCATTCTTGTAGTGAATAGAATGATAAACGACACCCAAGAGAGTAGGCACCGGATTCTTCGAGGCAAGAACAAAGAAAGCATCTGAGTCAACAAAATCAGGCAAGTTAGGGAACAATACAATCCCATAAATGCAAACAGCCAAAATAGCACTGAAGACAATCCAACATCCATCCTTCGCACATTGCATAGCCTTCTCAACCAAGCAAGAAAGATGAAAACCATAAACTCCATTCAGCTTGACCAAACCTCCGGGGAACTCAGAAGCATCTAAACTGACAATCTCAGCAAGCTTAGCCAACTCAGGCTCAGTATCCTCGTGAGTAAAAGGCATATGATCTAACACAGGAACTCCTAGCATATCAGAATACTCCTCCAAAGTAGGGGCCAAAATATAATCAGGGAACAAGAAGCATCTCAACCGAGGCTCGTAAAACTGCATCAAGGTATACAATCCAGTCATCTCAAACACAGAAGGTCTGCACACCAAACTGAGCAGTTTCCCATAAGACTCTCTAAACTCAGCCCTCACTCTCTAATCTGCTAGAGCAACCAACCACAACAAGGAACTGATATCTGGAGAAGGCAACCTGTACACAACTGTCCTCTTCATGGACTCCATGTCTGGCAAGAAGAACACTAGAATCTGAGGGGAAAAACACACTTGCAACATAAATACACGTTAATGAAATGCAAACATGAAAATGCAGATGCATATGCAGACAGGGGATCAAGTGCAATGCTGAAGAACTGTGTTGTGCTGTACTGCAACTTGAGAACCATCAGATCTTCTCTTCAAACCAAACCAACCACAAAAGAACCCTCATAACCAATTCTCACTGACAGAGACAAACCAGGTGTTCTGAGGCCAGAGTTTTCCTGCAAAAGACCCACCTACCCCTCACAGGTATGTACTTAACTCGCTGACGAGGTACGGCATCCTATGCGATCATCAGCGTCACAGACTTTCAAGAGCGATGATACGATACCCAGAAGGTGTGGCATCATCATCCCTTGAAGAGGCCTCACTTAGCCGAATCCCAAATGATAGGTTCCCAGAGTCGACAACCCTCAAATCCAACAACCTGTCGAGCCCAAAGGGCCAGGCAAGATGCCATCAAAGAGAATCTCGTCTGAGTGTAAATTTCGTAGCTAGCTGGTGCGAGCAAAGAAAGCAGGCTAACCACTACTCTCTACTTCTAAGTCTATGTGCACTCAAGCCCAGGTCCGGCTTATCTCTCAAACTAACCCTCTACCCACAGCACAATAACAATAATATATAGTACTGAAAGTAAAGACAGAAAGATAAATACATACAAAACCCTAGACGGGAAAACAAGCGCTAGGATTGACTCGCATAGGGAACTGTTGGAGTCCCCAGCAGAGTCGCCAGCTGTCGCTACTGCGAAAATCGGCGCCGGCTATGACAGAAGAGTCGCCACCATGCGTTATTTATCCCACAAGAGGGAAAGGAAACGCTCAGAGTAAACCTAACGCAAAGAGGGAAAGGAATGGTCATCGCAACCAAATCCTGGATTCGGGAGTCGGTTACGCAAGGGGAAGGTATTAGCACCCCTCACGTCCGTCGTACTCGACGGGATCCACACTTGTTTTCTATCTAAGGGTGTGTTTATCTATCTACTCTAAAGTCCTGGTCTAAAAAGAAAAGAAAATGACTCGGAAAAGTATCGCACTTTATGCCTACGTATTCCCGTCTGGAACGAGAAATCAGAGTCAACGTAGTTCGCCTAACTACGGGTTAAGGGGGAAGGTTGCTCACCGAGATGTCGTATCTCGTGCCTACGCACTTTCATACGGAATGAAAGATCAGAGCAAACGTAGTTCAGGCTACGGAAGACACAAGTTTTTCTGACAGTTTTTTATCTCCTTAATGTTGCACCCTAAAATTTGCTCAACCTACTTCACTTGGTTTATGTTTCAATTGCATTAGCATTTGCATATAGAGTCATGTACATAGTCTAATCATCTGCATAACATAGCATAGCAAGTTATCCAACAAGGGACCAAGCACTATTCTCATCTCCATGAGCCTATCAAGAGGTTATTATTCCAATTCAATCTTATCCAAGTCATCAGAAAGAATTTGAAAGCTAAGAGGTCAGTGGATCAAGCAGTGCATCTCTCTCCTATTCTGAGTATATCTGAGGATCATCAAAGAAGTTGTGAGATGTGAATTGAGCATGGAGAGTATATGGACATTGTTGAAGACTTAGAAAGTCATTTGGAAAAGGAGACAAGTCATTGGTGTGATCACAAGAATTGCAGTTGAAGACAGTCCACTAGGGTTTCATCTGGGTCAACTCTAGGTCAACCCTAGGTCAATGGGTTGATTAAAAGGCATTGAGGTCTATTGGAGAGATGTGTGTTTCATCATTTGACATGAAGAATAAGGATATGGTGATGTGCCAAGAAGAAATCAAGAGAAATCAAGGAGAAGAGGAGTTTCTAAATTAGGGTTTCTGTGTAAAATCCCCTAGTTTAGGTCAAATTTCCAAGCAAGATAAGTCAAAATGAAAGCTTCAAATGGATCCTTGGTCAACATAAAACTTGTATAGGATCTCAATACCTTTAATTTGGGTTGTGGAAGACATCAAGTAGATTTATAGAACTCAAGTTATGGTCCTTGCAAGTTACAGGTCACCTGAGGTATCTGAAATTTTGTCTGTGAAAGTTACTTGTCTTCCAAGCAACTTTTACCCCTCAAGGAGATTTCAAATGAATTTATGGTAAACATAAGAGTTGTTCCTAATTGTCTTAGCTTTCTATAATGGTATGGTATGCCTTCATATGATTTGTGGAACTCTACGTATGGTCTTGGCAAGCGAAGGGTATTTTGGTCATCTGAGAATTACAGGTCATTTCAAGCCTGTGCCCAAAACTCATACAAGGAAGCTTCAAATGAAAAACTTCACAACATCAAACTTGTTCCAAATGACATTTTGAGTCTATAAAAGTGACCATGAAATATTGGAAAGGCTCATAGCACAAGGTTTCAAAATTGGTGAATTTAATGAATGAAAAATTACCTAAAATTGAGATTTTTCATAGTTTGGCCAAATGGGGTGAAATTATAGGTCATTTTGATTGGAAAAAATGTTTTAAGAACATTGGCAAAAGTGGATTTTTGAGTTTGGTTCAAGATTTGAGAGTTATGCATGGTTACTTACAAATGAAGTTACATAATCCAAATCCAAGGGAAAGTGTGCATGGGAAGTTTCTCCAAGGTTCTAGGACTTTCCAATGACATCTATATAGTGCATTGAGTGGCTTCATGCCATGGTTGGTGATTCATTTTGTGCATGATACCAAGTTTCACACCATTCTTCCAATTTGCAAAAGCATCTCAAACTCCACAAAATCTCTCTCAATTTCCATTTTTCTTGATTTGATCATCATCAACATCTTCCATAGATCACATTTCCATCAGAATTTGGTAGAATTGGAGAAGAACTCGTGCTAACCAATTCCATCATCCAAGGAGCAAGAAAGTTGGAATTGCAAGATTCAAGAGGCTTGGACAAGATTCATTGCATACAGAACTCAGAATCAAGTTCACTGATCAACTTCCAATCACTGCAAGCATCTGATCCAAGGATTTCCATAGCTGTTTTCACCATTTTGCACCAGGTTAGTTTCCTCTTCGAATTGCATGATTTAGTTAGAATCCTAGTGATTTGTTAGCATAGAACGGTTAAGATAGGTTAGATGATTGATTTTGCAAAGTTTGGAGAAGTTTCATGGAGGTTGTTAATGGTGTACCAAAGCTGTTGCACCCTTGGAACATCAAGGATAATGCATGATAATCTTGGATCCATAGCTCAGATTGATCAGCATAAGGTGTAGATTAGGTTAGGGTAAAAATTAGAAAGAATTGAGATGGTTGATAGCAGGTGATAATGATGGATTCAGAATGTTACATCTATCGGGTTCACTTATTGGTTGAGTTTTAGAAGGAGCTAATGATATGGCTGTGTAGAGGGAAGAAATTAGAGCAACTTTGCTCTTTGAATCGTGTGATTTCATGGAGAGGCAAGGGAGAACAGAGGTGGTGAACTCGTGCATGGGAGAAGAGATTTTCAGAATCTAGGGTTTGCTGGAGGTAGACGATGACCCCAGGCCGTTGGATCCATCTGTTGACTTGGACTCATATCTGGATCGTGTG
Source organism: Lathyrus sativus (assembly GCA_963859935.3). Taxonomy (NCBI): domain Eukaryota; kingdom Viridiplantae; phylum Streptophyta; class Magnoliopsida; order Fabales; family Fabaceae; genus Lathyrus; species Lathyrus sativus. The sequence continues at coordinate 92,923,541 of OZ012741.1, forward strand.
GCCGTGGTTTAACTGAAAACGGAGGGAGATTCAAAAGACTATACGCACCGTTTCATTAATAATTCTGACTGGGCTTTAATTTCCAATGCTAATAGCACCCTCCCAATCAAGCCCAATGCCATTTGAACTAAGTTTTTCGCTATTTGCACCGTTTTTATTTTTTGTTATTGTTTTCTGATCATTGCGCCCAGACGCGCTTGCTATGCGCGCCCCCCAGTCTGGGCCCATTCCCTTATTTTAACTAAAAATGTTACTTTCTGCACCCATTTCCAATTTAAATTCTCATTATTTTCTTTCATATTTTTTAATTCTTTGAAAATTCATAAAAAATTGGAAAATGCATGATTTTAATTGGTTCTTTTTGCACATTGTTCATAATTTTGTTAAGAAAAATATCACATAAAAAAATTCCAATTTCATTTTATTTTTATTTTTTTGGCATATTTTTCTTTTAAATAGGATTAAATAATGCTTAGTTTGATGCATGAATTTGGTGATTTTAGTTTGATTAAATGCTTTTATATTTTTGATCCATTCTTTTTAGGTTGATTAGTATAGAATGTTAGCTTGTATATAAAATTTAGTTCATATTTTTAGGATTAACTTTTAGATGATTTGTTTAGGTGTGAATAACATGATCAAAACTAGGGTTTAGGAGATAACATAGAAGAATTAAATCATTTCCCTTAGGAGTTGTAGATTGAATCTTTGGGGTATGGGACTATAGGGGTTATGGGTAGTTAATAGATCCCTTATAAATTACTAGGATTCCCCTACTGCTATTAGTATGCTGTCTGTATTTGTTTGACTGTGTGGTGTGCCCTCTCTAGGGTTATTTCATTTGTCTGTATGGGGTATTGGGTTTGCTTGGGGATTGGGAGAGCTGAAGAATTGTGATGATGAAGACTATTGGAGATCAAATGATTGAAGACCAACTTCCAGAGTTGATGAGGAGAGTCCTTTGCTGGCAGCTGTTGAGGAGTATAGGGTTTAGGAGCTAGGCAGAGCTCTAGAGCAGAAAATTTGATTCTCAAACATGGAAGGCTTTGTCTGCCTCCATTCTTTCTCTATGATTCAAAGTCTCTTTCAAATATCCACCTCCTTCCTTTGGAAGGATTAGTGAATGTATTTGAAAGATAGAACTTTTGAGAGAAAATTGTCTGTACAATGTTAACAGTTAATGAGCCACCCTTGGTAGGCAATTGACTGTTTAACATTCATTCTATCTTGCTGACTGATATTCCTCTTGGAGATTGAGACTTGAAGAAAAGCCATTGCAGATGGAAGACTGAAGACAAAGACCTTGCTTGAGGAGTTTGAAGATGGAGATTGATGCTTGCTGAAGCTTGTAGCTGATTGGAGATGACTTGAAGACAGATGTTGATGCAGAGCTGCTGTGGCTGTTTATTTTTTTTGCTGTTTAATTTTTGATGTATTGATTGGTTTTCCCTGACTGTATTGTTTGCTGTTTACCCTGTTAGGTTGAAAGTGAATCCTGTTCACTTTTGCCTATTGTTTTCTAGATTCGAGGTTGAGTGGGACTCCCTTGCCTCGCTTGTATTGTTACATCCATGCATTTTACTGCTTTATTGTATATATGCTATTGTTTCTGTTTCCATATGCTCCCCTTAGGATCTCTGTTTCTCTCTGCGCAAGAGAGAAGCATGATAGACGTTAGGTCTTAACCCATGCATGATAACATTAGGTTAGTTTGATTCCCTTCGCAACCGTAGGTTAGAGTTCTGTCTCTTCTCTCTCAAAACAAACAGAAAAACACAATAAATATTTCAAACACAATAAAAGACACTTCTTCCGTAAAAGAATGTGAACTCATCAAAACGTCAATTTTTGTTCGCTTGGACTGTTAATCAAAAAACCCTTTTTCAGAAGGACTAAAAACAATCAAGACAGACTTGTGTCGTACGTGGCCTGAACTACGTTTGCTCTGATCTTTCATGCTGTATGAAAGTACGTAGGCATAGGATGCGATATCCTAGCGAGCAACCTTCCCCTCCTTTCCAGTAGGTAGGCAAACTATGTTGACTCTGATTTCTCGTTCCAGACGGGAATACGTAGGCATAAAGTGCGATACTTTGCCGAGTCATTTTCTTTTCTTTTAACCCTTAACCCTTAGTATAGATAGAAGTAACAATCAATCCGTACTAGAAAAAAAGCGTGGATCCCGTCGAGTATGACGGACGTGAGGGGTGCTAATACCTTCCCCTTGCGTAACCGACTCCCGAACCAAGGTTTTGGTTGCGATGACCATACCTTTCCCGTCTTTGCGGTAGGTTTACTCTGAGCGTTTCCTTTCCCTCCTGTGGGATAAATAACGCACGGTGGCGACTCTTCTGTTCAGCCGGCGCCGATTTTCGCAGTAGCGACACTTAAGAAAGGGTTTTCCTAATTAAGGGTCCAAGAGGACAAAAACAGAGTTTGAATGTTTGTTTGAATCTTTTACGAAAGAACTGTTTTTTAGGATGTTCGCAATCTCGGTCGCACTAGAGACTATGACCCAGGAGTGCACATTTCGTATGTCACCCAAAGGGTACCACACTAACATCCAGATTACTAGAGAGAGACCCTCCACCAACCTTTTCCCAGATAGCTTAAGGCTCGTAACGTACGACTTTAATTAACCTTATTACTGTGTTTTTGAATTGTTTTGAGATGAGAAGAGAAAGACGCCCTAAAACTATGGTTGAAAGGGAATCTACCTACAGTTATCATGCATGTTTTAAAAACCTAATGTCTGTCATAATTCCCTCCTGCACAGAGGAAATCAGAAGTCCTAGGGGAAAACAGCAAAAGAAAGCAAGCAATAAACAGTAAACAGTAAAATGCATGCTATGCAACAGTACAAGCGAGGCAAGGGAGTCCGGCTCAACCTCAAACCTAAGAAAACAACAGGCAAGGGTAGACAAGCTCCACCTTAAACCTAAGGGTAAGCAACATAAGCAAAAGGACAATACAACAAAAGAAAAACAGAGGAAGCAGCCCAAGCAATAGCAACAGTCTTCCACAGACAGCAACTTCAACTACATCAGCAGCTCTAAACAGCAGAGTGAATTGACAGCAAAGTTGACCGCAAAGAATATTCATCTTCAAGCTAGCTCCTATCTTCAAGCTTCTTCAATTCTTCATCTTAACACTCTAGCAAGCTCCACAAGAAGAGAAATCATCATTGAGATCAAGTTGCAATGTTAGGAAACCTGATGAAAACCAAAGGAATTCATCAGGAACCAACATGAAAAGAAAGTGCATCCTCAAAAGTTCTACTCATTAAGGCATGCCACTCATCCCTCCAAAGGAGAGATGGAGCTTCCTTAAAAGGACTTTTCATCATGGGATGAGGATAGAAGCAAACAATGCATTCTATGTTTGATGAAAGAAGAAGAACTAACTCTAATGGCTCTTCCTAAAACCCTAATACTATAAGCTTCTAAAAAGCTCCTAAAAGAGGAAGAAAACTTCAACTCCATGCTCCACAAGCCAAGCCACAACAGCTACAAGGTGTCCAGAAGCCCCTCCAAAAAGGAATCCAAGCACTTCAAGCTCCAAAGCCACCAACAAGACCAAACAAAGCAAGGCACCAAAAAAAAGAACACCACATGCACAACCATCTTGCAAAATCTACCTAAAATAGAAAACTAAGTTATAAAATTCTAATAAAATTACTAGGGGAACATGCATGTTTTAACATTCTAAGGTTCAAATATCAAAGCCTAAATCAACTTCTAGGTCCACTAAACAATTCCTAAGTTGAAACATGTCAAGGTAAACCACAAGTTTGGGAAGGCTCTAAACATCTCACCTAAAATAGAACCTATAATTGTTGAAAAATATAATAAAAATCCTAAGGGAGCATGCACATCTAACCTACAACATACTAAAATATCAAAGCCAGATTCAATACCAAAAGGTCACACCAAAATCAACAAGGCAGATGGACAATTATGCAAAAATTAAAGAAATAAACAAAATGAGAAAAATCAAATAAAATTGAAAAATGCATGAAAATGAAATTTATTGATCCCAGAAAATCAAAAATTTAATCAGGAGTATAGAGATATTTTTAAAATATTTTTTGGATCAAAAATGGATTTATTGTGATTTTTGGAATCAATTTGCATTAAAAATAAAACAAAATGAAATAAAAGAAATCAAAAACCTGGAAATAATGTGGACAGTTAGATGCGTGGACTGGTCAAGGGATCTAGCGCTCAGGATGGTGCCAGCACATTAGTGAAACGACTGCGTTTCACTCTAGTCAAAGTCAGCAAAACGAATAAGTCACAACCACTGGATTGGATTACAAAGTCTTGTTTCCACGCAGATCCAACGGTTCAATCATCATCTTCTCCATTCAAATGCCAAAACAGAGGGAACTCAGTGTGGTGGCCGGAGAAGACCTCCGGTTGTCTTCTCCGGTGAGCAGGTGGTTACAGATGATCAAAAATCAACAAATCTTACATCAATCTCTCCAGAATTTCACATAGATTCCAAATATCATGTTCATTTTCTCTAGATCAAGCTAGGTTTTCAAATCCGATTCAAAGTTCAAATGACACTCCAACATTGATCATCATCAAACTCTAATCTATTTAGACAGAAATGTTCATCATGCTTCCTAGTTCATCATGATCTATCTAAATCATCTTAATTCCTCATGATCAAGCTAAACCGTGCCTCAACAGAAATCACATGTCATCTTAATTTGTCTCTAATTGTCCAAAATTTTGTCCAAAAATGATCTACTCCTTAACTAGATCCTAACAACATATGCAAATTGATCTACATCTTCCTATAATGGTGTGAAATTTGAAGGTTACATACCTGATGTAGATCCACTAACAGATGTAGTTATAGTATGATTCAACCTTCAAAACTCTCCAGAATCATTCAAGGATGCAAGAGAAAGATGTTGAAACCTTCAATTTGATTTGAATTGGCCTGGAACTCAAAACCCAATCTAAACTTGCTTGCTTGAAAATGAACTTGCTATCTCTGCTTCAGCCACGAAAATTGCACCAAAATGATTCTGAAATCATCAAAGGACTTAAATAGAACATGTCTATGGGCTTTTTGAATCCAATTGAAGGCCAATCCAGCCATTTCAAATTTCTGTTTTCCTCTTCAAAATTTCACATGACAGTAACGAATTGGCCATGGAAATTGTTCTAGAAACTTCCCTTTCAATTGCAAATTGCCTTGTGAATGTATTCAAACCAAAAGGAGCACTTGAAATGCCTTGGTAAGTATTTTGGATATGTAACTTGCATATGAAGAAACCAAATTGTAACTCATGAAAATTGGCCTAAACTCAAAAATCCACCAATGTCATTGTGCTTGAAATGAAATTTACAATCAAAATGAATATTTATTTGACATGTTTTGGTCACTTAACCAATTATTTGGATTTTTCAACTTTGAATCCTTTGAAAATCTTCTTTTTCAAACCATTTCAAACCAAGTCTTGCTATGAGTACAATCAATCCATCATGACTTCTTGGTTAGCCTAAAAACCAAATTTTGAACAAGTTTCATGTTGAACAGAAATCCATTTGACAAGTGCAAGTTGGAGATTTTGACCTATGATTGAAAATGGCCTATAATCTCACTTTCCCAAAATACCCCTGACTTGTAAACCTCCTAACTTGAGTTCTACAAATCATATGGAAGACTTCTAGTACAATTTAGAAAGCTAAGATCATGAGGAACAACTTCCATGTTGGCCACAAATTTAGGTGAAACATTCCTTCTAGGTCAAAAATAGCTTTGAAGTCAGATGATATTCACAGACAAATTTCAGAGGCATCTGAGGACTTGTAACTTGTCTGGGTCATAACTTGAGTTCTATAAATCCCCTTGAAGACTTCTAGTACTCAAATTAAAGGTATTGAGATGCTCTACAAGTTTCATGTTGGCCAAAGATCCATTTGAAACTTTTATCTTGACTTGTATGGTCTTGAAGTCAGGCACTAAATAGGGGATTTTACACTGAAACCCTAATTTAGCAACTTCCCACACTCTTGACTCTTCTTGACTTGATCTTGGAACAACACCAAAAATGTCTCATCATATCATTTCATGAACTCCATGACCTAAAAGTAGGCTTTGATACTCTTCAACCGCATAGTTGACCTAGGATTGACCCAGATGAAACCCTAATTGCTTGCACCTCAACTGTGGCTCTTGTATTTGACACAATGACTTGATTAAACTCTCCCATGGCCCTATAGGCATTCTATGAGCTTCATACACATCCTCTTCTCATATTCAACACTTCACATCCCTCTGATGGTCTTCAATTGATCCTCAAGCTAGGAGCAAATCCACATGCAAGCATCTAAACTCTTAGGCACTCAAATTACCTCCTGATGACTTTGATAACTTCTCAATCTTGAATAAGACCTCTTGCTAGGCTTATCATGATAAAAATCACACTTGATCCCCTTCTATATGAATGATATCATGATATGCAAATGGTATAACTATGCAAATGTTAATGCAATGAAACATAAACCAAGTAAGAAAAGGTTGAGCAAATTTTGGGGTGCAACAATACGCTCTATTCTTGATGAATTGCTATGCTATTTTCACATGATTGTGATCCTTAGAGTGTGTAGAACGTTTTAGGATTAGAACGGTTAAGTTTCATGACAATTCTTGACAGAGCACCTTAGGTTGTAGTTCGAATTTATCTCTAATTATTGGATGAAAATGGAAAAGAAACATAGATTGTTGATGTAGGAAGTGAGAGGAAGAGATTAGTGGCTTCAATTTTAAGTTTTGTGAAAGTTGGAAATTCTTGAAAGATTCTTGGAGGTTTATGATTTCTGAGTTTTAATGGAGGAAAGTGAAAACAAATTTGATATTTGAATTCTACACGAAAAATAACACAGTTTTGGTTAAAGAAAAACTAGTTCTGGTGAAGAAATGAGAAAGTGCCATTTTTTGCTAGAGGAAGAAGATGACCGGAGCTTACCTCCGGCCACCGTCACCATCGTCCCCCGCCGCGGGATTATTTCCCACCGTTCCCATTTTTAAATCGCCAGTTCGCATATGGACCACACGATCGCGCGTGTAGATTGACCTCGTATGCATATCGCACGACCACGGTTTGGCCACGTGCGCGCAGAAGCTTGCCATCCCAAAACACTGCGTTTTGCATAAGTGAAATGCTGAGTTTTAATACTCAACTGGGCCCAGCGTACACTTTGCTACTCACACCCCTTCCCACACGGCCCAAAAGCATATAACACGTAGAGAACATACTATTCGCACCCCTGGCCTGTTTCCTTTTAATTTCTTTTATTCTTTTATTTCATTTGGTTACTTGTTTGATTTTAATTCATAGAAAATAATAAATGATGTCCATAAATCATGAGAAAAATATTGGAGATATTTGAGAATGTGTAGAAAATTGTCATATTTTTTAATTGCAATTTTAATTATTTTTCCAATTAATTTTGTATTTTTCTTTTATGTGCTTTTCCATGAATAGGAATAATTCCATGTTAGTTTCTAGATTTTTGTTTCCATATCAATGATTGGATTTAATCTCTGATTTTTGCAGGGTAAATGTTGATACATTATAAGATATTGTATGATTTTTCTTGCATTTTTTAGATTCCATTAGGTATAGTTTTGAAGCACATCTTTGGAGCCTTTTCCTTTTGTATCACACATAGCATACATCTTGGTTTAGCATTTGATTATTATACCTAGGATTAGAGTTTGGACTTGAAACTTTAACCATAGCTTCCTAACCCATTTAGGATCATCTAGGATTTTTCTTAGGATTTTTAGAAGTGATCTCCTATTATTCCCCCATTTTACAAGTTGATTATGGTTTAGGTGACACTAACTAGGTTTACTTCATAGATTAGTCCTTAGAGTCAATTTTAACTAATTCTAAGCGTCAAATTTCCTCCATTAGGATAGAACTTAGATAGATACCCCTCTAGAACCTTGATTAGGCCTTGATAGATCCTTTGAGCCTTAAGTTTAGGTGATCCTTAGAAGGTAATCATTGAGGTTCATTAGAAGTTCAAAGTAGGTGGATGATTCTTCCTATAAGTTTAGCTTCCCTCAAAATCTTCCTTGCTTAACTAGGATCCTCCTTGTGAGCATGTTTCCTCCTGTGGAGGAATTCATTACATTTTCACAAAGGAGTTGAATTTATGCAAGATTTCTAAGATGATGGAATTGGTTGAGTGCCTGTGGTAAGTTCCTGTGGAGCTTACCCTGCTTCCCATCTTCATTCTCCTAATCTTCCCTTATCTAATCATCTTAGGAACCTTCTTAGGGTAGCATAGTCCCTCCTGTGGGGGAACTTTGCACATCTCCTGAAGGAGTCAGACCTCTAAAACTTTCCAAATCCCTTTGAGTTGGTTGAGTGCCTGTGGTAAGTTCCTGTGGACTTTACCCTTGCTTCCAAACATCCAATTCATTTCTTTAGGATAGATGCCTTATTTGATTACTTATGGAATGAATTCCTTATTTGTCATATTTCTTTTCCTTCATTCATGATTGAGCGGTGTGTTGCATTAGGGTAGCTCATGTTTAGGGTAGTCTAAGTGTAGGTGCATGACTGCATTAAGAGGTTGAGTGGGTCTCCCTCTTCTTGCTTGCATTAAGGGTTTAGGTGATCCTCCCCTTTCTTGTGTGTTGTTTTTCCCTTTCTAATTGATGTATTTACATATAAAGGTTGAGGTGACCCTCTCTTTGCTTGTCTGTTTTTGCTTGTTTTCTTTGCTTGATTGCTTAGAGGTTGAGTGAGTCTCCCTCTGCTTGTATTGTTGCATTGCATTTGCATCTTTATTATTTTCTTTTCTGTTGATCTGCTTTACTGATGTTTAGCATGTGTTCTGTCTATTGTCTGTTTCCCATTCACATGATCCCCTAGGATTCTCACTTCCTTGTTTAAGGAAGTGATGATTAGACTTTAGGTTGAAACCTTTGCATGATAACATCTAGGAGTTCCCTGTTTCAAACTCAACCATAGGATGAATCCTTGGCATGACAACATTAGGACTTGACAGTTTCCCCTGTAGAGTTTGTTCTCTTCTCATATCCAAAACAATAGTAAAAAACATAATAAAGGTAAGTTAGTACAACACATTACGACCCTTAAGCCACTTGAGAAATGATAATTCAGTGGTCTCCTCTCAATCATCTAGAGTGTTTAGTATATGTCCTTTGGACGCTATGCGACACATTCGCTCCTAAGTCATAGTCTCTAGTGCAGTACGAACTACAGACATCCATAAAAAAACACTTCTTCCGTAAAAGACAGAAAACAAACTTCAAACCTCTTTTGCCCCGTGAGCCCATAACTCGAGGAAAACGTTTCAGAAAAAGAGTGTCGTTAACTCTCAGTTCTACCACAAACGGTAACGCACGAGACTCCGATGAGCGAGCTGCATACACCAAACTGATGCAACTGTTTGTTAACCCTACTCGGAAAAACAGATGAATCTGAACCTGTAATCCGTAGTATCCCGAACTACGTAAGCTCTGATCTCTCATATCAGTTGAGAGTACGTAGGCACAATACTGACGTATTGGAGAGCCACCTTCCCCCATCCTTTTAGCCGTAGTTAGCCGAACTACGTTGACTCTGATTTCTCGTTCTCTGACGAGAATACGTAGGCACGAAGCGCGATGCTTTGCCGAGTCAATTTTCTTTTCTTTTCAGACCAGCCTTGATAGATAGATAGTTAAACCAACCCATCATATAAACACAACAAGCATGGATCCCATCGAATACGATGGACGTGGGGGGTGCTAATACCTTCCCCTTGCGTAACCGACTCCCGAACCCAGACATGGTTGCGATGACCTTGTATTATACCTTTTCGTCATGTTTTTCCAATCGTTTCCTTTCCCTTTCTGTTGGATAAATAACGAAAGGTGGCGACTCTTCTGTTTTGCTGGCACCTTATTTTTGCAGTAGCGACAACTGGAGACTCTGTTGGGGATCCAACGTCCCCTATGCGAGTCAATCCTAGTGCTTGCGTGTTTTTCTGTTGGGTTTGCATTTATTTATCGCATTTTACTTTCCTGCATTTTACTTTCAGTATAATATTATTATTGTTGTGCTGTTGTGGGAGGGGTGCTCTGATGAGTGATAAGCCAGACCCAGGCTTGAGTATGTACATAGCACTAGAAGCAGATTAGTGGTGAACCTGTATGTTAGGTGTTGCACCCTAAAATTTGCCCAACCTTATTCACTTGGTTTATGTTTCAATGTCATTAGCATTTGCATATAGAGTCATGTGCATAGTCTAATCATCTGCATAGCATAAGCATAGCAAGTCATTCAACAGGGGGACCAATCATTATTCTCATCTCTAGAAGCCTATCAAGAGGTTATTATCCCAATTCAATCTCATTCAAGTCATCAGGAAAGAATTTGAAAGCAAAGAGTTCAGCAGATCAAGCCTTGAGTCCATCTCCTAGCTGAGGGTATCTGAGGGTCAACAAGAGGGTTGTGAGCTGTGAGTTGAAGGCATGGAGAGTATCTAGACATTATGAGAGACTTAGAAAGTTATTTAAAGAAGGAGACAAGTCATTGATAAGAGCACAAGAGCTATAGCTGAAGGCAGTCAACTAGGGTTTCATCTGGGTCAACCCTAGGTCAACCCTAGGTCAATTGACTGATTTAAGGGGCATTCAAGTCCAGTGGAGAGATGTGGGATTCATCATTGGACATATAAAGAAGGATATGGAGATATGCCAAGAAGAATTCAAGAGAAATCAAGGAGAAGAGGAGTTTCTAAATTAGGGTTTCTGTGTAAAATCCCCTAGTTTAGGTCAAATTTCCAAGCAAGATAAGTCAAAATGCTAGCTTCAAATGGCTTCTTGGCCAACATGAAACTTGTATAGGATCTCAAGACCTTTAATTTTAGTGGTGGAAGACATCAAGGAGATTTATAGAACTCAAGTTATGGTCCTTGCAAGTTACAGGTCATCTGAGGTATCTGAAATTTTGTCTGTGAAAGTGACTTGACTTCCAAGCAATTTTTACCCCTCAAGGAGATTTCAAATGAATTTCTGGTCAACATAAGAATTGTTCCTCATTGTCTTAGCTTTCTATAATGGTATGGAATGCCTTCATATGATGTGTGGAACTCAACTTATGGTCTTGGCAAGCAAAGGGTATTTTGGTCATTTGTGAATTACAGGTCATTTTAACCTATGTCCAAAACTCATACAAGGAGGCCTCAAATGGAAAAACTTACAACATCAAACTTGCTCCAAATGACATTTTGAGTCTAGAAAGAAGGTCACAAATTGTTGGAAAAGCTCATAACATGAAGTTGCATGATTGGTCAAATTTGAACTAAAATGGCTTATAACTTAAATAAAGTCAAAGTGAAAAATGGTTTGAGAGATTTATAAGTCCAAATGGGGACTTCCAATATATGATTTTGGGTCCAAAAGACATTTTAGAGACAATGGTTCAAGCACTTTTTTGAGTTTAGAAGGAAAAAGAAAAGTTACTTATGGTTACTTGTATTTGAAGAAACATAACCAATTTGGAATGCAAGGGAAGTTGTAAGATGGATCTAGAAGTTTCCATTGAGCCCTATATATTCATGAAATCAGAATTGAGCAAGGGTTGGATTCATATTTTGCCAAAAACTTCCCAAAATCCTCTCATTCTCCAATTTGCAATTTCACTTCAATCTCACAAATTCTACATCTATCATCATCAACATTGATCATGCTCCATTCAATCATCATCATGGCATAGAATTCAATCAAGATCCTGGTGGTTAGAGCTCAATTTCGTGCACTTTCACCAAGAACACACAAGTTGCAAATTCAGTTGGAACTCAAGATCCAGTGCAAGACTCCTCAAGGTGTTGCATACAGAATCAAGTAGTGCAATTGTAGATCAAGATCCAAGCATCAAGACTCTTAGATCCACAAGTTTCATCATCATCCACAAGCTTTTGCTCCAGGTGCAAATTACTTCCACTTGCTTGATTTAGTTAGTTTAGCATTAGGTTGTTAGTATAATGTTGATCTAGAATGATTAAGGACCATTTCTGGTGAGTTTAGTGTTGTTTAGAGGTAGTTCATAACAGGTGCACAAAACGGATTTGACTTAGAACTCGTAGGATAATGTATGATAATCTTAGGTCTTTAGTTCAGGATGATCACCATAACGAGTAGATTAGATTAGTATAAGTTGGAGCAAGAATTGTTGAGATGCATATCAGTGCAATCTTATGGTGGCCAAAGCTTGTTGCGATCGGTTTGAGTGATATGATGAATTTCAATGGAAACTAAGGTTGTAGTCTTGTAGAGGGAGAGATTTGGAACACTTTTCATGTTTACATCGTGAGGATTCATGGACTGTGGAGAGAGAACAGGTAGCTTGAAGCTGGTACGTTCATGGCATGCGTGTGAGAATTTCAGAAACCCTAGCTTCCCATTGGGGAAGACGTAATCGTGGCCTTTGATCCATTCTGAATTTTTGACTTTTTAATCTCAATCCCCGGTCTAGATTCAATTTCAGTTTTGGAGGGAATTGCAGCAGCCATGAAACGCTGCCGTTTCATTTAATAAGTATTCCTGGGCTTGATTCAAATTCTTATTAACACCCCACCAAACAGGCCCAAAACCAATCCCACGCATATTCCCTTGCTTAGTTCACCCCCCCAGTAGTTTATTATTGTTTGGATTCTGAATAAAATTGGGCCTAACGCCACTTGCTGTTCGCACCCCCAGTATTAAGCCCAATCTTAAAAAACAACTAGGGCGCTTTGCTATTAGTACCCCCTCCCTCTCATTTTAATTCAATTTAGTTTTTTAATCCATTTTAATTTTTACCAACTTTAAAAAATCATATAAAATAGGAAATTAACTCTTTTTTAGTGGTTGTTTTTTCTATATTTTCTTGGTTCTGTGTAGAAAATTGTCATTAAATAAAATTGCATTTTTATTTTTATTTGACATTTTTCCCATATTTTCTAAATAAATGACATTTTAAATAGTTTCATTTCATGCATGACTTTATTAATTTTTGTTCTATTAGATACTTTCATATTTTTTGTTCATTCTTTTTAGGTTGTTTAGATGAGATATTGAACTTGTAGAAACAATTTAGTTCCCATTTTTAGAAATTAATTTTAGGTGCTTAATGTAGGCTTGAACAACATGAACAAATTAGGGTTTTTAGATGATGACTTAGGAAGTTTGATTCTTTTCCCTTAGGACTTAGGGTTTGACTAGTTTAGTTATGGGACTATAGGGGCTATGGGTAGTTATTAGATCCCTTAGAAAAAGTCAGGATTCCCCTACTGCTATTAATACTCTGTGTATGTCTGATTGACTGGTGTGGTGTGCCCTCTTGGGATTATTGCTTGCTTGCTTGGGTATTGGGATTGTCTGGGGACTTGGGAGAGCTGAAGACTTGAGGAGATGAAGACCGTTGGAGATCCAGAGATTGAAGATCAACTGCCAGAGTTGGAGAGGAGGTTCTTGCTAGCAGCTGCTGAGGAGACTAGGGTTTAGGAGCTAGGCAGAGCTCTAGGTTAGAAAGTTTGTTTCTCAAACATGGATTGCCTTGTCTGCATCCATTCTTCTCTGTGATTCAGAGTCTCTCTAAGACACTCACCCCCTTCCTTTGGAAGGCTTGGTGATAGGGTCTATGAGATAGAACTCTTGAGAGAAAATGTCCCTTGTGTTGGAAGCAGTCTGTTCACCACCCTTGGTAGTCAACTGATTGCTTAACACCCAATTCACTCTTGTGACTGATCCCTCATCCTGGAGGTTTGAGCTTGAAGAAAAGCCATTGCAGATAGAAGACAGATGATCAAAGCCCTTTGCCTGAAGGCCATGTAGATGGAGATTGATGCTTGTTGAAGCCTGTAGCTGATTGGAGATTACTTGAAGCCAGATGTTGACTCAGAGCTGCTGATGCTGTTTCTTTTGCTGTTGTATTTCATTGCTGATGTATTGATTGGTTTTCTGGACTGTATTGTTTGCTGTTTACCCCGCTGGGTTGAAAGTGAAGTCTGTTCACTTTTGCCTATTATTTTCTAGGTTCGAGGTTGAGTGGGACTCCCTTGCCTCGCTTGTACTGTTGCATCCATGCATTTTACTGTTTTACTGTATATATCTGATATTGTTTCTGTTTCTGCCTATCCCTTAGGATCCCTGTTTCTCTCTGTGCAAGAGAGGAGCATGATAGACACTAGGTCTTAACCCATGCATGATAACATTAGGTTAGTTTGATTCCCTTCGCAACCATAGGTTAGAGTTCTGTCTCTTTCTTTCTCAAAACAAACAGAAAAACACATAAAGATTTCAAACACAATAAAAGACACTTCTTTCGTAAAAGAATGTGAACTCATCAAAACGTCATTTTTGTCCGCCGGGACTGTTAATCAGAAAAACCTTTTTCAGAAGGAATAAAATCAACCAAGACAAGCTTTTGTCGTACGTGGCCCGAACTACGTTTGCTCTGATCTTCCATGCAGTGTGGAAGTACGTAGGCATAGGATGCGATATCCTAGCGAGCAACCTTCCCCTCCTTTCCCGTAGGTAGGCGAACTACGTTGACTCTGATTTCTCGTTTCAGACGGGAATACGTAGGCATAAAGTGCGATACTTTGCCGAGTCATTTTTTTATTTTCATTTTCTTTTCTTTTAACCCCAGACCTTTAGCGTAGATAGAATAACAATCCATACCCGAAAACAAGCGTGGATCCCGTCGAGTACGACGGACGTGAGGGGTGCTAGTACCTTCCCTTTGCGTAACCGACTCCCGAATCCAGGTTTTGGTTGCGATGACCATACCTTTCCCGTATTGTGTGAGGTTTACTCTGAGCGTTTCCTTTCCCTCCCGTGGGATAAATAACGCACGGTGGCGACTCTTCTGTTCAGCCGGCGCCGATTTTCGCAGTAGCGACAGCTGGCGACTCTGCTGGGGATCCAACGTCCCCTGGCTGCTAAGGACTGCGATAGTTCTTATGCATTTGGGATCCAACGTCCCTTAAGAGAGTCAATCCTAACGCTTGTTTTCCCGTCGAGGATTTTGTATGGATTTATATTTCTGACCTTTATTTTCAGCTTTGTATATATGGATTATTATTGCTGTATCTTGGGGTGTGACGGGTGTTCTGATATTGAGTGAGAAGCCGGACCTGGGCTTGAGTGCACCTAGAATTAGAGTAGAAATTAGTGGGCGCCCGCTTGCTTTGCTTGCTTCGGTGTCCCATGAAATCTACACTCAGACGAGGTTCCTCTGGTTGGCCTCCTGCCCCTTCCTTTGGTTGGCGTGGGTTGCTGGTTAGTTGGATTGTCGACTCTGGGGACCGATCATTTGGAAGTTGGCTAAGTGAGGCCTCTTCAGGGATTGATGATGCCACTCCTTCTGGGAATCGTATCATCAACCCTGAAAGTCTGTGACGCCGACGACCGCATAGGATGCCGTACCTTGTGCCAGTTATAGGGCCACCCACCTGTGAGGGGATTCAGGGTTATGCAGGTAACCAGACCTTCAGACTACCGGTTTGTTCTCGATCAGAGATCCTGGGTATTTATGGAGAGTTATGAGGTCTGTCAGAGACCGTTTGGAGATGTGTTCTGAGGTCTGTCAGAGACCAATTAGAGATGTGATTTGAGGTCTACCAGAGACCAGTGGGAGTTATGGTTTGAGGTCCATCAGAGACCAGCAATGGAGCTTTGTTTTAGGTCTATCTGAGACCAGGGTTTGAGGGCTTCTGTATGGTCTATCTGAGACCTTTCTTGATTGGGTTCAGGCTATTCAGCTACAGCTTTGGTCCCTGTTGCATGTTACTTGCATTGCATCACTGCATATCCATTACCATTTGCATTTCACTAACGTGTGTCTGTGCTGCAGGTGCATTTGCATTTCCCTAGTTCTAGTGCCCAGACTTCTGAGTGTTTGATCATGACTAGCTTAAGGAGAACGGTTGCTTACAAATTGCCTACGCCTGATATTGTTCCTTTACTTGGGTTGATCTCTCTTGCTGATGAGGGTGTTCGTAGGAGTTTCCGGATGAGCTATGGTAGACTACTGAGATTAGTGTGCAAACCTACAGAGGTAGAGTTAGATGGGTTGTATGCTTTGATGCAATTCTATGACCCTGCTTTGAGGTGCTTTACGTTCTCTGACTTTATTATGGGACCAACCCTGGAGGAATACGCTGAGTATGTTGAGCTGCCCGTGCAGAACCAGGTTCCATTCATTCATTATGACGCCAAGCCCAAGCCGGAGGAATTGGCAAAAGCGTTGCATATTGATGCCTCTGAACTGGTGACTACTGTTTCCCGTGGAGTTCCAGGCTTCTCATTTCAGTTCTTAGTTGGTAAAGCCCAGGAGTACGCCAAGAGCGGGTGCTGGGTTGCTTTCAATGCTGTGTTGGCTTTGTGCATTTATGGCATAGTTTTGTTTCCCAGCATACCGGATTTTGTGGACTTTGATGCTTTCTACTTGTTTGCCGCTGGTAATCCTGTACCTGCCTTACTCGGAGATATCTACCACTCACTGCATTACAAGAATGAGAAGGGAAGAGGGAAGAATGTTCATCTGTGTGTGCCCTTGTTGAGTATGTGGTTTGAGAGTCACCTTCCTAAGAGAGGATCTCTTGCAGAGACTACAGTCCCAGTTGATTGGCCAGAGCGCCTGATGAGGCTATCGTCGGAAGATATGGAGTGGTTTGATCGAGACCTGTTGGGATCTGAGCTCATCTTCAGTTGTTCTGGGTACCCTAATGTGCCGCTGATCGGAAGAAAAGGGTGTATCAATTACAACCCTTCTCTATTCATTCGCCAGTTCGGATATGCACTGAAGAATCCACCTCAGGAGGAAGAAGTACAGGAATCTCTGTACTTCACAGGGGATTTGAAGGGGGAGTTATTAGCCAAGCTGCAACATGCCTGGACGCGTATTAACCGCAGAGGGAAGCCACTGTTAGGTAAGAACGATTGCCAGGCCTATGCACCTTACAGGGTTTGGATCCAGGAAAGAGCAAGTCAGTTATTAATGCCATTTCCAGCTGCACCCGTCATTGTTCCTATTCCGGCAGAAGAGCCAACTACTGTTTCTAGGGAAGTCTATGAACAAGTTGTGAGAGAAAAAGAAGCCTTGATGAAGATTAATGAAGGGTTAGAGCAAGAGTCAGCCCAGGTACGCAGCGAGAAAAACAAGGCCGTATATGCTTTCCAACAACAGATCGAGTTGTTAAACAGGTTAGGGGCTGAGTTGACTGAGGAAAAGAAAAAGCGTGAACGTCTGGGGCAAGAGTTCAGAAGCTCCCATGACATGCTGGAAGCCAAAAAGAAGGCGCTCGACGCAGCACACCGAGAAATCTCCTCTTGCAATAAGACTTGGAACGCCACACTCACCAATAACAAGAAGAGGGAAGATAAGTTGAAGCAGCAAATCTCTGACCTCGAAGAGAAGTTGAAGTCTAGCATCAAGAAGTGTGAGGAGGAAGTGATGACCCGGTATAGTGTCCAGCATGCACTGAACAAGGCAATCAAATCCAGAGATGAAGCAGTGTCTCAGAAGCGAAAGTTAGAAGATTGCTTCGGAGAAGCAACATGGGAAGAAACTGCTGAAGGCGTACGCCGTGTCCTTAAGAGGAGAAACCAGCTTGTTGAAGGGCTGCTTGATCGACCAAGCCATCCGGAGACCAAGAAGTTGATAGAGGAGTACCAGACTTTTGGGAGGATTTGATCATTTCATGTAGTAACTTGTATGCTTTATTTGCATAGTGCTGACCATCACCAGGATTGTTGGTTGAGGTCATGCCTTCTTTGTACTCTCAGTGATATTGTACCCTGGGCTTATCGATTCTCCCTGCAATATATGAGGCTTTCTATGATTCAGCTCCAATATTCCTATTGTCAACACTATCACTGCACCGGCACCTTCGCACTAGAACTGGGGGAACGAACTTCCCTAATGCACAGACACATTGCATTGCATTCATATCCATATTGCATTACAGGTAATCTTTGGATGGTGTCTTATTTCCTGCTCTGTATCAGGTACTTAACAGGATTGCAGATCAGCATCCGCACCGCTATTCTACACGCTCCAATTGTCGAAAAATCATGGACCAAATGCAGAACGAGATGCAAGATGTGCGCGAGAAGCTCGCTCTCTTCATGCAGACCATGGAAGCTATAGCAAAAGGGCAAGAGAATTTGCAGGCCATGGTCCAGCCTCTGTTGGCCCGAAACGCTGGTCATGGTAATGAAGATCATCAGTCTGTCCGGGTCGACACTGCTCATGGAGACGGTACTCCCACGCCAGTGGCTCCGCCTGTAATCAATACACCTGCTGCTAATGTCAACAACGCTACCGCTGCTGTGAACGGTAACGTCGGAGTTGGGAATGAAACTGCTGTCCATAATGCTGGGCTGGGTGATGTCAATTTGGGAGATAATCTAGGAGGCAATGGCTTTGTCAATACTGGGTTCGGATTCAACGATCAGGGATTCGATAACACTGGGAAGTATGGCTTTAATGCTCAAGGCTTTGGGCAAGATGGTCATGGTATGGTCAATCAGGGTTACGGAGGCTTTGGAAACGGAAACGGTACTGGATTTATGGCTTTTGGTCCTGCTGGAGGTGTTCAAGGGTACGGCAACAGAGGCCGAGGTCCGGGGATGAATCAGATCAGAGCTGGACGTAATAATGGATATGATGGGTACGGAGCTGGAAACGGTATGTGGCAAGAAGATCAGCAGGAGGACGCCTTCTCCGGAGGAGGTTTTGAAGGGCCGATGGATGATTCCCAAAAGATTAGAATGCTGGAAGAGCAGATGAAGGGAGTCTTAAATCAAAGTGCTGTGGGATTGGACATGGCAACAATGGGTTTGGTACCTGGCTTGAGGGTGCCAATTAAATTCAAAGCTCCTGCGTTTGACAAGTATAAAGGAGACACATGTCCAAAAGTGCATGTGCGAGCTTATTACAGAAAGATGTCTGCATACTCCACTGATGAAAGAATGCTAATGCATTTCTTTCAGGATAGTCTATCGGGCCCTTCCCTAGAGTGGTACATGGGGTTGGAGCCAACTGATATCAAGACATGGAAGCAATTAGCAGAGGCATTTGTAGCCCATTACAAGTATAATAGCGACCTGGCGCCCAATCGGGTCCAGTTGGCCGGGCTTTCGCAGAAGAAGGGGGAGAGTTTTAAAGAGTACGCGCAAAGGTGGCGCGATATGGCTGCCAGGGTCCGTCCTCCGGTGGAAGATAAGGAAATGAATGACATGTTTGTCGGCACATTCACAGGGCTGTTTCATGATATGCTGTTTCATATGTCTCTGGCCAGTTTTTCAGACCTGATTCTAATGGGAGAAAAGATTGAACGTAACATTAAGCAAGGAAAGTTCCAAGTCGAGGAATCAACCGCATCTGGCAGTAATAGGAAAGCTTATGGTGGGCGCCGTCAGGGCGAAGCCAGCGCAGTATTTGGAGGCCGAGGCCGAGGCCGAGGCAGGGGACGAGGTCAATATCGTCAGCCGCAGCAGGTGGCGAGTGTTACTATCCCATATCAACAACAACCACTCCAGCAACAACAACCGGTTCAGCAACAGCCAATGCCACAGCAGCAGCAGCCTCAGCAGGGGGCACAGCAGGCTCAACGAAGATTCCAGGGTAGTAAACCGAGAAGAGTGTTTGAGAAGCCTCCCTCAACATATGCCGATTTATTGCAGACATTGTTGGGATTGAATCTAGTAGAGAAAAGAACCCTGGCACCGATAACGGGAGCTCCCCCGTTTGGTTACGATGAAAACAGACACTGTGAGTTTCATTCTGGAGCCCCGGGTCACGATATAGAAGGTTGCCATGCTTTTAAGCACGTTGTGCAGGATCTTTTGGACAACAAGACTATCAATTTCGGAACGGCAGGTCCGAATATAGTCCAGAAACCCATGCCTAATCATGGGGCAAACGCCGTTCTGACTGAGGAAGGTCTGAATCTTATTATGAATGTTGAAGATTTAAAGACACCGCTGAGCGAGATAAAGAGCCGACTGTTACAAGGAGGTGTCTACCCAGGATGTAACGAGTATTGCTTAGACTGTTGGACCCTAGCTGGGGGGTGTGAAGATTTGAAGAAAGGCATTCAGGCTTTAATTGATGAGGGCATATTGCAGTTTGATCGAGCGGCAACTGAAGAGCCTGCAGGGGCAGTAGTGGATAATCAGAATGATGTGGCCACGGTAACGATTCCTCGGAAGACGATCACTATTGCATCACCAGCTCAACGACCACCGATCACCATAACTAAAGCCGGGCCAATCCCGTACGAGAACACGAAAGCAGTCCCATGGTCATATGGGTTAGAGGTGTATTGTGACGGGATAAAGATTGATGTTAACAAGCAGCCAGCGGAGATTGTGGATAATGTTGTTGGCTCAGGAGGCATGACGAGGAGTGGCAGGATCTTTATATCTCCTGAAGTGGAGGCTGAAAGACTAGCGAAAGGAAAAGGGAAAGTGGTTGAAAATGTTCCGGTACAAGCTAGTGAAAAAGAAGCGGCATCGAAGGATGTAGAAGAGTTCATGCGCTTAATTCGAAAAAGTGATTATAAGATTGTGGAGCATCTGCAGCAGACACCGTCCAAAATATCTATCCTATCATTGCTGTTGTGTTCGGAAGCTCACAGGAATGCTTTGCTGAAAGTCCTGGACACCTCTTTTGTACCCCAAGACGTCTCCGTAAATCAGCTAGAAGGAGTATTGGCACATGTGAATGCAGGCCACAGCTTGGGTTTTACCGATTTTGACTTGACTCCGAAAGGGAGAGATCATAATATGGCATTACACGTATCTGTTGAGTGTAGAGGATCAGTAATGTCGCACGTATTGGTTGACACCGGATCATCTTTGAATGTGCTGCCCAAGAAGGCGATGATGAAGCTGGATGTTCGAGGGATTTTGTGTACACCCAGTGATTTGGTAGTCAGAGCATTTGACGGCACGCGGAGAACAGTCTTCGGATCGATTACCTTGCCTCTGCAAGTGGGGCCGGAAGTGTTTGCAACTGAATTTTATATCATGGATATACAGCCTGCGTACAGCTGCTTGCTTGGAAGACCCTGGATTCATGGGGCGGGGGCAGTCACGTCTACCCTGCATTAGAAGTTAAAATATATGGTTGGGGACAGCGTAGTCACCGTGTGCGGAGAAGAGGACATCCTGGTCAGCCATCTATCTTCATTTAAATATGTGGAAGTCGACGGGGAGATCCACGAGACACCATGCCAGGCATTCGAAGGTTTGCGCATCAAGGACAAAGGTCCCGGGCCGAGCAAAGTGCCAGAGATAGCTGTCTCATCGTATAAGGAAGCTCAAGCTCTAGTGGAAGCAGGAGAAGCCAAGGGCTGGGGCAAAGTGCTGGACATTCCTGTGAAGATGGACCGGTTCGGGCTGGGGTACCAACCGTCGTCATCAATTCCTTCCGTGGGGGCCCCCCGTTTCAGAAAGCCAATTACCATCTCTGCCAGTGGAGTGTGTCATGAAACTGTCAATGCTGCTTCAGAGTCTGATGAAGGAGACAGCGACTGTGATATGGATGCCTGGATTCAGCCAAGCACGCCAGGACAAGGACTGTGCAACTGGTCTATTCAGGAGCTTGTTCCTGTGACTTTTAAACAATAATGCATTGCTTTATTAATTGTTGAATAATCTGATGTCTTGCCCGGGGCATCAGGATTTTCTTAGGGCTGTGTTGTTATAAACATTGCGTGTTAATCATTAAATAAATGGCGTTTTTTCATGTGCAAATACCGTAATCCCTGTCTTTCTTGTTTTATATTTTTCAATAAAATGGCAACGTGGTTATTCGCTTTATACGCATTTTGAAGCACTTAACCATTCCTTTTGCAGGATAACATTTTCAGATGACATCCTTGAACCACCTATGACTCGTCCCGACTTTGAGCACCCGGTGTTTCAGGCTGAAGAAGAGGTTGTCGAAGATAGCGACGTTCCTGAAGAACTGTCTTGGTTAGTAAAGCAAGAGGAAAGAGCCATTCTGCCTCACGACGAGGTCATCGAAATTATCAATTTGGGGTCGGAAGGGGTTGAGAAGAATATTCGTATCGGAGCCGCACTGCAGAGTGATATCAAGCGAAGACTGGTTGAAATGCTCCGAGAGTATAATGATGTATTCGCTTGGTCATATGAAGATATGCCGGGGCTCGATACAGACATGGTTGTGCATCGCCTGCCACTGAAAGAAGATTGCCCGCCGGTCAAACAAAAGCTCCGCAGAACTCGACCAGATATGGCAATGAAGATCAAAGAGGAAGTACAAAAGCAGTGGGACGCTGGTTTCCTGGCTGTGACGAAGTATCCTTCATGGGTTGCCAACATCGTACCAGTGCCAAAGAAAGATGGCAAGGTTCGAATGTGCGTGGATTATAGAGATTTGAACAAAGCAAGCCCAAAAGACGATTTTCCACTTCCTCACATTGACGTGTTAGTTGATAATACTGCCCAGTACTCCGTATTCTCCTTCATGGATGGCTTTTCAGGCTATAATCAGATTAAAATGGCGCCAGAGGATATGGAGAAGACTACTTTTATAACGCCGTGGGGAACATTTTGCTACAAAGTGATGCCCTTTGGTTTGAAAAATGCTGGGGCAACATATCAGCGTGCGATGACGACTCTTTTCCATGATATGATGCATAAAGAGATCGAAGTTTATGTTGATGATATGATTGCCAAATCCCAGACGGAGGAAGAGCATCTGGTGAATCTGCTGAAGTTGTTTAAAAGACTTAGGAAGTTCAGGTTGAGGCTGAACCCTAATAAATGCACCTTCGGGGTGAGATCGGGTAAACTGCTGGGGTTTATCGTAAGCGAAAGAGGAATAGAGGTCGATCCTGCTAAAATAAAAGCGATTCAAGAAATGCCGACGCCTAAAACAGAGAAAGAGGTGCGCGGGTTTTTAGGGAGGTTGAACTACATCGCCCGGTTCATATCTCACCTAACGACCACGTGTGAACCATTATTCAAGTTGCTAAAGAAAGATCAAGCTGTAACATGGAACGAAAATTGTCAAAAGGCGTTCGATAAAATA
The DNA here is from genome assembly GCA_963859935.3 of Lathyrus sativus. Taxonomy (NCBI): domain Eukaryota; kingdom Viridiplantae; phylum Streptophyta; class Magnoliopsida; order Fabales; family Fabaceae; genus Lathyrus; species Lathyrus sativus. Next base: position 92,946,642 of record OZ012741.1, read on the forward strand.
AAGAAGTATCTGCAAGAGCCTCCTATTTTGATACCCCCGGTGGCAGGGAGACCCTTGATCATGTATTTGACGGTTCTCGAGGGAAGCATGGGTTGTGTTCTCGGTCAACACGACGAGACAGGGAGAAAAGAGCATGCGATCTATTACCTGAGTAAGAAATTTACAGACTGTGAATCTCGATACTCAATGCTGGAGAAAACTTGTTGCGCGCTAGCTTGGGCCGCCAAGCGTTTGAGGCAGTACATGCTGAATCATACAACCATGCTCATCTCGAAGATGGATCCTATCAAATATGTATTCGAAAAGCAGGCGTTGTCAGGTAGAATTGCCCGTTGGCAGATGGTCTTGACTGAATATGATATTCAATACGTCTCGCAAAAGACTATAAAGGGGAGTGTGCTGTCTGACTATCTGGCGGAGCAGCCTATTGAAGAGTACCAATCGATGAGGTTTGATTTTCCTGACGAGGATATCATGTACCTAAAGATGAAAGATTGTGAAGAGCCGTTGCCAGACGAGGGACCAGAGTTGGGTTCCAAATGGAAGATGATATTTGACGGAGCCGTGAATGCTTACGGTAGCGGAATAGGGGCAGTCATTACCACGCCACACGGGTCGCACATCCCGTTTACTGCCCGATTGACCTTTGCCGTTACCAACAATGAGGCCGAATACGAAGCTTGTATAATGGGGCTTGAAGAAGCCATTGATTTGCGAATCAAACATCTAGACGTATACGGAGACTCAGCTCTGGTAGTGAATCAGATAAAAGGGGAATGGGAGACACGTCAGCCCAATTTGATACATTACATGAATTATGCAAGGAGATTGTTGCCTTTCTTTGACAAAGTTGAATTGCATCACGTACCGCGGGCAGAAAATCAAATGGCTGACGCCCTTGCCACTTTGTCTTCCATGTACAAGGTCAACTTCTGGAACGAAGCTCCCCAAATCACTATCTCTCGGTTGGACAGGCCAGCTTATGTATTTGCTATTGATGAAGCATCTGATGACAAACCGTGGTATTTCGACATCCTTAATTTCCTGAAGAATAAAGACTATCCGGCTGGGGCATCCAGTCAAGATCAAAAGACTCTCAGGAGATTAGCGGGTAATTTCTACTTGAATCCGGATGGTGTCTTGTACAGAAGAAACCACGATTTGGTGTTGTTGCGTTGTGTAGACGAGAAAGAGGCAAAGCTTCTCATGGAGGAAATTCACGAAGGTACCTTTGGTACGCATGCTGGTGGGCATGCTATGACGAGAAAGCTGCTGAGGGCAGGTTACTTTTGGCTGACGATGGAAACTGATTGTTTCAAGTTCGCGAGGAAGTGCCACAAGTGCCAAATCTATGCTGACAAGATACACGTGCCTCCGAGTCCTCTAAATGTGATGTCATCTCCATGGCCATTCTCGATGTGGGGAATCGATATGATTGGGAAGATCGAGCCGACAGCTTCTAACGGGCATCGGTTCATCCTAGTAGCGATCGATTATTTCACCAAGTGGGTGGAAGCGGCGTCTTACGCGAATGTCACGAAGCAAGTGGTGGCTAGATTCATCAAAAGAGATATCATTTGCCGATACGGGATTCCCGAGCGGATAATCACGGATAATGGTTCAAATCTGAACAACAAAATGATGAAGGAGCTCTGTCAGAATTTCAAGATCGAACATCGCAACTCCTCCCCTTACCGACCCAAGATGAATGGCGCTGTTGAGGCGGCCAATAAGAATATCAAGAAAATTGTTCAGAAAATGGTGGTGACCTATAAGGATTGGCATGAAATGCTACCTTTTGCTTTGCACGGTTATCGTACGACGGTACGCACATCAACCGGGGCAACTCCGTTCTCGTTGGTATACGGAATGGAAGCGGTATTACCATTGGAAGTTGAGATCCCTTCTTTAAGGGTATTGCGAGACGTTCAGCTGGACGAGGCAGAATGGGTAACGAATAGATTGAACCAACTGAGCTTAATGGACGAGAAGAGGCTAGCTTCCCTAGCATACGGTCGTTTGTACCAGAGCCGAATGAAGAAAGCGTACGACAAGAAGATACATCCGCGAAGCTTTCAGACGGGCGACCTTGTGCTGAAAAGGATTCTCCCGCCGCAAGCAGATCACAGGGGCAAGTGGACCCCCAACTACGAAGGGCCATACGTTGTCAGTAAAGTCTTTTCAGGAGGAGCGTTGTTGTTGTCCACCATGGACGGAGAAGACTTTGTGTCACCTGTGAATTCGGACGCAGTTAAAAAATACTTTGCTTAAAATAGACCCGCTGGACAGAAAAAGAGAGTCCAGGCAAAAATGGGGCATCCTGGCGAACCAAAAACAGAATGAAAGGTTCGGGCAAAAGTTAGGGATAAAATTGAAAAAATGTACACCCGCGAAGTTGAAAACCTACACTGGGCGGCTTCGGCAAAAAAGGGTATCCCGGTGAACTGAAAACCCGTAAAGGGCGGTTCACGCAAAAGTTAGGGATTTGAAAAGCAAATGACTGCGGTCCGAATTTGATATTACAATGAGCATCAATGCGGGAGAATATATTTGAGGAGCCAGTTATCAGATACAATCTCTACAGAAGTGAGGATACCGGGAAAGCATTAGAGTCGGACGAGTCATGGGAGGATCAGTTCGTGGTGTTCATCTGCATCCCGTTGCCGACATGTGTACAAATTTAAGTTGTCAATATTCATGCTTCTTGTGCATACTTGCATACTTGTATATTTGCTTTGCGTAGCTTCCTCATTTCAGGAGTTACATCCCATGTATAAAACTCCGCCCATTCAGGGGCCCGATCAATAAAATATGTTATTCAGTACTTGATGCTGATTCTTTACTGTTTTGTGCATGACTAACGCCTAAGTTTGATGAAACTAGCATGAGTATAACATCACTGGCCCTTGCCGACAGTTGCTAAAGCTTTGAATTAACTGAAAATAACGTCACTAACCTGAATTGATTTGATTGCATAGGCTTGTCGTGTCTTGTTTGTGTTGTTACAGGTTTCATAACCATACGAGGAAGATGATCAAAAGATTGCGATAACGAAAGACTCAGTCCCCACGTAGGTCACGCATGTTCTTCCTGAAGAAGGATAGAATTCCCCAGCTAGCCGTAGCTTATCCAAAGGACGTGCTCCAGAAAAGTTATTCGTCCTCAATAGAGTTTGGCGATTCCAAGATCGTAAGGCTGTATTCAGACAGGTTCATCTTTCCCCGCAGGGTCATGCACTCTCCCCCAGTGGAGTCAGTTAATTTTCCCCAAGAGAATCATCCCATCCCCAGCGGAATTCTCTTTGCAAGTGTTTTCATTCCTTCCAGTGGAACTCGAAGATCAAGACTCTCCAAAGCAGAGTTGATGGTGGGTCCTGTCATTTATTTTGTCAGAGATACTGGTAATATCAGTTCACGTTCCAGCAGAAAGTCCGATCGTACCATGCACATCTGCTATCCCCCAGCAAGGTTATTTTCCCCAGCAGGGGGTTACCTCAACAAGGCGTTTTGTTTGAGTTCCCAATTTCCCAGCAGGGTTGACTTCACCCTTCCAGCATTTATTTTGTTGGAATAATTCTGTAGCATCTGGCTATCCCCGGCGGAGTCAGTATTATCTTTAGCAGTTTCTGTACTCTAGCAGTTCAGGGGAAGAGAACTCTTGCTCAAATGAACTACCAAATACTCAAGATCTCGGCATGAGATATTCAATGATAATGTCAGTTTCGACAGTATTCCCCACAGAGTTATCAGGATAAGTGTCTCTTTATTCCCAAGCAGAATTAGTTGTCATCAGGGGTTCCATGAATCAGAATTTCAGAGGCCACCGCCGGTTATCAGAGCAGGCGTCCGATAGTTTGGTTTCCAGACATCCTCAGTAGAGTCCGCCTCAAAGTCGCTGTCACGTTGGTGCTGAGGAGTTTGTGGGTGAGGATCATTGGAGAACTAAGTCCTGACGCGGACAATTTACTCCTAGATTGACGGGATTTCTTCAGAAGTGGGCGTCCTAACGTGGACAGGTTTATTTCCCCGGATTGGTGAGGTGTGTTAGTCCCAACGTGGGCAGATTCGAGTTCTCGAAATTAGTGGAATGGGAGGTCATGACGTTGACAAAAGTGATTACTCTTTGTGTTGGTGTCCTGACGCGGACAGATCAGACCAGTGTGTGAGTCCTTACGTGGACAAGTCTTATTTCCTCAGCGGGTCGAAGATGCCTGAGTCCTAACGTGGACAAATCAAGACGAGATCAGTGTCCTGACGTGGACAAATCAAAGAGATTATTATTCCTAACGTGGAGAAGTGGGTCCTAACGTGGACGACGTAGTCCTTACGCGGACATATCAGAAGAGGATTCCTTACGTGGACAGCTTAAGATGGCATTCCTTACGTGGAAAAATGTAGTCCTGACGCGGACAAACCGGAAGGAATTGGTTGCCTTATGTGGAAAAGTTATGTTTCCTTGCGTGGAAAACGGATAGCATTCCTTACGTGGAAAGAGGCTTGTATTCCTGACGTGGAAAGAAAAGTTGATTCCTGACGTGGAAGAGTGATGTACTCCTTACGTGGAAAGTTGAGTCCTGACGGGGACAGGTTCAGAACCAAAATTGAGTTCCTTACGTGGAAAGATTGGAGTCCTGACGCGGACGTGTCAAGTGGTATTGGAGTCCTTACGTGGACAGATTGATATAGTTCTCCTTATGCGGAAAGAAGATTGCTTCCTGACGTGGAAAGATGAAAGGGTTAGTCCTGACATGGACAGATACAGAAGAGATGACTCCTAACGTGGACGATGTTATTCCTAACGTGGACAGGTGTTACTCCTAACGTGGAAGAGTTTTATTCCTAACGTGGACGATTCAGTTATGGAAATACAGACGAATTATCCCCAGCGGAGTTGCCGAGATTTTTCTGGGTTAACAGCAAGTGGAGTCCTAACGTGGACCGGTTTTAGTTGAGATTTCTTCGTATTGAGGACAGACAGAGTCCTAATGTGGACAAGCAAGCAATCTGTTATGACAGAATCCTCTTCAGAACGATGAAGACAATCCCCAGCACGGTCGCACGAGATCAGCGGGTTACTGTAACAGTTAAATTCAGCTGATGAATGTCGTTCCCCAAGCAGTGGCGCAGTTTATTTCTGCGGTTGGCAAATTTCTGGTTTCACTAGTATTCAACCGTCTCGTACCGCGAATGTCTGAAGGCTCCGGGCTCTTCACCCAATCGGGTCCAAGCCGCTTGAATAGGGGCAGCTGTTGCACCCTAAAATTTGCCCAACCTTATTCACTTGGTTTATGTTTCAATGTCATTAGCATTTGCATATAGAGTCATGTGCATAGTCTAATCATCTGCATAACATAAGCATAGCAAGTCATTCAACAGGGGGACCAATCATTATTCTCATCTCTAGAAGCCTATCAAGAGGTTATTATCCCAATTCAATCTCATTCAAGTCATCAGGAAAGAATTTGAAAGCAAAGAGTTCAGCAGATCAAGCCTTGAGTCCATCTCCTAGCTGAGGGTATCTGAGGGTCAACAAGAGGGTTGTGAGCTGTGAGTTGAAGGCATGGAGAGTATCTAGACATTATGAGAGACTTAGAAAGTTATTTAAAGAAGGAGACAAGTCATTGATAAGAGCACAAGAGCTATAGCTGAAGGCAGTCAACTAGGGTTTCATCTGGGTCAACCCTAGGTCAACCCTAGGTCAATTGACTGATTTAAGGGGCATTCAAGTCCAGTGGAGAGATGTGGGATTCATCATTGGACATATAAAGAAGGATATGGAGATATGCCAAGAAGAATTCAAGAGAAATCAAGGAGAAGAGGAGTTTCTAAATTAGGGTTTCTGTGTAAAATCCCCTAGTTTAGGTCAAATTTCCAAGCAAGATAAGTCAAAATGCTAGCTTCAAATGGCTTCTTGGCCAACATGAAACTTGTAGAGGATCTCAAGACCTTTAATTTGAGTGGTGGAAGACATCAAGGAGATTTATAGAACTCAAGTTATGGTCCTTGCAAGTTACAGGTCATCTGAGGTATCTGAAATTTTGTCTGTGAAAGTGACTTGACTTCCAAGCAATTTTTACCCCTCAAGGAGATTTCAAATGAATTTCTGGTCAACATAAGAATTGTTCCTCATTGTCTTAGCTTTCTATAATGGTATGGCATGCCTTCATATGATGTGTGGAACTCAACTTATGGTCTTGGCAAGCAAAGGGTATTTTGGTCATTTGTGAATTACAGGTCATTTTAACCTATGTCCAAAACTCATACAAGGAGGCCTCAAATGGAAAAACTTACAACATAAAACTTGCTCCAAATGACATTTTAAGTCTATAAAGAAGGTCACAAATTGTTGGAAAAGCTCATAACATGAAGTTGCATGATTGGTCAAATTTGAACTAAAATGGCTTATAACTTAAATAAAGTCAAAGTGAAAAATGGTTTGAGAGATTTATAAGTCCAAATGGGGACTTCCAATATATGATTTTGGGTCCAAAAGACATTTTAGAGACAATGGTTCAAGCACTTTTTTGAGTTTAGAAGGAAAAAGAAAAGTTACTTATGGTTACTTGTATTTGAAGAAACATAACCAATTTGGAATGCAAGGGAAGTTGTAAGATGGATCTAGAAGTTTCCATTGAGCCCTATATATTCATGAAATCAGAATTGAGCAAGGGTTGGATTCATATTTTGCCAAAAACTTCCCAAAATCCTCTCATTCTCCAATTTGCAATTTCACTTCAATCTCACAAATTCTACATCTATCATCATCAACATTGATCATGCTCCATTCAATCATCATCATGGCATAGAATTCAATCAAGATCCTGGTGGTTAGAGCTCAATTTCGTGCACTTTCACCAAGAACACACAAGTTGCAAATTCAGTTGGAACTCAAGATCCAGTGCAAGACTCCTCAAGGTGTTGCATACAGAATCAAGTAGTGCAATTGTAGATCAAGATCCAAGCATCAAGACTCTTAGATCCACAAGTTTCATCATCATCCACAAGCTTTTGCTCCAGGTGCAAATTACTTCCACTTGCTTGATTTAGTTAGTTTAGCATTAGGTTGTTAGTATAATGTTGATCTAGAATGATTAAGGACCATTTCTGGTGAGTTTAGTGCTGTTTAGAGGTAGTTCATAACAGGTGCACAAAACGGATTTGACTTAGAACTCGTAGGATAATGTATGATAATCTTAGGTCTTTAGTTCAGGATGATCACCATAACGAGTAGATTAGATTAGTATAAGTTGGAGCAAGAATTGTTGAGATGCATATCAGTGCAATCTTATGGTGGCCAAAGCTTGTTGCGATCGGTTTGAGTGATATGATGAATTTCAATGGAAATTAAGGTTGTAGTCTTGTAGAGGGAGAGATTTGGAACACTTTTCATGTTTACATCGTGAGGATTCGTGGACTGTGGAGAGAGAACAGGTAGCTTGAAGCTGGTACGTTCATGGCATGCGTGTGAGAATTTCAGAAACCCTAGCTTCCCATTGGGGAAGACGTAATCGTGGCCTTTGATCCATTCTGAATTTTTGACTTTTTAATCTCAATCCACGGTCTAGATTCAATTTCAGTTTTGGAGGGAATTGCAGCAGCCATGAAACGCTGCCGTTTCATTTAATAAGTATTCCTGGGCTTGATTCAAATTCTTATTAACACCCCACCAAACAGGCCCAAAACCAATCCCACGCATATTCCCTTGCTTAGTTCACCCCCCAGTAGTTTATTATTGTTTGGATTCTGAATAAAATTGGGCCTAACGCCACTTGCTGTTCGCACCCCCAGTATTAAGCCCAATCTTAAAAAACAACTAGGGCGCTTTGCTATTAGTACCCCCTCCCTCTCATTTTAATTCAATTTAGTTTTTTAATCCATTTTAATTTTTACCAATTTTAAAAAATCATATAAAATAGGAAATTAACTCTTTTTTAGTGGTTGTTTTTTCTATATTTTCTTGGTTCTGTGTAGAAAATTGTCATTAAATAAAATTGCATTTTTATTTTTATTTGACATTTTTCCCATATTTTCTAAATAGATGACATTTTAAATAGTTTCATTTCATGCATGACTTTATTAATTTTTGTTCTATTAGATACTTTCATATTTTTTGTTCATTATTTTTAGGTTGTTTAGATGAGATATTGAACTTGTAGAAACAATTTAGTTCCCATTTTTAGAAATTAATTTTAGGTGCTTAATGTAGGCTTGAACAACATGAACAAATTAGGGTTTTTAGATGATGACTTAGGAAGTTTGATTCTTTTCCCTTAGGACTTAGGGTTTTACTAGTTTAGTTATGGGACTATAGGGGCTATGGGTAGTTATTAGATCCCTTAGAAAAAGTCAGGATTCCCCTACTGCTATTAATACTCTGTGTATGTTTGATTGACTGGTGTGGTGTGCCCTCTTGGGATTATTGCTTGCTTGCTTGGGTATTGGGATTGTCTGGGGACTTGGGAGAGCTGAAGACTTGAGGAGATGAAGACCGTTGGAGATCCAGAGATTGAAGATCAACTGCCAGAGTTGGAGAGGAGGTTCTTGCTAGCAGCTGCTGAGGAGACTAGGGTTTAGGAGCTAGGCAGAGCTCTAGGTTAGAAAGTTTGTTTCTCAAACATGGATTGCCTTGTCTGCATCCATTCTTCTCTGTGATTCAGAGTCTCTCTAAGACACTCACCCCCTTCCTTTGGAAGGCTTGGTGATAGGGTCTATGAGATAGAACTCTTGAGAGAAAATGTCCCTTGTGTTGGAAGCAGTCTGTTCACCACCCTTGGTAGTCAACTGATTGCTTAACACCCAATTCACTCTTGTGACTGATCCCTCATCCTGGAGGTTTGAGCTTGAAGAAAAGCCATTGCAGATAGAAGACAGATGATCAAATCCCTTTGCCTGAAGGCCATGTAGATGGAGATTGATGCTTGTTGAAGCCTGTAGCTGATTGGAGATTACTTGAAGCCAGATGTTGACTCAGAGCTGCTGATGCTGTTTCTTTTGCTGTTGTATTTCATTGCTGATGTATTGATTGGTTTTCTGGACTGTATTGTTTGCTGTTTACCCCGCTGGGTTGAAAGTGAAGTCTGTTCACTTTTGCCTATTATTTTCTAGGTTCGAGGTTGAGTGGGACTCCCTTGCCTCGCTTGTACTGTTGCATCCATGCATTTTACTGTTTTACTGTATATATCTGATATTGTTTCTGTTTCTGCCTATCCCTTAGGATCCCTGTTTCTCTCTGTGCAAGAGAGGAGCATGATAGACACTAGGTCTTAACCCATGCATGATAACATTAGGTTAGTTTGATTCCCTTCGCAACCATAGGTTAGAGTTGTGTCTCTTTCTTTCTCAAAACAAACAGAAAAACACATAAAGATTTCAAACACAATAAAAGACACTTCTTTCGTAAAAGAATGTGAACTCATCAAAACGTCATTTTTGTCCGCCGGGACTGTTAATCAGAAAAACCTTTTTCAGAAGGAATAAAATCAACCAAGACAAGCTTGTGTCGTACGTGGCCCGAACTACGTTTGCTCTGATCTTCCATGCAGTGTGGAAGTACGTAGGCATAGGATGCGATATCCTAGCGAGCAACCTTCCCCTCCTTTCCCGTAGGTAGGCGAACTACGTTGACTCTGATTTCTCGTTTCAGACGGGAATACGTAGGCATAAAGTGCGATACTTTGCCGAGTCATTTTTTTATTTTCATTTTCTTTTCTTTTAACCCCAGACCTTTAGCGTAGATAGAATAACAATCCATACCCGAAAACAAGCGTGGATCCCGTCGAGTACGACGGACGTGAGGGGTGCTAGTACCTTCCCCTTGCGTAACCGACTCCCGAATCCAGGTTTTGGTTGCGATGACCATACCTTTCCCATATTGTGCGAGGTTTACTCTGAGCGTTTCCTTTCCCTCCCGTGGGATAAATAACGCACGGTGGCGACTCTTCTGTTCAGCCGGCGCCGATTTTCGCAGTAGCGACATTAGGCATGCACTAGTTCCCGCGAAATCTGCGCTCAGACGAGATTCTTTGAGATGATTTCCATTTCCAGCCCAGTGGGCCGTTGAAAGGATTTCAGATCTAAGGATTGTCGACTATGGGGACCGATCATTTGTAATTCAGCTAAGTGAGGGCTCTTCAGGAGAGGATGATGCCAAACCAGATATGGTGAACGTATCATCATTTCCTGAAAGTCTGTGACACTGATAAACGCATAGGATGCCGAACCTTGTCCGTGATTAGGTCCATACCTGTGAGCAGGGTCGGGTTATTGCAGGAAACCTTGACCTTCAGACAACCTGATTTTCTTGACAGTGAATCAGTATTGTTGGTATCAGAGGGTTCTTATCATCAGAGATGTGTTTGTTCTGGATAGAGCAGAGTTTTGGTCTTCCCCAATCAACAACACAACAGCCTTGATCTCCTGCCGCATCCTAGCATTCTTGCATCCTGCATCTTGCATTTTTTGCATTTTCATTTGCATCCCATTAACGTGTGTCTGTGTTGCAAGTGCATACTTCATCCCTGATTCTTGTGATCTTTCTTCCCTTGCCATTATGGAGACTCTGAAGAGAACTACTGCATACAAATTTCCTACACCGGATGTTAGCCTTATACTGAGTTTGAAGACCCTGGCTGATAGGACAGTTTTGGCAGATTTCATGCAGACATATGGGAGGTTGTTGGAGTATGTTTGCAAGCCCTCCGCCCACGAGATCAGTGGTTTGTACACGTTGCTAAAGTTTTATGAGGCTCCGCTAAGATGCTTCCTGTTCCCCGACTTTGTTTTGGCCCCTACTCTGGAGGAGTATGCTGACTTGATAAGCATTCCTGTTAAGGATCAAATGCCTTTTTACCATGTTGACACTGAACCTAAGCTGGTTGACCTAGCAGCTATCTTGCATTTGTAAGATACTGAGTTGAGATGAGAGTTCACTCGGAGGAACAAGATGTTTGGCTTCCCCCTATTGTTTATGGTGGAAAAATCTCAGAAGTTTGCTAAGAAAGGGCGTTGGAACGTGTTCAATGCTATTATGGCTGTGTGCATATACGGGATTGTATTGTTCCCGAATCTTCCTGACTTTGTAGATGCAGGTGCTTTCTACTTGCTTGCCTCGGGGAATCTGGTTCCCACTTTGCTTGGAGATCTGTATCATTCTGTCCACTATAAGAATGAGAACAGAAGGGGTAAAAATGTGTCGTGTTGTGCGCCCTTATTTTGCATATGGTTTGATAGCCATATGCCCAAGAAGGGTTTCTTTGTTTCCTCTGCAGCCACAGCTGAGTGGTCTGAACGCTTGATGGGTTTATCAGCAGAAGACATCACCTGGTTTGACCGGGATACGCTTGGGACTGAGATCGCTTATAGTTGCAGTGGATTCCCTAATGTTCCCCTTATTGGACGTAAAAGATGTATTAACTATAACTCGGCCTTGCTAATCAGACAGTTCGGGTACGCCTTGAGAGGTCCACCGAAGGATGAGGAGGTACAGGAATCTATGTACCTCAACGGGTTACTTGATAGTAGTAACATGATGACCAAGCTGGAGCATGCTTGGACTAACATCCACAGATGAGGAAAGACACTGTTGGGTAAGAGCAACAGCCAGGCTTGTGAGCCTTATGTGGGTTGGGTTCAGGCTAGAGCAAAACAGTCTTTGATGCCATTTCCTCCAGTGGCTCCTCCAGCTCCCCTCATGAATGAGGAACCAACCACGGTGGACGTCCAGAAGTATGAGCAGGTAGTGGCCGAAAAGGAAGAATTAAAGAAGGCCAACGAGGAGTTGGAAAAAGAACTTGTTCAGCTTAGAAGTGAGAGGAACGAAGCCGTCTATTCCTTCAAAAAATAGACCGAGCTGGTGAACCGGCTAGGTGCAGACTTGACCAAATAGAGGGAGGAGCGTGAACATTTAGGTTTGGATTTCAAAGTTGTTAACATTGTGCTTGCCAATAAAAAGCAAGCCTTGGATAGGGCGTATCAGAGGATATCCAAATTCGAGACATGGTGGAACAACGCTCTAGCCGACCACAAAGAGCGAGAGGAGAAGCTGAAGCAACAAATAATCGAGCTGGAGGCCCAGATTGAGATCAAGGACAAGAAGATAGAGGTTGAGGCATCACTTCGACAAGATGTTCAGTACAGATTGGTTGAAACTAAGGCAAACCTGCAGGATTGTCAACTCAGAGTTGATGCTAAGAGGTGTAGAGTGGAAGACCGCTCTGGAGAAGTTGCTTGTGGGGAGGTTGCCGAGGATCTCCAGGATACCATCAGGCAGAGGGATCTGCTGATCCAGAGTCTGCTCACCTAGCTTGACCATCCCACTACGAAGAAGTTATTGGAAGATTTCTGTGCCCGTAGCCGCACTGGATTTCCTTGTATTTCTTTGTATCTTGTATGCATTGATATGCTGACCACCACCAGGCTTGTTGGTTGGGGTCACACTTGTTGCTTCAGTTGTATTCGATTACAGTTGTACGCTGCCCGTGTGGGTTTTATCAGATATATATGAGGATTTCTTTCCATGATTGGATGTCATACTTTATTTGTCTCAGAAACTAGAATCAGGGCGGAATCTCTCCCTAGGCACAGACACACGCTTGCACTTGCATGGATCATTTGCATAACAGGTACCTCGAGCTGTTTTTCTAACCCTTTGTTGATACAGGTTGTTTCAGGATTGTCTCAGGTTAATCCGAGCAATGGAACAGGTACAAGCAGAACTGAAGGACGTTCAGAGCTAGCCGAGGCAGCTTATGCGGGACATGCAAGCATTGCGCTAGAATCAAGAGGCGCTCAAAGAGGAGAACAACCAGCTGAAGAGTCAGGTGGGCCTGATGGCAGAAGTGTTGAAGAACATACTCAGAAGAGAATGTGAGCAAACGCCCGAAGTTGCAGCCCGCATACTTGCTCCACGGGTATCTGAAGAACTTGCACCAAGGCATGATAGGCCTAAAAGATCCTCTGCACAGCTTGAAGCTCAGAATTTTCCCCGTCAGCGACCACGTCCAGTTCCTCAAGACAACCCCAGAAGACATGGTCAAAAGATGAAACTATCTGACAGAATCCTCGATCCAATCCCTTTGGATTATGACCCGTTGGTGCAAATCTTGCTCCAACTTCATTTGGTTAAACCTCGAACTTTGGCTCCATTGATTGGACAACCACCACCTGACTGGGACATAAACGCCCGTTGCGAATTCCACTCTGGAGCACCGGGGCACGATGTTACGAATTGTAAAGCTTTTAAGCATAAGGTTCAAGACATGATTGAGTTGAGAGCAATTGAATTCGTGCCGGGCGGCATGAAAGCATCAGGCATATTCATCCCTTATCATGTAAGAGAGATTGATGTTCATGTTACCACATCTGAAGTTGAGAAAGATCAGGAGTATATCCTGCGGTCTTCGAAGTCTGAATCGCCTTGCCCGCAATTTTTTCATGTTCCTGGGACGAGCTTAAGGATGAAAGCCCCTAAATAGAGAGAATCCTCACTAGTTCAGACCTCGTCTCCAGATTGTTTCTGCCATTCTGATTCAGCAACCTCTCGCTCCGTTGCAGCAAAACTATCAAAGCTCGAATCAGAGTCGACCTCACAACAGCCGTTCATCTGATTGAGTCTGAAGACTTCAAAGGGTCGCTCCCCTCAGCAGCAAATAAGTGTGAAAACCCAGTTCCCTGAAAGCTGGCAACCTGCATTTTATCATGTCATTTCTTTACATTTGTAGTTTCTTTCCTGTTAGAATTGCAAATTTCGTTTGTAAAGCATGTTATTTTTCAATTGATATTGATAATGAAATAAATATGCATGTTTTGAACTAATCCATCTGTGTTCACTCTATTGCTTTCTTTTATTTTTAAACGCTTGTTTAAGTGGAATTCGGGGAGGATGACGAAATCCAACAATGCATAAGCTTCCGATGCTATGCTTTTGAATAAAAAACTTGTTGATGATGTACATGCATTGTTTCAATCCACAAACACTGGAGATATAAGGAAGATAATCCCTTGTTAACCCCTTTGAGCCGAGTAGTAGGAGTTTCTTTCTGAAAACAAAAAACCTTCAATCTTAACCCGGGGCAGAGTAGGTGTCGGTTAATTTGACCAAGCATTCAAATTACAAAAGGAGTGTCCGTTCGAGGATTAATCACACAGCTATAGGTCGTACCTAAAAAACCATGATGGTTAAACCTGGCCGATCAGGAGTAAAACAGTCACAATATCTTTAGCAAGTCAGGCGAGCCGTTGTCATATGATTTGTTCAAAAAAAAGAGAAAGAAAAGAATCGAAAAGAAAAAGCCCGCTAAGTCGAATCATGCAAACAAGCGACTTAGGCAAAAATTAGGGTACCCCGCTGGACTTCAAAATCGAAGAAACTCAAAAGAGTTAGTCCAGGAAAAAGTTAGGGAATGGAAAAAAAACAAAAAGCGAAAAAGGATTACGAAAGAAAAATCCTCGAGAAAGAACGAAATTGTGTGGCTCCGGACGCCAAAAGACGAAAAGAGAGTGATTGTCACTGCGAAAAAGTGTAATTTCTTGAACTACCACTCAAGCTTTGAAAGGTGAACGCTAAGGTCGAATTAGCTGAACGTAGGATCGGAGAACATCAAGGAGAATGAGTGGGTTAAAATGAAATTTGAGCCTGTATCCTTTCTTTCATAAACCGTGAACTTGACCATGTTACAACCTTTAAAATTCCTAATTGAAACAGGTTTGTTTCGAGAGCATACTCCGGTAAAGATCGCATCGGAACTGACTCCTAGAAAGGATTGCCTTTACAGCGTTGTATCAATGTTGACATGTTAATGAATGATTTCGTACATTTTATGTCACAAAATTTTTCCAGTGAACAGGAAAAGATTTTTGAAAACTGCCATATGCATTGCATTTGATACGTCTTTTATGCAGAACAATTTATTTTACTAGCGAGTAAGCGCTTGACAACAGAAAGGTTTCCACGATGGAAAGACTTGATCAAGACAGAATGCAGAACGCCAGAATATTCTGGTGAACCGGGGCAAGCTACATCAAATGATCACGTCATTGGAGTCAGCCATCCAGAAGTCGTTAATTTGGGGCAATCAGGTCGAGATTTGATGAATTTCTCACAGCCAAAGGTACTACACCTCACAAATCAGCCCATGAGGGGCAAAGTCATGACAAGGCTGGGGCAGGCCACCCTGAGAGCGCCGAAGCTACCCTTGTCCTGAAGGCGATTAACTTGAAGCACCTTTGTGAGGTTCAAAGTGCTGAAGCCGCTCGTATCAAACACCAGAGTACAGAGATCTCAGGTTTCGTTTCGGAAGGATGTGACGAAAATCCCACCTGGCTGGGGCAAAAATTGAAAGCGAAGGAGTCGTTCCTCTCCATATCTACAGAGTCTGTCAGAATTTGTTAAAATTCTGGGGCAAGCCATCTCGAGTTCGTTTCATGGCATGTTTTTCCAAGCAGGATGATTCCTTCTTCCTCAGCAGGTTCAGTTGTGTCTCCCCACTGAGTCTGAATATGGAACTGTGAGCATTGATGTGTCTCCCTGAACAGAGATAGATTCTCCTCAACCAGATGTATCCCAGTTAGGATCATCATTTCCCCAGCTGAGTCATACGCAGAAGTGTATACTCGTTCCCAGCAGTGGGTCAACAGGCAGTCTTCTCGCAAAAGACTATCCGCCAGCGTTTAGCTCTCGATAGTTCAGACTGAAGTCTCCAGCAGAATTGAAATTCCCCACAGATTTGTATTCTCCCCGGCAGGTAGGATTGATTCCAGCGTCTGGTTACATATCCCCAGCCGAGTTTGCAGTCCCCCAAGAGAGCCGAGTCCTTGGAATCCGTTCAAGCCATTATTTGTTTTCCCCAATAGAGTGTTGAATAGTTGTTGCTATACTTCCCCATCGGAGTCCGTTTCTCCGGGAAGAGTCTATATGCAGAGGCCGTGAAGTTTATTTTTGCGATTGACATCGTTTCCTCAGCAGTTTGTGGTTTGTATACCCAGTTGAGCAAGTACAGGTTCTTGTAGAACTTTGTCCCCTGGAGAAAGTCGACTGAAGTTCGTTTCCTCAGGTTAAGTCCAATGGAGATTGGTGTGACTTCTTCTCCTCGGTAGGATGATTCCTTCCTCCCATCAGAATGGTTCTTTCTCCTTGACAGGAGGATTTTCTCTTCAGCATTTATTTTGCTGATTATGTCATAGCATTTTGCATGATTGCATGGCATTTATCCTAAACGCGTAGCATTTCCACCGTGTGGAGCATTACGCCATTGTCAAACATATGCACGTGAAACATGAGCTAGGTCGATACCGTTCCCGTGTGTAGGTGTTCCCCAACGGAGTTGTTTGTTCAGGATGATTCTTGAGTTCCTCAGCGGAGTTGTTTGTTCAGGATGATTCTTGAGTTCCTCAGCAGAGTTGTTGTTCAGGATGATTCTTGTGTTCCTCAACAGAGTTGTTGTTCAGGATGATTCTTGAGTTCCTCAGCAGAGTTGTTTGTTCAGGATGATTCTTGAAGTCCCCAACGAAGTTGTTTGTTCAGGATTATTCTTGAGTTCCTCAGCGAAGATTATTTGTCCAGAATGGTTTCTGAACCCCCCAAAGCAGAGTTACTTGATAGTTCTCCATAATCCCCAGCGGAGATGCGTCATCCCCAGCAGGTTTCAAACAGAGAAGTTGAAATTCCCTTGAAGACTTGATGATTGAAGTCCGACAGCAATGCCAAACTCCTCCTGACTTACTGATGAAGTCCGACTGCGATGTCGAAGCAGTTCTCCCAGCTGACACAGAGTGCCTAACGGAAAAAGATCATATATCCTTATTGGTTCATGATTGGTTAAGGATTCTATTCCCTAACTTACTGATGAAGTCCGACTATAACGTCGAGAAGTTCTCATAGCTGACGCGGAGTGGCTGACGGTAAAAGATTGGATATCCCTATTGGTTCATGATTGATTAAGGATTCTATTTCAAGACTTACTGATGAAGTCCAACTATGATGTCGAAGCAGTTCTCCTAGCTGACGAGGAATGCCTGACGGCAAAAGTTTAGATATCCCTATTGGTTCATGATTGATTAAGGATTCTATTTCAAGACTTACTGATGAAGTCCAACTGCGATGTCGAAGCAGTTATCCTAGCTGACGAGGAATGCCCGACGGCAAAAGTTTAGATATCTCTAGTCGTTCATGATTGATTGAGGATTCTTTTTTCAACTTACAGACGAAGTCCGGTTGACGCCCGAGAGTTTCTTTGAATGCCCGACAACATAATTAACGTGATTGTCAAAAGTTCCTAATGACCCGATGAGTCCCGAAGAATTTTTCTACTGCCGTGCCGCAGAATGCCTGACGGTAATATCAACTATGTATCACCAGTTACCGTGTCACCGGTGATCCCTTAATGACTTGAGGAAGAAGCTGCAGCGAAATCTGATGATCATCCTGACTGAGATTTGAGATTAGTCGCACACCTGCCAGTTACCGTGCAACTATCATTTCAGATTTCGAAGATTGCCCTACCAATCAGAGTATCGTTTACTTGTGCGGTTGGCAAATCTCCGGTTAACGTGTAACCGATTCTCTAGCAAGTTGTCGTGCAACTGTCATTTCCGATTTCGAAGATGTTCCTACCAATCAGAGTATCGTTTACCTGTGCGGTTGGCAAATCACCAGTTACCGTGTAACCAGTGATCCCTTATTGACTTACTGATGAAGTCCGACAAAGATATTTTCGAACGTTCCTAGCGACCTGACGAGTCCATAGGCGGTGATAAGGAATTCTTCTGCTGTGGCGCAGAATGCTCGACGGCAAAATCAGCCATCCTTCACCAGTTTCCGTGCAACCAGTGATCCCTTATTGACTTACCGATGAAGTCCGACAAAGATATTGTCGAACGTTCCTAGCGACCTGACGAGTCCATAGGCGGTGATAAGGAATTCTTCTGTTGTGGCACAGAATGCTCGACGGCAAAATCAGCCAACCTTCACCAGTTGCCGTGCAACCAGTGATCCCTTATTGACTTACTGACGGAGTCCGACAACGATATTGTCGATGTTCCTAGCGACTCGACGAGTCCATAGGTGATGATAAGGAATTCTTCTATTGTGGCGCAGAATGCCCGACGACATAACCGACCATCCTTCACCAGTTACCGTGTAACCGGTGATCCCTTGATGACTTGAGGACGAAGATCTACAGTGAAATCGGACAATCATCCCGACGGAGATTTGAGATTAAGCATTCACTAGCAAGTTGTCATGCAACTATCAATATCAGCTATCCTTCACCAGTTACCGTGTAACCGGTGATCCCTTGATGATTTGAGGACGAAGTGCTACAGTGAAATCAGATACGTCAGATCAGTAATTCTCCAGCAATTTGCCGTGCAACTGTTATTTCAGTTTCCGAAGAATTTGTCCCCATGAGAGTATCGTTTACGTGTGCGGTTGACAAATTTCTGAGTTTATTGGTATTCAACCGTCTTTTACCTTGATTGTTTGAGAGCCGTTCGCTTTCCACCCAGTCAGGTCCAAGCCGTTTGAATAGGGGCAGCTGTTGCACCCCAAAATTTGCCTAACTCTTTTTGTACATAGCTTGTGTTTCATTGCATTCATATTAGCATTATCATCTGCATTGCATTGACATGTGTGCTGGAAATCAAGAGGTATGAATACCAACAAAAGGACTACACAAGGCTATGAAGCTATCTAAGAGGTTTATTCAAGTATTCAAGGGTTAATATCCTCATCAATGAAGTTAAAGATTCTCAGAGAAAGTGGTTGAAGCCAAGCGTGTATATCTCCTAACTTGAGGGTTATGGGAAGATATCCAAATGATTCTAAATCCATGAAGTTTGACTTGAAGCTTTGAGAGAGCTCATGAGAGGTATTGGATGTCATTTTGAAGCCTAGACAGGTCATTATGCAAAGGATAAGGAGCTACAACCAAGATTGGTGGAACTATGGTTTTCATCTGGTCAACCCTAGGTTAACTGATGATTTGAAGAAGGTTGAGACCTAATTCCAAGACCATGTGATCATGGATTGATGTATTAAGATTCCCAAGGGATGATTCCAAGACCAACTCATCATGAATCAAGAGTGTGAGGAGTTCCTATGCTAGGGTTGTTATGCTTGACAGTGTAAAATCCCCTAGTTTGGTGCCTAACTTCAAGACCACATAACTCAATATGTGATTTTCATCTCACCTTGACCCTAACATGATTGTTGTAGAGAATGATCATCGCTTTAATTTGAGTACTAGAAGTCCTTGATAGGGTTTATAGAACTCAAGTTATGAGCCAGACAAGTTACAGGTCATCAGAGGAATGTGAATTTTGAGCTTGAAAGTCAACCAACTTGCATGACAGGTTTTCCCTAGAGAGATGATTCTCATGAAATTTTGGCCAACATGAATGTTGTTCCTTATCTTCTTAGCTTTCTAAAAAGTACTAGAAGTCCATGATTGAATTCGTAGAACTCAAGATATGGCTTTGACAAGTCAACGATATTTTGGAAATTTGTGATTATAGGCCATTTTGATTATGGGTCAAGTTCACCATCTTACACACCTCAAATGGAATTTTGTCCAACTTGAAAGTTGTTCAAAATGATGTTATTTGTCCAACCATGAACCAAGAATCCATTGATATGGGTTAGAATGAGAAATGTGTGAAGGAAAATTCATGAATGAATCATTAAAGGAAGCTTGAAAAGGGACAATTCAAATCAATTCATTTTTGAACCAAAGCATGTCATATTTGTGCTTGTTTTGAGTGCAAATAATGTTTTAAGAACATTGGATAAATTACAAGTCAAGTTTGAAGCCATTTACATGTGGAAATTCATGGTTTCTTCATCTTTAAGCAACATAATGGAAATCCACCATCCATTCATTTCCAAGGCCTCAATCCTATCCACACATCTTCCTCAGATCATAAGGAACCAGAATGAATCAGTTAGCAAGCTTGATAGCTTGGTTTTGATGAGTTTCACAAAGCTCCATAACCAAAAATTTGGATTTTCAATTGGGCTTCCATAAGCTTCAAATGGGCTTCAAATCACTCTAGGTCCATTGCATATAACATTTTGGATGATTCCTAACTGCCATAACAAATTTTGGTGGTAGATAACAGAAAATGGAGTGAAGGAAAAGGGGAGAAACTTGGAAAATTGATTTTGAAGATAGAGCCAGTTTCAGTCCAAATCACCATTGCAAAAAGCTTCAGTGAGGTTCATTGATGGACTCTGGACGATTTGCTTGAAACTTCATCCACAATTCAAGTCTCCATTGAAGCTCAAAACCAGGTTTCAATCTTTCATCCATACGCTCTGTTCTTGATGAATTGCTATGCTATTTTCACATGATTGTGATCCTTAGAGTGTGTAGAACGTTTTAGGATTAGAACGGTTAAGTTTCATGACAATTCTTGATAGAGTACCTTAGGTTGTAGTTCGAATTTCTCTCTAATTATTGGATGAAAATGGAAAAGAAACATAGATTGTTGATGTAGGAAGTGAGAGGAAGAGATTAGTGGCTTCAATTTTAAGTTTTGTGAAAGTTGGAAATTCATGAAAGATTCTTGGAGGTTTATGATTTCTGATTTTTAATGGAGGAAAGTGAAAACAAATTTGATATTTGAATTCTACACGAAAAATAACACAGTTTTGGTTAAAGAAAAACTAGTTTTAGTGAAGAAATGAGAAAGTGCCATATTTGGCTAGAGGAAGAAGATGACCAGAGCTTACCTCCCGCCACCGTCACCACCGTCCCCCACCGCGGGATTGTTTCCCTTTGTTCCCATTTTTAAATCTCCAATTCACATATGGACCACACGATCGCGCGTGTAAATTGACCTCGTATGCATATCGCACGACCACGGTTTGGCCACGTGCGCGCAGAAGCTTGCCATCCCAAAACGTTGCGTTTTGCATAAGTGAAATGCTGAGTTTTAATACTCAGCTGGGCCCAGCGTACACTTTGCTATTCACACCCATTCGCACACGGCCCAATAGCATATAACACGTAGAGAACATACTATCAGCACCCCTGGCCTGTTTCCTTTTAATTTCTTTTTTTCTTTTATTTCATTTGGTTACTTGTTTGATTTTAATTCATAGAAAATAATAAATGATGTCCATAAATCATGAGAAAAATATTGGAGATATTTGAGAATGTGTAAAAAATTTTCATATTTTTTAATTGCAATTTTAATTATTTTTCCAATTAATTTTGTATTTTTATTTTATGTGCTTTTCCATGAATAGGAATAATCCCATGTTAGTTTCTAGATTTTTGTTTCCATATCAATGCTTGGATTTAATCTCTTATTTTTTGCATGGTAAATGTTGATACATTATAGGAAATTGTATGATTTTTCTTGCATTTTTTAGATTCCATTAGGCATAGCTTTGAAGCACATCTTTGGAGCCTTTTCCTTTTGAATCACCCACAACATACATCTTGGTTTATCATCTGATTATTATACCTAGGATTAGAGTTTGGACTTGAAACGCTAACCATAGCTTCCTAACCCATTTAGGATCATCTAGGATTTTTCTTAGGATTTTTAGAAGTGATCTCCTATTATTCCTCCATTTTACAAGTTGATTATGGTTTAGGTGACCCTAACTAGGTTTACTTCATAGGTTAGTCCTTAGAGTGAATTTTAACTAATTCTAAGCTTCAAATGTCCTCCTTTAGGATAGAACATAGGTAGATACCCCTCTAAAACCTTGATTAGGCCTTGATAGAGCCTTTGAGCCTTTAGTTTGCGTGATCCTTAGAAGGTAATCATTGAGGTTCATTAGAAGTTCAAAGTAGGTGGATGATTCTTCCTATAAGTTGAGCTTCCCTCAAAATCTTCCTTGCTTAACTAGGATCCTCCTTGTGAGCATGTTTCCTCCTGTGGAGGAATTCATTGCATTTTCACAAAGGAGTTGAATCTATGCAAGCTTTCTAAGGTGATGGAATTGGTTGAGTGCCCGTGGTAAGTTCCTGTGGACCTTACCCTGCTTCTCATCTTCATTCTCCTAATCTTCCCTTATCCAACCATCTTAGGAACCTTCTTGGGATAGTATAGTCCCTCCTGTGGGGGAACTTTGCACATCTTCTGAAGGAGTCAGACCTCTAAATCTTTCCAAATCCCTTTGAGTTGGTTGAGTGTCTGTGGTATGTTCCTGTGGACCTTACCCTTGCTTTCCAACATCCAATTCCTTTCTTTAGGATAGATGACTTGTTTGATTACTGGTGGAATGAATTCCTTAATTGTCATATTTATTTTCCTTCATTCATGATTGAGTGGTGTGTTGCATTAGGGTAGCTCATGTTTAGGGTAGTCTAAGTGTAGGTGCATGAATGCATTAAGAGGTTGAGTGGGTCTCCCTCTGCTTGCTTTCCTTAAGGGTTGAGGTGATCCTCCCCTTGCTTGTGTGTTATTTTTCCCTTTCTAATTGATGTATTTGCATATAAAGGTTGAGGTGACCCTCCCTTTGCTTGTCTGTTTTTGCTTGTTTTCTTTGCTTGATTGCTTAGAGGTTGAGTGAGTCTCCCTCTGCTTGTATTGTTGTATTGCATTTGCATCTTTACTATTTTCTTTTCTGTTTATCTGCTTTACTGATGTTTAGCATGTGTTCTGTCTGTTGTCTGTTTCCCATTCACATGATCCCCTAGGATTCTCACTTCCTTGTTTAAGGAAGTGATGATTAGACTTTAGGTTGAAACCTTTGCATGATAACATCTAGGAGTTCCCTGTTTCAAACTCACCCATAGGATGAATCCTTGGCATGACAACATTAGGACTTGACAGTTTCCCCTGTAGAGTTTGTTCTCTTCTCATCTCCAAAACAACAGTAAAAAACATAATAAAGTAAAGGCAAGTTAGTACAGCGCATTACGAGCCTTAAGCCACTTGGGAAATGATAATTCAGTGGTCTCCTCTCAATCATCTAGAGTGTTTAGTATATGTCCTTTGGACGCTATGCGACACATTCGCTCCTAAGTCATAGTCTCTAGTGCAGTACAAACTACAGACATCCATAAAAAACACTTCTTCCGTAAAAGACAGAAAACAAACTTCAAACCTTTTTTGCCCCGTGGGCCCATAACTCGAGGAAAACGTTTTCAGAAAAAGAGTGTCGTTAACCCTCAGTTCTACCGTAAACGGTAACGCACGAGACTCCGATGAGAGAGTTGCATACACCAAACTGCTGCAACTGTTTGTTAACCCTACTTGGAAAAACAGATGAATCTGAACCCGTAATCCGTAGTATCCCGAACTACGTAAGCTCTGATCTCTCATATCAGTTGAGAGTACGTAGGCACAATACTGACGTATTGGCGAGCCACCTTCCCCCATACTCTTAGCCGTAGTTAGCCAAACTACGTTGACTCTGATTTCTTGTTCTCTGACGAGAATACGTAGGCACGAAGCGCGATGCTTTGCCGAGTCAATTTTCTTTTCTTTTCAGACCAGCCTTGATAGATAGATAGTTAAACCAACCCGTCAGATAAACACAACAAGCGTGGATCCCATCTAGTACGATGGACGTGAGGGATGCTAATACCTTCCCCTTGCGTAACCGACTCCTGAACCCAGACATGGTTGCGATGACCTTGTCTTATACCTTTTCGTCAGGTTTTTCCGATCGTTTCCTTTCCCTTTCTGTGGGATAAATAACGAAAGGTGGCGACTCTTCTGTTTTGCCGGCACCTTATTTTCACAGTAGCGACACTGGCCTAGGCCAATAATTGTTAAAACGCTGAATTACCTGAACATTGTCACAGATGATAACCTTGATAGGTCCCTTTGTGAAGGGTCTCTTGTCTGTTTGTTCAATTTTTGTTGCAGGGTTGTCACCCTCCAGGCAATGTGCCCAAGATGCATCCTGGGCAGGATCATCATATCCCCAGCTGAGTCATGCGCAGGGTGTACCCTCGTTCCCAGCAGTAGGTCAACATGCAGTTTCCTCGTAGCAGATTGTCTGTAAGCTTTCAACTCTCAATAGTTCAGACTGAGGTCTCCAGTAGAGTTGAGTTCCCCCACAAAGGTGTGTTCTCCCCGGCAGGTAAGATTTATTCCAGCGGCTGGTTGGCTATCCTCGGCCAAGTTTGCAGTTCCCCAAGAGAGTCGAATCCTAGAAAGCCTTTCAGGCTATTGTTTGTCTTCTCCAGCAGGAGAGAGTGTTTGAATAGATGTTGCTATACTTCCCCATCAGAGTCCGTATCTCTAGTAAAGTTCTATCTGCGAAGGCCATGCAGTTTATTTCTGCGGTTGACATCTTTTCCTCAGCAGTTTGGGTTCGTATACTCAGTTTAGCAAGTACAGGTTCTCATAGAACTTTGTTTCCCAGCGAAAAGTTGTCTGAGGTTCGTTTCCCCAGGTTAGGTCCAATTGAAATTGGTGTGGTTCATCTCCTCAGCAGGATGATTCCTTCTCCCCATCAGGATGGTTCCTTCTCCTTGACAGGAGGGTTCTCCCTTCAGCATTTATTTTGCTGATTTGGTTCTGTAGAATTTTTGCATGCATGCATAGCATCTATCCTAAAAGCGTAGCATTTCCATTTTGTGTGGAGCATTACGCCATTGTCGAACATATGCATGTGAAACATGAGCTAGGTGGGTACCGTTCTTGTGTGCAGGTTTTTTCAACAGAGTTATTCGATTAAGTTTTCCAGAACTCCCAAAAAAGAGGTGCGAATTTAATTGTCTCTTTATTACCCCTCAGAGTCGTATGGTTGAAGCTTCTCTTTGCAAAGGGTCTGACGACGATGTTAGTGGTTATCCAATTCGGATGATGTGTTTATGGGTATGTGACGGTGATGTCCAGAGTTTACTAAAGATGACTATTCTCCATTTTATATGACGGTGACGTCAGGAGGTTATCAAGAGATCGCTTAAGGTGATGTAAGAGGTTTATCAGCTTCACGCTTTATTTGACGGTGATGTCAGTAGCTGGTTACCAACTTCATGGGTGACTGGTGGCGATATCAAGTATGTTATCCCTAGCAGAGGATTGACGGCGATGTTAGATGATTTCCTCCAATTGATTAGTAAATCTTGACGGTGAGGTCAAGTGTTTATCAAATATGTGATTGTCCGACGATGAAGTCAGATGCTCTATCTTGACGGTGAGGTCAACTGTTTCCCTTCGACTTGAGGTCGATACTTGACGGTGATGTCAGATGGGTCCTTTCGACTTGAGGTCGATATTCGACGGAGTTACTTGAGGAAGTTCTCCAGAATCCCCAGCGAAGTTAGAAATTTCTCCTAGACTTGATGACGAAGTCCAGCAGCAGCGCCGTGAGTGCTCTATAGATTTGATGACGAAGTCCTACAACGACTTGATGATGAAGTCAGACAGTAATGTCAAAGTTCCTTACCGACTTGATGAGGAAGTCCGGAGGTGATGTTAAGAAATTCTGCAAGTTGATGTAGAGTGCCTGACAGCAAAATCAGTTATCTTTATCAGTCACTATTGAATCAGTGGTTTCGTCCCAACTTGATGACGAAGTTGGACAAAGATTTGAAATAGTAATTCACCAGCTTGTTTCCGTGCAACTATCATTTCAGTTCCCAGAGAGTTTACTGATCAAAGTTGTAGTTTATTTCTGCGGTTGGAAAATTTCCGGGTTTATTGGTATTCAACCGTCTTTTACCTTGATTGTTTGAGAGCTGTTCGCTTCTCACCAAGTCAAGTCCAAGCCGTTTGAATAGGGGCAGCTGTTGCACCCCAAAATTTTCCCATCCTTTTTCTGTACCTAGCTTATGTTAGCATTAGCATTTGCATACCATCATTTATATGTAGAGGATTGAGAGAGTTGTTCTTATCAGGAAGGGTTATCAAGGTTTTAAGGATATTCAAGAGGTTTTATTCAAGTATTCAAGGGTTTGACATTCTCATCAAGTCACCAAAAGAAGGCAAAGATCCCTAGAGAAGTGGCTAGACAGTTGTGTGCACATCTCCTAACTTGAAGGTCATGGGAGATCATCAGATGATTTTGGATCCATAGATATGGACTTAAAGCATTGAGAGAGCACTTGATATGTCTTGAAAGTTATTATGGAGCTTGGGCAAGCTATTATACTAGATATAAGAAGTCACAATCAAGCTTGGTGCAATTAGGGTTTCATCTGGTCAACCCTAAGTCAACAGGTGAATTGAAAGAGGTTGAGACCTAATTTCAAAGCATCTATGATCACGGAATGTTGTGTTGAGACACCTAAGAGATCATTTCAAGATTAATTCATCAATATTCAAGAGTGTGAGAAGTTATTGAGCTAGGGTTTCTAAGCTTGACAATGTAAAATCCCCTATCTCAGTACCTAACTTCAAGACCACATAACTCAAGATACAAGTTTCATCTAATCTTGATATCAACATGAGACTTGTAGAGTAAGTTATTAGATTTCTTTTTAGTACTAGAAGTCCTTGATTGGATTTGTAGAACTCAAGTTATGAAGCAGACAAGTTACAGGTCATCAGATGAATGTGATTTTGGTACTTGAAAGTCAACCAACTTCCATGCCATTTTTGACCTAGAAGGAGACCTCACCTATCCTTAACCCAAACATGAATGTTGTTCCTTATCTTCTTAGCTTTCCAAAGAGTATTATAAGTCCTTGATTCGATTTATAGAACTCAAGATATGAAGCTTGCAAGGCAAGGGTATTTTGGGAAACTTGGATTATAAGTCATTTTGGATTATAGGTCCATTTCACCACTTTGCATACCTCAAATGCAAATTTTTCCAACTTGAAAATTGCACAAAAGGAGGTTATTTACTCAATCAAACACCAAGGATTCATTGATATGGATTGGATTGAAGGTTGGTTGAAGAGAATTTCATAAAAAGAAACTTTAAAAGCATTTAAAGTCAAAAATTCAAATAAATGCAAAAAGGATGATTTCAAGTCATGTTTGTGCATATTTTGTGCACAAAACATATTCTAAGAACATTGGAATTGGTAGATTTGAGAATTGAACAATGAAAACACCCCATTTTTCATGTTATTTAAGCTTGAAGAAACACAATCAATATCCACCATTGAGCAAAAACAAGGAACCAATCCTATCCCTTCATGTTCCTTACACTACCAGCAAGTGAATTGAACTAATTTTGAAGCTTGGAAGCTCTGTTTTCATGCACATTAACAAGTGAAAAAGTGAAAATCAATTGGGCTGTTTTAGACCTTCATTGGGCTTATTATCCATCAAGATCCAAAATATATAAGCTGGTGATCATGTACAATGGTTCAGAGATGAAAATTGGTGGCAGTTAGAGCAGTTACAGTTGCAACAAACTCAAGAGAAGAGGAAAATCGGATTTCAAGATTGAAGCATTTTCCAAGCAAATTGATCATTCAAGAAGCTTCCTCAGGGATCATTGAAGCTTTCTGCATTGGTTTGATCAAGAATCGACACCTGAATCCACCTCTATTCAAGCTTCTACACAGGTTTCTTTCTATCAAAATTTCTCTTGATTTATGGTGAATTAGTATGTAATATGCATGTGGTTAGGGGCCTGGAAACTCCTAGATGAATTTAGGATCGGTTAGAGGACTGATTATGACAATTGTTAGCAGAGCACATTTTGTTTAAGCTTTCAGTTTGGTTGATTCTTGAGAGAAAATTGAATTTTGAACCTAGAATGATGATGTACGTGGTATAACAAAGAGATTGGTATAAAGAAATCCAAGTTTTGTGAACTTTTTACAACTGGTACGGTGGCGTCCCACCGGAGAAGACGACCAGAGTCTTCTCCGGCCACCACTGGTTTGATCTCCCTCCCTTTCCCAATTTGAATTACCAGATGCAATGTTGGCCGTTAGATCCTGATGGGTCCTTCACATTTTCCCCTCATCGAATGGCCGTGCGTTGATTTCATGATGTATTGGCTTTTTAATTGACGTGGCTGTGTATCATGCGTAGGATTTGACTACTTAGATGATGGGTGGTTTAGATTAAGACGTATCATAATACACTTTGACTGAAGCGCATGTGATTACTTTGGATTCCTGATGGACTTGGGCTAGATTTGATACGCGCACCCCCTTTAGGGCCCATAGGGGATTACAACTTGGATTAGTTGCTATTCAGCACGCGCATTTGTTTACTTTCAATTCATTTTCTTCATTTTTTATGTTTTATCACATGATTGTTTTAATTCATTAAAAATAGTGGAAAGCATCCATAATTCTTGATTTTTTTTCCTCTGATTCCTTAATGTGTTAAGTGATTTTACATGTAATTGGATTAATTTTTGAGTTTCTGGTTATTTTCAATTTAATTGCATATTTTCCATGTTATGTGCTTTTAATAAATATGAAAGTGACATGTTCATCTTACTGATTTTATTTCTTGATAGATACTTCAAATGAATGTCTAATTTTTTTGCATGCTGATCTTAGACACATTGTATGATGTTGTAGTATTTTTGTCCTAATTTTTTACCCGGCTGATTTCAAACACCAACAATTTGAACCTAAACCTTCCTACCACAATCCACCGGTTAACGCTACTAAATTGACAGAACCTCTCATTCTTCAATTACCTTCGCTCGGCTGAATTTGTAAAGGAACGATTTGTGCAAAACCCCCAAAATCCATGATTCTTGAAGGACCAAACTCTAAAGGTTTTATTCAAGAAAAACCCACTGATTTTTCAACCCAAACCCGATACACCGATTCTAATTTTGGACGTTATCACCTCGATGACGCAGAATACACAACAAAAATGATCATATGTAGTTGTTGAGAAAATGCAAGAAGAAGGATGAAGATGATGAGAACAAAATCAATGTATATTTTCACTTTTCTTGTTATTTTGTGTTGAATGAACTAACTCAATATATATGCAAAGGTGAAAGCAAATAACCAACATAACAGTCACTTTGAATGTTAAACATAACAGAAATTTTATGAGAAACGCGCGAGTAGTCGACCTAAATTAAGGGGAGGGTCGACCTGAGCTCTCTCGAATTCATGATTATGCAAGAAACAGCTCTTTGCATCGACCAGGACAGGTCCATGCGTCGACACAAAGCACCCCAATTTTGACAAATACAAATGCACTCCGTATGAGTTGGCCAGAGGGTCGACGTGAGCTCTCCTGAGAGAAAAACATGAAAATTAACTTCTATATGAGTCAATCTAAGCAAGCTATGAGTCGACTCAAAGACCCAGAACTTGCAAAACTGCAGATTTTCATATGTTTAGCTACATGTAAGTGATCCTAATGCATCTCTAACTTGACCAACATGATCAAACTCATATGGAACATATATAGTGCTCTTCCTATATATACCAAGACATGTTTTGACAAATGTTTGACACAAGAAAGATAACGTATGCATATGCGACTCGATGATACCGTCCAAAGTACATTTTTCTAACTATATATGTTTTGACATCATTAAAACAAGTATAAACAAGTACGAGGCACTTTGCCCTCACACTTTAGACAGAGGAAAATCAGAGAAAGATCATAGCTGAACTAGAAAATGAGAGAAGTGAACTTCTATGTACTGTTTATCATCTGCAGGATGAGGTAACTCTATTGAACTCAAAGGTTAATAACATGACAGGCTCATTAAGAAGGATGGAAAATGGATATGATATGATGAAAGAATATGGAGATACAAGAGGCAATTATCCATCTGATGATCAACAAAACAAAAGGATTGTAGAAAGGTTCTGTCATTTTGAAAAGAAGAAGATGATCACCACATCCAACCATATGTTACAACATCCTGGAAGACATGATGTAATCGTAGCACCCCAAAATTTTTCTCATCGTTTCTTGGTTTACTCGCTTTTGTTTCTTTGTATTTTTGCATTTCTGAATATCATAGCATTGGTTCTCGAGACATGAGATCAAGTTATTTCTGTGGCTCAGGGTTCCTATTTGTTGCAAGAGTTCAAACAGCGAGCGTCAGAGGCTCTGACATTTATTTTGCCCAGCGATCGAGCATTCGGTCTTATTCTTATTCGGTAGGTTATTTTCAACTTAGGACAAAGCTTATAACAGATGGCAATGTGTGATTATACAGGATTCCCTCCATTTGGCGCCAAAATTAGCATTTTTTGAATGTGGTAACCGGTTACCACATCTAGGGTAACTGGTTACTTCAAGCGAAATTTTCCAAGAAATTCAAATTTTCAGCATTGCAAGTTTTCCAATCATTTTCAACCATTGATTTCACATGATCATCATTGGAAGGATATAAAATTGTTTCATTTTTCACCATTTCCCTCCAAATTTCAAATACTCCATTCCTAATTCCATTCCTAATTTCCATTCCAAATGCTAATCCACATTCCAAACCAAATTTTGATTCCAAACCTAGAGCTTATTTAAGTGAATTTGCTTCAAACCCTACACAATGACCTTCATTTTTCAGATTTCACTTTCATTCTTGAGAATTTGCTCTCAACTTTCTCTCAACTTTTTTACTCCCAAAACTTCCATTAAAGCATTTTTCACTTGAGTTCTTTGATTCTTCATTGGAATCCTTGAATTCTAGAGTTAAACCTCTATTATTCACCTCCATTATCTTCAATTAACCATTCAATTTTCGTTTGGATTTGGATCTGAATTTGGAAGCTAGATTGAAAGTGCTTTTTTGGATCGTTTTTGCTTGATCTTGCTTGTTCTTCATTTCTACCATAAAGAAGCTCTTGGATCTTGAAGATTCTCTGGGTTTCTAGCTTAGATCTGTTAATTTCAAGTGAATCAACACTCACCAAAGCAAATCTCAGCTTTGAAGGTTGGTAATTCTATATCTAATTCTGTTTTGAGCTTATTTGAATAATCACAATGTAAATCCATGGTTTTTGTTGCTTTTTGATCCATTTTGATGATTTGGATCTTAGTGATTTGTGATTTCAGTGTTTGATTGTGTTTACATGATGTTTGATCATTGATATTTGATGTTAATTTCGTGCTTATTTGGTAACATGTTCATATGAGTGATTGGATAAGCTGTTGGATGCTGAAAACTGAGTTTTAAAGCTGATTTTCTGCTTCTGGTTCAGTGGTAACCGGTTACCTTATATAGGGTAACCGGTTACACTTCACAAATTTCACGTCTTCAACTGTTTTCATAACAGGTAATCGGTTACCTGATATTGAGTAACCGGTTACCACTGAGCAGAATGTTGTCCTTTTGCATTTTTTTTGCTTGTTTGGGCTTCTTTTCACATCTATACTTCATGGATTGATATTATGCATTTGTGTGGATTGTTTTTGATATATTTCATCAGTCTTGAATGTTTGTCTCGATTCTTCGATGCATAATGTTTGGTTTCCGTTTGAATGTATAACATGTTAATGTTGCTTGATTGACGAATGATCACATTACTTTTCTTGGTTATATCATGTTAATTGGTTATGATGAATATTTGCTTTGTTGGATATTTGATGCACGTTTGCATTTGTTTCTGATGCCACTTGTTGCACGTTTGTTTGATTTGTCGATCGTCCAATTTAATTTGAAAAAACATGTTGACCTTGATGATTCTTGTTGATGCATTGTTGTTGATCGATTATGTTTGATTGTTGAAGCATGTTCACATTGTTGCATGACATCTATCCATGATTGGTGTTTGTCCATGATTAATTGCATTCAAGCTTGCTTGCTGCCCAACTTTTCACTGCTGTTTTTATCTTGAATTTGCATGTTGTCTTTGCCTTGCTTGCTGCCTGCCTTTTATGCTTGCTTTTGTGCTGAAACGTGTGTTGTTATAGGCTGTCTTGCTTGTATGCTGGATTTTATTGTTGTTTTATGCAGGAGGCGCTGTTGTAGTTACTGCTCTTACCTTGTTTCCTTGCTATTTGCTTTGTCTTTGTGTGCTCCCTTAGGGTTCTTGTTCCAATTTAATTTTCGATTAAATTTGGAGTAGGATAGACACTAGGAGGGCAATCCAAGCATGATAACAAGTAGGCTAGTCCATTTTAACCTCAACCTTAGGTCCATCTTTTGCATCCTAACATTAGGATAAAATCTCCTTTCGCATTCCAACTTTAGGACCACTTTGCAAGACAACATTAGGGTCGAGTTTCCCTTAGACCTTTCGTGTGTCTCTCTTCTCATCTCAAAAAATATTTTAACTCATCTAATAAATGCGATGAACATTGTAGGCTAAGAGCCTTAAGCACATGGGAAATGATGAGTGAGGGGTTTCCTCTTGCTTATCTATAGTGTTTAGTGTACGTCCCGTCTAGGGGCGATGTGCGAGCATTCGTTCCTATGTCATAGTATTTAATGCAACGTGAATCACAAAGCAAACTCAATTAACTTCACTGAAACTCACAAACAAAATTCAAACTTTTTATCCTTTGGGATTTGTGTTTAAAACTCATTTTCATAAAAGAGTGTGTTACTTTTCCGTTCTAACACAAACAGGCATCGACCCTAACTACTGAAATGGTAACTTAGCATCACTCATAAAAAATACTTAACCAACATCTGGTTTCATTTTACCCGAACTACATTTTCTCTTATTTCTTATACCAGATGAGGATACATAGGCACAAGACGACGATGTCTTGGCGAGCAACCTTCCCCCATCATCCATAGTTTTTCGAACTACGTTGACTCTAACTTTCCCATTGCACGAGGGAATACGTAGGCATGGGACGACGATATCCTATCGAGTCTTTTTATTTTTTTCTTTTGTTCTCGTTTTCGTTTAACAGTAGCTTATAGATAAATACACCCTTTTATTAGACAAGAGGCGTGGATCCCGTTGAGTACAACAGACGTGAGGGGTGCTAATACCTTCTCCTTGCGTAACCGCCTCCCGAACCCAAGATTTGGTTGCGATGACCTTGTCTTTTCCCGTTCTTCAGGTTTTCTTCGATTGTTTCCTTTCCATCTCTTTGGGATAAATAACATTCGGTGGAGACTCTTCTGTTTTTCCGCCAAGTGTTTTCGTATATGCGACAGCTGGCGACTCTGTTGGGAACTATGGTTCCCTATGCGAGTCAATCCTAGCGCTTGTCTTTTTTTTGTCTATGGGTGTTTACTTTTATGCAGTTATTTTCTTTTATATACATTACATGTTGTATATTATTGTGTTTGCATTTTATTGTTATCATATTATGTTGTTGTTGTTGTGCTGTTGGGTGGGTTGTTCCATGAGAGATAAGCCTAATACTTTGCTACTGCGAAAAAAGGGTCGGCAAAGACAGAAGAGTCGCCACTGTTTGTTATTTATCCCAAAGAGAGGGAAAAGAAACGATCAGAGAAAACCTACGAAAAAGGTAAAAGACAAGTCATCATAACCAAATCTTGGGTTCGGGAGTCGGTTACACTAGGGGAAGGTATGAGCACCCCTCACGTCCGTTGTACTCAATGGTATCCACGCTTGTTGTCTATCTAAAAGGGTGTTAACTATCTAAAGGCTGGCACACAAGGACAAAATAAAAGAAAAGAGACTCAATAGATCATCGCCGCTCTATGCCTACGTACTCCCTCGTGCAATGGGAAAGTCAGAGTTAACGTAGGTCGGAAAACTACGGGGAGGTTGGGAAAAGTTGCTTGCCAAGACATCGCCGTCTTGTGCCTGCGTAACCTCATCTGAAATGAGAAATCAGAGAAAACGTAGTTCGGGCTTACACGACCACCGATTGGTTCAAGCGTTTTAACTGAGTAGGGTTAAATCTTCGTTCTAGCAGTTAGGGACGATGCCTGTTTGCGGTAGAACCAAGACTTAACACACTCTTTCTGAAAATGATTTTCAAACAATCCCGAAGGATAAAAAGATTTGATGTTTTGTTTTGTGTTTTTTAAGAGAATAAGTGAATTGAGTTAAGTTTATAACTCATGTTGCACTAAAGACTATGACTTGAGAGCGAATGCTTCGCATATCGCCCAAAGGGCATACGCTAATCACTCTAGACAATGTAAGAGGAGGCCCCCCAACTATCACTCCTCAAGTACTTAAGGCTCATAGTGTACAATAAGTGTTAACCTTTATTAAGTGTCTTATGAAGTTATGAGATGAGAAGAGAAGACACAACTCTAAGGGGAACTAACCAACCCTAATGTTATCATGCAATATGATCCTAAAGTTGGGATTGAAAAGGGAAAATCTATCCTAATGTTATCATGCAAAGGATCAAAAACCTAATGTCTCTCCTACTCCCATATTAAATAGCGGGACTAGAAATCCTAAGGGATCATGGCGGAAACAAAAACAAAGTTAAACAGATCTAACCAACTTATAGCACACTCCATAGCAAGCTAGAAGAATTCCATCCATCTTGAAGTAGAAACCAATAAGCAAGCCAAATAAAGGCAAAGATCCATAATACTCCAAGCATAGGTAAAAGACCGTAATTCTAAGTCCAAAGGTACAAGAATAGTCCAAGAAGTCCAACAGCATAGCCACAAAGTTAAGAGCACCAAGTTTTTAGAGGTTTGATCCTTTATTAGTGTTTTGAACAAAGTGTGGCCCAAATGGACAAAAGAAAAATGGAAGAAGCATAAACAAATGCAAGATATGAGATGATGATAATGGAACGTAAAGATGAAAGAGAAATAAGAAGCAAGAGGGAAACATAAACAAAGTTAGTACAATGAAAATGTTAGTGAGTTAGTCGTTAGTTATTAGAGCAAATGATCAACGACGGTTAATTCTTGCACTTAGACCAAGGTTAATGAAAACTCATTAGAGGATTGATAAGACCAAAGCCTCCTAACAATATGGTTCATAGATGATGGACTTAAGACAAATAATCAACCATACTTGGACTTTCAAACATAAGTTTAAGCCACGAATGATCATTTGCCGATAACGGGACAATGTAGCACTATATAAAGCAATTGTAATCGGATTTATGTAGAAACCACGACTATTTGAGGCCGGTCAATACAATGTTAGTGCTAATGCATGATGTAACAACCCAAATTTCATTAATTAATTAATTATGTTAATTAATTGGTTTATTGGAATTAATTTTAATGATTTGGAATTAATTGGTAGATAATTGAAGAGGGAAATAGAATGGAAAGAAAGTAAGAGATATATATATAAGGAAAGTGGAAAAGAAAAGAAAAGAATAGAAACATTGTGGAAAGAAAAGAGAAAGAAAGAGAAGAGGAAAAGCTTGGAAGAGATCAAGATCAACCCAAAGCTTCAATCCAATCAAGGTAAGGGTGAGAAACATTATTATTTGATCAATGTGTGTGATTATGTATGCTTGGGTTGGGTTTTTGATGTTTTCCACCATTTTTTCCACGTTAGGGCAAAGTTGGATTTAATCGGTAGAACTCCATTTAATCGGTTAGAATCTGAAATAGATGATGTAGAATAGTCTAGAAATGTTAGACTAAGAGTATTGGAATTGGATTGGTGAGATTGGAGTTTGTGGAGTTGGTTGAGTTGGATAACAGTAAGTGAAAAACAAAATACGCAGACACTAGCTAGAAGCTCGCTAAGCGAGTAGGTCGCGAATGCTCGCTAGGAGCTCGCTCAGCGAACAAGTAGCGAATGGACCCAGACTTGGACAAAACGGATTTTTGGTGTGTTCGCTGGTAGCAAATGTGTAGCGAAGAGATAGCGAATGATTCGCTGGGAAGCTCGCTGTAGCGAGCAGGTAGCGAATGAAGTCAGTAGCTTCTTTTGAGTTTCGCTAGCACGTTCGCTAGGCAAACAAGTAGCAAATACTCGCTAGGAGTTCGCTTAGCGAAGGAGTAGCAAGTATGACAGGTTTTTTGTTTAGTTTGAGATTCATCCATAGGTTTATTGTGTGGTTCGAATATGGTTTATTGCTTGTTTAATCGCATAGTTTATGTACTATTGTGATATACTGTGGGTAGCCTTCGGGCGTGAATCCTAGGTTTTGAGATGTGTATATTATTTGTATTGATTGGAAATGCATGAGAACATAATAGTGGTTATGTGTGCATTGTCTGATAAATTGTGAACACATAATGCTGTGCGTGATTTGTATGATAAATGTGCATGAGAACATTGTGGATATGTGTGCATAGCTTGTGAATATGTTATTGGTATTAATTGTGTGAATACCTTGACTTGTTGTGAAATATGTTGTGTGTGCAATCATGACGTAATTCTTGAAGAGATGAATTATTTGAATGCATGAGATTAAGATGTCGGTCTTAAGTGCATTTGATTTTCGATTGCATATGCATCATTCAGTCAAGAGGCAATGCTTACTAGTCTCGTGGAGACTAGTGACTTGTCCCAAGCCTAGAAGAGTGGGTTTGAAAGCTTAGAGGACGAGCTTTTGTCGTTATCGGTCTAGAAGAGTGGACCCGGTTTAATGTAAAAACCGAAAAATGATAACGAGTGTTGGTACCACATAGCATTGAGTTGTTTTGGAGTCACATAGTATAAATGTCATTGATATATGAACTATGCTTGTAAATGTGATGTGTTTGGATAATTGTAAAATATGCATGAAGGGATATGCTTGATGCTTATTCATATTCGTTTATATTTATGCCGTGATGAATATGACTATGAAATGAAGTGTGGTGAGAAATATGGATTATATGTAATTGTTACTTGTTTATATATATAATCTTATGCATTGATTATTATGGTAATATTTCTCACCCTTCTGCTGTTTTATGATGCTCTATGAGGCATTGCATATTAGGTTGCTGGAGGTTTCTTTTGTGAAGTATAGCTTCATTCTTTTGAGTCGGACTACTCTGATTATGTAACACCGGGTAGTTAGGCTTGTATAACATTCTTTTGTGATACATTTGTGATGTATCAGTTGATAATGTTTTATAACATGAATGATTGATGAACCAACTGGATAACATGTATTTATGTGATTAAATGTTTTGAAGCAATTTAAATGTTTTAATCTTCTGCTTTAATTTTAAATATCGAGACGTGGGTGTAAGGACCAAGTTACTCTATTTTGAAAACTATCCCACGGTTGCATATTTGTATAGAGCAGGCGTTGAACGTTTTATTGGTGATAATGTGACATATTTCTTTTATACCGTACTTTAAAGCATACTCTGATAAATTTTATATGTGCCTATATGCATATTTATTGTTTATATGGGGGTATAGAAGGGGGTGTTACATTAAGTGGTATCAGAGCAGGTCGGTCCGTCCGGCCAAGTTGTTAGTGTGTTGTCCTCTGAGTATATTGATATGTGTGTGTTACACTATCGATATTGGTTGTTCTTACGTGGTTCTGTTGTTGGAGTTCAGTAAGATGGTTGCAGGTAGGAATGACGAAGCAATTGCGGAGGCTTTAACGAGATTGGCTGGGGCAATTGAGCAGAATTCTCAGGCCAATGTGAATATGGGGAATAATGCTGATGATGAATTTCGTGCTTTGGGAAGGTTCCAAAGGAATAATCCACCGACGTTCAAGGGAACCCACAAGCCTGACAAAGCACAAATTTGGTTGAAAGCTATTGAGAAGATTTTTCGGGTTATGAATTGTTCGGATGCACAGAAGGTGCAGTTCGGAACTCATATGCTCGAAGAGGAAGTCGAAGACTGGTGGGGTAACACTCGCCAAAGATTTGAAGAGGATGAGATTGTGATCACTTGGGATCTTTTTAGAGAGACATTTCTGAAGAAGTATTTTCCAGAAGATGTGCGGGGAAAGAAAGAGATTGAATTCCTTGAGCTGAAGCAAGGTAATTCGACGGTAGCTGAGTATGCGACAACATTTGAGGAGTTGATCAAGTTTGTCCTTACTACAACACTGTTAATGCCGAGAGATCTAAGTGTCTCAAATTTGTGAATGGCTTGAGACCTGAGATCAAACAAGCTATTGGTTATTAGGAAATCCGGCGATTTTCTGAGTTGGTAAGCAAGAGTAGGATTTACGATGAGGATAGTAGGGCTCGATCTAGCCTTTATAAGGGCCTCAGTGATAAGAAAGGAAAGAGCCAATTCAGAGGGAAACCTTACGTAACTCCTGCTGAGAAAGGGAAACAAAGGGTTGGTTTCGGCAAGGAGCCAAGTGGGGGAGTTTCTACTCCGATAAGATGTTACAATTATGGTGAAGCGGGGCATTGTGCTACTGAGTGCAAGAGTGTGGAGCAGAAGTGTTTTAAGTGTGGCAAGCCAGGCCACAAAGCCCTTGAATGTAGAAGCGGTGCAAATGTGACTTGCTACAACTGTGGCGAGCAAGGACACATTAGTACCAAATGCGACAAGCCGAAGAAGAATCAAGGGAGCGGAAAGGTGTTCGCTCTATCTGGATCTGAGATTGTTAGTGATGATCGCTTGATCAGAGGTACGTGTTTTATTAATGGTATACCTCTGATCGCTATAATTGATACTAGAGCTACGCATTCTTTTATTTCTCTGGAGTGTGTTAGGAGGTTGAATCTTGAGATGTCTGTTATTGGTGGTGGCATGGTTATTGATACTCCTGCTATGGGTTCGGTAACTACACCGTATGTGTGTTTGAATTGCCCTTTGAGTATTTTCGGTAGAGACTTTGGGATTGACTTAGTGTGTCTTCACTTAGATCAACTTGACATTATTCTTGGAATGAATTGGTTGAAATTCAATCGGGTTTATATTAACTGTTTTGATAAAACGATTATTTTTCCTGAATCGAACATTGAAAGAGATTTGTTTATGACGGCGAAGCAAGTGAAGGAATCGGTACAGGATGGTGCAAAGGTATTTATGTTGATGGCAACTTTGAGTATTGGTGAAAGTGGAGCAATTGACGCTTTACCAATTGTTCGAGATTTTCCGGATGTTTTCCCTGATGAGATAAAGGATTTACCGCCAAAACGAGAAGTGGAGTTTTCGATTGACCTGATTCCTAGAACCAGTCTGATATCGATGGCTCCATATCGTATGTCCGCGTCGGAATTGAAAGAGTTGAAGAGTCAACTTGAAGATTTGCTTGAGAAGAGGTTTATTCGTCCGAGTGTGTCGCCGTGGGGTGCACCGGTGTTGTTGGTCAAGAAGAAAGAAGGTTCTATGAGACTCTGTGTGGACTACAGACAATTGAATAAGGTGACGATTATGAACAAGTATCCACTCCCAAGAATTGATGATCTGATGGATCAGTTGGTTGGAGCAAGTGTGTTTAGTAAAGTAGATTTGAGGTCTGGGTATCATCAGATTCGTGTGAAAGCTGAGGATATTCAGAAGACTGCTTTTAGAACGAGGTATGGACACTATGAGTATTCTGTTATGCCATTTGGTGTGACTAATGCACCGGGTGTATTTATGGAATATATGAATAGGATTTTCCATCCTTATTTGGACAAGTTCGTTGTGGTGTTTATTGATGACATTTTGGTCTACTCGAAGAATGAAGAGGAGCATGCCGAGCATTTGAAGATTGTGTTATCTGTGTTGAAAGAGAAGAAATTGTATGCGGAACTTTCTAAGTGTGAATTTTGGTTGAAAGAGGTGAATTTCTTGGGTCATGTAATTTCAAGTGAAGGTATTGTGGTTGATCCGTCGAAAGTTAAAGCGGTATCGCAATGGGAGACTCCGAAATCAGTTTTTGAAGTT
Organism: Lathyrus sativus; assembly: GCA_963859935.3. Classification (NCBI taxonomy): domain Eukaryota; kingdom Viridiplantae; phylum Streptophyta; class Magnoliopsida; order Fabales; family Fabaceae; genus Lathyrus; species Lathyrus sativus. The sequence goes on from OZ012741.1 coordinate 92,986,111, forward strand.
AGAAGTTTTCTTGGTTTAGCGGGTTATTACCGTAAGTTCATTGAAGGATTTGCTAAGTTATCATTGTCGTTGACGTAGTTGACTAGGAAGGGTTAAGCTTTTGTTTGGGATGCCAAGTGTGAAGAGAGTTTTCAGGAACTTAAGAGAAGATTGACGACAACCCCTGTTCTGATTTTGCCAAATCCGGAAGAGCCGTTTGTTGTGTATTGTGATGCTTCTTTGATGGGCTTGGGAGGTGTGTTGATGCAGAATAATCAAGTCGTAGCATATGCTTTGAGGCAACTCAAAGTGCATGAGAAGAATTATCCAACGCATGACTTAGAGTTGGTCGCCGTTGTATTTGTACTAAAACTTTGGAGGCATTATTTGTTTGGTGCGAGATTTGAAGTGTTTAGTGATCACAGGAGTTTGAGGTATCTCTTTGATCAAAAGGAATTGAATGCAAGACAAAGAAGGTGGTTAGAACTTTTGAAGGATTATGATTTTGGGTTGAATTACCATCCGGGCAAAGCGAATGTGGTAGCGGATGCGTTAAGTCGGAAGTCAATGGTGATGATGAAAGAGTTGGAATTGGTTGAGCAATTTCGTGATTTGAGTTTGGTATGTGAGAGGACTTCTTATGGAGTTAAGCTCGGGATGTTAAAGCTTACGAGTGGTATTTTGGACGAAATTCGAGAAGGACAGAAATCCGATTTGAGTTTAGTTGATCGGTTGACTTTGATCAACCAAGGCCAAGGTGGTGATTTTCGGATGGACGAGAATAGCATTATGAGGTTTCGGGATAGAGTTTGTGTTCCGGATATTGAGGAGCTAAAGAAGAGTATTCTTGGGGAAGGACATTGTAGCGGATTGAGTATTCATCCGGGTGCTACTAAGATGTATCAAGATTTGAGGAAAGTATTTTGGTGGCCTCGTATGAAGAAGGATATTGCCGAATTTATGTATTCTTGCTTGACTTGTCAGAAGTCGAAGATTGAGCATCAGAAGCCATCGGGTTTGATGCAACCGTTGTTTATTCCTGAGTGGAAATGGGATAGCATTTCTATGGATTTTGTGTCTGAATTACCGAGGACGCTGGGTAATTTTGAAGCTATTTGGGTTATCGTGGATAGATTGACTAAATCTGCTCACTTTATTCCTATGCGAATGGATTATCCGTTAGAGAGATTGGCCAGGTTATACATCGAGAGGATTGTCAGTTTCCATGGTATTGCGTCTAGTATTGTGTCGGATCGGGATCCGAGATTCACTTCGAGATTTTGGGAGAGCTTGCAAAGTGCTTTGGGTACGAAGTTGCGTTTAAGTTCAGCTTATCATCCTCAGGCAGATGGTCAGACCGAGAGGACTATTCAATCGCTCGAGGATCTTTTGAGAGCTTGTGTGTTGGAGAAAGGAGGAGCTTGGGATAGCTACTTGCATTTGATTGAGTTTACTTACAACAACAGTTTTCATTCGAGTATTGGTATGGCACCGTTCGAAGCTTTGTATGGTAGACGGTGTAGGACGCCATTGTGTTGGTATGAGTCGGGAGAAAGTCTTGTAGTTGGACCCGATATAGTTCAGCAGACTACGGACAACATTAAGATGATTCAAGAGAAGATAAGGATTTCTCAAAGTCGCCAGAAGAGTTATCATGACAAGAGGAGGAAAGCACTTGAATTTCAAGAGGGAGATTATGTGTTACTTAGGGTCACTCCGATGACTGGTGTTAGTAGGGCATTAAAGTGGTGTAAGTTGACGCCGCGTTTCATTGGTCCTTATCAGATTTTGCAGAGAATAGGAGAAGTGGCCTATCGTGTTGCTCTACTGCCACCGCTTGCTAATCTCCATGATGTGTTCCATGTAACTCAGTTGAGGAAATACATTGCGGATCCGTCTCATGTAGTCCAAGTAGACGATGTGCAAGTGAGAGATAACCTAACTGTGGAGGCATCACCTATGCGGATAGAGGATCGGAAGTTGAAGTAACTTCGAGGCAAAGATATTTCTTTGGTGAAGGTCGCTTGGGGAGGATTGGCTGGTGAAAATGTGACTTGGGAACTGGAGAGCCAGATGAGGGAGTCTTATCCAGAGCTGTTTGAACCAGGTAACATTTTCGAGGACGAAAATTCCTAAAGTGGGGGAGGGTTGTAACAACCCAAATTTCATTAATTAATTAATTATGTTAATTAATTGGTTTATTTGAATTAATTTTAATGATTTGGAATTAATTGGTAGATAATTGAAGAGGGAAATAGAATGGAAAGAAAATAAGAGATATATATAAGGAAAGTGGAAAAGAAAAGAAAAGAATATAAACATTGTGGAAAGAAAAGAGAAAGAAAGAGAAGAGGAAAAGCTTGGAAGAGATCAAGATCAACCCAAAGCTACAATCCAATCAAGGTAAGGGTGAGAAACATTATTATTTGATCAATGTGTGTGATTATGTATGCTTGGGTTGGGTTTTTAGATGTTTTCCACCATTTTTCCACGTTAGAGCAAAGCTGGATTTAATCGGTAGAACTCCATTTAATCGGTTAGAATCTGAAATAGATGATGTAGAATAGTCTAGAAATGTTTGACTAAGAGTATTGGAATTGGATTGATGAGATTGGAGTTTGTGGAGTTGGTTGAGTTGGATAACAGTAAGTGAAAAACAAAATACGCAGACACTCGCTAGCAAATCGCTAAGCGAGCAGGTCGCGAACGCTCGCTAGGAGCTCGCTCAGCGAAAAAGTAGCGAATGGTCCCAGACTTGGACATAATGGATTTTTGGTGTGTTCGCTGGTAGTGAATGTGTAGCGAAGAGATAGCGAATGGTTCGCTGGGAAGCTCGCTGTAGCGAGTAGGTAGCGAATGAAGTCAGTAGCTTCTGTTGAGTTTCGCTAGCACGTTCGCTAGGCGAACAAGTAGCGAATACTCGCTAGGAGTTCGCTTAGCGAAGGAGTAGTGAGTATGACAGGTTTTTTGTTTTGTTTGAGATTCATCCATAGGTTGATTGTGTGGTTCGACTATGGTTTATTACTTGTTTAATCGCATAGTTTATGTACTATTGTGATATGCTATGGGTAGCCTTCGGGCGTGAATCCTAGGTTTTGAGATGTGTATATTATTTGTATTGATTGGAAATGCATGAGAACATAATAGAGGTTATGTGTGCATTGTATGATAAATTGTGAACACATAATGCTGTGCGTGAATTGTATGATAAATGTGCATGAGAACATTGTGGATATGTGTGCATAGCTTGTGAATATTTTATTGGTATTAATTGTGTGAATACCTTGACTTGTTGTGAAATATGTTGTGTGTGCAATCATGACGTAATTCTTGAAGAGATGAATTATTTGAATGCATGAGATTAAGATGTCGGTCTTAAGTGCATTTGATTTTCGATTGCATATGCATCATTCAGTCAAGAGGCAATGCTTGCTAGTCTCGCGGAGACTAATGACTTGTCCCAAGCCTAGAAGAGTGGGTTTGAAAGCTTAGAGGACGGGATTTTGTCGTTATCGGTCTAGAAGAGTGGACCCAGTTTAATGTAAAAACCAAAAAATGATTAAGAGTGTTGGTACCACATAGCATTGAGTGGCATTGAGTTGCATTGAGTTGTTTTGGAGTCACATAGTATAAATGTCATTGATATATGAAGTGTGCTTGTAAATGTGATGTGTTTGGATAATTGTGAAATATGCATGAAGGGATATGCTTGATGCTTGTTCATATTCGTTTATATTTATGCCGTGATGAATATGACTATGAAATGAAGTGTGGTGAGAAATGTAGATTATATGTAATTGTTACTTGTTTATATATATAATCGTATGCATTGATTATTATGGTAATATTTCTCACCCTTCTGTTGTTTTATGATGCTCTATGAGGCATTGCAGATTAGGTTGCTGGAGGTTTCTTTTGTGAAGTATAGCTTCATTCTTTTGAGTCGGACTGCTCTGATTATGTAACACCGGGTAGTTAGGCTTATATAACATTCTTTTGTGATACATTTGTGATGTATCAGTTGATAATGTTTTATAACATGAATGATTGATGAACCAACTGGATAACATGTATTTATGTGATTAAATGTTTTGAATCAATTTAAATGTTTTAATCTCCCGCTTTAATTTTAAATATCGAGACGTGGGTGTAAGGACCAAGTTACTCTATTTTGAAAACTATCCCACGGTTGCATATTTGTATAGAGCAGGCGTTGAACGTTTTATTGGTGATAATGTGACATACTTCTTTTATACCGTACTTTCAAGCATACTCTGATAAATTTTATATGTGCCTATATGTATATTTATTGTTTATTTGGGGGTATAGAAGGGGGTGTTACACATGATAGAGAAGTGATATGTAGATCACTCTCCGAAAGCAATACCACACAAAAAGAAAAGAGATAACAATCTCATCTTCATCAAGAACTTTGAAATATGTTCAAACGATATTGAAGATTTTCATCGATCAAAAGAAAAAGTGAAGAGGAGAGGGAATGCCAAATTGAATTACGGGTTCAAGATCATTCCATCTTTAAGTTCATCCACTCATCTTGGTGGATTAAAGCACTAAACATATAATTAACTCAAAGCACCTTAAATGAATTGAACAATTCACTTTAAAGATAAATTTTAATTGATTAATGTTTACCCAACTTCATCTACACCCTAAGTCCAATGAATTTAAAGAGGAATATGACCTTTAAAAGTGTATTCAACGCCAAAACCAAAAGGAAATGAAAGAAGAAGAAGTGAGGAACAAAATAGTCCCAAAACAGAGCCAAAAAACACATTCTATACAGGTGCAATCGATTACACTGATACAACAATCTATTGCACAACAAAAATCAGCATTTTGGCCAAACACAACACTGGGCAATCGATTGCACTGATACAACAATCGATTGCACACTGACAGACAAAAGCAAAAACAACATTTACGAGGCAAAACCTTGCTCAAACATTTCTTCAAACATCTCTTGATCGAAAATGCACTTGAGCACAAAAATTCCAGTGAAATAACAACAAATAACACCAATGTAGCACAATTTGCAAGATCTAAAGATCAAGCAACAAGAATTAACAATAGATCACATTGTGGAAAATGTATCAAGCATAACAACGGTGGAAAAAGGGTTTAACAATTCAAATCTGAAATTCTTCAAATCTAACTCCACAAACACCACTTCAAAGCTTTGATCTACATGAATTGAGGATAAAAGAGTGAACGGATGAAGGTTTACCTCAAAGATTAGTAAATTCTAGTGATGAACTTTCTAATCTTTCAAAAGGGAGAGAAAGCTTTGGTGAATTTGGTAGTTGGAGAAAAATGAAAGTCAAGAAAGAGTTTGACAAGGTAATTTTGGCTATCAAAAGCTTGTGAAATGAATGAAATGAGGCCTCTATTTATAGGATTTAGGCTTGGAAAGTTTGGTGGATTGGAACTTGGCTTGGAAACAAAATTAGGCTTGGAATTTGAATTTGGAGGGAAATTCAAGATCAAGTGGTGATTAGTGAAGGTGTGTGGTGGGAATTAATTGCAATGAGGTAAGGGAAATAATTTTGGGTGATCTAGAATATCCTCAATTAATAAAATTGGTGCCAAATGCTTCAAAATTTGAAAAATGATGATTTTGGCCAATTTTGTCCTTGTGGAATCGTGCATTGCTGAAAACTTCAAAATCTAGGAAAAATATGTAGGGTGCAATCGATTAAACAGTTGAAAATTTTGAAAAATGCCTTGCTGGTTGGATTGTGCTGGCTCTAGCTCGATTATTTTACTTCTTAAAGAAGGCATGGAAATAAACATATGAACCTTGGAGTCTCTTGAATGAAATTCAATCAAAACTTGGGATACTCTTGATCAGATGATTTTAAATTGTTTGCAGATCAACTTTGACCTTTTCAGATTAATTTCATTCGAGCTGAGGGATTATTGATTGGTGTTCTTGACCAAAACTTCTTCCTTAAGCTTCACTGATGATGATGAACTCTTGTTGGCTTATATGATACCTTTGCTTGAGCTTGAACGAAGAAGCTCTCCCCTTGAATGGCAAACACAACACCTCTTGATCCCCTGATAAGAACCAGTGTTATGCAAATGCGAATGCTAAAATGAAAATGAAAGATAAGCCAAGTCCAAGAAAAGGTTGGTCAAATTTTGGGGTGCAACAAATACCCAAGCTCTAGTATACACACAAGATTAGTGTGGAGAGTAGCGAGAGCTTGTGCCGCATCTGGCCACGCAATAGCTCGCGCAAAATTCACGTTCAGACGAGGTTTTTCTTTGGAGACCCTCTATCTTGCGCATTTGGTGCAGTTGAGGGAGTATTGACTTAGAAAAACTAACGACTAGAGACGATTCATTGGGAAGTCAGTTGAGACCTCCTTGATTAACCATGATGCCAAACCAGAAATGGTGAACGTATCATTGTTTCTCGACCTGAGAGTCCGTGATACCGAAGACCTGCATAGGATGCCATAGCTTTCAAGACTAGAACCCACATGTGAGAAGGGATGGGTTTTGCAGGAAACCTTGACCTCCAACCTACTCGATTTTCTGGATTTCTTGTCAGAGTAGACATTTGACCTTGGATATTATGGTATTATGTCAGAGTTTCAGGGTTTTATTATAAGAGCATAATTCTGATTCAGTCAACAGCACAACAACAAGTTTGAGCATTGGATACCTTTATCCCATGTTTGCATCTGCATAATCATCCTGCATGTAACATTGCACGTCTGTGTGTTTTATAGGTTATCGTCTCTCCTTTTATTCTGGTACTGGTCTTCCATAGAGTTGGAAGTAAATAGAAAGAGGATTGTTGTATACAAGTTTCCAGCACCTAAGTTAGGACCTTTATTTGGTCTGATTTCCATGGTTGAGCCAGGCGTCCTTGAAACCTTCAAGAAAGATTATGGGAGAATTATGAATCTTGTCCGTAAAATCACGAGTTATGATCATGGAGTTACTCATACCCTATTGCAGTTTTATGATCCACCACTACGATGTTTCACTTTCCAGGACTATGTGTTGGTTCCGACTTTGGAGGAGTTCGCTTTCATCTTAGGCGTTCTAGTCCAAGATGAAGTGCCATTCTTTTATTCAGAGGAAGAACCCGATCTCGAGAAGTTGGTCGCCGCTCTTTATTTGAGCGCATCTGAGTTGGTTGATCATGTTGTCAGCAGAAATGGAGTGTCCAGCTTTACTTTATCTTTCTTGGTGGATAAAGCCCGGAAGTATACTGAAGAGGGTTGTTGGGTGGTTTTCAATACAATCTTGGCTTTTCGCGTTTATGGAATTATGTTGTTTCCTAACATACCAGATTTTGTTGATTTTGATGCCTTTCATATCTTCGCTTCTAGGAACCCTGTACCTACTCTCCTAGGAGATTTGTATCATTCAGTACACAACAAGAATGAGAAAAGAAGAGGAAAAATGGTTTCCTATTGTGCACCACTTTTTCACAAATGGTTTGTCGATCATCTTCCTCGCTATGGAGCTTTTGTGGATTCAAGAAATTCGTCTGAATGGTCAAAAAGGCTTATGGGTTTAACAGAAAAGGATATCGCCTGGTTCAAACGAGATCTGTTTGGTTGTGAGCTCATCTTTAGTTGTGGTAGTTTCCCTAATTTGCCTTTGGTGGGGAGGAAAGGCGGTATCAACTATAATCCTTCTCTTAATGTTAGACAATTTGGTTATGCATTGAGGGGACCTCTGAAGGAAGAAGAAATGTAGGAATCTCTGTACTTCACTGGTGTAGCTAATCCTTGTCTTCTGGCCAGATTCGTTGATGTGTGGGGTAAAATCAACAAGAAGGGAAATATTTCCTTGGGCAAAGGTGACTGTAGATCTTATGAACCCTACTTGGATTGGTTTCAGAAGAGAGTTGAAAGGGTACTATTGCCATTCCCTGTTCAAGAACCATTGTATTCCCTGGTGATTGAGTAGGCTACAATGATCGACATCTGAGATATAACAAGCTTTGGGCAGAGAAGGAAGAGTTGTGTAAAGAGAATGAATAGTTAAAACAGGAGATCAGTCAGTTGAAGCACGATAAAAGGTGAAGATATTTATTTGGCCAAGACGAAGTCATAATCGTTGACCAAGTTGGAGAAAGAGCTAGCCGAGCAGATCAGGGTACGAGAGCGGATCGGTCATGATCTAAAAAGCACCTGTAACATTTTGAAGCATAAGAAGGCAGATTTAGACAGAGTGTATCTAGAGATATCTAAATTCAATGAGCAATGGAATGCTACTTTGACCGCCAACAAGAACAGGGAGGACCAGCTTCGTACTCAGATTGATAAACTGAAGGTGCAACTCAAGGTCAAGGAGAAAGAAGTAATGGTGGAATTTTCTCGTAGGTACACGTTTGAGCAGAAACTCCGTGAGACTTTATCAGCGCTTGAAGAGCTCAAGATCCGAGTAGGTGCAAAGAAACCCAGGCTTGAAGATGCCTTTGGCGAGGATGCTTGGGAAGATTATTTATTTTGTCTCCGGGATGTGATACATAGAAGGGACATCATCATCAGCGAGTTGGTTATTAGACCAGACCATCCATATACGAAGATGATGCTTAAGGAGGCTCAGGACTAGAGCAAAGAGCATGATTGCTGGGAAGGTTTATCTTCTGATATGTCAGAATAATTTATTTTCTTTTGTATCTTGATCATCACCAGATCTGTTGGATGAGATCAGTACCTTTTTGTATTTGGATCGTTCTCATTTGTTGTTATGTATTATCTCAGCTTTACTTGATATATGAGAAGATTTTGGTGGTATTCTGGTCCATCTTTGTTGTTCTTGTTTATTAAAACAAGAATCAAGGGGGAGATCTCCCTGTAAATACATAGACATGTTTGCATTTTGCATCTTGCATTCTCATTTGCATCGCAGGTGTTCTCAGTGGCCATTTATTCTTATCCCTGCTTGGTTTTCTTCAGTAACAGGATTGAGGAGTTCAGTTTCCACAAATATCCAACTCAAGGGAATCAGAAAAAAGTAATGGATCAGGTTCAGGATGAATTGTAGGAAGTCAGAGCTCACATGGCCTAGTTCATGGAGTTGATGCAGAATGTTGCCAGTGGGCAGGAACAATTAAGAACTATGGTCCAACCGTTAATAGCACGGTTTGACAAAGAGGGCGTCTTGCATGGAGGATCTGGTGTTATTCCTCCACTAGTTGGTGGATCTGGTCCACAAGGTATTCCTACTGTCGTCATACCTCTGAGCGAAGGTGTTGTGAATGAAAATGGTAATATTGCTGGAGGGAGTGTGTGTGTTGTGCATGAGGCTGTTGGCCCTCATTGGGAAGATCACCAGGATGACGTCTTTTCCATGAAAGATGTGGAGGGTGGTTTGCCAACTGAGGCTGACAGGAGGTTTAAACTGATCAAGGAGAAGATGACGTCTTATGAGAATCAGAATTCTCTGGGTCTCGATATGTCAGATCTTGGTCTAGTTCCTGGGATCAGGATTCCCCCCATGTTTAAGGTACTAGATTTTGACAAGTACAAAGGGACAACCTGTCCTAAAGTACACATTCGAGTGTATTTCATAAAAATGTCTGCATATTCTGATGATGAAAAACTGTTAATACATTTTTTCTAAGACAGTCTGGCGGGAGCATCTTTGGAATGGTATATAGGGCTTGAGAGGATTCATATCCGCAGCTGGAAAGAATTGGTCGAGGCCTTCGTTTGTCACTACCAGTATAATAATGATCTGGCACCGAACAGGGTACAATTGCAGAGTTTGTCGCAGAAGAATACTGAGAGCTTCAAGGAGTACGCCCAGAGATGGCGGGATTTAGCAGCGAGGGTTCAACCTCCTATGGTGGAAAGAGAATTGATTGATATGTTCATGGCTTTATTGCCTGGTGTGTATTGTGAGAAGCTGATAGGCTGCATGTCTACGGGATTTTCTGATCTGGTAATGGCTGGTGAAAGAGTCGAAAGTGGGATTAAGTCTAGGAAGATTCTAAATGGTAGTGGATCCTCTTCAGTTTGAGGAAAGAAACCATATTCAACAAACCCTAAGAGGAGGGAAGGAGATGCAAATGCTATTTTTCACAAGGGTAAAGGTAGAGCGCAGTCTCGTTATCATCAACAAGTTGCTACCGTGGCCATCACATTCGCACCTCAACAACAAGTTAATGCACCAGAGACCTTATGCTACTAGACCAATAATGGTTGACAGGTAATTTGAGACTCCTTCGATGTCGTATTCTTGTCGCAACTGCAAAAAAGGGCTGGTGGAAACAAACAGAAGAGTCGCCATCGAACGTTATTTATTCCAAAGAGAAGGAAAGGAAACGATCGAAGAAAACCTAAAAGAACGGGAAAAGATAAGGTCATCACAACCAAATCTTGGGTTCGGGAGTCGGTTACGCAAGGGGAAGGTATGAGCACCCCTCACGTCTGTTGTACTCAACGGGATCCATGCTTGTTGTCTAATCTATGGGTGAAAGTCATCTAAAAGCTACTGCTAAACGGGGGTGAAGATAAAGAACAGACTCGATAGGTCATCGGCACCCTATGCATACGTATTCCCTCGTGCAATGAGAAAGTCAGAGCCAACGTAGTTCGAAAAACTACGCGTGATGGGGGAAGGTTGCTCTTCAAGACATCGTCGTCTTGTGTCTACGTATCCTTATCTGGTATGAGAAATCAGAGCAAACGTAGTTCAGGCATCTACGGGACAAGGTTGATTAAGTAGTTTTTACGAGTGACGCTAAGCTTCCATTCCAGCAGTTAGGGACGATGCTTGTTTGTGGTAGAACGGAAAAATAACGTACTCTTTCTGAAAATGAAGTTTGAAACAATCCCGAAGGATGAAAAGGTTTTAGTTTTGTTTGTGAATTTTATAAGAAGTGAATTAAATTGATTTGAGACTCATGTTGCACTAAAGACTATGTCATAAGAGCGAATGCGTCGCATATCGCCCAAAGGGGCATACGCTAAACACTCTAGACAAGTAAAGAGAGACCTCCCCACTTATCATTTCTCACGTACTTAAGGCTCATAACGTACAACACTTGTCATTCTTTATTAAGTGTCTTAAAGGGAACTGGGAACCCTAATGTTGTCATCCAAAGTGGTTCTAAAGTTGGGATGAAAGGGTACTGCCTAATGTTATCATACAAAGGATTAAAAGCCTAATATCTCTCTTACTCCCATCTTAAACAGAAGGACTAGGAATCCTAAAGGATCATGTGAGCAGGCACAAGTAAACACATCACTAATCAATCACAAATAAAGATAGAAAGAAAGACTTAAACAAGTCATGAAAGATGAAAAGAGATGAGAGAAACATACACACAAATAACAATGATCATGCAAACATGAGACACACATTCATGACACGCACAAGTCACATTCAAGCCAACAAGATGGAAGATCAAAACACAAAGACAAACCAAGTAATCACACAAGATCACATGCTTCAAGCATTTTAAGAAGAATGATGTCAAACATTGAACCACAAACAAAGAAATGAGGGGAGAAATAGAGTGGGGCAGCAACCACATCATGATCATCAAAATCAAACATTCATTCATGATCAATCAAAAGAAAATCATCCAAACACAACTCAAAAGAGGTTCCAATTCTCACACCATTCTCAAAGTAAGATACATGCCACAAAAACATCAAGATCAAGTATCCACTCAAAAAGATCAGAAGTGAACTCAAATGGTATGCATCAAGTTCAAAAACAAGTTATCAAACTAGGACAAGAAGGATCAAACTCAAGTTGGAACACCAAAGTCATGCAAGCATCTCACAAGTTAAAAACAATGATCATTCAAAGCATATGAGATGAAAAAAACATTCAATGGATATCTAATCATTCAATTCAAAATCTCAAACATGTCAACAAGAGCAAACAAGATTCAACAAGCACTCACGGGATCATAAAAGATCACACCTCAAAACTAGGTCAAGACATGCACACACACACACATAGTTAAAACAATGAGGTTTTGAGGCATCAACCAAAAATAAAAATGTGTCCAAATAAAATCCAAATAAAACCCTAAACTCAAGTTAAGTTCATCTAAAATCAGTATGCAAAAGATCATGGCAAGAACTGCATCAAAGCATCATCAATTGTGTCAAACAAAGCAAGGCACGCAACTTGTCGAGCATGCCTCGAGGGCCAAATAAAATCCAATGAAAAATAAATAAGAAAGGATCTCCAAGACCTCAAACCAACCCTCAAATAATCTTCAATCAAACACCCAAGTGTGAGAGGAAAATTGGTCAAAGCGGGTATTCAAAAGAGGTCAAACTTCAAGCCTAAATTGTAAGGACAAACCATAAAACCACTTCACAAAATAAATTGGTTAAAAATAATAAAAATAAATTAAAAGTAAAATAAAAATGGTGAAAAATATCTCAAGACACCAATTAATCAGAAAGTAATTTTTGTGGATTTTTAGAATGGTTAAAACTACTTAAAATGAAATTAAAATGAACATAGAATAAAAATAAAATAAAATAGAGAGAAAATGCTGAGGGAGTGTGAGAGTAAAAACTGGTTGGACTAAAACCATTTGAAACATGCATATGGGCTTAAAAACGGGGATGTGGATAACACAAAAATACCAGGCCCAGTCCAGAATTTGACACAATCAGATGCCACGCTGGGGCTCATTAATTGAGCTAGCAGTGACATGGGTAATTGATTGCCTCACAATAAAACATGTCAACACATTTGAATTCAAAATAGGGCGCCAAGGCCACCACATTCTTTCTCCTACCTTCAGACGCCGGAACCCTAGTTCTGGTCGTCTTCTCCGTCCAACCCTCACCGGAGCAACCCCAAAAATCCCCAGAAATGGAAAATAAGGACACACAAATACTCAGAATTCCATGTATATCTCAAATCCACCCTCAAATTTCAAAAACAACCACGTTTACATGATGAATCGAGAGAGAAAAGTTTGAGCACACAAGCTAAAAATCAACCAAAACAAGCTATCATGTTATGCAAACAATGCCTACCCTCAGGAGGACTTCAAATGCACCCAGTATGACCCTATTATATGCCTAGAATGAGAGAAGAGAGCTCTAAAAATTACCTAGTGGAGTAAGTCCACTGCTCCTTCAAAACTTGTTGTAAGGTCACCAAAAGATGCATAATGCTTCCCTAGAGCTTGATAGATCTTAGCCTGAGCTTGAGAGGCCTTGAAACATCCCTTAAACCTCCAACTAACTTTGAACAGATATGGAATACAATGCTTGCAGAAGGCTTCTCTTGTAAATAGAAGGTGAAGAATGTTGTGGTGAAGAAATTTTGAGGTAGGTTTGGAACGAAAGCTCAAGAATCACCAAGATTCAAAGGAAAATTTTAGAGAAAAAAAAATGAGAGCCTAGGGTTCTGTTTGTTTTCAAAAGGAGGCTGCCCTTTTGCTAGGGTTTTGCTTTAGCTTTTATATGAAGTTCTGATGAGGTTAAAAAAGCTTTTCATCGTGGTTAAACAAGGAATAATAGATACTGCAGATTTGAGGGAGAATTTGGAATGAAGGGTGGATCTTGCATCATGGTACGAATTAGGGCATTATGGCTGATGTGGTTGAGTGGAAAGAAATATCAGAGGGAGTATGTAATGGTCATACTTGCTTCTTTCCTTCTTTGTCCAAGATATTTCAAAAATGTCACACATGCTACATGGCTTGTTGGTCTTGTTTTGGCAATATTTTGGGGTATGAAAAGTGGTGTCATGCGTTTGATGTTGATGGCAAGGCAATATTGCAAGTTCATGTTGAGAAATATATCAAGACTTCTCATAAATCATGCCTTGAAATATCCCCCAAATCACCCACATTGAGCTACTATATCTTGATGAATTTGACTCCTCTTGATTGGAAATTGGACTCCAATGAAAGTTAGCATGATGGGGAAGACTTCTCACATTGAAGGAAATTTTCTTTACAACTTGGAAAGTCATGAATATTAAGCTTGAATATCATGTCATGAAATCTGTCTTGAGAAAACTTAGAAAAAATTCTAAGTCACGAGTTTGAACATAATTGAAACCCCAACTTTGGATCCACATAACTTGAGCTTCATTAATCCCATGAGAAAGTTCTATTAATGGATGAAAAGCTTGGAACTTGATCTATAATTTTAATGTTGGAAAAAAGTTCAGTTGGCATCAAGAACTTGATGAAAATTTACTTAGAAACTTGGTTCAAAAATCTGCCCAAACTTGCTAAATTTGATGCCTTTGAAAACCCTAACTTTTGAACATCATAAATTGAGCTCTAAACATCACATGATGATGAATTGGTACTCAAAAGAAAGATCAGAGGATGGGAACAACTTTGATGTTGGCCAAAACTTCACTTGGAACCTTGATCATGAAGGAAAATGGCCTCAAAAGTGACTGATTCACACATGAAACTTTCCATAAATGGAAAGTTTCTAAAACCTTAATATTACAAAAATGGCAAGTTTCAAACTTCTTGATTTTTCATGATATATTTGACATGTTGAACATGAGGTACATGAGGAACATGATCTAGACCTCAAAAAGTCAGGAGTTGACTTTTTCCTTCGCACAGTTGACCAATTGAAGTTCTCTTGGTTGAAATTGATTATCAGTCTTCCACTTTTAAATACCCTAGGACATATGAAGGATCAAGTCTTGCTCAAAGAAATAAGCCTGGACTGATTATATGTGAAACCATAGTTTCAAGCCATGAAGATAGGAGAAAATGACCCAAGCTTAAAACCACATCTCCTCTGGGTAGATTGAAGAATCCCTTAAATAAAGGTGATTGGTGAAGAGAAGTGATGATGAAGACTCAAAAATCTTCCTCATGAAGACACCATATTCTTAAACTCCAGCTTGAGAACCAAAGATGGAAGACCAAGATTCCATTGTATGATGTCTTAAGTGAGTTGAGATATGAAGATGTATCCTTGTGTGAACTTCAAAGATGGAACTCCTCCTTTGAGTAATAAATAAAACATCTTGATCCCCTGTCAAGAACCAATGCTATGCACAAATGCTAATGCAAGATGCTAAGAAACATAAGCCAAGATAGAAGAAAAGGTTGGGCAAATTTTGGGGTGAAACAGATGCCCCTATTCAATCAACTTGGACCTGAAGGTATGAAAAGCAACCACTTTCAAAATTCAAGGTAAAAGGTGATTAAATACAAAAAGAATCCAGAAATTTGCACACAACGGATATACAGAGTGAAGAGATTGTCAGCTGAAAGTGGACTTAAAAGCAACAGGTACCAACTAAGAGTTGGGATAACCAAAATGGTAACTGATCAAAATGATAATAGGGGCTATCAACCAAAAGTTAGGATTTCCAGGGAATTGTATCTGAAGATTGTGAAAAACAAGCTACTAACAAAAATTTAGGATCACCGAGAGAGTTATAACCAAATGTAGCAGGAAAGAGGCTACTAACCAAGATTTAGGATCATCCAAAAGATTATCATCGACCAAAAGTCGGAACAGGAGCTACTAACCAAAAGTTAGGATCATCCACCAAAAGTAGGAACAAAAACTGCTAACAAAAAGTTAGGAATCATTGACCAAAAGTCGGAATAAAAACTGCTAACCAAAAGTTAGGAATCATCGACCAAAAGTCAGAACAAAAGTTGCTAACCATAAGCTAGGAATCATCGACCAAAAGTCGGAACAAAAGCTTCTCACCAAACGTTAGGATCATCGACCAAAAGTCAGAACAAAAACTGCTAACCAAAAGTTAGGAATCATCGACCAAAAGTCGGAACAAAAACTGCTAACCAAAAGTTAGGAATCATCGACCAAAAGTTGGAACAAAAGCTGCTAACCAAAAGTTAGGAACCATCGACCAAAAGTCGGAACAAAAACTACTAACCAAAAGTTAGGAATCATCGACCAAAAGTCGAAACAAAAACTGCTAACCAAAAGTTAGGAATTGTCAACCAAAAGTCGGAACAAAAGCTACTAACCAAAAGTTAGGAATCATCGACCAAAAGTCAGAACAAAAACTTCTAACCAAAAGATAGGATCATCGACCAAAAGTCATAACAAAAACTGCTAACCAAAAGTTAGGAATCATCGACCAAAAGTCAGAAAAAATTGATAACCAAAAGTTAGGAATCATCGACCAAAACTCGGAACAAATGCTGCTAACCAAAAGATAGGAATCATCGACCAAAAGTTGGAAAACCAAAACTTAGAAATCATCAACCAAAAGTCGAAACAAAGACTGCTAACCAAAAGTTAGGAATCATCGACCAAAAGTCGGAATAAAAGCTGCTAACCAAATGTTAGGAATCATCGACCAAAAGTCGGAACAAAAATTGATAACCAAAAGTTAGGAATCATCGACCAAAAGTCGGAACAAAAGTTGCTAACGAAAAGTTAGGAATCATCGACCAAAAGTCGGAACAAAAACTACTAACCAAAACTTAGGAATCATCAACCAAAAGTCGGAACAAAAGCTGCTAACCAAAAGTTAGGAATCATCGACCAAAAGTCGGAACAAAAGCTGCTAACCAAAAGTTAGGAATCATCGACCAAAAGTCGGAACAAAAGCTGCTAACCAAAAGTTAGGATCGCCAAAACATCCATTGAATGTGAACTTGACTGAAAATGAGGCTTAACAACCAAAAGTCGGGATAACGACTCTGCGGGAAATGAAAGAAACTCTACCAACCAAAAGTTGGGACAACACCTACTAACCAAAAGTTAGGATCACCAAGAAAGGAGGCTACCAACCAAGAGTTGAGATAACGACTCCGTAGGGGAATAAAAGAAGACTACCAACCAAAAGTCAGGATAACATCCACAAAACGACGGACTACCAATCAAGAGTCGGGATAGCATTCGGGATAAACAAAAAGTAGAATCAACCGATTTACAACCTGGTAAAAAGAACTCTGTTGGGGAAAGAGAAACTTAAATAAGAAAACTCTATTAGGGAGCAAAAGATAAGATGAAGACATCCACTGATGATTCTCACTAGGGTCTGGTGCCATAAAGGCTCATGAATTATACCTTTATTTGCTGGAGAGATGTCTGGGAACAAAAGGTATCAACCTGGCTTATGCTTTGCATGCGTATGTTTGAATATGGTGTAATGCTCCATATGAAATGGAAATACTACGCGTTTGGGAGGATGCTATGCAAATGCAACGGACCACCACCTAGAAAAGGTGCCGAGAGAAAAGGCAAGCAAACTTGCTAGAGAAAATGCCCTAAACGACCTTCATAAATAGAACTCCTCTGGGGACAATTCCATTCTGCTGAGAATTGAGAAGAACATCCATTAGAGAGTTATCCCAAATATCCTATTTTGAAGAATGCTAATGACTATTAGATTCTGCTGCAAATGTCTACCATTTCTGAAATACTTGTCAAGGGAATCAGCATTAATCTCTGCTTGAGGAGAGAAGTCAATGACATAGAACTTGTCAGGGAACAACACTGAACTTGCCCTGCTGCTGGGGAATAATCTCAATCTTAACCTGTTGCGGATAAGTGCACACTACTATTGATGAGATACTTCTTACTTGGAAACAGTTATTGGCGGAGTGAATCCTCTAAATGATAAACCAAAGCGTGTCCTGTATGCAACAATGGCTATTTTGGTCATCGTCCGTGACATCATTCAAGTAAATCATCATTTTAATCATGATTAGCAAAGCCCCAAAAGTTTTTTGTATGCAAAGTTTATCAAAAATATCATACGTCTTTTCGCAAACAAAACAGTAAAAAGCAAAAACAAGAAGAGAAATCTCTTTGTGGAAAATACTTCATTGATTAAAATGGCCTATAAATAGGAAAGTTACAGCGGATGCAACCCCTGAAAAGAGGAAATCGCGCAAAAAGTACAAATGCAAAAGATATACAAATGTCAGCAATGTGGAAACAGACAACCATCATGTGTCGATTCGACTATGATTCGCATGAATTTGATGCTTCACCAATGTTTCGCTTTCTGAAGAGACTAACTTATTAATCATCAGGTCCTCCAAGAATCCAACTGTGCTCGTGGGTCAGACGCGGATTGTAGTCGTTTGCTTTTAAATCCCTAACTTTTGCCTGAATCGCCCTTGCGGATTTTCGATCCACCGTGATACCCATTTTTGCCAAAGTTGCCATTTCAGGTTTTCAACTTCACGGGTTTATTATTTTTTCTTTTATCCCTAATTTTTGCCCGAACCTTTTCTTTTTATGGTTCGCCAGGATGCCCCATTTTTGCCTGGACTTCTCTATTTATGTCCAGCGGGTCTATTTTAAGCAAAGTATTTTTTGACAACGTCCGCGCATCCATAGTTGATATTAGTAAGGCTCCTCTGGAGAAAACTTTCCTTACCACGTATGGACCTTCATAATTGGGAGTCCATTTTCCCCTGTAATCCGTTTGTGGAGGGAGGATCCTCTTCACCACTAAGTCACCTGCCTGAAAATGTCGAGGGCGCACCTTCTGATCAAATGCCTTCTTCATCCTACTTTGATACAACCATCCGTGGGTGATAGCTGTCAACCTCATTTCGTAAATTAGACTAAGTTGATTCAACCTAGCCTTTACCCATTCTGCTTCATCAAGCTTCACACCAACCAATACCCTCAAGGAAGGAATCTCGACTTCTAATGGTAGGACCGCTTCCATACCATACACCAACGAGAAAGGAGTTTCCCCAGTTGATGTACGCACTGAAGTACGATAACCATGTAAAGCAAAGGGCAACATCTCATGCCAATCTTTGTAAGTCACTGCCATTTTCTGCACAATCTTCTTGATATTCTTATTGACTGCCTCAACAGCACCATTCATCTTCAGACGGTACAGAAAAGAGTTCTGATGTTTAATCTTAAAATTCTGGCATAATTCTTTCATCATCTTATTGTTCAAATTAAAACCATTGTCAGTAATGATTCATTCTAGCACTCCATATCGGCAGATGATGTCTTTCTTTATAAAGAGGGCAACTACCTATCTGGTCACATTGGCGAAGGAAGCTGCTTCTACCCACTTGGTGAAATAATCGATGACCACTAAGATAAAGCGATGCCCATTGGAGGCGGTCGGTTCAATCTTGCCAGTCATGTCGATACCCCACATTGCAAAGGCCCAAGGAGACGTCAAAACATTCAGAGGACTTGGCGGCACATTCATTTTGTCAGCATAAATTTGACATTTATGGCACTTCCTAGCATACTTAAAATAGTCAGACTCCATGGTCATCCAGTAATACCCTGCTCTCAACAACTTTCTAGACATCGCATGCCCACCAGCATGAGTACCGAAAGAACCTTCGTGGACCTCTTCCATTAGCAAACTTGCTTCTTTTTCGTCCACACATCGCAGCAATACCAAGTCGAAATTTCTTTTGTACAACACATCCTCCTTGTTCAAGTAAAAGTTTCCCGACAACCTCCTTAGAGTCTTCTTATCTCTACTCGATGCCCCAGGCGGATACTCTTGATTCTTGAGGAAATTTCGGATGTCAAAATACCATAGCTTCCCTTCCAATGCTTCTTCTATTGCAAATATGAAAGCTGGCCTATCGAGGCGCATGATAGTGATCATTGGAGCTTTATTCCAGTAATTATGTTTATACATTGATGATAATGTTGCCAAAGCGTCCGCCATCTGATTCTCAGCCCTCGGTACATGATGAAATTCGACCCTGTCAAAGAAAGGTAGCAATTTTCTTGCATAATTCATATAAGGCACCAAATTAGGTTGACGGGTTTCCAAGTCTCCTTTGATCTGATTAACGACTAAAGCTGACTCACCATATACATCAAGATTCTTGATTCTCAAATCAATAGCTTCTTATATACCCATGATACACGCTTCATATTCAACTTCATTATTGGTGCAGGCAAATGTTAATTGAGCAGTGAACGATATGTGGGAACCGTTAGGAGTTGTAATAATTGCCCCAATTCTGTTACCATATGAATTAGAAGCACCGTCAAAAAACATCTTCCACTGAGAGCCTATTTCGGGACCTTCTTCTGGTAAAGGCTCGTCACAATTCTTCATCTTCAAAAACATTATGTCTTCGTCGGGAAACCCAATCCTCATTGACTGATAATCCTCAATTGGTTGTTCTGCGAGATATTCTGACAACACACTCCCTTAATGGCTTTCTGGGAAACATATTGAATATCATACTCTGTCAGAACCACCTGCTTTTCAAACACGTACTTGATCGGATCCATCTGCAAAATCAACAATGGTTGTATGATTTAACATGTATTGCCTTAAGCGTTTGGCTTCCCAAGCGAGTGCATAACATGTCTTCTCTAACATCGAGTATTTGGACTCACATTCTATGAACTTCTTACTCAAGTAGTAGATAGCGTGCTCTTTCCTACATGTCTCGTCGTGTCCACCGAGCACACAACCCATTGAATTCTCAAGAACCGTCAAGTACATAATCAAAGGTCTTCCTACAACTGGAGGCATCAATATCGGAGGTTCCTGCAAATATTCTTTTATTTTCTTAAATGCCCTTTGACAATTTTCATTCCAAACGACTGCTTGATCTTTCTTTAACAATTTGAATATTGGTTCACAAGTGGCTGTAAGGTGAGATATGAACCTTGCAATGTAGTTCAATCTCCCTAGAAAACCACGAACCTCTTTTTCTATTTTTGGCTCAGGAATTTCTTGTATTGCTTTTATCTTTGCAGGATCTACCTCGATTCCTTTTTCACTGACAATGAACCCCAACAGCTTTCCTGATCTCACTCTGAAAGTGCACTTATTTGGATTCAACCTCAATCTAAATTTCCTTAACCTTTCAAACAAGTTCAACAAATTAACCAGATGACCCTCCGCTGTCTGCGACTTCGCAATCATGTCATCAACATATATTTCGATCTCATGATGAATCATATCATGAAATAGAGTCACTATTTCCTGCTGATAAGTTTCCCCTGCATTTCTCAATCCAAAAGGCATAACTTTGTAGTTTTCTCCATGTCCTCTGGGGCCATGGTGAGATAAAAGTAGTTTTCTCCATGTCCTCTGGGGCCATTTTGATTTGGTTGTATCCAGAGAAGCCATCCATGAAGGAAAACACAAAATATTGAGTAGTGTTATCAACTAAAACATCAATGTGGGGGAGCGGGAAATCATCTTTTGGGATCGCTCTATTCTGATCTCGATAATCGACGCACATCCTGACCTTTCCATCTTTCTTAGGCACATGAACAATATTAGCGACCCATGGGGATAATTTGTAACAGCGAGAAAACCGGCATCCAACTGCTTCTGGACCTCTTCCTTAATCTTGACTGCTATATTAGGCCTGGTTCTTCTCAACTTTTGTTTCACAGGCGGACATTCTTCCCGAAGAGGTAGACAGTGCATCACTATGTCAGTGTCCAACCCTGGCATATCTTCATACGACCAAGCAAAGACATCTCTATACTCTCGGAGCATTTCCACCAATCTTCTTTTGACATCATCGTCCAATGCAGCCCCAACCCTGACTTCTTTCCTGTCGTCTTCAGTGCCTAGATTGACAACTTCAACATCCGCTTGATGAGGCAGGATGACTTTTTTGTCTTGTCTCAAGAGTATGGCCAACTCTTCAAGTAAGTCACAATCTTCATCAATCTCTTCTTCAGCTTGAAAAATAGTATTGTCAAAATCATATCGAGTCATAGCTGAATCTGAATCGATAGTATCTGAGATGTGAAACCTGCATGATTGATGTTTTTATGCTTAATATGATATATAAACAAACACAAACATATTTCCATTTTGATGTAGAAAATATAAGAAGAAAAACAAGGATCAAAATATTTGAATGCAAAAAGACCGCCTTTCATTAATGATAAAAAGTTTGAACATAAACCAAAAGGGCCCTACAAAGGAAAGTCACTACGTCTTGGGCAGAACGTAGGACCACACATAATTAAAAACAAAGAAATTACTCTTCAAAAGTGACTTGGACGATTTCCTCCATAGTCCAATTGCATAGTTTCTGTCTGGGAGCACACAGACGGATCCAAGCATCCATGTCGCAGTCACTATCTCCTTCATCATCTCACAACATTAATTCAAAAATAACACCACCACTAGTGAACTGAACGAGTCCTCTGTATCTTAGAGCACTCTGAGAAGAATATGGGCTATACCCCAGGCCAAACTTGTCTTGTTTGTTAGGAACACTGAGAACTTGACCCCACCTCTACGAAGAACCAGATTCTACAATGGTGCGGGCTTCTTTAAGCGAGGACATCGAAATTTCTGGAACTTTGTCTTCAACAGGAGGCCTTTCCTTAATCTGTACTACTTCAAAATCCTGAAACAGCGTCTCATGAATCTCACCGTCTACTTCTACATACATGAAAGACGACAGTTGACTGATCATGATATCTTCCTCCCCATAGACCGTGACAATCTTCCCTTTCACCATATATTTTAGTTTCTAGTGCAAAGTTGAGGTAACAGCCCCAGCAAAATGTATCCATGGTCGGCCGAGTAAACAACTATTGGCAGGTTGGATATCATGATATAGAAGACTGCGTCAAAGATATCTGGGCCCACTTAAATCGGCAATGTGACTTCACCAAAAACTGACCTTCTAGTCCCATTAAAATCTCCTACCACCAAATCACAGGGAGTACAAATCAAACCCTGGGTGCCCAGCTTCATTAATGCTTTATTGGGAAACACATTGAGTGATGATCCTGTATCAACTAGTACATGAGACAGAACAACCCCCTACACTATATGGATATGTGTAGAGCATGGTTGTGATTTCTCCGAGCAGGAGTTAGATCCAAATTTGTGAAGCCCAAACCATTACCAGCGTTAACACGAGCCACTACTCCTTCAAGTTAATTAACAGAAATTTCTTGCGGTACATAAGTCGTATTTAAGATCCTTAGCAAAGCATTTCTATGTGCCTCAGAGCACAACAACAACGACAAGATCAAGATTTTAGAAGGTGTCTATTGTATGTAATCTACGATTTTGTAATCACTTTTGCAAATGAGTCGCATAAATTTCTCTGCATCTTTGGCCAAGGAGTCTTTCTCCCCCTGTTGCTGACTTTCTTCCACTACAGATTTACCCATACCTTTATCACCTCTCTCCACATTAATATCTGATGGAGAGAACACTCTGCCACTTTTAGTTATGCCTGCTGTTTCAACAACATTATTAACAGATGATTCCCCAACTGACGTCTCTACCAACTCTTGTTTGTACCCATTGCAGAATACCTCTGTCCCATAGTTCAAAAGAATGGCCTTGGTACTCTCATAAGGCACCAGTTCGGGTGTAGTGATGATTACCAGTGCTGGCCTCGGCGGCACTGAAATATTGATTGTTCGGTACGGGATCAAAATCATTGTGATTTCACCCCGCTCATTATCAACTTCCTTCATATCTTCCTCTCCTACTACTCTGTCAAATTGCAAACTAACCTCATTCATCAAACCTCGAATATGATTTCTCAACTCAACACATCCTTCTGGGTGAGCACCACATCCTTCACAGCCTTCTGGACAACCAGGAAAAACACCACCTTTCAACAATCTGCTTTTCACATAACTTAACGGCATTTTCAATTCTTCAACATTAGTTATCAGATTCAACCTTTCTCCCTCGATAACAACATTAGCTCTGGTCACTCCATGATTTGGCATAGGATTTTGATTCACATTCAGAGTCTCATTCGTAAAATTGATTGCTTTGGATTCAAGCAAATCTTGCACTTTATACTTAAAAGATTTACAATTATCAATGTTATAACCCGGAGCACCGGAATGGAAATCACAACTAGCATTTGCGTCATAGCCTGGTGGAGGTATGCCAGTAAGCGGCGCCAAAGTCCTTTTCTGAACATGTTGTAGATGTAGAAAATGTTGCAGTAATTGAGAGTATGGCATAGGAGGCGTGTCGAACTTCCTATTGGCCATCCTTCCTTTGTTTGGATAACGGCGAGGTGCAATGGTAGGTTGCTGAGGTACAACCGGAATGGCTATACTAGCAATTTGTTGCTGACATTGAGGCTGGTGTTATTGTTGATGTTGTGCTTAGTTTCTGTTTCTGTAGGTTGATACAACATTCATGTCTCCTTCCCTTTTCTTGGAATTCCCATATGTCTTCCTCATTCCTCTTGATGTAGACCCTTCTCCACTCTGTATCTTCCCCAATTTTATTCTATTTTCCACTCTTTCCCCTGTTATGATCAAGTCTAAGAAACTTCCAGACATACTCCCAATTAGCTTCTCATAGTATATTCCTGGTAGGGTTGCCACGAACATGTCAATTAATTCCCGTTCCACCATCGGGGGTTGAACTCTAGCTGCTAGTTCCCGCCGCCTCTGGGCGTATTCCTTAAATCCATCATTATTTCTCTATGATAAGTTATGTAACTATACTCTGCTTGGTACCAGATCACTGTTATATTGATAATGAAGAACAAAAGCTTCCCCTAAATCCCTCCAACTCCTGTCCTGAAAAAAAATGCATTAACAATTTCTCGTCGTCTGAATATGCTGACATCTTCCGGTAATAAGCGTTGAGATGTACTCTAGGACAGGTCGTCCCTTTGTACTTGTCAAAATCTGGCACTTTGAACTTGAGGGGAATCTTGATCCCTGGTATTAATCCCAAATTTGACATGTCGAGTCCCAAAGAGTTTTGGTTCTCGAGGCTCTTCATTTTCTCTTCAATCATCTTGAACCTCTTGTCAGCCTCCGTCTGGAGACCCCCGTCCAAGTCTCTCATTGAAAACACATCATCCTGGTCGTCTTCTTCCTAGTGAGGACCTGCAGCACCATGTGCAACACCCACACCACCTCCTGCACCAGTCATATGAACTCCTGCTTGGTGACCTCCGCCTAGAGGATTAACAACAGTAGGGATTACATTGGCCTGAGGAATGCTACCGTCAGCTGGGGGAGGAATAACAGTAGTTCCTCCGTGCAAGACACCACTGCCATCCATCCTGGCTATCAGTGGTTGGACTAGAGTTCTTAATCGTTCCTGCCCATTGACTACTCCCTACATCATGTCCATAAACTGTGTCATCCAGTCTCTGAATTCCTGTAACTCTTGATGTACCTGATCCATGATTCTTTGCTGATTCCCCTTTGTAGAGTACCTGTGGAATGTTGGGTCTTCTATCCTGTAAACTGCTATAAGAAAACCATGTAGAGATAAGATTAACGGTCTCAAGAACACCTGCTATGCAAAATGATAATGATAATGCAAAATGCAATCGTGTATATATGATTCAGGAAGATCTTTCCCCTTGATTCTAGTTCCAAGAACAAAAAGAAAATAGGAGAACAACACACAGAATCACAGGTCTCTTCTCATAAATATAATGAGGACGAAAATCAGCGTACACAAAATAACGTCAAGAAATACAACAGTAAATGATCATACGACCCCATCCAACAAGTCTGGTGATGGTCTCAATACAAGACAATAGAGAAGAAAACTAAAAAGAAAATTGCATCATATAACTCTCTTCAACCACTGTAATGATTATGAAACTCCTCTAATAGCTTCTTTGTATCCGGGTGTTCAAGCTTTGCAACCAACGCATGTATGAGCAAATCTCTTTTGCAGATAACATCCCTCAAACTTTGAGTGTAATCTTCCCAGGAATCTTCTCTGAAGGCATCTTCAAGTCTCAGTTTCTTCAATTCTGCCCTTACCTTGTATTCTTCCAGCGCTGACAAGGTTTCTCGTAATTTTCTATCACTTTCATACCGGCGAGATGATTCCAATGAAGCTTTTTCATCCTTGATCCTAAGTTGTGTCTTCAGTCTGTCAATTTGTTTATGAAGCTCATCCTCTATTCCTTTGTTGGTGGTTAGCGCAACGTTCCACTGATCGTTGAACTTGGATATCTCCAGGCTTGCCCTATCCAGCTCTTTCTTCTTGTTTCTAAGAACATTACCAATACTCTTCAAATCTTGACCAACTCATTCTCGTACATGAATCTCTTCAGACAACTCTTTTCCCATCTTGTTCAAGGCTTCTGTCTTCATCTTGGCCATGTAAACTGCTTCATTCTTTTCGCTCTTTAACTGAATAAGTTCCTTTTTCAACTCTTCATTCTACTTACGTAAATCTTCTTGTTCGAGCCACAAATTATTATATCTCTGAATGTCAACTGTTGTAGGTTCTTCAACGGCCAAAGGATACAGAGGTTCTCTGACAAGGAATGGCAACAACATTCTCTCCACCCTTTCCTGGATCTAATCTACATAAGGTCCATAAGCTCTACAGTCGCCTTTACCCAAAGAAAGTTTTTCTCTCCGATGAACTCTTCCCCAAGCCTTTTTTAACATGGCTAAAGTGTCACAGACAGCTGCTCCTGTGAAATACAGAGATTCTTGTATTTCCTCCTCCTTCGGGGGCCCTTTTAAAGCGTAACCAAACTGCCTAATAGCAAGAGAAGGGTTATAATTGATACCACCTTTTCTTCCTATTAGAGAAACATTAGGAAAGTTTCCACAGCTAAAGATGATCTCCATGCCGAGCATATCTCGATTAAACCAGACAATATTCTCAGATGTCATTAAAATCTCCAATTCAAGGAAGATGTTCCATAAACCATTTGTGAAGAAGTGGCGCACAACAAGACACATTCTTTCCTCTTCTCTTCTCATTCTTATAATGTACTGAATGGTACACGTCTCCCAGAAGAGTAGGTACAGGATTCCTGGAAGCAAAAATATGAAAAGCATCCATATCAACAAAGTCTGGTATGTTAGGAAACAGAACTATGCCATATATGCATAATGTTAGAATAGCGTTGAAGACCACCCAATAACCCTCTTTAGCAAAATGTTGAGCCTTGCCCGCCAAGAAAGACAATGGAAAACCAGAGACCCCATTTCTCCACACCACGTTACCGTCTAATTCAGACTTTCTCAAATGAAGAGCATTGGCCAACTTTGTCAGGTTAGGTTCCTCTTTAGAATGAAAGAAAGGCATCTCCTCTAAGACCGAAAATCCCATCAAAAAAGCGAACTCCACTAAAGTAGGAACTAAGACATAGCCGGGGAATGTGAAACAGCATAACTGAGGGTCGTAGAATTGCAACAAAGTATGGATGGCTCCTAGTTCATATCTTGAGGTTTTACAGACAAAACTCAAAATCTGCCCATAGTCGTTTTTGAAGTCTTCAATGACACCATGATCAACCACAAAAATGAGAACAAATAAAGGTCCTAACTCCGGCATCGGGAACTTGTAGGTGATACTCCTTTTCAACCCAGGATCCATATTGACACCGGATCAAATCACTAGAATCAAAGGGAAAATGGGAAGCTGAAATCATAAATACATGCAAATGTTAATATGCAGATGAAAATGCAAATGCAAACAGGGGATCAAGACTGTTGTGTTGCTGACTGAGTTGAACCAGAACTTTGCTTCGACAAGAAAATACCAAAGTACCAGAATACCAAAGCACTAAAGTAATAGAAACCCATAATACCAAAGATCAAAAGTCTGCACCGATGAGAAAACTAGAAAATCAGGTTGGTTGAAGGTCATATTTCCTGCAAAAACCCATCCCTCTCACAGGTAGGACCTAATCTCTGAAAATGTACGACATCCTATGTAGGTCGTCAATATCATGGACTCTCAGGTCGAAAAACGATGATACGTTCACCATTTCTGGTTTGGCATCATGGTCAAACGAGGAGGCTTCAACTGACTTCCCAATGAATGGTCTCCAGAGTCATTAATTTTCAGATCCGTCATCCTTTCAACTATCTGAGACGTACAGGACAGGATGTCTTCAAAGAAAACCTCATCTGAATGCAGATTTCATGAGGGCTATTGCACGCCAAACATGCAAGCCCACAACTGCGAAAAAAGGGCCGATGGAAACAAACAGAAGAGTCGCCACCGAACGTTATTTATCCCAAAGAAAGGGAAAGGAAACGATCAAAGAAAACCTAAAAGAACGGGAAAAGACAAGGTCATCGCAACCAAATCTTGGGTTTGGGATTCGGTTACGCAAGGGGAAGGTATGAGCACCCCTCATGTCAGTTGTACTCAACGGGATCTACGCTTGTTGTCTAATATATGGGTGAAAGTTATCTAAAAGCTAATGCTAAATGGGGTTGAAGAGAAAGAATAGACTCGATAGGACATCGCCTCCCTATGCCTATGTATTCCCTCGTGCAATGGGAAAGTCAGAGTCAACGTAGTTCGGAAAACTATGGGTGATTGGGGGGAGGTTGCTCATCAAGACATCGTCGTCTTGTGCCTATGTATCCTCATCTGGTATGAGAAATCAAAGCAAACTTAGTTCGGGCATCTACGGGACAAGGTTGGTTAAGTATTTTTTTATGAATGACGCTAAACTTCCATTCCAGCAGTTAGGGACAATGCTTGTTTGCGGTAGAACAGAAAAATAACGTACTCTTTCTGAAAATGAAGTTTGAAACAATCCCGAAGGATGAAAAGGTTTTAGTTTTGTTTGTGAATTTTAGAAGAAGTGAATTGAATTGATTTGAGACTCATGTTGCACTAAAGACTATGACATAAGAGCGAATGCGTCACATATCTCCCAAAGGGGCATACGCTAAACACTCTAGACAAGTGAAGAGAGACCTTCCCACTTATCATTTCTCACATATTTAAGGCTCGTAACGTACAACACTTGTCATTATTTATTAAGTGTCTTAGAGGAATTTGAGATGAGAAGAGAAGACCCGGGGACACTAAAGGGAACTGGGAACCCTAATGTTGTCATGCAAAGTGGTCCTAAAGTATGGATGAAAGGGTACTACCTAATGTTATCATACAAAGGATTGAAAGCCTAATGTCTCTCCTACTCCCATCTTAAATAGAGAGACTAGGAATCCTAAGGGGTCATGTGAGCAAGCACAAATAAACACATCACTAATCAATCACCAATAAATATAGAAAGAAAGACTTAAACAAGTCATGAAAGATGAAAAGAGATGAGAGAAACATACACACCAATAACAATGATCATGCAAACATGAGACACACATTCATGACACACACAAGTCACATCCAAGCCAACAAGATGGAAGATCAAAACACAAAGACAAACCAAGTAATCACACAAGATCACATGCTTCAAGCATTTTAAGAAGAATGATGTCAATCATTGAACCACAAACAAAGAAATGAGGGGAGAAATAGAATGGGGCAGCAACCGCATCATGATCATCAAAATCAAACATTCATTCATACTCAATCAAAAGAAATCATCCAAACACAAGTCAAAAGAGGTTCTAATGCTCACACCATTCTCAAAGTAAGATACATGCCACAAAAAAATTAAGATCAAGTATCCACTCAACAGGATCAGAAGTGAACTCAAATGGTATTCATCAAGTTCAAAAACAAGTTATCAAACTAGGACAAGAAGGATCAAACTCAAGTTGGAACATCGAAGTCATGCAAGCATCTCACAAGTTAAAAACAATGATCATTTAAAGCATATGAGATGAAACAAACATTCAATGGATATCTAATAATTCAATTCATAATCTCAAACATGTCAACAAGAGAAACAAGATTCAACAAGCACTCGCGGGATCATACAAGATCACACCTCAAAACTAGGTCAAGACATGCACACGCACACATAGTTAAAACAATGAGGTTTTGAGGCATCAACCAAAAATAAAAATGTGTCCAAATAAAATCTAAATAAAATCCTAAACTCAAGTTAAGTTCATCTAAAATCAGTATGCAAAAGATCATGGCAAGAATTGCATCAAAGGATCACCAATTGTGTCAATCAAAGCAAGGTACTCAACTTGTCGAGCATGCCTCGAGGGCCAAATAAAATCCAATGAAAAATAAATAAGAAAGGATCTCCAAGACCTCAAACCAACCCTCAAATAATCTTCAATCAAACACCCAAGTGTGAGAGGAAAATTGGTCAAAGGGGGTATTCAAATGAGGTCAAACTTCAAGCCTAAATTGTAAGGACAAACCATAAAACCACTTCACAAAATAAATTGATTAATAATAATAAAAATAAATGAAAAACAAGATAAAAATGGTGAAAAATATCTCAAGACACCAATTAATCAGAAAGTAATTTTTTTGGTCTTTTAGAATGGTTAAAACTATTTAAAATGAAATTAAAATGAAAATAGAATAAAAATAAAATAAAATAGAGAGAAAATGTTGAGGGTGTGTGAAAGTAAAAACTGGTTGAACTAAATCCATTTGAAACACGCATATGGGCTTAAAAATGGGGGTGTGGATAACACAAAAATACCAAGCCCAGTCCAGAATTTGACACACTCAGATGTCACGCTGGGGCTCATTAATTGAACTGGCAGTGACATGGGTAATTGATTGGCTCAGAATAAAACATGTAGATCTCAAATCCGCCCTCAAATTTCAAAAACAACCACGTTTACATGATGAATCGAGAGAGAAAAGTTTGAGCACACAAGCTGAAAATCAACCAAAACAAGCTATCATGTTATGCAAACAATGCCTACCCTCAGGAGGACTTCAAATGCACCCAGTATGACCCTAATATATGCCTAGAATGATAGAAGAGAGCTCTAAAAATTACCTAGTGGAGTACGTCCACTGCTCCTTCAAAACTTGTTGTAAGGTCACCAAAAGATGCAGAATGCTTCCCTAGAGCTTGATAGATCTTAGCCTGAGCTTGAGAGGCCTTGAAACATCCCTTAAACCTCCAACTAACTTTGAACAGATATGAAATACAATGCTTGCAGAAGGCTTCTCTTGCAAACAGAAGGTGAAGAATGTTGTGGTGAAG
This sequence comes from Lathyrus sativus, assembly GCA_963859935.3. Taxonomy (NCBI): domain Eukaryota; kingdom Viridiplantae; phylum Streptophyta; class Magnoliopsida; order Fabales; family Fabaceae; genus Lathyrus; species Lathyrus sativus. Next base: position 93,016,847 of record OZ012741.1, read on the forward strand.
AAATTTTGAGGTGAGTTTGGAAGGAAAGCTCAAGAATCACCAAGATTCAAAGGAAAATTTTAAAGAAAAAAATGAGAGCCTAGGGTTCAGTTTGCTTTCAAAAGGAGACTTCCCTTTTGCTAGGGTTTTGCTTTAGCTTTTATATGATGTTCTAATGAGGTTAAAAAAGCTTTTCAGTGTGGTTAAACAAGGAATAATAGATACTGCAGATTTGAGGGAGAATTTGGAATGAAGGGTGGATCTTGCATCATGGTACGAATTAGGGCATTATGGCTGATGTGGCTGAGTGGAAAGAAAGATCAGAGGGAGTGTGTAATGGTCAAACTTGCTTGTTTCCTTCTTTGGCCAAGATATTTCAAAAAAGTCACACATGCTACATGGCTTGTTGGTCTTGTTTTGGCAATATTTTGGGGTATGAAAAGTGGTGTCATGCGTGTGATGTTGATGGCAAGCCAATATTGCAAGGTCATGTTGAGAAATATATCAAGACTTCTCATAAATCATGCCTTGAAATATCCCCCAAATCACCCACTTTGAGCTACTATATCTTGATGAATTTGACTCCTCTTAATTGGAAATTAGACTCCAATGAAAGTTAGCATGATGGGGAAGACTTCTCACGTTGAAGGAAATTTGCTTTACAACTTGGAAAGTCATGAAAATTAAGCTTGAATATCGTGTCATGAAATCTGCCTCGAGACAACTTAGAAAAAATTCTAAGTCACGAGTTTGAACATAATTGAAACCCCAACTTTGGATCCATATAACTTGAGCTTCATTAATCCCATGAGAAAGTTCTATTAATGGAGGAAAAGCTTGGAACTTGATCTATAATTTTAATGTTGGAAAATTTTCATTTGGCATCAAGAACTTGATGAAAATTTCCTTAGAAACTGGGTTCAAAAATCTGCCCAAACTTGCTAAATTTGATGCTTTGAAAACCCTAACTTTTGAACATCGTAACTTGAGCTCTAAACATCACATTATGATGAATTGGTACTCAAAAGAAAGATCAGAGGATGGAGAATGATCATGAAGGAAAATTTCACTTGGAACCTTGATCAAAATTTCACTTGGAACCTTGATCATGAAGGAAAATGGCCTTGAAAGTGACTGATTCACACATGAAACTTTCCATAAATGGAAATTTTCCACAACCCTAATTTTCCAAAAATGGCAAGTTTCAAAATTATTGATTTTTCATGATCTCTTTTACATTTATTGATCAATTTTCATCCATTGCCATGTTGAACATGAGGAACATGATCTTGACTTTAAAAAGTCAAAAGTTGACTTTTTCCTTTGCATAGTTGACTTTTCCCCAAATTCACTTGATTTGTAATTGACTGGCTAATTGAGTTCTTCTGGTTGAAAATGATGATCAATCTTCCACTTTTAAGTACCCTAGGACATTTGAAGGATTAAGGGATCAAGTCTTGCTCAAAGAAATAAGCCTAGTTTCAAGCCATGAAGATAGGAGAAAATGACCCAAGCTTGAAACCACGTCTCCTCTGGGTAGATTGATGAATCCCTTAAATAAAGATGATTGGTGAAGAGAAGTGATGATGAAGACTCAAAAATCTTGCTCATGAAGACACCATATTATCAAACTCCAGCTTGAGAACCAAAGATGGAAGACCAAGATTCCCTTGTATGATGTCCTAAGTGATGTTGAGATATGAAGATCTATCATTTGAGTAGTAAATAAAACATCTTGATCCCCTGTCAAGAACCAATGTTATGTACAAATGCTAATGCAAGATGCTAAGAAACATAAGCCAAGATAGAAGAAAAGGTTGGGCAAACTTTGGGGTGCAACAATTCTCAGTTGTTACAACATTTGTTACAGCTGCAACTAGTTCAGAAGAGGACTTTGGCACCTCTCACTAGTACACCACCTCCTGCTTATGATGCGAATTTCATTCAGGCGCCCCTGGCCATAATATTGACAACTGCAACGCCTTCAAGCACAAAGTTTAGGACTTGCTTGACTCAAAGGCTATCAACTTCACCAACGAGGGGCCTAATGTGAATCAGAACCCGATGCCGAATCACGGGGTGGCAAGAGCTAATGCTATTATTAAGGGAGAAAAGTTGAATCTGATAACTGATGTTGAGGATTTGAAGACTCCGTAGAGTTTCGTGAAGGCTAATTTGTTGAATAAGGGAGTGTTTCTAGGGTGTTCTACTGATTGCTCAGAATGTGAAGCACAACCTGAGGGCTGTAATCTATTGAAGAAGGGTATTCAGAGAATGATTGATGAGGACTGCTTACAATTTGACAAGGTTGTGAGAGAAGACAATGAGGATAATGTGAGAAATGATGGAAGCAACGTTGCTACAATCTCTATTCCATACTGGACAATCAATATTTCAGCGCCTGCTAGGCCAGCGCCGGTTATCATTATTGTTCCTGGACCTGTGTCGTACGAGTGTGAAGCAACCCAAAATTTGATCATTTTCTCTTGTTTTCTTGGCTTATGTTTCTTTGAATTCATGTTTGCATATCATTTTCTCTTGGCACGGGATCAAGGTATCATGGGTTGTTTCTCGAGCACGAAGGTTGTGTTTCTTCAAGTTCAAGCAAGGTGGTCTCTATGACTTTGTGGGTTTCTCAACCTTAGAAGTCCCTCATCCTCAAATATGGTTCAAGGCGACATCATTACAACATCATATGTGTTTCATCATGGCTTATTGTGCAAGAAATCACCAAGAGATTCAAGTTTGGTGCAAGGTGATTGACCTAATATAGCAATTTGTGGATGCTATGATCAAATGAACATATCTCCTTCAATTTTCAACATATTGAGGTGTTTCTTTATCTAATGAACTCTTACCATCATCCCTAACAAGTTCTCTTTGCAATGAAAGATCAAATCATGCTTGGAAAGTCATTAAAAGTGTAAAGACATTATAGGTCATTTTGAGTTTTGGAAGGTTTTCTTAGTCAACTTCAAAAGAGCATAACTTGGTCAATTTTCATCATTTGGAGTCCATTATTTGTCTAGAATGAACTTAAAGATATACTCTACAACTTTGATTCAACATGGAAGAGCTAAAAACCCATGGAAGATCTTGGTTTACATCAAAACATTATAGGTCTCTTTTTGGTCCCAAAAAGACTTGAAATTTTTCTTAGTGTTTATGATTTTCACCTCTTTAATGGAGGCTACTTTGAAAGACCATACATCTCAACTAAAGCTACCAAATCAATACTTTCTTTTCACATTGCAAAGATTGCATCTCCTTCTATCCAATGCAAGAAGAATCATCTCAAAAAGCCTCCTACATTGTGAGAACCATGGCTGCAAAGTTTGAATTTCAAAGATGGATTTCCACTTCAAGTTAGAATTGAAATTGTTTAAATTGGCCTCTAATCAACAAATTAAGCCACAATTCAATCTAAACATGATTAACCAACTTGCCTGGGTTGATTAGAGCCTTGAAACGTATGGATTGAGTGAGTTTTGACAACTTTCAAGTCACACTTTGCTCATGCTGCAGGTGTGCACGAATTTGTTGAAAATCACATCATTCACCCTCCCTCTCCATTTAGAAAGCTTCTCCAATAAATAGGGAGTCATTTCCACCCATTTCCAGAAGCTTTTGATAGCCAAAACCACTATGCTAAGATCCCATTTGAACTCTTAAGCTTTAAATTCGAAATTCCATTTCCACACCTTAAACACTCTAATTCTCCACTCAGTGAGCTTCACCAACATTCAATGAAGCTAACCAGATTAAGAACTTATAGAATCGTGGCCTGAATAAAGCTAGAGAACTCCATTTTCAAAGCTTCAACAGGTATAATTCTCAACCGTTTTGATCCAAATTTGTTGCTAAAATGTAGCCTTTGACATGCTGATGTTGTTTGTACAGTTAGTTTTTAGTTGTAGTTGAGTTTTATTGTTGAATTTTCAAATTTGTGTTTGAATCTTGTTCTGGTTTTTTCCAAATCGAGTAAGCTATGATTTAAAGAGATTCAGAGCGATGATATGGTTGAGATCGTCTTGAAAAGACGCATCAAATGAAACCACTATGAGCTCCATTAGTTATGGTTTGAAGGATCCATGATTTTCTGCAAATCCTTAGTTGTTTCAGGTGGTTGGAGGTTGAAGATGATGATCTCACCGTCCATCATGCCACCTGTTTTAATCTCATGCTTTTGACTTTAAACGGATCTGTGTGCATGACCTGACTAGTGTCTATTGTGGATGCTCGCTTTCTGATCTTTAGATTGGCCACGTCATTTAATGAGCTAAGATCCAACGCCTTGCGTTTTTCTGTTTTTATTTTCTTTTTCTAAATTGTTTTTAATTCCTTTTATTTTCAGAAATTCATTTTAAATTCATCTTTTATCAGAAAAATACCAAAATATTTTCTAAAATTATCTTTCATTTTTATCTTTCTGATTTATATTTTTATGCATTTTTATTTTGCATTTTTGTATTTTTCTTGATTTTTATTTATTTTGCATGATTTTAATTGGTTTAAAAATTCTTTTCAGCCATTAAAATTATTTTCATGTATTAGGTATTTTCACGTATTTTTGATTTATTTGCTTGATTTTAATTAGTTTAAAATTATTTTTGAGCATTTAAAAATGTAGAGGAAATTTTCACATGATCCTATGATGGTCCTAGACCTATGGTGGTGCTTTTGAGTCTTCACTCATGCCTTACTATCCTCTTTTCCTTTTTAGGGTTTTTCTTTCTTTTTTTAATTTATCTTTTATTTTGGATTTATTTGTTTTTTGGTTGAACAAATGATTTTGATCCATTATGAGGTGATTCTCTTTCTTCTCCTTATTCAGTGGGGATCTTTGATGTTTGCTTGGGTGTGATCTCTCATTTGTGGATGTTGATGATGGTCGATTCATTTGGAAGTTTGAATTTGAAATTCAAACTTGTGTGATCCCTCTCATATCTTCATGATGGGATGTCAACTTTTGTTTTGTTGATGCCTCACCTTGCCTCTTGTTTGGTTTTGATTCCTTGTGAGGCTTTTTGATTCATTTTTTTGGCATTGTTTGGTTTACATTGCTTTGGTATTTGTCTGCACATATTGGATATGCTTTGGATTTTAGGTGCACCTGTGATATGTTGACTTGAGGTGTGCTTGTCCATCTTGTTTGGGCTTGACCTTTTGTTGTTCTTTATGCATCTTCCTTCCTCATCTTCTTCTTCTCTCACTTTGATACTTCTTCTATCTTAGTTTTCATTTGTGATTGAATTGGATATTGTTTAATTATGCTTGCTCACATGATCCCTTAGGATTCCTAGTCCTTTTGTTTAAGATGGGAGTAGGAGAGACATTAGGCTTTCAATCCTTTGTATGATAACAATTTAGATCGTCCCTCTTTGATCCTGACTTTAGGTCCATTTTGTATGATAACATTAGGTAGACTTCCTTTTGATCCTGACTTTAGGTCCATTTTGTATGATAACATTAGGGTTTTCTAGTTTCCCTTTACTATTCTCTTGTGTCTTCTCTTCTCATCTCAAACTTCTCTAAGACACTTAATAAAGAACGATAAACATTGTATGCTACGAGCCTTAAGTATATGGGAAATCATGAGTGGGGGGTTTCTCCTCACTTGTCTAGAGTGTTTAGTGTATTCCATTTGTGCGATATGCGACGCATTCGCTCTTATGCCATAGTCTTTAGTGCAACATGAGTCTCAAACTAACTCAATCCACTTCACTAAAAACTACAAACCAAATTCAAACATTTTTATCCTTCGGGATTGTTCTTCAAATCATTTTCATAAAGAGTACGTTGTTCTTCCATTCTACCGCAAACAGACATCGTCCCTAACTTCTGGAATGGAAGCTTAGAACCGCTCATAAAAAACACTTAACCAACTTGTGGTTTTGTAGCCCGAACAATGTTTGCTCTGATTTCTCATACCAGATGAGGATACGTAGGCACAAGACGACAATGTCTTGGCGACCAACCTTCCCCCAATCACCTGTAGTTTCTCGAACTACATTGACTCTAACTTTCCTGTTGTACTAGGGAATACATAGGCATAGGGCGACAATATCCTATTGAGTCTCTTCTTTTCCTTTTCCTCGGTTTAGCAGTAGCTTTTAGATAACTTACCCCTTTTATAGGCAACAAGGTGGATCCTAATGGGTAACCGACTCACGAACCTAAGATTTGGTTGCGATGACCTTGTCTTTTCCCGTTCTTTTAGGTTTTCTTCGATCGTTTCCTTTCCCTCTCTTTGAGATAAATAACGTTTGGTGGCGACTCTTCTGTTTATTTTTCGCCGGCCTTTTTCGCAGTTGCGACAGCTGGGGCCTCTAGTTCCCTATGCGAGTCAATCCTAGCGCTTGTCTGTTTTACTTTTTTTGGGTGTATGTATGCATGTACTTTACTGTTGTATATCATTCCATTTATTTTCAGCATTTTATTTTTTGTTATCATATTATACTATTGTAGTTGTACCGTTGGATGGGTTGTTCCACTAAGAGATAAGCCCAATACCCAGGCTTGAGTATACACCTAGTATTATTGTGGAGAGTAGTGCGAGCTTCATGTTTGGAATGCACGAGCCCTCGTGAAATTCACGTACAGACGAGGTTTTCTTGGAAGACATCCTATCTTGTGCATTTTGGACAAGTGAATGGGTGTTGGATCTGAAAACTAACGACTCTGTTGACCGTTTATTGGGAAGTCAGTTGAGACCTCCTTGATTGACCATGATGCCAAACCAAAAATTGTGAACGTATCATCGTTTCTCGACCTGAGAGTCAAATGTACTGATGACTTGTATAGGATGTCGTACATCTTCAGAGACTAGGTCCTACCTGTGAGTGGGTAGGGTTTTGCAGGAAACTTTAACTTTCAACCAACCCGGCTTCTGTCAAAGCTGACTTTTGATCTTGAGTGTCCTGGTATTTTGGATTTTTTATCCGAGCGAGCCTTGGTTCAACTCGGTCAACAACACATCAGTTTTGGATACCTTGATCCCCTGTTGGCATTTGCATAATCATTTTGGCATTAGCATGTATGTGCCTTCTCAAGTTCTTATTTTCCTTTTTATTCAAGTGATCTGGTTGGTTGCTGAGATGGAGGTTGAATTGAAGAAGACACTCATCTACAAGTTTCCGCTACCAAAGTGTTGTACCCCAAAATTTGAACAACCTTTTCTTTTACTTGGCTTGTGTTTCATTTCATTTTAGCATTTGCATTTTCATAACATTGTTCTTAACAGGGGATCAAGAGTTGTTGTGCCATTCAAGAGGAGGGTCTCCTTGAGGGGAGAAGTTTGTGTATTGGTATCACCTCCTATCTTGAGGATCATCAAAGGGTTTTCAAGGATTCATGAGGCCTTGTTCTTAGTTGAGGAATGGTGCAAAAGCTCATTGAGTACCTTAGGGGTCATTGTGGAGCTTGAGTATTCATTCAATTCATCTGCAAGAGCCACAGTCAAAAGATATGGAACTAGGGTTTCATCATGACAACTCAAGGTCAACCGTGGACTTGAGAGGGTTCAAGACTTGGTTCTAAGTCATAGAGGCCATGGGAAGTTATCTTAGAGCATTTAAGATGTCATGTTAAGATCAAATTAATAAGAATCAAGGGTTCAAGAAGTTACTAAATTAGGGTTTCAGATGATTTCAATGTAAAATCCCCTTCTTTAGTGCCTAACTTCAAGGATACTTTACCCTATGATGCAAGCTCAATCTCTTTTTCATTAAAACATGATACTTGTAAGGAATGTTCTTAGATTTATTTCGAGTACAGGAACTCATCCATTGAGTTTGTGCATCTCAAGTTATGATACCAACAAGTTATGGTCCTTAGATGAGGATATTTTTGGTCAACTAAAAGTAAACTCACTTCCAAGACATTTTTGGCCTAGAATCAAGTTTCTCCTCAACTTCAAGTGAACATGAATGTTTTTCCTGATGGTTTTAGCTTTCCAAAAAGTCCTAGAAGTCCTTTTTCATCATTTGTACATCTCAAGTTATGGACCTCACAAGGCAAGGACATCTTTGGAAAGTTCATTTTAGGTCATTTGTTTCAATGGTCTTTTTCATGAACTTATGGACCTCAAATGCATTTCCAGCCAACATGAAACTTGTGCCTAAGAGTCTTATCTCCATCATTGAACTCAATATTCAGGAATATTTGTGAATTATATGGTCATATAGACCATTTTAAGGTGGAAAATTGAGTTTTTGATCATGATTTGAGAACCTTACATTACAAGTCACATTTTGTTCCATTTTTGAGGTATTTCACACCTTTACATGACACAAGGGAAGCTTACCATAAATGGACCAACATGAAGAGTCATAATATGCCCTATTTTCAATTTTCTTACTTGAAAAGTTTTGAATTCAAACTTGGAACCAAGGCATCATACATGATTCTAATCAATCCCATTCATTACTACACACCACACATGACTAAATGCTGACCCAATAAGGAGTGGAAAGTTGTTAATCTGTGTGTGTTTCAAAATGGAACTTTTTTGGTAAAATATTAGAATCACACAATACAGCTATTATGGGCCTGCATGGTTTCCATAAACCCATGATATTTATGTTTAGACTTTGCCCTAATGCCTGAGATTGGATGGCTTGTGTCAGAGGAGTGAGGATAGCTCAAAACTTTTCTCAACACTTTCCATTTTCGAATCTCATTTTTCTCTGCAAATCAACTTCAATTGGTGCTTGAATCTTCTTCATCAAAGCCCGAGGAACAAATTGGAAGCAAGAGAGTGAAGCTTGCGTGCCTTAGAAGAGCCAACGGAGCTTCTCTGTTTAGTAAGTTTCCATCTTTGATTTCTCCCATTCTAGGCATATATTTAGGGTATTTTGGGTTGCATCTGAAGCCGTACCTATGGTAGGCCATTTTTGAACCATTGTTATGCTTGTTTGATGAGGTTTCAGATCATGTGTTCATTTCTTCAAGCTTTCGATTCTCTTTATTTAGGAACCTTTTTGAAATTTGGATGTGGGATTCATGGTCCTTGCAATGAGAGCTTTCATTTGGTGTAAGAGTTTGGCATTTTTATGGAGAATTTTTTACTGGTCTCCAGCGAGTCTCTCAGAGAAGACGTCCGGAGCCCTAGCTTCGGCGACTGATCTAATTTCAGATCATTGCTGACTCATCTCCGTTGGACTTGTGGACCATCTGATTGTTTCCTTGCCTTTGGTTTGACTCATGACACGCAGGCATTGAAATCCACTTAGGATTAATGAAACGCTGCGTTTCATGCTCGGCCTGAGTTTGTTTTGGATTGGGATCAAATTTCTTTCCATACCTCCTTTGTTTATGGCCCAGCGCGCAGTTGTTCATGATTCAGTTCATTTTCCATATTGCTGATGTACCCGCTCCTTTTTTTGTCTCATTTTATTTTATTTTATTTTCTTGTTTCCATTTTAATTAATTAAAAAAAGTTCAAGTTATTCAAAAATTCCCAAAAAATACTTTCTGTCAATTTCAGAGTATTAATTAATTTTCTAATATTTTTATTTTCAATTTACATTTGTTTTGATATTTTATTTGGAATTTAATTTTCAAAGTGTTTTATGATGTGAACCCTAAATTGATCATGGCCATTGACCCTTATTCAAATACCTCATATGACCAAACTTTTTATCCCACTTAGGTGATGGATTGATGGAGTTTTGAGGGATTGTTTGAGTCATTGTTGATCAATTATCATTTAGTTTTCTTTGCTTTTTCATGTCCCTCGATTTATGCTCAATAAGGTGGAACACCCTTAATAATTGAATTATTTGGTGATGCCTTGCATTGAGTTTGACCTTGAAACTTTGGTTTCTGTTTATCACTTGACCTAGATATCTTTGTGCTTTTTATTTGGATTTTATTGAACAATTCTCCTATTTTTGATGAAGCTTGCAAGTCAAGTCATCTTAGGAAGTGTTCATACAAACTAGTTTGACCTAGTTCCTTTGTGAAATGACTTTTATGGATCCCATATGCACCCTATGAGTCTTGATACTTGTATATGACATGATTAAGGTGATGGTTCTTTATTTTTAGGTCATACACTTGTGTAACTTGTTTTACAAGTTACTTGGAAGTTAGGAATTTCCACTTGTCATTAAGTGTTGAATTAGTGATTGAACTTTGTTTCTTTCAATTTCCATGACTTGATTCATGTTTGTGCCTTGCTTTTAACCTTGATTTGAGCTTTCCTCTTAGTGGTATACTTCTGCCCCACTTTCTTTGATCATCATTCAAGGTGATTTGGTGTTCATCTTTATGCTTTGAGTTTGCCTTTAATGATGCATCTCTTTTAGCACTTGTTTGCTCCTTTCTTTTACATGATCAATTTGAATTGTTTGGTTGAGATACTTTATATGTGCTTGATGCCCAAGTTTATTTATCCCATCTTCTCTTTGATCATGGCCTTTTGGTTTTGTTTAGAGTTTATTTAAGTGATTGATGTTTGACTGATTGTAGGAGTTGTTACTTATCCCAATTCATCTCACTTTTTTTGACTTGTTTAAGTCAACTTGTTTTGGTCATTTGTTTTTGTTGCATCATTTGTTTCTCTTATCTCATATTTGCACCTTTGCATATCATGTTTGCATTTGCATGAACTTGTTTAAGTCAACTTCTTCTCTTTCTTCATTTCATCTATGATTGAATTATCTGTTATTTACTTGGTCTTTTGCCATGATCCCTTAGGATTCCTAGTCCCCCTGTTTAAGATGGGAGTAGGAGAGGCATTAGGTGTTCAATCCTTTGCATGATAACATTAGGATATATTTCCCCTTTCAATCTCAACTTTTGGAGCACATTGCATGATAATATTAGGGTTGATCAGTTTCCCTTAAAGTTTGTGTCTTTCTCTTCTCATCTCTTAATATCTTAAGACAATTAATAAAGAATAATAAATGTTGTACGTTACGAGCCTTAATTACTTGAGGAATGATAGTTGGGGGGCCTCCTCTCAATCTGTCTAAAGTGTTTAGCGTATGCCCTTTGGGCGATATGCGACACATTCACTCTCAAGTCATAGTCTTTAGTGCAACATGAGTTACAAACTTAACTCAATTCACTTCTTCATAAAAAACACAAAAACAAAACATCAAACCTTTTTATCCTTCGGGATTGTTTGAAAATCATTTTTAGAAAGAGTGTGTTAAGTATATGTTCTACCGCAAACAAGTAATGCCTAAGTCTCCAATGGTCGAGCAGCAACACACCTAACTGCTAGAACGAAGGTTTAACCCTACTCAATTAAAACACTTGAACCAGTCTGTGGTCGTGTTCTCCAGAACTACATTTGCTCTGATTTCTCGTACCAGACGAGGATACGTAGTGTTCCGAACTACGTTGACTTTGACTTTCCCATTGCACGAGGGAATACGTAGGCATAGAGCGGCGATGCTCTATCGAGTCTATTTTCTTTTCTTTTGTCCTTGTGAGCCAGCCTTTGGTAGATTAACACCCTTTTAGATCGAGAACAAGCGTGGAAACCGTTGAGTACAACGGACGTGAGGGGTGCTCATACCTTCCCCTTGCGTAACCGACTCTCGAACCCAAGATTTGGTTGCGATGACCTGTCTTTTCCCTTTTTCATAGGTTTTCTCTGATCGTTTGCTTTCCCTCTCTTTGGGATAAATAACGAACGATGGCGACTGTTCTGTCTTTGCCGGCCCTTCTCCGCAGCGATGCGACATTGTCGCTTCCGCGAAAATAAGGTGCCGGTAAAACAGAAGAGTCGCCACCTTTTGTTATTTATCCCTCAGAACGGGAAAGGAAACGATCGGAAAAACCTGACGAAAAGGTATAAGACAAGGTCATCGCAACCGTTATCTGGGTTCGAGAGTCAGTTACGCAAGGGGAAGGTATTAGCACCCCTCACGTCCATCGTACTCGATGGGATCCACGCTTGTTGTGTTTATCTGACGGGTTGGTTTTACTATCTACCTATCAAGGCCTGGTTTGAAAAGAAAAAGAAAAATGACTCGGCAAAGCGTCGCGCTTTATGCCTACGTATTCTCATTAGAGAATGAGAAATCAGAGTCAGCGTAATTCGCCTACCTACGGGAAAGGAGGGGAAGGTTGCTCGCCAATACGTCAGTATTGTGTCTACGTACTCTCAACAGGCATGAGAGATCAGAGCTTACGTAGTTCGGGATAATACAGATTATGGGAATTCAGATTCATCTGTTTTATCGAGTAGGGTTAACAAACAGCTCCAGCAGTTGGATGTACGCAGCTCGACCCTTGGAGACTTAGGCGTTACCGTTTGCGGTAGAGCTGGGAGTTAACGACACTCTTTTCTTCAGAAAAGCTTCCTTTGAATTATGGGCCCACGGGGCAAAAAGGTTTGAAGTTTGTTTTCTGTCTTTTACGAAAGAATTATTTTTTATGGTTGTTTGCAACTAGTATCGCACTAGAGACTATGACCTGAGAGTGAATGTGTCGCATGTCACCCAAAGGGTGCCATACTAAACATCCAGACTGTTGAAAAGAAACTCTCCAACAATCCTTTCTCAGATAGCTTAAGGCTCGTAACGTACGACATCAGTTAACCTTTATTACTGTATTTTGATTTGCTTTGAGATGAGAAGAGAACGAATAGGTTCAACTAAGGGGAGACTATCAAGTCCTATTGTTGTCATGCCAAGGATTCATCCTATGGTTAAGGCTTGAAACAGGGAACTCCTAGAAGTTATCATGCATAGGTTTCAACCTAAAGTTCTATCATCACTTCCTTATCAAAGGAAGTGAGATTCCTAGGGGATCATGTCAATGATAAACAGAAACAGATAAATCATCAGCTTAAACAGTAAACAGATATATAGTACAGGAAACAACTGTAAACAAAATGCATGCAATGCAAGTGAGGGAGGAAATGTGTGTGGGGCATCAGCCTCCACAAGCTCATCTCAACCTCAAGCCAGATATGAATATTTGTAATCATACAGAAGAAATAACATGCTATCAAGCAACACAAACCACATAGGCAAGGGAGCTGGGCTCTACCGAATACCCGCAAGCAAAGCCATACAATAAAAATACAAGCAGAGGGAGCAACTCAACCTCTAGTGCAATCATGCTCCTAGCTTAAGACAATCTAAACATGAACTTATTCTAATGCATCAAGCAAATCAAACAAGACACATCAATACAGAAAAGAAAACAGATCAACAACTTCCACAATAAAGCCCTCCTCTGACAGTAGTCCAGTCATCAGACTTCAACTTCTCTTCAAGGCTATTATCTTCAATAGAAGTATCAACTTGCTTCTAACACATCAAACATAAGTATCAACTTATTCTCTCTTCCTCAAGCCTCAGCTCTTCAATCAATTCCATCTTCAGGCTTCACTCCTAATATCAAGTATCAACTTGTTCTTTCAGGGACTCAGTGCATCAACATAAGTGTCAACTTATCCTTTCCTCTTCAAGCCTTAGCTCTTCACTCAATCTCAATTTGATCTTCTTCACAAGTGTCAACTTGTTCTTCTGGACCTTCAGGCTTCAGCCCTCTCCTCCTTACAAGTATCAACTAGTCTTTCTTCACCTACAAGCCTCGGCTTCTCAGAGTAATCTTCAAAAACAAAGAAGTATCAACTCCATCCTTCAATCTTCTTCAAGCAAGGAACTCCATCCTCTAGCAAGGGAGACAGATTCATCTATCAAGAGCAAAGTTTGGATGATTGGTAGCAGAGTGAAGACCAAAGGTCACCACTAAGCCTCCTATCATCAGAGAAAGGGATCCTCAAAGGTTCTACCAACTTGCAAGGAGCCACACATCCTACCAAAGGAGGGATGAGGCCTTTAAAAGGGGACCTTACATCATAGGGAATAATGGAAGTGATCAACATCATCCATGTTTATGAAGAAAGAGAATCTATCTAGAAGCTCTGCCTACAAAACCCTAATCTTAACACCTAAACAAAACTACACCAAAAGAATGGAAGATCCTCACATCCAAGCCTCTTCAAGCAATCCAATGCATCTTCAACTTGTCTTCAACATCATCCAAGCACAAGCAAAGCAAAACCCTAATCTAAGGGAACTAAAGAAGTTAATCTAGTTAAATTAGTGCCTCAGAATCATCTAAAACTAGCATCTAAACTAAAATCAAGCAAAAATAGTAAACTACCTTGAAAATTCCTACAAAAATTCCTAAGGGACCCTAATTCAATCATGAATCTACCCTACAAAAATCAGAGGTTGAATCATCCACCAAGTCCTAAAAATAAAATCTAAACCACAAGGTATCAACCATAAACCCTAAAAATGGAGCTTCTAAAGGTTTCAACCTAACACTACCACTTATATTCATCACAAAAATGTGAGAAAAATCTATGGGGAGCATGCCTATCTATACTAACTACTCACAAAAAATCAAGGCCAAAATCATCATCACATGATCATACCAAATTCACCAATATCAAGCATCAAACATGACTATTTTAATATCAATTAAAATGTAAATATTCCCATAAAATCAGAAAATGAATGAAATAATAATATTTTTTATTTAAAAAATACTAGATCCTATCATGAATCCAATGCAAAAAGAATGGGATCAATTGAATTATTTTTCCATTTATTATGAATTAATCAAAAACCATGAATAAAATGAAAAATAATAGAAAATCAAAAGAAAATAAACACACGCGCGGTGTGGATAGCAAGAGAAAGCAGTTCATTTTATGGATTGGGCCACAAAGGGGGTGCAGGTTTCACTTATTTCACAAAGCCCAAAATCAGCTGATTAATGAAACGTTGCGTTTCATTATTGTTCAGAAATCCCTCACAAAAAAGAAGCACGCGTGGCCGTTGGATGAAGTCTTTGGTCCAAGTCAAACCATGATCCAATGGTCCTGGGATCATCTTCCCCAATTCAAACTCTGAAACTCGGGTCACCTGTGCGCCCAAAACCACCGCCGGTGACATTCTCCGGTCGTCATCTCACAACCCTAACTTGCCATAGAATCCACCATTGGCCACGATTCCTTGATCAAACTTGTCCCAAATTTCACAAGGAACTCATTCGTACCATTAATTCAACCTAAAACCTCAAGATTCGCAAGAACCACACCTCAACCGAAAATGGTAACATCCTTAATTGGTCACTAACTCTCCAATTAATGATCTGAAAACCTTCCTACATTAATCCTCAATGCATCTAACATCCTAATTCCTCTTAATTCTAACTAAAATAAGCTGGAGATTGAGAGTTACCAACCTGAAAATTTCGTGTGCACAGAAGTAGCTAGCCTTCAAATCAAGCCCTTAAATGCTTCCGACTCCTTCAGTGAATCACTTCCAAGCTTCTGTATGCAATAAAATTGATTGAAATGGCTTCAATTCTTGGAACCAACTCTGAGTTGCAGGTGGAAAAAAATGAGATCAAGAACACCAATCAGCCACGAATTTGCCTTGATTATGATCTGGAATCATTCCCTAGCATCCATGGAAGAGATTGCAATCAAGAAAATGGATGGAAAGTGAAGAAATGGGTGTAACCGAATTCAGTTGCAAACAAGAAAATTTCAATCTCAATCTCTACTCTCTCCTTCAATCATCACCAACCTTGGCCTTGGATCATCTCTATTAAATATATAGGACATGTAGGGATGATCTAGAAAGCTCTAGATCCTTCTAATGAGAAATTCAATCTCTCATGTCATGAGAAGTTCAATCATATGCCATGGTATGCATAGTTCTGTTAGCAGCTTGTAATCATCCTTATTCCCTTCCAATTTCTCCCCTAATGACATTTTGGATGTGTTTGGATTGAAAGGGACCTTGATTATGCCTTGAATTTAGGTTTGGCAAATGTTACTTAAGATGTAAGTAACTACATTTCAAAGCAAGTCCACAAATTAAACTTCAATTCAAAATTATGGCTAAACCAATGTTCTTAAAATGTTTTTTAGAGTCAAAATGACATATTACATGCCTTGGTTTGGACATGTAGATCAAAAATACCAACTTCCAAATTTGGTTCATTTGAAAATCATCCTTATTTTAAGCCATTTTTGTGATTTTGAGATACAAGCATTTCCAACCTCTCATGACCTCTTGGTTAGCCTTAAAACATCATTTTGAACAAGTTTGATGTTGAACATTTTCCCATTTGAAGCTTGGAAATAGGAGTTATGGCCTCATGGTTGAAATGACCTATAATCTCCAAATGACCAAAATGCCCTTGACTTGTCAAAGCCATAACTTGAGTTCTACAAATCCTATCAAGGACTTCTAGTACTCTCTAGAAAGCTAAGAGAATAAGGAACAACATTCATGTTGACCAAAAGTTCATAGGTGTTGCTTGCGCGAAAATAAGGTGCCGGCAAAATAGAAGAGTCGCCACCTTTCGCTATTTATCCCTCAAAGCGGGAAAGGATACGATCGGAAAAACCTAACGAAAAAAGGGTAAGACAAGGTCGTCGCAACCATTGTCTGGGTTCGGGAGTCGGTTACGCAAGGGGAAGGTATTAGCACCCCTCACGTCCGTCGTACTCGACGGGATCCACGCTTGCTTGGGTTGTCTACGGGTGAAAAACAATCTATCTACGGCTGCTAAATCTAAACGGAAAGAAATTGACTCGATAGAGCGTCGCACTCTATGCCTATGTATTCCCATCAGAGAACGAGAAATCAGAGTCTACGTAGTTCGGGAAACTACGGGTTAGTTTGCTCGGCAAGACGTCGCGTCTTGGGCCTACGTGTTCTCTTTAGAGAAATCAGAGCATGACGTAGTTCAGGCTAACTACGGCTAGACAGGGTGTTCTCGGTCACACGGGGGTGAGAGATTAAGTTGACGATACTAGCGTGCGCATTCTAGCAGTTAGGTGGACGCTGCTCGACCATTGGAGACTTAGGCGTACCTGTTTGCGGTAGAACGAACGTAGTATATCGGGTTTCGAGGTATGGGAACCTACGGGAACTAGAACTATGGTCTGGTCTCAAATGCACTCGGGCAAGAGAAAAGGATAACATCAGTCGTCAGCGGGAAAGTCTCGATCGCACAGCAGCGAGAGAACAAAAGGTTAGTTGTTAGTGTGCTAGCTAGGATATCGCATCCTATGCCTACATATTCTCTTCAGAGAAAGTCAGAGCAGCTGTAGTTCAGCTAACTACGGGTAGAACGGAGACCAAAGCACAAATCTCATTTTATTAATATTCAAAAGGTTACAATGATTGAGTACAGGAAAATAAACTCCTAAAAAAAACCTATCCATCTATCATGGAAAATCTAATGAAAAATAGTCCCCTAACAAGTGGACTTTTAAATCTACTTCTAAAAGTGTAAAAAGTCCCCTAACAAATGGACATTTAAAACTACTTCTAAAAGAAAAGTGTAAAATAAACTCTATGTAGAAATTATATCCTAAAAAGAAAATATTAAAAATACTATTATTTTTTATATCACTATATTTTCCATTTTCTCTATTTTTGTATCACATATTCTTTTCCTTAAAAAAATCTAAGCAAATGCATATAAAAGAAAATAATGAAAAAATAAGAGAAAAAACAAAGGGGGTGCAAACTGCAGCTAGGGGTGCAGCCAGAAAAAACAGGACAAAAAACTGGGCCCAACCCAACAAACAAATTCAGAAAAGAAAATAAAAACAGTGGGGGTGAATGGCCAAAACGGAGGGTGTGCCCAGAAATTGCTTCAGGGCCCAGCCCATCAAGCAATTCAGAAAAACAAATAAGAAAGCAAGGGGGGTTTCATGGCCAAAACGGAGGGTGTGCCCAGTAACGAACAGGTAACGGGCCCAGCCCAGCTACACACACAAACGGGGGTGAGAAACGAAAACGGAGGGGTACGAATCCGAAAGACCAATGGGCCCAGGGCCCAATCCACCCAGCCCTCTCTCTCCCTCGTTCACCCTCAGAAACCCTAGTTTCTCAACTCTCATTACACTGCAAAACACTGTTCACAGAAGACTCCTTGCGCCGTTCTTCATCCTCTCGTCACTCATCATCATCCTCTGATCAATATCCATTCAATGTCGTTCCCCTTACATAAATCACAAACGAAAAACAATAACGAAAATAAGCTAGATCGTGATCTGGATGCACGCTCCGCTTTTGATGTTCTTAGAGATTTACATCGTCGACGAGGAAGCTGAAGACGACTTGAAGAAGCTGATGACAATCGACCACGTGATGAAGGTTTTGGCGAATGTTGAAGTTCTTCTGGAAAGCCTGAAGATCGGTGATTTTGGACGCGGATAGATCTATGAAGATGAACGAAGAACACCATGGACGTTCTTGAAAATTTTTGAGAAGGACCTTGACGAACGATGGATTGCTGAAGATCTCGAAGGAGACGATGAATCTGGGGATGCGCTGATGTTGGAGGAATTTGCGATGAACACGGTGTGTTTCTGGGCGAAAACGCATGGAGGTTTTGAAGGCTCGATGGTGAAGATCTTCATGGATCTGGAAAAGCATTAAGAACAAGGATGAAGGTTGAAGAGCTTCATCAGTTTCTGGTGAATCTGAGAAGGCGGTTGAATGTTCTTCTGGAAATCTGAAGAACGCGATGGGATAAACGTGATGATTGTTGAGGACTTTGGACGAACACATCCAGATCTGGAAAAACGCTTGAACATTGATGGTGATTTCTGGAAACGGTTGCAAGAACATGATGTTGTTGGTGAAGATCTGATGATCGTTTTCTGGAAAATCTGATGAGATTTATATGAAGATTGTGATGGCAAGATGCAGATTCCGGTGGGTTTGAGAACTCCGGCGACAGTTATGGCGGTTGGAGATAGTTAGGAGATGGCCGACGCGGCGGTTGCATGGCCGGCGGCGGGGTCTCCGGTGAGGGATGGTGTGAAGACAGGTGGTGGTGTAGTGTTACGCATGTAGCATGGGAGAGAGACGGTGAGGCACGTGGCATGGAGGTGGAGGATTGAGGGAGAGCCACGTGGGCTCTGCATGCAGAAGGAAGTGGTGGCAGCTTCTGAGGGGGATATGTGGCATGGAGAGATAGTGGGTGGAGAGTTCTGAAACATGGCGAGAAGTGGGGTGAAAACGTGGAAACTGGGGTGGGGCCATCTGAGAGTGAAACATGGATGCTTTATACGCTGGACACTTGGACTGGACAGACTGGGCCTCCAGAAAATTGACACACGGCCCATGAATTGGACTTGATTAGCACTAATGAACACAATTAAATGCCTAATTAATACTGATTAAAATGATTAATCCTAATTAGACTCAATTAATACTAAATGAAGACTTAAAACTACAATTAAATGCAAAACGGAAATTAAAGCAGTAATTAACCTAAATGAAAAATTAAAACAAATCTAATCCTAATTAATTCTAATAAGACCCTAATTAACACCTAAACAAATGATTAAAATCTAATTAAACTCTATTAAATCTAAAAAAGAGAATTAACATCTAATTAAACTCTAAAAAACTATTAACTTCTATTAATTCTAATTAATGAAAACTCTATTAATTTCTATTTAATCTCTAAACTAATAAAAATAGGAAAAAACTCTAATAATTCCACTAATTTCTATACAAATAAAAAATAGGAAATTTCTATTAATTTCTATTTTAAAAACCTATTAAAAGAATATTCTATTAAAAATCATTTTAAAAATTCTACTTAATATCTAAAAATATGAATTATTCTTAAAACCTATTATCTAAAATGATTCAAGAAATCCCTAAACTAAAACAATTAATATCTAAAAGCTATTTAAAAAATCTAGAAAAATCAACTAAACCTATTAAAAAAAATATAGAAAATAAGGGAAAAACCCTAAAAAGCGAGGAAGCCGATTAAATCGATTAGCGAACTATATCGAAATAAACGGTAAAAATTCGGGCACCGAGATGTCCTCAAAAACAACAGTGAGAGCTGAAAACACCGGGACGAGCACCGATTCTCAAAATACGTCCTCGTATTGGCCTAAAATGCCTGAAGCGCGATCAGAGGGCTGTAATCCCGATAAAGTCAATCTGACTGGAAAAAATGCAATGTACGTGGTATGCAAATGCAAAATGAAATGATTCGAAACATGAGCCAAATTGCGATGAGTAGTTGGTCAAATTTTGGGGTGCAACAGCTGCCCCTATTCAAGCGGCTTGGACCTGAAGGGTTGAGAAGCGAACGACTTTCAAATATTCAAAGGTAGAAGACGGTTGAATACCAAAGAATCCGGAAATTTGCCAACTACACAAGTACACGGTACTCTGATGGGAACAAATCTTCGGAAACTGAAATCATAGCTGCACGGCAACTAGTTGGAGAAATACTGATCTGAACCTCCGTCAGGATGATTCTCTGATTTATCTGATGTCATTGCGTCGTTAAATCATCGAGGGATCACTGGTCACTCGGTAACGGGTGATTTGCTAACCTCACAAGTAAACGATACTCTGATCGGTAGGAACATCTTCAAAACTAAGCAGGACAGTTGCACGGCAACTGGCTGGGGAATTGGTCATGCGGTAACTGGGGAAAAGTCTGATTTCAAATCTCCGTCAGGATGATCATCTGATTTTGTTGTGGATATTCGTCCTCAATTCATCAAGGGGTCACTGGTCACTCGGTAACCGGTAATACATGGTTGATTACACCGTCAGGTGTTCTGTGTCATAGCAGAAGAATTCCTCGGGACTCGTCAGGTCAACAATCATGTTGATCATGCCATCAGGCATTCAAAGAAAACTGTCGGGCATCAGCCGGACTTCAACCATCAGGTTGATCATGCCATCAGGCATTCAAAGACCTTGTCGGGCATCAGCCAGACTTCGTCAGCAAGTCGAGAATAGAATTCTTGGTCAATCATGAGCCAACTGGGAATATCTAAACCTCTGCCATCAGGTACTCTGCAGCAGCTGAGAGAACTGCTTCATTAACACGGTCAGACTTCAATCATGGAGTCTTCAAGGGAGGTTTCAACTTCTCCATTAGAAACCTGCTGGGGATGACGCATCGCCGCTGGGGATTCTGGAGAACTATCAAGTAACTCCGCTCCGGGGGTCCAGAAATCATTTTGGATGAATTAACTCTGCTGAGGACTTCAAGAATCATCTTGGACCAATAACTTCCGCCCGGGACTTCAAGAATCATCTTGAACCGATAACACTGCTGGAGATTTCAGGAATCATCCTGAGCGAACACTCTGTTGGAGATTTCAGGAACCATCCTGGGCAACCTTTACTGGGGGCTCTAAGTATCAACTTGAGCAACCCACTCTGGTGACTGCACTGGGGTCTTAAGAATCATCTTAAGCAAACGGCCCTGTTGGGGAATTCAAGAATCATCTTGAACCGAAGACTTCACTGGGGACCTCAAGAATCATCTTGAGCAAGCGGCGTCATTGGGGAGAATGTCAGGAATCATCCTGAGCAATCGATTTTGCGGCGGAACACCTGCAAAACAAGAACGGTAACACCTAGATCATGTTTCGTATGCATGTGCTTTGATAATGACGTAATGCTCCACACGGTGGAAATGCTACGCGTTTTCAGGGTAAATGCTATGCAATCATGCAACATGCTATGGTCCCATCAGCAAAATAAATGCTGAAGGGAGAAGCCTCCTGTCAAGGAGAAGAATTCACACCAATCTCAATTGGACTCAGCCTGGGGAAATGATCTTCAGCTGACTGATGCAGGGGAACGAAGCTCTACGAGAACCTGGACCTGCTGATCTGGATATTCAAACCACAAACTGTCGAGGAAACGATATCAATCACAGAAATAAACTGCGCGGCCTTCGCGACTAAACTTTCCTGGAGAGAACGACTCCGATGGGGAAATACAGCATCAGCTGTTCAACATTCTACTGGGGAAAACCAATCATGGTCTAAACGGCTTCCAAGGACTCGGCTCTCTTGGGGATCTGCAAACTCGGCTAAGGAAGGAGAAATCATTCTGCTTCGCTGGGGAGTTCGACTCTGTGGGGAATCTCAATTCCACTGGAGAAGAAGGAATCATCCGACTTCGGGGGAGAGTATGACTCTGGTGGGGAATTTCAATTCCGCGGGAGACTTCAGTCTTGCACCATCAGTTGCTACACACTTCAGTGTGTGAATAGTCTCCTACGAGACCTGCACTTGTGACCCGGTGCTGGGGGATGAACACACGCTTCGGCGCTTGACTCAGCTGGGGAGATGGTGATCCTTCAGGATACATCTGACTGGGGAAGAGAATCTTCTCTGCTTGGGGATACATATCAATGCTCCTAATCTCGAGTTCAGACTCTGCCGGGAGAGACTGCTGAACTTTATCGGGGATATCAATCCTGATCTGCTGAGGGTAATCTTGCATACGCCTTACGGAGACTGACCCTTCTGGGTAACACCTGCTGGACTATCAAGTCTGATGAGGAATACATGTGTATCAACACTACTGGGGATATCAATCCTTAGCTACTCATTGTACAACTCTGACGGAGACGTACTGATCCTATCAAGGAAACACCTCTGGCGTCTGCGGAAGATAACAATCGATCACTGAAATTGAATCTCACTTCGCCGAGGAAAACAACCCTGAATGGTCTTTTTAGATCACCCTAAGTCCTTATAGGGTACGAAGCAATCTGCTGAGAAATAACTCTTCTCTGTCTGACATCAAAATCTACTCGTCTGGAGATTACTCAGTGATGGAATCAACAACGACCTCTGCTTGAGGAATGAGTCAATGACCTGGACTCGGAGGGAAAAAGAGTCAAACTCAGACTCTGTGGGGATACAACATTGCATCAGTCCCACTGCTGGGGAAATAAACCCAAATCTGCTGGTCAGGGAAAGCTTCAGTCTCAACCCACTTGGGAAAATAGCACATCAGGCTAATCAACATTCAATGCTTGGGATGGCCATACTCTGCCGAGAATATCAATCAGACCCGCTGAGGATAATCTTGATCCTACTCTGATAAGGGATAAGTGCCATCTCAACTTGCTGCAATCTCAAATTGCTCAGGGGAAACAAACTCAAATTGTACATCTCTGCTGAGAAAATGATCCTGATTCAACAACATCAACACGGGGAATAAAGAATACCAATCATGGAGCTGTGATCAATCGAGCCTTGTGTCGGGGAATGTGACAACATACGAGTCACTAAGAATCATCATGTCAGGTACAATTAGGCTTTTTCTGGTTTAGGGGTAGGTTTATGGTGATAGGGACCCATTTCTGGTTACCAACAAAAGTGGATTTGAAAGGGACATACTAGACGAGAACTAGCATTCGAGGTGGACTATCAGACGAGAGCAAAATATGTTAGGTTGTCAGACGAGAACTGACTTACGGTTTGGATATCAGACGGGAATTGATCTCTGGTTTGCCAGACGAGAACTGGACTTTAAAACTGTGTTGGCCAGACGAGAACTGGTTGAACAATAGGTTACAGAAAAAGGTGACCAGACAGGGCTGGTTTCTAGTTTGGATTTCAGACGAGAACTGATCTCCGGCTTGCCAGACGAGAACTGGACTTTACAACGATCTGGTTACAAGGTTCAGCCAAGTAACAGGTTAGGCTGTAGGATGACAATCCAATAACATCAAGACTTCTTCAGAAGGCTCAGGTTTTGGCAGGGTAATGACACGATTCCCCGTCACTCAACTCTTGCTAGGGTGAACAAACTCATTTGAACAACTTGCCCCAGTGCAATTCAACTTGCCCCAATCTGACTCTTGGGAAAATTCATTCTGAACAGAAAGCGGCTGGCAACAAGACAATCTTCAGATGGCTTGCCCCAACACCTGTGCAACGGAAGGATTCATCCTCAACTAACCAACTCTCAGCATGGCTGGTTTCAATATACTTCTGAAGTAGCTTGCCCCTGAACAAGCGGTGAGCGACTCAACATGCCCTGATTGAATACTGGAGGGATCTGCCCTCAAATCACAAGAGTTCTGGACAACTGCCCCTGATTGGGTCTCGAGAAGATCAACTTCTGATCAATTGCTTCTCGAATAATCTGTACCATAATCAACCGATCATTCGGGACTTGTCCTTAGACAAACTAATTCCAACCTCTCTGGAAGTCAATGCCCCAAATTCACAGGGCTTCGCAGTATACCATTCTGATCCAGACTGCTATTGATTCAGTCCTGATTGACTATTCCCTGTTGGAGTTCCTTCGTATCAACTACTGACCTGCAATTAAAATTGTTTATTCACGAATGGTAATTTTAATGCAGTGTTCATGCAGATTTTGAAAATTTTTTGTGGCGTCACTCATTTACGTGTCATGCTAGTGAGTGACGAATGAACCAAAGAGTTCAAACGTAGTGCTGATGTGATCAGTGAAAAATACCACAAGGATGTGATTAGCAAATCATGTAGGAGTCAGGTTACTCGACCTGATCGTAATGCGCTTTCAGAATAAACCCTGCCTCAATTAGGTCTTTTAAGGGTTGTATCGTGGTCGGGTTCACGGTTCGTGAAACAAAGGATATTTGGCTCAAATTATGATTTGTACCCACCCCTTCTACGTGATGATCTCCGATCCTAGGGTT
Source organism: Lathyrus sativus (assembly GCA_963859935.3). NCBI lineage: Eukaryota > Viridiplantae > Streptophyta > Magnoliopsida > Fabales > Fabaceae > Lathyrus > Lathyrus sativus. Next base: position 93,041,324 of record OZ012741.1, read on the forward strand.
CAGTTAACCTGGCTCGAGCGCTCACCTCTTCGAGAGGTATGTTGAATATTGGGAACAACTGGTTAAAGAACTCACAAGGTGTTTCGGAGTGACAGTTACCCCTCTTTCGTTTCGGTGTCCGTATCCACACGACTTCGTCCTTGTTTGAGGATTTTTCTTTTTGTATCCTTTATTTTTCCTTCTTTTGATTCCCTAATTTTTGACTGGACTGACTCTTCAGATTTCTTTTCGATTTTTCTTTTGAAGTCCAGCGGGATTCCCTGATTTTTGCCTAAGTATTTGCTTTCTAGCTTTTCTCTTTTTACTTAGCGGGCTTTCTTATTCCTTTTTTTGTTTTTCTTGGAACAAGTCATGCGACACTGGTGGTCTGGATTCATCCGAGAGGTTTATAACTGTCTCACTCCTGATTGGTGAGGTTTAACCATTGTGGTTGACGAGGTACGACCTCTGGGGAGGAATATGATGTGATTGGTCCTCGAAAGGCAACACTCCTCTATAAGACTTGAACGCTCGATCAAGCTAACTGACAACTACCCTGCCCCGGGTTAAGATGTGAGGGTTTAAAAGTCCGAAAAAACTCCTACTTCTCGGCTCGAAGTGGTTAACAAGGGATTCTCTTCCTTATCTCTCCAGTGTTTGGGGATTTGAAACAATGCCTGTACATCATAGGCAAGATTTTATCTGAAAGCATACGATCATCGGTTATGAGTATTCAGTTTCGTCATCCTCCCTCCAATCTTTACTAATCATAGTGATAAAGTGGAGTGAATAAAAAGTGCAAGTGTCAGTGCAATGAGTGACAACGACATGATTAATTCAGAAAAATGCATAGTCACTTTATTAATATTATCATTCGAAACAAACAATGTTTAACAACAAGTAGTAACTAACAGAAAAGAAACTACAAATGCGAATGATAAAAAGTCCGAGGACTGCCAATGCGGAGGACGTCTGCCTGTCTGGACCACTGGCCTCTGGAAATAACCCTCTGAATCTACGAGCTCAGACAGCTGAGAGGTTGTCATGCACAACCAAAACTCCTTCAGGAAAGGAAATGCACCCTTTGTCGATCAACGGTTGCACTTTTTCCTGAAAAGCTTTGCAATCTTCAGTTGAATGCCCCGGAGATCCACCATGGTAACCACACTGAGCATGGGGATTGTACCCTGGAGGGTAAGGCTCTGGCACGGGCTTAAGAGCTTTAGGTTCCACCAAAGAATTCTGAATCAAATGCGGAAGAATATGGCTATACGACACAGGCACTGGATGAGAAGGAGCATTCCTTCGTTCCAAGTTATTACGAGGTCGGTTCTGATTCTGACGATGATTCTGATAACCTCGGCCACGGGCTCGTGGATTTTCAAGAGGAGCGACATAAGGTTCCCGATGTGGTGCCCCAGGCACAATTGTCTGTCCAGAATAACGAGACACAGAAGATACTGACCGCTGAGAAGACGGAGAACCAACAGATTTCACCGATTCGTCTTGAGGATACCCAACATCATTCATGATTGCATTGACCACAACTCCGTCTTCAGTTTGAAAGCTACAGAGAGATTCAGTTTCACCAGCCTGACCGCCTGAAACATTCTGGATTCTTCCAGTCTTTACACCATACTCGATGCGTTCTCCTGCCCTTACCAATTCAGAGAAATTTGGTGCAACTCCAAGCATTCTTTCGAAGTACGGGCTCTGCAAGGAGTTTACGAACATGCCTTTTAACTCTTGGTCTAGGAGCGGTGGTTGCACTCTAGCAGCAAATTCTCTCCATCTCTGAACATACTTCCTGAAAGGTTCATTGTTCCCTTGAGACAATTCTTGCAACTGCATGCGACTAGGAGCTCCATCAAGATTGTAGTCATACTGTTTCAGGAAAGCATTGGCTAAGTCCATCCATGATCGGATCTGATTACTCTCTAACTGCATATACCAACTCAGAGATGCTCCAGTCAGACTATCTTGAAAGCAATGAATCATCAGCTTGTCGTTGTGCACAAATGAAGTCATTCTTTGGCAGAACATCACCAAATGTTGCTTCGGGCAACTATCTCCTTTGTACTTTTCAAACCTCGGAATTCTGAACTTCGGAGGTAGCACTAGGCCAGGAACCAGACACATATCTGCAGCACTAGGGTTAACAGCGTCTTTACCTTTCAAAGCTTTGAATCTCTCATCCAATGCACAGAACCTTCTAGCATACACGGGAGTTAATGGGTCTTCAGACTTTGCTATCGGGACCTCTCTTCGGGACTTTAGCACAGGGAAGGCAAAACCCTGGTAGTCTGAGATATCAACAGAAGGAAAACGTCCACTTCGGACAACAAACTGCTCACGTAGACCTCGGTCTTCAACAAAAGGTTGTACAAGCTGAGCCGCAGTAAGGTTGTTCACTTGCGGAAAATCTTCGTCATGCATAGATCCATACAAAGGATTGGACGTCACAGTGAAACCTGACAAGGTATCAACAAACTGGAAGCTGCTCTCTGACATAGCTATCAACAACCGTCAACTGACTTCACTGCTTGAATCTGCTCAAATTTGCTTCAAATCTGCTTCGGCCCTTTGGTTGTCTTCAATACTCACCTTCAGAATCAAAACAACGGTCGGATAAGAGCTCTGACTAGCTGGCGAATGACATGCAATATGATGCAGGGATGTTCATGCAAATGCAATGCAAGATGCAGCAAACACGGGATCACAGCCCCCACAAAGCTCTGATTGCTGCTGCGCTGCTGACGGGATAAGTCTGCTCTGACGAGAGAAAACCAAGATATCGGGTAGGCTGGAAGTCAAGTTTCCTGCAAAAACCCTCCCACTCACGGGTATGGACCTAAACTGACTCAAGTTTGGCATCCTATGCGTTCATCAGCGTCACAGACTTTCAAGAGGGGTGATACGATACCCAGAATGTGTGGCATCACCAGCTCATGAAGCGGCCTCACTCAGCTGAATCACAAATGATCGGTCCCCAGAGTCGACAATCCACCAAACCAGCAACCGTCTCAACCCAAAGGGTTGAAAGAGAAGCCAACCGGGAGAACCTCGTCTGAGCTTGGATTTCATGAGACACTAGTGCCTGCGAAGCAAGCACGCGCCAACTAATTTCCACTCTAAGTCTATGGTGCACTCAAGCCTGGGTCTGGCTTTTCACTCATCAGAGCCCCCATCCCACAACAACACAATAGCAACAGATAATAATATAGTGCGGGAAATGTAAATACATCAGTAAAATACAACACAAAAATAAACACCCAAAAACACGCAAACAAGCGCTAGGATTGACTCTCGCAGGGGACGTTGGATCCCCAAACTGACTCGCTTTCGGGACGTTGGATCCCTAGGAAACTATAAAGTTCCCAGCCGAGTCGCCAGCAATCGCTTGCGCGAAAATAAGGTGCCGGCAAAACAGAAGAGTCGCCACCTTTCGCTATTTATCCCTCAGAGTGGGAAAGGATACGATCGGAAAAACCTAACGAAAAAAGGGTAAGACAAGGTCGTCGCAACCATTGTCTGGGTTCGGGAGTCGGTTACGCAAGGGGAAGGTATTGGCACCCCTCACGTCCGTCGTACTCGACGGGATCCACGCTTGCTTGGGTTGTCTACGGGTGAAAAACAATCTATCTACGGCTGCTAAATCTAAACGGAAAGAAATTGACTCGATAGAGCGTCGCACTCTATGCCTACGTATTCCCATCAGAGAACGAGAAATCAGAGTCTACGTAGTTCGGGAAACTACGGGTTAGTTTGCTCGGCAAGACGTCGCGTCTTGGGCCTACGTGTTCTCTTCAGAGAAATCAGAGCATGACGTAGTTCAGGCTAACTACGGCTAGACAGGGTGTTCTCGGTCACACGGGGGTGAGAGATTAAGTTGACGATACTAGCGTGCGCATTCTAGCAGTTAGGTGGACGCTGCTCGACCATTGGAGACTTAGGCGTACCTGTTTGCGGTAGAACGAACGTAGTATGTCGGGTTTCGAGGTATGGGAACCTACGGGAACTAGAACTACGGTCTGGTCTCAAATGCACTCGGGCAAGAGAAAAGGATAACATCAGTCGTCAGCGGGAAAGTATCGATCGCATAGCAGCGAGAGAACAAAAGGTTAGTTGTTAGTGTGCTCGCTAGGATATCGCATCCTATGCCTACATATTCTCTTCAGAGAAAGTCAGAGCAGCTGTAGTTCAGCTAACTACGGGTAGAACGGAGACCACAGCACAAATCTCATTTTATTAATATTCGAAAGGTTACAATGATTGAGTATAGGAAAATAAACTCCTAAAAAAAACCTATCCATCTATCATGGAAAATCTAATGAAAAATAGTCCCCTAACAAGTGGACTTTTAAATCTACTTCTAAAAGTGTAAAAAGTCCCCTAACAAATGGACATTTAAAACTACTTCTAAAAGAAAAGTGTAAAATAAACTCTATGTAGAAATTATATCCTAAAAAGAAAATATTAAAAATACTATTATTTTTTATATCACTGTATTTTCCATTTTCTCTATTTTTGTATCACATATTCTTTTCCTTAAAAAATCTAAGCAAATGCATATAAAAGAAAATATTGAAAAAATAAGAGAAAAAACAAAGGGGGTGCAAACTGCAGCTAGGGGTGCAGCCAGCAAAAACAGGACAAAAAACTGGGCCCAACCCAACAAACAAATTCAGAAAAGAAAATAAAATAAGTGGGCGTGAATGGCCAAAACGGAGGGTGTGCCCAGAAATTGCTTCAGGGCCCAGCCCATCAAGCAATTCAGAAAAACAAATAAGAAAGCAATAGGGGTTTCATGGCCAAAACAGAGGGTGTGCCCAGTAACGAACAGGTAACGGGCCCAGCCCAGCTACACACACAAACGGGGGTGAGAAACGAAAACGGAGGGGTACGAATCCGAAAGACCAATGGGCCCAGGGCCCAATCCACCCAGCCCTCTCTCTCCCTCGTTCACCCTCAGAAACCCTAGTTTCTCAACTCTCATTACACTGCAAAACACTGTTCACAGAAGACTCCTTGCGCCGTTCTTCATCCTCTCGTCACTCATCATCATCCTCTGATCAATATCCATTCAATGTCGTTCCCCTTACACAAATCAAAAACGAAAAACAATAACGAAAATAAGCTAGATCGTGATCTGGATGCACGCTCCACTTTTGATGTTCTTGGAGATTTACATCATCGACGAGGAAGCTGAAGACGACTTGAAGAAGCTGATGAAAATCGACCACGTGATGAAGGTTTTGGCGATTGTTGAAGTTCTTCTGGAAAGCCTGAAGATCGGTGATTTTGGACGCGGATAGATCTATGAAGATGAACGAAGAACACCATGGACGTTCTTGAAAATTTCTGAGAAGGACCTTGACGAACGATGGATTGCTGAAGATCTCGAAGGAGACGATGAATCTGGGGATGCGCTGATGTTGGAGGAATTTGCGATGAACACGGTGTGTTTCTGGGCGAAAACGCATGGAGGTTTTGAAGGCTCGATGGTGAAGATCTTCATGGATCTGGAAACGCATGAAGAACAAGGATGAAGGTTGAAGAGCTTCATCAGTTTCTGGTGAATCTGAGAAGGCGGTTGAATGTTCTTCTGGAAATCTGAAGAACGCGATGGGATGAACGTGATGATTGTTGAGGACTTTGGACGAACACATCCAGATCTGGAAAAACGCTTGAACATTGATGGTGATTTTTGGAAACGGTTGCAACAACATGATGTTGTTGGTGAAGATCTGATGATCGTTTTCTGGAAAATCTGATGAGATTTCTATGAAGATTGTGATGGCAAGATGCAGATTCCGGTGGGTTTGACAACTCCGGCGACGGTTATGGCAGTTGGAGATAGTTAGGAGATGGCCGACGCGGCGGTTGCATGGCCGGCGGCGGGGTCTCTGGTGAGGGATGGTGTGAAGACAGGTGGCGGTGTAGTGTTACGCATGCAGCATGGGAGAGAGACGGTGAGGCACGTGGCATGGAGGTGGAGGATTGAGGGAGAGCCACGTGGGCTCTGCATGCAGAAGAAAGTGGTGGCAGCTTCTGAGGGGGATACGTGGCATGGAGAGAGAGTGGGTGGAGAGTTCTGAAACGTGGCGAGAAGTGGGGTGAAAACGTGGAAACTGGGGTGGGGTCATCTGAGAGTGAAACGTGGATGCTTTATACGCTGGACACTTGGACTGGACAGACTGGGCCTCCAGAAAATTGACACACGACCCATGAATTGGACTTGATTAGCACTAATGAACACAATTAAATGCCTAATTAATACTGATTAAAATGATTAATCCTAATTAGACTCAATTAATACTAAATGAAGACTTAAAACTACAATTAAATGCAAAACGGAAATTAAAGCAGTAATTAACCTAAATGAAAAATTAAAACAAATCTAATCCTAATTAATTCTAATAAGACTCTAATTAACACCTAAACAAATGATTAAAATCTAATTAAACTCTATTAAATCTAAAAAAGAGAATTAACATCTAATTAAACTCTAAAAAATTATTAACTTCTATTAATTCTAATTAATGAAAACTCTATTAATTTCTATTTAATCTCTAAACTAATAAAAATAGGAAAAAACTCTAATAATTCCACTAATTTCTATACAAACAAAAAATAGGAAATTTTCATTAATTTCTATTTTAAAAACCTATTAAAAGAATATTCTATTAAAAATCATTTTAAAAATTCTACTTAATATCTAAAAATATGAATTATTCTTAAAACCTATTATCTAAAATGATTAAAGAAATCCCTAAACTAAAACAATTAATATCTAAAAGCTATTTAAAAAATCTAGAAAAATCAACTAAACCTATTAAAAAAAATCTAGAAAATAAGGGAAAAACCCTAAAAAGCGAGGAAGCCGATTAAATCGATTAGCGAACTATATCGAAATAAACGGTAAAAATTCGGGCACCGAGATGTCCTCAAAAACAACAGCGAGAGCTGAAAGCACCGGGACGAGCACCGATTCTCAAAATACGTCCTCGTATTGGCCTGAAATGCCTGAAGCGCGATCAGAGGGCTGTAATCCCGATAAAGTCAATCTGACTGGAAAAAATGCAATGTACGTGGTATGCAAATGCGAAATGAAATGAGTCGAAACATGAGCCAAATTGCAATGAGTAGTTGGTCAAATTTTGGGGTGCAACAATAGGAATCATCCTTCTAGGGCAAAAGTTTCATGCAAGTTGGGTAACTTTCAAGCCCCCAAATTCACATACCTCAGATGACCTGTAACTTGTCAAAGTCATAACTGGAGTTCTACAAATCCTATCAAGGACTTCTAGCACTCAAATTAAAGCTAATATCAAGCTCTACAACATTCATGTTGGGGGCAAGATGAGATGACAATCACATCTTGAGCTACATTGCCTTGAAGACAGGGGTCAAACTAGGGGATTTTACACTGTCAAGCCTTAGAAACCCTAGCTTGAAACTTCTCAAACTCTTCAATCATGATGAGTTGACCTTGGAATCATCCTGATAACATCTCAATGTACCAATCCATGATCACATGGCTCTTGAATTAGGTCTCAACCTTCTTCAAATCCTCAGTTGACTTAGGGTTGACCCAAATAAACCCTAATTGCACCACTCATGGCTGAGTCTTCTTAATCTTGCACAATGACCTGTCTAGGCTTCATGATGGCTTTCAAGACATCTCATAAGCTCTCTCAAGGCTTCAAGTCCACATTCTTGGCTTCAGAATCATCTGAGGAGCTCCCACAACTCTCAAGTTAGGAGGCACACAACCTTGGTTTCAACCACTCACTCTGAGAATCCTTTAACTTCTCTGACAAGGATATCAACCCTTGAAGACTTGAATAACCTTCTGAGCTAGCTTCAAAGTCTTGTATAGCTCTTGATTGGTAATCATACCTCTTGATCTCTTGCATACATGTCAATGAAATGCAAATGATAATGCTAATGTGAATGAAATGAAACATAAGCTAGGTAAAGAAAAGTTGAGCAAATTTTGGGGTGCAATAGACAGCAGCCGACTCTGCTGGGGAATCTTCCCATCCCCTATATGAGTCATTCCTAGCGCTTGTGTGTTTTGTCTTTGGGTGTGTATATGTGTGTATACATGTTGCATTTGTACTTTATTTCATTTTGCATTTTACTTTCCACACATTATTATCATATTGTTGTGCTGTTGGGTGGGATTGTTCCATTGAGTGATAAGCCAAATAGCAGGCTTGAGTACACACAAAACATTAGAAGTTGAAAGTAGTGATGGACCTGTATGTTTTGCATGCACTAGTCCTCACAAAATTTGCACTCAGACGAGATTCTCTTTGATGACTACCTTTCCAGTTTGTTTCGAGCAGTTGAGAGGATGTTGGATCTGAGGATTGTCGACTCTGGGGACCGTTCATTTGGGAGTTAGCTAAATGAGGCCGCTTTGTTTGACTATTATGCCTAATTAGAAATGGTGAATGTATCATCGTTTCTCGAAAGTTTTTGACGCTGACGACCCCATAGGATGCCATACCTTGTAAGAGATAGGTTCATACCTGTGTGGGGAGGGTTATGCAGGAAACTTTGAACTTCAACCTACCCGTTTTTCTCGTCAGTATGGACTCATAGTCTTTAATACAGTGGGGTTCCTTATATCAGTGTTGTGTTATTTTCTTGCCAAAGCGAAGCGCTGGTTCATCTCAGTCAGCAGCACAACAATCTTGATCCCCTGTTGCATTTGCATACTCATTTGCATTTTAACATTGACATGTATTTGTGTTTCAGGTGCATATTTTCTTCTTGATTCTAGTAATCTAATCCACCGTCAGCATGAAGCCCAGCTTGAAGAGAACAATAGTGTACAAGTTTCCAACATCAGATGTAAGGTCCTTACTCAGTCTGATCTTTGCAACTGATCACAGTGTGATGGAAGATTTCAAGAAAGACTATGGGAAGATTCTGAGTTATGTCTGCAAATCTTGATTGTTTGAGTTGGGAGGTCTTCATATATTGCTTTAGTTCTATGATCCTTAGCTGCGTTATTTCACCCTCCCAGGATTTGTATTGGTGCCTACTTTGGAAGAATTTACCATGCTGCTAGGAGTCATAGTTTTAGAAGAAATGCCTTTCTACCATTCTGAAGCAGAGCCCAACTTGACAAAGTTAGCAAATTCCCTTCACTTGGATGTTTCTGAATTGGATGGAAAGATGATTTGGAGGAATGGTGTAACTGGTTTCTCATTACCCCTCCTGGTGGTTAAAGCTCAACAGTTTGCAAAAGAAGGACGTGGGATTATCTTCAATGTAATCTTGACTCTTTGTGTCTATGGCATAATATTGTTTCCCAACATCCCGGATCATGTTGACTTGGATGCCTTTCATATCTTCGCCTCCAAGAATCCTGTGCCAACACTATTAGGAGATGTTTATCATTCTGTCCACTATAAGAAATGGAACAGGAGAGGGAAGAGTGTCTCCTACTATGTGCCTCTCTTGTACAGATGGTTTGTTTCGCATCTGCCTAAGTCTGGTCCTTTTCTTGACATCTCTGACACTGCTAATTGGTCAGAAAAGCTTATGGGTTTAAGGTCGGAGAATATTGTATGGTTTAACAGAGACCTTTTGGGTGTGGAGATTGTTTACAGCTGTGGTAATTTTCCCAATCAGCTGCGAAGAGGGGCCGGCAAGGACAAAAGAGTTGTCATCGTTCGTTATTTATCCCAAAGAGAGGGAAAGGAAACGATCAGAGAAAACCTACGAAAAATGGAAAAGACAGGTCATCGCAACCAAATCTTAGGTTCGGGAGTCGGTTACGCAAGGCGAAGGTATGAGCACCCCTCACGCCCGTTGTACTCAACGGGATCCACACTTGTTGTCTAAGTCTAAAAAGGGTGTTAATATAACAAAGGCTGGCTCACAGGGACAAAAGAAAAGAAAAGAGACTCGATAGAGCATCGCAGCTTTATGCATACGTACTCCCTCGTGCAATGGGAAAGTCAGAGTCAACGTAGTTCAAAAAACTACGGGTAAAGGTGGGGAAGGTTTCTCGCCAAGACATCATCGTCTTGTGCCTACGTATCCCCGTCTGGTACGAGAAATCAGAGCAAACGTAGTTCAGGCTGACATGACCACAGATTGGTTCAAGTGTTTTAACTGAGTAGGGTTAAACCTTCGTTCTAGCAGTTAGGTGTATTGCTGCTCGACCATTGGAGACTTAGGCGTTACCTGTTTGCGATAGAACTAAGAGTTAACACACTCTTTCTAAAAATAATTTTCCAAACAATCCCAAAGGATAAAAAGGTTTGATGTTTTGTTTTGTTTTTTTTATGAATAAGTGAATTGAGTTAAGTTTGCAACTCATGTTGCGCTAAAGACTATGTCTTGAGAGCGAATGCGTTGCATATCGCCCAAAGGGCATACACTAAACACTCTAGATAGTTGTAAGGAATCCCCTCAACTATCCTTCCCCAAGTACTTAAGGCTCGTAGCGTACAACACTTATTATCCTTTATTAGGTATCATAAGATGTTAAAAGATGAGAAGATAAGACACAAACTCTAAGGGGAGACTAAACAACCCTAATGTTATCATGCAATTTGCTCCTAAGATTGATATTAAGAGGGAAGAAACTATCCTAATGTTAGCATGCTTGGATTGAACACTTAATGTCTCTCCTACTCCCATCCTAAACGGAGGGACTAGGAATCCTAAGGGATCATGGCAAAGGAACCAAGAAAACACAAGATAAATCAATCACAAATGAAATGTAAGAAAGAGATGAAGTTGACTTAAACAAGTCAAGGAATAAGGTAAATATGATATGCAATGCTCAAATGATGCGTCACAAACAAAAGATGAAGCAAAATGACTTAAACAAGTCAAAGAAAAAGTGAGATGAAATGGGAGAAGTTACAACTCCTACAACCATTCATACATCAATCACTTAAACGAAAAGGATAAACAACAATGCACAAGCAAAGATCATGATCAAAGTGTAGATGGGAGAAAGAGGCTTGGGTAGCAAGCACATGAAAAGTATCTCAACCAAACTCAACACATTGATCATGCAAAAAGAAGTAGCAAACAAGTGCTAAAAGTGATCCATCATTCAAGACAAACTCAAAGTATAAACATGGATACCAAATTGTCTTGAATGATGATCACAACCCAAGGGACAAAAGTGAAAACACAAGAAGAAAGTCCACGACAATAATGGAAACAAGGCACAAGCAAGAAACAAGTCAGGGCAAGAGAAAGAACCAAAGTTTAATTCATAATCAACACTTAAAAACCAAGTGGAATGCCTTAACTTCAAAGAACTTGTCACACAAGTTACACAAGTATATGACCTAAAACATGCAAGACCAGCACCTTAATCATGTCATCAATGAGTATCAAAGCTCATAAGGTGTTTATGGGATCCATCAAAGTCATTTCCCAAAGGAACTAGGTCAACTAGTTTGTATGAACTTCCTCTAAGGTGACTTGACTTGCAAGCTTCACTAAAAATAAAAGAAATGTTCAATAAATCTCAAATAAAATGCACAAATCAATCAAGTCCAATGGAAAACAGAGGCCAAAGTTTCAAAACCAAACTCAATCTTAGGCATCACCAATATTTGATCAACTAGGGTGTTCCACCTTATTGAATTACTATCGAGGGTCAAACAAAGTCAAACAAAAAGTGATCAAACATTGACCAAAATCAGCCTCAAAGGTACCTCAATCCATCCTCTAAATGGAGAGGAAACCTAATTCATAGGTGATGTCAAATGGTAGCTTAAATGTTAATGATCAACAAAAGGAAACATTAAAAACCTCCCCAATTGCAAAATTCTAATAAAATTGCAAAATAAAGTAAAATCAGAATTAAAAATTATGAAAAATTAAATAAGGTTTTAAAATGATGGAAAATATTTTTTATGGAATTTTTGGACAATTGGAGCTATTTTTAATAATAGAAAATCAAAACAGAAAAGAAATAAAATAAAATAAAATAAAATATGGAAAGGGGGTGCAACCAGCAAGATTGGAATGAACTATGCGCATGCAAAAATAGCATAGGGCTTCAAAACAGGGGGGCGAATATCAAATTCAGCCCAATTGATCCAGCCAAGTCTGAGAAAATGAAACCCAACGTTTCATTTAACTACGTGGAGTCAACATGCCAAATGGATCAGGTCAAGAAAATCACAACCATACACGCGCGCAGTCAACAAGTAAAAGGGGAGCCATATCAGATCTGATCTGAATTGAACCAGACGCCGGAGCTAGGGATCCGGTCGTCTTCTCCGGCCAGCTCGCTGGAGCTTGGTTAAAAATTCTTGATAAAAATGGTTGATCCTTATACCAATGGAAAGCTGAGCTTACAAGGGTTTCAAATCCAAGCATCGAATATTAAAAAGGCTCATGAAATGAGATTTGAAAGCTTGAAAAATGAGATGCACAATCTAAAACTTCATCAAACAGAGACAACAATGGATCAAACACGACCTACTCAACATAGGGCTTCAGATGCAACCAACATGAGCCTAAATCAGTGCCTAGAATGAGAGAATTCAGAGATGGAAACTTATTGAACGGAGCAACTCCGTTGGTTCTTCTCAGGCGTGCAACCTTCATTTCTTTGCTTCAATTCCACTCTAATTTCTCCCAGGAAGAAGATACAAGCCTCAATTTCAGTTGATTCCAAGTGAAAATTTAAATTCGAAGTTGAAGAATGCTTGAGAATTTTGGAATTCAATTTGCTCTCTCTGGCTCCAATTGACACTTTTGAGCATTAGGGTGCCCTAGAATGCTTATATACTATGGACTTATGATCATCATGCAGGCCCATGTTGGCTGTTTGGTGAATTTGAGAAAAAATGCCCAAAAAAGAAACCTCCTCACACCCGTGCGTTTTGCTTGTTTCACACCTTATAAGATCATTAATCTGCAGCATGTGAGGTGTATTTTTTATTGGAATTGAGTTGGGCCTTTGATTTAATCTATATTTCAAGTTTGGAATAAAAACTCCTTGATGAAGAAACTTGGAAATGGCACATTTCCATGCATTTTGTGCCAATCTAAATCGTGGCAAACTTCTCATGCTCTTATTGTGGTGTGAAATGATTCAAAATAAGTGACAAACATGACCTATAATGAACCAATCTCATATCATGCTTAAAAGTCCAAATTTCACTTGAAAATCTTCCCACATGGCCATATAAATCCATAATTCAAATGAATCTTCAGCTTAATGAAGTAAATGAGAACTTTAGGAACAATTTTCATGTTGGCTGGAAGTGCATTTGAGGTACATAAGTTCATGAAAATGACCTATGAAACAAATGACTCAAAATGAGACTTTCCCAAAATACCCTTGCCTTGCCAAGACCATAACTTGAGCTCCACAAATGAGAAAGAGGACTTCTAAGACTTTTTGGAAAGCTAATACCATGAGGAACCACTTTCTTGTTAACTTGAAGTTTAGGAGAAACATTATTCTAGGTCAAAAGTGTCTTGGAAGTGAGTTGACTTTTTGTTGACCAAAACTCTATTCATTTGAGACCTCTAACTTGTTGGCATCATAACTTGAGATGTACAAACGCAATGGTTGAGTTCTTGTACTCAAAAGAAAGCTAAAAACATGACATACAAGTCTCATGTACTCATGAAAATGATATTGAGCATGCAACATAGGTGGAAATGGGCTTGAAGTTGGGGACTAAAGAAGGGGATTTTACACTGAAATCATCTGGAACCTTAATTTAGTAACTTCCTCCACTCTTGATTCCTCTCAATTTGATTTTGTCATGACATCTTAGACGCTTTAAGGTGACTTCCCATGGCTTGTGTGACTTGAATACTGTCGCTTGCGCGAAAATAAGGTGCCGACACAACAAAAGAGTCGCCACCTCTCATTATTTATCCCTCGGAGCGGGAAAGGAAACGATCGTAAAAACCTGACGAAAAAGGGTAAGACAAGGTCGTCGCAACCATTGTCTGGGTTCGGGAGTCGGTTACGCGAGGGGAAGGTATTAGCACCCCTCACGTTCGTCGTACTCGACGGGATCCACGCTTGTTGTGTTTACTTGGACGGGTTGGTTTTATCTATCTACCTATCAAGGCTGGCTTAAAAAGAAAAGAAAAATGACTCGGCAAAGCGTCGCGCTTTATGCCTACGTACTCTCATCAGAGAACGAGAAATCAGAGTCAACGTAGTTCGACCTACGACGGGTTATGGGGGAAGGTAGCTCGCCAATACATCAGTACTGTGCCTACATACTCTCAACAGGTATGAGAGATCAGAGCTTACGTAGTTCGGGACACTACGCTTTATTTCCTGTCTTTTACGAAAGAAGTTTTTTTTATTGTGTTTGCGATTTCAATCGCACTAGAGACTATGACCTGAGAGTGAATGCGTCGCATGTCACCCAAAGGGTACCATACTAAACATCCAGACTGTGGAAAAGAAACTCTCCCACAATCCTTTCTCAGATATCTTAAGGCTCGTAACGTACGAAAGAAATCATTCATGATTACTGTATCTTAAACTGTTTTGAGATGAGAAGAAAACAGGCCCAACTAGAAGGGAGACTATCAAGTCCTACTGTTGTCATGCCAAGGATTCATCCTATGGTTGAGGTTTGAACAGGGAACTCCTAGAAGTTGTCATGCATAGGTTTCAACCTAAGGTTCTATCATCAATTCCTTATCAAAGGAAATGAGAGTCCTAAGGGATCATGTCAATGATACACCAAAACAGACAAAGCATCAGCTTAAACAGTAATATGCATGCAATGCAAGTGAGGGAGGAAATGTGTGTGGGGCATCAGCCTCCACAAGCTCATCTCAACCTCAAGCCAGAATGAATAACAGTAATCATACTGAAATAAAACATGCTATCAAGCAAAATACAGTAAACTGCAATCATACAGAAGAAATGAAATAAAATGCCATCAGGCAAATAAACCACATGGGCAAGGGAGCTGGGCTCTACCGAATACCCGCAAGCAAAGCCACACAGTAACAATACAAGCAGAGGGAGCAACTCAACCTCTAGTGCAATCATGCTCCTAGATTCTACTTAGTCTAGATATGGACTTATTCTAATGCATCAAGCAAGTCAAACAAAACATATCAATACAGAATAGAAAAAGATAAGAAAGCAGATCAACTCCTCTCTCAACTTCAAGCTTCAGCTCTTCCAACAGCAACTCAGTCTTCAGACTTCAATCACTCTTGACAAATATTAATTTGCTTTTCCAGGTTTCAACCCTTCAACATAAGTTTCAACTTATCTTCTTCTTCAAGCTTCAACCCCTTAATCAACTCCACCTTCAGGCTTCACTGTTAACCACAAGTATCAACTTGATCCCTTCAGGGTCTCCAAGCTTCAAAGTAAGTATCAACTTCCTTTGATCTTCAAGCTTCAGCTCTGCCCTCAATCTCAATTGAATCCTCTTCCTAAGTATGAACTTAGTCCTCAAGCTTTCAAGCTCTCCTTGCTTTACCAGTCTCAACTTGGTCTTCTCTTCCTGCAAGCCTCAGCTTCTCAGAGTAATCTTTGATCACTTAGAAGTATCAACTTCATCCTTCAGTCTTTACCTCATCTTCATTGGGTCTTCAGGTATCAACTTGCTCTTGTTGCTCTTCAAGCTTTAGCTGGAATGGCAATGCTCAAGAAGTCTTCATCCTCTCACTCTTCAATGAAGTCTTCATCTTCTCACTCAAGCTCAACATCTCTCAAGATACTCAAACCAGAGGAAATCACTTAACTGGATAAGCTGGGGTGTTAAACTGCTTATTGACCACCAAAGGTGACCTATAAGGGTTCAACATCAAAGGAATGGTTCCCTCAAAAGTTCTACTTCTTAGGTACAATCACTTATCCCTCCAAAGGAGAGAGGTGAATACCATGGAAGGACTTTGAATCATAGGGAGGAATGGAGGTGAAAGATACCATCCATGTTTAAGAAAGAAGTTAACTAGGTCGAAACTCTTCCTAATCCCTAACCCTAAAACAACAACAAAACAAACAAGATCAAGCTCTCAAGCTCCTCACTCTATCTCCAAGTCTTCTACTATGCTCCTCAATGCTCCTCAAAGCAATACCAAGCACACCAAGCCCACAAAGCAAAGCAAACAAAAATACAAGCCCACAAGGGCAACACAAACAATCATCAACTACAAAAATCATCTAAAAATAGTATACTACTATATTAAAACCTAATATAATTTCTAGGGGATCCTATATACCTACCCTTAATACCCTTATATGTCCCAATGTCTAACTCGACCTAGAAACCCAAAATTCTAAGGTTATTGTGGACCTATGTTAAGGATTGACCTAATTCTACACAACCTAAGATCACCTAAGCAAAACTAATCAAAATTCATAAAAAAATTATGGAATAAATCCAGAGGGGAGCTAAAGTCCTAATCTAACTATCCTAAAAAGAATGGCCTAAAAATATGAAGGAAACTAGCTAAACAAAATTCTACAAAACCATGTATCAACATAAAAGAATTAAAAAGCCATTAAAAGAGAAAATACACAAAAAATATTAAAAATGCATGAAATGCAAATATTTTGATTTTATAATTTTCTAGACATGAACATGAAATGGGAGAAAAAATCCCCAGGAAAAAATCATTAATTTCCTATTTATTATGATTTTTCAAAGATTAACATAAAATGGAGAAAAAGAAATTAAAAAGATAAAATCTTGGTGCAGATAGCAACTATGGACAGTTCAAATTCCATATGGGCTTGAAATGGGGGTGCAATTAGTGAGGCGCGCTAGGCCCAATTATTTAATCAGAAATTAAATCAAAAACATAAAGAAAATGGAAAAGCCACGGTGTAAAGAGTAACCAAACGCAGTTCAAAAACCAATGGGCCATGAAAGTAGGGTGTGATTAGCAATCCAGCCCAATCCCCCTTTTAATGAAACGATGCGTTTCATTGTCTTCAGAATTTCCCTCTCCAAATGAAATTGAACCTCAGCCCTTGGAAGCAGAGCTTCAAGCTCCATCTTCATCCTGTTCGAACCTCATCAATTCTCCATGGAAAATTGAAATTCAAAACCCTAACCCGTCCAGAATTTCATGCTGAATCTAGCCATGGTCTTAAAATTAATTGAAACATCCTAAATCTCCAAACCCGATCCAAGCTCAAAGATATGCTCAAGCATCAACTTCAACAATTCTTTCAATTAACTACCTTAGATTGATCACCACCTCACACTGATTGATTCTTGACATCTAATTCAAGCTATAACTCACCATAAGTCGAGTTCTTGGTCCAAACAAAAATGGTGCCATCCACTGAAACCTCACCAATTGATCCCAAACTCTTCAGAATCCATCTCCTATTGGTCTCTAACCGTTCTAACCTAACAATTCTTGCTAATTATGCCTAAATCATGGTGTAGAAGAAAAGTTACTAACCTGTTGAATCTTGATTAACAGATGGTGTAAACCTTCACTGCAAGCCTTCAAACTCTTCAGAATCGATCCTTGAATGATGATCTTGCTACTGTTTGCAAAAGATTTGATGGAGAATGCTTGAATCTCAGAATTCGATGGTGACTTGCAATCTTGAAAATCCAAATGCCAACTCTTCAAATCTCCATGGTTTTGCTCTCAAATTGGTCTGCACAGCTTCACTATGATCAGAGGAATGTGTTTAGATTGAAAGAATGAATGGAATTGAATCAGAATGTGGATTTTGCTTTCAACTTGCAATGGAAGCAAGTGAAATGGCTAACTCTCTCTTCTCTCCAATCTTACACCAACCTTGCATCTGAGCAAGTTCTATACATTATATAGAGTGGTTTAGAATCATCTAGAACCATCTGGAACCATCCAATGAGAAATTGGGATTCTCATGTCATGAGTTTATGAATTCACTTCTTCTCACATATCATCTCATGACATAGCTCTTGCAGCAACTTGCCTTAGCTTGAAATTCTCCCTAAATGAGATATAGGATGTGTTAAGATACTTAGCAAGCTCATACATTGCCTTTCCTTATGTTTTGCATTTGAACCTTAAGATGCAAGCAACCAATTTCCAAATCAGCCCCATGATCTAGGCTTCAAATCAAAATTGTGGCTGAACCATTGTTTTTAGAATGTCTTTTAGAGTCAAAATGACCTATTATATGCCATGGTTTGGATGTGTAACTTGGGATTTCCAATTTCCAATTTGAACTTATTTAACTTATGCCTCCATTTTAGGTCATTTTCACCACTTTTTGCTACAAGCCTCTTCAACATCTCATGACCTCCATACTAGCCTTAAAACATCATTTTAAGCAAGTTTTATGTTGAATGTTTTTCCATTTGAAGCTTGGAAATAGGAGATATGGCCTTATGCTTGAAATGACTTATAATATCCAAATGACCAAAATGCCCTTGACTTGTCAAAGCCATAACTTGAGTTCTACAAATCCTATCAAGGACTTCTAGTACTCTATAGAAATCTAAGAAGATTAGGAACAACATTCATGTTGACCAAAAGTTCATAGGAATCATCCTTCTTGGGAAAAGGTTGGATGTAAGTTGGGTGACTTTCAAGGACCCAGATTCACAAACCTCAGATGACCTGTAACTTATCAAAGTCATAACTTGAGCTCTACAAATCCTATCAAGGAATTCTAGTACTCAAATTAAAGCTAAGAACAAGCTCTACAACATTCATGTTGTGGTTTAGATGAGATGACAATCATATCTTGAGCTAAACTGCCTTGAAGATAGGGATCAAACTAGGGGATTTTACACTGTCAAGCCTTAGAAACCCTAGCTTGAAACTTCTCAAACTCCTCAATCATGATGAGTTGGTCTAGGAATCATCCTTATAGCATCTCAATGCACCAATCCATGATCACATGGCTCTTGGATTATGTCTCAACCCTCTCCAAATTATCAGTTGACCTAGGGTTGACCCAGTCAAACCCTAATTCCACCACTCATGGATGAGTCTTCTGAATCCTTGTGCAATGACCTCTCTAGGCTTCATGATGGCTTTCAAGACATCTCATAAGGTCTTTCAAAGCTTTAATCCCATCGTCATAGCCTCAGAATGATCTGAGGAGCCCCCACAACTCTCAAGTTATGAGGCATACACCCTTGGTTTCAACCAATCTTTCTGAGGATCTCTTAACTTCTCTAACAAAGATATCAACCTTTGAACATTTGAATAACCTTCTTGGCTAGCTTCAAGGTCTTGTATAGCTCTTGATTGGTAATCATACCTCTTGATCTACTGCACCCATATCAATGAGAAGCAGATGATCATGCTAGTGAACACAAGCTAGGTACATAAATGTTGGTCAAATTTTGGGGTGCAACAGCTGCCCCTATTCAAACGGCTGGAACCTAACTGGGTGAGGCGAACGGCTCTCAGCCAATCGAGGTGTGAGACGGTTGAATACCGAGAAACCCGTAAATTTGCCAACTGCACAAGTACACGGTACTCTGATGGGAACAAGTCTTCGAAAACTGAAATAATAGCTGCACGGCAACTAACGGGAGAATTGGTCACACGGCAACCAGTAATACATGGTCGATCAGGCCATCAGGCATCATGATTCCTCGGGACTCATCAAGTCAACCATCAGGTTGATCATGCCATCAGGCATTCAAAGAAAACTGTCGGGCATAAGCCGGACTTCATCAGGTCAACAATCATGTTGATCATGCCATCAGGCATTCAAAGAAAACTGTCGGGCATCAGCCGGACTTCATCAGCAAGTCGGGAATGGAATTATTGGTCAATCATGAACCAATTGGGAATATCCAAACCTCTGCCATCAGGCACTCCGCATCATCTGAGAGAACTGTTTCGTTAACACGGTCGGACTTCAATCATGAAGTCTTCAAGAGGAAGTTTCAACTTCGCTGCTCAGAAACCTGCTGGGGATGACGCATCTCCACTGGGGATTCTGGAGAACTATCAAGTAACTCCGCTTCGGGGATCCAGAAATCATTCTGGATGAATCAACTCTGCTGAGGACTTCAAGAATCATCTTGGACAAATAACTCCGTCGGGAACTCCAAGTATCAACTTGAGCAACCACTCTGGCGACCGCACTGGGGATCTTAAGAATCATCTTAAGCAAACGGCCTTGCTGGGGAATTCAAGAATCATCTTGCATTGAAGACTTTGCTAGGGACTTCAAGAATCATCTTGAGCAAGCGACTTTGTGGGGAGAACTTCAGGAATCATCCTGAGCAATCAATTCTGCGGCGGAACACCTGCAAAACAAGAATGGTAACAACCTAGATCATGTTTATTATGCGTATGCTTCGGCAATGGCGCAATGCTCTACATGGTGGAAATGCTATGCGTTTGTGATAAATGTTATGCAGTCATGCAGAATGATGCGATCCCGTCAGCAAAATAAATGCCGAAGGGAGAATCCTCCTTTCAAGGGGAAAGAACTACTCAGATAGAGGAATCATCCTGCTGAGGAGCACAAGGTCACGCCAATCTCAACTGGACTCCGCAGGGTACACAACTTCAGTTGACTGCCGCAGGGGGACGAAGCTCTACGAGAACCTGGACCTGCTGAGGGAAAGCGATATCAATCGCGGGAATGACTGCACGGCCTTCACGGCTACTTCTCTGGAGATAACGACTCCGGTGGGGAAACACAGCATCAGCTATTCCACACTCTACTGGGGAGAACCAATAATGGCCTGAGCAGCTTCCAAGGATTCGGCTCTCTTGGGTATCTGCAAACTCGGCTGAGGAAGGAGAAATCATTCTTCTTCGCTGGGGAGTACGACTCTGTGGGGAATTTCAATTCCGCCGGAGACTTCAGTCTTGCACCATCATTTGCTGCACACTTCAGTGAACGAATAGTTTCCTACGAGACCTGCACTTGTGACCCGGTGCTGGGGGATGAACACGCGCTTCGGCGCCTGACTCAGCTGAGGAGATGACGTTCCTTCAGGACGCATCTGGTTGGGGAGAGAATCTTCTCGGCCCGGGGAGACATATCAATGCTCACTATCTCATGTTCAGACTCTGCGGGGAGAGGCTGCTAAACTTTGCTGGAGAAGGAGGAATCATCCTGCTTGGAGATACGCACGGCGCACTGTCTGGAATATTGCTACACCTGTAACAACACAAACAAACAGACAAGATACCCTTCTCAAAGGGACCTATCAAGGTTATTATCTCGTGACAATGTTCAAGTAATTCATTGTTTCAACAATCAGTGGCCTAGGCCAGTAAGTTTATGTATGCGCATTTTATCAAAAACATCGACGTTCTTTTTCGCAAACAAAACAGGTAAATGCTAAACAGACAAACAGAATTGCTGAATAGTATACATTTTATTGATAACGAACCCCTGAATGGGTAAAAATGTTTTACAACAGATGCAAGCTCCTGGAATGAGGAAGCTGCGCAAAAATAAAGCATAAATATACATCAGTATATACAAATGTCGGCAACGAGGCGTAGACGAACACCATGAGTTGATCCCTCTATGACCCACTCGACTTCGATACTTCTCCGACGCTTCAGCTTCGGAAGAGATTGATTCAAATAAACGGCCCTCAGGTCTTCCAAACCACTAAACAATGACAGTCCACACGCGGAACGCAGTCATTTGCTTTTTCAAATCCCTAACTTTTGCGTGAACCTCCCTTTGCGGGTTTTCAGTTCACCGGGATGCCCTTTTTTGCCAAAGTCGCCCATCCGGGTTTTCGACTTTGCGAGTGTACGTCTTTTCAATTTATATCCCTAATTTTTGGCCGAACCTTTTTCACTTTTTATGGTTCGCCGGGATGCCCCTTTTTTGCCTGGACTCTCTTTTTTCTGTCCAGCGGGTCGCTTTCAAGCAAAGTACTTTTTAACTGCGTCTGCGTTCACCGGGGATGCAAAATCTTCACCATCCATCGTGGATAACAACAAAGCTCCTCCCGAGAAGACCTTGCTGACGACGTACGGACCATCGTAATTGGGGGTCCACTTGCCCCGGTGATCGGAGTGTGGAGGAAGAATCTTCTTCAGGACGAGATCACCCGTCTGAAAGCTTCTAGGACGCACCTTCTTATCATAACCTTTCTTCATTCGGCTTTGGTACAGACGACCAAACGCAATCGATGCTAACCTCTTCTCGTCCATCAGGCTGAGTTGGTTCAGTCGGTTCGTAATCCATTCTGCCTCGTCGAGTTTCATATCAACAAAAACTCGCAAAGAAGGGATCTCCACTTCTAACGGTAGGACTGCTTCCATACCGTACACCAAGGAGAAAGGAGTTGCCCCGGTCGACGTACGTACCGTCGTACGATAACCGTGCAGTGCAAACGGCAGCATCTCGTGCCAATCTTTGTAGGTCACAACCATCTTCTGAACAATCTTCTTTATGTTCTTATTGGCCGCTTCAACGGCGCCATTCATCTTCGGCCGGTAAGGAGATGAGTTGTGGTGTTCAATCTTGAAACTCTGGCATAACTCCTTCATCATCTTGTTTTTCAGATTCGAACCATTATCAGTAATGATCCGCTCGGGAATTCCGTAACGACAGATGATGTCCCTCTTTATGAATTTAGCCACCACCTGCTTGGTCACATTAGCATATGAGGCTGCCTCCACCCACTTGGTGAAGTAGTCGATAGCTACTAGAATGAAGCGATGACCGTTAGATGCAGTGGGCTCGATCTTGCCTATCATGTCGATGCCTCACATGGAGAACGGCCACGGGGAGGACATGACATTTAACGGGCACGGCGACACATGAACTTTATCAGCATAAATCTGGCATTTATGACATCTCTTCGCGAATTTAAAGCAATCTGATTCCATCGTCAGCCAGTAATATCCTGCTCTCAGGATCTTCCTCGTCATAGCATGCCCGCCGGCGTGCGTACCAAATGTGCCTTCATGGACTTCCTCCATGAGCATACTCGCCTCTTTCTCATCTACACATTTGAGTAGCACGAGATCATGGTTTCTTTTATACAACACTCCATCAGGATTGAGATAGAAATTTCCAGCCAGCCTCCTCAGAGTCTTCTTATCTTGGGGTTGACGCACCCGCAGGATACTCCTTAGTCATAAGGAAGGTCTGGATGTCATGGAACCATGGCTTGCCGTCGGCGGCTTCCTTGATTGCAAAGACGAATGCAGGTCTATCAAGACGAGAAAGGACAATTCTTGGAGCCTCATTCCAAAAATTGACTTTATACATTGAAGCCAACGTGGCTAGGGCATCAGCCATTTGATTCTCCGTTCTGGGCACATGATGGAGTTCCACTCGATCAAAGAACGGAAGTAGCCTTCTGGCATAATTCATATACGGCACCAAATTCGATTGGCGAGTCTCCCACTCCCCTTTAATCTGGTTGATCACGAGCGCCGAATCACCATATACATCTAGGTTCTTGATTCTCAAATCAATTGCCTCTTCTAGACCCATGATGCATGCTTCGTACTCCGCCTCGTTATTGGTGACTGGAAACGTCAGTCTCGCAGTGAGCGGGATGTGGGATCCGTGGGGAGTCGTGATGATTGCCCCAATGCCACTTCCATAGGAATTAACCGCCCCGTCGAATATCAACTTCCACTGGAATTTCCTATCTGGCCCCTCTTCGGGCAACGGCTCATCGCAATCCTTCGCTTTGAGAAACATGATATCCTCATCAGGGAATTCAAATTTCATCGGCTGGTAATCCTTGATCGGCTGTTCGGCAAGGTAATCAGACAATACGCTTCCCTTGATGGCCTTCTGGGAGACGTACTGAATATCGTATTCCGTTAACACCATTTGCCATCTGGCAATCGTGCCCGAAAGAGCCTGCTTCTCGAAGACGTACTTGATCGAATCCATCTTCGAAATTAGCATGGTGGTGTGATTGAGCATGTACTGTCGTAAACATTTGGCAGCCCAGGCTAGTGCACAACACGTCTTTTCCAGCGTCGAGTAGCGAGATTCACAGTCAGTGAACTTTTTACTCAAGTAGTAAATAGCATGCTCTTTTCTGCCCGTCTCGTCGTGCTGACCGAGAACACGCCCCATACTATTCTCAAGAACTGTCATGTACATGATTAATGGCCGTCCAGCCACTGGGGGTATCAGGATTGGAGGTTCCTGAAGATACTGCTTTATCTTATCGAATGCCTTCTGGCAATCCTCATTCCAAGCAATCGCCTGATCTTTCTTTAAAAGCTTGAACATCGGTTCACACGTGGCCGTGAGCTGAGAGATAAACCTTGCAATGTAGTTTATTCTGCCCAAGAAACCAAAAACTTCTTTTTATGATTTTGGCACTGGCATTTTTTTGTATGGCTTTTATCTTCGCAGGATCAACCTCGATGCCTCGTTCGCTCACGATAAACCCCAGTAACTTTCCGGACCGTACCCCGAAAGTACATTTGTTAGGATTTAGCCTCAACCTGAACTTCCTAAGTCTCTCAAAAAGCTTCAGCAAATTGACCAGATGTCCCTCCTCCGTTTGGGACTTCGCAATCATGTCATCAACATAGACTTCAATCTCATGATGAATCATGTCATGAAACAAAGTAACCATTGCTCGTTGGTAAGTGGCCCATGCGTTCTTCAGACCGAAAGGCATTACCTTATAGCAAAATGTTCCCCAAGGCGTGATAAACGTCGTTTTCTCCATGTCCTCCGGCGCCATCTTAATCTGATTGTAACCGGAGAAGCCATCCATGAACGAAAACATGGAGAACTGGGCTGTGTTGTAAACCAACACATCGATATGAGGCAACGGGAAATCATCTTTAGGGCTCGCCCTATTCAAATCCCGATAATCGACGCACATGTGTACCTTACCGTCCTTCTTCGGTACAGGCACTATGTTGGCGACCCACGGAGGGTAAGTAGTGACCGCTAAGAAGCCAGCATCAAGCTGTTTCTGCACTTCTTCTTTGATCTTAACGGCCATATCTGGTCTCGTCCTCCTAAGCTTCTACTTAACGGGAGGGCAATCTTCTCGCAGCGGCAAGTGGTGGACCACGATGTCCGTGTCAAGTCCGGGCATATCTTCGTATGACCAAGCAAAGACGTCACTATACTCTCTTAGCATCTCGACCAATCTCTACTTGACATCACCCTGCAATACAGCCCCTATCCTGACGTTTCTGACGAGCTCTTCAGAACCCACATTCACGATCTCAATCTCCTCCTCATGAGGCAGAATAACTTTCTCCTCTTGTTTCAACAAGCGGGCCAATTCTTCAGGAAGGTCTTCGTCTTCATCAATCTCTTCATCGGCTTGATAGATCGGGCAATCGAAGTCGAAGTGAGCCGTAGAAGGTCCAGAGTCGATGTCATCTGTTATGTGGATCCTACAATAACAAGGGTTAAGTTTTAAAACAAGGATGTGCAGGTTAGCACAAACCCCATTGCCATTTTATTATTTTTCAAAACAAATATAAAACAGGAATAACAGAGATCACAATATTTGAATATGAAGAAAACGCCTTTGATTTATTAACAAAATGCATGTACATAATCAAACAAGGCCCTGACAATAAAACCACTATGCCCCGGGTAAGGCATAGGGTTGTACAATGATTGGAAAAAGTAAATCATTACTCTTCACTTGTCATCTGGATGATATCCTTGACGGACCAATTGTTGAGGCCCTCGCCTGGCGTGCTTTGCTGGATCCAAGAGTCGAGGTCACAATCGCTATCTCCGCTGTCTTCAGACACCGCGTTGATGCTTTCGAAAATCACCCCACCACTGGTAAACTGGATCGGCCCTGTACCTCGAGATGCACTGCTAGAAGAAGAAGAAGCTTCAGCCCCAGGAGAATACCCCAACCCAAACTTATCCTGCTTGTTGGGTATCTCCAAAATTTGCCCCAAGCCTGGGGTAGATCCGGCCTGGACAACGACCCGAGCTTCCTTGAACGAGGAGAGAGTCATCTCTTGCTTTTCTGTGACCACAGGAGCTACGTCCTTCACTTTGACGGCCTCGAACGCTTGGCATAGAGTCTCATGGATTTCGCCATCCATCTCCACATACTTAAAGGACGACAAATGGCTCACCATTATGTCTCCCTCGCCACACACGGTCACGATGCTTCCTCCGAAAGCATATTTGAGCTTTTGGTGCAACGTGAAGGTCACGACACCAGCAGCATGGATCCACGGCCGGCCCAAGAGACAACTGTAGGCAGGCATGATGTCCATAATATAAAAGACTGCATCGAACGTTTCCGGCCCGACTTGGATCGGCAGGGTCACCTCCCCGAAAACGTGGCGTTTAGTTCCATCAAACGCTTTCACAACCAGATCACTGGGTGTGTAGATCACTCCACGAGTATCCAACTTCATTAATGCCTTCTTCGGAAGAACATTAAGTTACGAACTCGTGTCCATCAATACGTGCGACATAATCGTGCCCCTACACTCTATCGAGATGTGCAGGGCGCTATTGTGATTCCTCCCTTTGGGCGTTAGCTCTAGGTCTGTGAACCCTAGCCCATTTCCAGCATTTACGTGGGCTACGACCTCTTCTAGCTGATTCACCGATATTTCTTGCGGTACATAGGCGGCGTTCAACACCTTCAGCAGCGCATTGCGGTGTGCTTCAGAACACAGCAATAAGTTCAGAATGGAAATCTTCGAGGGCGTCTGATGGAGATGATCTACAATCTTGTAGTCACTCTTTTTAATCAACCGCATGAACTCCTCGGCATCTTTAACAAGAAAGTCTGTTTCTGTCCCACGCGGGGTCTCTTCAACAACTTTACTTTTACCTTTATCGGCTGTATCAGCTCTGACCGCTTTATCCGCTACGACCTCTGGCGGTGCAAACACTCTTCCGCTGCGAGTAATACCACTGATTCCCGCAAGATCCTCCATAGACGACCCATACGGTTCAAGCTCCAACCTTTGTACGTTGCAGTAGACTTCAGCCCCATAATGCCACGGAACAGTGTTAGGCTCTCGAAGGGTATTGGCCCAGCTTTGGTAATAGTAATTGTGGGCGGTCTGGGCGCAGAAATAGTGATCGGCCGGCGAGGGATGGTGATGGTGGCGACTTCATCGGCCTGCTTCAGCACTACCTCTCCTGATCCACTTTCAGCCATCCGACTAAACTGCAGAATCCCTTCAGTCATCAGACTTTGAATTCCTTCTACCAACTGCTCACATCCATCAGAACGTGTGGCACAGTCCATACATAGCTCTCCGCAACCTGGAAAGAACCCTCTTTTCAACAACTTAGCTTTAACGAAGCTAAACGGCGTCCTCAGATCTTTGACGTCAGTCAACAAATCTGCACTCTCTTCTTCCATAATGGCGTTCACTCCGCCTCCCCTATGATTCGGCATGGGGTTCTTCGTGACATTGGGCACATTATCGGAGAAGTGGATGATCTTGGCATCCACCATGTCCTGCACCTTATGCTTGAAGGCTTTGCAATTCTCGATTGTGTGGCCCGGCGCCCCTGAGTGGAAATCACAAGTGGCATTGGCGTTGTACCCTGGCGGAGGTGCTCCTGTCAAGGGAGCCATCGTCCTCTTCTGGATCAACTATAGCTGAAGCAAAGTCTGCAAGAGTTGCGCGTATGACATGGGCGGTGCCTCGAAGTGACGGTTTGCCAAAGATGTCAGATTCTGGTACTTTTTGTATCCCTGTTGATTCGGTTGTTGCTGCTGCTGTGGAGCTGCCGGGATATTTATACTGGCCACCTGCTGATGAGGACCTTTACCTTTTCTTCGAGCGTTGGTCACAGCGCTTGCTTCTCTTTCTCGCCTTTTGCCAGCATAAGGTTTCTTTCTTCCTCCTCCGGCTGAGGATGACTCACCTTGAATTTTCCCGATCTTGATCCCATTCTCGACGTGCTCACCCATGATAATGAGATCTGAGAACTTCCTAGACATACCGCTGACTAACTTTTCATAGTAAACTCCTGGTAGGGTAGCTACAAACATCTGCACGAGCTCTCGTTCCACCATCGGCGGCTGAACCCTGGCTGCCAACTCACGCCACCGCTGGGCGTATTCCTTAAACCCTTCATTGTTCCTCTACGACAGATTCTGCAGCTGGACTCGGTTCGGGGCCAAGTCGCTATTGTATTGGTAGTGGTGCACAAATGCTTCAGCAAGATCTTTCCATGTGCGCACACTAGTGGGCTCCAGACCCATGTACCACTCGAGGGATGGCCCGGAAAGACTGTCTTGAAAGAAGTGCATCAGCAACTTCTCGTCTTCGGAATGAGCAGACATCTTTCTGTAATATAATCTCAGGTGGACGTGAGGGCAAGTGGTGCCCTTATACTTCTCAAAGTCCGGTACCTTGAACTTGGGAGGCACCTTGAAATCAGCAATTAATCCCAGCTTGGACATATCAACTCCCAAAGTATTCTGATTCTCAATATCTCTCATTTTATCTTCAAGTGCTTTGAATCTAAGCCGCGCTTCAGCATTCAGCTCCCCTTCAGCACCTTTCTGAGAGAACACATAGTCCTGACGACCCTCAAGCCATGGCTGAGGCACAAACAGATTCCCGACGCCTGCATTGCTGTTGCCCGGCCCGATATTGACATTAGCTCCTAGACTCCCATTACCGACGCCCGTCGTATTGAGTCCAATGTTGGCCATCACATTGCCATTAGCACTGCCGTTGCCCCCGGTCACGGGAACACCATTCTGTGGAGTTTCAACTGGTGGAGGAGTAGGCACAGTCCCACCATGGAGTACGCTGTTGCTATCAACCCTGGAAATCAAAGGCTGAACCAAAGTTCTGAGCTGATCCTGGCCGTTGGCGACCACTTGCATGAGCTCCATGAAGCGATCCATCCTTTTGCGGAGTTCCTGAACCTCAGTTTGCACTTGCTCCATGATCCTGGTCTGATTAGCTCTAGTAGGATAGCGGTGAATAGGTCTCTGATCAATCCTGGAACCACTTGAAACAACCTGGAAAACCTGTAAACACAAAAGGGTTAGGAAAAACAACAGAATGCTCGTCATGCAAATGCATGCGTGTGTCTGTGCGTTAGGGAGATTCCCTCGATCCTAGTGCCTGAGTGCCAATGCTGATAACAAGAAGAAGAAGTCCGAGTCCAATCATGGAAACAACAATCTCATATATAAAGAAAGCCCATCAAGGCGGTACATAGAATCAGCGAGTACAAGACGAGTCAACAGCGTGACCTCAGCCAACAAGCCTGGTGATGGTCAGCATACAACAATGATCAAAACAAAAGGAATACAAATAGTCAAGTACGGCCACGGGCGCGATACTCTTCTAACAACTCCTTAGTTTCTGGATGATCTGGCAGAGTGAGTAACCCCTCGACGAGTAATTCCCTCTGCACAATGGTATACTGAAGTCCTTCGACCGAACCTTCCCATGCTCCTTCGCCGAAGCGATCTTCTAACTTCTGTTTCTTGGACTCAAACGTCAGCTTGCGCTCCTTCAGGTTAGCGAGAGCTTTGTTGAGCTGGCCTTCGGCGGCGTATCTACGGGCGGTTTCCTCATCAAACCTCTTCTCACTTTCCTTCACCCGGGCTTCCAGCTTGGAGATCTGTAGCATCAGCTTATCCTCCCGCTCTTTCCTGGTGGCCAGGGAAGCCTTCCAGTGCTGGTTGAACTTGGATATCCTCCGATATGCCTCGTCCAAGTGCTGCTTCTTCGTAGCCAGTACGTCGTTGACAGCTTTGAAGTCTTGACCCATGCGCTCACGCTCGGCTATCTACTTAGTCAAGTCTGTCCCCAGCCGGTTCACCAGCTCTGTCTGCCTTTTGAAGGAATGAACGGCTTCGTTCCTCTCGCTTCGAAGCTGAGCCAATTCCTTTTCCAATTCCTCATTTGCCTGCTTCAATTCATCTCGCTCAGCCAACACCTGATTATGCTGCTGAATGGGCACAGTAGTAAGCTCTTCAATCATTGAAGGGCTTTCTGGCTTGGCATGAGGAAACGGCATCCCTATAGCATTTGCCCTGGCTTTGATCCAAGTCACGTACGGAGGGTAGGCTTGATTTTTGCTTTTTCCCAGCAATGGTTTTCCTCGCTTACTGATACCATTCCAAGCGCGCTGAAGCTTAGATAACAGATCCCCTTCCAGAAGACCAGTGAGGTACAGAGATTCTTGCACCTCTTCATCCTTCGGTGGAGTTCTCAAAGCATACGCAAACTGTCGAACCAGCAACGATGGATTGTAGTTTATACAGCCCTTCCTGCCTATCAAAGGCACATTTGGAAACCCGCTGCAACTGAAGATCACCTCAGTACCCA
The DNA here is from genome assembly GCA_963859935.3 of Lathyrus sativus. NCBI lineage: Eukaryota > Viridiplantae > Streptophyta > Magnoliopsida > Fabales > Fabaceae > Lathyrus > Lathyrus sativus. Next base: position 93,071,504 of record OZ012741.1, read on the forward strand.
ACCTATCTCTGTCGAACCAGTCAATATCCTCTGCAGATAAACTCATCAGACGCTCGGACCACTCAGTTGTGGCTGTAGACGAGACAAAAGGACCCCTCTTGGGCAGATGACTATCAAGCCATTTATAAAGCAAGGGTACGCAGCACGAGACGTTCTTGCCCCTCCTGTTCTCGTTTTTGTAGTGGATAGAATGGTAGACATCTCCGATCAAGGTAGGGACTGGATTCCCTGAAGCAAAGATGTTAAACGCATCAAAGTCTACAAAATTGAGCATATTGGGGAACAGAATGATGCCATATATGCATAGAGCGAGGATGGCATTGAACGCGACCCAACATCCGTCTTTGGCACACTGCTGAGCCTTTCCCACTAGAAACTGCAAGGAGAACCCGGGAACCTTGTTCCAACTAGTCAACACCAACTCGGAGGCATCTAGATGAAGCGATGGAGCTAAACCAGCCAGATCAGGCTCAGCATCCATATGAACAAAAGGCATCTGCCTCTTGATAGGCACACCTAGCAAATCAGCATACTCTTCCAGCGTGGGTGCGAGAACAAAATCCTAGAAAGTGAAACATCTCAACGGAGGGTCGTAGAACTGCAGCAGAGCGTGCAACCCATTCACCTCGAACGCAGAAGGTTTATGAACCAAACTGAGCAACCTGCCGTAAGATTTTCTGAACTCATCCCTCACAGAATCATCTGCTAAAGCTATCAAACCAGTCAACTTAACCACATCAGGGGCGGGGAACTTGTAAGCCACGGTCTTCCTCAGAGAGCCCATAACAATACAATAGGAGGCAAGAAATCCTGGATCGGGGAAAACGGTACCTGCAACACAGACACACGTTAATGAAATGCAAATGAATATGCAAACTGATGCAAAATGCAATCATGCAGCAGGAGATCAAGGCAACTGTGCTGTGGAGATTCTGTATCAACAAAGCCATAATCTTGCTCTATCAAGAACAACCACTGCATCTGATAAGAAGAAAACCCTGGTATCGGACCACAAATCTGCTCTGTCAAGAACAACCATCTGATAGGGCCATGTACACAAGATCATAATTCTGCTCTGTCAAGAACAAACATACATCTGCTGATGAGATCTTCATACCCTCAATCAAAAATCTACTCTATCAAGAACAGACATACATCTGATGATAAGATCCTCTGATCCAACAAAACTGATTCACTGACAAGAAAACCAGGTGGTCTGAAGGTCAAAGTTTCCTGCAAAGAACCCAACCCTGCTCACAGGTATGGACCTAAACTGACTCAAGTTCGGCATCCTATGCGTTCATCAGCGTCACAGACATTCAAGAGGGGTGATACGATACACAGAAGGTGTGGCATCACCAGCTCATGAAGCGGCCTCACTCGGCTGAATCACAAATGATCGGTCCCCAGAGTCGACAATCCACCAAACCAGCAACCGTCTCAACCCAAAGGGTTGAAAGAGAAGCCAACCGGGAGAACCTCGTCTGAGCGTGGATTTCATGAGACACTAGTGCCTGCAAAGCAAGCACGCGCCCACTAATTTCCACAACTAATTCTATGGTACACTCAAGCCTGGGTTTGGCTTCTCACTCATCAGAATGCCCCTTCCCACAACAGCACAGATAATCATATCATACTGAAAATAAAATGCGGGAAATAAAGTGCGAGAAGTAAGATGCGATAAATAAACGCAACCCAACAAGTAATCATACAAGCGCTAGGATTGACTCTCGCAAGGGAACCGGAGAACCAGAGATTCTGGGTTCGATCCCCAGCAGAGTCGCCAGCTGTCGCTTACGCGAAAATAAGGTGCCGGCACAACAGAAGAGTCGCCACCTCTCGTTATTTATCCCTCGGAGCGGGAAAGGAAACGATCGGAAAAACCTGACGAAAAAGGGTACGACAAGGTCGTCGCAACCATTGTTTGGGTTCGGGAGTCGGTTACGCGAGGGGAAGGTATTAGCTCCCCTCACGTCCGTCGTACTCGACGGGATCCACGCTTGTTGTGTTTACTTGGACGGGTTGGTTTTATCTATCTACCTATCAAGGCTAGCTTAAAAAGAAAAGAAAAATGACTCGGCAAAGCGTCGCGCTTTATGCCTACGTATTCTCATCAGAGAACGAGAAATCAGAGTCAACGTAGTTCGACCTACGACGGGTTATGGGGGAAGGTAGCTCGCCAATACATCAGTATTGTGCCTACGTACTCTCAACAGGTATGAGAGATCAGAGCTTACGTAGTTCGGGACACTATGCTTTATTTCCTGTCTTTTATGAAAGAAGTGTTTTTTATTGTGTTTGCGATTTCAATCGCACTAGAGACTATGACCTGAGAGTGAATGCGTCGCATGTCACCCAAAGGGTACCATACTAAACATCCAGACTGTGGAAAAGAAACTCTCCTACAATCCTTTCTCAGATAGCTTAAGGCTCGTAACGTACGAAAGAAATCATTCATGATTACTGTATCTTAAACTGCTTTGAGATGAGAAGAGAACAGGCCCAACTAGGAGGGAGACTATCAAGTCCTACTGTTGTCATGCCAAGGATTCATCCTATGGTTGAGGTTTGAAGAGGGAACTCCTAGAAGTTGTCATGCATAGGTTTCAACCTAAAGTTCTATCATCAATTCCTTATCAAAGGAAATGAGAGTCCTAAGGGATCATGTCAATGATACACCAAAACAGACAAAACATCAGCTTAAACAGTAATATGCATGCAATGCAAGTGAGGGAGGAAATGTGTGCGGGGCATCATCCTCCACAAGCTCATCTCAACCTCAAGCCAGAATGAATAACAGTAATCATACTGAAATAAAACATGCTATCAAGCAAAATACAGTAAACTGCAATCATACAGAAGAAATGAAATAAAATGCCATCAGGCAAACAAACCACATGGGCAAGGGAGCTGGGCTCTACCGAATACCCACAAGCAAAGCCACACAGTAACAATACAAGCAGAGGGAGCAACTCAACCTCTAGTGCAATCATGCTCCTAGATTCTACTTAGTCTATATATGGACTTATTCTAATTCATCAAGCAAGTCAAACAAAACATATCAATACAGAAAAGAAAAAGATAAGAAAGCAGATCAACTCCTCTCTCAACTTCAAGCTTCAGCTCTTCCAACAGCAACTCAGTCTTCAGACTTCAATCACTCTTGACAAATATTAATTTGCTTTTCCAAGTTTCAACCCTTCAACATAAGTTTCAACTTATCTTCTTCTTCAAGCTTCAACCCCTTAATTAGCTCCACCTTCATGCTTCACTGTTAACCACAAGTATCAACTTGATCCCTTCAGGGTCTCCAAGCTTCAAAGTAAGTATCAACTTCCTTTGATCTTCAAGCTTCAGCTCTACCCTCAATCTCAATTGAATCCTCTTCCTAAGTATCAACTTAGTCCTCAAGCTTTCAAGCTCTCCTTGCTTTACCAGTCTCAACTTTGTCTTCTCTTCCTGCAATCCTCAGCTTCTCAGAGTAATCTTTGATCACTTAGAAGTTTCAACTTCATCCTTCAGTCTTTACTTCATCTTCATTGGGTCTTCAGGTATCAACTTGCTCTTGTTGCTCTTCAAGCTTCAGCTGGAATGGCAATGCTCAAGAAGTCTTCATCCTATCACTCTTCAATGAAGTCTTCGTGTTCTCACTCAAGCTCAACATCTCTCAAGATACTCAAACCAGAGGAAATCACTTAACTGGATAAGCTGGGGTGTTAAACTGCTTATTGACCACCAAAGGTGACCTATAAGGGTTCAACATCAAAGGAATGGTTCCCTCAAAAGTTCTACTTCCTAGGTACAATCACTTATCCCTCCAAAGGAGAGAGGTGAATACCATGGAAGGACTTTGAATCATAGGGAGGAATGGAGGTGAAAGATACCATCCATGTTTAAGAAAGAAGTTAACTAGGTCTAAACTCTTCCTAATCCCTAACCCTAAAACAACAACAAAACAAACAATATCAAGCTCTCAAGCTCCTCACTCTATCTCCAAGTCTTCTACTATTCTCCTCAATGCTCCTCAAAGCAATACCAAGCTCACCAAGCCCACAAAGCAAAGCAAACAAAAATACAAGCCCACAAGGGCAACACAAACAATCATCAACTACAAAAATCATCTAAAAATAGTATACTACTATATTAAAACCTAATATAATTTCTAGGGGATCCTATATACCTACCCTTAATACCCTTATATGTCCCAATGTCTAACTCGACCTAGAAACCCAAAATTCTAAGGTTATTGTGGACCTATGTTAAGGATTGACCTAATTCTACAAAACCTAAGATCACCTAAGCAAAACTAATCAAAATTCATCACAAAATTATGGAATAAATCCAGAGGGGAGCTAAAATCCTAATATAACTATCCTAAAAAGAATGGCCTAAAAATATGAAGGAAACTAGCTAAACAAAATTCGACAAATCCATGTATCAACATAAAAGAATTAAAAAGCAATTAAAAGAGAAAATACTCAAAAAATAATAAAAATTCATGAAATGCAAATATTTTGATTTTATAATTTTCTAGACACGAACATGAAATGGGAGAAAAATTTCCCAGGAAAAAATCATTAATTTCCTATTTATTATGATTTTTCAAAGATTAACCTAAAATGGAGAAAAATAAATTAAAAAGATAAAACCTTGGTGCAGATAGCAACTATGGACAGTTCAAATTCCATATGGGCTTGAAATGGGGGTGCAATTAGTGGGGCGCGCTAGGCCCAATTATTTAATCAGAAATTAAATAAAAAAAATAAAGAAAATGGAAAAGCCACGGTGCAAAGAGTAACCAAACGCAGTTCAAAAACCAATGGGCCATAAAAGTGGGGTGTGATTAGCAATCCAGCCCAATCCCCCTTTTAATGAAACGATGCGTTTCATTGTCTTCAGAATTTCCCTCTCCAAATGAAATTGAACCTTAGCCCTTGGATCTTGGTCTTAGTCAAGGGTCAGCTTATGATCTAACGGCCACGCCTCATCTTCTTCCTCCAGCTAGGTTTCTAACTGAAACATCCATGGAAGCAGAGCTTCAAGCTCCATCTTCATCCTGTTCGAACCTCATCAATTCTCCATGGAAAATTGAAATTCAAAACCCTAACCCGTCCAGAATTTCATGCTGAATCTAGCCATGGTCTTAAAATTAATTGAAACATCCTAAATCTCCAAACCCGATCCAAGCTCAAAGATATGCTCAAGCATCAACTTCAACAATTCTTGCAATTAACTACCTTAGATTGATCACCACCTCACACTGATTGATTCTTGACATCTAATTCAAGCTATAACTCACCATAACTCGAGTTCTTGGTCCAAACAAAAATGGTGCCATCCACTGAAACCTCACCAATTGATCCCAAACTCTTCAGAATCCATCTCCTATTGGTCTCTAACCGTTCTAACCTAACAACTCTTGCTAATTATGCCTAAATCATGGTGTAGAAGAAAAGTTACTAACCTGTTGAATCTTGATTAACAGATGGTGTAAACCTTCACTGCAAGCCTTCAAACTCTTCAGAATCGATCCTTGAATGATGATCTTGCTACTGTTTGCAAAAGATTTGATGGAGAATGCTTGAATCTCAGAATTCGATGGTGACTTGCAATCTTGAAAATCCAAATGCCAACTCTTCAAATCTCCATGGTTTTGCTCTCAAATTGGTCTGCACAGCTTCACTATGATCAGAGGAATGTGTTTAGATTGAAAGAATGAATGGAATTGAATCAGAATGTGGATTTTGCTTTCAACTTGCAAGGGAAGCAAGTGAAATGGCTAACTCTCTCTTCTCTCCAATCTTACACCAACCTTGCATCTGAGCAAGTTCTATACATTATATAGAGTGGTTTAGAATCATCTAGAACCATCTGGAACCATCCCATGAGAAATTGGGATTCTCATGTCATGAGTTTATGAATTCACTTCTTCTCACATATCATCTCATGACATAGCTCTTGCAGAAACTTGCCTTAGCTTTAAATTCTCCCTAAATGAGATATAGGATGTGTTAAGATACTTAGCAAGCTCATACATTGCCTTTCCTTATGTTTTGCATTTGAACCTTAAGATGCAAGCAACCAATTTCCAAAGCAGCCCCATGATATAGGATTCAAATCAAAATTGTGGCTGAACCATTGTTTTTAGAATGTCTTTTAGAGTCAAAATGACCTATTATATGACATGGTTTGGATGTGTAACTTGGGATTTCCAATTTCCAATTTGAACTTATTTAACTTATGCCTCCATTTTAGGTCATTTTCACCACTTTTTTCTACAAGCCTCTTCAACATCTCATGACATCCATAATAGCCTTAAAACATCATTTTAAGCAAGTTTGATGTTGAAGATTTTTCCATTTGAAGCTTGGAAATAGAAGATATGGCCTTATGCTTGAAATGACCTATAATATCCAAATGACCAAAATGCCGTTGACTTGTCAAAGCCATAACTTGAGTTCTACAAATCCTATCAAGGACTTCTAGTACTCTCTAGAAATCTAAGAAGATGACGAACAACATTCATGTTGACCAAAAGTTCATAGGAATCATCCTTCTTGGGCAAAGGTTGGATGCAAGTTGGGTGACTTTCAAGGACCCAGATTCACATACCTCAGATGACCTGTAACTTATCAAAGTCATAACTTGAGCTCTACAGATCCTATCAAGGACTTCTAGTACTCAAATTAAAGCTAAGAACAAGCTATACAACATTCATGTTGGGGGTGAGATGAGATGACAATCATATCTTGAGCTAAACTGCCTTGAAGATAGGGATCAAACTAGGGGATTTTACACTGTCAAGCCTTAGAAACCCTAGCTTGAAACTTCTCAAACTCCTCAATCATGATGAGTTGGTCTAGGAATCATCCTTATAGCATCTAAATGCACTAATCCATGATCACATGGATCTTGGATTAGGTCTGAACCCTATCCAAATTATTAGTTGACCTAGGGTTGACCCAGTCAAACCCTAATTCCACCACTCATGGCTGAGTCTTCTGAATCCTTGTGCAATGACCTCTCTAGGATTCATGATGGCTTCAAGACATCTCATAAGGTCTTTCAAAGCTTTAAGCCCATCGTCATAGCCTCAGAATCATCTGAGGAGCCCCCACAACTCTCAAGTTATGAGGCATACACCCTTGGTTTCAACCAATCTTTCTGAGGATCTCTTAACTTCTCTGTCAAAGATATCAACCTTTGAACATTTGAATAACCTTCTTGGCTAGCTTCAAGGTCTTGTATAGCTCTTGATTGGTAATCATACCTCTTGATCTACTGCACCCATATCAATGAGAAGCAGATGATCATGCTAGTAACCACAAGCTAGGTACATAAATGTTGGTCAAATTTTGGGGTGCAACAGCTGCCCCTATTCAAATGGCTTGAACCTGACTGGTTGAGGCGAACGACTCTCAGCCAATCAAGGTGCGAGACGGTTGAATACCGAGAAACCCGTAAATTTGCCAACTGCACAAGTACACGGTGCTCTGATGGGAACAAGTCTTCGAAAACTGAAATAATAGCTGCACGGCAACTAGCGGGAGAATTGGTCACACGGCAACCAGTAATACATGGTCGATCAGGCCATCAGGCATCACGATTCCTCGGGACTCATCAGGTCAACCATCAGGTTGATCATGCCATCAGGCATTCAAAGAAAACTATCGGGCATCAGTCGGACCTCATCAGGTCAACAATCATGTTGATCATGCCATCAGGCATTCAAAGAAAACTGTCGGGCATCAGCTGGACTTCATCAGCAAGTCGGGAATGGAATTCTTGATCAATCATGAACCAATTGGGAATATCCAAACCTCTGCCATCAGGCACTCCGCATCAGCTGAGAGAACTGTTTCGTTAACACGGTCAGACTTCAATCATGAAGTCTTCAAGAGGAAGTTTCAACTTCGCTGCTCAGAAACCTGCTGGGGATGACGCATCTCCGCTAGGGATTCTGGAGAACTATCAAGTAACTCCGCTTTGGGGATCCAGAAATCATTCTGGATGAATCAACTCTGCTGGGGACTTCAAGAATCATCTTGGACAAATAACTCCGCCGGGGACTCCAAGTATCAACTTGAGCAACCACTCTGGCGACCGTACTGGGGATCTTAAGAATCGTCTTAAGTAAACGGCCCTACTGGGGAATTCAAGAATCATCTTGCACTGAAGACTTTGCTGGGGACTTCAAGAATCATCTTGAGCAAGCGACTTCGTGGGGAGAACTTCAAGAATCATCCTGAGCAATCAATTCTGCGGCGGAACACCAGCAAAACAAGAATGGTAACAACCTAGATCATGTTTATTATGTGTATGCTTCGGCAATGGCGCAATGCTCCACACGGTGGAAATGCTATGCGTTTGTGATAAATGTTATACAGTCATGCACAATGATGCGATCCCGTCAGCAAAATAAATGTCGAAGGGAGAATCCTCCTGTCAAGGGGAAAGAACTACTCAGATAGAGGAATCATCCTGCTGAGGAGCATAAGGTCACGCCAATCTCAACTGGACTCCGCAGGGGACACAACTTCAGTTGACTGCCGCAGGGGGACGAAGCTCTACGAGAACCTAGACCTGCTGAGGGAAAGCGATATCAATCGCGAGAATGACTGCACGACATTCACGGCTACTTCTCTGGAGATAACGACTCCGGTGGGGGAACACAGCATCAGCTATTCCACACTCTACTGGGGAGAACCAATCATGACCTGAGCAGCTTCCAAGGATTCGGCTCTCTTGGGTATCTGCAAACTCGGCTGAGGAAGGAGAAATCATTCTGCTTCGCTGGGGAGTACGACTCTGTGGGGAATTTCAATTCCGCTGGAGACTTCAGTCTTGCACCATCAGTTGCTGCACACTTCAGTGAACGAATAGTTTCCTACGAGACCTGCACTTGTGACTCGGTGCTGGGGGATGAACACGCGCTTCGGCGCCTGACTCAGCTGAGGAGATGACGTTCCTTCAGGACGCATCTGGTTGGGGAGAGAATCTTCTCGGCCCGGGGAGACATATCAATGCTCACTATCTCGTGTTCAGACTCTGCGGGGAGAGACTGCTGAACTTTGCTAGAGAAGGACGAATCATCCTGCTTGGAGATACGCACGACACACTGTTTGGAATATTGCTACACCTGTAACAACACAAACAAACAGACAAGATACCCTTCTCAAAGGGACCTATCAAGGTTATTATCTCGTGACAATGTTCAAGTAATTCATTGTTTCAACAATCAGTGGCCTAGGCTAGTAAGTTTATGTATGCGCATTTTATCAAAAACACCGGCGTTCTTTTTCGCAAACAAAACAGGTAAATGCTAATCAGACAAATAGAATTGCTGAATAGTATACATTTTATTGATAACGAACCCCTGAATGGGTAAAAATGTTTTACAATAGATGCAAGCTCCTGGAATGGGGAAGCTGCGCAAAAATAAAGCATAAATATACATCAGTATATACAAATGTCGGCAACGAGGCGTAGACGAACACCATGAGTTGATCCCTCTATGACCCGCTCGACTTCGATACTTCTCCGACGCTTCAGCTTCGGAAGAGATTGATTCAAATAAACGGCCCTCAGGTCTTCCAAACCACTAAACAATGACAGTCCACACGCGGAACGCAGTCATTTGCTTTTTCAAATCCCTAACTTTTGCGTGAACCGCCCTTTGCGGGTTTTCAGTTCACCGGGATGCCCTTTTTTGCCAAAGTCGCCCATCCGGATTTTCGACTTTGCGGGTGTACGTCTTTTCAATTTATATCCCTAATTTTTTCCCGAACCTTTTTCATTTTTTATGGTTCGCCGGGATGCCCCTTTTTTGCCTGGACTCTCTTTTTTCTGTCCAGCGGGTCACTTTCAAGCAAAGTATTTTTTAACTGCGTCCACGTTCACCGGGGATGCAAAATCTTCACCATCCATCGTGGATAACAACAAAGCTCCTCCCGAGAAGACCTTGCTGACGACGTACGGACCTTCGTAATTGGGGGTCCACTTGCCCCGGTGATCGGAGTGTGGAGGAAGAATCTTCTTCAGGACGAGATCACCCGTCTGAAAGCTTCTAGGACGCACCTTCTTATCATAAGCTTTCTTCATTCGGCTTTGGTACAGACGACCAAACGCAATCGATGCTAACCTCTTCTCGTCCATCAGGCTGAGTTGGTTCAGTCGGTTCATAATCCATTCTGCCTCGTCGAGTTTCACATCAACCAAAACTCGCAAAGAAGGGATCTCCACTTCTAACGGTAGGACTGCTTCCATACCGTACACCAAGGAGAAAGGAGTTGCCCCGGTCGACGTACGTACCGTCGTACGATAACCATGCAGTGCAAACGGCAGCATCTCGTGCCAAACTTTGTAGGTCACAACCAACTTCTGAACAATCTTCTTTATGTTCTTATTGGCCGCTTCAATGGCACCATTCATCTTCGGCCGGTAAGGAAATGAGTTGTGGTGTTCAATCTTGAAACTCTGGCATAGCTCCTTCATCATCTTGTTATTCAGATTCGAACCATTATCAGTAATGATCCGCTCGGGAATTCCGTAACAACTGATGATGTCCCTCTTTATGAATTTAGCCACCACCTGCTTGGTCACATTAGCATATGAGGCTTCCTCCACCCACTTGGTGAAGTAGTCGATAGCTACTAGAATGAAGCGATGACCGTTAGATGCAGTGGGCTCGATCTTGCCTATCATGTCGATGCCCCACATGGAGAACGACCACGGGGAGGACATGACATTTAACGGGCACGGCGACACATGAACTTTATCAGCATAAATCTGGCATTTATGACATCTCTTCGCGAATTTAAAGCCATCCGATTCCATCGTCAGCTAGTAATATCCTGCTCTCAGGATCTTCCTCGTCATAGCATGCCCGCTGGCGTGCGTACCAAATGTGCCTTCATGGACTTCCTCCATGAGCATACTCGCCTCTTTCTCATCTACACATCTGAGTAGCACGAGAACATGGTTTCTTTTATACAACACTCCATCAGGATTGAGATAGAAATTTCCAGCCAGCCTCCTCAGAGTCTTCTTATCTTGGGGTTGACGCACCCGCAGGATACTCCTTAGTCATAAGGAAGGTCTGGATGTCATGGAACCATGGCTTGCCGTCGGCGGCTTCCTCGATTGCAAAGACGAATGCAGGTCTATCAAGACGAGAAAGGACAATTCTTGGAGCCTCATTCCAAAAATTGACTTTATACATTGAAGCCAACGTGGCTAGGGCATCAGCCATTTGATTCTCCGCTCTGGGCACATGATGGAGTTCCACTCGATCAAAGAACAGAAGTAGCCTTCTGGCATAATTCATATACAGCACCAAATTCGATTGGCGAGTCTCCCATTCCCCTTTAATCTGGTTGATCACGAGCGTCGAATCACCATATACATCTAGGTTCTTGATTCTCAAATCAATTGCCTCTTCTAGACCCATGATGCATGCTTCGTACTCCGCCTCGTTATTGGTGACTGGAAACGTCAGTCTCGCAGTGAACGGGATGTGAGATCCGTGGGGAGTCGTGATGATTTCCCCAATGCCACTTCCATAGGAATTAACCGCCCCGTTGAATATCAACTTCCACAGGGATTTCCTATCTGGCCCCTCGTTGGGCAACGGCTCATCGCAATCCTTCACTTTGAGAAACATGATATCCTCATCAGGGAATTCAAATTTCATCGGCTGGTAATCCTTGATCGGCTGTTCGGCAAGGTAATCAGACAATACGCTTCCCTTGATGGCCTTCTAGGAGACGTACTGAATATCGTATTCCGTTAACACCATTTGCCATCTGGCAATCCTTCCCGAAAGAGCCTGCTTCTCGAAGACGTACTTGATCGAATCCATCTTCGAAATTAGCATGGTGGTGTGATTGAGCATGTACTGTCGTAAACGTTTGGCAGCCCAGGCTAGTGCACAACACGTCTTTTCCAGCGTCGAGTAGCGAGATTCACAGTCAGTGAACTTTTTACTCAAGTAGTAAATAGCATGCTCCTTTCTGCCCGTCTCGTCGTACTGACCGAGAACACACCCCATACTATTCTCAAGAACTGTCAAGTACATGATTAATGGTCGTCCAGCCACTGGGGGTATCAGGATTGGAGGTTCCTGAAGATACTGCTTTATCTTATCGAATGCCTTCTGGCAATCCTCATTCCAAGCAATCGCCTGATCTTTCTTTAAAAGCTTGAACATCGGTTCACACGTGGCCGTGAGCTGAGAGATAAACCTTGCAATATAGTTTATTCTGCCCAAGAAACCACAAACTTCTTTTTCTGTTTTTGGCACTGGCATTTCTTGTATGGCTTTTATCTTCGCAGGATCAACCTCGATGCCTCGTTCGCTCACAATAAACCCCAGTAACTTTCCGGGTCGTACCCCGAAAGTACATTTGTTAGGATTCAGCCTCAACCTGAACTTCCTAAGTCTCTCAAAAAGCTTCAGCAAATTGACCAGATGTCCCTCCTCCATTTGGGACTTCGCAATCATGTCATCAACATAGACTTCAATCTCATGATGAATCATGTCATGAAACAAAGTAACCATTGCTCGTTGGTAAGTGGCCCCTGCGTTCTTCAGACCGAAAGGCATTACCTTATAGCAAAATGTTCCCCAAGGCGTGATAAACGTCGTTTTCTCCATGTCCTCCGGCGCCATCTTAATCTTATTGTAACCGGAGAAGCCATCCATGAACGAAAACACGGAGAACTGGGCTGTGTTGTCGACCAACACATCGATATGAGGCAACGGGAAATCATCTTTAGGGCTCGCCCTATTCAAATCCTGATTATCGACGCACATGCGTACCTTACCGTCCTTCTTCGATACAGGCACTATGTTGGCGACCCACGGAGGGTAAGTAGTGACCGCTAAGAAGCCAACATCAAGCTGTTTCTGCACTTCTTCTTTGATCTTAACGGCCATATCTGGTCTCGTCCTCCTAAGCTTCTGCTTAACGGGAGGGCAATCTTCTCGCAGCGGCAAGTGGTGGACCACAATGTCCGTGACAAGTCCGGGCATATCTTCGTATGACAAAGCAAAGACGTCACTATACTCTCTTAGCATCTCGACCAATCTCTGCTTGACATCACCCTGCAATGCAACCCCTATCCTGACGTTTCTGACGAGCTCTTCAGAACCCAGATTCACGATCTCAATCTCCTCCTCATGAGGCAGAATAACTTTCTCCTCTTGTTTCAACAACCGGGCCAATTCTTCAGGAAGGTCTTCGTCTTCATCAATCTCTTCGTCGGCTTGATAGATCAGGCAATCGAAGTCGAAGTGAGCCGTAGAAGGTCCAGAGTCGATGTCATCTGTTATGTGGATCCTGCAATAACAAGGGTTAAGTTTTAAAACAAGGATGTGTAGGTTAGCACAAACCCCATTGCCATTTTATTGTTTTTCAAAACAAGTATAAAACAGGAATAACAGAGATCACAATATTTGAATACGAAGAAAACGCCTTTGATTTATTAACAAAATGCATGTACATAATCCAACAAGGCCCTGACAATAAAACCACTATGCCCCGGGTAAGGCATAGGGTTGTACAATGATTGGAAAAAGTAAATCATTACTCTTCACTTGTCATCTGGATGATATCCTTGACGGACCAATTGTTGAGGCCCTCGCCTGGCTTGCTTGGCTGGATCCAAGAGTCGAGGTCACAGTCGCTATCTCCGCTGTCTTCAGACACCGCGTTGATGCTTTCGAAAATCACCCCGCCACTGGTAAACTGGATCGGCCCTGTACCTCGAGATGCACTGCTAGAAGAAGAAGCTTCAGCCCCAGGAGAATACCCCAATCCAAACTTATCCTGGGGTAGATCCAGCCTGGACAATGGCCCGCGCTTCCTTGAACGAGGAGAGAGTCATCTCTTGCTTTTCTGTGACCACAGGAGCTACGTCCTTCACTTTGACGGCCTCGAACGCTTGGCATAGAGTCTCATGGATTTCGCCATCCATCTCCACATACTTAAAGGACGACAAATGGCTCACCATTATGTCTCCCTCGCCACACACGGTCACGATGCTTCCTCCGACAACATATTTGAGCTTTTGGTGCAACGTGAAGGTCACGGCACCAGCAGCATGGATCCACGGCCGGCCCAAGAGACAACTGTAGGCAGGCATGATGTCCATAATATAAAAGACCGCGTCGAACGTTTCCGGCCCGACTTGGATCGGCAGGGTCACCTCCCCGAAAACGTGGCGTTTAGTTCCATCGAACGCTTTCACAACCAGATCACTGGGTGTGCAGATCATTCCACGAGTATCCAACTTCATTAATGCCTTCTTCGGAAGAACATTAAGCGACGAACCCGTGTCCACCAATACGTGCGACATAATCGTGCCCCTACACTCTATCGAGATGTGCAGGGCGCTATTGTGATTCCTCCCTTTGGGCGTTAGCTCTAGGTCTGTGAACCCTAGCCCATTTCCAGCATTTACATGGGCTACGACCTCTTCTAGCTGATTCACCGATATTTCTTGCGGTACATAGGCGGCGTTCAACACCTTCAGCAACGCATTGCGGTGTGCTTCAGAACACAGCAATAAGTTCAGAATGGAAATCTTCGAGGGCGTCTGATGGAGATGATCTACAATCTTGTAGTCACTCTTTTTAATCAACCGCATGAACTCCTCGGCATCTTTAACAAGCAAGTTTGTTTCTGTCCCACGCGGGGTCTCTTCAACAACTTTACTTTTACCTTTATTGGTTGCATCAGCTCTGACCGCTTTATCCGCTACGACCTCTGGCGGTGCAAACACTTTTCAGCTGCGAGTAATACCACTGATTCCCGCAAGATCCTCCACAGACGACCCATACGGTTCCAGCTCCAACCTTTGTACGTTGCAGTAGACTTCAGCCCCATAATGCCACGGAACGGCGTTAGTGCTCTCGAAGGGTATTGGCCCAGCTTTGGTAATAGTAATTGTGGGCGGTCTGGGCACAAAAATAGTGATCAGCCGGCGAGGGATGGTGATGGTGGCGACTTCATCGGCCTGCTTCAGCACTACCTCTCCTGATCCACTTTCAGCCCTCCGGCTAAACTGCAGAATCCCTTCAGTCATTAGACTTTGAATTCCTTCTACCAACTTCTCACATCCATCAGAACGTGTGGCACAGTCCATACATAGCTCTCCGCAACCTGGAAAGAACCCTCTTTTCAACAACTTAGCTTTAACGAAGCTAAGCGGCGTCCTCAGATCTTTGACGTTAGTCAACAAATCTGCACTCTCTTCTTCGATAATGGTGTTCACTCCGCCTCCCCTATGATTCGGCATGGGGTTCTTCGTGACATTGGGCACATTATCGGAGAAGTTGTTGATCTTGGCATCCACCATGTCCTGCACCTTATGCTTGAAGGCTTTGCAGTTCTCGATTGTGT
Source organism: Lathyrus sativus (assembly GCA_963859935.3). Classification (NCBI taxonomy): domain Eukaryota; kingdom Viridiplantae; phylum Streptophyta; class Magnoliopsida; order Fabales; family Fabaceae; genus Lathyrus; species Lathyrus sativus. Next base: position 93,086,908 of record OZ012741.1, read on the forward strand.
GGCCCGGTGCCCCTGAGTGGAAATCACAAGTGGCATTGGCGTTGTACCCTGGCGGAGGTGCCCCTGTCAAGGGAGCCATCGTCCTCTTCTGGATAAACTGTAGCTAAAGCAAAGTCTGCAAGAGTTGCGCGTATGACATGGGCGGTGCCTCGAAGTGACGGTTTGCTAAAGATGTCCGATTCTGGTACTTTCTGTATCCCTGTTGATTCGGTTGCTGCTGCTGCGGAGCTGCCGGGATATTTATACTGACCACCTGCTGATGAGGACCTTTACCTTTTCTTCGAGCGTTGGTCACAGCGCTCGCTTCTCCTTCTCGCCTTTTTCCAGCATAAGGTTTCTTTCCTCCTCCTCCGGCTGAGGATGACTCACCTTGAATTTTCCCGATCTTGATCCCATTCTCGACGTGCTCACCCATGATAATAAGATCTGAGAACTTCCTAGACATACCGCTGACTAACTTTTCATAGTAAACTCCTGGGAGGGTAGCTACAAACATCTGCACGAGCTCTCGTTCCACCATCGGCGGCTGAACCCTGGCTGCCAACTCACGCCACCGCTGGGCGTATTCCTTAAACCCTTCATTGTTCCTCTGCGACAGGTTCTGCAGCTGGACTCGGTTCAGGGCCAAGTCGCTATTGTATTGGTAGTGGTGCACAAATGCTTCAGCAAGATCCTTCCATGTGCGCACACTAGTGGGCTCCAGACCCATGTACCACTCGAGGGATGGCCCGGAAAGACTGTCTTGAAAGAAGTGCATCAGCAACTTCTCGTCTTCGGAATGAGGAGACATCTTTCTGTAATATGATCTCAGGTGGACGCGAGGGCAAGTGGTGCCCTTATACTTCTCAAAGTCCGGTACCTTGAACTTGGGAGGCACCTTGAAATCAGCAACTAATCCCAGCTTGGACATATCAACGCCTAAAGTATTCTGATTCTCAATATCTCTCATTTTATCTTCAAGTGCTTTGAATCTAAGCCGCGCTTCAGCATTCAGCTCCCCTTCAGCACCTTTCTGAGAGAACACATCGTCCTGACGATCCTCAAGCCATGGCTGAGGCACAAACAGATTCCCGACGCCTGCATTGCCGTTGCCCGGCCCGATATTGACATTAGCTCCCAGACTCCCATTACCGACGCCCGTCGTATTGAGTCCAATGTTGGCCATCACATTGCCACTAGCACTGCCGTTGCCCCCGGTCACGGGAACACCATTCTGTGGAGTTTCAACTGGTGGAGGAGTAGGCACAGTCCCACCATGGAGTACGCCGTTGCTATCAACCCTGGAAATCGAAGGCTGAACCAAAGTTCTGAGCTGATCCTGGCTGTTGGCGACCACTTGCATGAGCTCCATGAAGCGATCCATCCTTTCGCGGAGTTCCTGAACCTCAGTTTGCACTTGCTCCATGATCCTGGTCTGATTAGCTCTAGTAGGATAGCGGTGAATAGGTCTCTGATCAATCCTAGAACCACTTGAAACAACTTGGAAAACCTGTAAACACAAAAGGGTTAGGAAAAACAACAGAATGCTCGTCATGCAAATGCTTCATGCAAATGCATGCGTGTGTCTGTGCGTTAGGGAGATTCCCCCGATCCTAGTGCCTGAGTGCCAGTGCTGATAACAAGAAGAAGAAGTCCGAGTCTAATCATGGAAACAACAATCTCATATATAAAGAAAGCCCATCAAGGCGATACATAGCATCAGCGAGTACAAGATGAGTCAACAGCATGACCTCAGCCAACAAGCCTGGTGATGGTCAGCATACAACAATGATCAAAACAAAAGGAATACAAATAGTCAAGTACGGCCACGGGCGCGATACTTTTCTAACAACTCCTTTGTTTCTGGATGATCTGGCAGAGTGAGTAACCCCTCGACGAGTAATTCCCTCTGCACAATGGTATACTGAAGTCCTTCGACCGAACCTTCCCATGCTCCTTCGTCGAAGCAATCTTCTAACTTCCGTTTCTTGGACTCAAACGTTAGCTTGCGCTCCTTCAGGTTAACAAGAGCTTTGTTGAGCTGGCCTTCGGCGGCGTATCTGCGGGCGGTTTCCTCATGAAACCTCTTCTCACTGTCCTTCACCCAGGCTTCCAGCTTGGAGATCTGTAGCATCAGCTTATCCTCCCGCTCTTTCCTGGTGGCCAGGGAAGCCTTCCAGTGCTGGTTGAACTTGGATATCCTCCGATATGCCTCGTCCAAGTGCTGCTTCTTCGTAGCCAGTACGTCGTTGACAGCTTTGAAGTCTTGACCCATGCGCTCACGCTCGGCTATCTGCTTAGTCAAGTCTGTCCCCAGCCGGTTCACTAGCTCTATCTGCCTTTTGAAGGAATGAACGACTTCGTTCCTCTCGCTTCAAAGCTGAGCCAATTCCTTTTCCAGTTCCTCATTTTCCCGCTTCAATTCATCTCGCTCAGCCAACACCTGATTATGCTGCTGAATGGGCACAGTAGTAAGCTCTTCAATCACTAGAGGGCTTTCTGGCTTGGCATGAGGAAACGGCATCCCTATAGCATTTGCCCTGGCTTTGATCCAAGTCACGTACGGAGGGTAGGCTTGATTGTTGCTTTTTCCCAACAATGGTTTTCCTCGCTTACTGATACCATTCCAAGCGCGCTGAAGCTTGGATAACAGATCCCCTTCCAGAAGACCAGTGAGGTACAGAGATTCCTGCACCTCTTCATCCTTCGGCGGAGTTCTCAAAGCATACGCGAACTGTCGAACCAGCAACGATGGATTATAGTTTATACAGCCCTTCCTGCCTATCAAAGGCACATTTGGAAACCCGCTGCAACTGAAGATCACCTCAGTACCCAACCTATCTCAGTCGAACCAGTCAATATCCTCTGCAGATAAACTCATCAGACGCTCGGACCACTCAGCTGTGGCTGTAGACGAGACAAAAGGACCCCTCTTGGGCAGATGACTATCAAGCCATTTATAAAGCAAGGGTACGCAGCATGAGACGTTCTTGCCCCTCTTGTTCTCGTTTTTGTAGTGGATAGAATGGTAGACATCTCCGATCAAGGTAGGGACTGGATTCCCTGAAGCAAAGATGTGAAACGCATCAAAGTCTACAAAATCGGGCATATTGGGGAACAGAATGATGCCATATATGCACAGAGCGAGGATGGCATTGAACGCGACCCAACATCCGTCTTTGGCACACTGCTGAGCCTTTCCCACTAGAAACTGCAAGGAGAACCCGGGAACCTTGTTCCAACTAGTCAACACTAACTCGGAGGCATCCAGATAAAGCGACGGAGCTAAACCAGCCAGATCAGGCTCAGCATCCATATGAACAAAAGGCATCTGCCTCTTGATAGGCACACCTAGCAAATCAGCATACTCTTCCAGCGTGGGTGCGAGAACAAAATCCTGGAAAGTGAAACATCTCAACGGAGGGTCGTAGAACTGCAGCAGAGCGTGCAACCCATTCACCTTGAACGCAGAAGGTTTATGAACCAAACTGAGCAACCTGCCGTAAGATTTTCTGAACTCATCCCTCACAGAATCATCTGCTAAAGCTATCAAACCAGTCAACTTAACCACATCAGGGGCAGGGAACTTGTAAGCCACGGTCTTCCTCAGAGAGCCCATAACAATACAATAGGAGGCAAGAAATCCTGGATCGGGGAAAACGGTACCTGCAACACAGACACACATTAATGAAATGCAAATGAATATGCAAACTGATGAAAAATGCAATCATGCAGCAGGAGATCAAGGCAACTGTGCTGTGGAGATTCTGTATCAACAAAGCCATAATCTTGCTCTATCAAGAACAACCACTGCATCTGATAAGAAGAAAACCCTGGTATCGGACCACAAATCTGCTATGTCAAGAACAACCATCTGATAGGGCCATGTACACAAGATCATAATTCTGCTCTGTCAAGAACAAACATACATCTGCTGATGAGATCTTCAGACCCTCAATCAAAAATCTGCTCTATCAAGAACAGACATACATCTGATGATAAGATCCTCTGATCCAACAAAACTAATTCGCTGACAAGAAAACCAGGTGGTCTGAAGGTCAAAGTTTCCTGCAATGAACCCAACCCTGCTCACAGGTATGGACCTAAACTGACTCAAGTTCGGCATCCTATGCGTTCATCAGCGTCACAAACATTCAAGAGGGGTGATACGATACCCAGAAGGTGTGGCATCACCAGCTCATGAAGCGGCCACACTCGGCTGAATCACAAATGATCGGTCCCCAGAGTCGACAATCCACCAAACCAGCAACCGTCTCAACCCAAAGGGTTGAAAGAGAAGCCAACCGGGAGAACCTCGTCTGAGCGTGGATTTCATGAGACACTAGTGCCTGCAAAGCAAGCACGCGCCCACTAATTTCCACAACTAATTCTATGGTACACTCAAGCCTGGGTCTGGCTTCTCACTCATCAGAATGCCCCTTCCCACAACAACACAGATAATCATATCATACTGAAAATAAAATGCGGGAAATAAAGTGCGAGAAGTAATATGCGATAAATAAACGCAACCCAACAAGTAATCATACAAGCGCTAGGATTGACTCTCGCAGGGGAACCGGAGAACCAGAGATTCTGGGTTCGATCCCCAGCAGAGTCGCCAGCTGTCGCTTGCGCGAAAATAAGGTGCCGGCACAACAGAAGAGTCACCACCTCTCGTTATTTATCCCTCGAAGCGGGAAAGGAAACGATTGGAAAAACCTGACGAAAAAGGGTAAGACAAGGTCGTCGCAACCATTGTCTGGGTTCGAGAGTCGGTTACGCGAGGGGAAGGTATTAGCACCCCTCACGTCCGTCGTACTCAACGGGATCCACGCTTGTTGTGTTTACTTGGACGGGTTGGTTTTATCTATCTACCTATCAAGGCTGGCTTAAAAAGAAAAGAAAAATGACTCGGCAAAGCGTCGCGCTTTATGCCTACGTATTCTCATCAGAGAACGAGAAATCAGAGTCAACGTAGTTCGACCTACGACGGGTTATGGGGGAAGGTAGCTCGCCAATACATCAGTACTGTACCTACGTACTCTCAACAGGTATGAGAGATCAGAGCTTACGTAGTTCGGGACACTATGCTTTATTTCCTGTCTTTTATGAAAGAAGTGTTTTTTATTGTGTTTGCGATTTCAATCTGTCGCTTGCGCGAAAATAAGGTGCCGGCATGACAGAAGAGTCGCCACCTTTCGTTATTTATCCCTCAGAGCGGGAAAGGAAACGATCGGAAAAAAACCTGACGAAAAAGGGGAAGACAAGGTCATCGCAACCATTGTCTGGGTTCGGGAGTCGGTTACGCAAGGGGAAGGTATTAGCACCCCTCACGTCCGTCGTACTCGACGGGATCCTCGCTTGTTTGTTTACTTGGACGGGTTGGTTATAATCTATCTACCTATCAAGGCTGGCTGAAAAAGAAAAGAAAAATGACTCGGCAAAGCGTCGCGCTTTATGCCTACGTATTCCCGTCTGGAACGAGAAATCAGAGTCAACGTAGTTCGGCCTAACTACGGGGGAAGGTTGCTCGCTAGGACGTCGCATCCTATGCCTACGTACTTTCATCTGGTATGAAAGATCAGAGCAAACGTAGTTCGGGAAACTACTGAAAATATGGCTCAACTAGGAGGGAGACTATCAAGTCCTACTGTTATCATGCCATGGATTCATCCTATGGTTGAGGTTTGAACAGGGAACTCCTAGACGTTATCATGCATAGGTTTCAACCTAAAAGTCTATCATCAAATCCTCGTCCGAGGAAATGAGAGTCCTAAGGGATCATGTCAATGATACACCAAAACAGACAAAAGCATCAGCTTTAACAGTAAAATGCATGCAATGCAAGTGAGGGAGGAAATGTGTGTGGGGTTTCAGCCTCCACAAGCTCATCTCAACCTCAAGCCAGTCATGAAATAACAGCAATCATACTGAAAATAATCAACATGCTATCAAGCAATAAACAGATAAAGGAAGTGAAGTGCTATCAGGCAAACAAAACTCACATGAGAAAGAATCATCTATTCTCTAACCCTAACCCTAATCACAGGATCTAAACAAACCTAAGCAAAACTCTCAAGCAGAACCCTAGGCAGGAGAAATCATTCCCAGTCTTCAAGCTTCAGAATAAGCTTACCAAAGAAAGGGAGCTAAGCAAGCAAGCTCATAGTGTCTTCCTCAGGAGAACACTAGGAGGTGTATACTCAGGAATCATACCCTATGTGGCTCAACCACTGTGATCAGTTTACATCCCTCCTCAGGAGAGATTAAACTCACAAGCAGGCTCCAACATCACTGGATATTTAGGAAATCCTATCTGAACTAGTGGAACTAAATGAATAGACTCATAGGGCCTTCCTCAGGAAAGTACTAGGAGGCTTCCACTTAGGAGTTGTATCCCATGTGGCTCAACAACATGTGATCAGTTTACATTCCTCCTCAGGAGAAATTAAACTCACAAGTTGGCTCCGACATCATTGGATACTTAAGAAATCCTAGATCAACTAGTGGAACTAAATGAATAAACTCCTAGGACCTTCCTCAGGAAAGTACTAGGAGGCTTCCACTTAGGAGTTGTATCCCATGTGGCTCAACAACATGTGATCAGTTTACATTCCTCCTCAGGAGAAATTAAACTCACAAGTTGGCTCCAACATCATTGGATACTTAAGAAAGAGGTGAGAAGGAAGGATGAAAGTCATTCATAGTGCCTTCCTCAGGAAAGTACCATGAACTTCCTTCAAACTTCAGGCTCTCAAACCTCACCAACAGGGCATCAGCCAAGCTCTGGGTCTCTGCATCTTGATCTACAAGCTTCCCCTCATGATGCTCTCCATCAATATCCTCAAGGCAACCCAAGCCCTTCAACAAATTCCTCAGAATGAACCCCACAGATGAACAGATAACCCACTGAACAGGCCAAATCATCAGGCAACTTCAGAAAATGCCTAAAAATACTAAACTAATGGGGAAAAAATTCAACAAATATCCACAAGGGTCCTCAACACCTACTCATAACATCTACAAAGGTTTCTACCTAAAAATCAAGATACAACTTGCTCAAAGAAAATGATTCATCACCTATGCACAATTCTAAACCCTAATTAGACTATCCTAAATCAACCCTAATTAAACTAATCAAGATTAATTCTAAAAAAATCTAGAAAAAATCCTATGGGGAAGTATGACTAATCATCTAATTGCACAAACAAGAATGGGTAAAAAAAGATTAATGGAAAGTACTAAAACAATTCCTACAAAATCAAATATCAAAATGAAACAATTAGAAAGCTATTTAATTGGAAAATCTAATAAAAATATTAAACCTAAAAATAAAATCTCAATTTTATTTTTATAATTTTCTACTCATTTTAATCTACTCATAGAAAAAAGAAGAAATTAAAAATCATTTTTTAACTATTTTTAATGAATTTAACAAGAACAGAAAATGAAATTGAAAAGGAATGAAAATTAAAATAAAAGAAATAAGGGGAGGGGGTGAGGTTAGTAACTTCGCTCAGTTCAATTTCCAGGGTTGGGCTTAATAGGGGGGCGCACTTAACGAATTGGCCAAGGCCCAAGTGAATTTAGAAACAATAACAATTAAAAAAAACGCAGGGAGGTCAAAATAGAAACAAGTTCAGGTGGAAATCCAATTGGGCTCGCTGGGGGGGGGGGTTCACTTATCAAATTGGTTAGGCCCAAGCTGATGCATCTTAATGAAACGATGCGTTTCATTCACAGCCTTTCCCTCCACATTTTCGTTTGAATGAGAACCGTCAGATCGTGAGACTTGTTCAACCATTTTGAAACAAATCAACGGACACGATTGTGTCTTCTTCGTTGGACATCTAGGGTTTGCTGAACACGAGCTTCATGCACCTAACTTCTTCTCCCTCGTTCTCTCACCTCACGCGATGAAACTCCTTGATCCAAAAACGAAAAAAGATCCTCTCACCATGGAGAACAAGATGGGACGAGTGGTTTCTCTTGATTCTTCCTAGGTTAGTCTAACAGAGAGATTAAAGGTCTTGGTACAGCCATGGTTCAGAATTTTAACCTGATGTCAATCCTCACTAAACACAAAACCAAAGCTACGAACTTATTCTTGATGTTATCCTGATCGCTTTAACCTATTTCTTGGTACCTAAAACCTCCTAAACAGATAGTTCTTGAAACTTAAAGAATCAAACACCTGCCATGGAACCTCATGGAACAGGCTGTAACTCATAGGGAAGAATCATCTAGCCTAGTACATCATGTCTATGCCTAAGAAACTAATTGAAGCTGCATAATTAAGGAGGTATAAAGTGAAGAAGAAACCTGTCAAAGGGTTATGGTGCAGTGGTGTAGAGGTGGTTCCCAGCCTTGGAATTGCTTGCAGATGGTCCTTGAATGATTCTCAGTATTCTGTTTGCAATGGTGATGAAGGAGATGGCTGGTAGTGCAAGATATCTCAACTTGCTTCAACTTGAAGAAATCTCTTCAATGGCTATGTATCCTTCTCTCTCCTCTGACTTGGCTTCACTTTCACCAACCTCTAACACTCCTTGATGCACTCTTTTTATAACAATCCATGGAAGTCTCTAGATTCATCTAGAATGATGTGGAAGTTTCATGAAAGTTCCATGATATTCCATAATGGTCATCTCATGATATATCACCTCTAACCAACTTACACACCTTTTAAAATCTCACCACATGATAATATGAAATGGTAAGGAAGCTCACATGCCTTGTAATTGCCTTATGTTAAGTTTTCCAACATTGCCTTCTTTCTTAAGTAACAAATTTCCAAAGGAACCTCATTTTTTAAGCCTCAAATGAAAATTCTACTTAAACCAATCTTCTCAAAATGTTTTTTCCAATCAAAATGATATATTGGATGACCTATTTTGGATTTGTAGATCTTCCAAAACACTTTTCAATTTCAACTTTTCAAGGTTATAAGTCATTTTTAGTTCATTTTTGACCAATCATGGAATCTTGTGCTATGAGCCTTTTCAACAATTTGTGACCTTCTTTCTAGGCTTAAAATCACATTTTGAGCAACTTTCATGTTTTAAGTTTTTCCATTTGAGGCTTGGAAATAGGAGTTTTAGGCATTGGTTAAAATGACCTATAATTGACAAATGACCAAAATACCCTTGCCTTGTTCAAACCATAAGTTGAGTTCCACAAATCCAATCAAGGACTTCTACCACTCAAATTAAAGCTAAGAACATCCTCTTCAACATTCATGTTGACCAAGAAACCATAGGAATCAACCTACTAGGGCAAAAGTTGTCTGGAAGTTGGGTGACTTTCAAGGACCCAGATTCACACACATCAACTGACCTGTAATTTGTCAAAACCATAACTTGAGCTCTGTAACTCCTATCAAGGACTTCCACCACTCAAATTAAAGCTTAGAACAAGCTCTACAACATTCATGTTGTGGAGAAAATGAGATATCAAACACATCTAGTGCTAAAACTGCCTGGAAGATAGGGATCAAATTAGGGTTTTTCCACTGACAATCCTCAGAAACCCTAACTCAAAACTTCTCAAACTCTTCAATCATGATGAGTTGGTCTAGGAATCATCTTTATAACATCTCTATGCATCATTCCATGATCTCATGGCCCTTGGATTAAGTCTCAACCTTCTCCAAATCTTCAGCTGATCTAGGGTTGACCCAGTCAAAACCCTAATTCTACCATTCATGGTTGAATCTTCTGAATTCTTACATAATGACTTCTCTGGGCTTCATGAAGGCTATCAAGGCATCTCATAAGCTTTCTCAAGACATCAAGTTCATTCTCAAAGTCTCAGAATCATCTGAGGAGCACCCACAACTTTCAAACTGTGAAGCACACAACCCTGGTTTCAACCAACTCCTCTGAGGACCTCTTGAACTTTTTGATGAAGGTATCAACTTTCAAATACTCCATGAATGAATAAATGTTGGTCAAATTTTGGGGTGCAACACAATCGCACTAAAGACTATGACCTGAGAGTGAATGTGTCACATGTCACACAAAGGGTACCATACTAAACATCCAGACTGTGGAAAAGAAACTCTCCCACAATCCTTTCTCAGATAGCTTAAGGCTCGTAACGTACGAAAGAAATCATTCATGATTACTGTATCTTAAACTGTTTTGAGATGAGAAGAGAACAGGCCCAACTAGGAGGGAGACTATCAAGTCCTACTGTTGTCATGCCAAGGATTCATCCTATGTTTGAGGTTTGAACAGGGAACTCCTAGAAGTTGTCATGCATAGGTTTCAACCTAAAGTTCTATCATCAATTCCTTATCAAAGGAAATGAGAGTCCTAAGGGATCATGTCAATGATACACCAAAACAGACAAAGCATCATCTTAAACAGTAATATGCATGCAATGCAAGTGAGGGAGGAAATGTGTGCAGGGCATCAGCCTCCACAAGCTCATCTCAACCTCAAGCCAGAATGAATAACAGTAATCATAGTGAAATAAAACATGCTATCAAGCAAAATACAGTAAACTGCAATCATACAGAAGAAATGAAATAAAATTCCATCAGGCAAACAAATCACATGGGCAAGGGAGTTGTGCTCTACCGAATACCCGCAAGCAAAGCCACACAGTAACAATACAAGCAGAGGGAGCAACTCAACCTCTAGTGAAATCATGCTCCTAGATTCTACTTAGTCTAGATATGGACTTATTCTAATGCATCAAGCAAGTCAAACAAAACATATCAATACAAAAAAGAAAAAGATAAGAAAGCAGATCAACTCCTCTCTCAACTTCAAGCTTCAGCTCTTCCAACAGCAACTCAGTCTTCAGACTTCAATCACTCTTGACAAATATTAATTTGCTTTTCCAAGTTTCAACCCTTCAACATAAGTTTCAACTTATCTTCTTCTTCAAGCTTTAACCCCTTAATCAGCTCCACCTTCAGGCTTCACTGTTAACCACAAGTATCAACTTGATCCCTTCAGGGTCTCCAAGCTTCAAAGTAAGTATCAACTTCCTTTGATCTTCAAGCTTCAGCTCTACCCTCAATCTCAATTGAATCCTCTTCCTAAGTATCAACTTAGTCCTCAAGCTTTCAAGCTCTCCTTGCTTTACCAGTCTCAACTTGGTCTTCTCTTCCTGCAAGCCTCAGCTTCTCAGAGTAATCTTTGATCACTTAGAAGTATCAACTTCATCCTTCAGTCTTTACTTCATCTTCATTGGGTCTTTAGGTATCAACTTGCTCTTGTTGCTCTTCAAGCTTCAGCTGGAATGGCAATGCTCAAGAAGTATTCATCCTCTCACTCTTCAATGAAGTCTTCATCTTCTCACTCAAGCTCAACATCTCTCAAGATACTCAAACCAGAGGAAATCACTTAACTGGATAAGCTGGGGTGTTAAACTGCTTATTAACCACCAAAGGTGACCTATAAGGGTTCAACATCAAAGGAATGGTTCCCTCAAAAGTTCTACTTCCTAGGTACAATCACTTATCCCTCCAAAGGAGAGAGGTGAATACCATGGAAGGACTTTGAATCATAGGGAGGAATGGAGGTGAAAGATACCATCCATGTTTAAGAAAGAAGTTAACTAGGTCTAAACTCTTCCTAATCCCTAACCCTAAAACAACAACAAAACACACAAGATCAAGCTCTCAAGCTCCTCACTCTATCTCCAAGTCTTCTACTATGCTCCTCAATGCTCCTCAAAGCAATACCAAGCTCACCAAGCCCACAAAGCAAAGCAAACAAAAATACAAGCCCACAAGGGCAACACAAACAATCATCAACTACAAAAATCATCTAAAAATAGTATACTACTATATTAAAACCTAATATAATTTCTAAGGGAACCTATATACCTACCCTTAATACCCTTATATGTCCCAATGTCTAACTCGACCTAGAAACCCAAAATTCTAAGGTTATTGTGGACCTATGTTAAGGATTGACCTAATTCTACACAACCTAAGATCACCTAAGCAAAACTAATCAAAATTCATCAAAAAATTATGGAATAAATCCAGAGGGGAGCTAAAGTCCTAATATAACTATCCTAAAAAGAATGGCCTAAAAATATGAAGGAAACTAGCTAAACAAAATTCTACAAAACCATGTATCAACATAAAAGAATTAAAAAGCCATTAAAAGAGAAAATACACAAAAAAATATTAAAAATGCATGAAATGCAAATATTTTGATTTTATAATTTTCTAGACATGAACATGAAATGGGAGAAAAAATCCCCAGGAAAAAATCATTAATTTCCTGTTTATTATGATTTTTCAAAGATTAACATAAAATGGAGGAAAAGAAATTAAAAAGATAAAACCTTGGTGCAGATAGCAACTATGGACAGTTCAAATTCCATATGGGCTTGAAATGGGGGTGCAATTAGTGAGGCGCGCTAGGCCCAATTATTTAATCATAAATTAAATCAAAAACATAAAGAAAATGGAAAAGCCACGGTGCAAAGAGAAACCAAACGCAGTTCAAAAACCAATGGGCCATGAAAGTGGGGTGTGATTAGCAATCCAGCCCAATCCCCCTTTTAATGAAACGATGCGTTTCATTGTCTTCAGAATTTCCCTCCAAATGAAATTGAACCTCAGCCCTTGGATCTTGGTCTTAGTCAAGGGTCAGCTTATGATCTAACGGCCACGCCTCATCTTCTTCCTCCAGCTAGGGTTCTAACTGAAACATCCATGGAAGCAGAGCTTCAAGCTCCATCTTCATCCTGTTCAAACCTCATCAATTCTCCATGGAAAATTGAAATTCAAAACCCTAACCTGTCCAGAATTTCATGATGAATCTAGCCATGGTCTTAAAATCAATTGAAACATCCTAAATCTCCAAACCCGATCCAAGCTCAAAGATATGCTCAAGCATCAACTTCAACAATTCTTGCAATTAACTACCTTAGATTGATCACCACCTCACACTGATTGATTCTTGACATCTAATTCAAGCTATAACTCACCATAACTCGAGTTCTTGGTCCAAACAAAAATGGTGCCATCCACTGAAACCTCACCAATTGATCCCAAACTCTTCAGAATCCATCTCCTATTGGCCTCTAACCGTTCTAACCTAACAATTCTTGCTAATTATGCCTAAATCATGGTGTAGAAGAAAAGTTACTAACCTGTTGAATCTTGATTAACAGATGGTGTAAACCTTCACTGCAAGCCTTCAAACTCTTCAGAATCGATCCTTGAATGATGATCTTGCTACTGTTTGCAAAAGTTTTGATGGAGAATGCTTGAATCTCAGAATTTGATGGTGACTTGCAATCTTGAAAATCCAAATGCCAACTCTTCAAATCTCCATGGTTTTACTCTCAAATTGGTCTGCACAACTTCAGTATGATCAGAGGAATGTGTTTAGATTGAAAGAATGAATGGAATTGAATCAGAATGTGGATTTTGCTTTCAACTTGCAATGGAAGCAAGTGAAATGGCTAACTCTCTCTTCTCTCCAATCTTACACCAACCTTGCATCTGAGCAAGTTCTATACATTATATAGAGTGGTTTAGAATCATCTAGAACCATCTGGAACCATCCCATGAGAAATTGGGATTCTCATGTCATGAGTTTATGAATTCACTTCTTCTCACATATCATCTCATGACATAGCTCTTGCAGTAACTTGCCTTAGCTTGAAATTCTCCCTAAATGAGATATAGGATGTGTTAAGATACTTAGCAAGCTCATACATTGCCTTTCCTTATGTTTTGCATTTGAACCTTAAGATGCAAGCAACCAATTTCCAAAGCAGCCCCATGATCTAGGCTTCAAATCAAAATTGTGGCTGAACCATTGTTTTTATAATGTCTTTTAGAGTCAAAATGACCTATTATATGCCATGGTTTGGATGTGTAACTTGGGATTTCCAATTTCCAATTTGAACTTATTTAACTTATGCCTCCATTTTAGGTCATTTTCACCACTTTTTGCTACAAGCCTCTTCAACATCTCATGACCTCCCTAATAGCCTTAAAGCATCATTTTAAGCAAGTTTGATGTTGAAGATTTTTCCATTTGAAGCTTGGAAATAGGAGATATGGCCTTATGCTTGAAATGACCTATAATATCCAAATGACCAAAATGCCCTTGACTTGTCAAAGCCATAACTTGAGTTCTACAAATCCTATCTAGGACTTCTAGTACTCTATAGAAAGCTAAGAAGATGAGGAACAACATTCATGTTTACCAAAAGTTCATAGGAATCATCCTTCTTGGGAAAAAGTTGGATGCAAGTTGGGTGACTTTCAAGGACCCAGATTCACATACCTCAGATGACCTGTAACTTATCAAAGTCATAAATTGAGCTCTACAGATCCTATCAAGGACTTCTAGTACTCAAATTAAATCTAAGAACAAGCTCTACAACATTAATATTGGGGTGAGATGAGATAACAATCATATCTTGAGCTAAACTTCCTTGAAGATAGGGATCAAATTAGGGGATTTTACACTGTCAAGCCTTAGAAACCCTAGCTTGAAACTTCTCAAACTCCTCAATCATGATGAGTTGGTCTAGGAATCATCCTTATAGCATCTAAATGCACCAATCCATGATCACATGGCTCTTGGATTAGGTCTCAACCCTCTCCAAATTATCAGTTGACCTAGGGTTGACCCAGTCAAACCCTAATTCCACCACTCATTGCTGAGTCTTCTGAATCCTTGTGCAATGACCTCTCTAGGCTTCATGATGGCTTTAATGACATCTCATAAGCTCTTTCAAAGCTTTAAGCCCATCCTCATAGCCTCAGAATCATCTGAGGAGCCCCCACAACTCTCAAGTTATGAGGCATACACCCTTGGTTTCAACCAATCTTTCTGAGGATCTCTTAACTTCTCTGACAAAGATATCAACCTTTGAACATTTGAATAACCTTCTTGGCTAGCTTCAAGGTCTTGTATAGCTCTTGATTGGTAATCATACCTCTTGATCTACTGCACCCATATCAATGAGAAGCAGATGATCATGCTAGTGAACACAAGCTAGGTACATAAATGTTGGTCAAATTTTAGGGTGCAACAAATACCAGTTTGGAAGCCTCTCAAGTCCACGGTTGACCTTGAATTGTCTAGATGAGACCCTAATTCCATCTCCTTTGACCATGCCTCTTTTCAGGTGAAATGAATGCTCAGATAAGCTCCACAATGACCTCCAAGGTACTAAATGTGCTTCTTAATCATATCTTATCCAAAACAATAACCTCATGAACCCCTGATGATCCTCTGTTGATCCCCAAGATAGGAGACAACCAATACACATCAATCCTTCCTTCTAAGGAGCTTTGACAACCTTATGATGATGGCACACACTTGATGATCTGAATAATTACCCTTGCTTGAGCTTGAAACCAATGAGACTCTTCTCTTGAATGGCACATCAATCTTGATCCCCTGTTAAGAACAATGTTATGCAAATGGAAAATGCTAAAATGAAATGAAACAAAAGCCAAGAAAAGGTTGGTCAAATTTTGGGGTACAACAGCTGCCCCTATTCAAACGACTTGGACCTGAATGGGTGAAAAGCGAATGGCTTTCACACAATTGAAGGTAAAATACGGCTGAATACCAAAGAAACCAGAAATTTGCTAAATGCAAAAATAGAACTGTAAAATTGTTTACTGGAATAGAAAAAAACGAGTTAACTATATCTAATAACCACAACGGCAATAAGCTAACTAATTACCAATTAGAAAATAATGACACGCAGTCAGAAGAATATCTGCTATCATGCAGGCAACGACACTAAGTCGGAAAGATCATCTGATTTCACCATCAGGCATCTATTAAAGAAACCAGGCATCGAACCCAAAGGCCGGCTCAACACGAAGTTGAGAACATCTGTTAACCAGTATGCATTTGCTAAATAAAGCAAGCATCATATCCGAAGGCCGGCTCAACACAAAGTTGAGAACATCTGCTAACCAGCAGGCATTCACTAAATAAAAGCGAGCATCAAACCCGAGGGCTGGCTCAACACGAAGTTGAGAACATCTGTTAACCAGCAGGAATTCGCTATATAAAAGCGAGCGTCGAACCCGAAGGCCAGCTTAACATGAAGTTGAGAGCTTCTGCTAATCGGCAGGCATTCACTAAATAAAAGCGAGCATCAAACCCGAAGGCCGGCTTAACACGAAGTTGAGAACATCTGCTAACCAGCAGGCATTCGCTAAATAAAAGCAAGCATCGAATCCGAAGGTGGCTCAACACAAAGTTGAGAACAGAAACCATTGATTCACAATATGAAAGAAGAAATCCACCGGGGAAATAATGAACTTAACCATATAGACTTCGTTGGGGAGAAATGGTGAGATAAACACATCTGTTAATGATCTTGCTGGGGTCTGGATACCACACAGGCTCAACAAAAAACACCAATACTTGTCGGGGTCTGGTACCACACAGGCTCAAGAAAATACATCGTCGTCTGCTAAAGATGCAACTGGAAACAAGAGGTAACAACCTGACTTATGTTTCAAATGCATATGTTTTAATATGGTGTAATGCTTCATACAAAATGGAAATGCTACACGTTTGGGAGGATGCTATGCACAATGCGAATGCAAAGGAACCACTCCAGCAAAATAAATGTTGAAGAGACAAAAGCAACCCTGCCGGGGAAAGATAGGATATGCCTGAAGGTGTGGGAAATACACAAGAAAGGGGGGTTTGAATTGGGTATTTACTCTATTAGAACTTTTTAATGGGTTCTTCACTTGTTGCTTTCTATAGAGTTCTTTAAGATGCATTGCAGAAGCCTATATAATAAAGCATAACACAAGTAAAGAACACATGATATATCCTGGTTCACTTGAGCAACTCTCAAGCTAATCCAGTACACCCTTCCAAGGTGATTTCGCCTCACTCAAGCAAGGAATTAATCCACTATAACCAAACTGATTACAGTTGCACAAGCTAACTGTAGGTGACTAACAAATAGACAATGACGCGTTCAGGGATCCCTTAGGATATAACGTTCATTGACATCTGTTGCACCCCAAAATTTGACCAACCGGGTCTCGTATCTGGCTCGAGGTTTCGACGCATAATCGCATTCGCATTTGCATATTGCATACAGTGCATCTTTCATTTTTGTTTGATTTTATTGGGATCACAACTCTCGTCTCGTGTTTTAGGTTTTTTTTTAATCAGTTCAGATAGGTAGAATCGATTTTTGGGATGTTTCGGTGCCCGTTTATTTTTACCGGCTATTTTGGTGCGCTCTCGCGGTGTTATGTGTCGTTCGGTGCTTATTTTGTTCCCTCGGGAATTATTGTGATATTTCTGGATTTTATTGGCTATTTTTAGGGTTTAAATAGATTTTTAATCATTTTTAGCATTTTATGGAATATTAATAGGATTTTTAATAGTTTTTAATTCTTTTTAAATAGATTTTTAATCATTTTAGAATTTAGATAGATTTTTTAGGATAATATAGAATATCATTAGTTTTTAATAGTTTTAATATTTTTTCAATTCATTTTTAGAATATTAGATATTAAATAGATTTTTGCTATTTTTTAATAGAATTAATAGATTTTTATTTTCTTTTGTAGAAGTTAAATAGATTTTATAGAGTTTTCTTTTATTAATGATAGAGTTCTTTTAAATAATATAGGCTTTTATTTTAATATAGGATTTAATTAGTTTTTAGGTTAATCAGAATTAATTAACTTTTGTTTAGCTTTAATCTTTTCCATTAATCATTGTCATTAACCCAATTTTCAATTCATTAATCCATTCAGTTTTTTTGGTTTTTTGTCTGTTTTTTCGGTGGGCTTTATCCACTAATTCGCAGCCCAATTCAGTTTTTGGTCCAGAATTTTCAGCAAAGGATCCAGCAATTTCCAGAGTACTCCAGCGAAATCCAGAAGGTTCTGGAACGTTCCAGATTTTCTCAAGGGTATAAGAGCTTCAGAGCCACGTGTAGCATAGAGGGCTGGCCACATTTCACACTCAGATGGCCCTACGTTTTGTCTTCACGTCCACACACCTCATAACTTCCTTCTCTCTCACCCTGCCACGCCAGGCCCCACGTTACGCTGCCATCACACGCCACCTCGCCCTCAGTTCCCTCTCTCCATGCCACGCGCCCAACACGTGTTCTACATGCGTCAACACCCTCCACTCACTACGCCAAGTGTCCATCTCACAGCCTCCACCGGTTGCATGGCCGGCGGCCATGCAACCACCCCAACCTCCTTCGCCGGCCACCATCAATGTCACCAGAAAACCCCAAAAATCCCAGAATCCGATCCAACCACCACCATCATCTCCAGATTCAACCAACATTCATCTTCTTCCTTTGTTCCGATCAACATCACCCATAACCTTTTCCAGAACTCTGATCCTCCCTTCATCATCCATCACCGATCAACCTTCTTCCTCTTGCTCCGATCTTCATCCCCTCCAGATCTCCGTTCAACAAATTTCCAGGAAGAACAGATTCTTCATCAAGAATCATCAACACACCGATCATCAACAACCACCATCGGTGTTCACTTTGTTTCCAGAAATCGCTCAATGTTCATGCATGCATCAAGAACACCTTCAAGAAGCGTTTCCAGAAATTCATCAGAACGATGAATATTCATCATCAGTCTTCATACATTTTCCAGAAGCTTCTTCAAAGCTCCACCGTGTTCATCCGTTATTTCCAGAACCTGCATTTCGCCTCCAGATTCGCTTCAATACTCATCCAGCTTCAAGTGTTCATCATCCTTCCGTCGAAGATCCTCATCGAACATTCTTCGCAAGGACGTCGTTTTCCCAGATCTTCCATCAATACCATCAACAATAAGCCTTATCCGATCTTCAAACATCCAAGAATTGTCAAATCCATCAGTAGTAAAGCGAAAGGGTGAGCATTGTTTGAACTCAAACTTGTTTGGGCACGAGGTGTTTGGGAGATTGAAAGATCTAAACAAAGGTCTGAGAGAGGGATTTTGCGGGAAGATAGAGGGTGAATCAGAGAGAAGGAGGAAGAATTGTGTGACGGCCGTGAACAGTGTCTGAGAAGGGAAGAGTTAGCGAATTAGGGTTTTTCCTTCAGATTGGAAGAGTGAGACGAGGGTGGGCGGTTGGGCCTCAAGGCCCAAAATCGTTTTTCTGATTCGTATACCCCCGTTCCAATCGCTGACCCCCCCTCCCAAAGTTCTGTTAGGTTTCTTAACGGGCTGGGCCTAGTTTCCCATTAGCTTCTATTTTGTTTTTTTCTGTTTTATATTTTTACAGCCTGTATACCCCCTGTAATAACTGATGTACCCCCCTCCCCTATATTTTCCTTTTTGTTATTTTTCTATATAGTTATATGAGAAAAAAGAGGAGAAAAATATATAAAAATACAGAAAAATATGTTGAGGAAAAAAATAATAAAAAGAAATGTATTGAAAATATAGTGAGAAAAAGAAAAGAAAATAGAGAGAAAAATATTATAAAGAAAAAGAGGAAAAAGAATTTGAAAAGAGGAGACAATATTATGGAGAAAAATATAGAAAAAATATGAAAAAATAGAAAAAAAAAATAAAGAGAAAAATATATTGAAAAAGGAGAGAAAAAGAGGAGAAAAATATAGAAAAATATGTGAAAAAATAAGAAAGAAAAGAAGGAAAAAAGGGAAAAATATTAAAGTAGATTTAATACTTTTTAAAGCATTTTTCTTTTAGGATAGATTTTCATAGAAATTCTTTTACGATTTTAGGATAGTTTAAACGTCCAATTGTTAGGGGACTTTTTCATTCGATTTTTCAGGATAGGATAGGATAGCATTTCCTAGGAGATTTATTTTTCAGTATTCAATCATTGTAATCATTTTTCAGAAGATTAATAAAACGAGATTTGAGCTGTGGTCCCAAGGTAGCCGAACTACAGCTGCTCTGATTTCTCGTACCAGACGAGAATATGTAGGCATAGGATGCGATATCCTAGCGAGCACACTAACAACTAACTTTTGTTCTCTCGCTGCTGTGCGATCGAGACTTTCCCCCTGACGACTAATTGTTACCCTTTTTCTCTATTGCCCGAGTGCACTTGAGACCAAACCGTAGTTTTGCCCATAGGTTCCCGACCCTGTGAAACCAGTTGTTTTTCTCACTGCTGTGTGAAAATGTTTTCTTTAGCCGTAGTTAGCCTGAACTACGTAAAGCTATGATCTTCCATGCAGTATGGAAGTACGTAGGCACAAGACGCGAGGTCTTGGCGAGCCATTTTCCCCGTAGTCCCGAACTACGTTGACTCTGACTTTCTCTCTTGAGAATACGTAGGCATAGAGTGCGATGCTCTATCGAGTCAATTCCCTTCCGTTTAGATTTAGCAGCCGTAGATAGATTGTTTTTGCATCCTTTAGTCAACCCAAGCAAGCGTGGATCCCGTCGAGTACGACGGACGTGAGGGGTGCTAATACCTTCCCCTTGCGTAACCGACTCCCGAACCCAGGTTTTGGTTGCGATGACCATACCTTTCCCCGTTTTTTGTGAGGTTTACTTCGAGCGTTTCCTTTCCCGCTCTGAGGGATAAATAACGCACGGTGGCGACTCTTCTGTCAGTCGGCGCCGATTTTCGCAGTAGCGACAGCTGGCGACTCTGCTGGGGACTTGATAGTTTCCTAGGGATCCAACGTCCCGAAAGCGAGTCAATTTTGGGATCCAACGTTCCCTAAGAGAGAGTCAATCCTAGCGCTTGTTTGCTTGTCTATTTGGGGCTTATTTATCGATATTATCTGTTGCTGTTGGGGTGTTACGGGTGTTCTATGATTGAGAGACAAGCCGGACCTGGGCTTAAGTATGCACATAGATATAGTTGCGGAGAAGTTGTAGACGAACCTGTCTGCTGAGCAGGCACAGTTCCCTACGAAAATCTGCACTCAGACGAGGTTCTCGCAGAGGTGCTCCTTTCCGGTCCTGAGGATCTGAGGGGAGTCCAGACGTGAGGATTGTCGACTCTGGGAACCGATCATTTGGAAGTTAGCTAAGTGAGGCCTCTTCAGGACTCGATGATGCCACTCCTTCTGGGAATCGTATCGTCAGTTTTGAAAGTCTGTGACACTGACGACCGCATAGGATGCCGTACCTTGTCAGATATAGGTCCATACCTGTGAGTGGGGGGTTTTTTTTTGTGCAGGAAACTTGACTTCCAACCTACCCGTTATTCTGGTCTTCTCTTCAGAGCAACCGTACTCCGTCAGCAGTGCAGCAGTATTTAGATTGTGTGGGGGCTGTGATCCCGTGTTTGTTGCATTGCATTGCATTTGCATAGGCATCTTCGCATCATAGTGCATACCATTCTCCAGCTAGTCAGAGCTCTTATCCCGCCGTTATTTTGATTCTGAAGGTGAGTGTTGAAGACGACCAAGGGGTGGAAGTAGATTTGAGCGGAATCGAACATCGAAGTCAGCTGACAGTTGTTGGTAGCTATGTCAGAGAGCAGCTTCCAGTTTGTTGATACCTTGTCAGGTTTCACCGTGACATCCAATCCTCTGTATGGATCTCCGCACGACAAAGACTTTCCGCAAGTGAACAACCTTACTGCAGCTCAGCTTGTGCAGCCATCTGTTGAAGACCAAGGCCTGCGTGAGCAGTTTGTTGCCCGAGGTGAACGTTCTCCTTCTGTTGATGTCTCAGACTACCGGGGTTTTGCCTTCCCTGTGCCAAAGCCCCAAAGAGAGGTCCCAACAGCAAAGAATGAAGACCCATTGGCTCCCGTGTATGCTGAAAGGTTTCGTGCATTAGATGAGAGATTCAAAGCCTTGAAAGATAAAGACGCTGTTACTCCTAGTGCTGCAGATATGTGTCTGGTTCCTGGCCTAGTGTTACCTCTGAAGTTCAGAATGCCGAGGTTTGAAAGGTACAAAGGAGATAGTTGCCCGAAGCAACATTTGGTGATGTTCTGCCGAAGAATGACTTCGTTTGTGCACAACGACAAGCTGATGATTCATTGCTTTCAAGATAGTCTGACTAGGGCACCTCTGAGTTGGTATATGCAGTTAGAGCGTGATCAGATCCGATCATGGATGGACTTAGCCAATGCCTTTCTGAAGCAGTACGACTATAATCTTGACGAAGCTCCTATTCGCATGCAACTGCAAGAATTGTCTCAAGGGAACAGTGAATCTTTCAGAAAGTATGTTCAGAGATGGAGAGAATTTGCTGGTAGAGTGCAACCACCGCTCCTAGACCAAGAGCTGAAAGGCATGTTCGTAAACTCCTTGCAGAGCCCGTACTTCGAAAGAATGCTTGGAGTTGCACCAAATTTCTCTGAGTTGGTAAGGACGGGAGAGCACATCGAGTATGGTGTAAAGACTGGAAGAATCCCGAATGTTTCGAGAGGGCAGGCCAGTGAAACTGAATCTCTCTATAGCTCTCAATCTGAAGATGAAACTATGATCAATGCGGTCCTGACAGATGTTGGATATCCTCAAGTCGAATCGGTGAAATCTGTTGGTTCTCCGTCTTCTCAGCGGTCGGTATCTTCTATGTCTCATTATTCTGGACAGACAACTGTGCCTGGGGCACCCCATTGGGAACCTTGTGTCGCTTCCATTGCAAAGCAGCGAGCCCGTGGCCGAGGGTATCAGAATCAGCGTCAGAATCAGAACCGACCTCGTAACAACTTGGAACGAAGGAACGCTCCTTTCCATCCAGTACCTGTGCCGTATAGCCAGATTCTTCCGCGTTTGATTCAGAATTCTTTGGTGGAACCTAAAGCTCTTAAGCCAGTTCCAGAACCTTACCCTCCAGGATACAATCCCCACGTTCAGTGTGGTTACCATGGTGGCTCTCCAGGGCATTCGGCGGAAGATTGTAAAGCATTTCAGGCGAAAGTACAGCAGTTGATTGATCAGGATCGCATTTCCTTTCGAGAAGGGTTTCTGTTTGTTCATCCTAACCGCTCAGCTGTCTAAGCTCGTAGATTCGGAAAGTATTCTCCAGCAAAGGAGCTAGTGGTTCAGACAGGCGGGCGCCTCAGCATTGGCAGTTCTCAGACTATACATCAGTTGCATTTGTAGTTTCTTTTTCTGTTAGTTATTACCTGCTTTTAAACATTTGTATGTTTCGAATGGTGATGATAATAAAGTGACTATGCATTTTTCTGAATTAATCATGTCGCTGTCGCTCATTTACTGCATTGCATTGACACTTGCATTTTATTCACTCCACTTTATCATCGTGACTAGCAAAGATTGGAGGGAGGATGACGAAATAAACTCATAACCGATGATCGTATGCTTTCAGATAAGACCGTACCGATGACGTACAAGGCATTGTTTCAAATTCCCCAAACACTGGAGATATAAGGAGTTAGTCCCTTGTTAACCACTTCGGGCCAGGAAGTAGAAGTTTTTTCGGACTTTTTAACCCTCACATCTTAACCCGGGGCAGGGTAGTTGTCAGTTAGCTTGACCAAGCGTTCAAGTCTTACAGAGGAGTGTTGTCTTTCAAGGACCAATCAGTTTATACCTGTCAATGGCTAAACCTCACCAATCAGGAGTGAGACAGTTACAATCCTTTCGGAGCAATCAAGACAACCTGTGTCACACGACTTTGTTCCAAAAGAAAGAAGAAAAAAGCCCGCTAAGTAAAAAGAAAGAAAAGCTGAGAAAGCTAATACTTAGGCAAAAATTAGGGCATCCCGCTGGACTTCAAAAGAAAGCGAAAAAACGAAAGAATTCTAAAGGAGTTAGTCCAGGCAAAAATTAGGGAATCAAAAGAACGAAAAAGAGGGGATATCAAAAGAAATTTCCCCCAGCAAGCCACAAAGTCGTGTACACAGACACCAAAAGCGAAGAAGGAGTAACTATCACTCTAGAAGAAAAGCTTGTGAATTCCTTAACTGTGGGTCTTACCATTCAACATACCTCTCGAAGAGGCGAGCGCTCGTGCCAGGTTAACTGAACCTTAGGATCGGAGATCATCACGTAGAAGGGGTGGGTACAAATCAAAATTTGAGCCAAATATCCTTTGTTTCACGAACCGTGAACCCGACCACGATACAACCCTTAAAGACCTAATTGAGGTAGGGTTAGTCTGAAACGCATTACGATAAGGTTGAGTAACCTGACTCCTTCTTGACTTGCTAGTCACATCCTTGTTGTATTTTTCACTGACCACGTAAGCACTGCGTTTGAACTTTGGTTCATTCGTCACTCACAATCATGCATGTAAATGAGTGACAGCTCAAATTTTTTCAAAATCTGCATGACCACTGCATTAAGATTACCATTCGTAGACAGACAATTTTAATTGCAGGTTAGTAGTTGGCATGAAAGAAATTCCAGCAGGAATAATCAAGCAGGACTGAGTAATTCAGTAGTCTGAACCAGGATGGTGTATGTTGTGAAGACCTATGAATCAGGGGCATTATCTTCCGGTGAGTTCGGAATCAGTTAGTCTGAGGACAAGTCCCGAAGCTTCAGTTGATCAGGGGCGTTTTGTTTGAGAAGCAGTTGATCAGAATGAGTTTTCTCGAGAGCCATTTAGGGGCAGCTATGCAGAGCGTGGAAATTTGAAAGCAGATACTTCCAGTGGATAATCAGATCGGGTTAAGTCGCTAGAACGCTCATTCAGGGGCAAGTGATCGCAGAGAATGTTGAAACCAACTGGGTTGACAATTGTTTGATGGAGATTGAATTCTGTCGTCATACAGATACCGGGGCAAATATTCTCGAAGTCGTCTCGTAGCAAGCTGTTCAGAGCAGGTATTCCCAAGAGTTAGATTGGGGCAAGCTGAGTGTACTGGGGCAAGATGTTCAAACCAGTTTGTTTATCCCCAGCTAGAGGTGAGTATCGGGGAATCATGTCAATACCCTTATCAAAAACCTGAACCTTTCAAATAAAAGGCCTTGCTGCCGTTGGATCATTATCCTGCAGCTTAAACCTGTTGCGTGTCAGTAACCAGTCGTTTCCAAAGTCCAGTTCTCGTCTGGCCCACCCTTCTGTAAGCATCAGTTCCCGTCTGGTGCAGTTTATTATAACCAGTTCTCGTCTGGTCACCGTTTCTTCAAAGTGTTGTATCAGTTCTCGTCTGGTACATGTCATCGCGTAATCAGGTCTCGTCTGATCATCGTGTGTTTTAATCTACGTGGTATACTATTTCTCGTCTGGTGTACGTCAGCTTTTCAGCCAGTTCTCGCCTGGTTGTCTATACCTCAGTCTGTTATCCAGTCAGCCCGTCTGATGTCCAAACCAAATCAATTCCCGTCTGATATCCAGAACCCGTAAGTCAGTTCTCGTTTGACAACCTAACATGTTTTCCTATCAGTTCTCGTCTGGTAGTCTACCTTTGAATGCTAGTTCTCGTCTAGTATTTTCCATATCTCCCACTGTGTACATAATCCATGTTTATCCTAAACCAGAAAAAACAAAAACCTAAAGGTATCTGACACAGTAATTCCCAATGACTCGCATGTTGTCATGTTCCCCGATACGAAGCTCGACAGATACCAGTGCTCAGATTAATGTTTGAATTCCTTGGGGATGTTGTTAAATCAGAATTGCTACTCTTCAGCAGATGAAAGTTGCTTATTATCCCTGGAAGAGTCGAGATCGTATTTTACCCCGTATCAGAGTAGGATCAGAAGGATCCTCAGCAGATTAAAATCGACATCCTTGATAGTAGGGGCATCTCTAGCAGCATGCTGCGCGCAATCAATCCCAGTTTGGGTCAATCCCCGCAGAGTACAATCAGTTGTCAATGGTTTGAAGAAAGCATCCCTGAGCAGAGTTGTTCTTTCTTCCCCCAGTGAAGTCGCCAAGCAGGGTTGCCTTTTCATTTCTCCGGCAGGACGGTTATCCCAGCGGATTTGGTTTCCCTTTTCCAGCATTTATTTTGCTGAGACGATTATGTGGCTTCAGTTCATCCCCAGTAGAGTCGACGTTACCTTCGGCATTTATTTTGCGAAGTGGTTTTCAGACCTGGTGTTCTCTGGCAGCTCGAGCCTGCATTAGCATTTGCATATAAAGTCATAGCATTTAGCATATCCATGCCGTCTGGGCATCGCATTTTCAAATAGAATGTATAGCATTTACATATCATATAGGACATTGCATCATTATCCAGCATACGCATGTCGAAACATGAACCAGGATGGTTACCTATTGGATTTCGAATTTGTTCACCTGCAGAGTTGTGTGGTTAAGCTTCTCGTCTCCCCAGCGAAGTCTTCAGTTCAAGACGATTCTTGAATTCCTCAGCAGAGTCGTTTGCTTAAGATGATTCTTAAGACCTCAGTACAGCTTCCCGAGTTGTTTGCTTAGTATGATGCTTGAGTTCCCCAGTAGCGTCCTCAGCAAGAGTTGCCCAGGAAGATTCCTGGAATACTCCGCAGAATAAAGTCTCCAGAATGGTTATCAGTTCAGGATGATTCTTGAAGGTGCCCGACGGATTTGTTTGTTCAAGATGATTCTTGAAGTCCTTAGCAGCGTGATATGTCTGCTCCAACAGTGATGTCTAATCTGAGGATGGACTTCGTAAACGCCTGAGGGCGGCATCAGAAGATTCCTGTGAGTTCAGACTTCCTTGTTGATGAATTAACGTGTGGCTGAAGACAAGATTCCAAGCTCAGGTTTCGTACCTTTGGATATGTTTGATTCCAAGCTCAGGTTTCGTACCTTTGGATATATTTGATTCCAAGCTCAGGTTTCGTACCTTTGGATCTATTTGCCTCCAAGCTCAGGTTTCGTACCTTTGGATATGTTCGCCTCCAAGCTCAGGTTTCGTACCTTTGGATATGCTTGCCTCCAATATTAGGATGTATACCGTTGGAAGTGTTTGTTTCCATCCCAAGCTCAGGTTTTGTACCTTTGAGATGTATACTTCGGATTCCCGGACCAAGTTTTGTTCGACGGCGAGGTTGAACGTTTGGATTTGACGGCGAGGTCAGATCATCAGTTGTCCGGCGGCGAGGTTGAATGTTTGTTTGACTGCGAGGTCAGACTCTTTAAATCCCCAGCAGAGATGATGTTTGTACGACGGCGATGTCGAGTGTCTCTAAGGCGATGTTTGTTTCCGACGGCGATGTCAGATTCAGTTTTCCAGCGGCGATGTTGGGCATGTCAAGTTGATCCAGTCTTCTGACGGCGATGTTAGGTGATGCAGATCCTTTAATTCTCCAGCGGCGATGCTGGGTATTTTGATTGTTCAAAGTCAACATCAGGTTTAATCTTCCAGCGGCGATGTTGGGTGCTGTGGTTGTCTGAAGGCAATATCAGAAGAAGTTAACATGGATTTCCGACGGCGATGTCAGATCAGTATTTCTCCAGATAGTTGTCGTGCAACTATTATTCCAGTGATCGACAAGTTGAGCAGTTGGCAAATTTTCGGGTTTACCGGTATTCAACCGTCTCGCACCTTGATTGGCTGAGAGCCGTTCGCTCCTCACCCAGTCAGGTCCAAGCCGCTTGAATAGGGGCAGCTGTTGCACCCCAAAATTTGACCAACCGGGTCTCGTATCTGGCTCGAGGTTTCGACGCATAATCGCATTCGCATTTGCATATTGCATACAGTGCATCTTTCATTTTTGTTTGATTTTATTGGGATCACAACTCTCGTCTCGTGTTTCAGGTTTTTTTTTTAATCAGTTCAGATAGGTAGAATCGATTTTTGGGATGTTTCGGTGCCCGTTTATTTTTACCGGCTATTTTGGTGCGCTCTCGCGGTGTTATGTGTCGTTCGGTGCTTATTTTGTTCCCTCGGGAATTATTGTGATTTTTCTGGATTTTATTGGCTATTTTTAGGGTTTAAATAGATTTTTAATCATTTTTAACATTTTATGGAATATTAATAGGATTTTTAATAGTTTTTAATTCTTTTTAAATAGATTTTTAATCATTTTAGAATTTAGATAGATTTTTTAGGATAATATAGAATATCATTAGTTTTTAATAGTTTTAATATTTTTTCAATTCATTTTTAGAATATTAGATATTAAATACATTTTTGCTACTTTTTAATAGAATTAATAGATTTTTATTTTCTTTTGTAGAAGTTAAATAGATTTTATAGATTTTTCTTTTATTAATGATAGAGTTCTTTTAAATAATATAGGCTTTTATTTTAATATAGGATTTAATTAGTTTTTAGGTTAATCAGAATTAATTAACTTTTGTTTAGCTTTAATCTTTTCCATTAATCATTGTCATTAACCCAATTTTCAATTCATTAATCCATTCAGTTTTTTTGGTTTTTTGTCTGTTTTTTCGGTGGGCTTTATCCACTAATTCGCAGCCCAATTCAGTTTTTGGTCCAGAATTTTCAGCAAAGGATCCAGCAATTTCCAGAGTACTCCAGCGAAATCCAGAAGGTTCTGGAACGTTCCAGATTTTCTCAAGGGTATAAGAGCTTCAGAGCCACGTGTAGCATAGAGGGCTGGCCACATTTCACACTCAGATGGCCCCACGTTTTGTCTTCACGTCCACACACCTCACAACTTCCTTCTCTCTCACCCTGCCACGCCAGGCCCCACGTTACGCTGCCATCACACGCCACCTCGCCCTCAGTTCCCTCTCTCCATGCCACGCGCCCAACACGTGTTCTACATGCGTCAACACCCTCCACTCACTGCGCCAAGTGTCCATCTCACAGCCTCCACCGGTTGCATGGCCGGCGGCCATGCAACCACCCCAACCTCCTTCGCCGGCCACCATCAATGTCACCAGAAAACCCCAAAAATCCCAGAATCCGATCCAACCACCACCATCATCTCCAGATTCAACCAACATTCATCTTCTTCCTTTGTTCCGATCAACATCACCCATAACCTTTTCCAGAACTCTGATCCTCCCTTCATCATCCATCACCGATCAACCTTCTTCCTCTTGCTCCGATCTTCATCCCCTCCAGATCTCCGTTCAACAAATTTCCAGGAAGAACAGATTCTTCATCAAGAATCATCAACACACCGATCATCAACAACCACCATCGGTGTTCACTTTGTTTCCAGAAATCGCTCAATGTTCATGCATGCATCAAGAACACCTTCAAGAAGCGTTTCCAGAAATTCATCAGAACGATGAATATTCATCATCAGTCTTCATACATTTTCCAGAAGCTTCTTCAAAGCTCCACCGTGTTCATCTGTTATTTCCAGAACCTGCATTTCGCCTCCAGATTCGCTTCAATACTCATCCAGGTTCAAGTGTTCATCATCCTTCCGTCGAAGATCCTCATCGAACATTCTTCGCAAGGACGTCGTTTTCCCAGATCTTCCATCAATACCATCAACAATAAGCCTTATCCGATCTTCAAACATCCAAGAATTGTCAAATCCATCAGTAGTAAAGCGAAAGGGTGAGCATTGTTTGAACTCAAACTTGTTTGAACTCAAACTTGTTTGGACACGAGGTGTTTGGGAGATTGAAAGATCTAAACAAAGGTCTGAGAGAGGGATTTTGCGGGAAGATAGAGGGTGAATCAGAGAGAAGGAGGAAGAATTGTGTGACGGCCGTGAACAGTGTCTGAGAAGGGAAGAGTTAGCGAATTAGGGTTTTTCCTTCAGATTGGAAGAGTGAGACGAGGGTGGGCGGTTGGGCCTCAAGGCCCAAAATCGTTTTTCTGATTCGTATACCCCCGTTCCAATCGCTGACCCCCCTCCCAAAGTTCTGTTAGGTTGCTTAACGGGCTGGGCCTAGTTTCCCATTAGCTTCTATTTTGTTTTTTTCTGTTTTATATTTTTACAGCCTGTATACCCCCTGTAATAACTGATGTACCCCCCTCCCCTATATTTTTCTTTTTGTTATTTTTCTATATAGTTATATGAGGAAAAAGAGGAGAAAAATATATAAAAATACAGAAAAATATGTTGAGGAAAAAATAATAAAAAGAAATGTATTGAAAATATAGTGAGAAAAAGAAAAGAAAATAGAGAGAAAAATATTATAAAGAAAAAGAGGAAAAAGAATTTGAAAAGAGGAGACAATATTATGGAGAAAAATATAGAAAAAATATGAAAAAATAGAAAAAAAAAATAAAGAGAAAAATATATTGAAAAAGGAGAGAAAAAGAGGAGAAAAATATAGAAAAATATGTGAAAAAATAAGAAAGAAAAGAAGGAAAAAAGGGAAAAATATTAAAGTAGATTTAATACTTTTTAAAGCATTTTTCTTTTAGGATAGATTTTCATAGAAATTCTTTTACGATTTTAGGATAGTTTAAACGTCCAATTGTTAGGGGACTTTTTCATTCGATTTTTCAGGATAGGATAGGATAGCATTTCCTAGGAGATTTATTTTTCAGTATTCAATCATTGTAATCATTTTTCAGAAGATTAATAAAACGAGATTTGAGCTGTGGTCCCAAGGTAGCCGAACTACAACTGCTCTGATTTCTCGTACCAGACGAGAATATGTAGGCATAGGATGCGATATCCTAGCGAGCATACTAACAACTAACTTTTGTTCTCTCGCTGCTGTGCGATCGAGACTTTCCCGCTGACGACTAATTGTTACCCTTTTTCTCTATTGCCCGAGTGCACTTGAGACCAAACCGTAGTTTTGCCCATAGGTTCCCGACCCTGTGAAACCAGTTGTTTTTCTCACTGCTGTGTGAAAATGTTTTGTTTAGCCGTAGTTAGCCTGAACTACGTAAAGCTATGATCTTCCATGCAGTATGGAAGTACGTAGGCACAAGACGCGAGGTCTTGGCGAGCCATTTTCCCCGTAGTCCCGAACTACGTTGACTCTGACTTTCTCTCTTGAGAATACGTAGGCATAGAGTGCGACGCTCTATCGAGTCAATTCCCTTCCGTTTAGATTTAGCAGCCGTAGATAGATTGTTTTTGCATCCTTTAGTCAACCCAAGCAAGCGTGGATCCCGTCGAGTACGACGGACGTGAGGGGTGCTAATACCTTCCCCTTGCGTAACCGACTCCCGAACCCAGGTTTTGGTTGCGATGACCATACCTTTCCCCGTTTTTTGCGAGGTTTACTTCGAGCGTTTCCTTTCCCGCTCTGAGGGATAAATAACGCACGGTGGCGACTCTTCTGTCAGCCGGCGCCGATTTTCGCAGTAGCGACAACATCTAATAGAATCCAATCACAAAGGATCTCCTATTAGACTTCCACAAATGACAACTGTCACTTGTCATCTCAATTATTCTGATCTTCACAAGATCACTTGAGGAATCATTAATTCTAAAATGAATTTATGTTGCCGGAGATTACATGAGTGCTTCTTGTCAAGCAGATTACTCCTAATTAAGTACATGGCAAGTATTGAGCAACAACTCTTTGCTTCCTAATACAGAAACTAATCTAAAGATAAATCTCTATGAGATTATTAGAACAATAGTTTCCATATTGCTTAAAAGCTTTCTTATGTGAGCATTGTGGCTTCTTAGCATAAAGCTTTTTTTGTTAATCAACTATGTTGCTAACTTCACTCGTCAGCATCATTGCTTCTCAACAAGTTGGCTTTCTTTGTAATGAGCTCACTCACTAGCTACCTCGTTGACTGGCTAACATTCGAATGAATCAAATGATCTTCTTTTATAGTTCAACTTTGCGAGGGTAGAAATGTCAACTCTAATTCCAACAGTTATATCCCAACGGATAGAATAAGCTCACGTATTGGAACAGTGACCTTTGCTTGTAACATTAATATCTCAACATTGAAAACTACGCTTATGACTAGTACCAACGTCTTTGTCATAGTGAAATGTTTGCATTCGTTGTAGTGTAGTCTTCTTGACTTTGTTCTTCTGATGATTCATCTAATGAGTAGTTCAGCAACTACTTTGGTATGAAAGCTTCAGCATCAGAGTTGTTTAAGCATATGTTTATCAGATTTAATAGCAGCAGCTTATCTGATGAGTAATACGCCTCTGTCTAGATGAATATTCTTCTGACACAATCTTCAACTTCAGAATCCAGTCTGCAGCATTCCAAGATCTAAGTTTCCTCTGAAACAGTCTTGAGAAACTTCGTGACTGATTCTTCAGAAATCATGTCTTCAGAATCTTCAGAGTCTTGATCTTCAAAACATGTCTTCAGAGTCTTTCTGCACTTGGTCTTCAGAGCCTTCAACCTTCAGAACTTCAAGTCATCAGAGTCTTCAGAGTAGTTCTCCAGAGGATTATTTCTTCAGAGTCTTGATCCTCAAAACCCTTAAGTCTTTAGAGTCTTTCTGCACTTGGTCTTCAGAGCATTCAACCTTCAGAGCTTCAAGTCATTAGAGTCTTCAGAGCTTGGTTCTTCAGAGGACTATATCTCAGATGCGTTATTAGCTTTCAGATCAGATACACTTCACAGAGCAGAATCCACAAGAGCATTGCAACTGTAATATATAGTGTAACACCCCCTTTCTATACCCCTAAATAGACAAATAAATCATTCAGGCATAATTCAAAATTTCATCAGAGTACATTTATATCATGGCATAAAAGGGGCATATCACATTATACCAAAAATTCAACACATACAACACCTGCTCAACAGATATGCAACATCGGGGCAACACCCACAAGAAAATATTTAGAACAAAGGCAGAAACATCCAAATATTTTATAATCTCCAAAACATGTATTCACATATACAATTATCATTCACCATGATTACAAAATATATCATCAGCAGATACATACATAGGTGTATCACAAAAGAATCAAAACAATCCCTAGCTACCCGGTGCTACATATCAGAGCCGACCGACCAAAAGAATGAAGCCACGCTTCACAAAACTCCAGCAATCTAATCTGCAATGCCTCATAGAGCATTATAAAATAATAGAAGGGTGAGAAACAATATCATAATACATAATGCATATAAACACACACACACACACACACACACACACACAGATATATATATATATATATATATATATATATATATATATATATATATATATATATATATATATATATATATATATATATATATATATATATATATATATATATATATATATATATATATATATATATATATATATATATATATATATATATATATATATATATATATATATATATATATATATATATATATATATATATATATATATATATATATATATATATATATATATATATATATATATATATATATATATATATATATATATATATATATATATATATATATATATATATATATATATATATATATATATATATAGACACACACACACACACACAAAACGTCCAATAACGTCTTCCGCGTTCTCACTGCAACTCATCTCACTACACTGTACATCGCAATGTATTCACAAAGATCTATTTACAAATAGAACACTAAGCATATACAATATGCATCATCAATGTTTATATTAATTCATAAACATACACACATATAAAGATATACTCACACATACACGTATCTTCAAGCATTCCATTCATGCTAATTATCAACAATTTACATAAACATTCACATTCATGTTTATTTCACTAATGCATCATATAAAGATGACAACATGCAACTCATAGAGACCGACACACGACTTTATGCAGATGCAAATACGGTACCTACTTAATCGTCCATCAGATTCTCCTAAGAATCAATTCACTCACGCCCCTCACGGGTACACTATAACTCATCAGATTCTTCTAGGGATCACATCGTTCATCAGATTCTCCAAAGAATCACATCACTCATCAGATTCTCCGAGGAATCACATTGTTCATCAGATTCTCCAAGGAATCACATCGCTCATCAGATTCTCCAAGGAATCACATCGTTCATCAGATTCTCCAAGGAATCACATCACTCATCAGATTCTCCGAGGAATCACATTATTCATCAGATTCTCCAAGGAATCACATCACTCATCAAACTCTCCTAGGAATCCTATCACTCATCAGACTCTCCTAGGAATCAACGGCACAAGAATGTACTTCATGATGCTTCATAGGCAAAATGACTCCATACACTTCTTGAAATGCATACATGTTTACAAACATACTCATGCATTCTTCACATTCATCGCATATATTCATTATGGATTCACAATATATATACATATCACAATACATATATACATATTCATCATTCGATCTCAACATGCATTTCTATTCAATTCAAGTAAATGCTCCAAATTGCCAAACGACCACATTCCACACTTCACAAATCACAAACTAGGATTCACGCCATACGGCTACCCACAACACACATAACAGCATATAGTTAGTCATCTCAGACAAGGAATGATTGCAACCAAACCACACAACCAATCCACGAATGGGAAACACAAGAAAAGAAAATATGCTGCTGTGTTCAATAACCTTCGCCTGGCGAAGCCTCTGGCGATCCTTCGCTACTTCGTTCGCCTGGCGAACTTGCCAGCGAAGACCACTGGGATTTATTTTGGAATTACTCGCTAGCACACTCGCCTGGCGAACCTTCGCCACATTCATTCGCCTGGTGAACTTGCCAGCGAAGACAGGGTATTTGCTACTGACTTGGTTCGTTGCTGCTCGCTGGGCTTTGCTTGGCGAACCGGCGAACTCAGAACTCCCATGGCTGTCTCAAAAGCCCAAACCTCACAACCCGACCGATTTAATCCAAATCAGTTCCAGTGGCACAACCCACTCATCACCCGACTATACTACACTGTCTATTCCAAATTCTAACTGATAAAACTCAGTTTCTACCGATTAAATCAACTTCTGACCTAGAAATGGAAACATAAAAAACAATCTAATACATCCAAACTAGCACATACATGATTACATACATTATCAAGATGATAAAGCTTCTCACCCTTACCTGATTAACCGCAAGCTAGGGTTTGATCTTGATGTTTTCCAAAGTTTCCTCTTCTTTCTCTCCTCTTTTCTCTTCTCCTTCTTTCTTTCTCTTTTCTTTCCTTCCTTTCTTACTATCTTTCTTTCTCTTCTATTTCCTCTTTAATATCTTCCTAATATTTTTCCCTAAACATCTACTAACTCAATATCTCATAAAATATCCAACTTATCATTTAAATAGGAAATGTCCAAAATACCCTCCAACTATTTTCTCTGAAAACTCCCAAAATCGGGTAAAATAGAATAATATTCGCCTAATTAAAATCAAAAAGGACTCAACGAAAAGGGATAATCGAAATCGGGGCGTTACAACTCTCCCCCACCTAGAAATTTTCGTCCTCAAAAATATTACCTGATCCAAAACAACTCTGGATGCAACTCACGCATCTTACTCCCCAATTCCCAAAGAGATCTAAAGGTTCGGGGGTTGGTTATGTAGTACTCTACAGGAGCCTCTTGTTGATATTTGTGTTCGCTAAAGTTTGCTTGCTAAGGGTAAAGTGCGGAGGTAAAAATCTAAAGTATAAAAGTATGTACAAGTTTGCTCGCGAAGACATCGCATCTCGTGCCTACGTATCCTGACGGGAATGGAATCAGAGCAATCGTAGTTCCCCTAGCTAGGGATGAGGAACTCTTGACTGTGGTCAAGGTCCCAAAGGGATGTAAGCATTCATAGAGAAATACTTACATGGAGTGCGGCGACTCCAAACTAAAGGTTATGCTAAACGGGAAAAGAAATCTCCACGGCGGGACGACTAACTATGAGTACGGCGACTCAAATCCTAAGGCTAGGACAAAGGGGATAAAGGGTGTCCACAGCGGAACGGTAAACATGAGCATGACGGCTCAAATCCTAAGGCTAGGATTTAAGGGAATAAAATTATGAATCATACCTCATGTGAAAATACACATTAACACAAGAATTTAGAAAAAAGAATCAACTAAAACGGATTTAAAATGAAGGAGTTAAGATTTTTTTGAATTTGTGAAGGAAATAAAAAATAAGCAAGTAAGAAAAGAGTAGAATGTACAAGCTGGGTGTTGAACCCATGACCCTTGGACCACAAACGTGATACTCCACCACTAGGCCATATGCGCGCGTGTGAACATGAGATAGAAGAGAAGAAGAAAATGATGAAACCTGGAAAATATGAAAAACCAAAAGAGTTGATCCTCCTCAGGGATCGAACTCAGGTTCGAAGGCATGATAGGGCGTTTTAAGGGCAAAGTTTCTACCACTGGGGTGGCTGTACATCCGTTTGTAAATGCCACCTCATAAATATATAAGGGATGTTTTCTAAGCAGGCTGGGCACAAAACATGAACATCAAACCAGTTTTGCATTTTCAAGTGTAACTCAGTCAATTTTCAATGGTTTTAAGCAAAATTTAGGTCTAAACTGCCTAGAATTTCATGAGGATCACAGTGGTGACATTGGTTTTTTGAAATTCCTCCCCCAACTCAAAACCCGATAGTACATGCTTTGGAGATGTTTGGAATGCATTTTGAATCCCAGAACCTGTTCTAACTACTTTCAATTCAAACCAACCACACACACACACACTATGAATATGTCAATGAATGAGCGTGTGCATAAGGTGGAGTTCAAAACCAACTGTGGTGAGGAATGCTGTTCAAGTTGCAAAATTAACATGTGAAATACATCATGGTATTCAGTTCTGATTCTAGGCAGTTTCAAATTGGGTTAAATGCACACACATATTGAAAACATGATAATGAATGAACTTCAATCAAGAGTTTTGGATCAGAGCAGTTTGAAATAAGAAATGGTATGCAAGATGCCAAACTGTCATGTGAGATGCATGATGAGGTTCAGTTTTGATTCCAAACATATTCAGGTCAAATGTGTGGAGGCAAATCGCCACACATCACACAAGTCTGCAAGACATCGTTCAATACAGGTTTCGATGATGACAAATTACAGGCTTGGATAGATTGGAAATTATAAACTCCATATCTACTAAACAGATGCAAAGTATCACCTACCATATCCTTTTATACTTGTCTTAAAACTGTTGTAATAAATATACTATGTGTAGATAAAATGCATTCATGACCAGAGGCATGAAAGACCATAAACTGATGAATTTTTGCAGGTTTGCAGGGCATGAGTCGACCATAGGGTCGGCGCATGCATCAGAGCACTTTTACACTGGTCAGCGCACAAAGGCAATGAGTCGACCATAGGGTCGGCGCATGAAGGAAATATTTTCCAACGGGTCAGCGCATAAAGGCATGAGTCGACCATAGGGTCGACGCATGAAGGAAATAGTTTTCAACGGGTCAGCGCACGCCGACTGTATGGTCGACGCATACTGATGCATTTTCCAGATTTCCAAAAAACACAGGCCATGCGTCGACGCACAAACCTGCTGTGGTCGACCGTTCGCGCGGAAATCCTGTTTTTAAATGATTCCCTCTTATATTTGAAATACTGTTATGTCTATAATTGGGTTGGTACTATATATACTTGTTTAACCACTTGTGTCACATTAACATTTGATAATATTTGATTCATGTGTTCAAAAACAAGAAAGAGTCAAATAGGTGTCCAAGATTCATCATCTTCATCTTCAACATCTCACAACATTTCAGTTACACACAACCATTTTTGAAGTGCATTGTGAGTGATTCAAGGTGATAAGGTTCGAAGCTTAGATTGGAGAATCAAGTTCGGGTTGAAGCTTGTGATAGGTTCTGTCTTGAATAAAACCGTTGGGGTTTTACCCTCCAAGATTGGTTTGAATTTTGGGGGTTTTTGGACGAGATTCTTCATCAAGGGTCAACTGAGTGAAGGTGATTGTGAAGAGGTGTTCTTCATAAGTCTAGTAGCGGATTCAGTGATATTGAAGGGAAGATCTCGGGTTCGATTTGTTGCTGTTGAGATCAGCAGGAGCCGAAGGTTTGAACAACAACGTGTTATTCAATGAGGTGGCTGGAATCAGAGGTCCATCAACAACAATCGGAGGACTTGATTCATCTTGAATCAATGGGAAAGGAGTGAAAGCAACTTTCAACACATTGAGATTTCTGTTGTATATTTGCTGCTCAATCCTTGTATAAACTGTTAAATTCAACAAGTGATATCTATAAAATCTATCTCAATTCTAGTTTTAGAATTGAGGGCAAACGTACCCTGAAGCGAGGACGACGGGGGAACTGCCTCACGAAATACTTATCTTCTCTATTTTTCAGCATTTACGTTATAGCTCAAAATAAGTGATTTTTGTATAAGCACTATTGTCAAAATTGTGATATCAATTGTGTAAGAGGTTAAAACTCTGTTTTTGACTCCAAAGTACAATAAGACATTGTACTAGGCTAGTTGGAATCACTTACTCAACATAAATATCACTTGGAGTGTTTTGCACACCAAGTGTTTGACAAATTGCTTGAACCAAAATTATCTTACTTGTGTATCTAGTTTTGGTTTGCTCTTTGAATCATTGGAACTAGGGATCCTAACAACTGAAGTAGATCATTAATAAGTGTGATTAGTGTTGTGATTCTATTTTCCATATTGTCATTAATCCAAAGGCTTACGCATATCCGGTTTTCCAATAACCGTTTGTTTTAGACTATATTTTCCTCGGCTGCTTCCGCACTTAAAACAATTTTTCAAAACCAATTTTTAATTGGTAGCGCCGAATCAAATTTTAATTGGGGATCTATTCACCCCCCCCCTTCTAGATCCGTGCCATAGTCTAACAAGTGGTATCTAGAGCTCCGGTTACTCGGTGCTTCAAATACAACATAGATAGAAAATGGCTAACGAACCAAATGGGGCGTACAATAGAGCTCCCATTTTCAACGGTGAAAATTATAGTTATTGGAAAGACTGTATGCGGGTGCATATAAACTCCATAGAGAGAAAAATATGGAACGTTATCCTTAATGGTCCAATAGAAATTACTATGACCAATGCGGATAACGTAGTTGTGCCAAAGCCCGAAGCACAATGGACCGATGACGATGAGAAAAAATACAATTATGATTGGAAAGCCAAAAATATCTTAATCTCCTCATTAGGTGTAGATGAATACTATCGTGTATCCCATTGTCCTACTGCTAAGGCCATGTGGTATTCACTACAAATAGCCCATGAGGGGACAAACGATGTTAAGTTGGCTAGAATCAACACATTAACAAAAGAGTTTGATCTCTTTTTCATGGAGCAAGGGGAAACCATTGCTGACATGCAAAAGAGATTTACTCATCTCATCAATCGTTTACATTCATTAGGTAGGCCTGTTTCCAATCATGTTGCTACTAATAAGATCTTAAGATGCCTTAACAGGGAATGGCAGCCAAAAGTGACCGCCATCAAAGAAGCACATGATCTTACCTTATTAGACTTGACAACATTGTTTGGCAAACTACAAGAGCATGAACAGGTACTCTTGAGCCTATACCAACGCGAAAAGATGGAAAAGAAAGACAAAACGAAGGTGAGTGAAAAGAAATCGATAGCTCTCAAGACTTCCTCCTCGAAGTCTCAAGCAAAAGAGAAAATTGATTATTCCTCAAGCGACGAAGAAGAAAAGGACAAGAGCGAAGATATGGGGTTGTTTGTCAAACGGTATAACCGTTACGTGAGAAAGAATGGCATCCAACATTCCGAGAAGAACTTGGTAAACTTCTGGAAACAATCGAGGTACTCCAAAGATGATGACTCAAAAGGTAAAAAGACTAGAGGGACGTGCTACAAGTGTGGAAAGCCCGGTCACTACAAACCGGACTGTCCGATGAACAAAAAGGGAAAGGAAAAGGAATCATCAAAGTCACACAAGAAATCATCAAAGCCTAGGAGAGCATACATAGCTTGGGAAAGTGACAGCGACTCTTCCTCCTCTGATGAAAGCTCTAGTGATGAAGAAGAGTTTGTGAATCTATGCCTCTCTGCTCATCAGAAAAATAAGAAAAAACAGGTACGTCACTCTAAATATGATAAGTCCTCAAATATGTCGCATTCATAATTACGAACTGCATTTAATGCCTTACACAATGAAGCAATTGAAGCCTTCAAGAAACTTGCCTCTAATAAACGAATTTTTACGTATTTAGAGCACAAAGTTAAAGAGTCTGAAAAGAAATTAGAGGACCTTAAGGCTTCCATTGTGAAAGGCAATGAATCGGATTGTAAGGATAATAGAAATCCTTTCGACTTTGGGTGTGATACTTGTCATATTTGGCAAGGTGAGGTTAGAAACCTCAAGGCCAAATTAAACAAGGCACTTGAGCCTAAAATTAAATTTGCTATTGATAAAAAGGACTTTAGAAAAAGTATGATTAACCCATACCAAAAATATGCATATGTAATTAGGGATCAAGCAAGTAAAAGTGATTCTAAAGTCAATTTTGCATGCTTATATTGTTGCAAGAAAGGCCACTCCATTGGTAAATGCCGACTTAGGAGATTTCTTATTCCTAAAGGCATCTACCAATGGTTGCCCAAACGCAACCATTTTGTCGCTAACCTATTAGGACCCAATATGCCATTGGGTACCTCCCTGTGCTAATTATGTTTTGATAGGTGAAATGTGTCAAGACCACCGAGAGAAGATGGGTTCTCGACAGTGGGTGCTCAAGACACATGTCTGGAGACATATCCTTATTCATAGACTTTGTGGCTAAGAAGAAAGGGTATGTAACTTATGGTGATAACAACCGCGGAGCAATACTAGGTAAAGGTAGTGTAGGTAATCCCGCCTCTACTATGATTTCCGACGTGTTGCTTGTCGAAAACCTTAATCATAATCTGCTTAGCATTAGCCAATTATGCGACAAAGGATACAATGTATCTTTTTCAAAAGATTGTTGCAAAATTGTGCATGAAAATGATAAGAAGAATATGTTTAATGGTTTTAGAGTAAACAATGTATATATGTTTGACTTAAATGAAGTATCATTAACAAGCGACAAATGCCTCATAACTATGAGTGAAGACTCATGGCTATGGCATAGGCGTTTAGCGCATGTTAAATTTGACTTACTCAATAAGGTAGTCTCAAAAGACCTAGTTTTAGGACTTCCCAAAATAAAGTTCACCAAGGATCACCTTTGTGATGCTTGTCAAAAAGGGAAGCAAACGAGGATCTCATTTAAATCCAAAAAGATAATTTCAACAACGAGACCTCTTGAAATTCTTCATATGGACTTGTTTGGTCCGTCTAGGATCAAGAGTCTAGGAGGAAACTATTACGGGTTAGTAATAGGGGACAACTTTTCTAGGTTTTGTTGGACCATCTTTTTAGTAAGTAAAAGTGATACATTTGCCGCTTTTAAAAAGTTTTCTAAGCTTTCCCAAATTAAGTTAAATACAAACATAGTGTCAATTAGAAGCGACCATGAAGGTGAGTTTGAAAATCACTTATTTGAAGAATATTGCGGTAACCATGGTATAGATCATAACTTCTCCGCTCCACGCACCCCTCAACAAAACGGGGTTGTGGAGCATAAAAACCGTATTTTAGAAGAATTGGGAAGAACAATGATTAACGAAAGTGGTTTACCAAAATATTTTTGGGCCGACGCCATTAGTACGGCGTGTTATGTTTTGAATAGGGTGCTTATTCGCCCCATTCTAAATAAAACACCGTATAAAATTTTAAAAGGGCGAAAGCCAAATGTTGCTCACTTGCATGTGTTTGGATGCAAATGTTTTGTATTAAACAATGGAAAGGAAAACTTGGGAAAATTTGATTCCAAAGCCGATGAAGGTATCTTCCTCGGATACTCTCAATCGAGTAAAGCATATAGAATATATAATAAACGATTACTTGCTGTAGAAGAGTCTGTGCATGTTACTTTTAATGAGTCCTATCAGAGAAATGTCGGAAAGGATAGTGTTGTTCATGGTGCAGGTACATCCACAGAAGACATACTCAAAAGTGGCGAGACGAGGATTGATCAACCTGACAAAGTCAAAGTTGAGGAGGATAAGGATGTACATAATGATGTAACAGAGGAAGTTCATCCGCCTTCAAACGATGATCTCCCTCAAGCTTGGAAGTCATCTAAAGATCACCCAATTGAAAACATTCTCGGAGACATCACAAAGGGTGTAACAACTCGATCGAAGCTAAGTAATTTCTGTTATCACTTTGCGTTCATTTCACAGATGGAACCTAAAAACCCTAAGGAAGCCCTACTCGATGAACCCTGGTTTTTGTCAATGCAGGGGGAACTGAATCAGTTCACTAGAAATGAGGTCTGGGACCTTGTCCCTCCTCCTCGAGGTCATCGAGTAATCGGCACCCGATGGGTGTTTAGAAATAAACTGGACGAGAACGGAGTAATAACTCGCAACAAAGCGCGGTTAGTCGCGCAAGGGTATAACCAGGAGGAAGGCATCGACTATGAGGAAACTTATGCGCCAATTGCCCGACTCGAGGCTATATGCCTTTTACTTGCTTTCGCTTGTGCGAAGGATTTTAAGTTATTTCAAATGGACGTCAAAAGTGCGTTCCTTAACGGGTTCATAAATGAAGAAGTCTATGTTGCTCAACCACCTGGTTTTGAGTCTCATGAGTATCCTGATCATGTCTACAAACTGAAAAGAGCTTTCTGCGGTCTCAAACAAGCTCCTAGAGCTTGGTATGAGAGACTAAGCAAATTCTTAATTGATCAAGGCTACTCAAGAGGAAAGGTTGATACTACTCTCTTCATTAAACGTCAAGGAAAGCACTTAATTCGTGTACAAATTTATGTTGACGATATCATATTTGGATCCACTAACATGAATCTCGTAAGAGAGTTTGCTGAGCTTATGCAGGGTGAATTCTAGATGAGTATGATGGGTGAACTCACATACTTTCTCGGTTTGCAAATCAAGCAACTGAAGGAAGGAACATTCGTGAGCCAAACAAAATATTGTTTGGAGCTTCTCAAGAGATTTGACATGGAAAATTCAAAAGCCATAGACACTCCTATGACAACATGTGTAAATATGAGTAAAGATGAAAGTGGTAAGAATGTTGAGGTAAAAAGGTACAGAGGTATGATTGGCTCGCTTCTCTATCTTACTGCTTCTCGTCCCGACATTATGTTTAGCATGTGTATGTGCGCCAGATACCAATCATGTCCTAAGGAATCCCACCTAAAATCTGTCAAACGCATACTTCGATACCTATCTGGTACTCCGAAATATGGATTGTGGTATTCCAAAGGTAATGATTGTTCATTGGTAGGCTTGTGCGATTCCGATTTTACCGGTTCCAAATCGGATAGGAAAAGCACCAGCGGTACGTGTCACTTATTTTCAAATTCCTTGGTCAGTTGGCACAGCAAGAAACAAGTGTCCGTTGCTCTGTCAACCGCCGAAGCAGAATACATAGTCGCCGATAGTTGTTGTGCGCAAGTCCTATGGCTTAAACAACAACTGTTGGACTTCAATTTGAAGCTAGAACGTGTTCCAATATTTTGTGACAACACCAGTGCTATAAATCTTACCAAAAATCCAGTGTCACATTCGCGTACCAAACACATAGAAATTCGACACCATTTTCTGAGGGACCATGTAGAGAAGGGTGACGTTGTCTTTGAACACGTTGATACCAAAAAACAACTAGCGGACATTTTCACAAAGCCGCTAGCCACTGAGCCCTTCTTTCATATCCGTCGAGAACTTGGTATTCTCGACATTTCTGATCGGGTTTAACAATTACTACGTTCATAATTAATCTATTCACAACTATGCTTTTGCACTACTAACAAGTTTAGCTTTTGTTGCAAGTACAAATATGTGGTTAACAAGTGTGGTCGGTATAAAGGTGATATTGCTCCTTTCTCTCTCTCTCTTTATATCTCTCTCTCTCTCTCTAAACATTCATGACTTGAAACTAAGTATATCGTTTGACAATCATGGTACTTATATATGTCTATGACTTTTGCTGCTAATACTATGTGTGTTGAATGCAAACCATATTGTGAAAGGGTGAATAGGCATGATAAATAGGCAAGTGTGGCATTCTGCATAATATGAAACTGAAAAATAGGGTTGTTGAAGGTTATGAGTTGACCTAAACAGGACAACGGTCGACGCATGCTGTAGACTTTCAAAATTATCAAAAAACACACAGTATGCGTCGACGCATGCAGGGGCTATGGTCGATGGCTCGCGCAAAAACCCCGAATTTTTTTTGAAAACCGTTCCAGTTTCTCTTTTTCTCCATTTAATGTACTGTCAACTTCTGTCATGATTTGATATTGCATTTGTCTTGTAAATTGCATCTAGGCATCTATTGTGTCCTCTTGTCTCCTCCCTCTTACAAAAACCCTAAAACCTCTCTCTATTAAAGGGAATAGTCTTCATCTTCTCCAAAATCATCCTCAACTACTCTCTTCAAAGTTCATCTCTGCAAAATCTCCAAAAATCATCATCAATGGCTTCTCTTTTTCGCAAAAATACAGGTAAGAGATCAACGACCTCATCATCATCTGCTTCAGTCCTCATTACCGCTGTCTCAATAGTTCATCCACCTGCTGTTGAAAACTTCAACAAGAGTCTCAACAAAAGAGTAATCGTTCCACAACATGCCTTATACCAGGAAACGGCGGAGCGCTTGTATCTCACCCAAATTCTGTCTCTGCTGGAGGTTCAGGGGTTCTTCAATTTTCTAGAGTGCAACACAAAGTATAGTGAGGATTTGGTCCGGGTGTTCTACACAAATCTGCGTGGTAATTTTCAAGGTCAATATTTCCACATTTCTATCGACAATAAACTGGTAAACGTAAATTCTGAAGTCTGGAACAAGTATTTTGATTTGACTGTCGATGCTGATACACCACCTCTTCATGAGGTAACGGACACTCGTACGGTGCCAGGGTATGAGTTTAAGAGCGCTCTGAATGACATGCTCAAAAGACCCTATCCAGATGCCATTGTCAACAGTGATGCCTTTCCTAGAACAGTCACAGCTGAGAAACTCCAAACAGGGGAGCGCATCCTTCAATGGATTGTCGCTCGCATCCTACGACCGAAAAAAGGTGGACTGTCCCGTGTTGAACAAGCTGAGGTACATCTCATCTATATATTGAAACATAGGATCAAAATAAACTGGCCATACTATATTGCAAGCAGGATTTTTGCTCTGAGAGACTCAAGTAGAGGCACTGCTCTAGCCTATGGGTCGTTTATTTCGGAAATTCTTGCCGCAGCAAATGTTGTATACC
Organism: Lathyrus sativus; assembly: GCA_963859935.3. Taxonomy (NCBI): domain Eukaryota; kingdom Viridiplantae; phylum Streptophyta; class Magnoliopsida; order Fabales; family Fabaceae; genus Lathyrus; species Lathyrus sativus. The sequence continues at coordinate 93,131,814 of OZ012741.1, forward strand.
CAACATTTCCTTGTGTTTCAGTCCCCTCTGACAAAGAATTTAGCACCAAAACCCTTGCCATGATGGGGTATTTTTGGTGTGATGAACAACAATCATACAGATTTGTCCGTCGAGCCAATATTCCTTGGGTGACGCGTGACAATTCCGATGACTGCTCTGAAGAGGAAAGTGAAGAACAAGGTGAACAGGACGATGATGAAGAAAATACAGCTGCAGAGGTACAAGAACCTGTATGTGCAACGCAAGACTATCATCAATCGCCAGTTCAACATACGTCTCCAAATACCGATTGGCTCCAGCATTCAGCTCCATCTGAAGAACAAGAAGAAGGTTATACAAATCAGGGATGGGGTGAATGGCAATACACAGGCTGGACTACCCTGGGTAGATTCTATGACCCATATCACGGCTACCCTCAAGACTATCAACCTTCCCAGCACTCATCACCTCCTCCACCATCAGACAACTCTGAAGTAATTAATATGCTGCAGTCCATGCAGTTAGATCAACAAACCTTCATGAGGAGTCAAGATACGCAAATGGAGCAGATTAGAGCTGAGCTTCGTACCCAAAATGAAAGGTTAAATTCATTTTCGACTCGGATGGACGCCCGTCTTGAAGCTCTTGTTGAATCACATGAAAGGCAAGACCTGGAAATCACCGACTCTCTTCATCACCTCAACATGTCCGTAGAAGCATTTCTGGAATTCTCGGATCCTTACCGCAATCCCGATACTGCATACCGGGGGAGGGGCCGAGGTCGGGGTTGGGGATATTAGTTTCATAGTTGCATATTTGTTTCTTCTGTGTACTTTCCATTTTTCCGTGTTATGTTTGCCTGAATATTCACCTATTTGCATGTTCTCTTAATTATTTATTAATTCAAGTTACTTTTGTTCATTATCATTCTTATGTCTGAAGTTTGGTAATTAACTATCACCTATTGTATGTTTTCTGTTAATTGACGCGTTCTCCTTCTCTTTTTGATGTTGTCAAAGGGGGAGAAGAACATGTAGCAAGCCAGCACCAAAGCCAAGTCAGGAAATTATTAACAACAGTTGATGGTTGTTTGTTCTGCAGCCTTATATTACAAAAGAAAGGGGGAGCTTGTGTATACATTGCATATTGGTTGTTTTGGTTGTATACAGGTTGTCATCATCAAAAAGGGGGAGATTGTGGAGGCAAATCGCCACACATTACACAAGTCTGCAAGACATCGTTCAATACAGGTTTCGATGATGACAAATTACAGCCTTGGATAGATTGGAAATTATACACTCCAGATCTACTAAACAGATGCAAAGTATCACCTACCATATCCTTTTATACATGTCTTAAAACTGTTGTAATAAATATACTATGTGTAGATAAAATGCAATCATGACCAGAGACATGAAAGACCACAAACTGATGAATTTTTGCAGGTTTGCATGGCATGAGTCGACCATAGGGTCGGCGCATGCATCAGAGCACTTTTCCACTGGTCAGCGCACAAAGGCAATGAGTCGACCATAGGGTCGGCGCATGAAGGAAATATTTTCCAACGGGTCAGCGCATAAAGGCATGAGTCGACCATAGGGTCGGCGCATGAAGGAAATAGTTTTCAACGGGTCAGCGCATGCCGACTGTATGGTCGACGCATACTGATGCATTTTCCAGATTTCCAAAAAACACAGGCCATGCGTCGACGCACAGACCTGCTGTGGTCGACCGTTCGCGCGGAAATCCTGTTTTTAAATGATTCCCTCTTATATTTGAAATACTGTTATGTCTATAATTGGGTTGGTACTATATATACTTGTTTAACCACTTGTGTCACATTAACATTTGATAATATTTGATTCATGTGTTCAAAAACAAGAAAGAGTGAAATAGGTGTCCAAGATTCATCATCTTCATCTTCAACATCTCACAACATTTCAATTACACACAACCATTTTTGAAGTGCATTGTGAGTGATTCAAGGTGATAAGGTTCGAAGCATAGATTGGAGAATCAAGTTTGGGTCGAAGCTTGTGACAGGTTCTTTCTTGAATAAAACCGTTGGGGTTTTACCCTCCAAGATTGGTTTGAATTTTGGGGGTTTTTGGACAAGATTCTTCCAAGGGTCAACTGAGCGAAGGTGATTGTGAAGAGGTGTTCTTTACAAGTCTAGGAGCGGATTCAGTGATATTGAAGGGAAGATCTCGGATTCGATTTGTCAATGTTGAGATCAGTCGGAGCCGAAGGTTTGAACAACAACGTGTTATTCAATAAGGTGGCTGGAATCGGTGGTCCATCAACAATAACCAGAGGACTTGATTCATCTTGAATCAAGGGGCAAGGAGTGAAAGCAACTTTCAACACATTGAGATTTCTGTTGTATATTTGCTGCTCAATCCTTGTATAAACTGTTACATTCAACAGGTGATATCTATAAAATCTATCTCAATTCTAGTTTTAGATTTGAGGGCAGACGTACCACGAAGCGAGGACGACGGGGGAACTGCCTCACCAAATACTTGTCTTCTCTATTTTTCAGAATTTACGTTATAGCTCAAAATAAGTGATTTTTGTATAAGCACTATTGTCAAAATTGTGATATCAATTGAGTAAGAGGTTAAAAATCTGTTTTTGACTCCAAAGTACAATAAGACATTGTACTAGGCTAGTTGGAATCACTTACTCAACATAAATATCACTTGGAGTATTTTGCACACCAAGTGTTTGACAAATTGCTTGAACCAAAATTATCTTACTTGTGTATCTAGTTTTGGTTTGCTCTTTGAATCATTGAAACTAGGGATCCTAACAGCTGAAGTAGATCATTGATAAGTGTGATTAGTGTTGTGATTCTATTTTCCATATTGTCATTAATCCAAAGGCTTACGTATATCCGGTTTTCCAATAACCGTTCGTTTTAGACTATATTTTCCTTGGCCGCTTCCGCACTTAAAACAATTTTTCAAAACCAATTTTTAATTGGTAGCGCAAACTCAAATTTTAATTGGGGATCTATTCAAACACCCCCCCTTCTAGATCCGTGCCATAGTCTAACGAAATGAAACATATACACACTACACATACATTGTATTGAGTGAGTTTAAGCCATGAAAACAAGCCCAAAATGGTCTGTTATGAAAAATGGTATTCTAAATGCAAGTTTTGACAAGTGCAAAGCATCATGATGCTCAGTTTTGATTCTAGGCACAATTTAATAAAGTTAAGCATACATACCCATCATATACATGATATTAGATGAAAATGAACACACATTATGGCTCAATGCTAACTGGTATGAAAAGTGGTGCTTCAAGTGTAGGTTTGTGCTTGTAAAGTGCATGAGCATATTCAATTTTCGTTCAAAACATTTTCAGATTAATTCAAACATATACACATCACATATACATGATATTGAGTGGATTCAAACATCAAAGCAAGTTGGAAAAAGACTGCTATGAGAAATGGTTCACAAATGGCAAGTTGTCATGAATATGAGGCATGATGAGATGAAGCTTCAGTTCCAAACATTTTCTGATCCAATTAATCACACACACAACACCTATACATGATATTGAATGAATTTGAACACAAAGATTTAGCCTGAATAGACTACGACAGAAAAGGAGGTTCAAGTTGCAAATTGATGTTTTGATGAAATGCAAGATGGTGTGAGATAACAAAACAAATAGAAATGAGTTGAACAAATCATCCACACATGTCCTAAACATCGTACTAAACATGATCATACTCAAAAATCAGGTACAAAACCAACAAGGCAAAGTTTGGTATGTGAACCCAAAAACAATATCAAAGCAATCTTTATGTCAAAAATATCAAAATTATCCTTATGGTATAATGATGAATGAGATGAATTCAATGCACATACCTCTTGTAGACAACTTCAAGCAAGCAAAAGGAACAAGAAAACCAGAGAATCTTCAATCACCTCCTTGCTTTGAACTTTTCTTCCTTTTGAAGCAAAATACCAACCTTGTGACAGTTTGAGAAATAGGCCTCACCAATGATTCTCAATGCTTTGGACAGTTGAGATAGGATATATGTGAGGCGTTTGAATGGTTAGAACATCAAGAAAATGTCTAGAACATGGTTTGGCTAATTTCATGCCTTATGGTCAAAGTATCTTGGTATGGAAGTTGACTTTTGGGAGAATGAGGTTTTTGAGTGGTTTCAGGGTTGGAATGACTTCTACACAATATCTATGGATTGTGTAGATGGTTTTTGGTGAGTTTGGGTGTAGGGAAATGAATATGGCAGCTGAACTGTTAAGACAGTTTTTTATGGTTTTGGTGGATTTTGAGATTTTGTGAATTTGGAGCAAAGAGTGAAAGAGTGAGAGCTTGCAACTTCTCTGGTTTTTTAGAAGATTTCGGATGTCTTGAATGAGGTGGAGGAGGCCTCTATTTATAGGGAAATGAGAGGGGATGGACAAATTGGAGATTTCCTTCCTAAGAGGGAAAGGTTTGGAATTTTGAATCAAATCATCCAAAAGGGCTTTCTTGGCTTGGAGGTAAGCTTGAAGTCAAGTGTTATGATGAGTTTAGAGTGGCTAAAGTCAGGCTAGAGAGTGTAGGTACATGGCTGTTTGCAAAACTCACTTTTCCACCTTTTCCATTTTTCAATATTTTAATGCAAGTTGCAAGATAACTTGTCAAAGCTTCCAATTTCAATTCTGTGCATAATTCTCATGTTTCTACATTCCAAAACATCCACATATCAGAGAAAATAACATCCAAAGGCTGAGATTGGTCCAATTGATGAAAACCTCACTTGTGAAAAATTGGCAATGTGGGACTTCAAGTGTGAAAACACCATTTTGCCAAATTCATTACTTTCAGCTCATAACGGCTATTTAGATGTTCTAGTACAATTTGGAAAGCCCTCATATAGCTCTAAAACACTCATGTTTGCCAGAATTTCTAACTCTAATTGGAACTAGGTCAAAAATCTCTCCAAAGGTGGTTGACAATAAGCTTAAAAGTGAAAATAACTTAGAAGTTTCTAAGTTATTTTTCCCTCTTGTAATGACTTTGGTCTTAACTCCCAATCTTTGCATTTTCTGATCATGGACCACTTAGGGACTTTTGTAGGATTTGTCAAGAGCTTTCCAATGAGCTTTGAACCACTTCATTTGGATGTGCGATTAAGGAGTTAGGGTCTAGCCCCTTTCAAAACCCTAATTCCCGACTTTTCCGATTACTCATTCATCCTTGATCCAATGGTCATGCAAATTTATGGGTAGATGCAATATTTCATTAGGAACATTTTTGATTCACATCTTGAGGTCAGATTCCTTATTGTTGAAGAGTTGACTTTTTGGTCATCCGAACGATCGACGATGACTAACAAGTCGACTGTTGACGTTCTGAGTCCTCTGAGGTTCTAAGACTTCTTGAGTGAACTTCCCTGAGCCATATGAGCTTAATGAACCACAAACCCACCATTGGAATACCTTTTAAAATAAAAGTCAAACCACAGTCGACTTTTCTTGATCAAAAACCCTAATCGGGGATCCATGAACTGTACTGCTCCTGATCTTTGTGTGAAAACCCCAAATTGGATTCATGCCTGACCCCATGTAGTATTCTTGATGGTTTAGATACTTGCTTAATGGAGAAACAATCCAATGCATTGACTGATTAAACTGTGGAACCCTCGATTTGCAAATGTACGGAATCCTGATTCACCTGTAACTAAACAGAGACAACTTAAAACTGGTTATAGTTAGATAATTAAAATGGAAATGATCCTAAGATGATGATGAGGATCTAAGAGGTCAAATTTTGGGGTGCAACAGTTTCCCCTATTTAAATATCTTCACTAGATGGTTTTGAGAGATGTCTATCTGAATAGAATTGTAGTGAAAGGTATTTAAATATAGAAAACCATAAATTTTGTCCCTTAGATCCGATGGTATGCAAAAGGACAAATGCTAAAATGCAATGAATTCTAAATGATGCCTTATGATGCAAGACAAATGCAACCACACGAGCAAAAATAAAAGAACAGTATAACAACGAGCAATTAATCACTGGGGAAAGACAGCAACACAGGGGAAGCAACAAACATGAGAAATAAATATCTGAAAAACCATCAGATAAGTCACGACGCAAACTGTTTGGTAGGTGCCAAGTAAATTGAAATTCGTCCACAAGGTAAAACGCGAGCAAAAAACGACCTCGGGAGAAAAGGTAAAATGGGGAATAAAACACCCATGTAAGGTAAACTCATCCACAAGGTAAAACGCGAGTAAAACACGACCTCGGGAGAAAAGGTAGAATGGGAAATAAAACACCCATGTAAGGTAAACTCATCTACAAGGTAAAACGCGAGTAAAACACGATCTCGGGAGAAAAAGTAGAATGGGGAATAAAACACCCATGTAAGGTAAACTCATCCACAAGGTAAAACGCGAGTAAAACACGATCTCGGGAGAAAAGGTAGAATGGGGAATAAAACACCCATGTAAGGTAAACTCATCCACAAGGTAAAACGCGAGTAAAACACGATCTCGGGAGAATAGGTAGAATGGGGAATAAAACACCCATGTAAGGTAAACTCATCCACAAGGTAAAACGCGAGAAAAACACGACCTCAGGAGAAAAGGTAGAATGGGGAATAAAACACCCATGTAAGGTAAACTCATCCACAAGGTAAAACGCGAGTAAAACAGGACCTCGGGAGAAAAGGTAGAATAGGGAATAAAACACCCATGTAAGGTAAACTCATCCACAAGGTAAAACGCGAGTAAAACACGATCTCGGGAGAAAAGGTAGAATGGGGAATAAAGCACCCATGTAAGGTAAACTCATCCACAAGGTAAAACGCGAGTAAAACACGACCTCGGGAGAAAGGGTAGAATTGGGAATAAAACACCCATGTAAGGTAAACTCATCTACAAGGTAAAACACGAGTAAAACACGACCTCGGGAGAAAAGGTAGAATGGGGAATAAAACACTCATGTAATGCATATGTATATGAATTATGCTTGTGATATACGCATGTATGAATTATGCAGATGATACGACCAAATGCAAATGCAAATGACGATGACAAGGCTCGACTCTTTTGGTGAGAAGACAAGACTAGAAGACTGATTCCTTAACACGAAGATCACTTTCAATCTGCTTGGGGACTAAAGATGCTGTTGATGAACACATCTCTGTCGCACTGATAAATTGTATCAAACAGGTAACCCTTGTAGGAAGGATAAAGAGCTGATTGGGGTTTCTTCAAGTAAACTACCCCGGTTTAGCTGTCTGTTAAAGATGAACTGATGATGACTTCAGCTTGCCTGATGTTGACTGATGCATCGGGTGCTTGGAGAGCTTGCCCTAGTCTGAGTCTTGAAATATATTATGGATAAGCCAAATCTTAGAATACCATGCCTTGAACAAATCTTCAATTGATTCTTTAGACAGGATGTAAAAGGAACTTGCCCCTGATAGGATCACTTGACCAAGTTTCTCAATGTTTGAAAATTCCTTGAGAGGAAAGCCAGTTTGCAAACAAAAGTGTTCGTACAAACATGGCAATGTAAAGTTCATGCAACTTTTGAAATCAAAATCACTTGGAAAGATGCAAAGTAAATGAGTCATCGATCTGAACACGGTGGTTCAAGACACTCAGAGTTTAGAGTAAAGGTGTATTGCCAAAATAATTGATTCACAAAGATCTTTTGGAGTCAGTTTACGCAACCTTGTTGTAGTATGCTTTCAAAATAACCTTGTTTCAATTAGGTCTTTTGAGGGTTGTAATGTGCCCTGGTTCACGGTTTAAGAAACAAAGGATAAAGGCTCAAAGTTTATTTGTACCCACCCAATCTACGTGATAATCTCCAGTCTTATGCTCAGTTAAATCAGACTATGTGCTCAGGTTCCCATAGGTTAGGAATTGCACTGATAATAGCCAAGATGATAATTCAGAAGTCAACAGATTTTTCGAAAAGGCAGTCATTGCTTCTTTACAATATTTTGTAGTTTTTGCATTGAGGATTTTCATAATGAAGGGTTTAAAGATCTCCTGTTTTTACTATCCCTAATTTTTGCCTGAACTGTTTCTTTTGAAGCTCACAGTCAGTGGGATGCCCCAGTTTTGCCTAAGTCTCCTTCATAGGTTTTGACTTAGCGGCTTTTTCCTTTGATATTTTTTGTTTGTTGAAATACAATGACTGCCTAGCTTAATGATCACGGTGAACCATCATCGGCTTCTTGGCTTGAAAAACATCCTCGACACTTATTTGTTGTGTGCGAAGGAAAAATTGTAGTGGTTGCATCCTTTATTATAAAAGGTGTCTTGTATGAACCCACAACCGAGTTAACTGAGAACTACCCATCCCAAGGTTAAAACTGCGAGTTTTGTAAAAAAAGAAAACTCCAACTTCTAGGTTCAAAGGGGTTGACAAGGGATTATCTTCCTTATTTCTCCAGTGTTTGGGAGTTTAAACAATGCCTTACATCGTCAACAAAGTTTGATTGAAAGGATACTGCCAACAATTATGGGTATCATGTTTTCATCATCCTCCCTCAAATAATTGCATAATCAAAAATTTAGACAAGGAGTAAATATTTGAAAGATAAAGCATACAAGATGCAAATACTGGACAAAATGAATTGAATCAAAAGTTGCAATGCTCATTCATTAAGATGAAAGTACAAGCACTAATTAAAAGCAAACAGCTTAAACAAAATAAGGAAAGTTCAAACAGTGAGAAACAAAAGGCTTAGTGACTACATCAGTACAAAGATGAGTTGTCCGGTCTGAAACACTGGCACTAAAAAAAGATAGTCTGTTGGAGTCGGACTGAAGCTTCACTTTTGATGTACTGGCAGAGGATTTTTCTGAACATTCGGATGGCTATCCGTAAAATCAAGGATTCCAGTTCTAATCAATTCACGCACCCTAGCTTTCAATGCAAAACAATGCTCCAAGTCGTGGCCTGGGGCACCCTCATGAAAAGCACAATGGAAATCATTTCTAAATCCAACTGGAGGTGGATTAGGAGGGGGTGGCAAAGTCTTTGTAGTGATCAGCCCTTGTTGAACCAGGCTTAGATACAATTCTGTATAAGTCATGGGAATAGGATCAAACTGATTCTCATTCTGGTACTGGTTCTATCTAACAACAGGACATTGAGGAATTTGAAATGGTCGTGGAGCAGCAATAGCTGCCATAGTAGGGTGATTATACTGAGGTCGGGGATGAGGCCTTCTCACTTCAGCCATGACAACATTAGTATGCTCTTCTTTCTTCTTATGGAAATTCCCAAAGGATTTCTTTGCACCGGTAGAAGATTCAGCAACCTTGGACACCTTACCACTTTTCAGCCCTTCTTCTAACCTTTGGCCAATGGTTACCAAATCTGTAAAACTTGAAGAGACGCTCCCAATCATCTTTTCCCAATAGAAGGGAGACAAAGTATCCATAAACATTCCAGCTAGCTCCTTTTCTGCCATAGGGGGTTCAACTTGAGAAGCTAACTCTCTCTAACGTTGAGCGTATTCTTTGAATGATTCTCTTTCACCTTGAGACATGTTTTGAAGTTGTCAACGGTCAAGAGCCATATCCAGATTGTATTTGTATTGTCTCATGAAGGCATTAGCGAGATCTTGGAAGCAGTGGACGCTGTTATGTTCCAAATTCATATACCACTTGAGAGAAGCACCACTTAAGCTGTCTTGAAAGCAATGGATGAGCAACTTCTGATTATTGGTGTAGGCTGCCATCCTTCGGTAGTACATAACCAAATCGGCTTTTGGACATGAGTGCCCCTTATATCTCACAAATTCTGGAGTCTTGAACTTAGCAGGCATAACCAAACCAGAAACTAAGCACATATTGTCTGAAGGTGAGAAAATACTTAGAAGGGGGTTGAATAAGTATGAAGATAAAAACTTTGAAGTAAAAAGTCAAGTATTTTTATCCTGGTTCGTTGAACTCAACTACTCCAGTCCACCCTATCTAGAGTGATTTGCCTTTCTCAAACAAGGACTTAATCCACTATTTAATCAACTGATTACAATAGTAAGCACTAAGAACAACTGTTCAAAGCCTTCTCAAGAATTTCTGATCCCAACTGGATCTTCTTAAGGAACTATTACAATAAAATGTAAGATTAATACAAGTGTATGAATGCTTCTAACAAGCTTTATCACAATAGTGATTTTTCACTTAATGTTAAGAACAAAAGAATAAACTCAGCAATAAGAATATTTTATGAGAGCTTGTAACCATCAGATTTTGAAAGAGGAAAGAGTCGTTGAGCTAAATCAAAGGATATTACTTTGAATTCTTCTTCAATAAGTATTTCTTTTCAGCAAGGTAACCATCAGATTTTGCATGATTAGAGTCTTGGATACCCATCAGATTTTGCTGAATCAGAGTAATGCAGCAAGTGAGCTTTAGCGTGTAGTTCTATCAGAGCAGAGTTTTATGAATCAGATCCTCAATACATACAACGTGTAGTACTCTCAGAGTCTTCTGAAAAACTGTGCTTCTTAACTCTCATACAAAGTTCTTCAATGCTTCAGAGTCTTCAAATCTTATTAGAGTCTTCTGCTTCAGAGTCTTCTGCAGCTTCTGCTTCAGATTCTTCTGTAGCTTCTGCTTCAGATTCTTCTGTAGGCAGCGCTCCGATTCTTCTATAAGATGATTCTGACTCTTCAGAGCCTTCCATAGTTCCATGTTCAGATTAAATTGCTCTTGAATGTATATATACTTTAATTATCTGCAGCAAATATTCATGAACCAATTTTAGAGTATATAATTCTTTAATACAAAATTTTATAAGAGTTATCATCAAAACATAGAGATATTACTAAGAAACAATCTGTGTTCTTACAATCTCCCCCATTTTGATGATGACAAAACATGAGAAATTTTGTGCAATAAAAAATAATTATAACTCCCCCTGAGATTAAGAATCTCCCCCTGAAATAAATATTCTAAGGAAGAGAATACTTCCCTTTTTTGCTTGAGTGTATTTCAGAATCAGAGTCTGATGACTTCTTTCAAACACAGAGTCTGGTTAATCAGAGTCTGATGACTTCTTTCAAACACAGAGTCTGGTTTTACATTTAGACTCAGAGTACAATTTGCTTCAAGAATCAGAGTCTGGTTAGGTAATTCTCAGGATAACTTCAATGAACTTATTTTGTCAGATGAAACAATAGAATCTGAAAGGCTTAAATTCAAAGATAGTTAATAATATGTCTGAATTTTGTTTTAGTATTCGCTTATGGATTGAACAATCAGATTCTTTTTCTCCCTTTTTTTTCATAATCAAAAAGATGTGTAAAGACAGAAAAGATAATAGAGGAAAAACAAAGCAAACAATTTCATTCATTCAGATGGTTCACATAACAGATGATAACAAACAAACAAGAGAAAACAGATTCAAAACAACAGTGCAAAATCATGAAAGGAAACTAGGGTTCACGAGATGCAATCAGGGTCAGAAGATTTGTGATCTTTGTAGTAGACTCTTCTTGCTTGGCCATCCAAGTCTTAATCTCTTCACTGGTTTGTTCTTGTTTGATCATCCAGGACTTGATTTCCTTAACTTCTTTCACAAGTTCTGAATTGTCAGCCTTTACTTCAGATGCAGATGCATCAATGTCCATATCAGATGCAACGTCTTCAGAAGGAGAGTCTTCAGCAGGAGCAGCTTCCAGAAGCAGCACTGGTGGTTTGGGAATGCTCATCAGAGTTTGTCTTACCAACTCAGCAAACTTTGCCTAAGCATCTTCAACACAGACTGTCTTGAGATGAGAGGCCACCACGTTGAACTTAGAGATAAATTTATCCCAAGCAGCTTCAGACTTAACAGGGTCTATATTGAACAGACACTCTTCTTCCACACATGCAATCCCCATATGAACTTCCTTTTTGAAATTTTCAAACAGTTTATCAACATCTGATCTAGGGTTGGGGTAAAGAAATTCCTCAAGAGTCACTTTCTCAACAAATTTAGAGTTTGGTTGAGGTTGTTCACAAGTGGTGTTAGGAGGTGTTGGATCAGATGATGGTTGTTCAGATGGTTGAGGTTCGGATGGTTAAGGTTCAGATTGTTGAGGTGCAGATTGTTGAGGTGCAGATGGTTGAGGTTCAGATGGTTGTGGTATGGTGAGTTGAGGTGTAGAGGTTGGTGAAATTTCTGCTTCAGAGGATGAATTTTGAAAATCTGAGAGGTTGAAATTTGAACGAAGTGAAAGTCTACGATTTATTTGGTCAGGTGCTGATAGATCAGAAAATGCAGGTTTGAGTGGATCAGGAATGTGTAAACAAGAGGGTGAGTGAACTTCTGATTCAGAATCAAATGAATTAGTGGAGTGACATGAGGTGGATGACAAGACAACCATGGTTGCAAGTGGCTCCAGATCAAGAATGTTATTTGAGGGTTCTGGAACAGGTAACGGTTGTTCTATTATTGAGGGATGTTTAGATGGTGTTGGTTGGGGAGGTTCAGATGAAATGGGTTGAGAGTGATGTTCTGGCAATTGTTGTTATTGTTTTGGTTGTAGTTGTTGTTGTTGTTGTTGAGGTTCTGGTTGTTGTTTTTGTTGTTGTTGTTGTTGAGGTTCTGGTTGTTGTTTTTGTTGAGGTTCTGGCTGAGATGGTTCTTGTTGTTGATGTTCTGGTTGGATTTTTGTTTGAGGTGGTTCAAATGGAGTTTGTACAGAAGATGGTTGAGAAAGTGTAGTTTGAGATGAAGGGAGTTCAGATGTATGAATTCCAGATGATGGTGGTACAAATGATTGTGGTCTAGAAGGTGATGGAGGAGGTGAAGGTAATGGAGAGTGAATGGTTGGAGTTGGATCAGATGTTAATACCTGTTTGATTGTTTCTCTTATGTCTTCCAGACTTGCTTCTGGAGGAGTGGGTTTCACTTTCTTTACCTTCTGAGGCTTAGCAGCAGCTTCAGAGGCTTTTCTCTTTGGCTGAGCCTCAGGTCCTTCTTCAGCAATCTTCTTTGAGCGTCTTTCTCTAACAGGATTGGGCAGAACTTCTCCTTCCTTCTGAACGATGTTCACAGGCAGAGGAACACCATTTAATAGACAATCAGCTATGTAGGATAAGATGATCTCCCTTGGTTCTTCAGCAGTGAACATTGGAAAATCTTCAACAGGAATCCTTTTGTTGCTGACATCCTTAGTAGCAATTTTCTTAGGTTTGCTGGCAAGCTCTGTGATGACTTTCATCCTCTTCAGAGTATTTCCATTGATGACAGAACCTATGACATATGACAGATCCTCTGTCAATCCAGTATCATACAAATATTTCACAAGACCATTCTCTGTTAGAATGTCTGATATCAGTCTACCCAAAGGAATCCAATTCCTAACTTTTCCAGTTTTGACTCTTACATCTTCTCTTCTTTCTTTTATATGATTTAGAAGGTGACTGAACAGAAGATAAGGCAAGTCCACCTTCTTTCCCTTGCTCATACAGAACATAAAGTATAGTTGTTTAACACTGACATAATCTGGGGAATTTGATGATTTTCTGTGAAAGATGGAACTCATGAAAATCTTGGCCCAGATCCTGTAGACTGGCTTCAGCTCCCTTACTTTGCTAGTTGGTTCCCCAGAAATAGTAACTTCTTGAAACACATCAGCAAGATCCACACGAGCAGATTGTAGACTGGTTTCACCATCAGTTTCAGAGTACCCAATGAGTTGTCTGATCAGCTTCTCAGTAATCACAATCTCCTTTCCAAGGACAGAAGAATGGATGAATTTAGGGCACACCTGAGCAGGTATCCAGAATTCTTTCACCAAAGTTGGATAAATAGGACCCATAAGCCTGTCAAAATACTTTGTCCAACTCTGAGTTTGGATGGTTGAGGAAATATTAAATCCATTTTCTTCAATGGACTCAAAGTCTATGAAGCATTCACTCAGAACTTCCAGTTCTATAGTTGGAGTGAGAAGAGTTCTCACAGGTTCTTTGTAAGCTTCAGCATTAGGAGCAGAAACAGCAATGGTTGATTGCATCTGAGCAGATGTTGATGAAGAAGATGCCATTGATGTTCTTGAGTGAGAGGTTTTAGGTTTAGGGTTTAGATGGAGAGCAAAGAGACGACAGAAATGCATAAAAGGTTCGTGAGGTGAAAAGTGTGAAATGGTGTGATTTGTGATATTTATAGATAAAATCAGATACACAAACAGTCACATAGGCACGCTTCATATAGCATTAAATGAAAAAGTAAAAACATCATTGCACAACAATTATGATTCTGACAGGTGGGGGGAAAATCAAGCAAAATCAGATTTTCAAAGCAGTACTTCAAACGTTAATTCAGTAAAGTGCACTCTACCTTTTAAGTTTCTGAGCTACACGTGTTTGCTTGCTTGTGCTTCTGAAATCTCTTGAGAAATGAAATGTTAGACAACGTTCAGATCCTCTGAGCATTGTTAGTTCAGATTTACACAAGTAAAATAATTCAAGAAAATGAATAAATTGACAGATGAAATACTTCAGAGCATTAAACATTTTGTATTTGAGAAGTTTGCCTCTGATAAATATTATTCTGGACAAAAATCCATACCAATATTTTTCAGAATAAACTTGAACCTATCTTCAGCAAGGGGTTTTGTAAAAATATCAGCCCATTAATGATCTGAATCAACAAAGGCTAAGTTTATAATACCCTTCTGAACATAGTCTCTGATGAAATGATGTTTAATTTCTATATGTTTTGCCTTAGAGTGTAAAACTGGATTTTTAGACAAACATATAGCAAAAGTATTATCACAGAAGATAGATACATTACTCTCAAAGATATGATAGTCCTCTAATTGACTCTTCATCCAGAGCATCAGTGTGCTACATCCAGCAGCAGCAATGTATTCTGCCTCTGTTGTAGAAAGTGCAATTGTGGGTTGCTTCTTGCTGTACCATGAGATCAGATGACTTCCAAGGAACTGACAGCTTCCAGAAGTAATTTTATGTTCTACTCTGTCTCCAGCATAGTCAGCATCACAGAATCCAACTAATGTATATTTATCAGATCTTTTGTACACAGACCCACGTTAGTAGTACCTTTCAGATACCTTAGAATCCTCTTAACAGCAGTTAAGTGAGATTCTTTAGGATCTGATTGGAATCTTGCACATAAACATAAACTGAACAAAATTTCAGGTCTAGAAGCAGTTAAGTAGAGAAGGGATCCTATCATACCTCTGTAGAGTTTCTGATCTACTTTCTTACTTACCTCTTCCTTGCCTAGTGTACTAGTTGGATGCATGGGAGTCTTTGCCATCTTACTATCAGTCATGTTAAATTTCTTCAGAAGTTCTTTAACATATTTGGTCTGATGAATGTAAGTGCACTCTGGAGTTTGGTTGACTTGAATTCCCAGAAAGAATCTCAATTCTCCCATCATGCTCATTTCAAATTCTGCCTGCATAGATTGAGCAAACTCCTTTCCCAGCATAGTATTGGTAGATCCAAATATAATATCATCCACATATATTTGACATATTAGAAGATATTTCTTAAATGTTTTACAAAAGAGTGTTGTGTCCACTTTGCCTCTGATGAAATTCTTTTCCAGAAGGAAATTACTTAATCTCTCATACCAAGCTCTGGGAGCTTGTTTTAAACCATACAGAGATTTCTTTAGTTTAAAAACATGTTCTGGAAATTTTTCACTCTCAAAACCAGGAGGCTGGTGAACATAAACTTCTTCTTCTATAATACCATTTAGAAAGGCACTTTTAACATCCATCTGATATAGAGTGATCTTGTATTGTGCAGCAAATGAAATAAGAAGGCGTATAGATTCTAACCTTGCCACTGGAGCATAAGTTTCAGTGTAATTAATACCTTCTTGTTGACAGTACCCTTGAGCAACTAGCCTTGCCTTATTTCTTTCAACTTCTCCTTTTTCATTAAGCTTGTTTCTGAAGACCCATTTAGTTCCAATTATGTTGAATCCTTTTGGTCTTGGAACTAAGTCCCACACATTATTTCTAGTGAACTGATTTAGCTCTTCTTGCATGGCATTAATCCAGTCATTGTCTTGCAGAGCTTCATCCACAGTGGTTGGTTCCATTACTGACACCAGTCCAAATAATGATGCTTCAGAGGATCTGAGAAAGGATCTTATTCTGATAGGGTCATCCTTCTTTCCAATGATCACATTCTTTGGATGAGAAGCTTTGATTCTAGAAGATGATCCTCTAACAGTTGATTCTTCAAAAATGTTTAAGTTGTTCATCTGAGAAGTCAAAGGAATTGCCTTTGGCGTTGCTTTTGGTTCCTTCACTTGAGCTTTATCTGCCTCTGAGCCTTCAGAGTCTGTGAAGACTACTTCTCTATCTGCAGAATTTTCAAACTGCTTTGGCTTTTTAATGTCAAGCTTATCATCAAATCTAACATGTATAGATTCTTCCACAATCTGTGTTTCAGTATTGTATACTCTGTAACCCTTAGAGCGTTCAGAATATCCAAGCATTAAACATTTTTGTGCTTTAGAATCAAACTTGCTAAGATTCTCTTTAGTGTTCAACATATAACAAATACATCCAAAAGGATGAAAATAAGCAATGTTGGGCTTTCTGTTCCTCCACAATTCATAGGGAGTCTTTTCCAGAAGAGGTCTTACAGACACTCTGTTCTGAATGTAACATGTTGTGTTGATTGCTTCTGCCCAAAAGTGCTTTGCCAGATTAGTCTCATTGATCATGGTTCTGGCCATTTCTTGCAGAGTTCTATTTTTCCTCTCTACAACTCCATTCTGTTGTGGAGTTCTAGGACAGGAAAAATCATGAGCAATGCCATTTTCATTAAAATATTTTTCAAAATATTTGTTTTCAAATTCACCACCATGATCACTTATGATTTTATAATTTTGAAATCTTTTTCACTCTGGACTTGTTTGCAGAAGCCAAAGAACACAAAATGTGACTCATCCTTGTGTTTTAGGAACTTTACCCATGTCCATCTACTATAGTCATCAACAATGACTAATCCATACTTCTTGCCTCTGATGGATGCAGTTTTCACTGGTCCAAACAGATCAATATGAAGTAATTCTAATGGTCTGGAAGTAGAAACAACATTTTTTGATTTAAAAGAGGATTTTGAAAACTTTCCTTTTTGACATGCTTCACAAAGAGCATCTGAGGTAAACTTCAACTTAGGAAGTCCTCTGACAAGATTAAGTTTATTAATCTGAGATATACGTCTCATATTAATATGCCCTAATTTTCTGTGCCAGACCCATTGCTCCTCATTAACAGACAAGAGGCATTTAACATTCTGAACCTTAAATTCCGAAAGATTTATTTTATAAATGTTGTTCTTCCTCTTTCCACTAAATAGGATTGATCCATCCTTTTGACTAATAGCTTTACAACATTTTTGATTAAAGACTATGTCATAACCATTGTCACTTAATTGACTTATGGACAATAGATTATGCTTTAGTCCTTCTACAAGTAAAACATTAGTGATAGAGGGAAGGTTACCATTTCCAATAGTGCCAGATCCAATGATCTTGCCCTTCTGATTCCCTCCAAATTTCACGTCACCTCCAGATCTAAGCTCCAGACTTTGGAACATAGACCTTTCTCCCGTCGTATGTCGCGAGCATCCAGAGTCCAGGTACCATGACTGGCGTCCTGACCTTGCTGCTAAGAACATCTGCAACAGGAATTATTTTACTCTTAGGTACCCAGATCTTCTTGGGTCCTTTTGGGTTAGTTGTTCTGAAGGTTCGTCTAAACTTCTGTTTTTCAACATAAGGTTTATTCTGACTGGCCTTAGATTTAAACACATGAATGTTCTTTTCAGAATGAGTGTGTTCAATATCATTCAAGTGACCAAATTTAAAATGGGAATATAAAGGAGTCTTCTTGATGATAATTTTATCAACAGGTTTTGGATTTAAATCAGAGGAAGATTTGTATCCAATTTCTTTTCTGTTATTTCTGCTAACTCCATAGATCATAGAAGCCATTTTGCTTCTGTCTATGCTTTTAGCAAGAAACTTCTGAAAGATGCAGTCATATTTTTCCAAAATACTTTTGCATTCAGACTCAGTTTCAGAGTCAGAGTCTTGTTGAGCTAATTCAAAATCATTTTTCATTTTTAAGTTCTTTTCATTTAGCTCAGCCACTTCTGATTTGAGAATATTATTCTCAGATACAAGATTGCTTTGACGCTCCTTGTATTTGAGCTTAATATTATTATAGCTCTTCAGAACCTCTGATAACACTTTGATAAGTTCATCTTTAGTGAGTTTAGCCATTACCTCTTCTGCGTCAGAGTTAGATTCAGAGTCAGATTCGGATCCTAAAATTCCTTCCTCCTGATCTTCTATGTCTGCCATCAATGCTACGTTGGCACATTCTTCTTCTGCCTCAGATTCAGATTCAGATGTATCTGAATCATCCCAGGTTGCCATTAGAACCTTCTTCTTCTTATCAAATTTTCTTTTACGCTTTTCTTTCAGAAGCTTTGGACAATCATTTTTGTAATGCCCAGGTTCTTTACATTCGTAGCAGACAACCTCCTTTTTGCCAGATCTTCTGTGTCCAGAAGATTCCTTTCTTTGGTCAGACTTTCTGAAGTTTTTAAACTTCTTTCCTTTATGCTTCCAGAGTTTGTTTATTCTTCTGGACAACATGGATAATTCATCTTCATCTTCATATGAGGATTCTTCAAAGCTTTCCTCTATTACCTGCAACACTTTGGCATATTTATTAGATTTTAAGGCAATTGACTTACCTTTCTTTTGAGGCTCATCTTCCTCAAGTTCAATTTCATGGCTCCTTAGTGAGCTGATTAGTTCCTCCAAGGAAATCTGGTTCAGATCTTTAGCCATTTTCAGCGCAGTCACCATAGGTCTCCATCTGGTAGGTAAGCTTCTGATGATCTTCTTCACGTGATCAGCAGTAGAGTAACCTTTATCCAGAACCTTTAGTCCAGCTGTAAGTATTTGAAATCTGGAGAACATGGCTTCAACAGATTCAGCTTCTTCCATCTTGAAGGCTTCATACTTCTGAATTAGAGCCAGAGCCTTTGTTTCCTTGACTTGAGAGTTTCCCTCATGAGTCATTTTCAAGGACTCAAACATGTCAAATGCAGTTTCTCTATTTGTGATCTTTTCATACTCAGTGTGAGATATTGCATTTAACAATATTGTTCTAGCCTTGTGGTGATTTCTAAATTCCTTCTTTTGGACTTCTGTCATAGATTTTCTATCTACTTTCTTGCCATTCCAATCAATGGGATGAACATATCCATCTATGACCAAATCCCATAAATCAGCATCATAACCAAGGAAAAAACTTCCAATCCTGTCTTTCCAATAATCAAATTTCTCCCCATCAAACATAGGGGGTTTAGTACTGATTCTGTCTCTTTCTTCATACTTGTTAGATGTTGAAACATCAGCCATTATAAACAACCAAATAAAAATATCAATGTTTTTCTCACTGGATCTTTTCTGTCACTGTGAAGTGGTAGCACACACAGAACCGGAGCTCTGATGCCAACTGAAGGTGAGAAAATACTTAGAAGGGGGGTTGAATAAGTATGAAGATAAAAACTTTGAAGTAAAAAGTCAAGTATTTTTATCCTGGTTCGTTGAACTCAACTACTCCAGTCCACCCTATCTAGAGTGATTTGCCTTTCTCAAACAAGGACTTAATCCACTATTTAATCAACTGATTACAATAGTAAGCACTAAGAACAACTGTTCAAAGTCTTCTCAAGAACTTCTGATCCCAACTGGATCTTCTTAAGGAACTATTACAATAAAATGTAAGATTAATACAAGTGTATGAATGCTTCTAACAAGCTTTATCACAATAGTGATTTTTCACTTAATGTTAAGAACAAAAGAATAAACTCAGCAATAAGAATATTTTATGAGAGCTTGTAAGAGTTTCTTTCAGAGATTCGTTGGTTCTTCATTACTACTGAAGAAGATGATGAAGACTTGCTTTTATATGCACAGTAGTCCACAAAGTCTTGACATTGGAGGCTGTGTACTGAAAAGGCCTGAACCTTTTTGTCTTTATATCACATGACCTTTCCTAGAAGTAGAATGCACAGAGAAATGCTTTTGGTCTGTGTTCTAGTGTCAAGCATGAAAGAGGAAAGAATCGTTTAGCTAAATCAAAGGATATTACTTTGAATTCTTCTTCAATAAGTATTTCTTTTCAGCAAGGTAACCATCATATTTTGCATGATTAGAGTCTTGGATACCCATCAGATTTTACTGAATCAAAGTAATGCAGCAAGTGTGCTTTAGCGTGTAGTTCTATCAGAGCAGAGTTTTATGAATCAGATCCTCAATACATACAGCGTGTAGTACTCTCAGAGTCTTCTGAAAAACTGTGCTTCTTAACTCTCATACAAAGTTCTTCAATGCTTCAGAGTCTTCAGATCTTATTAGAGTCTTCTGCTTCAGAGTCTTCTGCAGCTTCTGCTTCAGATTCTTCTGTAGCTTCTGCTTCAGATTCTTCTGTAGGCAGCGCTCCGATTCTTCTATAAGATGATTCTGACTCTTCAGATCCTTCCATAGTTCCGTGTTCAGATTAATTTTCTCTTGAATGTATATATACTTTAATTATCTGCAACAAATATTCATGAACTAATTTTAGAGTATATAATTCTTTAATACAAAATTTCATAAGAGTTATCATCAAAACATAGAGATATTACTAAGAAACAGTCTGTGTTCTTACAATTCTCAGCATCAACATTGAAGAAATCAGTGCCCTCAACAACTTTGAGTCTCTTGTCTATGTTTTGAAACTGTTCACGGACAATCTCAGGTTCAACAAAATCTTCATGCTCTTCACCTTGAGGACTAGCAGCATTGTAGTCAAAGAAAAGAGTCTCAAAGGGAGCTCGGTCATTCTGATCAACAGTGTGGACCACAGGCCTGGGCTCTGTAAAGACGGGAGCTTGAAAAACTGGTCTGATAGTTGGACCGATCATAGCAGTAGATGCAAGAGGTGAAGAGTAGTTAGAAGGTAAACCAAACTCTGGCCAAGTCGATTGTGGCATTTGAACAGGAGGACGATCGGCACTTGAAACTTCTTGAATGACATTCCTTTGAGATGGCTCTCCTCTAGAAATCAATACTTGAAGTATTTCGGTGAGTTTAGTCATGCCTGACTTTAATTCATCGATCTCCATTCGAACTTCTGCATTGTGTACTTCTTGCTCTAACATCTTGCGTCTATAGTTAGCTCTAGTCTGATATCGGTGTCGAGGAATCAGCTTGACAACTCAAAGGTACACTGGACAATGAAGACGAGTGGACATGAGCGACCGGACAAACAGAGGTATGCAAGGAACCATGCAAAGATGCAAATACAATGCAATGTGATGCAAGAGAAGATACAAATCACACATAACAGGATCAAAGGTTCGAGATCACAACATGGGGCTTGAGTAAAGAACCAACCATAAGGTGTGTACTAGGGGTAAAGCACTTGTATAACAGGTTCTAACAAAGTTCCCAGAGTCAACAACCCATCTTTCGGATATTATCGACACACCAAATACTCTGAAATCAATAATATTCTCAAGAGAGTCTCGTCTGAGTGTAGTATCGCGTATCAACTACTTCGGGATTACTCCCTCATAGTCATCGCACTACGTCCTAAAAGGCCAAGTGGGGTTAAAGGTAACTAAAAGTCCTCAGTATCAAAGGCTCATAGGTTGAAAGTAGTAATGTTTTCACGAATACTCGTTCAACATAACTAACTCTCAATAGGGCCTCCACTGAGTGGTGGTTTCTCAAGTCAGCTTGGTCGGGAATCAACTCCCTACAAGCCTTCTTGAATACACCGCCATCCTATCATAAGTGCGCTCAAGTACGGGTATAGTAATATCCTTACCACTCAAAGCAACAAATCTGCATACAGAAAAACCCAAGCACAGACAGATATATGTACAAATATATATAAATATAAAATCAATTAAACATATAACAAACACAGATATAAACAAGGTGGGCTTAACCCTCTTAGGGGAAGTTTTCCCCAGTGAAGTCTCCATTTCTGTTGCGGTGAAATATGGATATCAAGCTATTGATTAACTTGAATCTTAATTCATTTACAACCGAACTTTAATTTATCCAAAAAGGAAAGGTTTAAAGAAAGAAAAACCTATAAGAATGCAAAGCAAAAAGCAAGGCCTAAAGCTGAGCAAAGAGATCTAAAGGTTCGGGGGTTGGTTATCCCTAGGGAAGGTGTTAGCATCCTAAGCATCTGTAGTACTCTACAGGAGCCTCTTGTTGATATTTGTGTTTGCTAAAGTTTGCTTGCTAAGGGTAAAGTGTTGAGGTAAAAATCTAAAGTATAAAAGTATGTACAAGTTTGCTCACGAAGACATTGCATCTCGTGCCTACGTATCCTGACGGGAATGGAATCAGAGCAATCGTAGTTCCCCTAGCTAGGGATGAGGAACTCTTGACTGTGGTCAAGGTCCTAAAGGGATGTAAGCATTCATAGAGAAATACTTACATGGAGTGCGGCGACTCCAAACTAAAGGTTATGCTAAATGGGAAAAGAAATGTCCACGGAGGGACGACTAAATATGAGTACGGCGACTCAAATCCTAAAGCTAGGACAAAGGGGATAAAGGGTGTCCACGGGAGAACGGTAAACATGAGCACGGCGGCTCAAATCCTAAGGCTAGGATTTAAGGGAATAAAATTATGAATCATACCTCATGTGAAAATACACATTAACACAAGAATTTAGAAAAAAGAATCAACTAAAACGGATTTAAAATGAAGGAGTTAAGATTTTTTTGAATTTGTGAAGGAAATAAAAAATAAGCAAGTAAGAAAAGAGTACAATGTACATGCTGGGTGTTGAACCCATGACCCTTGGACCACAAACGTGATACTCCACCACTAGGCCATATGCGCGCGTGTGAACATGAGATACAAGAGAAGAAGAAAATGATGAAACCTGGAAAGTATGAAAAACCAAAAGAGTTGATCCTCCTCAGGGATCGAACTCAGGTTCAAATGCATGATAAGGCGTTTTAAGGGCAAGGTTTCTACCACTGGGGTGGCTGTACATCCGCTTGGAAATGCCACCCCATAAATATATAAGGGATGTTTTCTAAGCAGGCTGGGCACAAAACATGAACATCAAACCAGTTTTTCATTTTCAAGTGTAACTCAGTCAATTCTCAATGGTTTTAAGCAAAATTTAGGTCTAAATTGCCTAGAATTTCATGAGGATCACAATGGTGACATTGGTTTTTTGAAATTCCTCCCCCAATTCAAAACCCAATAGTACATGCTCTGGAGATGTTTGGAATGCATTTTGAATCCCAGAACCTGTTCTAACTACTTTCAATTCAAACCAACCACACACACACACTATGAATATGTCAATGAATGAGCGTGTGCACAAGGTGGAGTTTAAAACCAACTGTGGTGAGGAATGTTGTTCAAGTTGCAAAATTAACATGTGAAATGCATCATGGTGTTCAGTTCTGATTCTAGGCAGTTTCAAATTGGGTTAAATGCACACACATACTGAAAACATGATAATGAGTGAATTTCAATCAAGAGTCTTGGATCAGAGCAGTTTGAAATAAGAAATGGTATGCAAGCTGCCAAACTGTCATGTGAGATGCATGATGAGGTTCAGTTTTGATTCCAAACATATTCAGGTCAAATGAAACATATACACACTACACATACATTGTATTGAGTGAGTTTAAGCCAAGAAAACAAGCCCAAAATGGTCTGTTATGAAAAATGGTATTCTAAATGCAAGTTTTGACAAGTGCAAAGCATCATGATGCTCAGTTTTGATTCTAGGCACAATTTAATCAAGTTAAGCATACATACACATCATATACATGATATTAGATGAAAATGAACACACATTATGGCTCAATGCTGACTGGTATGAAAAGTGGTGCTTCAAGTGTAGGTTTGTGCTTGTGAAGTGCATGAGCATATTCAATTTCAGTTCAAAACATTTTCAGATTAATTCAAACATATACACATCACATATACATGATATTGAATGGATTCAAACATCAAAACAAGTTGGAAAAAGAAGGATATGAGAAATGGTTCACAAATTGCAAGTTGTCATGAATATGAGGCATGATGAGATGAAGCTTCAATTCCAAACATTTTGTGATCCAATTAATCACACACACAACACCTATACATGATATTGAATGAATTTGAACACAAAGATTTAGCCTGAATAGACTGTGACAGAAAATGAGGTTCAAGTTGTAAATTGATGTTTTGATGAAATGCAAGATGGTGTGAGATAACAAAACAGATAGAAATGAGTTGAACAAATCATCCACACATGTCCTAAACATCATACTAAACATGATGATACTCAAAAATCAGGTACAAAACCATCAAGGCAAAGTTTGGTATGTGAACCCAAAAACAATAACAAAGCACGCTTTATGTCAAAAATTTCAAAATTATCCTTATGGTATAATGATGAATGAGATGAATTCAATGCACATACCTCTTGTAGACAACTTCAAGCAAGCAAAAGGAACAAGAAAACCAGAGAATCTTCAATCACCTCCTTGCTTTGAACTTTTCTTCCTTTTGAAGCAAAATACCAACCTTGTGACAGTTTGAGAAATAGGCCTCACCAATGATTCTCAATGCTTTGGACAGTTGAGATAGGATATATGTGATGCGTTTGAATGGTTAGAACATCAAGAAAATGTCTAGAACATGGTTTGGCTAATTTCATGCCTTATGGTCAAAGTATCTTGGTATGGAAGTTGACTTTTGGGAGAATGAGGTTTTTGAGTGGTTTTAGGGTTGGAACAACTTCTACACAATATCTATGGATCGTTTAGATGGTTTTTGGTGAGTTTGAGTGTAGGGAAATGAATATGGCAACTGAACTGTCAAGACAGTTTTTTATGGTTTTGGTGGATTTTGAGATTTTGTGAATTTGGAGCAAAGAGTGAAAGAGTGAGAGCTTGCAACTTCTCTGGTTTTTTAGAAGATTTCGGATGTCTTGAATGAGGTGGAGGAGGCCTCTATTTATAGGGAAATGAGAGGGATGGACAAATTGGAGATTTCCTTCCTAAGAGGGAAAGGTTTGGTATTTTGAATCAAATCTTCCAAAAGGGCTTTCTTGGCTTGGAGGTAAGCTTGAAGTCAAGTGTTATGATGAGTTTAGAGTGGCTAAAGTCAGGCTAGAGAGTGTAGGTACATGGCTGTTTGCAGAACTCACTTTTCCACCTTTTCCATTTTTCAATATTTTAATGCAAGTTGCAAGATAACTTGTCAAAGCTTCCAATTTCAATTCTCTGCATAATTCTCATGTTTCTACATTCCAAAACATCCACATATCAGAAAAAAATAATATCCAAAGGCTGAGATTGGTCCAATTGATGAAAACCTCACTTGTGAAAATTGGCAATGTGAGACTTCAAGTGTGAAAACACCATTTTGCCAAATTCATAACTTTCAGCTCATAAGGGCTATTGAGATGTTCTAGTACAATTTGGAAAGCCCTCATATAGCTCTAAAACATTCATGTTTGCCAGAACTTCTAACTCTAATTGGAACTAGGTCAAAAATCTCTCTAAAGTTGGTTGAAAATAAGCTTAAAAGTGAAAATAACTTAGAACTTTCTAAGTTATTTTTCCCTTTTGTAATGACTTTGGTCTTAACTTCCAATCTATGCATTTTCTGATCATGGACCACTCAGGGACTTTTGTAGGATTTGTCAAGAGCTTTCCAATAAGCTTTGAACCACTTCATTTGGATGTGTGGTTAAGGAGTTAGGGTCTAGCCCCTTTCAAAACCCTAATTCTCGACTTTTCTGATTACTCCTTCATCCTTTATCCAATGGTCATGAAAATTTATGGGTAGATGCAATATGTCATTAGGAACATTTTTGAATCACATCTTGAGGTCCGATTCCTTATTGTTGAAGAGTTGACTTTTCGGTCATCCGAACGATCGACGATGACTGACGAGTCGAGTGTTGACGTTCTGAGTCCTTTGAGGTTTTAAGACTTCTTGAGTGAACTTCCCTGAGCCATATGAGATTAATGAACCACAAACCCACCATTGGAATACCTTTTAAAACAAAAGTCAAACCACAGCCGACTTTTCTTGATCAAAAACCCTAATCGGGGATCCATGAACTGTACTGCTCCTGATCTTTGTGTGAAAACCCCAAATTGGATTCATGCCTGACCCTATGTAGTATTCTTGATGATTTATATACTTGCTTCATGGAGAAACAATCCAATGCATTGACTGATTAAACTGTCGAACCCTCGATTTGCAAATGTACGGAATCCTGATTCACCTGTAACTAAACAGAGACAACTTGAAACTGGTTATAGTTAGATAATGAAAATGGAAATGATCCTAAGATGATGATGAGGATCTAAGAGGTCAAAATTTGGGGTGCAACACTAGTCATTCTACCAAAATGAGATCGAATCTTGGGCACGTACATATTCCAATATCATCATCTTGAAGTCTCCCCTCTTATCATCATCAAATCCATGGACTTCAAATCCAATTTCTCTTCCCGGTGGTACATCCTTAATATCCTTCCAGAAACATCTCTGAAAAGTCACGCACCACTGGAAACACATCCAGTTCAGCCTTTCTCTCCGCCGACAATGATGCAAACAACTGAACACTTAAGTTTCGTCCCCCAAAAGTTTCTTCAACTCTTTCGGGAATAAGAAACTCTCATCCTTTCCATCCTTCATAGAAGAAATCCTCACCAACGGGAAATAAAAATCTACACTAACTCTATCATACTGCAATCAGCTCATACCCAAGATTACATATAATCTTTCTAATGGTAAACATACCAAGTCCATGACGAAGTCTCTACCATACATGGTCAAAGGACACTTAAACACACTAAAGACGTAGTTACCGACCCCGAAGCGGGTGTCTCAATAACCATATCACCACCACAAGAAGACAAACACAAATCCATACGCTTAGCGCACTCAAAAGAAACGAACGAATGAGTCGCTCCGGTATCAATAATAGCAACTAAAGGCGTATTATTAATAAAGCACATACCTCAAATCAAACGATCCGCATTAGTAGTGTCTGATCCTGCCAATGGAAATACTTTTCCACTTGTTGGAGCTTTCTTAGGTTTAGGACACTTAGCACTGATGTGACCTTCTTCTCCATAATTGTAGCACTTCACTACACCCTTTCTACAATCCGTAGCGTCATGCCCAATAACTCCGCAGTTAGAGCACTTAACTTTAGGCTTTCCACACATAAAAGACTTATGACCCATCTCACCACACTTATAGCATTTAATGGATCCAGAACTCCCTTCTCCAGGCCTCTTAACAAAGTTCTCCCTATGCTTGCCCTTATCATCAGGCGTCACATAAGGTCCACTCCTTACATGTTGCCTTTCTTTCTCCTCCTTCAAACTCTTGTAGTGAGTAGAACGAGTTTTACTATCCTCTTCAAAAATTCGAAAACATTTGGTCAAGTCCGAAAATCTCCTTATCATATGATAAACCACTGCTTGCTTGATCTCAGGACACAAGCCGTTCTCATACTTAACACACTTAGAAAATTCCGTCGTCACCGCGTCATAGTGAGGATGAAACTTCACCAACTCTGTGAACTTAGCCGTGTAGTCTACCACGGACATATTGCCTTATTTCAATTCCAGGAACTCCATTTCCTTCCTTCCCTTCACACTCTCAGGGTAATACTTCCTTAAAAATTCAACACGAAATAAATCCCAAGTTATTTCCTCGTCATCCACTTCAAGGACTTGTCGCATACCGATCCACCAGTCATCGGCTTCTTCTCGCAACATGTGAGATCCAAGTCTCACCTTGTTCCCTTCAGCACAATTCATAACTCTAAAGATCCTCTCGATTTCCTTCAACAAAATCTAAGCACCGTCAGGATCAAACTTTCCTTTGAATATCGGCGGCTGATTCTTTCTAAACTCATCATTGGCGTTCACATTCGGCGCACCCTGCACCGCTCTAGCCATTGCCTCCAATGCAGCAGCCATAACATTGTCATTACGACCAACCATATTCTGATTAACCGCAAAAATAACAAGGTTAAACAACCTTTCAACCAACAAACAACGAGACGAACACAACTGACTCAACACTGGCTCTGATACCACTTAATGTAACACCCCCTTTCTATACCCCCAAATTGACAAATAAATCATTCAGGCATAATTCAAAATTTCATCAGAGTACATTTATATCATGGCATAAAAGGGGCATATCACATTATACCAAAAATTCAACACATACAATACCTGCTCAACAGATATGCAACATCAGGGCAACACCCACAAGAAAATATTTAGAACAAAGGCGGAAACATCCAAATATTTCATAATCTCCAAAACATGTATTCACATATACAATTATCATTCACCATGTTTACAAAACATATCATCAGCAGATACATACACAGGTGTATCACAAAAGAATCAAAATAATCCCTAGCTACCTGGTGCTACATATCAGAGCCGACCGACCAAAAGAATGAAGCCACGCTTCACAAAACTCCAGCAATCTAATCTGCAATGCCTCATAGAGCATTATAAAATAGCAGAAGGGTGAGAAACAATATCATAATACATAATGCATATATATATATATATATATATATATATATATATATATATATATATATATATATATATATATATATATATATATATATATATATATATATATATATATATATATATATATATATATATATATATATATATATATATATATATATATATATATATATATATATATATATATATATATATATATATATATATATATATATATATATATATATATATATATATATATATATATATATATATATATATATATATATATATATATATATATATATATATATATATATATATATATATATATATATATATATATATATATATATATATATATATATATATATATATATATATATATATATATATATATATATATATACACACACACACATAACATCCAATAACGTCTTCTGCATTCTCACCGCAACTCATCTCACTACACCGTACATCGCAATGTATTCACAAAGATCTATTTAAAAATAGAACACTAAGCATATACAATATGCATCATCAATGTTTATATTAATTCATAAACATACACACATATACAGATATACTCACACATACACGTATCTTCAAACATTCCATTCATGCCAATTATCAACAATTTACATAAACATTCACATTCATGTTTATTTCACCAATGCATCATATAAAGATGACAACATGCAACTCATAGAGACCGACACATGACTCTATGCAGATGCAAATGCGGTACCGACTTAATCGTCCATCAGATTCTCCTAAGAATCAATTCACTCACGCCCCTCACGAGTACATTATAACTCATTAGATTCTCCTAGGGATCACATCGTTCATCAGATTCTCCAAGGAATCACATCACTCATCAGATTCTCTGAGGAATCACATCGTTCATCAGATTCTCCAAGGAATCACATCGCTCATCAGATTCTCCGAGGAATCACATCGTTCATCAGATTCTCCAAGGAATCACATCACTCATCAGACTCTCCTAGGAATCCTATCACTCATCAGACTCTCCTAGGAATCAACAGCACAAGAATGTACTTCATGATGCTTCACAGGCAAAATGACTCCATACACTTCTTGAAATGCATACATGTTTACAAACATACTCATGCATTCTTCACATTCATCGCATATATTCATTATGCATTCACAATATATATACATATCACAATACATATATACATATTCATCATTTGATCTCAACATGCATTTCTATTCAATTCAAGTAAATGCTCCAAATTGCCAAACGGCCACATTCCACACTTCACAAATCAAAAACTAGGATTCACGCCATACGGCTACCCGCAACACACATAACAGCATATAATTAGTCATCTCAGACAAGTAATGATCGCAACCAAACCACACAACCAATCCACGAATGGGAAACACAAGAAAAGAAAATATGATGCTGTGTTCACTAACCTTCGTCTGGAGAAGCCTCTGGCGAACCTTCGCTACTTCGTTCACCTGGAGAACTTGTCAGCGAAGACCACTGGGAGTTATTCTGGAATTACTCACTAGCATTCGCTAGCACACTCGCCTGGCGAACCTTCGCCACACTCATTCGCCTGGAGAACTTGCCAGCGAAGACAGGGTATTTGCTACTGACTTGGTTTGCTGCTGCTCGCTGGGCTTCGCCTGGCGAACCTGCGAACTCATAACTCCCATGGCTGTCTCAAAAGCCCAAACCTCACAACCCGACCGATTTAATCCAAATCAGTTCCAGTGGCACAACCCACTCATCACCCGACTATACTATACCGTCTATTCCAAATTCTAACCGATAAAACTCAGTTTCTACCGATTAAATCAACTTCTGACCTAGAAATGGAAACATAGAAAACAATCCAATACATCCAAACTAGCACATACATGATTACATACATTATCAAGATGATAAAGCTTCTCACCCTTACCTGATTAACCACAAGCTAGGGTTTGATCTTGATGTTTTCCAAAGTTTCCTCTTCTTTCTCTCCTCTTTTCTCTTCTCCTTCTTTCTTTCTCTTTTCATTCCTTCCTTTCTTACTATCTTTCTTTCTCTTCTATTTCCTCTTTAATATCTTCCTAATATTTTTCCCTAAACATCTACTAACTCAATATCTCATAAAATATCCAACTTATCATTTTAATAGGAAATGTCCAAAATACCCTCCAACTATTTTCTCCGAAAAGTCCCAAAATCGGGTAAAATAGAACAATATGTAAACATAACATATTTCCACGAAAATTCTACATCAAAATAATATTCGCCTAATTAAAATAAAAAAGGACTTAACGAAAAAGGGATAATCGAAATCGGGGCGTTACATACAACATCTTTGGATCTTTCTGATTGTGATCAGATACAGAGCCATACTTGCTTCTTCAATACGCTTTCAATGCTTTCAGATCAGATGCACTTCTCAGAGCAGAATCCACAGGAGCATTGCAACTGCAATATCCAGCGTCCTTGGATCTCTCTGATCGTGATCAGATGCATAAGCAAACTAGCTTATCCCATAAGCGCTTTATGATACGTTAGACATAGTAACTCTCATATTGTATTAGCTGCACACGTTGATGTTGTTTGTTTGATCTTATATATTTAATTATCATGATCTGCACATAACAAACATTAGAACATAAAATGGTTCTTTCACAAATACATAATTGTTATCATCAACACATAGAGATAATCCTGTAGAGACAAATCTTGCTCTTACAATCTCTCCCTTTTTGATGATGACAAAAACATGTATTTTGATAGAACATTTTATACAGGGTAATCACCAAGCATTAACATATTCAGAGTTTCAAGAAACAGCTCCCCATGAATGTGTTAACCTTAAAAAAATCTTTTATGCTTGTTCAGAGACTTTCTCTGATCCCAAGACTCACAAAAAAGAAATTTAATCAAACAAAATGAATAGAAGAGAAGGAATACTTCACTATGATATCAGAGAGCATAAGTCTTCAGCATCTGGACTAGTTCAGCAGAACTTCCGTCTTCAAATCTTTAGAACTTGTTTTATCTAAACATCGTATCAGAGCTATATACCTTTAGAGCCTTCTAAAGCATTTGCTTCTGTTTATCAGAACATCTTTCTGAGTGAACTCCCCCTGAGTTTCAGACTGGGTGAAAAATCAAACATTCTAACTTGTGAACCTTTCTGGGTGAACTCCCCCTGGCTACAATAGGTCAGATATTTAGATCTTCAGAACTTGATACAGTCTTAATTCTTGGTCTCTTGAAGCTAATTAATTCTGAGTCTGATACTAATTAGTTTAATACTGACTCTGATACTAATTCTTGATTCTGAGTCTGAAACCAATTCTTGCTTCTATGAAGATTTCTGATTCTTATGCTCTGATTATCATTTTCACAGACAATTTACATCTTCTAAACATTATGATACCAAAATCAAGAAGATTTTAACTTTCTCTTGAACAGTATTGGGTCCATTTGATTCTGAACATATGTTCACGAAGTGTATAACTTCGATTATATGAACAACCAGTTCATCTGAACTCAGAGTTCATTCATTTGACCTGTCTTTAGAATGCCTAGTGAAATTGTTCAGAGTTCCTCGATAAAACATCAAACATACAGTTAGTAATAGACGCAGTTTATATCAGAGTTGATGTTTTGCATTCTCTTTAAGTTATATCAGATTATATCAAAATCATATTCTATTTCTCCCCCTTTTTGACATCATCAAAAAGGTGAGTTTTCATTAAAAACAAGATTTAAAAATGTATTCTATTTCTCCCTCTTTTATATCAGAAAAAAAATTGAATAACTAGAGTCAAGAAATAAAACCTGAGTTCCTAATTCTTATAGGTTGACATCTTTTCCAGAATTTGTTGAAGCATGCACAGAAGAGAGTTGTTAACAAGATTCAGTTTGCCAATTTAAGGTGATACCAATTGAAAATGTGAGAGGATTCTGTTCAGCAAATCTTTCTCTGACAAATTGTTAATCTCCTTCATGACTTGTTTAGTCTTCTCAGCATCTTCTGCTTCTTTGAACTTATCTGACAATTCTTTTCTGGAATCTCTTTCTGTGCTAGAATTCTTGCTTCTCCAACAGCTCTTTCTTCAGCTTACTTTATCTTCATAGTAAGAAGTTTGAAGTTCCTTATTATCCATTCTAGATTGTCTTCTCTTTCCTTAACCAGTTGAACTTCTGAAAGTGACTTTAGATAGCTTGAAAAGCATCCAAGCTCAAAGCCTAACCACTTGAAGATTCACCATAGTGAGGAGAGGTTTCAGAGACATGAACATACTCATATGAGTGAATAGTGCTCAGAGGTGAATAACTGGTTCAGAAGGAGGAGAGGGTCTTGCATCTGATGGATCAATAGAAGAATTAGATGACGTTTCAGGTTCAGAGGGATTTACATCATCTAGTTTCATCGTCTGATACCACTTGAAGGAGGTGTAGGAGTAGATACCAACAGAAGGTGTGGTAATTTGATGAACCCATATTCTCTTTAAACGAAGTAGATGCATATGAGGAGAGGAGCTTTTAGAATCACGACTTTCACTTTTCATAGAGCTCATATTCCTTTGAGATTCTGGGATCTTCAGAATGATTCTTTATCTGAGTGCTTTCCATTTTGACTATTATCTTTCTTCATCTTGTTTCTTCAACATCAAAACACTATACTTCAGAAGTATTAGAGTTTGATTTGACAGAACTTCTTCTAATTAAATCTTTTATCTAGATCTCCAGATAATCCAAATCTTTAGATGATCTACGACATCAGATTTGCTCAGGAATTTAGAAGAGCATCTTCGACACCAATAGAAGGTAATGTGCGAAAAATGCGTTCTGATTCTTCAGTCTTATGCATATGATAGTTTTCCAGCTGATTCTTCATCCAAAGCATCTGATATTTCAAAAAACAGCAACAACATATTCTGCTTCTGCAGTAGAGAGTGCTATTTTGAGTTGCTTCTTGTTGTAACAAGGATCAGATTGTTTGATAGCTTCTAGATGTGCTCTTGCATTCAACTCTATATTCAGCAAAATCAGCTTCACAGAAACCCACTAAATTATATTAGACTGATTTTTTGTAACCCAGAGCCACGTTAGTAGTATCGTTCAGATACCTCAGAAATCTCTTAACAACTGTTAAGTGAGATTCTCTAAGATCTGATTGGAATCAAGCACATAACATACACTGAAAAGAATGTCAGGTCTAGAAGTAGTAAACTACATAAGAGAACTACTCATACCTCTGTACAACTTCTGATCTACCTTTTTTACTAACCTCTTCTTTTCCCAGAGTGTATGTTGAATGTATGAGAGTCTTAGTTGGCTACTATCTGACAGATTAATCTTCTTTCTGTTGTATTCTTCTTTTGAATCATAATGACTTCTTCAGCTTCCTTTCTTTTGAATAGAAACATATCTCCTCTGATGTTTGTATCATTTTGAACAATAGTTATGAATTCCAGATTCTTCCTT
Organism: Lathyrus sativus; assembly: GCA_963859935.3. NCBI lineage: Eukaryota > Viridiplantae > Streptophyta > Magnoliopsida > Fabales > Fabaceae > Lathyrus > Lathyrus sativus. The sequence continues at coordinate 93,165,877 of OZ012741.1, forward strand.
TGGTCTTCATCTTCTGATCATCCATCTTCTTATACCAATGATCACGCCTCTTTATCTTCTTCCAGACAACTTGTTTTCAGATGAACGCTAGTTTCTCAGAATAAGCATAAGCTTAAAAAATTATGAGCTGTGGAAACTTGCTGACTTCTTTCATCATAAGAACTTATCCTTTGAATAAACGTAGTTGATCATCACAAACTATCATCAAACCAAGATGTATTTCTAGCATCTATTTGAATGACAATCTTGCTCTTTATCAACCAGCATCAGATCATCTGATGGTGACTTCTTCTGCTAACCCATCTTTGGTTTCTAATTCCAATATTGCAACCAAATCAATCTCAAGTTCATACTTCAACTCAATCTCAAGGGTTCAGAAGAAGGTGAACATCAACAAATACAATCATGTATCAACAGCTTTACTGAACAAATTTCCTTTCTGATATTTCTTCAGAAACAATCAAAGCTTCTGCTTTAACTTCTGAAGAGATTCTCTACCATTCAGACTTTGCCCAGAAGATCTTCATCAGCAGATGATAGCTCAATCAATGACATTAAGCCCATAAGTGTTTCTTCAGAGGGTTTGATACTGATATGGTTCACATACTAGATTTCATTGATTTCCACAATAGATTCTTCAGATTGTGAAGTTGCAATTTTCTTTTCTTAAATCAGATCCTCTGATGAAGTTCTATCTTCTTTGTATCAGAGTAAGCTTCATATCTTCTGATGAGGTTCTATTTCTCCCCTTATCAGAGTAATCTCCAGATCTTCTGATGAAGTTCCAGAGTAAGCTTCGTTGCTGACGTTTTAGAGTCATGCATAATCTGATTCTCAGGGCCTCTGCAGTTGCAGCCTTTGAGATAAGTGCGCTCAGAGTCTTCTGAAACATTGCTTTCAACCAATCGCTCAGATTCTTCTGTAGAGTTGTTTCTCCTTAAACGATCAAAATCTTCTGTAGCTTTGCTTCCTCAGAATCTTATGTAGCTTCTGTAGCTTTCCTCTGTAGCTTCACTTTTGAGTCTTCTGAAGTTTCTGAATCTTTACACTCTTCGCTCAGAGTCATCAACTTAAGATCAAGTACAGCAGAGGGGGTTTCTTTTACAAGGTTTTCTCTTCTTTTCTCGGAGTGCTTATTTCAGCTTCTGCCTGCATACACTTAGCAAACTCCTTTCCAAGCGTAATATTTGTTTCCAAAGAAAAATATCATCAACATAAATCTGACAGATTAAAATGTCTTTCTTAATTGATTTATGAAAAAAGAGTGTTATCAATCTTTCCTCTGATAAGATTATTTTCCAGAGTAAAATTACTCAGCCTTTCATACCAATGCTCTGGGAGCTTATTTTAGGCTGTAGAATGATTTCTTTAATTTATAGATCGTGTTCTGGAAATTTTTCATTCAAAACCAAGAGATTGATGAACACATACTTCTTCTTCAATAAAACCATTTAAGAAGTATTTTTAAATTCATCTGATTTAGATTGATGTTATTTTGATCAACAAAAGAAATAAACAAGATTATGAATTCTGACCTTGTCACAGAAGCATATGTTTCTGTGTAGTAAGAACCTTCTTACTGACTAGCCTTGAAGATAGATAGAGAATCTTGTTCTTCTGGGATCATCCTTCTTTCCAATAAACATCTCCTCTAGAAAAAAAGATTTGATTCTAGAGGATCCTCTTAGTGTTAGTTCTTCAGAAGCATCTAATGGAGTGGCATCTGGGGTAGCTTCTGATTCTTTAGCTGGAACAGTGTTTGCCTGTGACTCTTCAGAATCTTGTGAGACGAACCATTAACAGCATCTGAAGTAGGATCTTCTGAATAACTCTTCTTGGACTTGTCTCATATCCTTTGGTTGCGTTCTGCAGGATCTTCATCAACATATCATCCATATGACTTTTGAGAGACATTTTTAGAGCACAAATATTCTGATCTTCATGAGTAGAGCATCTAACTTCCATCAGGCTTCAACTTCTCTGCTTCTTTCCAAACAACTTGGATTCAGGAATCATTCATTATGAGATTCTGAGAATAATGTCTGATGACAATTGACCAATTATAGTTTGTTCAACTGAGATAAAATTCTCAAGTTAACAGAACTTAATTGTCCAATCTTCAACAATTAAGATCTTTAGAATTCATCTTTCATCATAATCCAGATGAGTTAACAAACTTCCATTCTTGAAATCTCTGCAGTTTTATTTGACACTCTTCAAAGAAAGACAACTATGAGATGCTTTGAATCTGAAGAATTATTTCTTCCAGATCTGAGCTTTCTCTGCTCTGCCCTTTTCTACAGACTGCATTCTGAAACTCTTATGAATCAAAAACATTAGCCAACAATATTTCTTTATTTACTAACGAAAGCTCTCAATGAGCTTTTTATGAGAAAGTCAAGAGTGGACTAATCCGTTTCTTGAAAACATCTCATACTCACATAGAAATAATCTTTAGCAATCAAGATTTCTTTCTTGTCAAGCAGAATTACTCCTAAGTAAGTAGATGGCAAGTATTGAGCAACATCTCCTTGCTTTCAAATACAGAAACTAATCTAAAGATAAATCTCTATGAGATTATTAGAACAATAGTTTCCATATTTGCTTAAAATCTTTCTTATGTGAGCACTGTGGCTTCTTAGCATAAAGCTTTTCTTGTTAATAAACTATGTTGCTAACTTCACTCGTCAGCATCATTGCTTCTCAACAAGCTGGCTTGCTTTGTAATGAGCTCACTCACTAGCTATCTCATTGACTGGCTAACATTTGAATGAATCAAATGATCTTCTTTTATAGTGCAGCTTTTTTAGGGTAGAAATGTCATCTCTAATTCCAACGGTTATATCCCAACAGATAGAATAAGCTCACGTGTTGGAACAGTGACCTTTGCTTGTAACTTTAATATCTCAACATTGAAAACCACGCTTATGACTAGTACCAACGTCTTTGTCATAGTGAAATATTTGCATGCGTTGTACTGTAGTCTTCTTGACTTTGTTCTTCTGATGATTAATCTGATGAGTAGTTCAGCAACTACTTTGGTATGAAAGCTTCAACATCAGAGTTGTTTAAGCATATGTTTATCAGATTTAACAGCAACAGCTTATCTGATGAGTAATACGTGAAGGTAGGAAAAACACTTAGAATGGGGGGGGGGGTTGAATAAGGGTTTCAAATAACAACTATGATAATAGCAAAAATAACAAGGTATTTTTATCCTAGTTCGTTGAACTCAAACTACTCCAGTCCACCCTACCCAGGTGATTTGCCTTTCTCAACAAGGACTTAATCCACTAAATCAAACTGATTACAATGTTAACCACTAAGACAAACATTCTTAGTCTTCTCAAGAAATCTGACCACACTTGGTCTCTTAAGGAACCTTTTACAAACAAGTAAAATACAATGTGTTTAAGAGTTGCTTCTAAAAAGCTATATCACAACTGTGATTTTACACAAATGAAGAACGAATTAAATCTTAGAATTAAGTTGAGAGATGTTTGGATATTGTTCTTTGATTGTTTGGTAATTCGTCAATACGTCGTTTTTCGTCAACTTTGAAATGATGTAAAGTCTTGTTTAAATAGAACTTCACTTTCATTTCTTAAAGGGCGTGCAGCTTGCATTCTGTCTTCTTTGACTTTTCTTTCCCAGAAGAGGAATGTTCAGACAAATCCTTTTTGTCTGAATTCTTGTGTCATGCACGAATGAGGAAAGAGCTATTCAGATAAGGAAAAGGAATATGTCAACGGATCTTTATTTCAACAATATCTTCTTTAATAATTCTGGAACAGGCTTGCATCAGATCTTCTGATGATGTCCCTTGTTCTTCAGATCAGAGTTAGTCTGTCTAGAGTATTTGCAGCCAAGTGCTTCAGCGTGAATAATCTTTATCAGAGTAGACTTGAATATCAGAGCTTTTGTACTTGCAGCGTTAAGTACTTCCACAGTCTTATGATTCTTTACGTATGCTCTTTCGCTCAGAGTCTTCTGATGCTTCGCTCAGAGTCTTCTGCAGCTTCGCTCAGACTCTCTTTCATGCAGCATTCAGAGTCTTCTGATTCTCAAATTTCAGAGGAGTTTTTGCTTCCAGAGGAATATTAATTTTAATATCTGAAACAAAAACACTTGAATACGATTAGAGTATATATTTACTTCATACAACATTTCATTAATGTTATCATCAAAACATAGAGATATATTCAGAACCAATTTGTGTTCTAACAATCTCCCCCTTTTTGATGATGACAAAAACTATGGGAAATTTTGTTCAGAGCATTAAAAAATATCTCTCCCCCTGAATTAAATACTGATAGAAAAAAAGTAATTACTTCCCTTTCAGCATAAGTATTCTTTCCAGAGTCAGAGCAAACTTTGGATATTCTCAGAGTTTGTTCAGAGTTACTCTAATCAATTTATCTGATGAAAAATTTGAGCTCTGAAATACTGAATTCAAAGTTAGTTAAATTTAACATATTTGTGTTCCATTTTAGTAACTGTTTATGTGAACAATTAGAATTTCCATTTTCTCCCCCTTTTTGTCATATCAAAAAGAAAAAACTTTTAAAGATATGAAAAGATAACAGAGGAAAAACATAAAGCATATTATATAAACAAATGGAAAAACCAAATAGTCACAGATGCATTGATAAGACATTTAGAAGAAAAACAAGATAAGCAAAACAATACAGAAGTGCACAAAACAAAACAACTAATAAGAAGAACGAGAAGCCAAAATCTTCAGAAGATTTGTTATCTTAGAGGTTGACTCTTCTTGCTTCTCCATCCAAGTCTTGATCTCAGATGTAGATTCCTCTTGCTTAGCCATCATTTCTTTTATTTAATCTGTTGTTTTCTCTTGTTTGATCATCCATGTTCTGAACTCAGCGTTTTCAGCTTCTTGCTTTTCAACCTTAATCTTCAGATCTTCCACTTCTTTTGTCTTCAACTGAGAAGATTCTGGAACACTCACAGAAGCAGATGCAATGACATTAACCATTGCAGATTCATTCTCTATTTCCATAGGAGAAGGTTGAGCAGATGCAGAAACGTCTTTAGAAATGGAAGTTTCTGTGATGACTTTCTCAGTCTGAGAATCCTCAGTCATCTGAAGTGTAGCAACTTCTTTAGAAGAGGAATATACAACTTCTGGAGGTGTATTTTCCAAAAGAACAGTTGGAGTTCTGCTAACTCTCAGATGAGTGAGTCTGACAGCTTCAGCAAATCTCACCTTCGCATCATCAGAGCAAATATCTTGAAGATTTGAAGCCACAGAGTTGAATCTAGTTTTGAACCTTGTCCAGAAGGCTTTAGAATCAGCAGGATTGAAGCTTTATAAGCACTCCTTCTTAACAGAAGATAACCGCATATTTATCTCTTTTTCAAAACCAGAAAGCAATGCACCAACATCTAGCCTAAGTTTCGGTTTCAGGTAGGCTTCTAAAGGTGATGTTTTAATGGGAGCAGAGGTTGTAGGTATAGAAAAAGTAGGAAAAATGATTATAGGAGGATATGGTGAAGAAGGAATATGGACAGATGAGGTTTTGGATACAGAGGGGATTACTGTCGCTTCCGCGAAAATAAGGTGCCAGCAAAACAGAAGAGTCGCCACCTTTCGTTATTTATCCCTCAGAACGGGAAAGGAAACGATAGGAAAAACTTGACGAAAAGGTATAAGACAAGGTCATCGCAGCCATTGTCTGGGTTCGAGAGTCGGTTACGCAAGGGGAAGGTATTAGCACCTCTCACGTCCATCGTACTCGATGGGATCCATGTTTGTTGTGTTTATCTGACGGGTTTGTTTACTATCTACCTATCAAGGCTAGTCTGAAAAGAAAAGAAAATGACTCGGCAATGTGTCGCGCTTTATGCCTACGTATTCCCATCAGAGAATGAGAAATCAGAGTCAACGTAGTTCGGCTAACTACGGGTTACGGGGAAGGTGGCTCACCAATACGTCAGTATTGTGCCTACGTACTCTCAACAGGCTTGAGAGATCAGAGCTTACGTAGTTCAGGATAACACGGATTACGGGGATTCAGATTCATCTGTTTTTATCGAGTAGGGTTAACAAATAGTTCCAACAGTTTGGCGTACGTAGCTCGACCTTTGGAGACTTAGGCGTTACCGTTTGCGGTAGAACTAGGAGTTAATGACATTCTTTTCTTTAGAAAAGCTTCCTTTGAATTATGGGCCCACGGGGCAAAAAAGTTTTGAAGTTTGTTTTCTGTCTTTTACGAAAGAACTGTTTTTTATGGATGTTTGCAACCAATATCGCACTAGAGACTATGACCTGAGAGTGAATGCGTCGCATGTCACCCGAAGGGTGCCATACTAAACATCTAGACTGTTGAAAAGAAACTCTCCAACAATCCTTTCTCAGATAGCTTAAGGCTCGTAACGTACGGCGTCAGTTAACCTTTATTACTGTATTTTAATTTGTTTTGAGATGAGAAGAGAACGAACAGGTTCAACTAAGAGGGGGACTATCAAGTCCTAATGTTGTCATGCCAAGGATTCATCCTATGGTTGAAGTTTGAAACAGGGGACTCCTAGAAGTTGTCATGCATAGGTTTCAACCTAAAGTTCTAATCATCACTTCCTTATCAAAGGAAGTGAGATTCCTAGGGGATCATGTCAATGATAAACAGAAACAGATAAAGCATCAGCTTAAACAGTAAACAGATATACGATAAAATGCATGCAATGCAAGTGAGGGAGGAAATGTGTGTGGGGAAGCAGCCTCCACAAGCTCATCTCAACCTCAAGCCAGATATGAATCACTGTAATCATACAGGAAAATAAAATGCCATCAAGCAAATCATAAACCACACAGGCAAGGGAGCAGGGCTCTACCGAATACCCGCAAGCAAAGCCATACAGTAAAAATACAAGCAGAGGGAGCAACTCAACCTCTAGTGCAATCATGCTCCTAGCTTAACACAATTTAAACATGAACTTATTCTAATGCATCAAGCAAATCAAACAAGTCACATCAATACATTTGCATAGAAAGCAAACAGACAGTCAAGAAAGCAAATCAACAGCTTCCCCAGCTTCACAGCAAAGCAATATTCTGACAGCAGTTCAGTCCACAGTCTGTAACTGTTCTTCCAGGCTATTCTCTTCAATAGCAAATATCAACTTGCTTCTTCAAGCTTCGAATACATCAACCATAAGTATCAACTTATTCTTCCTCTTCAAGCCTCAGCTCCAAGGTAGACTCCACCATCAGACTTCAATCCCAATTGCAAGTATCAACATGTTCCTTCAGGCACTCAATGCACTAAACACACAAGTATCAACTTGTTCCTTCAACTTCAAGCTTCAGCTTCTTCATCTGATCCCAACTGGATGCCCTTCATAAGTGTCAACTTGTTCTTACTAGTCTTCAAGCTTCAGCTTCAATGGCAATCTTCACATAATGGGAAGTGCAACTTCTAGCATCTTCAATCTTATAACAAGGAATTCCATCCTCTAACAAGGGATAAAGATTCATCTACCAAGAGCAAGGTTTGGATGATAGACAGCAGAATGAAGACCAAAGGTCACCACTGAGCACTCCATCATCAGAGAAAGGAACCCTCAAAGGTTCTACCAACTTGTGAAGAGCCACACATCCTACCAAAGGAGGGATGAGGCCTTCACAAGGGGACCTTATATCATAGGGAGGAATGGAAGTGATCAACACCTTCCATGTTTATGAAAGAAGAGAATCTATCTAGAAGCTCTGCCTGCAAACCCTAATCTTAACACCTAAACAAAACTACACCAAAAGGAAGGGAGATCTTCACATCCAAGCTTCTTCAAGCACTCCATAGTAGCCCCAAGCTTGTCTTCAACATCATTCAAGAGCAAGAAAAGCAAGACCCTAATCTAAGGGAACTAAAGAAATCAATCTAATTGAATTAGCAAGTTAGGATCACCTAAAACCTAGTACTAAAGTTAGCCCTAACTAAAATACTAAAACCAATTGTAAAATCCTACAAAAATAGCTATGGGACCCTAATTCAATCATGAACCTACCATACAAAATCCAGAGGTTGAATCATCCACCAAGTCCTAGAAATAAAACCTAGATCACAAGGTACTAAGCATAAACCCTAAAAATAGAGAACCCAAAGTTCCGACTTAAAACTACCACCTAAATTCATCACAAAAATGTGAGAAAAATCTAAGGGGAAGATGCGTATCTATTCTAGCTACACACAAAAAATCAAGGCAAGAATCATCACCAAATGCTCAAAATAAATTCAAAAAAACAAGGTATCAACCATGGCCATTTTAATATCAATTAATATTCAAAAAATGAAAATAAAATCACAAATGCATGAATTCCTAATATTTTTAATCTACAAAATTCTAGATTCAATCATGAATCAGGGGAAAAACGTTTGGAATTAATTGAGTTAATTTCCTATTTTTTATGAATTAATCTCTAAGTCATATGAAATGCACAAAATAAAAGAAAATAAAAGAAATTAATAAAAACGCGTGGTAAATAGCAATCCCAAGCAGTTCATTTCTTGAATTGGGCCAGAAAGGGGGGTGTAGATAACAAGGACTTCATAGGCCCAGGCGCTTGGATCTACTTGCATTTTCTTCAGCAATTAAAATGAAAGAAAAACACACACAAGCCATGGTTCGAACTCATGCTCACTCAGTCCATTCAAACTGTAAGTGAAACGCTGAGTTTTTGGGGGAGGGGTACGTGGCACAACACACACGCTTAGATCAATGGAACAAGTCAAGTCTTCAGCTTGAATGGAGGGTGGAGATTTCATCTTCCCCAATTTGAACCTGAAACCTGCGCGCGAACCAGCCATCGCCGGTGGCTTTTCCGGCCACCCCTGTAGAACCCTAACTTCCTCTACAGCCAATCATTTGCCACGATTCCTGAATGAATCTTGACCAGAATCTTCCCAACAATTCAACCATGCCAATTATTCATCCTCAAAACGCATGAATCGCGAAATATCAATCTCAACCAAAAATGGCATCTGACCTAAATCATCTCTAATCAAGCAATTAAGCATCTTAAATCCAACTACTCATCATCAGGATCCTAACCGCATATGAATTTCTATCTATCACTACCTAAATCATGCATAATCAAGAAATTTACCAACCTGTGTTCAAGCTTGCAACAGAAGTGGTTCTTCCATGATTCAACCTCCACAACAATCCAGATTCACTCCAAATTTCCCTCTGAAGCCAATGCACACCTCAAATTGGCTTTGTTCTTCCTTGAATTGAAAATTCGATCTCAACTTGCATTCATGAAACTTTGATCTCCCTCTCTGCAACTAGCTTCAATTCCTTCCAAAAAAATGGTTGAGTTCACTCAATGACTTATATAGAAGTGATTGGGATTGTCTAGAAACTTCTGGATCCATCCAAATGATATTTTGGATTTTCAAAATCTCTTCAAAATCTCATCAATGGCAATCACTATTCTGACTCCCTCTTGGCATGGCTATGTGTGTAATCAAGTTCTCATGAGATTTTGAATGAGTTTGATAAGTTATCTTCCTTGTTTGCAAGCCAAAGGTATGAATTGGATATGTTGCTTCATCATGAAGAAATGAAATGGAATGTTATGCAAATGATCCCAAATCAAAATTCTAACATTGCCATTGTTTCTAAAATGATTTTTTCAATCAATTTGACCTATAATTTTGTTTCATTTGGTCACAAAATGAATTATTTGAATTTTTGGCCATTAAATCCTTTTAATTCTTTCTTTTTTCAAAATTTCTTGAACCAAGTCTCTCCTTGAGCCATTTCAATGCCTCCTTAATGCATGGTCAAGGTTAAAACCACATTTTGAGCAACTTTCTAGTTGAACAAAATTTCATTTGAGGCCTCTAAGTTGGTGAAAATGGCATATGTTCACAAATGACCTATAATCACCAAATGTCCAAAATACCCTTGACTTGTCCAAGCCATAAGTTGAGTTCTAAAACCCCTATCAAGGACTTCTAGTACTCTCTAGAAATCTAAGAGAATAAGGAACAACATTCATGTTGACCAAGAGTTCATAGGAATCATCCTTCTAGGGCAAAAGTGTCATGCAAGTTGGGTAACTTTCAAGCTCCAAATTCACATGCCTCAGATGACTTGTAACTTGTCTGGCTCATAACTTGAGTTCTATAAACCCTATCAAGGACTTCTAGTACTAAAATTAAATCTAGGATCATTCTCTACAACAATCATGTTGGGGGTAAGATGAGATGAAAATCATACCTCTTGATCTCCTGCATACATGTCAATGAAATGCAAATGATAATGCTAATGTGAATGAAATGAAACACAAGCTAGGTGAATAAATGTTGGGCAAATTTTAGGGTGCAACAGCTGCCCCTATTCAAACCACTTGGACCTGACTGGGTGAGAAGCGAACGACTCTTAACCAATCAAGGTAAAAGACGGTTGAATACCAACAAACCCGGAAATTTGCCAATTGCACAAGTACACGGTACTCTGATGGGACAAATCTTCGAAAACTGAAATAATAGCTACACGACAACTAGCTGGGGAATTGGTCACACGGTAACCGGTGAAATGTCTAATTTCAAATCTCCGTCAGGATGCTCATCTGATTTTGCTGTAGATCTTCGTCCTCAAGTCATTAAGGGGTCGCGGGCCATTCGGAAACCGACGATACATAGCTGATATTGCCGTCAGGCATTCTGCAGCACTGCTGCAGAAGAATTCCTCGGGACTCATCAGGTCATTAGGAACTTTTTAACAATCAAGTTAATTATGCCGTCGGGCATTCAAAGGAATTTTCGGGCGTCAGCCGGACTTCGTCAGTAAGTCGGGAATGGAATCTTCAGTCAATCATGAACCCATAATGATATACTATCTTTTGCCATTAGGCACCCTGCATCAGCTAGGCAAGCTACTTTGACCTCGTGGTTAGACTTTATCAGTAAGTCAGGGGTTTTGGCACCGCTGCCGGACTTCAATCATCAAGTCTTCAAGGGAAATCTCAACTTCTCTGTTCAAACCTGCTGGGGATGACACATCTCCGCTGGGGATTCTGGAGAACTATCAAGTAACTCTGCTTCGGGGCTTCAGAAATCATTCTAGATGAATCAGCTCTGTTGAGAACTTCAAGAATCATCTTGGACAAACAAATCCATCGGGAACTTCAAGAATCATCCTGAACCAATAACTCTGCTGGAGATTTCAGGAATCATCCTGAAAAAACACTCTGCCGGGGACTCTAAGCATAAACTTGAGCAACCAACTCTGGCAACTTCACTGGGGATTTTAAGAATCATCTTGGACAAATAACTTCGCTGGGGAATTCAAGAATCATCTTGGGCAAGCGACTTTGCTGGGGAATACCTGCAAAACAAGAACGGTAACGACCTAGCTCCTACTTCATATGCACATGCTTTGACAATGGCGCAATGCTCCACACGGTAGAAATGCTACGCGTTTTTAGGGTAAATGTTATGCACTCATGCAAAAATGTTACGACCCCATAAGCAAAATAAATGCTGAAGGGAAAAGCCTTCTGTCAAGGAGAAAGAACCGCTTTGGTGGAGGAAGGAATCATCCTGCCGAGGAGAAGGAGTCATGCCAATCTCAATTGGACTCCGCCTGGGGAAACGAACTTCAGTCGACTCCTGCAGGGGAGTAAATTTCTCCGAGAACTTGGACCCGCTCAACCGGGTATTCAAACCACAAACTGTCGAGGGAACAATATCAATCGCAGAAATAAACTGCACGACATTCGCAGCAAAACTTTCCTGGAGATAACGACTTCGGTGGGGAATTACAGCATCAGCTATTCAACACTCTACTGGGGAAAACCAATCATGGCCTGAGCGCTTTCTAAGGACTCGACTCTCTCGGGGAACTACAAACTCGGCTGAGGATGGAAACCAGATGATGGAATCACTCCTACCTGCCGAGGAGAGTACAACTCTATGGGGAATTTCAGTTCTGCCGGAGACTTCAGTCTGCGCCATCGAGTGCTGCACACTTCCGTATATGACTTAGCTAGGGAGACGACAATCCTTCAGGGCACATCTGATTGGGGAGAGAATCTTCTCTGCTTGGGGAAACATACGGTGTGCTGCCTGGAATATACTATACCTGCAACAACACAAACAGACAGACAAGATACCCTTCTCAAAGGGACCTATCAAGGTTATCATCTTGTGACAATGTTCAAGTAATTCATTGTTTCAACAATCGGTGGCCTAGGCCAGTAAGTTTATGTATGCGCATTTTATCAAAAACATCGGCGTTCTTTTTCGCAAACAAAACAAGTAAATGCTAAACAAGCAAGCAGAATTGCTGAATAGTACACATTTTATTGATAACGAACCCCTGAATGGGCAAAAATGTTTTACAACAGATGCAAGCTCCTGGAATGAGGAAGTTGCACAAATATGAAAACATAAATATACATCAGTATATACACAAATGTCGGTAATGAGGCGTAGACGAACACCATGAGTTGATCCCTCTATGACCCACTCGACTTCGATACTTCTCCGACGCTTCCGCTTCAGAAGAGATTGATTCAGATAAACGGCCCTCAGGTCTTCCAAACCACTAAACAATGAAAGTCCACGCCCGTAACACAGTCATTTGCTTTTTCAAATCCCTAACTTTTGCCTGAATCGCCCTCTCGGGTTTTCGATTCACCGGGATACCCTTTTTTGCCAAAGTCGCCCTTCCAGGTTTTCGACTTTGCGGGTGTACATTCTTTTCTTTTATATCCCTAATTTTTTCCCGATCCCTTTTTTCCTTTTTTATGGTTCGCCGGGATGCCCCATTTTTTCCTGGATATTCTTTTTCTTTCCAGCGGGTCATTCTTTAAGCAAAGTATTTTTTAACTGCGTTCGCGTTCACCGGGGATGCAAAAGCTTCGCCATCCATCGTGGATAACAACAAGGCTCCTCCCGAGAAGACCTTGTTGACGACGTACGGACCTTCGTAATTGGGAGTCCACTTGTCCCGGTGATCGGAGTGTGGAGGAAGAATCTTCTTCAGGACGAGATCACCCGTCTGAAAGCTTCTAGGACGCACCTTCTTATCATAAGCTTTCTTCATTCGGCTTTGGTACAGGCGACCATATGCAATCGATGTTAACCTCTTCTCGTCCATCAGGCTGAGTTGGTTTAGTCGGTTCTTAATCCATTCTACCTCATCGAGTTTCACGTCAACCAAAACTCGTAAAGAAGGGATCACCACTTCCAACGGTAGGACAGCTTCCATACCGTACACCAGTGAGAAAGGAGTTGCCCCGGTTGATGTACGTACCGTTGTACGATAACCGTGCAGTGCAAATAGCAACATCTCGTGCCAATCTTTATAGGTCACAACCATCTTCTGTACAATCTTCTTGATGTTCTTGTTAGCCGCTTCAACGGCGCCATTCATCTTCGGCCGGTAAGGAGATGAGTTGTGGTGTTCAATCTTGAAACTCTGGCACATCTCCTTCATCATCTTGTTATTCAGATTTGAACCATTATCAGTAATGATCCGCTCGGGAATTCCATATCGACAGATGATGTCCCTCTTTATGAATTTAACCACCACCTGCTTGGTCACATTAGCATATGAGGCTACCTCCACCCACTTGGTGAAGTAGTCGATAGCTACTAGAACGAAGCGATGATCGTTAGATGTAGTGGGCTCGATCTTGCCTATCATGTCAATGCCCCACATGGAGAACGGCCACGGGGAGGATATGACATTTAACGGGCACGAAAGCACATGAATCTTATCAGCATAAATCTGGCATTTATGACATCTCTTCGCGAATTTAAAGCAATCTGATTCCATCGTCAGCCAGTAGTATCCTGCTCTCAGGATCTTTTTTGTCATAGCATGCCCGCCGGCGTGCGTACCAAATGTGCCTTCATGGACTTCTTCCATGAGCATACTCGCTTCCTTCTCATCTACACATCTGAGTAGCACGAGATCGTGGTTTCTTTTATACAAAACTCCATCAGGATTGAGATAAAAATTTCCAGACAGCCTCCTCAGAGTCTTCTTATCCTGGGTTGACGCTCCCGCAGGATACTCCTTATTTATAAGGAAGGTTTGGATGTCATGGAACCATGGCTTGCCATCGGAGGCTTCCTCGATCGCAAAGACGAATGCCGGTCTATCAAGACGAGAAAGGACAATTCTTGGAGCTTCATTCTAAAAATTGACTTTATACATCGAAGCCAACGTGGCTAAGGCATCAGCCATCTGGTTTTCAGCTCTGGGCACATGATGGAGTTCCACTCGATCAAAGAACGGAAGCAGCCTTCTGGCATAGTTCATGTACGGCACCAAATTTGATTGACGAGTCTCCGAATCCCCTTTAATCTGGTTGATCACAAGTGACAAGTCACCATATACATCTAGGTTCTTGATTCTCAAATCAATTGCTTCTTCTATCCCCATGATCCATGCTTCGTACTCCGCTTCGTTATTGGTGACCGGAAACGTCAGTCTCGCGGTAAACGGGATGTGGGATCCCTGGGGAGTTGTGATGATCGCCCCAATGCCACTTCCGTAAGAATTAACCGCCCCTTCAAATATCAATTTCCATTGGGATTTCCTATCTGGCCCCTCGTCGGGCAACAGTTCATCGCAATCTTTCACTTTAAGAAACATGATATCCTCATCAGGGAATTCAAATTTCATCGGCTCGTAATCTTCGATCGGTTGTTCGGTAAGGTACTCAAACAATACGCTTCCCTTGATGGCCTTCTGGGAAACATACTGAATGTTATATTCCGTCAACACCATTTGCCATCTGGAAATCCTTCCCGAAAGCGCTTGTTTCTCGAAGACGTACTTGATCGGGTCCATCTTCGAAATTAGCAGGGTTGTATGATTGAGCATGTATTGTCGTAAACGTTTGGCAGCCCAGGCTAGTGCACAACACATTTTCTCCAGCATCGAGTAGCGAGATTCACAATCCGTGAACTTTTTACTCAAATAATAGATGGCATGCTCCTTTCTGCCCGTCTCGTCGTGCTGACCGAGAACACACCCCATACTATTCTCAAGAATTGTCAAGTACATGATTAAAGGTCTTCCGGCCACTAGGGGTATCAAGATCGGAGGTTCCTGTAGATACTGTTTTATCTTATCAAATGCCTTCTGGAAATCCTCGTTCCAGATAATCGCCTGATCTTTCTTTAACAGTTTGAACATCGGTTCACACGTGGCTGTGAGCTGAGAGATAAACCTTACAATGTAGTTTATTCTGCCCAGGAAACCACGAACTTCTTTTTCTGTTTTTGGCGCTGGCATTTCTTGTATGGCTTTTATCTTTGCAGGATCAACCTCAATGCCTCTTTCACTCACGATAAACCCTAGTAGTTTTCCAGACCGTACCCCGAAAGTACACTTGTTAGAATTCAGCCTCAACCTGAACTTCCTAAGCCTCTCAAAAAGCTTCAGCAAATTGACCAGATGTCCCTCCTCCGTTTGGGACTTTGCAATCATGTCATCAACATAGACTTCAATCTCATGATGAATCATATCATGAAACAAAGTGACCATTTCTCGTTGGTAAGTGGCCCCTGCGTTCTTCAGACCGAAAGGCATTACCTTGTAGCAAAACGTTCCCCAAGGTGTAATAAACGTAGTTTTCTCCATGTCATTCGGCGTCATCTTGATCTGATTGTAGCCGGAGAAGACATCCATGAACGAAAATACGGAGAACTGAGCTGTATTGTCGACCAACACATCAATATGGGGGAGCGGGAAGTCATCTTTAGGGCTCGCCCTATTCAAATCTCGGTAATCGACGCACATTCGCACCTTATCGTCCTTCTTTGGTATAGGCATTATGTTGGCGACCCACAGAGGGTAAGTAGCGACCGCTAAGAAGCCAGCATCAAGCTGTTTCTGCACTTCTTCTTTGATCTTAACGGCCATATCTGGTCGCGTCCTCCTAAGCTTCTGCTTAACGGGAGGACAATCTTCTTGCAACGGCAAGTGATGGACCACGATGTCAGTATCAAGTCCGGGCATATCTTCGTATGACCAAGCAAAGATGTCACTATACTCTCTTAGCATCTCGACCAATCTCTGCTTGACATCACTATGCAATGCGGCCCCTATCCTGACGTTCCTGACAAGTTCTTCAGAACACAGATTCACAATCTCAATCTCTTCCTCGTGTGGCAGAATAACTTTCTCTTCTTGTTTCAACAAGCGGGCCAACTCTTTGGGAAGGTCTTCGTCTTCATCAATCTCTTCTTCGGCTTGATAGATCAGGCAATCAAAGTCGAAGTGAGTCGTAGAAGGTCCAGAGTCGATGTCATCTGTTAAGTGGATCCTGCAATAACAAGGGTTAAGCTTAAAACAAGGATATGCAGGTTAGCACAAATCCTATTTCCATTTTATTGTTTTTCAAAACAAGTATAAAACAGGAATAACAGAGATCACAACATTTGAATACGAAAAAACTCCTTTTGATTTATTGGTAAAATGCATGTACATAATCAAACGAGGCCCTGACAATAAAACCACTATGCCCCGGGTAGGACATAGGGTTGTACAACAATTGGAGAAAGTAAATCATTACTCTTTGCCTGTCACTTGGATGGTATCCCTGATGGACCAGTTGTTAAGGCTCTCGCCTGGTTTGCTTGGCTGGATCCAAGAGTCTAGGTCGCAATCGTTGTCTTCGCCGTTTTCAGACACTGCGTTGACACTTTTAAATATTACTCCGCCGCTGGTAAACTGGATCGGCCCTTTACCTCGTGACGCACTGCGAGAAGAGGAGGCTTCAACCGCAGGAGAGTATCCCAACCCAAACTTATCTTGCTTGTTAGGTATTTCTAGAATTCGTCCCCAACCTGGGGTAGATCCGGCCTGAACAACGGCCCGGGCTTCCTTGAAGGAAGAGAGAGTCTTCTCTGGTTTCCCAGGGATTACAGGAGCCACGTTCTTGACTTTAACAGCTTCGAACGCCTGACATAGGGTTTCGTGGATTTCCCCATCCATCTCAACATATTTGAAGGACGACAAATGGCTCACCATTATGTCTTCCTCGCCACAAACAGTCACGATGCTGCCTCGGACAGCATATTTGAGCTTCTGGTGCAACGTGGAGGTCACGACGCCAGCAGAATGGATCCATGGCCGGCCTAGGAGACAGCTGTAGCCTGGCATGATGTCCATAATGTAGAAGACTGCGTCGAAAGTTTCTGGCCCAACTTGAATTGGCAACGTTACCTCTCCAAAGACATGACGCTTAGTTCCATCGAAAGCCTTCACAACCAAATCATTGGGTGTGCAAATGAATCCTCGAGTATCCAACTTCATCAATGCTTTCTTCGGAATAACATTGAGTGACGACCCCGTGTCCACCAACACATGAGACATAATCGTTCCCCTACACTCTATCGAGATGTGCAGGGCGCTGTTGTGGTTTCTTCCCTTTGGCGTCAGCTCCAGGTCAGTGAACCCTAACCCGTTTCCAGCATTCACGTGGGCTACAACCCCTTCAAACTGGTTGACCGATATTTCCTGCGGTACGTACATGGCATTCAAGTCCTTTAACAGCGCGTTGTGATGTGACTCCAAGCACAGCAACAGATTCAGGATGGAGATTTTCGAGGGTGTTTGATGGAGGTGATCCACGATCTTGTAATCACTCTTCTTGATCAACCTCATGAACTCTTCAGCGTCCTTTACAAGTAGGTCCTTCTCTACCCCACGAGGGGTTTCCTCAACGACTTTACTCTTTCCCTTATCGGTTACATCATCTTTGTCGGCTTTGTCCGCCACAATCTCAGGTGGAGCAAATACTCTTCCGTTGCGCGTGATTCCGCCGACTCCCGCTAGGTTATCCACAGACTGCCCAGATGGTTCCAATTCCAACTTCTGTCCGTTACAATAGACGTCTGCCCCATAATGCCATGGGACAGCATTGGTGCTTTCAAAAGGTATCGGCCCAGCCTTGGTGATGGTAATCGTGGGCGGTCTGGGTGCAGAAATAGTGATCGTCCTGCGAGGGATGGTGATGGCGGCGACCTCATCATCTTGCTTCAGGACCACCTCTCCAGATCCACATTCGGCCCTTCGGCTGAACTGCAAGATTCCTTCGGTCATCAGACTCTGAATCCCCTCTATCAACTGTTCACATCTATCAGGACGAGTCACACAGCCCATACACAGTTCTCCACAGCCCGGAAAGAAGCCTCTCTTCATCAGCTTGGCTTTGACGAAGCTAAGCGGTGTCTTCAGATCCCTGACGTCAGTCAACACATCCAAATTCTCATCTTCAATAATGGCATTCACCCCGCCTCCCCTATGATTCGGCATAGGGTTCTTCGTGACATTTGGCACATTATCTGAGAAATTGATGATCTTAGCATCCACCATATCCTGCACCTTATGCTTGAAGGCTTTGCAGTTTTCTATCGTGTGGCCGGGTGCCCCCGAGTGAAACTCACAAGTTGCATTCGCATAATAACCTGGCGGAGGTGCCCCTGTCAAGGGAGCCAAGGTTCTCTTCTGGATTAGCTGTAACTGAAGCAGAGTTTGTAACAGCTGAGCATAAGACATGGGTGGTGTCTCGAGGTGACGGCTTGACAAAGGTGCCCTGTTCTGATACCTTCTGTACCCTTGCTGATTTGGCTGCTGCTGCTGCAACTGCTAATGTGGTTGGGGTTGTTGGACAGCAGGGATGGTTATGCTAGCCACCTGCTGGCAAGGGCCTTTACCTTTCCTTCGAGCGTTGGACACGGCGCTCGTCTCTCCTTCCCGCCTTTTGCCACCATACAGTTTCTTTCCTCCTCCAGCTGAGGATAGATCACCTTGAATTTTTCCCAACTTGATCCCATTTTCAACGTGCTCGCCGGTGATGATGAGATCTGAGAAACTTCCAGACATACCGCTGACCAACTTCTCGTAATAAACCCCTGGGAGGGTGGCTACAAACATTTCAACAAGCTCCCGTTCAACCATCGGCGGTTGAACTCTAGCTGCCAATTCACGCCACCGCTAGGCGTATTCCTTGAACCCTTCGTTGTTCCTCTGTGACAAATTCTGCAGTTGGACTCGGTTCGGAGCCAAGTCACTGTTATATTGGTAATGGTGCACGAACGCCTCAGCAAGTTCCTTCCACGTACGCACGCTAGTAGGTTCCAAACTCATGTACCATTCCAAGGATGGCCCGGACAAGCTATCCTGAAAGAAGTGCAACAACAACTTCTCGTCTTCAGAGTGAGCAGACATTTTCCGGTAGTATGACCTTAGGTGGACGCGAGGGTAGGTGGTGCCCTTGTACTTTTCAAAGTCGGGTACCTTGAATTTAGGAGGCACCTTGAAATCAGCAATCAATCCTAATTTGGACATGTTGACACCCATAATGTCCAAGTTCTCAAAATTCCTCATCTTGTCCTCGAGTGCCTTAAACCTCAGGCGTGCTTCAGCAGTCAACTCTCCTTCAGCACCCTTCTGTGAGAACAAATCTTCTTGAAGGTCTTCTAACCATGGCTGAGGCCCATACAGATTTCCAACACCTGCGTAGGCGTTGCCCAACCCAACATAGTCATTAGCTTCAAAATTCCCATTATCGACGCCGGTCGTATTACCATTGAGCCCCATGTTAGCGATCACGTTGCCGTTGCCACTGTCATTCCCCCAGGTCACGGGGATGCCGTTCTGAGGAGTTTCAATAGGTGGAGGGGTTGGAACGCTTCCACCGTGGAGTACACCATTGCTGTCAACCCTTGAAATCAGAGGCTGGACCAATGTTCTGAGTTGGTCTTGGCCGTTGGCAACCACTTGCATGAGCTCCATGAAGCGGTTCATCCTCTCTCGGAGTTCCTGAACGTCAGTCTGCACTTGCTCCATTGCTCTAGCTTGATTCGATCTGGTCGGATAGCGGTGGATGGGTCTTTGATCAATCCTGGAACAACCCGAAACAACCTGTGTACACAAAAGGGTTAGAAAAAACGACAAAGTGCCCGTTATGCAGATGCTTCATCCAAATGCAAACGTGTGTCTGTGCGTTAGGGAGGTATCCCCCAATCCTAGTGCCTGAGTTCCAGTGCCGATAATAAGAAGTTCGAGTCTAGTCATGGAAATGACATCTCATATATATAAAGAAAGCCCATCAAGGCGGTACACAACGTCACTGAGCACAAGCAGAATCAATAGCATGACCTCGACCAACAAGCCTGGTGATGGTCAGCATACAACAATGATCAACACAAAAGGATTACAAATATAGTCAAGCACGACCACGGGCGCGAAACTCTTCTAACAGCTTCCTCGTTTCTCGATGATCAGGCCGAGTGAGCAACCCTTCGGCGAGTAACTCCCTCTGCGTAATAGTGTATTGAAGACCTTCAACTGAGTCTTCCCATGCTCCTCCGTCGAAACAATCCTCTAACTTCCGCTTCTTGGATTCAAACGTCAGTTTGCGCTCCTTCAGGTTAGCAAGAGCCTTGTTTAGCAGGCCTTCAGCAGCATATCTGCGAGCGGTTTCTTCATTAAACCTCTTCTCACTGGCCTTCACCTGGGCTTTCAACTTGGAGATCTACTGTTTCAGTTTGTCCTCCCGTTCCTTGCCGTTGGCTAGGGTGGCCTTCCAATGCTGATTAAACTTGGATATTCTCCGGTACGCTTCATCCAAGTGCTGCTTCTTAGTGGCCAGTACGTCACTGACAGCTTTGAAGTCCCGACCCAAACGCTCACGCTCAACCATCTGCTTAGTCAAATTTGTCCCTAACTGGTTCACCAGCTCTGTCTGCCTTTTGAAGGAATGGACGGCTTCGCTTCTCTCGCTTCTGAGTTGAGCCAATTCTTTCTCCAGTTCTTCATTTGCCTTCTTCAGCTCATCTCTCGCAGCTAACACCTGATTATGCTACTGAATAGGCACGGTGGTAGGCTCTTCAATCTCTGGAGGGCTTTCTAGCTGGGTAGGAGGGAACGGCATCCCTATGATATCTGCTCTAGCTCTGATCCAGGTCACATACGGAGCGTAGGCTTGGCTATTACTTTTCCCCAGCAACGGCTATCCGCGCTTACAGATACCATTCCAAGTGTGCTGAAGCTTAGATAACATATCCCCCTCTAGAAGACCGGTGAGGTACAGAGATTCCTGCACCTCTTCATCCTTCGGCGGAGCTCTCAAAGCATAAGCAAACTGTCGGATCAACAGAGATGGATTATAGTTGATACAACCCTTCCTGCCTATCAAAGGCACATTCGGAAACCCACTGCAGCTGAAGATAATCTCAGTACCCAACCCATCTCTATCAAACCAGGCAATATCCTCCGCTGACAGACTCATCAAGCGCTCAGACCACTCAGCTGTGGCTGCAGACGAAGCAAAGGGACCCTTCTTGGGTAGGTGACTATCAAGCCATCTGTAGAGTAGGGGCACACAGCACGAGACGTTCTTAACCCTTCTGTTCTCGTTTTTGTAGTGGACGGAATGGTAGACATCTCCAATCAAGGTAGGGATTGGATTCCCTGATGCAAAGATGTGAAAGGCGTCGAAGTCTACAAAGTCGGGCATATTGGGGAACAGAATGATGCCATATATGCACAAAGCAAGGATGGCGTTGAACACGATCCAACATCCTTCTTTGGCGCACTGCTGGGCCTTTCCCACTAAGAACTGCAAGGAGAAACCGAGAACCCTGTTCCAACTAGACAAGACCAACTCGGAGGCATCTAGATGAAGTGAAGGAGCTAGACTAGCCAGATTAGGCCCAACATCCATATGAACAAAGGGCATCTGGCTCCTGATAGGCACACCTAACAAATCAGCATACTCCTCTAGTGTGGGTGCGAGGATAAAGTCCAGGAAAGTAAAGCATCTCAAAGGAGGATCGTAGAACTGCAGCAAGGCGTGCAACCCATTCAACTCAAACACAGAAGGTTTACGAACCAAGCTGAGCAGTTTCCCATAGGACTTTCTGAATTCACCTCTCACAGAATCATCTGCTAAAGCAATCAAACTAGACAGCTGAGCAACATCAGGAGTGGGGAGCTTGTAGGCCACAGTCTTCCTCAGAGAACCCATGGTAGCGCAAGAGAAGGCAAGAAAACCTGAACCGGGGGAAACGGTACCTGCAACACAGACACACGTTAATGAAATGCAAATGAGTATGCAAAACAATGCAAAATGCAATCATACAGCAGGAGATCAAGACGAATGTGTTGTTGAAGAGGTGAAGGTTCTGTATCCACAAAACCATAATACTGCTCTG
Organism: Lathyrus sativus; assembly: GCA_963859935.3. Classification (NCBI taxonomy): domain Eukaryota; kingdom Viridiplantae; phylum Streptophyta; class Magnoliopsida; order Fabales; family Fabaceae; genus Lathyrus; species Lathyrus sativus. The sequence goes on from OZ012741.1 coordinate 93,188,091, forward strand.
TCAAGAACAACCATATCTCTGAGAAGAAAACCCGGACCATCAACCTGCTCTGTCAAGAACAAACACATATCTGATGATAAGAACCTCTGATACAAGACCATAAACCTGCTCTGTCAAGAACAAATACACATTGTTGCACCCTAAAATTTGCTCAACCTATTTCACCTGGTTTATGTTTCAATTGCATTATCATTTGCATAGTCACATCATGTACATGGTCCAATCATTTGCATATCATAGCATAGCAAGTCATCTAACAGGGGATCAAGTTCCATTCTTATCTAAAGAAGCACATCAAGGGGCCTTATTCAAGTTTAAGACTATCCAAGTCATCAAGGAATGGGTTGAAGCTTTGAGGAGATTTGAGTGTCAACAAGTGGATTTCTCTCCTAATTTGAGGTGTATTGAAGGTCATCAATGGGGTATGAAGCATGGAATCATGAATTTGAGGTGTGTATGGATCCCATGGAAGGCCTAGAGAGCCCTATTGAAGCTTAGACAAGTCATGGTATCAGGTTCAAGAACCACAGTTGAGGTGTGTACAAGTAGGGTTTCATCTGGGTAACCCTAGGACAATGAGAGAAAGGAAAGGGCACCAAGACCTAGTTCTAAGTCATGGAAGTCATGGATTGAGATGTTAAAGTATGTGTATGGATGAGTCAAGATCAAATTCAAGAGAATCAAGAGTGGTTGGAGGGGTTTGAGACAGGGTTCCTAGGGTAAAATCCCTTGTATAGCACTGGACTTCCAAGCCACACAAGTCCAAATACAAGTTTCAAATGGATTCTTGTCCAACATGAAACTTTTAGGGCTTCTAAATGGATTTAATTTGAGTACTAGAAGTATTCAAGGAGATTTGTATAACTCAAGTTATGGTTCTTGCAAGTTATGGGTCCCCAGAGGACACTGAAGTTTATCTGTGAAAGTCACATGACTTCCAAGCAATTTTTTCCCATCAAGGAGTTTTCAAATGGATTCTTGGCCAACATAATAATTGTAGGGCTTTATCATAGCTTTAATTTGAGTACTAGAAGTCCTCAAGAAGATATGTGGAACTCAAGTTATGATCTTGGCAATCCAGGGGTATTTTGGGAAAGTTGAATTATAGGTCATTTTTCAACATAGGTCTAAATCTCTATCTTCCACTCCTCAAATGAAAAAATGTTCAACATGAGATGTGCTTAAAATGATGTTTTTAGGTTAAATAAAAAGTCATGGGTGATTGGAATGGCTTGTATCACAAAGTTTCCCAAAATGGCCTAAAAAGGGAGATTTTTCAATTGATTCAAAGGAGGGAAATTGGGATTTTTGAGATATGAGGCATACACATGGCATATGGGTAGTCATTTTGAATGGAAATTGGATTTCAAACACATTGGCAATTCCATAATTTTGATATGAGCCATGGTTTTATGAGTTGCTTTGGAAATGGCTTTCTTACATCATAAGTAACATATGCAAAACCATTCTTTAGAGCATAACCAAGGCCTTAACCCTTACCAATCCATTCAAAATATCATTTGGAGAGAATTTGGATCAGAATCAAGGTATTGAAGCAAGCTAAAACTCAGCTGCCATGTATGAACTTATCATGGTAATTTCAAATGCAAGAGATATTGAATTTCTCACATAGATCATTCCTGAAGTTTCTAGAGCATTCCTACAAGTTCTATATAAGGTTTGTGATTGATTCAAGGCATTGGTTGGTGAAGATTGAGAGAGATTGGAGAGATAGAATTCTGAATTTGCTCCTTGCAAAACAGAATCAGTTACATCATTTTGATCCATTTCAATCCAAACTTTTGCACTCAGTGTCTTTATCTTGAGTTGTTGAGTGAATTCATGGAGATTTCTGGCCAAGATTGTTGAAGAATCAAGAGATTGCAACTTGAGTTTGAAGCTTGCAACTCAGAATCGAATTTGGTGATTCAAGAGGATTCAACACAATTGATTGCATACAGAAGCTTTATCAAGCATCATTGAACATATCTGGAGGGTTTTAGAGTGTGGCTTGAAGGATTCATCACTCAGTTCATCAGAATTTCGCAGGTATGTAAATCTCATCGTGCAGCTTAGTATAGGCATAATTGCTAGGTTTTAAATGGTTAGATTCATTATAGATGATGGTTAGGACGTTTCTGGATTGGTTTGGAGTTGATTGGTGACAATTGAGATGGATGATCAATTTCTGTTTGAGCTTGGTTCTTGTGATTCTTGGAGGATTAATGGTGTTTAGATGATGGTAATTTATCAGTGTAACATGTAGTTCATGTTAGTACCTTTAATTTCAAGAATGGTGACCATCGAGACCTGGTGATTTCTCTGCAACTTTGATCGGGTTTGGCTTTTGAGGGTGAATCAATGATTTTGGATGGTAGATTTGAGTTCAGGGTGGAATTTGGAGTGGATTAGGGTTTTTATTTGACTTGATTAGTGAGGTTTAGGGTTTGCTTCGCCGGAGAAGACGGTGGTTGGACCACCGGACCACCGTCTGGATATTTGACCTTCGCCTGAGCTCATTTGGGGAAGATGAGGTCCCAACCCTTAGATCACGTTGACCTGTTGACATTCTCACGTATCCAAGGGCCACGATTCAAACTTAGGATTGCCTCCAAGCCATTGAAACGTTGCGTTTCATTTATCCAGTCAGCTGGTGACTGGACTCACACGTGGAAACGCTCATGGCTCTCAGATGCGCTTACCCAGTCTTCTCATCCTACGCTCCCTGTTTAATTCAGCTTTTTATTTTCTTTTTTCATTTTAAATTCATTTTAGTTTTATTTTTAATCCATTTAATTTCTAAAATCCATAATAAATCCAATATTAATCAAAAAATATTTTAAAAATACCTCCATAATCTTGGATTTATTTGTGATTTTATGAAATTAATAAATCTCATTTTCACCCATTTTTCAATTTAATTTGATTTTCTCCATTTTATTATTTTCTTTAATTTTGTACATTTGCTACATGATTTTGCTGATTTTCTTGTGGCCAATTGGTGAATGATTTTAAGTTGATTCTTGTTGGATTGATTAGATTAGGGAAGCATGTACCCTTAAAAATTTTATCATTTTTTTATGAATAAAATTTAGGTTAGTTTGAGAGGTGAATAGGAGAGGTGTTAGAATTAGGGTTTCAAACAAATAGTTGTAGTTTTGTGCATAGTTTGAGGATTGAATGGTTGATTTAGGGTTTGGGATTCATATGGGGTATAGGGTTAGGTTCCCTTAGAAATTTACCTAGGATTTTCTGACAAGCTTTAGCATTTTATCTGGTTTTTGCAACTTGTGTGATGATTATAGGGTTCTCCTTTGGGTATTGGATTTGGTTATGCTTGTGTGAGGCTATTTTGGAGTGCTCTTGGCTTGGGCTTTGCTTGGAGGACTTGAAGGTCAAATGAAGTTTCTTTGGGAGGGCTTGAAGAAGCTTGGAGTTGAAGACTCATCTTTTGTTAGAGGGCTTGTCAGAGGCTTAGGGATTAGGGTTCATAGGAAGAGCATTGGAGTAGTCTTGTTTCTTTTGTCAAACATAGGGAGCTTCTTGTGCCTCTATTCCATCCCATGACACAAGTTCCCCCAAAGAAGTTCCATCTCTCCTTAGGAGGGATGTAGAGCATACTTTGGTTGGGTAGAACCTTGAGGATACCTTTCACTGGCTATGTTAAGATCTTAGTGATTTCCTTAGGTTATCACTAAGCCTCTTAACATTTCAACTTATTAATTGATTCTCTTCTGGAGTGATTGTATTGAAGATGGGAACCTATTGAAGAATGAAGTTCATTAAATATTGGTGAAGTTGAAGCTTGTGCCTGTCAAAGCTGGTTATCTGTTGGAGTTAGGGTCTTGCTGCTTTTTGAAGCTGTTTACTTGTTGGGGTTCAGTGCTTGCTAGAGCTTGGAGATTTTTGGAGACAGGAGCTTATCTAAAGCTTAGGGATCATCGAAGAGTGAAGATGGGACCTTGCTTGAAGTTGTTACTGTCAATGTTTTTGTTGTTAATCAACTGTAGCTGCCAGAGCTGTTGCTGTTTGAACTGTAGCTGAAAGAGTTGGTGTCGCTGTCAGAGCTGGTGTTGGGTTTTATTTCTTTTTCTATATTGTTTGTTGGCTTGTTCAGATTGCCCCTTAGGTTTGAAGTAAAGTTGTTTCACTTTGCCTATTGTTTTCCCAGGTTCGAGGTTGAGTGGGACTCCTTTGCCTCGCTTGTACTGCTGCATCTCATGCATGTTTACTGCTTACTGTATATCTGTTTCTTTTGATGTTTATCCCTTAGGATCTCTGATTTCCTCTGTGCAGGAGGGAATTATGATAGACATTAGGATTCCTATCCATGCATGACAACATTAGGTTAGTTTTTATCCCCTTTTCAACCCTAGGTTTTAGAGTTTCTTTCTCTTCTTATCTCAAAACAATTTAAAACACAGTAATAAGGATAATCGATGCCGTACGCTACGAGCCTTAAGCTATTTGAGAGAGGATTGCTGGAGGGTCACTCTCCAGTAATCTGACTGCTTAGTATGTTACCCTTAGGGTGACATACGATGTAGTCACCCTCAAATCATAGTCTCTAGTGCGTCAGAGATTGTGAACATACATAAAAAAAACAGTTCTTGCATAAAAGACTGAAAACAAACATCAAAGTGTCATTTTTGTCCGCTTGGACTCCTAATCAGAAGAAAACCTTTTCAGAAGGATCTAAAAAACAGTCAGACAAATATGTGTCTTTCGTAGCCCGAACTATGTTTGCTCTGATCTTTCATGCTGTATGAAAGTACGTACGCATAGGATGCCGTATCCTAGCGAGCAACCTTCCCCTCCTTTCCCGTAGGTAGGCGAACTACGTTGAATCTGATTTCTCGTTTCAGACGGGAATACGTAGGCATAAAGTGCGATACTTTGCCGAGTCATTTCCTTTTCTTTTTAACCTGTGACCCTTAGTGTATATAGAATAACAATCCATACTAGAAAACAAGCGTGGATCCCGTCGAGTACGACGGACGTGAGGGATGCTAATACCTTCCCCTTGAGTAACCGACTCCCGAATCCAGGAATTTGGTTGCGATGACCGTTCCTTTCCCGTCTTTGCGTTAGGTTTACTCTGAGCATTTCCTTTCCCTCCTATGGGATAAATAACGCACGGTGGCGACTCTTCTATCATAGCCGGCGCCGATTCTCGCAGTAGCGACACACATCTGATGATGAGAACCTCTGATACCAACAAACTGATTCGTTATCAAGAAAACTGGGTAGTTTGAAGGTTAAAGTTTCCTGCAACAAACCCAACCCTGCTCACAGGTATGGACCTAAAATGACACAAGTTCGGCATCCTATGCGGTCATCAGCGTCACAGACATTCACGAGGGGTGATACGATACCCAGAAGGTGTGGCATCACCGTCTCCTGAAGCGGCCTACTCAGATGAATCCCAAATGATTGGTCCCCAAAGTCGACAATCCTCCAAACCAACAACCCCTCAGGCCCAAAGGGCCGGAAAAGAAGTCAACCGGGAGAACCTCGTCTGAGCGTGGATTTCATGAGACACTAGTGCCTGCAAAGCAAGCACGCGCCCACTAATTTACACAACTAATGCTAGGTACACTCAAGCCTGGGTCTGGCTTCTCACTCATCAGAATGCCCCTCCCACAACAGCACAGATAATCATATCATACTGAAAATAAAATGCGGGAAATAAAATGCGATAAATAAACACAACCTAACAAGTAAACACACAAGCGCTAGGATTGACTCTCGTAGGGACGTTGGATCCCCATATTGACTCGCATAAGGGACGTTGGATCCCAGGAAACTATCAAGTCCCCAGCAGAGTCGCCAGCTGTCGCTTCCGCGAAAATAAGGTGCCGGCAAAACAGAAGAGTCGCCACCTTTCGTTATTTATCCCTCAGAACGGGAAAGGAAACGATCGGAAAAACCTGACGAAAAGGTATAAGACAAGGTCATCGCAACCATTGTCTGGGTTTGGGAGTCGGTTACGTAAGGGGAAGGTATTAGCACCCCTCACGTCCATCGTACTCGATGGGATCCATGCTTGTTGTGTTTATCTGACGGGTTTGTTTACTATCTACCTATCAAGGCTGGTCTGAAAAGAAAAGAAAATGACTCGGTAAAGCGTCGCGCTTTATGCCTACGTATTCCCATCAGAGAATGAGAAATCAGAGTCTACGTAGTTCGGCTAACTACGGGTTACGGGGAAGGTGGCTCGCCAATACGTCAGTATTGTGCCTACGTACTCTCAACAGGCTTGAGAGATCAGAGCTTACGTAGTTCGGGATAACACGGATTACGGGGATTCAGATTCATCTGTTTTTATCGAGTAGGGTTAACAAACAGTTCCAACAGTTTGGCGTACGCAGCTCGACCTTTGGAGACTTAGGCATTACCATTTGCGGTAGAACTGGGAATTAACGACATTCTTTTCTTCAGAAAAGCTTCCTTTGAATTATGGGCCCACGGGGCAAAAAAGGTTTGAAGTTTGTTTTCTATCTTTTACGAAAGAACTGTTTTTTATGGATGTTTGCAACCAATATCGCACTAGAGACTATGACCTGAGATTGAATGCGTCGCATGTCACCCAAAGGGTGCCATACTAAACATCTAGACTGTTGAAAAGAAACTCTCCAACAATCCTTTCTCAGATAGCTTAAGGCTCGTAACGTACGGCGTCAGTTAACCTTTATTACTGTATTTTAATTTGTTTTGAGATGAGAAGAGAACGAACAGGTTCAACTAAGAGGGGGACTATCAAGTCCTAATGTTGTCATGCCAAGGATTCATCCTATGGTTGAAGTTTGAAACAGGGGACTCCTAGAAGTTGTCATGCATAGGTTTCAACTTAAAGTTCTAATCATCACTTCCTTATCAAAGGAAGTGAGATTCCTAGGGGATCATGTCAATGATAAACAGAAACAGATAAAGCATCAGCTTAAACAGTAAACAGATATACAATAAAATGCATGCAATGCAAGTGAGGGAGGAAATGTGTGTGGGGCAGCAGCCTCCACAAGCTCATCTCAACCTCAAGCCAGATATGAATCATTGTAATCATACAGGAAAATAAAATGCCATCAAGCAAATCACAAACCACACAGGCAAGGGAGCAGGGCTCTACCGAATACCCGCAAGCAAAGCCATACAGTAAAAATACAAGAAGAGGGAGCAACTCAACCTCTAGTGCAATCATGCTCCTAGCTTAACACAATTTAAACATGAACTTATTCTAATGCATCAAGCAAATCAAACAAGTCACATCAATACATTTGCACAGAAAGCAAACAGACAGTCAAGAAAGCAAATCAACAGCTTCCCCAGCTTCACAGCAAAGCAATCTTCTGACAGCAGTTCAGTCCACAGTCTGTAACTGTTCTTCCAGGCTATTCTCTTCAATAGCAAATATCAACTTGCTTCTTCAAGCTTCCAATACATCAACCATAAGTATCAACTTATTCTTCCTCTTCAATCCTCAGCTCCAAGGTAGACTCCACCATCAGGCTTCAATCCCAATTGCAAGTATCAACTTGTTCCTTCAGGCACTCAATGCACTAAACACACAAGTATCAACTTGTTCCTTCAACTTCAAGCTTCAGCTTCTTCATCTGATCCCAACTGGATGCCCTTCATAAGTGTCAACTTGTTCTTACTAGTCTTCAAGCTTCAGCTTCAATGGAAATCTTCACATAATGGGAAGTGCAACTTCTAGCATCTTCAATCTTCTAACAAGGAATTCCATCCTCTAACAAGGGAGAAAGATTCATCTACCAAGAGCAAGGTTTGGATAATAGACAGCAGAATGAAGACCAAAGGTCACCACTGAGCACTCCATCATCAGAGAAAGGAACCCTCAAAGGTTCTACCAACTTGTGAAGAGCCATACATCCTACCAAAGGAGTGATGAGGCCTTCACAAGGGGACCTTATATCATAGGGAGGAATGGAAGTGATCAACACCTTCCATGTTTATGAAAGAAGAGAATCTATCTAGAAGCTCTGCCTGCAAACCCTAATCTTAACACCTAAACAAAACTACACCAAAAGGAAGGGAGATCTTCACATCCAAGCTTCTTCAAGCACTCCATAGTAGCCCCAAGCTTGTCTTCAACATCATCCAAGAGCAAGAAAAGCAAGACCCTAATCTAAGGGAACTAAAGAAATCAATCTAATTGAATTAGCAAGTTAGGATCACCTAAAACCTAGTACTAAAGTTAGCCCTAACTAAAATACTAAAACCAATTGTAAAATCCTATAAAAATAACTATGGGACCCTAATTCAATCATGAACCTACCATACAAAATCCAGAGGTTGAATCATCCACCAAGTCCTAGAAATAAAACCTAGATCACAAGATACTAAGCATAAACCCTAAAAATAGAGAACCTAATGTTCCAACTTAAAACTACCACCTAACTTCATCACAAAAATGTGAGAAAAATATAAGGGGAACATGCATATCTATGCTAGCTACACGCAAAAAATAAAGGCAAGAATCATTACCAAATTCTCAAAAAAAATTCAACAAAGCAAGGTATCAACCATGGCCAATTTAATATCAATTAATATTCAAAAAATGCAAATAAAATTACAAATGCATGAATTTCTAATATTTTTAATCTATAAAATTCTAGATTCAATCATGAATTAGGGGAAAAAAGTTTGGAATTAATTGAGTTAATTTCCTATTTTTTATGAATTAATCTCTAAGTCATATGAAATGCACAAAATAAAAGAAAATAAAAGAAATTAATAAAAATGCGTGCTAAAATGAAAGAAAAACACACACAAGCCATGGTTCAAACTCATGCTCACTCAGTCCATTCAAAGTGTAAGTGAAACGGTAAGTTTTTGGGGGAGGGGTACGTGGCGCAACACACACGCTTAGATCAATGGACCAAGTCAAGTCTTCAGCCTGAATGGAGGGTGGAGATTTCGTCTTCCCCAATTTGAACCTGAAACCTGCGCGCGAACCAGCCATCGCCGGTGGCTTTTCCGGCCACCCCTGTAGAACCCTAACTTCCTCTACAGCCAATCATTTGCCACGATTCCTGAATGAATCTTGACCAGAATCTTCCCAGCAATTCAACCATGCCAATTATTCATCCTCAAAATGCATGAATCGCGAAATATCAATCTCAACCAAAAATGGCATCTGACATAAATCATCTCTAATCAAGCAATTAAACATCCTAAATCCAACTACTCATCATCAGGATCCTAACCGCATATGAATTTCTATCTATCACTGCCTAAATCATGCATAATAAAGAAATTCACCAACCTGTGTTCAAGCTTGCAACAGAAGTGGTTCTTGCTCGATTCAACCTCCACAACAATCCAGATTCACTCCAAATTTCCCTCTGAAGCTAATGCACACCTCAAATTGGCTTGGTTCTTCCTTGAATTGAAAATTCAATCTCAACTTGCATTCATGAAACTTTGATCTCCCTCTCTACAACCAGCTTCAATTCCTTCCAAAAAAAATGGCTGAGTTCACTCAATGACTTATATAGAAGTGATTGGAATTGTCTAGAAACTTCTGGATCCATCCAAATGAGATTTTGGATTTTCAAAATCTCTTCAAAATCTCATCCATGGCTATCACTATTCTGACTCCCTCTTGGCATGGCTATATGTGTAATCAAGTTCTCATGAGATTTTGAATGAGTTTGATAAGTTATCTTCCTTGTTTGCAAGCCAAAGGTATGAATTGGATATGTTGTTTCATCATGAAGAAATGAAATGGAATGTTATGCAAATGATCCCAAATCAAAATTCTAACATTGCCATTGTTTCTAAAATCATTTTTCCAATCAATTTGACCTATAATTTTGTTTCATTTGGTCACAAAATGAATTATTTGAATTTTTGGCCATTAAATCCTTTTAATTCTTTCTTTTTTCAAAATTTCCTGAACCAAGTCTCTCCTTGAGCCATTTTAATGCCTCCTTGATGCATGGTAAAGGTTAAAACCCCATTTTGAGAAACTTTCTAGTTGAACAAAATTTCATTTGAGGCCTCTAAGTTGGTGAAATGGCCTATGATCACAAATGACCTATAATCACCAAATGTCCAAAATACCCTTGACTTGTCCAAGCCATAAGTTTAGTTCTACAACTCTTATCAAGGACTTATAGTACTCTCTAGAAAGCTAAGAGAATAAGGAACAACATTCATGTTGACCAAGAGTTCATAGGAATCATCCTTCTAGGGAAAAAGTGTCATGCAAGTTGGGTAACTTTCAAGCTCCAAATTCACATGCCTCAGATGACTTGTAACTTGTTTGGCTCATAACTTGAGTTCTATAAACCCTATCAAGGACTTCTAGTACTCAAATTAAATCTAGGATCATGCTCTACAACAATCATGTTGTGGGTAAGATGAGATGACAATCACATCTTGAGCTAAATTGCCTTGAAGATAGGGGTCAAACTAGGGGATTTTACACTGTCAAGCCTTAGAAACCCTAGCCTGAAACTTCTCAAGCTCTTCAATCATGATGAGTTAACCTTTGAATAATCCTTAGAACATCTCAATGTATCAATCCATGATCACATGGCTCTTGGACTAGGTCTCAACCTTCTCCAAATCATCAGTTGACTTAGGGTTGACCCAGTCAAACCCTAATTGCACCACTCATGGCTGAGTCTTCTTAATCTTGAACAATGAATTGTCTAGGCCTCAAAGTGATCTTCAACACTTCTAATGAGCTCTCTCAAGGCCTCCAGTCCCTCTTCATGGCTTCAGAATCATCTGATGGCTTTCCACAACTCTCAAGTTAGGAGACACACATACTTGGTTTCAATCACTCTCTCTGAGGATCTTCTAACTTCTCTGACAAGGCTATCAACCCTTGAGCACTTGAATAACCTTCTTAGCTAGCTTCAAACTCTTGTGTAGCTCTTGGCTGGTAATCATACCTCTTGATCTCCTGCATACATGTCAATGAAATGCAAATGATAATGCTAATGTGAATGAAATGAAACACAAGCTAGGTGAATAAATGTTGGGCAAATTTTGGGGTGCAACAATTACTAGTTGAAATGTTTCAGGAATAACAGAAGAATGGAATAGGGAGTTGGGTGTGAGTGAGATAGCGTCTGATGAACCAGAAGATGTATCAGATGAATCAGATGATGAATATGATCCAGATGAAACAGGATGTACTGTAATCAGAGGTTGAATGTCAAGTATCTCTGATTCAAGATCAGAAGGTGAGGTTCATCTGGTTTAGGAATAGAGGATGGGGTTTTAGCAGGGGTTGTTTGCTGATGGATGTTGAAGGAAGGTGTGGATGGTACAGATGTGGTGTGTTCAGATGATTGTGGTTGTTGTGGTTCAGAAGATTGATGTTGTTGAGGTTCAGATGGTGGTGGTTGAGATTTTTGTGGTTCAGAAGATTTTTGAGGTTCAGGTTCAGAATGGGGAACTGATACATGAACATTTTTAGAAGAAAAGTGTTTAGATGTAGTGTGTGTTGGAGAGGGAGTAGGTATGGGGTCATAAGGAGGAGGAGATCTAGATGTTGGTTATGTTACTTGTTCCAAAATAGGAGATAAATTTACAGAAGGGTTACCTTTCTTCCTTAAGCGTTTGGGCTTTACAGAAGATGCTTCTCCAGAAGCTTTTCTCTTAGGCTTTGTAGATCCTTCCTCTGAGACCTTTCTTTTCTTTCTCTTTTTCTCCGCAAAGAAATCTAGTCCAGGTTCATTTGCTTTTTTTATCAAGTCTGGTGGCATGGGGGTTCCATCTGCTATGCATGTAGCAATGTAGCTCAGAAGAATTTCCCTTGGTTCTTCAGCAATGAAGAGAGGAAAATCGTCCACAGGAATTCTTCTTCCGTGTATAGCATCAGAGTCCATCTTGACTGGCTCTGATTGAAGTTCCTCTACAAGTCTCATCCTCAGCAGACTTTTCCCATTCAGAGGCTTTCCCAGAATTGGAACCAATTCTTCTGTCTGATTTGCCTCTGTCAGATGTGCCACTAGACCATTCTCTGTCAGAATATTAGAAATCAATCTGCCCATAAGGATCCAGTTTTTGATCTTCTGATGCTTTGTTCTAATTTCCTCTCTGGATTGTGTTACATGGCTCCACAGATGAGCAAATAACAAGTGTGGCAGATCCACCTTGATGTTATTTCCCAAGCAGAATTGTTCAGCATTGATGTAATCTGGAGACTTGGTTGATTTCCTATGGTGAATACAACCCAGAAAGATCTTCGCCCAGATTTTGTAATGCACTTTCAGATCTTTGATTTTGCTTGAGGCTAGCCCAGATGTAAAGACTTCTCTATAGACAACATCCATGTCTACATGCCCAGCAGAGAGATTATGAACACCATCCACTTCTTCATAACCAATTAATTTGCGAATCAAATCTTCAGTTATGATTATCTCTTTACCCAGCACATACGAAACAATGAACTTTGGATACACCTTTGCATGAATCCAGAACTCTTTCACCAAAAGAGGGAAAACTGGACCAAACAGTCTATCAAAGTACTTGGTCTATCCTTGTGCAGAAACAATCGGTCGCAAACCAAAACCATTCTTTGCAATGTAGTCAAAATCAACCATGAATTCGCAAAGAACTTCCAACTCTTCAACAGGAGTGAGAAGGGTTCTTTCAGGTTCTTTGTAGGTGAGGTTTCCCGCTTCAGATGAAGATCCAACCATTGTAGATGCAAGCTTCTGAGTTGATGCTAATGAGGTTTCCATTGAAGAACTTGAGAGATAACTTGATCTTCTTGAAGATTTTGGTTTAAGGAGATGAAGAGAATGTAGCAAGCAAAAATGCATACAGGTTGTGAGCGAGAGTGAAAAGTGTGAAGAGTGGTGTGTTATGGAATATATAGGGGCAAAAATTAGGGCACACAATCACACGTTCAACATTTACTCACAATTAATTAAAACATTAAATAACATCAAAAAGAATAATGATGAAAACGCAATTAATGATTCTGACAAGCGTGGGGAGGAAAACGAGAAAATTAATTGCTCAAACAGTACCTCTAAACGGCGTCTCGTTGTGTACACTCCACCTTTTCAGGTTCTGGGTGACACGTGTTTAATGTTTGAGTGTCTCTGAAACTTCTTAAGGAAATGAAATGTTAGCAGTGTTCAGATCCTCTGAAGGCTGTTAGTTCGGAGTTTCAAAAGAAATAAGGTAGTAAATGAAATACAGAAGAGAATACTCCAGAGTATAGACATTAATCAATTTTAATCTGAGTAAATTTGCTTCTGAATAATAGTTTTATTCTGGACAAAAATCCATACTAATATTCTTCAGAATAAATTTAAACCTATCTTCAGCAAGGGGTTTTGTAAAAATGTCAGCCCATTGATGGTCTGTATCAACAAAGTTTAAACTTATAATTCCCTTCTGAACATAGTCTCTGAAGAAATGATGCTTAATTTCTATATGATTTGCCTTAGAATGTAAAATGAGATTCTTAGATAGACAAATAGCAGAAGTATTATCACAGAAGATAGAAATGTTACTCTCATATATCTAATAATCTTCTAGCTGACTCTTCATCCAGAGCATTTGTGTACTACAACCAGCAGTAGCAATATATTCTACTTCTGTTGTTGAAAGCGCTATTGTGGGTTGCTTCTTGCTGAACTATGAGATCAGATGCCTTCCCAGAAACTAACAGCTTCCAGAAGTACTTTTACGTTCTACTCTGTCTCCAGCATAATCAGCATCACAGAATCCTACTAGTTTGTATTCATCAGATCTTCTGTAACACAAACCCACGTTAGTAGTACCTTTCAGATACCTCAGAATCCTCTTACCAGCTGTTAAGTGAGATTCTCTAGGATCTGATTGGAATCTAGCACACAGACAAACACTGAATAGAATATTAGGTCTAGAAGCAGTCAAACACATAAGAGATCCAAGCATACCTCTGTAGAGCTTTTGATCTACCTTCTTACTTACCTCTTCTTTTCCCAGAATTCTTGTCGGATGCATTGGAGTTTTAGCCAACTTACTTTCTGTCATATTAAACATCTTCAGAAGCTCCTTCATATACTTTGTCTGATGTACGTAGGTGCCTTCTGGAGTTTGATTGACTTGGATTCCCAGAAAGAATCTGAGTTCTCCCATCATGCTCATTTCAAATTCTGCCTGCATAGATTAAGCAAACTCCTTTCCAAGCGTAATATTTGTTGTACCAAAAATAATATCATCTACATAAATCTGACAGATTAAAATGTCTTTCTTAATTGATTTATGAAATAGAGTTGTATCCACCCTTCCTCTGATAAAATTGTTTTCCAGAAGGAAATTACTTAGCCTCTCATACCAAGCTTTGGGAGCTTGTTTTAGACCATAGAGTGATTTCTTTAGTTTAAAAACATGTTCAGGAAATTTTTCATTTTCAAAACCAGGAGGTTGATGAACATAAACTTCTTCTTCAATTAAACCGTTTAAGAAAGCACTTTTAACATCCATCTGATATAGAGTGATGTTATTCTGTGCAGCAAAAGAAATTAATAAACGAATAGATTCTAACCTTGCCACAGGAGCATATGTCTCTGTGTAATCAATTCCTTCTTGCTGACTGTATGCTTGGGCAACCAGTCTTGCTTTGTTTCTAACAACTTCTCCTTGCTCATTCAGCTTGTTTCTGAAAACCCACTTAGTTCCAATAATATTAAATCCTTTTGGTCTTGGAACCAGATCCCAAACATCATTCCTTGTGAATTGGTTAAGCTCCTCTTGCATTGCAAGTATCCAATCATTATCTTGCAAAGCTTCATCCACAGAAGTAGGTTCAATGATTGATATCAAACCAAATAATGACGTTCCAGATTATCTGAGAATGATCTTATTCTGATAGGGTCATCCTTCTTTCCAATTATCATTTCCTCTGGATGAGAGGCTTTGATTCTAGAGGATCCTTTCAGAGGGGGTTCTTCAGAAATGGTCAAGTGTTCCATCTGAGCAGTCAAAGGAGTAGCACCTGACGTTGCTTCTGGTGCTTTTACTTGAGCTTTGTCTGCCTCTGAATCTTCAGAGTCTGTGAGAAGCACTTCTCTATCTGCAGAAATTTCAAGCTTCTTTGGCTTTTGATTGCCAAGCTTATCATCAAATATAACATGAATTGATTCCTCTACAATATGCGTCTCAGTATTGTATATTCTGTAGCCTTTAGAGCGTTCAGAATATCCAAGCATGAAGCACTTCTATGCTTTAGAATCAAACTTGTTCAGATTGTCTTTAGTATTCAAAATAAAACAAACACATCCAAAAGGATGGAAATAAGAAATGTTGGGATTTCTATTCCTCCACAATTCATAAGGATTCTTCTCCAGAAGAGGTCTTACAGACACTCTGTTCTGAATATAACATTTCTTGCAATGTTCTATTTTTCCTTTCTACAACTCCATTCTGTTGAGGAGTTCTACGACAAGAAAAATAATGTGCAATGCCATTTTATTTAAAATATTTTTTAAAATATTTATTTTCAAATTCTCCACCATGATCACTTCTGACTTTAACAATTTTAAATTCTTTTTCGTTTTGGACTTGTTTGTAGAAGTCAAAGAATACAAAATGTGACTCATCCTTGTGTTTCAGGAATTTTACCCATGTCCATCTGCTATAGTCATCAACTATGACTAATCCATACTTCTTGCCTCTGATGGATACAGTTTTCACTGGTCCAAACTGATCAATATGAAGCAGCTCCAATGGTCTAGAGGTAGAAACAACATTTTTAGCTTTGAAAGAAGATTTTGAAAATTTTCCTTTCTGACATGCTTCACAAAAAGCATCTGAGTTGAACTTCAATTGAGGAAGTCTTCTAACCAGATTGAGCTTATTAATCTGAGATATGCGTCTCATACTAATATGAACGAATCTTCTATGCCAGACCTATTGCTCATCGTTAACAGACATAAGGAATTTTACATTTTGAACCTTTAGTTCTGAAAGATTAATTTTGTAAATGTTGTTCTTCCTTTTTCCATTAAAGAGGATTGAACCATCTTTTTGACTCACAGCTTTACAACATTTTTTATTGAAGATTATATCATAACCATTGTCACTTAATTGACTTATGGACAATAGATTATGTGTTAATCCTTCAACAAGTAAAACATTAGATATGGAAGGGAGGTTACCATTACCAATAGTTCCAGAGCCAATGATTTTTCTCTTCTGGTTCCCTCCAAACTTCACATCACCTCCAGATCTAAGTTCCAGGTTTTGGAACATAGACTTTCTTCCTGTCATATGTCGTGAGAAGCCAGAGTCCATGTACCATGATTGGTGTCTCAACTTTGTTGCTAAGGACATCTGCAACAAAGATTATTTTATCTTTAGGTACCCATATTTTCTTGGGTCCTCTGGGGTTAGTAGTTTTGAAATTCTGTCTGAATTTCTTTCCCTTAAAAGCATATTTGTTCTAATAAAATTTGGGTTTAACAAAAGCTTTAGTGTTCTGATCTGTACGTGTGTGATTTATATCATTCAAGTGACCATATTTAAAATGGGTGTATAGAGGAGAATACTTAATGATCAGCTTATCAGCAGGTTTTGGATTTAAATCCTTCCCAGAAGATGATTCATATCCAATTCCTTTTCTATTGCTTCTGCTTACGCCATAGATCATGAAAGCCATTTTGCTTCTATCTAGGCCTCTGGATAGAAACTTCTGAAAACTATAATCATACTCTTCTAAAATATTTTTAGAGCATGACCTAGTATCTGAGTCAGACATTTGTTGAGCTTTTTCTAAATAATTTTTTATTTTAAGATTATTTGCTTTTAGCTCAGCAACTTCTGATCTCAGCTGATCATTCTCAGATGCAAGATAGCTTTGAAGCTTCTTGTATTTGAGTTTGATCTTACAGTAGTTTCCAAGCATTTTAGATAAACTTTCAATAAGTTCAGCTCTGGTAAGTTCAAAAAATACGTCTTCTGAATCTAATTCTGATCCAGATTCAGCTGTTTCTTCGTGGTCCTCCACGTCAGCCATCAGTGCCATATTTGCACATTCTTCGTCTGACTTTGATGAGGATTCAGAAGCATCTGAATCATCCCACGTGGCCATCAGAACCTTCTTCTTCTTTTCAAACTTCTTCCTGGCTCCTTGCACTCAAAGCATACCACTTCTTTCTTTCCAGATCTTCTGTGTCCTAAAGATTCTCCATGTTGATCAGATCTCTTGACGTTTCTGAACTTCTTTTGTTCATGCTTCTAGAGTTGATTTATCCTTTTGGACAGCAAAGATAGTTCATCTTCTTCTGAGGAAGATTCTTCAGAGCTTTCTTCAATTACCTGCAAAGCTTTAGCAGATTTGTTAGATTTTAACGCAACAGACTTACCTTTCTTCTGCGGCTCGTCTTCTTCCAGCTCAATCTTGTGACTTCTTAAGGAACTGTTCCTCCAAAGTGATCTTATTCAGATCCTTTGACAACTTCAGCGTTGTAACCATTGTTCTCCACCTTGTTGGTAAGCTTCTGATGATCTTCTTGACATGGTCAGAGGTGGAGTAACCTTTATCCAGAACCTTCAAACCAGCAGTTAGGATCTGAAATCTTGAGAACATAGTTTCCATAAATTCATACTCCTCCATTTTGAAAGCTTCGTACTTTTGGATAAGCGCCAAGGCCTTTGTCTCCTTTACTTGGGAGTTTCCTTCATGTGTTAATTTTAGTGACTCAAACATATCAAATGATGTTTCTCTATTTGTAATTTTATCATACTCAGTATGAGATATAGCATTTAATAGAATGGTTCTAACTTTATGATGATTTCTGAAATCCTTTTTCTATTGGTCACTCATTGACTTTCTGTCAACCGTTTTACCCTCACCATCAGTGGGGTGAATGTAACCATCAGTGACCAAATCCCATAGATCAACATCATAGCCTAGAAAGAAACTTTCTATTCTATATTTCCAATAGTCAAATTTCTCTCCATCAAACATGGGAGGTTTGATGCTGATTCTATCTCTATCATCATATTTATTGTTGTATGAAGTTGAAGTTTTAGCCATGATAAAATAAGAATAATAACTCAAGAGTTTTTGCCAACTGGATCTTTCTCTTTCACTGTTAAGTGATAGCACTACAGAGCCGGAGCTATGATACCAACTGAAGGTAGGAAAAACACTTAGAAGGGAGGGGGGGTTGAATAAGGGTTTCAAATAACAACTATGACAATAGCAAAAATAACAAGGTATTTTTATCCTGGTTCGTTTGAACTCAAACTACTCCAGTCCATCCTACCCAGGAATTTTCCTTTCTCAACAAGGACTTAATCCACTAAATCAAACTGATTACAGTGTTAACCACTAAGATAAACAGTCTTAGTCTTCTCAAGAAATCTGACCACACTTGGTCTCTTAAGAAACCTTTTACAAACAAGTAAAATACAATGTGTTTAAGAGTAGCTTCTAAAAAGCTATATCACAACTGTGATTTTACACAAATGAAGAACGAATTAAATCTTAGAATAAAGTTGAGAGATGTTTGGATATTGTTCTTTGATTGTTTGGTAATTCGTCAATACATCGTTTTTCGTCAACTTTGAAATGATGTAAAAGTCTTGTTTAAATAGAACTTCACTTTCATTTCTTAAAGGGCGTGCAGCTGGCATTCTGTCTTCTTTGACTTTTCTTTCCCAGAAGAGGAATGTTCAGACAAATCCTTTTTGTCTGAATTCTTGTGTCATGCACGAATGAGGAAAGAGTCGTTCAGATAAGGATAAGGAATATGCCAACGGATCTTTATTTCAACAATATCTTCTTCAATAATTCTGGAACAGTCTTGCATCAGATCTTCTGATGATGTTCCTTGTTCTTCATATCAGAGTTACTTTGTCCAGAGTATTTGCAGCCAAGTGCTTCAGCGTGAATAATCTTTATCAGAGCAGACTTGAATATCAGAGCTTCTGTACTTGCAGCGTTAATTACTTCCAGAGTCTTCTGATTCTTTTTACGTATTCTCTTTCACTCAGAGTCTTCTGATGCTTCGCTTAGAGTCTTCTGCAGCTTCGCTCAGAGTCTCTTTCATGCAGCGTTCAGAGTCTTCTGATTCTCAACTTTCAGAGGAGTTTTTGCTTCTAGAGGAATATTAATTTTAATATCTGAAACAAAAACACTTGAATACGATTAGAGTATATATTTACTTCATACAAAATTTCATTAATGTTATCATCAAAACATAGAGATATATTCAGAACCAATCTGTGTTCTAACAATACGCCTTTGTCTGGGTGAATCTTCTTCTGACACAATCTTCAACTTCAGAATCCAGTCTTCAGCATTCCAAGATCTAAGTTTCCTCTGAAACAGTCTTGAGAATCTTCGTGACTGATTCTTCAGAAATCATGTCTTCAGAATCTTTGGAGTCTTGATCTTCAGAACACGTCTTCAGAGTCTTTCTGCACTTGGTCATCAGAGCCTTCAGCCTTCAGAACTTCAAGTCATCAGAGTCTTTCGAGTAGTTCTTTAGAGGATTATTTCTCCAGAGTCTTGAACTTCAGAACCCTTAAGTCTTCAGAGTATTTCTGCACTTGGTCTTCAGAGCATTCAACCTTCAGAGCTTCAAGTCATCAGAGTCTTTAGAGCTTGGTTCTTCAGAGGATTACATCTCAGATGCGTTATTAGCTTTCAGATCAGATACACTTCTCAGAGCAGAATCCACAAGAGCATTGCAACTGCAATATACAACATCTTTGGATCTTTTTGATTGTGATCAGATACAGAGCCATACTTGCTTCTTCAATAGGTTTTAAATGCTTTCAGATCAGATGCACTTCTCATAGCAGAATCCACAGGAGCATTGCAACTGCCATGTCCAGCGTCCTTGGATCTCTCTGATTGTGATCAGATGCATAAGCAAACTAGCTTCTCCCATAAGCGCTTTATGATATGTTACACATAGTAACTCTCATATTGTATTAGCTGCACACGTTGATGTTATTTGTTTGATCTTATATATTTAATTATCATGATCTGCACATAACAAACATTAGAACATAAAATGGTTCTTTCACAAATAATTAATTCTTATCATCAAAACATAGAGATAATCCTGTAGAGACAAATCTTGCTCTTACAATGCTAATTACGATTGGACTTATGCTGGGAACAACAAGCCCTGGATGGCTTCTTGGAAAAAAGTACTTTCCTGGGTAATACTGCTCTGACGAGAATAAAAATCCACTCCACTGGGGATCAACTCAAATTCTATTGAGGAAAGCTCCCTGAATGGCCTACCAGAATACAACTCTTCTAGGGAACAAAAGATTCGGCTGGGAAAAGGCAACCAACTGTTGAGATCATCTCAACTCTACTGGGGAAATCATCCCTGGATGGCCTCCTAGAACACTGAAAATCTTTTAGGGTACGAAAATCTCTACTCTGCCGTAGATTTCAACTTGTTGGAGATTAAATCCAAACCGCTAGGGATAAACGAATAAGATCTACTGGGAATCTATCCCAAATTCTCTCTGCTGAGGATGAGAAATAACCCACTCTAGCAACTCCGTTGGTGATTACTCAATGAGGGAATCAACGTTGACCTTTGATTGGGGAATGAGTCAACGACCTAGACTCTGAGGGGAAAGGAGTCAAAGACTTGGACTCTGTTGGGAATCGGAACTCTGAATCCACTCCACTGCTGGGGATAATATCAAATTTTCCGAGTGGAGAGAACTTCACTCTCACATACATTCGATCTTCCAGGGATAGGTGTACACGCTCAACCTGCAAATGAACAAACAAACAAGATATCCTGCACAACAGAAACTATCTCGGTCATCATCTGTGACATCGTTCAAGCAAATCAAAGTTTTAATGACTATCAGCGAAGCCCACAGGTTTATGTATGCAAAGTTTTATCAAAAACATCAGGCATTTTTTGTAAACAAAACAGTAAAAGCTAAAGCAAGAACAAACAAATTACTGAATAGTATATACTTCATTGATAAGTGGCCTGTAATAGGCAGATTCTACAAATGATGCAACTCCTGAAAAGAGAGAGCTGCGTAAAAATTTACAGAAATGCACAAAGATATACAAAATGTCGGCAATGTGGTACAGACAACCACCATGTGTTGATTCATCTATGACTCACATGACTTTGATGCTTTTCCGATGCTTCGCCCTCTAAAGAGATGATTTGAACGAAACGGCCCTCGGGCTCTCCCATAATCCACTATGCTCTGAAGATCAACATGCAGACTTCAGTCATTTGCTTTTCAAATCCCTAACTCTTGCCTGAAACTCCCTCGCGGGTTTTCGATTCACCGGGATACCCATTTTTGCCAAAGTCGCATTTTCAGGTTTTCAACATTGCGGGTTTATGATCAGTGCATTTTGATTCACCTTCCTCTATGTTTAGACTTAGGAATTTCTATAGTTTAGTTTGTTTAATTTCCTATTTTATGATGTTTTTACAATTTAATTTATTTTCAGTATTATTTGATTTTCGTTTGTTATTTTCAGCATTAGCAACTTTTAATAAAAAATTCATAACTGGAGTTACAGGAATTGGATCGAGGCATTCTACCATTCGTTGGAAAGCTAAGGAAGAGATCTACAACTTTCATGTTTCACAAAGAAGCTGATTCGGATGGATTGACTCTTGAATAATTCGTTGAAGTTTCTGACTTGTAATAATGTAGTTGTTTTTCCCTTTTGGGCCTGGTTTAGGTTTCCGACCAAGTTGAGTGTGTAATGCAAACCTTATTCTATTTATAAGGTTGTTGCTATGATGCAAAACGACTATCCTAGTTTTATTCTGAAAATTCTTTGCTTTTTACAATTGTAATGGATAACTAATTTCCTTAGGTTAATCTGCTGTAATCGGTTTCCACTGACATTTTGAGGTTCCTTTAATTTTCAATAAAAACTATTTCCTTACAATTCTTCTCTATGATATCTTGTTTGCTTAATTCGATTTACCTTAGGGGTGACTTATTTATGTCGATGATTTCATGTTCTTATGCTTTAATCGCGTTTGCTTAATTCGCGTATGTTCCCGTGTTTGCTTAATTCACGGTTACTGTATCTAATTCGTTTGCTTAATTCGGAAATTAAGAATATGTGTCGTATAATAACAATTGCGCTTGTTTGATTGTTATTATAGTCAAGAAGGAGATAGAGTCCGCTTAGGAATTGGGAATTAATTGGATAGATGATAAGTTAGGAAACCGAAACAGCATATTAACTGTTTCAATTTATAATTTTAATCACTTTTTATTTGTACTCACTTTTTTTAAATCCAAACTGAACCCCCCCCCCCCCCCCCCCCCGTATTCCATTACTGTAATTGGTTAATTACTACAAGAATCCTTGCGATACGATACTCAAGTCATTGTCGTTAAACTATTGTTTTTCAAACTACACGCTTTTGATCCGCGCGCGACTGCGGATAAGTTTACATCTTTTATTTTTATCCCTAACTTTTTCCCGAACCCATTCTTTTTATGGTTCGTCAGGATGCCCCATTTTTGTCTAGATATTCTTTTTCTTTCTGGTGGGTCTCTTTAAGCAAAGTATTTTTTAACTGCGTTTGAATTCACAGGGGATGTGAAATCTTCACCATCCATGGTTGACAGTATTAAGGCTCCTCCTGAGAAGACTTTCCTTACGAAATATGGACCTTCATAGTTGGGAGTCCATTTGCCCCTGTGATCTGTCTGTGGAGGCAGAATCTTCTTCAACACTAAATCACCTGCCTGAAAGCTCCTCGGACGCACCTTCTTATCAAAAGCTTTCTTCACCTGCTTTGGTATAATTAACCATATGCAATGGATGCTAACCTCTTCTCATCCATCAAGCTGAGCTGATTCAATCTGTTCCTCACCCATTATGCCTTATCAAGTTGAACGTCAACCAAAGCTCTCAAAGAAGGAATCTCGACTTCCAATGGCATGACAACTTCCATACCATACACTAGCGAGAAAGGAGTTTCCCCAATTGAAGTACGTACCAAAGTACGATATCCGTGCAATGCAAAGGGAAACATCTTGTGCCAATCTTTATAGGTTACAACCATTTTCTGCACAATCTTCTTTATATTCTTATTGGCCGTTTCAATAGCGCCATTCATCTTTGGACGATAAGGAGAAGAATTGTGATGCTCAATCTTGAAACTTTGGCACAATTCCTTCATCATCTTGTTACTCAAATTTGAACCATTATCAGTAATGATTCTCTCGAGCACTCCATAATGGCAGATGATGTCCTTATTGATAAACCAGGCTACGACTTGTTTGGTGACATTGGCATAGGAAGCTGCTTCAACCCACTTGGTGAAATAATCAATTACCACTAAGATGAAATGATGCCCGTTGGATGCGGTTGGCTCAATCTTGCCAATCATATCAATGCTCCACATGGAAAAGGTCCAAGGAGACGCCATGACATTCAAAGGACTTGGCGGCACATGAACCTTATCAGCATAAATTTGGAATTTATGGCATTTCTTCGCGTACTTGAAGCAATCAGACTCCATAGTCAACCAATAATAACCTGCCCTCAACAGCTTTAGAGACATGGCATGCCCGCCTGGATGTGTACCAAAAGCACCTTTGTGGACCTCTTCCATAAGCAGACCTGCTTCTTTTTCATCCACATATCTCAACAGAACTAAGTCAAAATTTCTTCGGTAGAATACACCATCTTGGTTCAGATAGAAATTTCCAGACAACATCCTCAAGGTCTTCTTATCCCGGACCGAAGCCCCAGGCGGATATTCTTGGTTCTTGAGAAAATTCTAGATATCATAATACCATGGCTTCTCATATGAACCTTCCTTTATTGCAAATACGAATGTCGGCCTATCCAGGCGCGGGATGAAAATTCTCGGGGCATCGTTCCAATAGTTCACCTTATACATTAAAGATAACGTAGCCAAGGCATCTACCATCTGATTCGTCGCTCTTGGCACATGGTGAAACTCTACCCTGTCAAAGAAAGGTAACAACCTCCTTGCATAGTTCATATATGGAATCAGATTAGGTTAACGAGTCTCCCACTCTCCTTTGATCTGATTGACCACCAAATCTGAATCACCATAAATATCAAGGTTTTTGATTTTCAAATCCATCGCTTCTTCAATACCCATGATACATGCTTCATATTCAGCTTTGTTATTGGTGCAGGGAAAAGTTAACCTGACAGTGAATGGGATATGGGAACCATGGGGAGTTGTAATGATTGCCCCAATTTCGCTGCCATATGAGTTAACGACACTGCAAAAAATCATTTGCCATTGGGAACCCAGCTCAGGACCTTCATCAAGTAACGGCTCATCACAATCCTTCATATTTAAGAACATGATATCCTTATCAAGAAATTCAAACTTCATCGGCTGATAATCGTTAATCGGTTGCTCTGCGAGATACTCTGATAGAACACTCCCCTTAATGGTCTTTTGGGAGACGTATTGAATATCGTATTCTGTCAAAACCGTCTGCCACCTAGAAATTATTCCCGAAAGTGCTTGCTTTTCAAACACGTACTTAATCGGATCCATCTTCGAAATTAGCATGGTTGTGTGGTTTAGCATGTATTGCCTTAGGCATTTGGCAGCCCAAGCAAGTGCACAACACGTCTTTTCCAACATCGAGTACCTGGACTCACAATATGTGAACTTTTTACTCAAGTAATAAATGGCATGCTCTTTTCTTCCCATATCGTCGTCTTGACCGAGAACACAGCCCATGGAATTCTCAAGAACCTTTAAATACATTATTAATGGTCTTCCAGCCACTGGAGGCATTAGTATCAGAGGCTCCTGCAAATACTCTTTTATCTTTTCGAATGCCCTTTGGCAATTTTCATTCCAAACAACTGCCTGATCTTTCTTTAACAACTTGAACATTGGTTCACAAGTGGCTGTGAGGTGAGATATAAACCTTGCAATTTAATTCAATCTACCCAAGAAACCATGAACCTCTTTCTCTGTTTTCGGCGCTGGCATTTCCTGAATTGCTTTTATTTTTGCAGGATCGACCTCGATTCCTTTTTCACTGAATATGAACCCCAGTAACTTTCCTAATCGTACACCAAAAGTGCACTTGTTTGAATTCAACCTCAACCTGAATTTCCTTAGCCTCTCGAATAGCTTCAAAAGATTCACCAGATGCTCTTCCTCTGTTTGTGACTTCGCGATCATGTCATCAACGTAGACCTCAATCTCATGATGAATCATATCATGAAACAAAGTCACCATTGCCCGCTGATAGGTTGCCCCTGCATTCTTCAATCCAAAGGGCATTACCATATAACAAACAGTCCCCCACAGCGTGATAAAAGTTATTTTCTCCATGTCTTCCGGGGCCATCTTAATCTGATTATATCCAGAAAAACTGTCCATGAAGGAAACCACTAAATGTTGCGTGGTATTATCAACAAGTACGTCAATGTGGGGGAGTGGGAAATCATCTTTTGGACTCGCTCTATTGAGATCATGATAATTTACGCACATTCGTACCTTACCATCTTTCTTTGGTACAGGTACAATGTTAGCGACCCACGGAGGGTAATTCGTCACGGCAATAAATCCGGCGTCCAACTACTTCTGGACCTCTTCTTTGATCTTAACTGCCATGTCCAGTCTGGTTTTTCTTAGTTTTTGTTTCACAAGTGAGCACTCTTCTCGAAGAGGCAAGCGATGAACCACAATCTCCGTATCAAGTCCGGCCATATCTTCATAGGACCAAGCAAAGACATATTTATACTCTCAGAGCATTTCTACCAGTCTTTGTTTGACATTATCTTGAAACGTAGCCCCTATCTTGACTTCCTTTCTATCCTCTTCTGTGCGCAGGTTGACGAATTTGATTTCCTCTTGATGAGGCAGAATAACCTTCTCTTCTTGTTTCAGTAGCCTGGCGAGCTCTTCAGGGATGTCTTCGTCTTCCTCAATCTCTTCTTCATCTTGAAAGATCAGATTATCAAAGTCATACCGAGTCATAGACGAGTCTGAATTAGTGGCATCTGCAATGTGAAACCTGCAATGATGATGATTTAATGCTTAAAATGATATGCAAACAAGCACAAACGACATTTCCATTTTATTGTTAAAATAAAACAAGAAGAACAAAGATCACAATATTTGAATTCAAGAAAAACGCCCTTTGATTAATGATAAAACGAATGTTCAGACATAAAAGATAAGGCCCTTCAGACACAGACCACTATGCTCCGGGTAGAACATGAGGCTACACATAATCAAGAAAACAGGAAAATTACTCTTCACGAGTCACTTGGATAACTTCCTTGATGGTCTAGTTGTTCAAGCTCTGACTAGGAATACATGACCGGATCCATGCATCCATGTCGCAGTGACTCTCACCTTCTTCATCAGACACGGCGTTGATTCGATCAAAAATCACCCCACCACTTGTAAATTGGACTGGTCCCCTGTAGCACGGCGCACTATGTGAAGAAGAAGAAGACGAGTTGTACCCCAGTCCAAATTTGTCCTACTTATTAGGGATGCTCAGAACTTGCCCCAACCCTGAGATGATCCAGACTTCACCACCGCTTGCGCCTCCTTGAAAGACGACATAACAACCTCAGACATTTTGATCACAACTGGCGTCTTCTCTTTAATTTGGACGATTTCAAATGCTTGGCACAACATTTCATGAATCTCCCCGTCTACCTCCACATACTTAAATAAGGACAAATGGTTTATCATAATATGCCTTCCTCGCAAACGGTGACAATGTTACCACCCACCATATACTTCAGCTTTTGATGTAAGGTTGACATCACAGCTCCCGCCGAATGAATCCAAGGTCGTCCCAACAAGCAGCTATACGCTGGCTGCATATCCATAATGTAAATCACAACACTGAAAACGTCTGGTCCAACCTGGATTGGAAGAGTCACTTCTTCGAAAACGGACCTTCTTGTCCCATCAAATGCTCACACAACCAAATCACTTGGAGTGCAGATTACTCCCTGGGTGTCCAGCTTCATCAAAGCTTTCTTGGGCAACACATTAAGTGAAGACCCAGTGTCCACCAGCACATGCGACAACACAACCCCTCTGCATTCAATGGAAGTATGCAGAGCGTGATTATGGTCTCTTCCTTTAGGCGTTAAATCAAGGTCAGTAAACCCTAACCCATTTCTGGCATTCACGTGTGCCACCACTCCCTCCAGTTGGTTCACTAAGATTTCCTGTGGTACGTACGAAGTGTTCAGAATCCTTAAGAGGGCATTCTGATGTGCCTCAAAGCACAGTAGTAATGATAAGATTGAAATCTTCAATGGAGGTTGTTGCAAATTGTCTACAATTTTATAATCACTTTTCCTGATCAGACGCATAAATTCCTCTGCATCTTTCAACAAAGTTTCTTTCTCACCACGCCGAGAGCTTTCTTCGACCACAACCTTCCCTTTTCCCTTATCCGACCTTTCAAAATTCGCTTCTGGAGGTGCAAACACCCTCCCACTTCTGGTTACTCCACCGGTCCATACCAGATTATCAACAAAATCAAACAGCGTACTCTTTAGCTCTTGCTTCTGACCATTGCAATAAACCTTAGCCCCATAGTTCCATGGGATCGCCTTGGTGCTTTCGTAGGGTACTGGTCCCTCCTTAGTGATTATAATAGTGGGTGGCCTTGGTGGCGCAAATATTGATCGTTTTATAAGGAATGGAAATTGTGGCCACTTCATCCTTTTCTTCATCAATTACCTTTTCACTTTTCTCTTCCAACACTCTATCAAACTATAGAATGCCCTCATCAATTAACCTTTGTACATGATTCTTCAAATTTTTACATCCCTCAGGATGAGCCAAACAGCTTGCACAGTCTCTCTCACAACCAGGAAATACCCCTCCATTCAAAAGCCTATCCTTCACAAAACTCAGAGGAGTCTTCAGCTCGTCAACATCGATCACCATATTCAAACCTTCTTCCTCAACAATGGCACTTACCCCAGCCGCTCCGTGATTTGGCATAGGATTTTGCATAATGATAGGCGCATCATGTGAAAAATTGATAGCTTTACTGTCGATAAGGTCTTGCACCTTATGCTTGAAGGCTTTACAATTATCAATGTTATGGCCGGGAGCACCGGAATGAAAGTCACACCTGGCATTTGCATCATACCTGGGGGTGGTGCGCCGGGTAAAGGAGCTAGCGTCCTTTTTTGGATCAATTGCAACTGCATCAAATGTTGAAGTAACTGCGAGTAAGGCACCGGCGGTGTATCAAAGTGTCTGTTCACTACTCTCCCACAGTCTTGTAATCGTCGCAGAGCATAACTTTTTTGTTGTTGTTGTGGACGTTACTGCTGTTGTTGTGGTGGTGGTGGTGCAGCTGGAATTGAAATGCTTGCAACTTGAGGTTGCTGCTGACGATATTGCTGATTTTTGTTCTTATTTCGGTTTCTGAAGCCTGATACCGCATTTGTTTCCCCCTCTCTTTTCTTACCAAAAATTTTTCTACCTCCTCCAGCTGAGGATCCTTCTCCGGCCTGTATCTTCCCCAACTTGATTCCATTTTCAACCCGCTCACCTGTAATGATCAAGTCTGAAAAACTACCTGACATATTGCCTATCAATTTCTCATAATACACTCCCAACAACGTAGCAACAAACATGTCAATAAGTTCACTCTTCACCATAGGAGGTTGAACTCTTGCTACCAGCTCGCGCCATCTCTGGGCGTATTCCATGAATCCTTCACTACTCCTCTGTGACAAGTTCTGCAACTATACACAATTAGGTGCCAAGTCGCTGTTATACTGATAATGCCTGACGAAAGCTTCAGCCAAATCTCTCCAACTTCTAATGTTAACCGACTCTAAACCCATATACTATTCCAGGGACGGACCAGAAAGGCTATCCTGGAAGAAATGCATGAGCAACTTTTCATCGTCGGAGTATGCAGACATCTTTCGCTAATAAGAGCGGAGATGCACCCTGGACAGGTCGTCCCCTTATACTTATCGAAGTTTGGAACCTTAAACTTCAGAGGAATCTTCAGGTCTGGGATCAGCCCCAGATTTGACATATCTAGACCCAGCGAGTTTTGATTTTTAAAATTCTTCATCTTTTCCTCTATCATCTTAAACCTTCTGTCTACATCAGATTGCAGACCTGCACCAAGCTCTCTCATAGAGAAAA
The DNA here is from genome assembly GCA_963859935.3 of Lathyrus sativus. Classification (NCBI taxonomy): domain Eukaryota; kingdom Viridiplantae; phylum Streptophyta; class Magnoliopsida; order Fabales; family Fabaceae; genus Lathyrus; species Lathyrus sativus. Next base: position 93,217,220 of record OZ012741.1, read on the forward strand.
CATCATCTTGGTCATCCTCATCCCACTGAGGGCCAGTATTCCCATGCACAGCGCATGTCGCTCCTGGAATGTGAACTCCAGTCTGATTTCCTCTGCCCGGAGGGACAACAACCGTTGGAATAGCGCAAGCATGTGGAGTACCCACATCATTATGAGGAGGAACAACAACAGTTATGCCATGAAAAACCCCACTCCCGTCAACCCTTGCAATCAGAGGTTGCACCAGTGTTCTCAGATGTTCCTGGCCATTGGCGACCCCTTACATCATATCCATAAATTGGGCCATATGGTCAAGGAACTCTTGCAGCTCGAGTTGGATTTGGTCCATAGCTTTGCGTTGATTTCCCCTGGTAGAGTAGCGATGAATCGCTTGATTTTCAATCCTAAAACAAGGCTGAACAAACCATAGAAAATATAAGGTTAACAGATCCTGGAACACCTGCGATGGAAAATGAGAAATGATGCAGTATGCAGACATGCAAGTATTCTTTAGGGAAAATTTCCCCTTGATTCTAATTTCACGGGAACAACAGGACAATGGAGAGCTAATAGATGAAGTCACGCAATCTTCTCATAAATAAAATGTGGACCTGAGTCAATACACATCATGTCATCGAGGAAATACAACAGAATCAAACACGACCCCATCCAACAATCCTGGTGATGGTCGAGATACAACATACCAACAAATACTAAAGGATAAAATACATCAAGTATGATAGCGAGTCTGGAACTCCTCCAATAACTCCTTCGTATCAGGATGGTCTGGCCTAACAATCAATCCTTGGATGAGCAACTCTCTGCAATTGACCTTGAATTGTCTAGATGAAACCCTAATTCCATCTCCTTTGACCATGCCTCTTTGTAGGTGAAATGAATGCTCAGATAAGCTCCACAATGACCTCCAAGGTACTCAATGTGCTTCTTAATCATATCTTATCCAAAACAGTGACCTCATGAACCCCTGATGATCCTCTATTGATCCCCAAGATATGAGACAACCAACACACGTCAATCCTTCCTTCTAAGGAGCTTTGACAACCTTATGATGATGGCACACACTTGATGATCTGAATAACTACCCTTGCTTGAGCTTGAAACCAATGAGACTCTTCTCTTGAATGGCACATCACTCTTGATCCCTTGTTAAGAACAATGTTATGCAAATGAAAAATGCTAAAATGAAATGAAACATAAGCCAAGAAAAGGTTGGTCAAATTTTGGGGTACAACACGTTGATAATGTACTTAACAGTTCTTGAGAACTCCATGGGTTGCGTTCTCGGTCAACACGACGAGACAGGAAGAAAAGAACATGCCATTTACTACTTGAGTAAAAAGTTCACAGATTATGAGTCTAGATACTCAATTTTAGAAAAGACATGTTGTGCGCTTTCTTGGGCCGCCAAACACCTAAGGCAATATATGCTGAATCACACAACCATGCTGATTTCGAAGATGGATCCGATTAATTACGTGTTCAAGAAGCAAACATTTTCGGGAAGGATTGCCAAATGGCAGATGGTTTTGACAAAATACGACATTCAGTACGTCTCCCAAAAGGCTATCAAGAGGAGTGTTATGTCAGAATATCTCGCAGAGAAACCAATCGATGACTATCAGCCGATGAAGTTTAAATTTCCTGATGAGGATATTATGTTCTTGAAAATGAAAGACTGCGATTAGCCGCTACCTGATGAAGGTCCTGAGTTGGGTTCCCAATGGGAAATGATTTTTGACGGTGCTGTTAACTCCTATGGCAGTGGAATTGGGGAAATCATTACGACTCCCAAAGGTTCACACATACCATTTACTGCCAGGTTAACATTTCCCTGCACCAATAACGAAGCTGAATATAAGCATGTATCATGGGCATTGAAGAAGCGATTGATATGAGAATCAAGAACCTTGATATTTACGAAGATTCAGCTTTGGTAGTCAATCAAATCAAAGGAGAATGGGAAACTCGCCAGCCTAACCTGATTCCCTACATGAACTATGCAAGGAGGTTTCTACCTTTCTTCGACAGGGTAGAGTTTCATCATGTGCCAAGAGCGGAGAATCAAATGGCGGATGCCTTGGCTACTTTATCTTTGATGTATAAGGTGAACTATTAGAACGATGTTTTGAGAATTGTCATCTCTCGCCTCGATAGGCCAACATTCATATTTGCAATAGAGGAAGCTTTAGATGGGAAGCCATGGTATTATGATATCCGAAACTTTCTCAAGAATCAACAATATCCTTCTGGGGCATCTAGTAGGGAACGAAGACTTTGAGAAGACTGTCTGGAAACTTCCATCTGAACAAAGATGATGTACTCTACCGAAGAAACTTCGACTTAGTGTTGTTGAGATGCGTGGACGAAAAAAGAAGCAGGTATGCTTATGGAGCAAGTCGACGAGGGTGCTTTTGGTACGCATGCGGGCAGACCTGCAATGTCTCGGAAACTATTGAGGGAAGGCTACTATTTTTTGACCATGGAGTCTGATTGTTTCAAATACGCCAAGAAATGCCATAAATGCCAAATTTAAGTTGACAAGATTCATGTGTCGCCAAGTCCTTCGAATGTCATGGCGCCTCCTTGGCCCTTTTCCATGTGGGGCATTGATATGATCGGTAAGATTGAGTAGACCGCATCCAATGGACACCGCTTTACTTTGTGGTAATTGATTATTTCACTAAGTGGGTTGAAGCAGCTTCTTTCGCCAACTTCACCAGACAGGTCATGGCCCGATTCATTAAGAAGGACATCATCTATCATTACGGAGTGCCCGAGAGAATCATTAATGATGATGGTTCAAGTTTGAATAACAAGATGATGAAGGAACTGTACCAGAGTTTCAAAATTGAGCATCCCAATTCTTCTCCCTATCGTCCGAAGATGAATGGCGCTTTGGAGGCGGCCAACAAGAACATTAAGAAGATTTTGCAGAAGTGGTTGTGACCTATAACGATTGGCACAAGATGTTGCCCTTTGCATTACCCGGATATCGTACTTCGGTACGTACTTCAATTGGGGAAACTCCTTTTTCGCTAGTGTATGGTATGGAAGATGTCCTACCATTGGAAGTCGAGATTCCTTCTTTGAGAGTTCTGGTTGACGTCAAACTAGATGAGGCAGAATGGGTGAAGAATAGATTGAATCAACTCAGCCTGATGGATGAGAAGAGGTTGGAATCCATTGCATACGGTCGTTTGTATCAAAGCAGAATGAAGAAAGATTTTGATCAGAAGGTGCGCCCTCGGAGCTTTCTGGAAGGTGACTTAGTTTTGAAGCGGATTCTCTCTCCACAGACAGATTACAGGGGCAAATGGACTCCCAACTACGAAGGTCCATACGTCGTAAGGAAAGTCTTCTCAAGAGGAGCCCTACTACTGTCAACTATGGAAGGCGAAGATTTCACATCCCCTATGAACGCAGATGCAGTTAAAAAATAATTTGCTTAAAAGAGACTTGCTGGAATAAAAAAAAGAAAATCCAGGCAAAAATGGGGCATCCTAGTGAACCATAAAAAGAATGGGTTCGGGCAAAAATTAGGGATAAAGAGAAAAATAATGTAAACCTGCAAAGTTGAAAATCTGAAAAGGAGACTTTGGCAAAAATGGGTATCCCAGTGAATCGAAAACCCGCAAGGGCGATTTAGGCAAAAGTTAGGGATTTGAAAAGAAAATGACTGTCGTCCGCGTATGGATCTTTCGAGCACAATGGATTCTGGGAGGACCCGAGGGTCAATCAATCAGTCAGTCTCTTCGGAAGATGAATCATCAGGAGAAGCATCGAAGTCATGCGATTCATATTCGAGTCGACACATGGTGGTTGTCTGTACCACATTGCCTACATTTTGTACATCTATTGTATTTATGTGCTATTTGCGCAACTTTCTCTTTTCAGGAGTTGCATTTGTTGTAAATCTGCCTATGTACAGGCCATTTATCAATGAAGTATATAATATTCAGAAAGCTTTTGTGCTTGTTTTAGCTTTTACTATTTTGTTTGCAAAAGACGCCCGATGTTTTAGATAAAACTTTGCATACATAAACTTGTGGGCTTTGCCAATAATCATTAAAACTTTGATTTGCTTGATCAATTTCATGGACAATAACCAAGATAGCTCTTATTATATACAGTATGCTTTGTTTGAATTTGTTGCAGGGTTCTCATTTTTGATTTTATTCCAGAAAGTTATCCCCAATGGTTTATGACTAGTTTCTCCCCAGCAGGATGAGTTCTTGGTTATCCCCAGCAGGTATTTAGGATTATTATCCCATCAATGGGACAAGTGCAGTGTCGTTACCCCCACATAGTCTAAATATTTTACTCCTTTCCCCTCAGAGTTCAGGTCAGGGACTCAATTCCCTAAGAAGAGGTTGATAATGTTGAGTGTATTGCTCATTTCCCCAGGCAGAGGTTGATGTTGATTCCCTCATTGGTTGACCCCCAGCGGAGTTATGGTCTATAACAGAATCCAGTTGGTCGTTGGTACTCGTCAGAGTAAGTTTCCTTCGGGATAATTCCCCAACAAATTTCCATCCCCTGCAGATCCCCAGCAAAGTCGTTGGAGTAGTTTTCTTCCCCCGCAGAGTGGGATTGACTCAGAAATTGTTTGTCTGTTTCCTCAGCAGAAAGAGTTTGGGATATCTTCTCAGTAAATCTTATTCATTATCCCTAGCAGGGCGGGTTCAAGTCTTCGGCAGAATAGAGTAATTCCCCGCAGTTGGCTTTATTCCCCGTTAGAGTCATATTCTGAAAGGCCATCCAAGGCTGATTTCCCAAGTAGAATGAATATGTTTTCCCTAGCCAAGTTGTTTGTTCCCTAGAAGAGTTGTATTTTGGTAGGCCATCCGGGGCCACTTTCCTCAGCAGAGTTGATTTTGATCCCCAGCGGAGTGGATTTTGTTCTTAGCAGAACAGTTCATCCATTGAAAACCCGTAAGGGCGATTCAGGAAAAAGATTGGGATTTGGAAAGCAAATGACCGTGGTCTGTGTATTGACATTTTGAGTACAGTGGATTCTGGGAGAACTCGAAGGTCAATCAATCAAGTCAGTATCTTCGGAAGATGAATTATCAGGAGAAGCATCAAAGTCATGCGAGTCATAGACGAATCGACACATGGTGGTTGTCTGTACCACATTGCCGTCATTTTGTATATATTTTGCATTTCTGTACTATTTGCGCAACTTTCTCTTTTCAATAGTTGCATCTGTTGTAAATCTGCCTATTTACAGGTCATTTACCAATGAAGTACATGTTATTCAGAAAGCTTTTGTGCTTTTTTTAGCTCTTACTTTTTTGTTTGCAAAAGACGCCTGATGTTTTTGATAAAACTTTGCATACATAAACTTGTGGGATTTGCTAATAATCATTAAAACTTTGATTTGCTCGAACGATGTCATGGACAATAACCAAGATAGCTCTTGTTGTATATAGGATACTTTGTTTGTATTTGTTTCAGGGCTCTCATTCCAGAGACTATTCCAGAGGTGCTTCCCTAGTAAGGTCACCTTATCTTTGTCCCCACAAGAGGAAGATGTGCAGTTTGAGACTAGTATGTCCCCAAAAGGTTGGGATTACATATGATTAAGGCTATCCTCAGCAGGTCGAGATTGATATTCCCTGGAAGAGCAGAGTTGTCCCCAGCAGGTGGAGCGTGTACACCTATTCTCAACAGTTCAGATGCATATATCTTATTCCGTAGCTCGTGAATTTGGAATAATTCCCCCAACAGTGGGACGAGTGCAGTGTTGTTGTCCCTGCAGAGTCAAAATCTTTGTCTCCTTTCCCCTCAAAGCCTAGGTCATTGGCTCATTCCCAAGCGGAAGTAGTTATTATTGAGTTTATTGCTCATTTCCCCAAGCAGAGGTAGATACTGATTCCCTCATTGGGTGACCCCAGCGGAGTTTTTGTCCGTAGTAGAATCCAGTTGGTCATTGGTATTCGTCAGAGTGAGTTTTCCTCCGGGATATTTCCCCAATTAACTTTCATCCCCGCAGATCCCCAACGAAGTCACTGGAGTAGTGTTCTTCCCCGAAGAGTGGGATTGACCCAGAGATTGTTATTCTCCATCCTCGGCAGAAAGAGTTTGGGATATCTTCCCAATAAATATTATTCATTATCCCTAGTAGAGTGGGTTCAAATCTCCAGCAGAGTGGAATCTTCGGCAGAGTGGAGTAATCCCCCGCAGTTTGATTTACTCCCCGGTAGAGTCGTATTCTGAAAGGCCATCCAGGGTTGTTTCCCTAGTACAGTGGATTTGTGTTCCCCAGCCAAGTATTTTGTTCCCCAGAAGAATTGTATTCTGGTAGGCCATCAAGGGCCATTTTCCTCAGCAGAGTTGATTTGATCCCCAGTGGAGTGGATTTTGTTCTCAGCAGAGCAGTTATACCCAAGAGAATTCTCTTCCAAGAAGCCATCCAGGGCTTATGTCTCCCAGCAAAAGTCCAACCATACTTGGCACCCGGTCATCCCCGGCGGAGTTGGCTCCTTCTCTTCAGCATTTATTTTGCTGGAGCGGTTCCTTTGCATTTAGTGTTATGCATAGCATCCTCCCAAACGCGTAGCATTTCCATTTTTTATGGAGCATTGTCGCTACTGCGAAAATCGGTGCCGACTATGACAGAAGAGTCGCCACCGTGCGTTATTTATCCCAACAGAGGGAAAGGAAACACTCAGAGTAAACCTAACGCAAAGAGAGAAAGGAATGGTCATCGCAACCAAATCCTGGATTCGGGAGTCGATTACGCGAGGGGAAGGTATTAGCACCCCTCACGTCCGCCGTACTCGACGGGATCCACGCTTGTTTTCTGGTATGGATTGTTATTCTATCTACTCTGAAGGGTCAAGGGTTAAAAGAAAAGAAAATGACTCAGCAAAGTATCGCACTTTATGCCTACGTATTCCCGTCTGGAACGAGAAATCAGAGTCAACGTAGTTCGCCTACCTACTGGAAAGGAGGGGAAGGTTGCTCGCTAGGATACGGCATCCTATGCCTACGTACTTTCATACAGCATGAAAGATCAGAGCAAACGTAGTTCGGGCCACGGAAGACACAGATTTGTCTGACTGTTCTTTAGATCCTTCTGAAAAGGTTTTCTTCTGATTAGAAGTCCAAGCGGACAAAAATGACACTTTGATGTTTGTTTTGAATCTTTTACGAAAGAAGTATTTTTTAGTGTGTTTGCAATCTCTGACGCACTAGAGACTATGATTTGAGAGTGACTACGTCGTATGTCACCCTAAGGGTAACACACTAAGCAGTCAGATTACTGAAGAGTGACCCTCCAACAACCCTTTCTCAAATAGCTTAAGGCTCGTAGCGTACGACATCGATTATCCTTATTACTGTTTTTTTTTTGAATTGTTTTGAGAAAGAAACTCTAAAAAAAACCTAGGGTTGAAAGGGAATCAAAACTGCCCTAAAGTTGTGATGCATGGATAAAAACCTATTGTCTGTCATATTTCTCTCTTGCACAGAGGGAAACAGAGATCCTAGGGGATAAACGGAAAAGAAACAAATATATACAGTAAACATGTATGCAATGCAGCAGTACAAGCGAGGCAAGGGAGTCCCACTCAACCTCGAACCTGGGAAAACAATAGGCAAAGTGAAACAGCTTCACTTCAAACCTATGGGGCAAGCTGAACAAGCCAACAAACAATACAACCAAAGAAAACAACACCCGCACCAGCTCTGACAGCAACAATCCAGCTCCTACAGTAAGCAGCTCAAGCAGCAACAACTCTAACAGCTACAGTTGATTAACAGCAAGTGGGAAGGACAGCAACAACTTCAAGCAAGACCCCATCTTCAATCTTCAATGATCCCCAAGCTTTAGACAAGCTCCTATCTTCAAAAGTATCCCAGCTCTAGCAAGCATGAACCTCAACCAGTAGACAACTTCAATCAGCAGCAAAACCCTAGCTTCAACAGATAACTATCTTGGACAGGCACAAGCTTCATCTTTATCAATCTTCAATGAGCTTCATCTTCAATAGGTTTCCATCTTCAATGCAATCACTCCAGAAGAGAATCAATCAATGATCGATGAAGTTGAAATGTTAAGAGGCCCAATGACAACCCAAGGAAATCACTTAAGATCTTAACATGGCAAATGAAAGGTATCCTCAAGGTTCTACCCAACCAAAGCATGCTCTACATCCCTCCTAAGGAGAGATGGAACTTCTTAGAGGGACCTTGTGTCATGGGATTGAATAGAGGCACAAGAAGCTCTCTATGTTTGAAAGAAGAAACAAGATTACTCTAATGCTCTTCCTATATATCCTAACTCCTAAGCCTCTGACAAGCACTCCAACCAATGAAAACTCTTCAACTCCTAGCTTCTTCAAACCATCCAAGGCAACTTCATTTGATCCTCAAATCCTCCAAGCAAAGCCCAAGCCAAAAGCATCCCCAAAATGGCCCCACACAAACATAACCAAACCCAATATCCAATGGAGAACCCACAATCATCACACCAGTTGCAAAAATCAAATAAAATGCTAAAGCTTATCAGAAAATCCTAGATAAATTTCTAAGGGAACCTAACCCTATACCCAATACCCCATATAAACCCCAAGGCCTAAATCAAACCCTAAGTCCCCAAACTATGCCCTAAACTACAACTAGTTGTCTTGAAACCCTAATTTTAACACCTCCCCTATTCACCTCTCAAACTAACCTAAATTTTATTCACAAAACTGTGATAAAATTTCTAAGGGTACATGCTTCCCTAATCTAATCAATCCAGCATGAATCAACTTAAAATCATTCACCAATTGATCACAAGAAAATCAGCAAGAACATGCAACAAATATGCAAAATTAAAGAAAAGAATAAAATGGAAAAAAATCAAATTAAATTGAAAAATGGATAAAAACGGGATTTATTAATTTCATAAAATCACAAATAAATCCAAGGTCATGGAGGTATTTTTAAAACATTTTTTGGATCAATATTGGATTTATTATGAATTTTAGAAATTAAATGGAATAAAAGAAAATATTAAAAAGAATAAAAGAAATTAAAAACTGGATTAAATGGGAGCCATCAGATGGAGAGACTGGTAATCAAATCCAAGCATTGAGGCGCGTCCACGTGAGGACCAGATGGCATCCCAGTCACACGCTGACTGGGATTAATGAAACGCAACGTATTGATTAAGGAGGGAAATCTGAGATTGAATCACGTCCACACGATCACGCCTCCCAGTCAATGAGTCAACCTGATCCAACGCTTCAGGCATCGTCTTCCCCAAAACTCAGGTGACCTGAGGCAAATTCCAGACGGTGGTTCACGGTGGTTTCCACCGTCTTCTCCGATGAGGTCCCAAACTCAGGTGACCAAATCTGATGAATCTTATACCTATCTTACTCAGAAAATCACCAGGATCATGAATATCATATCCATTTTATCCAATTCTTAAAGGAAATTAAAACACGAAGCCATCTTCAGAATATGCCAAAAACTCAACCATCACCATTTGCAAAATTGAATCCACAGAAATGATCCTCATGTTTTGTACATCATAATGATCTATCCAAATCAGTTTATAGCCTTAGGATCAACTCAATTCGTGTTCAAACAGAAATCACATCTCATCTTGGAATATCTCTAATTGCTCCAATTCCTATCCAGAAACGACCTAGGTTCCATCTAAACCCTAACCACATGCAAGAATCTCCATAGTTCAGCCTAGATCAAGAGGAAATTCAAAGGTTACATACCTGTGAAAATTGAATCAACAGAGGTAGAAGATGATGGATTCAGGCTTTGCAACTCTTCAAACACGATCAGTGGAGCAAGATGAAGCTTCTAGGCACTTCAATTTGGCTTGATCTTGATCCAAACTCCAAAACCGTTTTCAGTTAGAACCCTTGAAACTCAACTTGCTATCTTCACTCTCTCCACGAATTCTGCACCAAACTTCATCTGGAAACATTCTAGAGCTTAAATAGAAACCATTTGTGGGCTTTTGCAACCCAATTCAGACCCAAATCTGTTGATCCAAAATTCTGTCATGGCCATGAAAGTTCAATGCTACAGTCACGATTTTGAGCTTCCAGCTTGCTCTAGAATGTTCTATCCATCTGCAAATGGGTTTGTGAGTGTGAATGGATAGCTAGCTTGGCCTGAAACCCTTTGATTCTTGTTTTGGCATTGTAACTTGTAAGGTAAGTAAGCATTTTACAAAGTAAGTCATGAAATTAAGCCTCAATTCAAAAATGTGGAAATTTCATTGTGTTTAGAATCCAATTTCCATTCAAAATGATTACCCATATGCCATGTGTATGTCTCATAATCCAAAAATCCCAATCTCCCTCCTTTGAATCATTTGAAAAATCATTCCTTTTTAGGCCATTTTGGATCATTTTGTGAAGAAAGCCACTTCAATCACCCATGACTTCTTATCTGACCTAAAAACATCATTTTAAGCACATCTCATGTTGGACATTTCTTCATTTGAGGAGTGGAAGATAGAGATTTTGACCTATGTTGAAAAATGACCTATAATTCAACTTTCCCAAAATACCCCTGGATTGCAAAGATCATAACTTGAGTTCTACAAATCCTATTGAGGACTTCTAGTACTATATGGTAATCTAAGATCAATATCTACAACTCTTATGTTGGCCAAGAATCCATTTGAAAATTCCTTGATTGGAAAAAGTTTCTTGGAAGTCAAGTGACTTTCACAGATAGTTTTCAATGTCCTCTGGTGATCCATAACTTGCAAGAACCCTAACTTGAGTTCTACAAATCTTCTTGAAGACTTCTAGTACTCAAATTAAAGCTATTAAGAATATCTACAAGTTTCATGTTGGCCAAGAATCCATTTGAAACTTGTATTTTGACTTATGTGGCCTGGAGATCCAGTGCTATATAGGGGATTTTACCCTAGGAACCCTGTCTCAAACACCTCCAACCACTCTTGATTCCCTTGAACTTGGTCTTGACTCATCCATACACATGCTTAAACATCTCAATCCATGACTTCCATGACTTAGAGCTAGGTCTTGATTCCCTTTCTCTACTCTCCTTGCCCTAGTGTTACCCAAATGAAACCCTACTTGTACACACCTCAAATTCATAACTCCATGTTGCATACCCCATTGATGGCCCTCAATACACCTCAAGTTAGGAGAGAAATCCACTTGTTGGCACTCAAATCTCCTCAAAGCTTCAACCCATTCCTTGATGACTTAGATATTCTTCAGCCTGAATAAGGCCCCTTGATATGCTTCTTTAGATAAGGATGGCACTTGACCCCTTGTTAGATGACTTGCTATGTTATGATATGCAAATGATTGGACCACATACATGATGTGACTATGCAAATGATAATGCAATTAAAACATAAACCAGGTGAAATAGGTTAAGCAAATTTTAGGGTGCAACAGGTGCCCCTATTCAAACGGCTTGGACCCGACTGGGTGAAGAGCGAACGGCCTTCAAACAATCGAGGTACGAGACGGTTGAATACCAAGAACCCGGAAATTTGCCAACCGCATAAATAAACTGCACAAACTGCTTGGAAAACAACATCCACCAACTGAATCTGGTTGTTATGGCAACCATTTGATCAATCATCTGATATCAAAACCTGATTTCAATGTCAACCGCTTGTGTAACGCCCCAGGCCTTGAACTCCTTCTTGTCGAAAACACCCCGCCTTTTGTCCACGTTAAAACTCTGTCGTCTGTTAATACGGAGAAAACAAATTAGCGACCATGCTGGGGATCATTTTCATCAACCCGAAAAAGGGTTCCATCACCGCGGGGATAGAACCTTGTCCATGTTAGGACTCTACATTCCGTCAACACAGAAAAATCCCGACGACTTCGCTGGGGAAACATTTCTGTCTTATCACATGGTACTCATTTGCCTATCCATACAGGCAAATCATCTGCCTAATCCTTATAGGAAAGTTCATCCGCCTGCTTCATGCGGGAAACACATCTGCCTGATTCATACAGGAAAATTCATCCGCCTGCTTCATACGGGAAAAGTCATCTGCCTGATCCTTATAGGAATGTTCATCCGCCTACTTCATACGGGAAAAGTCATCTTCCTGAACACAGGGAAATCCCTCCGCCTGCTTCATACGGGACAAGTCATCTGAATACCATTTCTCTGCCTACCTCTGCAGCAGCCAACTCCGTTGGTCCCAACCCACAAACGACTTTGAGGAAGACTCTACTGGAGACAGTAACATGGGGAAATCACAGCGACTTCCTTGGGGAAAATACTTTCGTCAAATATCGGAACGCAACTCACATACTCTGTCGATCATGGGAGAATCATCTATCTGGATACCGGAAAGCTCATCCGTCTGCTTCCTACGGGAAAACACATCTGCCTGGTTCATACAGGAAAATTCATCCGCCTACTTCATACGGGAAAACACATCTGCCTGATTCATACAGGAAAATTCATCCGCCTGCTTCATACGGGAAAACACATCTGCCTGATTCATACAGGAAAATTCATCCGCCTGCTTCATACGGGAAAACACATCTGCCTGATTCTTACAGGAATAATTCATCCGCCTGCTTCATACGGGAAAACACATCTGCCTGATTCATACAGGAAAATTCATTTGCGTGCTTCATACGGGAAAACACATCTGCCTGATTCTTACAGGAATAATTCATCCGCCTGCTTCATACGGGAAAACACATCTTCCTGATTCTTACAGGAAAATTCATCCGCCTGCTTCATACGGGAAAACGCATCTGCCTGATTCTTACAGGAACATTCATCCGCCTGCTTCATACGGGAAAACTCATCTACCTGATTCTTATAGGAAAGTTCATCCGCCTGCTTCATACGGGAAAACACATCCGCTTGCTTCATACGGGAAAATTCATCTGCCTGATTCATACGGGAAAACACATCCGTCTGCTTCATACGGGAAAGTTAACTTGGATATAGCTTCTTTACCTATTCTTAGCAGTAGCTAACTTCACTGGGGATATTCTGAAAATAACTGCCCGACACCCGTTCTGACAACAAGTGACCACTTCTGAAGTTTTGATTTATGAAACCCTGAAATGCTGTCGCGACAGCAAACCTGAAGAAAACACTCCGCTGGTCGGATCAGAGAAACTTCAGCCAGTAACTATGTGGGGAATAACAACAAGGACTGCATCATCACATGTCTCACGGCGAGACTTCGAATATCTGGAAATAGATCTGAGTCGTAACTTCATACTCCTGCTGAGAAACACCCCTGAAAGCAAAAGGTTAACCAACCTGATTTATGTTTCAAAATGTGTATGTTTGGCAATGGCGTAATGCTCCATACGGCATGGAAATGCTACGCATTTGTGGTTAGATGCAAACATGATAATGTATGCAAATGCAAATGCAGGTTCAGGCTGCTGGGGAAGGCTCTAACAAGCTTGCTTCAACACGGCCGTTGAGGACTAATACCACCCTGTTGGGGATGACCGGGTATCACAACGTATTCTGGCAAAATAAATGTCGGAAATACAACCAACTCTTCCGGGGAGAGATTACACACCGATTTCCACTGGGAGGAAAGAACAACACCTGCTGGGAAGATTAACTCAGCTGGGGGAGAAGCAACCCTTCTGGGAGACCACTGTCTGGGTACAGTTTACCACTCGGAGCTACCACTCCGCTGGGGATAATCATCCTAATGAAAGCACGACGCCCTGTGGGGAGAAAGAAAACCATCCTCGGTGGGGATAATCCTTCTGAACCTACTATGACTTGGTTACATGCCGCGGAAATCCTCCCAGCTGGGGATTGAACGCACACCTACTCGATTCTCTGGGGAGCATAACCTCTGCATGGGACACTGATCTTGTCTTGCTGGGGATATCCTGTGGACAACTTCCATGAGGATACTCTTCTGGGGAAAATGATTCCCTCCTTCGGTAAGGGATAACATCATCTCAACCTCTGGGGATGAGGTGTGATCTGTTGGGAAATAAGGTCAAGTCCTTCATCCAGAGCCTCTGGCTAGGGGATACAATTCTTTGACTGTCTGCTCCAAGGGTGAGAACCCTGCAAAACACAAACGAGACAAAACAAATCTATACAACCAAATCTATTCGGGTTAGCATCCGCGACATTACTTCAGTCAATTCTAAGTTTTAGCAATTATTGGCAAGGGCCAACAAAGTTATGCACATGCGAGTTCATCAAAACATCGGCGTTTTCCACATACAAAACAGTAAAGCACAAACATCAAATACTGAATAACATGTCTTATTGATTGAGCCTGTAAATAGGCGAAGCTTTGTACATCGGACGCAACTCCTGAAAAGAGGAAGTTACGCACACACACATACATATATGCACAAAAAGCCTAAATAAAAAATACAAAACAATATTTGTATACATGTCGGCAACGTGGGGCAGACAAACATCATGAGCTGATCCTCCTATGACTCGCCTGACTCTGGCGCTTTCCCGGTATTCAATTTTCGGAAGAGATTGTGTTGGATAAACGAACCCTCAGGTACTCCCAAACCATTAAGCAATGTTGTATCAAATTCGGACCGCAGTCATTTGCTTTTTCAATCCCTAACTTTTGCGTGAACCGCCCCTTGCGGGTTTTCAATTCACCGGGATAACCTTTTTTGCCGATGTCGCCCTTTTCGGGTTTTCGACTTCGCGGGTGTACATCTTTTCAATTTTATCCCTAACTTTTGCCAGAACCTTTTATTCATTTTTTACGGTTCGCCAGGATGCCCCATTTTTTCCTGGACTCTCTTTTTATTGTCCAGCGGGTCACTTTCAAGCAAAGTATTTTTTAACTGCGTCCGAATTCACAGGCAACGTAAAGTCTTCACCATCCATGGTAGATAGTAGCAAGGCTCCTCCAGAGAAGACTTTTCTGACAACGTAGGGACCTTCGTAATTAGGGGTCCACTTGCCCCTGTGATCTGTTTGTGGCGGGAGAATCCTCTTCAGCACAAGATCGTCCATCTGAAAGCTTCGAGGGTGTACCTTCTTGTCGTAAGCTTTCTTCATCCGGATCTGATATAACCGACCGTATGCTAAAGAAGCCAGCCTCTTCTCGTCCATTAAGCTGAGCTGATTCAGTCTATCTTTCACCCATTCTGCCTCGTTGAGTTGGACATCACGTAAAACCCTCAGGGAAGGAATCTCGACCTCTAACGGTAACACTGCCTCCATCCCGTATACCAATGAGAACGGGGTTACCCCGGTTGATGTGCGTACTATCGTACGATAACCGTGCAAAGCGAAAGGTAGCATCTCGTGCCAGTCCTTATATGTCACAACCATCTTCTGAACAATCTTCTTTATGTTCTTATTGGTCGCTTCAACAACGTCATTCATCTTGGGCCGGTAAGGAGAAGAGTTGTGATGCTCAATCTTAAAACTCTGACACAGCTCTTTCATCATCTTGTTATTCAAATTCGAACCGTTGTCGGTGATAATCCGCTTGGGGATTCCATATCTGCAGATAATATCTCGTTTGATAAATCTGGCCACCACTTGTTTGGTCACGCTGGCATATGACGCTGCTTCCACCCATTTGGTGAAATAATCAATCGCCACCAAGATGAACCGGTGTCCATTGGATGCCGTAGGCTCGATCTTTCCAATCATATCAATTCCCCACATCGAGAAGGGCCACGGTGATGACATCACATTCAGAGGACTCGGAGGCACATGGATTTTATCCGCATAAATCTGGCATTTATGACACCTCTTTGCAAACATGAAATAGTCTGTTTCCATAGTTAGCCAATAGTAACCTGCCCGCAGCAGTTTTCTCGTCATAGCATGCCCACCAGCATGTGTACCAAATGTACCCTCATGTATCTCTTCCATGAGCAACTTCGCCTCTTTCTCATCTACACAGCGTAGCAACACCAAGTCATGGTTTCTTTTGTACAGGACACCATCAGGATTCAGATAAAAATTGCCAGCCAATCTCCTGAGAGTCTTCTGATCTCGACTGGATGCCCCAGCCGGATACTCCTTGTTCTTCAGGAAATTCTGGATGTCAAAGTACCAGGGTTGACCATCGGGAGCCTCGTCAATGGCAAATATGAATGCAGGCCTATCAAGCCGAGAGATAACAATCCGGGGAGCCTCGTTCCAGAAGTTAACTTTATACATCGAAGACAATGTCGCCAGGGCGTCAGCCATTTGATTTTCTGCTCGCGGCACATGATGCAATTCCACCTTGTCAAAGAAAGGCAACAATCTCCTTGCATAATTCATATATGGTATCAAATTGGGCTGACGTGTCTCCCATTCTCCTATAATCTGATTCACTACTAGAGCTAAGTCTCCATATACATCCAGATGCTTGATTCGCAAATCAACGGCTTCTTCAAGCCCCATGATGCAAGCCTCATATTCAGCCTCATTATTGGTAACGGGAAAGGTCAATCGGGCAGTAAAGGGGATGTGCAACCCCTGAGGAGTAGTAATAATTGCACCTATTCCGCTACCATAGGAATTTACGGCTCGGTCAAATATCAACTGCCATTTGGAACCCAACTCTGGTCCTTCATCCGGCAACGGTTCTTCACAATCTTTCATCTTCAGGTACATGATATCCTCGTCAGGAAAATCAAACCTCATAGACTGATAATCCTCAACAGGCTGCTCCGCAAGGTACTCTGACAGGACGCTACCTTTAATAGCCTTTTGCGAGACATATTGGATATCGTATTCGGTTAACACCATCTGCCATCGGGAAATTCTTCCGGAGAGTGCTTGCTTTTCAAACACGTATTTAATTGGATCCATCTTTGAAATTAGCATGGTTGTATGATTCAGCATGTATTGCCTCAAACGTTTGGCGGCCCAGGCTAGCGCGCAACAAGTCTTCTCGAGCATTGAGTATCTGGACTCACAGTCGATAAACTTCTTACTCAAATAGTAGATCGCATGCTCTTTACATCCAGTCTCGTCATGTTGACCGAGAACACAACCCATACTTTCATCAAGAACCGTCAAATACATGATCAAAGGTCTCCCGGCCACTAGGGGTATCAGAACAGGAGGTTCCTGCAAGTATTCTTTTATCTTGTCGAACGCCTTTTGACAATTTTCATTCCAGGTCACCACCTGATCCTTTTTCAACAACTTGAATAACGGCTCGCATGTAGCAGTTAAGTGGGATATGAACCGGGCGATATAGTTCAACCTCCCTAAAAATCCACGCACTTCTTTTTCTTTTTTAGGCGTCGGCATTTCTTGATTTGCTTTTATTTTCGCAGGATCAACCTCTATTCCCTTTTCGCTCACAATAAACCCCAGCAGTTTACCCGATCTCACCCCGAAGGTGCACTTGTTAGGGTTCAGTCTCAACCTGAACTTCCTAAGTCTTTTGAACAATTTCAGCAGATTAACCAAATGCTCCTCCTCCGTCTGGGATTTGGCAATCATATCATCAACATAAACCTCGATCTCTTTATGCATCATATCATGAAAGAGAGTCGTCATAGCACGTTGATATGTTGCCCCAACGTTCTTCAACCCGAAGGCCATCACTTTGTAGCAAAATGTTCCCCAGGGAGTAATAAAGGTAGTCTTCTCCATGTCTTCTGGCGCCATTTTGATCTAATTATAGCCCGAGAACCCATCATGAAGGAGAATACGGAGAATTGAGCAGTGTTGTCGACCAGCACATCAATGTGAGGAAGTGGAAAGTCATCCTTCGGGCTCGCTTTGTTCAAATCACGGTAGTCTACACACATTCGCACTTTACCGTCTTTCTTCGGCACTGGCACAATATTAGCGACCCATGAGGGATATTTTGTAACATCTAGGAAAACCAGCATCCCACTGTTTTTGAACTTCCTCCTTGATCTTCACAGCCATATCCGGCCTAGTTCTTCGGAGTTTCTGCTTAACAGGCGGACATTCCTCCCGCAACGGCAGACGGTGCACAACCATGTCTGTATCCAACCCAGACATATCCTCGTACGACCAAGCAAATATATCACTGTACTCTCTGAGCATCTCAACCAACCTTTGCTTGATGTCGCCCTGCAGCGCAACCCCTATACGGATGTTTTTCACAACCTCTTCCGACCCCAAATTGATAATCTCAATGACTTCCTCATGAGGCAGAATGATTCTTTCCTCTTGTTTCAATAACCAGGTCAACTCTTCTGGCACGTCGCCATCTTTGACAACCTCTTCCTCAGCCTGAAATACCGGGTGCTCAAAGTCGAAGTGAGTCATAGGCGGTTCATAGATGTCATCTGAAATAATAATCCTGCAAAGGAAATGGTTAAATGCTTCAAAACACAGACAAAGCGAATAACCACATTGCCATTTTATTATTAAAAACAAAAACACGAAAAACAGGGATCACAATATTTGTATATGAAAAACGCCTTTATTTCATGATTAAACAATGTAATGTACATAACCAAATGGCCCTAAGCAAAATCACTATGCCTCGGGTAGGACACAGGATAATCCAACAATTAAGAAAACAAATCATTATTGTTTAGTTGTCACAGGAACAGTTTCTCGGATAGACCAATTGCAGAGACTTTGTCCTGGCACGCTTGGCTTGATCCACGTGTCCATATCATAGTCGCTATCTCTGTCTTCAGCATCGGAAACAACATTGATAGTCTCATGGCATACTCCATTTGGTGTAATTGTTATCGGCCCTCTGAACTTGGGCGTTCCTGAAGAGGATGTTGATGACGAAGGATGATATCCA
The DNA here is from genome assembly GCA_963859935.3 of Lathyrus sativus. Taxonomy (NCBI): domain Eukaryota; kingdom Viridiplantae; phylum Streptophyta; class Magnoliopsida; order Fabales; family Fabaceae; genus Lathyrus; species Lathyrus sativus. The sequence goes on from OZ012741.1 coordinate 93,235,920, forward strand.
AGCCCGAATCTATCCATTTTTACCGGAATCTCCAACACCTGACCCCAGCCTTTAGTTTTGCCCGCCTCCACTAAAGCCTGAGCCTCTTTGTAGGATGACACTGCCACATCTGATATTTTGCTGGAACCCTGAGCTTTGTCTTTAATTCGCAACCCTTCGAAGGCTTGACAGGGTGTTTCATGTATTTCGCCGTCGACCTCGACATATTTGAACGAAGACAAATGGCTAACCAGAATATCTTCCTCTCCACAAACAGTGACGACACTATCCCCAACCATATACTTCAGCTTTTGGTGCAAAGTGGATGTGACTGCCCCGGCAGCATGGATCCATGGGCGCCCCAGAAGGCAACTATACGCTGGCTAGATGTCCATTATATAGAATTCGGTTTCAAATATTTCAGGCCCCACCTGCAACGGTAATGTTATTGATCCGAAAACCGACCTCCTCGTTCCATCGAACGCCCTCACCACTAAATCCCTGGGCGTGCAGATAATCCCCCTGATATCCAACTTCATCATGGCTCTCTTCGGTAGCACATTTAGGGAAGATCCAGTGTCTACTAAAACATGGGACATGACCGTGCCCCGACATTCTACTGACACATGTAATGCCATATTGTGCTCTCGCCCTCTCGGAGTCAAATCAAAGTCTGTGAAGCCCAAACTGTGCCCCGCATTGACATGCGCCATCACCCCTTCTAACTGATTAACAGAAACCTCTTGAGGGACGAACGACGTGTCTAGAATCTTCAGCAAAGCGTTCCGATGGGCCTCGGAACATAACAGCAATGATAGGATGGAAATTTTTGACGGCGTTTGCTGGAGGTGCTCAACGATTTTGTAATCACTTTTACGAATGAGCCTCATAAATTCCTCCACATCCTTAAGTGAAGTTTCCTTTTCGTTCGACTGAGAAGGACCACCTTCAGTTACCTTGGCTTTACCCTTGGCTAATCTTTCTGCCTCTACCTCGGGTGACGTGAAGATTCTTCTGCTTCTGGTCATACCCCCTGTTCCGACAACATTATCTACAACCCCAGCTGGTTGTCCATTGACTGCAATTTTCTTACCGTCGCAATATACCTCCAACCCGTAAGTCCACGACACTGCTTTAGTACTCTCAAAAGGAACTGGTCCTGCTTTTGGTAATTGTGATCGTCGGCCGTCTGGCGGGCGCCGTTATCGTTATTGTTTTCCTCGGAATTGTTACCATCGCAACATCGTTCTACTCATCACACAACGCCTCTACAGGCTTTTCAACCGCGGTTCTATCAAATTGCAAGGTACCTTCATCCATCATAGACTGAATGCCCTGCTTCAACTCATTACAACCTTCTGGCTGGGTCCAACAATCCAAGTAAAACTCATCACATCCCGGGAATACACCCCCTTTTAACAACGTGCTTTTAATCTCACCCAACGGTGTCTTCATCTCATTGACATACATCACTAGATTCAGATTCTCTTCTGTCAAGATGGCATTTGCCCCGTGATTGGGCATAGGCTGTTGTACTATATTTGGACCCACCTGCCCAAAATTGATAGCTTTGTTGTCCAGCAAATCCTGAACTTTGTGTTTAAATGCCTGACAAGCTTCTACATTATGCCCGGGCGCCTCGGAATGAAATTCGAAATGCTTGCTAGCATCATACCCGTAAGGAAGTACCGCCCCTGTAGGCGGTGCCAAGGTCCTCTTTTCAACCAAGTTCAACCCCAGCAGGGTCTGGAGGAGTTCCGCATACGTGGAAGGAGGTACGTTGAACACTCTTTTCGGCCTCGCATTCTGTACCCTTCTCTGACCGGGATTCTGTCCTTGTTGTGGCTGTGGTTGTTGTTGTTGTTGTTGCTGCCCTTGCTGAGGAAAAGGGATAGTGACACTAGCTATCTGTTGCGGCTGAACATACTGATTTCTTCCTCTGCCCCTGCCCCTGCCACCAAACACAGCACTAGTATCACCCTGTCGTCTACCACCAAATGCTTTTCTGGCACCTCCTGTTGAAGTAGACTCACCTGCTTGGAACCTTCCAACTTTAATCCCGTTCTCGATCATCTCCCCCATAAGAATCAAATCTGAGAAACTGCTCAATGACACACTAAACAATTTTTCGTAGAACACCCCCGTAAATGTCCCAATGAACATGTCATTCATCTCCCTTTCAATTAAGGGGGATGCACCCTCGCTGGCATATCGCGCCACCTTTGCGCATACTCTTTAAAACTTTCACCGTTCTTCTGTGACAAACCCTGCAATTGGACCCGGTTTGGCGCCAGATCGCTGTTATATTTGTAATGTGTCACGAAAGCATCAGCCAACTGCTTCCAGGTTTTGATCTGCGTGGGCTCCAGCCCCATATACCATTCAAGTGAAGGTCCTGACAAGCTATCCTGAAAGAAATGCATGAGCATCCTTTCATCATCTGAATACGCGGACATCCTCCTGTAGTAAGAGCGGACATGGACTTTAGGGCAGGTGTCCCCTTTGTACTTGTCAAAAGTGGGAGCCTTGAATTTTAACAACACCCTCAGCCCTGGTACCAAGCCCATTGTAGTCATATCCAAACCGGTGGAGTTATGATTCACTACCCCCTTCATCTGTTCTTCAAGCATTCTGATCCTCTGCACAGGATCAACAGGTCCTTCAAATCCTACGCCTCTTCCAGAAAAGGCATCCTCCTGGCGGTCTTCGCCCCAATTCACATTTTCATTTCCATATCCGTCGTAACCAGTGTTACGACCAAACCCTTGCTGATTGATCATGGGACCTCGTCCCCCGTTACCGAAACCCTGGTTGATCCTAACAGGTCCAAACCCAGTGTTGACAGGAATCACCCCAGCACCATTCATATTACCAAATCCACCATACCCCTGGTTAGCGTTACCAAAACCGTCGTAACCGAAACCCTGAGTGTTGAAGCCGAATTTCCCGTCCTGATTGACGTAATCAAACCCTTGATCATTGTAGCCAAAACCATTGTTGCCGAAACCATTACCGCCATTGTTGTTACCACCGCCTTGGTTGGCGTCCCCAAGTCCAACATTGTTAACAACAGTCTCATTTCCGTTCCCTGTGTTGCCATTGCCAGCGCCAGCGCCATTGTTTACAACCACAACAGGTGGGGTCACTACAAGTGGAACCACATGCGTAGGGGGCCCATCCTCCGGAATAGTTTCAACATGCACAGAATTGTGGTCATTGTTGCCATTCCCATTAGTCCACGTCAGCAGCGGCTGTACCAAAGTCTGGAGGCTCTCCTGGCCTTTAGCAATGTTCTCCATTGCTTGCAAGAACAGATTCAGCTTCTCGCGGATTTCCTGCATCTCCACTTGGACTTGATCCATGATTCTCTTGCAGTTGTTTCAGGTTGAGTAGCGGTGGACTCTTTGGTCGTCAATCTTGAAAAACCTGTGATGCAGGAAATAAGATATAGATTCAAGAATACCGGTCATGCAAGATGAATGCATATGCAAATGTGTAAATATGCTACAGGCTATATTCCCCCCGATTCTAGTTTCGGAGAGAAGGCCATCACGACAATGGAGTCCCCATCAAGCAAGCAAGGAATCCGAAAATTCTCATATATAAACAAATGCCAAGAGGCTGAGTACAAGAGTACAACTGAATACGACTAAGAGACCTCGACCGACAAGCCTGGCGATGGTCAACATACAAGTACAAACAACAAAAGCAAAGCCAAGATAACTCAGGCCAAGTGGCGCTCTCTGACGTCTTCCAATATCCCCAGCGTCTCTGAACGACCTAGCCTGGAGATTAGCTCTTGTATCAGCAAGGCATCCCGCTCGGCAGTGGATCTCAACTTTTTGGCGTCGTCCTGGCAAGTTCCTTCGCCCGAACCCTCGTCGAGTCTGCATCTCTTGGCGCCGGCCTTCACTTCATAACCTCTCAGCTTCTCGTCAAGGTCATTGACTCTAAGCTCAACAGCGCTCCTAAGTGATGTCTCTTCAGAAATTTTTGTGTCTTGGGCTCTAATTTGTGCCTCTAGCGTGGCAATCTGCAGCTTCAGTTCATCTTCACGCTCCTTCCGCTTGGTAAGCGTGGTATTCCATAATGCTTCCCACTTGCTGAGGCGGGAATAAGCTTTGCTTAAAAGTTCCGTCTTGGAAGTAAGCACCTTGCTAACACCGTTCAAGGCTATCCCCACTTTTTCTTTCTTGTTGGTCTCTTCCGTCAACTCCGAACCCAACCTATTAATCAATTCAGTTTGTTCCCTCACCGTGAAGGTAGCTTCATTCTTCTCATGACGCAACTGGAAGATCTCCTTCTCTAACTCGTCATTGGCTTTCTACAATTTGTTATACTTTTCAAGCTCCATCGAAGTAGGTGCCTCAATCACTGGAAGATACAGAGGTTCCACAGCAGGATAAGGCATCAAGGAAATACTAGCTCTCTCGCGGATCCAAGCCGAATAAGGATCATAAGTTTTGTTGTTGCTCTTACCAAGCACAGCTTTCCCTCTCCTATGGACGTTAGCCCATGCATGTCTCAATCTGATCAAAACAGCCGCGTCTAATAAGCCCGTGAGGTACAAAGATTCATGTATCTCTTTCTCAATAGGAGCGTCCCTCAAAGCATAACCGAACTGTCTTACCAGCAGTGAAGGGTTATAGTTAATACAGCCTTTCCGTCCAATCAAGGGGACATTTGGAAAGCCACTGCAACTATATATAATATTGGTGCCAAGCATGCTCCGATCAAACCAAATGATGTTCTCAGCAGACAGTCCCATTAACAGGGAAGACCAATCCAAAGTATCAACAGCATCAACAAAAGGCCCTGTCTTCGGAAGGTGTCCCTGGAACCACCTGTACAAAAGGGGAAGACAGCAGGAAACATTCTTGCCACGACGTTTCTCATTCTTGTAGTGAATGGAATGATAAACATCGCCCAATAGAGTAGGAACAGGATTCTTCGAGGCGAGAATCAAGAAGGCATATGAGTCGACAAAATCTGGCACATTAGGAAACAAGACAGTCCCATAGATGCAGACAACTAGAATGGCACTGAAGGCAACCCAGCATCCACTCGTTGCGCACTGTATAACCTTCTCAACCAGGACAGATAAGTGAAAACCATAAGCTCCGTTCAGCTTGACCAACCCTCCCGGGAACTCAGAAGCGTCTAAACTGACAATCTCAGCAAGTGTAACCAAATCAGGCTCAGCATCAACATGTATAAAGGGTATCTGGTCTAACACGGGAACTCCAAACATAGCAGAATACTCCTCCAAAGTGGGTGCCAAAATATAGTCGGGAAATAAGAAACATCTCAGCTGCGGCTCATAAAACTGCATCAAAGTATACAACCCAGTCGTCTCAAATGCTGAAGGCCTGTGCAACAAACTAAGCAATCTCCCATAGGATACTCTGAACTCAGACCTCACCCTCTCATCTGCTAGAGCAACCAACCCTAGCAAGGAACTGATATCTGGTGAATGCAACCGATAAGCAACTGTCCTTTTCGTGGACTCCATATCTGGCCAGAAGATATACTAGAATCAGAGGGGAATGAACACACCTGCGACATAAATACACGTTAATGATATGCGAAATGAGTATGCAACAATGCAATATGCAAAATAATGCAACAGGGATCAAGTGATATATTGCTGAGGAGATCCATCCATAATATTTGTCTCCTTAGCCCCACAATACTGCTCAAACCTGGTCTCGACAGACCCATAACAATGCTCTGATGAAGAAACCCAGGTAACCACACTTACTGATCCCATATCAAGAAAAACCGGGTGTAATACCCCAAATTTTACCCTTTCTTTTTTTATTTTTATTTTAAATTCTGATTAACTTAATAAATTAACCTTTTTTTTTAAATCTTGTTTTTTTAACTAATAATAATTTAATTAAATTTTTTTTATAACTTTACTAATGTTTTTTATTAACTTTTTTTTTCTATTTAGTTTATTTATTTAAATCATTTTAAGCTCTTCTTACTAACTTTTAGGATTTAGATTAAAATTTAACTTTTTTTCTTCTTTTCTTCAAGAGTAAATTTTTTTATAACCTTTTTTAAATTAATTTCTAACACATTTTTTAATCAAATTCTAATACCTTTTTTAAAATAAAAATCTAACTTCTTTTTAAAATTAAATCTTTTTTCTAACTTTTTTTTAACTCCTCTTTAAAGTTAAATTTTTTTCTATCTTTTTAAAATTAAAACTTTTTTTCTATCTTTTTTAAAGCTAAATCTTTTTTTTCTAATCTTTTTAAAGCTAAATTTTTTTTTCTAACTTTTTAAAATTAAATTTTTTTTTTCTAACTTTTTTAAAGCTAAATCTTTTTTTCCTAACTTTTTTAAAGTTAAATATCTTTTTTCTAACTTTTATAAAGTTAAATCTTTTTCTAACTTTTATAAAGTTAAATCTTTTTTTCTAACTTTTTAAAAAAAAATTAAATCTTTTTTTCTCTAACTTCCTTTTAAAATTAAATCTTTTTTTTCTCTAACTTCTTTTTAAAATTAAATCTTTTTTTTCTAACTATTTTAAAAATTAAATCTAACCTTTTTTTATAAATTAAATCTATCCTTTTTTTTTTAAATTAAATCTAAATCTTTTTGACACCATCCTTTTTTAAAATTAAAATTCTAAATTCCTTTTAAAATTAAATTCTAATGCCATTTTATTTTCTTTTTTAAAATTAAAATTCTAAATTCCTTTTAAAATTAAATTCTAACAGTTTTTAAAATAATTCTAACATTTTTTAAAATCAACATTCAAATATATTTTTTTATTTTAAAATTCTAACTCATTTTTTTTTTAAAACTTAAAATTCTAATTTTTATTTAACTTGAAACTCTTATTTTCTTTGCTAACTTTTTAAATTTAAATCCCAACATTTTTTTATCAAATCCAATCACAATAAATCACAGATGGAGCAAAATCAAATCAATCAGATCATATCATCATCATAAGAAAATCAGATCTAAATATCAACATCACCATCATTGAATCAAATCTGAAATCATCATAAAAATTCATTCAAATCAAATCAGAGATTGAAAAAGATTGAGATATTCAAATCAAATCAGAGATTGAAAAAGATTGAGATATTCAAATCAAATCTGATATTGAAAAAGATTTAAAAAAATCAAGTATAAAAGGACCTTCAGGAGCAACAAAACAGGGATCGACAAGCATCAAAAACTCTTACAGTCTTCATCAAAAGTAACTAACTCTTCTTTTTTTTAATTTCTAATCTTTTTTATATCTTTTTTTCAAAATTTCTACCATTTTTTCTTAATTAAAATTCTAACATTCTAACTCTTTTTTTATTAAAATTCTAACCTTTTCTCTTTTATTTTCAAACTTTTATTTTTATTTTCTAATCTTTTTTTTAAAAACCAAATTTCGAAGTTCTAATTTTTTTGCTAACTTTTAATTCTAACTTTTAATCTATTTTCTTTTTCTTAATCACATTAAAAACTCTAACTTTTCCAAATCTCACAAAAAAACCTAATTCCATTCTAACTCTTTTCTTATTACCTAAATTCTCATCGTCTCAAAACGTTCATCACTTAACTTCTAATTATTGTCAATTCCAATTTTCATCCTTCATTCCTAACAGTATTATTGATTATCCATGAACCTGTTCACTAATATGTATTTATTTATTTTTGTATTTATTTTTATATTTGTACATAATCTGACATCATCATTGCTATTTCATATTCCATTATCACTTGTATATTATCATCATCTTCATTGCGTATCAATTTTCATTGTTTATTAATTTTTCGCTAACATCCTCCTTTTTAAGATCCAAATTTCTAATTTTCTTCTTGTTTCGTTAAAATTATAATTTTCTACTTAAATTCCTAACATTCCTGTCTAATTTTTCGTCTAACCCCGTATAATAACAGTCTCGGTTTGTTTTGGTTTTTTGCAGCTGACTAAGTTCAATTGATTTTATTTTCAGTTTAAATATTCAATTATCATATTTGTAACAGCTTATGGGATGTAATTTTGCGAGACAATTGTCGCATTTATCTTTCCGCACTTTATGTTCTGCCATTGTATGTTTATCGCGTCTTTACCAATAATCTCACTCCTCCGAAGGAATTAGGTCTAGCCGTTTGACCGCCGTGTCAATAGTCCTCAACTTCAAACCCTTACAACCTCACAAACCCTAAGTTTCACAAATGCCTCGCCGCAGGCAAGATTACAATTTTACCCCTAGCATTAGGTCAAAGAGCCGCCGCGCTCATTTTAGGGTTTCCCGCCGCGGAATCCCTAACCTAATTTAACCCTAATCCACTTAACATTTCAACGTAGAGATTTGGAGTTTCTACACTCCACGTAAGCGTGTCCTTAAGATGCGTTTATTCCCGTTGAGACCTTGACCACAGTCAAGAAGTCTCTAACCTCCCTTTTGAGGGGAACTACGATTACTCTGATTCCACTCCCGTAAGGATACGTAGGCACAAGATGCGATGTCTTGCCGAGTAAACTTAGAATTAACCCCTTAGGTCTATTTTCTCACTTTTAATCCTTTGTACATATACCTTAAGCAAATGAATAAAGCAAATAGTAAACATCTGAACAAAAGGTTCTTGTAGAGTACTACAGAAGTTTAGGGTGCTAATACCTTCCCTAAATTTAACCAACCCCCGAACCCTAGATCTTTCCCCGCATTGTGTTTACGATGCAAAATAGGTTTTCCCTCTTTTGACCTTTTCCTTCGGATAAATCAAAGAGCGGTTGTGAATTGAATTGCGATTCAAACTCATTAATAGTTTGTGATCCTATTTCCACCGCAACAGAAAATGGCGACTTCACTGGGGACAAGAAATTCTTAATTTTTGAGGGTTATCCCTAATTTGTTCATATTTATTGCTACTTGTTTTGTTATTTTGCATGTATATATTTGTGCCCTGGTTTGGGGGATTGTTCCTTGTGCAGTGAGATAAGTCCTACGCCCGGACTAGTGACATTATTATAGGATGGGGATATATTCGATGAGGCTTATAGGGAGTGAATCCCGACCAAGCTGATTCGAGAATCACCGCTCAGTTGAGACCTTTTCGAAAATGGTTCGGTTGAACGAGTAATCGTGAAAACTTTTTCCATGGTCGATTAGAGTCTGTGATATTGAGGACCGTAGTACCTTAACACCACCTTGGCCTTATTTAGGGCGTAGTGCGGGAGCTATGTGGGAGTAGTCCTACAATGGTTGCTATGCGATACTACACTCAAAAGAGGTTCTCTTGAGAATATTATTAACCCCCGAGTCAATCGGAAGGTTGATAATATCCGAAAGATGGGCTGATGACTTTGGGCACTTTTTAGAACCTTGTTCGGCAGGTACAACTAACCTATAGTACACTCCTTTTGGGATGGGTAGACTTTGACTCCGCTCACGTTCCTTTAACCAAGGACTTTGTGTGTTTTCATGCATTGCATCCATAAAGCATCTCATTGCATTGTATTTCATGGAGTTCAAATATCATTTATGGATATCGCGGGATACCATAAATAAATAAAAAAAAAATGAAAAAACAAGAAAAAGATTTCCTTGGTACCCCACGACATTCGTAAATGTTTGAATTCCATGAAATCTTCATTTGCATTCACATTTTAGCATCATACTTTTGCATTGCATGTGTCTCCCGATTTCTCATACTCGGTTCTCTCACCCTCCAGTTTTGTCACCCTGAGTTCTCTGCATCAATACGACCCTTCAAAAGGATGGAAGATCAAAACCAAGAGATCAACCGTGTCAGCCATGAATTCGAAGATCTTCGAGGAAGTGTAGGGCGGATTTTGGAGATGTTACGAGCTCTTAATGTGAAGGTGGATGCTCAGTCTACTGTTGTTTTTAAGACTAATACCGTTATGGAACCTCAACCAGCTGTTACTGTCGAGAATGTACCTCCTCACGGTCTTCAATCCGGTTTGGTGCCTCCCAGTGCTCGACCAGTTCGACGAGCTACCCCTCCAAAGTGCAAAACTCCTAACTCCGACCATGGTAAAGGACCTACACGTTCAAAGAACCGCAAAAAGGCCACTCCTCAACCTTTACAATATCAGCAGAGTTATGTTCAAGGTTATCCGCTTCCATATGTCCAACAACCCTATGTAGTTACTGTAGCGCCTTCTTACGATCAGAAGTTTCCTACATACCAGCCTGTGCCGTCAGCTCCGGTATATCAAGCACCGATTCATCAACAACCTTTCGGTCATCCGCCCGTGCAAGTTCCTGTCAACAGTCAACGAGTGCCCAACGCTCCTGTTCACCAGCAATCACAGGATCAGGTTCCTTATCCCCGTAAGAGTTACAACGTTGCCGCTCATTGTTTATTTCATGAGGGTGCGCCCAACCATGATCTAGAGAATTGCTACGCTCTTAAGAACTGTGTCAGAAATTTGCTAGAAACGAAGAAGCTTTCTTTTGGCGATGCTCAGCCGAAGATCGAGACTCCTCTCGGGGTTCCCCGCTTGTCAAGCTTAGATTCTGCAAAGTATGTTGACCTCTCAACAAATCAGTCGAATCCAGTAATTATTCAAAGGCCTAGCTCGCTTCGTTTCAGTAACCCTCAAGATGATATGACCGGGATCAACAAAGAATCTGGAAAATTTATTTTGAAGCAACGACTGAAAACTGTTGAAGATGTGACCAGCATAACTGGGGCAAGCCATGACGACTCACAGTGATCGTAAACCAGACGTCCTTTCCATTGAGGCTCCGCCAAAGGAAACTGTTACGTTTGAATGCAAGATTTCATAAACATTTAGAAGGATTTTTCCGACAGTTCATTTGTTTATATGTATTTCTCTTTGATTAAGCATATTTAGCATGTACGAATTTGTTTATCTTTGATTAATTAATGCAACGCATATGTTTGTCTTGAATAAATCCATTCGTTTCACTCATTCAAACAAAAAAACGTTTTCATAAATCATAATGCCAACTTTACCCGATCTCTTGTTCTGATGGAGAATTGGGGGGAGGATGACGAACCTAAAACGTCAGATTTTCTTGTCGTATGCTTTCGATTGAAACTCGCTGATGATGTAAGGCATTGTTTCAAATCCCAAACACTGGAGATATAAGGATGTTAATCCCTCGTTAACCTCTTTGAGCCTTGAAGTAGGAGTTTTCTTTTTTAAGAACCTTCATCCTAACCAGGGGCAGGGTAGGTTTCAGTTAAACCGATCGAGCGCTTAGATCCTCAAAAAGGAAGAGCAAACCTTCGAGAATTTATTCTTAGCATCTTAAGAGGTCCAATATAATGACTATCCCTCAGTTATCTAAGGAGTGGGGCAGTCACGAGCCTTTCAAAAGATTTACGCGACTTGCATAAAAGAATATTCAAAAAAAATAAGAGCCCGCTAAGTCAAAACCTATGAAGGAGACTTAGGCAAAACTGGGGCATCCCGCTGGACTCCAAAGTCAGATCAAAAGACATTGTCCAGGCAAAAGTTAGGGAATAAGAATAACAAACCAGTAGTTTTTAGAACCCCTATAAAGAACAAGGTCGTGTGACCGATTGCCAAAAGAAATAGGTGAGTGACTGCCATGTCCAAAGCCTTGATAAGTTCTCGACCATAGCAAATCCGCTTGAGATATGAGCGTTCGTATCCGGTTAACTGAATTAAGATTGGAGAACATCACGAAGAAAGGGTGGGTACAAATATAACTTTGAGCCTTTATCCTTTGTTTCTTAAACCGTGAACCGAGCCACGATACAACCTTTAAAATACCTAATTGAAGTAGGACTTCGGTTGAAAGCATACTTGACAAGATCACGTTTCCTGACTCCTACGAGCTATGCTCAGAAAAAATTCATGTTGGCATTATAATTAAAACTTATATCCTGACTAGTGATTTCGGTCACAAGTTATCGCGATATCTTTTTTCAAAACAAAAATTCAGGACAAATATATGTGTACATTGACAAGCTCAGGATAGGCATTTCAGGCATGACAACTTTGCTTGATATCTTAGAGATTTACATATGGACATAACCCGTGGAACTTGAAGATCCTGCTGAACAGGGGCAGGCAGTTTCCCAATTCGCTTACCAACGCGAGTCTGACATTCTTAAGAGCTATTTCCCAAAGATTTCGTCGTAACACGATTAATTTGTGCCAGTTACGTCGAGACCTGACAAATCTCTCAAAGAGTTTGAGAACAATGGGGCAACCGGACTCGGTGTTCTCTATAAAATCCTCCTGAGATGACCCTACCTCGCAACGCAAGTATCCTGGGGCACCATGTTTTTAAAGGAAACAAATGGCGACTGCTACAAGGTCCTTCAAGATCAAAACCATGTGGTTTCACGATTTTCTTCATGCACCCGATGGATTTTACTCACGGCGGCCTTCATTCCCCAGTAAATTTCAGTGTTGTAACAGGTTCCTAAACTATACCCAGCGATAGTCCCCAGAGAGACTATAAGCTGACAACTTTTTCTTGGGTAACTCAAAAGTGTCCCTCAGGTTTTCTTCTCCCCATGTAAAGACATGATACTGTGCACTCAAGCAGATTACTTTCTCCCCAGAGAATTCAGAACTTTAAAACCAGATTTGGTTCTACCATTGATCTTTCTTACCCATGATTGACGTATTGGTTGCAGAGAACGCAGGGTATCTCCGTCGAGATGTTTATTTCGTCTCTCGTCTGTTTCGTCGGCCTACGCAAGGGCATAAGTATCACATGCCTATTTCATTACATACTCATTACATATTCATTAAATATTCATTACATATTCATTACATATTCATCACATACTCATTTCATATTCATTACATATTCATTACATACTCATTACATACTCATTTTATAACATCTTGCATACATAAACATTAACATACATAGACATTAACATACATTCACATTAACATATGCATCAACATATGCGTTAGCATTCACAGGTTCATTATGTTTCACCATCATTTGGTTGTTACCGCCGAGTAACTGGGTTGGTCCATTCTCTCCAAATAGATTGCCAGCCCTAAGCACAAAATACATATGTGTTTCTAAGTTTCCCTACGGAGCTCGATCCTCGTGGATGACGGTTACTTCAGCTATCTTTCCTCGCCAGGATAAGATATCTACCCTTCGAGTTCATTCCCTCGATGGAGTCTTGATTACCAGTTTTCTTTCTAGCTCGATCCTAGATTGAATCTCAGTCTTGTCGGTCGTCAAGCCCAACCGGACGTGCATTTATTTTGCACCATCTAAAGATTTTCACCATACCATGACGGATACGCGACTGCTCTCGCCCGAGAAGTTTATCACTGTACCCGGACGTGCATTTATTTTGCACTATCTTTCAACCACAATCCTTTACAGATACACGCCAGTTCACGCCTGGAAAATCTATCAGTACAACGCTCTACAATCCTACATCTTACAGCATCGGTATGCAACGTTTCTCGCCTGAGAAGCCAATCCTATCTTCGTTATGACTTGCAGCAAATGGCCATCTCCATGGAGCAGTTGGGCTTCCATTTACCTGTCGTCTGGAAGTATGGGGGGTTTTGAACCAAATCGTATTCAGGAGAGCACGATCTTGAAGTATGAGGAAGTTCATTTACCCTTTAGTAAAAGAAGGAGCCGAATCATATTCAGGAGAGCACGATCTTGAAGTATGAAGAAGTTCATTTACCCTTTAGTAAAAGAAGGAGCCGAATCATATTCAGGAGAGCACGATCTTGAAGTATGAGGAAGTTCATTTACCCTTTAGTAAAAGAAGGAGCCGAATCATATTCAGGAGAGCACGATCTTGAAGTATGAAGAATTTCATTTACAAGAAAGAGCCGAATCATATTCAGGAGAGCACGATTCTGAAGTATGAGGAAGTTCAGTTAGCCTTTTCATATTCAGGAGAGCACGATTCTGAAGTATGAAGAATTTCATTTACAAGAAAGAGCCGAATCATATTCAGGAGAGCACGATTCTGAAGTATGAGGAAGTTCAGTTAGCCCTTTTCATATTCAGGAGAGCACGATTCTGAAGTATGAAGAATTTCATTTACAAGAAAGAGCCGAATCATATTCAGGAGAGCACGATTCTGAAGTATGAGGAAGTTCAGTCAGCCCTTTTCATATTCAGGAGAGCACGATTCTGAATTTCATTTATCCGAAAGAGCCGAATCATATTCAGGAGAGCACAATTCTGAAGTATGAGGAAGTTCAGTTTACCCTTTTCATGTTCAGGAGAGCACGATCTTGAAGCATGGAGAAGTTTATTTATCCTTCAGTAAGAGAAGAATCAGAATCGTATTCTAGGCGCCGACCTTAAATGCGAGAAGATTCATTTATCAGATAAGCAGCAGCCTCTTTATTTGAGTGCTTATCCATTTTGACACATAAGTCCCTTCCCACGATAAGTGACAGTTCTCCCTCGAGAAGCTTATCGGGGCATTTCCCATCAAAGTCCATTTATTTTGGCATACAGCCGGTCTTTACCCTGTATATATGATACGGATTCCCGAAAAGTCCGTTCGATCCCATCACGAAGGATAGTTTATAGAAGCTTGGATGTTATTCTTTGCTCAATGCTCCAGCGTTCTGTAATCGATCTTGCAACCGTGTAGATCCAGTTATTATTATACATTCCCAAATGGAGGTCATCTCATGGGTGCCATCTCCATTTAAGGATCTTATTCTTAAAAGTCCATTTATTTTGGCATACAGCCGGTTTTTTTACCCTGTATATTTGCTACGGAGTTCCGAAAGGCCCGTTTGATCCTGTCACGAGAGATAGTTTACAGAAGCTTGGATGTTATTCTTTGCTCAATGCTCCAGCATTCTGTGATCGATCTTGCAGTCGTACATGATCCATTTTTTACTTTTAGATTCCCTAGTGGAGGCCGTCTCATAGGTGCCATCTCCATTTGAGAATCTCATCCCAGATCTAAAAATGACAATTGGTCGTATTCGCACCAGTTGACCATCATTTTAGAGTTCCCCAGTGTTGTACTGTGTCCCAGTGCGTCGTTTTCCCCAGTGTGTTCTTCTCGTAGCGTCTATCCCTGTGTCGTCGCATTCGTCAGCATTTTCGCATTCATCATTCCAGCATACGCATCACATCATATTCACGGCATCATCTGCATTAATCTGTTCTCGCTTTGTCCATAGCATTGCATATCGCCACATATAAGGGCAAAATTTTCGGTTATCTATATTTAAATCCCTCCACCATGATTCCTCGAGTCTCCGCCACTCAAATCATCCGGTGTAGATATTTAAATAGGGGCAACTGTAATACCCCAAATTTTACCCTTTCTTTTTTTATTTTTATTTTAAATTCTGATTAACTTAATAAATTAACCTTTTTTTTTAAATCTTGTTTTTTTAACTAATAATAATTTAATTAAATTTTTTTTATAACTTTACTAATGTTTTTTATTAACTTTTTTTTTCTATTTAGTTTATTTATTTAAATCATTTTAAGCTCTTCTTACTAACTTTTAGGATTTAGATTAAAATTTAACTTTTTTTCTTCTTTTCTTCAAGAGTAAATTTTTTTATAACCTTTTTTAAATTAATTTCTAACACATTTTTTAATCAAATTCTAATACCTTTTTTAAAATAAAAATCTAACTTCTTTTTAAAATTAAATATTTTTTCTAACTTTTTTTTAACTCCTCTTTAAAGTTAAATTTTTTTCTATCTTCTTAAAATTAAAACTTTTTTTCTATCTTTTTTAAAGCTAAATCTTTTTTTTCTAATCTTTTTAAAGCTAAATTTTTTTTTCTAACTTTTTAAAATTAAATTTTTTTTCTAACTTTTTTAAAGCTAAATCTTTTTTTCCTAACTTTTTTAAAGTTAAATATCTTTTTTCTAACTTTTATAAAGTTAAATCTTTTTCTAACTTTTATAAAGTTAAATCTTTTTTTCTAACTTTTTTAAAAAAAATTAAATCTTTTTTTCTCTAACTTCCTTTTAAAATTAAATCTTTTTTTTCTCTAACTTCTTTTTAAAATTAAATCTTTTTTTTCTAACTATTTTAAAAATTAAATCTAACCTTTTTTTATAAATTAAATCTATCCTTTTTTTTTAAAATTAAATCTAAATCTTTTTGACACCATCCTTTTTTAAAATTAAAATTCTAAATTTCTTTTAAAATTAAATTCTAATGCCATTTTATTTTCTTTTTTAAAATTAAAATTCTAAATTCCTTTTAAAATTAAATTCTAACAGTTTTTAAAATAATTCTAACATTTTTTAAAATCAACATTCAAATATATTTTTTTATTTTAAAATTCTAACTCTTTTTTTTTTTTTTTTTTAAAACTTAAAATTCTAATTTTTATTTAACTTGAAACTCTTATTTTCTTTGCTAACTTTTTAAATTTAAATCCCAACATTTTTTTATCAAATCCAATCACAATAAATCACAGATGGAGCAAAATCAAATCAATCAGATCATATCATCATCATAAGAAAATCAGATCTAAATATCAACATCACCATCATTGAATCAAATCTGAAATCATCATAAAAATTCATTCAAATCAAATCAGAGATTGAAAAAGATTGAGATATTCAAATCAAATCAGAGATTGAAAAAGATTGAGATATTCAAATCAAATCTGAGATTGAAAAAGATTTAAAAAAATCAAGTATAAAAGGACCCTCAGGAGCAACAAAACAGGGATCGACAAGCATCAAAAACTCTTACAGTCTTCATCAAAAGTAACTAACTCTTCTTTTTTTTAATTTCTAATCTTTTTTATATCTTTTTTTCAAAATTTCTACCATTTTTTCTTAATTAAAATTCTAACATTCTAACTCTTTTTTTATTAAAATTCTAACCTTTTCTCTTTTATTTTCAAACTTTTATTTTTATTTTCTAACCTTTTTTTTAAAAACCAAATTTTGAAGTTCTAATTTTTTTGCTAACTTTTAATTCTAACTTTTAATCTATTTTCTTTTTCTTAATCACATTAAAAACTCTAACTTTTCCAAATCTCACAAAAAAACCTAATTCCATTCTAACTCTTTTCTTATTACCTAAATTCTCATCGTCTCAAAACGTTCATCACTTAACTTCTAATTATTGTCAATTCCAATTTTCATCCTTCATTCCTAACAGTATTATTGATTATCCATGAACCTGTTCACTAATATGTATTTATTTATTTTTGTATTTATTTTTATATTTGTACATAATCTGACATCATCATTGCTATTTCATATTCCATTATCACTTGTATATTATCACCATCTTCATTGCGTATCAATTTTCATTGTTTATTAATTTTTCGCTAACATCCTCCTTTTTAAGATCCAAATTTCTAATTTTCTTCTTGTTTCGTTAAAATTATAATTTTCTACTTAAATTCCTAACATTCCTGTCTAATTTTTCGTCTAACCCCGTATAATAACAGTCTCGGTTTGTTTTGGTTTTTTGCAGCTGACTAAGTTCAATTGATTTTATTTTCAGTTTAAATATTCAATTATCATATTTGTAACTGCTTATGGGATGTAATTTTGCGAGACAATTGTCGCATTTATCTTTCCGCACTTTATGTTCTGCCATTGTATGTTTATCGCGTCTTTACCAATAATCTCACTCCTCCGAAGGAATTAGGTCTAGCCGTTTGACCGCCGTGTCAATAGTCCTCAACTTCAAACCCTTACAACCTCACAAACCCTAAGTTTCACAAATGCCTCGCCGCAGGCAAGATTACAATTTTACCCCTAGCATTAGGTCAAAGAGCCGCCGCGCTCATTTTAGGGTTTCCCGCCGCGGAATCCCTAACCTAATATAACCCTAATCCACTTAACATTTCAACGTAGAGATTTGGAGTTTCTACACTCCACGTAAGCGTGTCCTTAAGATGCGTTTATTCCCCTTGAGACCTTGACCACAGTCAAGAAGTCTCTAACCTCCCTTTTGAGGGGAACTACGATTACTCTGATTCCACTCCCGTAAGGATACGTAGGCACAAGATGCGATGTCTTGCCGAGTAAACTTAGAATTAACCCCTTAGGTCTCTTTTCTCACTTTTAATCCTTTGTACATATACCTTAAGCAAATGAATAAAGCAAATAGTAAACATCTGAACAAAAGGTTCCTGTAGAGTACTACAGAAGTTTAGGGTGTTAATACCTTCCCTAAATTTAACCAACCCCCGAACCCTAGATCTTTCCCCGCATTGTGTTTACGATGCAAAATAGGTTTTCCCTCTTTTGACCTTTTCCTTCGGATAAATCAAAGAGCGGTTGTGAATTGAATTGCGATTCAAACTCATTAATAGTTTGTGATCCTATTTCCACCGCAACACCGGGTGATCTGAAGGTCAAGTTTCCTGCATGCCCCAATCCCTCTCACAGGTAGGTGTCCTATCAACTGGCACAAGGTATGGCATCTTATGCGGTCGTCGGCGTCACAGACTTTCAAGCCTGATGATACGATACCCAAAAGGTGTGGCATCATCATGTCCTGAAGAGGCCCTCCTCAGCCAACTTCCAATTGATCGGTCCCCAGAGTTTACAATCCTCAGGTCAGACAACTTGTCGAGCCCTAAGGGCCAGGCAAGAAGCATCAAAGAGAATCTCGTCCGAGCATAGATTTCGCGGCTAGCTGGTGCGAGCTAAGCAAGCAGGCTAACCACTACTCTCTACTTCTAAGTCTAGGTGTAACCTCAAGCCCATGTCCGACTTTTCTCTCAACAGATCACCCCCTCCCCACAACAGCCATAACAATATCAAGCTGACAATAAAATGCGGAAAGTAAAGACAGAAATGTAAATCCATACAACACCCACGACGGGAAAACAAACACTAGGATTGACTCGCATAGGGAACCACCCTTGTCCCCAGCAGAGTCGCCAGCTGTCGCTACTGCGAAAATCGGCGCCGGCTATGACAGAAGAGTCGCCGCCGTGCGTTATTTATCCCAACAGAGGGAAAGGAAACACTCAGAGTAAACCTAACGCAAAGAGGGAAAGGAATGGTCATCGCAGCCAAATCCTGGATTCGGGAGTCGATTACGCGAGGGCAAGGTATTAGCACCCCTCACTTTCGCCGTACTCGACGGGATCCACGCTTGTTTTCTGGTACGGATTGTTATTCTATCTACTATGAAGGGTAAAGGGTTAAAAGAAAAGAAAATGACTCGGAAAAGTATCACACTTTATGCCTACGTATTCCCGTCTAGAACGAGAAATCAGAGTCAACGTAGTTCGCCTACCTACTGGAAAGGAGGGGAAGGTTGCTCGCTAGGATACGACATCCTATGCTTACGTACTTTCATACAGCATGAAAGATCAGAGCAAACGTAATTCGGGTCACGGAAGACACATATTTATCTGACTGTTCTTTAGATCCTTCTGAAAAGGTTTTCTTCTGATTAGAAGTTCAAGCGGACAAAAATGACACTTTGATGTTTGTTTTGAATCTTTTACGAAAGAAGTGTTTTTTAGTGTGTTTGCAATCTCTGACGCACTAGAGACTATGATTTGAGAGTGACTACGTCGTATGTCACCCTAAGGGTAACACACTAAGCAGTCAGATTACTGAAGAGTGACCCTCCAGCAACCCTTTCTCAAATAGCTTAAGGCTCGTAGCGTACGACATTTATTATCCTTATTACTGTTTTTTTTTAATTGTTTTGAGAAAGAAACTCTAAAAAAAACACCTAGGGTTGAAAGGGAATCAAAACTGCCCTAAAGTTGTCATGCATGGATAAAAACCTATTGTCTGTCATATTTCTCTCTTGCACAGAGGGAAACAGAGATCCTAGAGGATAAACGGAAAAGAAACAAATATATACAGTAAACAGTAAACATGTATGCAATGCAGCAGTACAAGCAAGGCAAGGGAGTCCCACTCAACCTCGAACCTGGGAAAACAATAGGCAAAGTGAAACAACTTCACTTCAAACCTATGGGGCAAGCTGAACAAGCCAACAAACAATACAACCAAAGAAAACAACACTCACACCAGCTCTGACAGCAACAATCCAGCTCCTACAGTAAGCAGCTCAAACAACAACAGCTCTGACAGCTACAGTTGATTAACAGCAAGTGGGAAGGACAGCAACAACTTCAAGCAAGACCCCATCTTCAATCTTCAATGACCCCCAAGCTTTAGACAAGCTCCTATCTTCAAAAGTATCCCAGCTCTAGCAAGCATGAACCTCAACCAGTAGACAACTTCAATCAGCAGCAAAACCCTAGCTTCAACAAATAACTATCTTGGACAGGCACAAGCTTCATCTTTATCAATCTTCAATGAGCTTCATCTTCAGTAGGTTTCCATCTTCAATGCAATCACTCCAGAAGAGAATCAATCAATAATCGATGAAGTTGAAATGTTAAGAGGCCCAATGACAACCCAAGGAAATCACTTAAGATCTTAACATGGCAAATGAAAGGTATCCTCAAGGTTCTACCCAACCAAAGCATGCTCTAAATCCCTCCTAAGGAGAGATGGAACTTCTTAGAGGGACCTTGTTTCATGGGATTGAATAGAGGCACAAGAAGCTCTCTATGTTTGAAAGAAGAAACAAGACTACTCTAATGCTCTTCCTATATATCCTAACTCCTAAGCCTCTGACAAGCACTCCAACCAATGAAAAATCTTCAACTCCAAGCTTCTTCAAACCATCCAAGGCAACTTCATTTGATCCTCAAATCCTCCAAGCAAAGCCCAAGCCAAAAGCATCCCCAAAATGGCCCCACACAAACATAACCAAACCCAATATCCAATGGAGAACCCACAATCATCACACCAGTTGAAAAAAACAAATAAAATGCTAAAGCTTATCAGAAAATCCTAGATAAATTTCTAAGGGAACCTAACCCTATACCCAATACCCCATATAAACCCCAAGGCCTAAATCAAACCCTAAGTCCCCAAACTATGCCCTAAACTACAACTAGTTGTCTTGAAACCCTAATTCTAACACCTCCCCTATTCACCTCTCAAACTAACCTAAATTTTATTCAAAAAATGTGATAAAATTTCTAAGGGTACATGCTTCCCTAATCTAATCAATCGAGGAAGAATCAACTTAAAATCATTCACCAATTAATCACAAGAAAATCAGTAAGAACATGCAACAAATATGCAAAATTAAAGAAAAGAATAAAATGGAAAAAAAATCAAATTAAATTGAAAAATGGATAAAAACGGGATTTATTAATTTCATAAAATCACAAATAAATCCAAGGTCATGGAGGTATTTTTAAAATATTTTTTGGATCAATATTGGATTTATTATGAATTTTAGAAATTAAATGGAATAAAAGAAAATATTAAAAAGAATAAAAGAAATTAAAAACTGGATTAAATGGGAGCCATCAGATGGAGAGACTGGTAATCAAATCCAAGCATTGAGGCGCGTCCATGTGAGGACCAGATGGCATCCCAGTCACACGCTGACTGGGATTAATGAAACGCAGCGTATTGATTAAGGATGGAAATCTGAGATTGAATCACGTCCACACGATCACGCCTCCCAGTCAATGAGTCAACCTGATCCAACGCTTCAGGCATCGTCTTCCCCAAAACTCAAGTGATCTGAGGCAAATTCCAGACGGTGGTTCACGGTGGTTTCCACCGTCTTCTCCGATGAGGTCCCAAACTCAGGTGACCAAAACTGATGAACCTTATACCTATCTTACTCAAAAAATCACCAGGATCATGAATATCACATACATTTTATCCAATTCTTAATGGAAATTAAAACACGAAGCCATCTTCAGAATATGCCAAAAACTCAACCATCACCATTTGCAAAATTGAATCCACAGAAATGATCCTCATGTTTTGTACATCATAATGATCTATCCAAATCAGTTCATAGCCTTAGGATCAACTCAATTCGTGATCAAACAGAAATCACATGTCATCTTGGAATATCTTTAATTGCTCCAATTCCTATCCAGAAACGACCTAGGTTCCATCTAACCCCTAACCACATGCAAGAATCTCCCTAGTTCAGCCTAGATCAAGAGGAAATTCAAAGGTTACATACCTGTGAAAATTGAATCAACAGAGGTAGAAGATGATGGATTCAGGCTTTGCAACTCTTCAAACACGATCAGTGGAGCAAGATGAAGCTTCTAGGTACTTCAATTTGGCTTGATCTTGATCCAAACTCCAAAACCGTTTTCAGTTAGAACCCTTGAAACTCAACTTGCTATCTTCACTCTCTCCACAAATTCTGCACCAAACTTCATCTGGAAACATTCTAGAGCTTAAATAGAAACCATTTGTGGGCTTTTGCAACCCAATTCAGGCCCAAATCTGTTGATCCAAAATTCTGTCATGGCCATGAAAGTTCAATGCTACAGTCACGATTCTGAGCTTCCAGCTTGCTCTAGAATGTTCTATCCAACTGCAAATGGGTTTGTGAGTGTGAATGGATAGCTAGCTTGGCCTGAAACCCTTTGATTCTTGTTTTGGCATTGTAACTTGTAAGGTAAGTAAGCATTTTACAAAGTAAGTCATGAAATTAAGCCTCAATTCAAAAATGTGGAAATGTCATTGTGTTTAGAATCCAATTTCCATTCAAAATTACTACCCATATGCCATGTGTATGTCTCATAATCCAAAAATCCCAATCTCCCTCCTTTGAATCATTTGAAAAATCATTCCTTTTTAGGCCATTTTGGATCATTTTGTGAAGCAAGCCATTTCAATCACCTATGACTTCTTATCTGACCTAAAAACATCATTTTAAGCACATCTCATGTTGAAAATTTCTTCATTTGAGGAGTGGAAGATAGAGATTTTGACCTATGTTGAAAAATGACCTATAATTCAACTTTCCCAAAATACCTCTGGATTGCTAAGATCATAACTTGAGTTCTACAAATCCTCTTGAGGACTTATAGTACTATATGGAAAGCTAAGATCAAGATCTACAACTCTTTTGTTGGCTAAGAATCCATTTGAAAACTAGGTCTTGATGCCCTTTCTCTACTCTCCTTGCCCTAGTGTTACCCAGATGAAACCCTACTTGTACACACCTCAAATTCATAACTCCATGTTGCATACCCCATTGATGACCCTAAATACACCTCAAGTTAGGAGAGAAATCCACTTGTTGGCACTCAAATCTCCTCAAAGCTTCAACCCATTCCTTGATGACTTAGATGTTCTTCAGCATGAATAAGGCCCCTTGATATGCTTCTTTAAATAAGGATGGCACTTGACCCCTTGTTAGATGACTTGCTATGTTATGATATACAAATGATTGGACCACATACATGATGTGACTGTGCAAATGATAATGCAATTAAAACATAAACCAGGTGAAATAGGTTGAGCAAATTTTAGGGTGCAACAAGCAGTACGCCATATTCAAACATGTACATTTGAAACATAAGCCAGGTTGTTACCTCTTGTTTCCGGTTGTATCTCCAGCAGTCAATGATGCATTCATTTTACCAACAATATTTCTTGAGCCTGTGTGGTATCCAGACCCCAGCAAGACCTTTGACAGATGTGTTTATCTTATCATACTCTCCAACAGAGTCTACATGGTTGAGTTTATTGTTTCCCCAGTGGATTTCTTCTCCTAGATTGTGAATCGACAGATTCTCTTCTCAACTTCGTGTTGAGCCGGCCTTCGGGTTCAATGCCTGTTTGTTTAACAGATGCCTGACAGTGAGGTCAGATGTTCTTCTTAACTTCGTGTTGAGCCAGCCTTCGGGTTCAATGCCTGCTTATTTAACAGATGCCTGACAGCGAGGTCAGATGTTCTTCTGAACTTCGTGTTGAGCCGGCCTTCGAGTTCGATGCCTGTTTGTTTAACAGATGCCTGATGGCGAGGTCAGATGTTCTTCTCAACTTAATGTTGACCCGGCCATCGGGTTCAATGCATGTTTGTTTAACAGATTTCTAATGGCAAGGTCAGATGTTCTTCTCAACTTCGTGTTGAGCTGGCCTTCGGGTTTGATGCTCGCTTTAATTAGCGTATGCCTTCTTGGATTAGCAGATGTTCTCAACTTCGTGTTGAGCCGGCTTTCGGTTTCGTTGCCTGGTCTGTTTAACAGATGCCTGATGGTGAAATCTGTTAGAACACAAATTGGTTCTTAATAATTACTCTTTGTTTTGATGATAACTGTTAGGAAATTTATATTTAAGAATTATATACTCTAAAATTTGTTTGAGAGTTTTATTGCAGATTAAAATTATATTAACTCTCTAGAAGCAAATCTGCCTTGAATACAAGAAGTTATTCTGACTCTGAAGCGCCAGATGCATCTTACAGAAGAATTTGTTTGCTCCCTACAGAAGATCCTGAGCGTAGTCTCCAGAAGGATCTGAAGCAAGAAGCTCCAGAACATTCTGAGTCAGAAGCATCTGAAGATAGTCAGAAGCATCTGAAGAAAGTCAGAAGCATCTGAAACTGAAGCATCAGAAGTATGGAAGAATATTGAATGAAGAGTTTCTCAAAGCATTAGTCTACAGAAGTTTCTGAAAGTACCTATGCTGCCTTGTACTGAAGTTATGTGTCAAAATGCTCTGATGATAAACACGCTAGAAGCACACATGCTGCAGAAGACTCTGATACAGCATAGTTCTGAATCTCATCAGAAGACTCTGATCCATTCAAACTCTGAAGAACTTGCTGAAACTGAAGAAGTGTTTTCAAGAATGTATCCGTTGGAACTATTCAACGTCTCTTTCCTTATTTGTGCTAGACACACTTACACAGACAAAAAGGATTTATCTGTGCCATCTATTTCAAGGAAAGGTCAGTGCATGTGAAGACAAAAAGGCTCAGACCTTTTGGACTCTCTTTTCAATGTTCAGCTTGCATGTTTCAGCTGCCTATAAAAGGAGATCTTCACTTCATTCTTTAGTGCTACACGCTTGCTGAAAAGAAATCATAATATTCTATAAGCTCTCTTTATTAAATTCTTCATAGAATCTCATTGTACTTTAACTTAAGAGAAAAATCACTGTTGTGATTATAGCTTTTTAGAAGCATTAAAAACTCTTGTATTTAATTTACATTGATTGTAAAGGATATTCCTTAAGAGGATTCAGTGAGAATCAGTAGCTCTTGAGAAGACTAAGAACTGTTGTTCTTAGGTGATACTATTGTAATTAGTTTGATTTAATAGTGGATTAAGTCCTTGTTGAGAAAGGCAAATCACTCTGGAAGGGTGGACTGGAGTAGTTGTTTAACGAACCAGGATAAAAATAATTGTGTGATTATTTTCAAGTATTAATTTTCCATACTTATTCAATCCCCCCCTTTCTAAGTATTATCTCACCTTCAGTTGGCATCAGAGCTCCGGTTCTGAGTGTGCTACCACTTAACAAGTGTCAGTAAAGATCTAGAGAGATATACTTTGATCAATATATTTATTTTTTATCATGGCTGATAATTCAATGTCAAATATCAACAATAAAAATGAAGAGAGGGATAGGATCAGCACCAAACCTCCAATGTTTAATGGAGAAAATTTTGACTATTGGAAAGATAGAATAGAAAGTTTTTTTCTTGGGTATGATGCTGATCTTTGGGATTTGGTCATTGATGGATATGAACATCCTACTGATGAGGATGGCAAAAAGATTGATAGAAAATCAATGACTGAAGTGCAGAAAAGAGATTTCAAGAATCACCACAATGCCAGAACTATATTGCTTAATGCAATCTCTCATACTGAGTATGAGAAGATTACTAACAGAGATACTGCTCATGACATGTTTGAGTCACTCAAAATGACCCATGAGGGAAATTCTCAAGTTAAGGAGACAAAAGCTCTGGCTCTGATCCAGAAGTATGAGGCTTTCAAAATGGAAGACTCAGAATCTGTTGAAGCCATGTTCTCCAGATTCCAGATACTCACTGCTGGGCTGAAAGTTCTGGACAAGGGATATTCCACGTCAGATCATGTAAAGAAAATCATCAGAAGTCTGCCCATCAGATGGAGACCAATGGTGACTGCCCTGAAGATGGCCAAAGATCTGAACAAGATCTCTCTAGAAGAACTCATCAGTTCATTGAGGAGCCATGAGATTGAGCTGGAGGAAGATGAACCCCAGAAGAAAGATAAAGGTAAATCCATAGCTTTAAAATCTAACAAAACTGCTAAAGCTTTGCAGGTCATTCAAGAAAGCTCTGAAGAATCTTCTTCTGAAGAAGAAGATGAGCTATCCATGCTGTCCAGAAGGATTAACAAACTCTGGAAGCACAAGGGAAAGAAGTTTAACAACTTCAGAAGATCTGACAACAGAAAGGAATCTTCTAGTCACAGAAGATCTGCCAAGAAAGAAGTGGTGTGCTATGAGTGCAAAGAACCTGGGCACTACAAGAATGACTGCCCTAAACTTCTGAAAGAAAAACCTAAAAAGAAGTTCAACAAGAAGAAGAAGGTTCTGATGGCAACATGGGATGACTCAGATGAGTGTGAGTCATCTTCTGAATCAGAAGAAGAATTTGCAAACGTTGCACTGATGGCCAGGACAGAGGATCAAGAGGAAGGTACCTCTGGATATGAATCAGAATCTGAATCTGATGATGATGCAGAAGAGGTAATGGCTAAACTTACCAAAGAAAAACTCATTAAAGTTGTTACAGAAGTTCTTAAAAGTTATAACAACATCAAACTCAAATACAAGAAGCTGAAAAGCAATCTTGAATCTGAGATTGATCTTCTGAAAATAGAACTTGTTGAGCAGAAAGAAATAAATTTAAAAATCAAAAATGACTTTGATAGAACTCAACAAGAATCTGAATCTGAGACTAAGTCTTGTGAAAATATTTTAGAAAAATATGACTCTAGTTTTCAGAGATTTCTCACTAAGAGCATAGACAGAAGCAAGATGGCTTCCATGATCTATGGTGTTAGTGGAAACAACAGAAGAGGCATTGGATATGAGTCTTCATCTGGAAGCAATCCAAAACCTGTTGACAAACTTTTCATCAGGAAGACACCTCTGTATTCTCAATTCAAATTTGGTCATCTGAATGACATTAAACACACAAGCTCTGAGAAGAGTACTTATGTGTTTAAACCAAAGGCAAGTCAGAATAAACATTATGTTGCAAAACAGAAGTTTAGACAAACCTGCAAACCAACTAACCCCAAAAGACCCAAGAAGATCTGGGTACCTAAAAACAAAATAATTCCTGTTGCAGATGTTCTTAGCAGCAAGGTCAGGACACCAATCATGGTACCTGGACTCTGGATGCTCACGACACATGACAGGAGAAAGGTCTATGTTCCAAAGCCTGGAACTTAGATCTGGAGGGGACGTGAAGTTTGGAGGGAACCAGAAGAGCAAGATCATTGGATCTGGCACTATTGGAAATGGTAAGCTTCCCTCTATTACTAATGTTCTGTTAGTTGAAGGATTGAAATATAATCTATTGTCCATATGTCAATTAAGTGACAATGGTTATGATATAATCTTTAATCAAAAATGTTGCAAAGCTGTATGTCAAAAGGATGGCTCTATCCTATTCAGTGGAAAGAGGAAACACAACATTTATAAAATTAACCTTTCAGAACTTAAAGTTCAAAATGTAAAATGCCTCTTATCTGTGAATGATGAGCAATGGGTCTGGCATAGAAGATTGGGGCATATTAATATGAGACGTATATCTCAGATTAATAAACTCAATCTGGTCAGAGGACTTCCTAAGTTGAAGTTCAACTCAGATGCTCTGTGTGAAGCATGTCAAAGAGGTAAATTTTCAAAATCTAATTTTAAATAAAAAAAATGTTGTTTCTACCTCCAGACCATTGGAATTACTTCACATTGATC
Organism: Lathyrus sativus; assembly: GCA_963859935.3. Taxonomy (NCBI): domain Eukaryota; kingdom Viridiplantae; phylum Streptophyta; class Magnoliopsida; order Fabales; family Fabaceae; genus Lathyrus; species Lathyrus sativus. The sequence continues at coordinate 93,263,650 of OZ012741.1, forward strand.
TGTTTGGACCAGTGAAAACTGCATCCATCAGAGGCAAGAAGTATGGGTTAGTCATTGTAGATGACTACAGCAGATGGACATGGGTAAAGTTTCTAAAACACAAGGATGAGTCTCATTCTGTGTTCTTTGACTTCTGCAATCAAGTCCAGACTGAAAAAGATTCCAAAATTATTAAAGTCAGAAGTGATCATGGTGGAGAATTTGAAAATAAACATTTTGAAAAATATTTTTCTGAAAAAGGCATTGCACATGATTTCTCCTGCCCTAGAACTCCACAACAAAATGGAGTTGTAGAGAGGAAAAATAGAACATTGCAAGAGATGGCCAGAACCATGATCAATGAGACAAATCTGGCAAAATATTTTTGGGCAGAAGCAATTAACACAGCTTGTTATATTCAGAACAGAGTGTCTGTAAGACCTCTTCTGAAAAAGACTCCCTATGAATTGTGTAGAAACAGAAAGCCTAACATTTCTTATTTTCATCCTTTTGGATGTATTTGTTATATGTTTAATACTAAAGATAATCTGAACAAGTTTGATTCCAAAGCACAGAAGTGTTTCATGCTTGGTTATTCTGAACGCTCTAAAGGCTACAGAGTATTCAATACTGAAACACAGATTGTTGAAGAATCTATTCATGTTAGATTTGATGATAAGCTTGGCTCTGAAAAGCCAAAGCAGCTTGAAAGTTCTGCAGATAGAGAAGTGATTCTCACAGACTCTGAAGCCTCAGAGGAAGAAAAGGCAAAGATCAAAGAATCTGAAGCAACCCCAGATGCTACACCTTTGACCTTCCAACTAGACAACCTGCATATTTCTGAAAGACCAACTGTCAGAGGATCTTCTTCCAGAATCAAAGCTTCTCATCCAAAAGATGTGATAATTGGAAAGAAAGATGATCCAATAAGGACAAGATCATTTCTCAGAACTTCTGAATCTTCTTTATTTGGCTTAGTGTCAATAATAGAACCAACATCTGTAGATGAGGCTCTGGAAGATAATGAATGGATTATAGCTATGCAAGAAGAGCTGAATCAATTCACCAGAAATGAAGTTTGGGATCTGGTTCCTAGACCTAAAGGATTCAATATTATTGGAACAAAATGGGTTTTCAGGAATAAGCTGAATGAAAAGGGAAAAGTAGAAAGGAATAAGGCAAGGCTGGTTGCTCAAGGATACAGTCAGCAAGAAGGTATTGATTACACTGAGACATATGCTCCAGTGGCAAGGTTAGAATCTATACGCCTTCTTATTTCTTTTGCTGCACAGAATAACATCACTCTGTATCAGATGGATGTTAAAAGTGCTTTTCTTAATGGAATTATAGAAGAAGAAGTATATGTCCACCAACCTCCTGGTTTTGAAAGTGAAAACTTTCCAGATCATGTTTTCAAATTAAAGAAATCCCTTTATGGATTAAAACAAGCTCCCAGAGCTTGGTATGAGAGGTTGAGCAACTTCCTTCTGAAGAAAAATTTTATCAGAGGAAAAGTGGATACAACTTTATTCTGTAAAACTGTTAAGAAAGATCTGTTGATTTGTCAAATTTATGTAGATGCCATTATTTTTGGATCAACAAATATTACGCTTGGAAAGGAGTTTGCTAAATGTATGCAGGAAGAATTTGAAATGAGCATGACGGGAGAATTGAGATTCTTCTTGGGAATCCAAGTCAACCAGACTCCAGAGTGCACCTACATACATCAAACCAAATATGTTAAAGAGCTTCTGAAGAAGTTCAACATGATTGATAGCAAAATGGCAAAGACTACAATGCATCCTACAAGCACTCTAGGTAAGGAAGAGGTAAGTAAGAAGGTAGATCAAAAACTCTACAGAGGTATGATAGGATCTCTTCTATACTTGACTGCTTCTAGACCAGATATTCTGTTTAGTGTCTGCTTATGTGCTAGATTCCAATCAGATCCTAGAGAATCACACTTAACAGTTGTTAAGAGGATTCTAAGGTATCTGAAAGGTACTGCTAACATGGGTTTGTGTTACAGAAGATCTGATGAATTTTCATTAGTTGGATTCTGTGATGCTGACTATGCTGGAGACAGAGTTGAACGTAAAAGCACTTCTGGAAGCTGTCAGTTTCTTGGAAGTCATCTGATCTCATGGTACAGCAAGAAGCAACCTACCATTGCACTATCAACTACAGAGGCAGAATACATTGCTGCTGCTGGATGTTGTACTCAGATGCTCTGGATGAAGAGTCAATTAGAAGATTATCAAATTTATGAGAGTAATCTTTCTATCTTTTGTGATAATACTTCTGCTATATGTTTGTCAAAAAATCCAATCTTGCATTCTAAGGCAAAACATATAGAAATTAAACATCACTTCATCAGAGACTATGTTCAGAAGGGTGTAATTAATTTAGCTTTTGTTGATACAGATCATCAATGGGCTGATATTTTCACAAAACCCCTTGCTGAAGATAGATTTAAGTTCATTCTGAAAAATATTTGTATGGATTTTTGTCCAGAGTAATATTTATCAGAGGCAACCTCTCAGATGCAAAATGTTTAATGATCTGAAGTATTTCTTCTGTTCATTTATTCTATTCTGATTATTATTTCTGATGTGAAAATATGAACTAACCATCTTTAGAAGATCTGAACGTGGCTAACGTTTCATTTCTTGAGAGAATTCAGAACTGCATGCAAGCAAACACGTGTCCCACTAAATCTGAAGAGGTGGCGTGTGGACAACTGAAAAGACGTTTGAGGTGAAATTTGAATAGTAAATATCTTGGTTTTCCCCCCAAATCTGTCAGAAGCATTTATTATTTGAAATGATTTTATTCTCTTCATTTAATGCTGCTCAAACGTGCGTTATTTCTGTCTCTTGGTGTGCCTATGTGATTAGTATAAATACTTGCTGTGTATTCACTTTCACACTTTTCACTCTCAGAATTTATATGCATTTTCATCTTCTGTTCTCTCTGCATAAAAACTCAAAACCTAAGTGTTCTAAAAAGCATTCTTCAATGGCGTCTTCTTCATCAACAACTGCACAGTTTCAATCAACAATGGCTGCTGTGACTTCAGATAACCTAGGTGCTGCTCCATATACTCCTCCACAGAGAACTCTTCTCACACCTGTTGATAAACTAGAAGTCTTGTGTGAATCTATGGTGGAATTTGATTCTTTGGCTGACAATGGGTTTGATTTTCGCTCCATTGTTAGAGCTCAAGGTTGGGTGAAATATTTTGATAGACTTTTTGGACCAATTTACCCTCTGCTTGTTAAGGAATTCTGGATTCATGCATCTGTGTATCCAAAGTTTATTCTATCATCTGTGCTGGGAAAGGAAATCATCATCACAGAGGATCTGATTAGAAGACTGATTGGTTATGAAGAAACAGATGGTGTTTCACATCTGCCAGCTGGACGTGTTGATATGGATGAAGTTTATGAGGAGGTTATGACTGCTGGACAAGCCTCTAACAGATTCAAAGATCTGAAGCCTGACTACAAGATCTGGGCCAAGATCTTCATGGGATGCATACATCACAGAAAGTCAACAAACTCCCCAGATTATGTCAATAATGAACAGATCTATTTTATGTACTGCCTTAGTCAGAGTAATAAGGTAGATCTTCCTTACTTATTGTTCATGCATCTGTGGAATCACATCAATGCATCTAGAGAATCTGTCAAGGAAAAAGGCCAGAAGATCAGGACTTGGATACCTTTTGGAAGGTTACTATCAGATCTTCTCACTGAAAATGGTTTAGTGGCTGCTCTGTATGATGCTGGTGTTACAGAGGAACTAGAGTTCATTATGGGAAAGCCTCTGAATGCTAAAAGCCTTCTGAGACTCAAGATTGTAGATGAACTGACTACTGCTCCAAAGAGGTTAAATATGTCTGATCTGAATAAAAGAGTTCCAGTATCAGATTTTCCTCTATTCTTTGCTGAGGAACCTAGACACATTGTTCTGATGTATATAGAGGAATGCAAAAGGGAAGGAGTGCCTGTTCCAGCCAATGTGTTTCAACTTGTCAAGCAACCCCTGCCAGATGCAGGAGAAGAAGAAGAAGAAGAAGTTCCACTTCAGAGGAAAAGATCTCAGCCTGTTGCAGAATCTGAACCTGTCTAGAAGAAGGCTAAGATTGTTGAGAAACCAAAGGATCTTCTGAAAAGAAAGGACTCTGGAGAAGCTGCCTCTGCATCTGCTAAGAGGATTAAACTCAAAGGTACTAAAGCTTCTGTTACTTCTAAAAATGTTGTTATTAATTATTCATCTATTAAGTCTGTACCCAAACCCCCTGTCACTCAAACAACATTTGTTGCTGCCCCTAGTTCTGTCTCACCTCAGAAACAACCAACTGCTTCTGTATCAAAACCACCTCAACCTAAAATACACATCAAACACTTCACTCCACGTCCATCACCAGCTGTTCCACAACCATCAGAACCACAACCCACAGAACAACAACCAACAGAACCACAACAAACAGAACCACAAACAGAAAATCATCCAGAAAAACAAACCACAGAAGATCAACCACAAAAAGACTCTGCCATTCCACCATCAACAATTCCATCTTCTGAACCTATTGCACCTGTTACTTCTGAACCCACTAAAGTAACTTCTGCTCCTGTTTCATCTGAACCACCATCTCAACAACCTGATATTCCTTCAGAACCATCTCATATCCCTGAGACAGAAGTTCTTGACATCACTCCATTAAAAACAGTGTTTCAAGTTTCTTCTACCTCTTGTACACCTGAAACATCCTCAAATTCATCAGAATCAGAAATTCATCCTGATTTTCTGATTAATCCATCTGACAAATATCCTGTCCATGACCCTGAACCTGAATCAACCTTACCTGCTAAATCTACCATTCCAGACCCTATGCCTCAACCAGCAACATCATCTGAGATGATTGTTCCCTCTACCAATCCATCATCATCTGGAATATCTTGTGCCCAAGTGTCTTCTCTTTATCATAATTTATCTTATGGTTTCAAACTAAAAGATTTTTATGATAGAGTTGAGCCTTCTGAACCTTTGGAACCTCTGAAACCAAAGCTCACTCAGGCCCTTCCATCTATAATCCTTTCATATATTCAATCTATGAACAATGAAGGATCATTAGCCACCATATCTGCAACATCTGGTAAAGTTGCTGTTTCAGCTCTGCATCCTGCATCTGATAACACAGTTGCATCTGATAAGCCATCAAACTCTGCATTCGTACCATACTCCAATGCATCTTTTGATATTGTTTACCCACGCACAAGACCTCAACCAACTCTGCTTAATGCATTAAACAGATCTTTACCTCAAAAACCAGAAATTCCATTCTTTCCATATGTACCCCCACCTCTGATTTCCATTCCAAAATCACTGATACCACCAACTCCCAAACCTAAACAGATGACTCTGGAAACCTTGCTTAAACCACCACCCAGACTTAATATTGATCATTTATTTCAAACGTTTTTGCAAGAAATACAGATGTCTTTAGGTACTGTTCAGAAGAGATGCTCTGAATCTATGGATGCAAATGAGACTGACATCATCTGGAAAGGTTTTGTCAATAGATTCAATACAGTAGCTTCTAATCTGAAGAACATCTGTTCTGATGATGCAAAGCTCAGAGCTGAAAGAACTCAATTCTGGATTGTAAACAAGACTGAACCTCTGCTTTGTTTGGATGCTCCTCCTCCTCCTCCTCCACCAGAACCAACTGCCACTGCATTGACTATGACTCTGGTAGAACCCTCTTCAGGATCTCCAGAACATATGGCAATTGACTCTGTTCAGGATACAGAACCTCCATCATCAGAGATAAAGACAGAAAATCCAGATTTGGGAAACAAGATTGCTGCTCTGGAAGCTGGTCAATCTGAAATAAGATCTTGGATGGCGAAGCAAGACAAGAAATCTGAGGACATGTCAGAGTGGATGTCTAAACAAGATGAGAATAATGAGACAATAACTAAGTTCATGTCAAAGCAAGAGCAATCACAATCTGAGATCACAGACCTATTGAAGATGCTTTTGTCAAAACACTCTTAGATTTTTTTTCTTCTCATGTTTGTGCATCTGTTGTTTTTGCATCTGAATGTTATTGTTATATCTTCTGATATTTTCCAATGTACTTTTGCTCTGTTATGTTTAAATGAATCAGATTGTTATTCTCCATTGAATTATCTGCTATTGTTCCTTTTATTTGTCTTTATTAAAAGTTTTTTACTTTTTGCTTATGACAAAAAAGGGGGAGAAAATAAAGATCTGAACTATTTAATATAATTTCACTAGAACGAATCTTCAGACATATCTACTCTTTCTAATATCTAAATTAACTATTTCAGAACTTTTGATAAGAACACTCTATAAAAGAATCTCTGAGTTTCTCAGATCATTTATCTTTTATCAAACTCTGAATTTCATATCTGCAAGATAGTCTGACCCTTGATTATTACAAAGACAAACAAGATCTGACTCTGAAGATTACTCAAGATAAAAAGGGAAGTTTCTATTCCTTTTTCTATTTAACTCAGGGGGAGATTCATCATCTCAGGGGGAGTTATAATTCTTTATGTTAAATTAAATAAAATTTCTGATACTTTTTGTCATCATCAAAAAGGGGGAGATTGTTAGAACACAGATTGGTTCTTAATAATTACTCTTTGTTTTGATGATAACTGTTAGGAAATTTATATTTAAGAATTATATACTCTAAAATTTGTTTAAGAGTTTTATTGCAGATTAAAATTATATTAACTCTCTAGAAGCAAATCTGCCTTGAATACAAGAAGTTATTCTGACTCTGAAGCGCCAGATGCATCTTACAGAAGAATCTGTTTGCTCCCTACAGAAGATCCTGAGCGTAGTCTCCAGAAGGATCTGAAGCAAGAAGCTCCAGAACATTCTGAGTCAGAAGCATCTGAAGATAGTCAGAAGCATCTGAAGAAAGTCAGAAGCATCTGAAACTGAAGCATCAGAAGTATGGAAGAATATTGAATGAAGAGTTTCTCAAAGCATTAGTCTACAGAAGTTTCTGAAAGTACCTATGCTGCCTTGTACTGAAGTTCTGTGTCAAAATGCTCTGATGATAAACACGCTAGAAGCATACACGCTGCAGAAGACTCTGATACAGCATAGTTCTGAATCTCATCAGAAGACTCTGATCCATTCAAACTCTGAAGAACTTGCTGAAACTGAAGAAGTGTTTTCAAGAATGTATCCGTTGGAACTATTCAACGTCTCTTTCCTTATTTGTGCTAGACACACTTACACAGACAAAAAGGATTTATCTGTGCCATCTATTTCAAGGAAAGGTCAGTGCATGTGAAGACAAAAAGGCTCAGACCTTTTGGACTCTCTTTTCAATGTTCAGCTTGCATGTTTCAGCTGCCTATAAAAGGAGATCTTCACTTCATTCTTTAGTGCTACACGCTTGCTGAAAAGAAATCATAATATTCTATAAGCTCTCTTTCTTAAATTCTTCATAGAATCTCATTGTACTTTAACTTAAGAGAAAAATCACTGTTGTGATTATAGCTTTTTAGAAGCATTAAAAACTCTTGTATTTAATTTACATTGATTGTAAAGGATATTCCTTAAGAGGATTCAGTGAGAATCAGTAGCTCTTGAGAAGACTAAGAACTGTTGTTCTTAGGTGATACTATTGTAATCAGTTTGATTTAATAGTGGATTAAGTCCTTGTTGAGAAAGGCAAATCACTCTGGAAGGGTGGACTGGAGTAGTTGTTTAACGAACCAGGATAAAAATAATTGTGTGATTATTTTCAAGTATTAATTTTCCATACTTATTCAATCCCCCCCTTTCTAAGTATTATCTCACCTTCAAAATCAAATGTTCTTATTGACTTAGTATCGTTGCCTGCGTGTTAGCAGATGTTTCTTCCGACTGCATGCCGATGTTTTCTAATTGGTAATGAGTTAGCTCATTGTCCTTGTAGTTATCGGTTACAGTTTTCTCTAGTGATTCTACTTCCACTTTGGTGGATCGGTTCTACAGTTTTATATTTTGTGGTTGGCAAATTTCTGGGTTCTTTTATATTCAACCGCCTGTTACCTTGAATGTTTGAAAGTCGTTCGATTTTCATCCCTTCAGGTCCAAGTCGTCTGAATAGGGGCAGCTGTTGTACCCCAAAATTTGACCAACCTTTTCTTGTACTTGGCTTGTGTTTCATTTCATTTTAGCACTTGCATTTGCATAACATTGTTCTTAACAGGGGATCAAGAGTTACTGTGTCATTCAAGAGGAGGGTCTTTTTGGTTTCAAGCTCAAGCAAGAGCATTTGTGCAAGCCATCAAGTATTTATTATCACCATGGAAGTTTCAAAGCTCCTTGAGGGGAGAAGTTTGTGTATTGGTATCACCTCCTATCCTGAGGATCATTAGAGGGTTTTCAAGGATTCATGAGGCCTTGTTATTGGTTGAGGCATGGTGCAAAATCTCATTGAGTACCTTAGGGGTCATTGTGGAGCTTGAGTAGTCATTCAATTCATCTGTAAGAGCCACATCAAAAGATATGGAACTGGGTTTCATTTGGACAACTCAAGCTCAACTGTGGACTTGAGAGGGTTCAAGACTTGGTTCTAAGTCATTGAGGCCATGGGAAGTTATCTTAAAGCATTTAGAATGTCATGTTAATATCAAATTAATAAGAATCAAGGGTTCAAGAAGTTACTAAATTAGGGTTTCAGATGATTTCAGTGTAAAATCCCCTTCTTTAGTGCCTCACTTCAAGGATAATTTACCCTATGCTTCAAGCTCAATCTCTTTTTCATGAAAACATGATACTTGAAAGGCATGTTCTTAGCTTTCTTTTGAGTACAAGAACTCATCCATTGAGTTTGTACATCTCAAGTTATGATACCAACAAGTTAAGGTCCTCAGATGAAGATATTTTTTGTCAACTAAAAGTCAACTCACTTCCAAGACATTTTTGGCCTAGAATCAAGTTTCTCCTCTACCTAAAGTGAACATGAAAGTTTTTCCTCATGGTCTTAGCTTTCTAAAAATTCCTAGAAGTCCTTTTTATCATCTGTACATCTCAAGTTATTGATCTCACAAGGCAAGGACATTTTTTGAAAGTTCATTTTAGGTCATTTGTTTCAATGGTCTTTTTCATGAACTTATGGACCTCAAATGCATTTCCAACCAACATGAAACTTGTGCCTAAGAGTCTTATCTCCATCATTGAACTCAAGATTCATGAATATTGGTGAATTATATGGTCATATAGACCATTTTAAGGTGGAAAATTGAGTTTTTGATCATGATTTGAGAACCTTACATTACAAGTCACATTTTGTTCCATTTTTGAGGTATTTCACACCTTTACATGACACAAGGGAAGCTTACCATAAATGGACCAACATGAAGAGTCATAATATGCCCCGTTTTCAATTTTCTTACTTGAAAAGTTTTGAGTTCAAACTTGGAACCAAGGCATCATACATGATTCTAATCAATCCCATTCATTACTACACTCCACACATGACTAAATGTTGACCCAATATGGAGTGGAAAGTTACTAATCTGTGTGTGCTTCAAAATGGAACTTTTTTGGTAAAATATTAGAATCACACAATGAAACCATTATGGGCCTGCATGGTTGCCATAAACCCGTGATATTTAAGTTTAGACTTTGCCCTAGTGCCTGAGATTGGATGGCTTGCGTCAGAGGAGTGAGCATAGCTCAAAAATTTTCTCAACACTTTCCATTTTCGAATCTCATTTTTCTCTAAAAATCAACTTCAATTGGTGCTTGAATCTTCTTCATCAAAGCCTGAGGAACAAATTGGAAGCAAGAGAGTGAAGCTTGCATGCCTTAGAAAAGCCAACAGAGCTTCTCCGTTCAGTAAGTTTCCATCTCTAATTTCTCCCATTCTAGGCATATATTTATGGCATTTTGGGTTGCATCTGAAGCCCTACCTATGGTAGGCCATGTTTGAACCATTGTTGTGCTTGTTTGATGAGGTTTCAGGTCATGTGTTCATTTCTTCATTCTTTCAATTCTCTTTATTTAGGAACCTTTTTGAAATTTGGATGTTGGATTCATGGTCCTTGCAATGAGAGCTTTCATTTGGTGTAAGAGTTTGGCATTTTGATAGATAATTTTTGACTGGTCTCTGACGAGTCTTCTGAAGAAGACGACCGAAGCCCTAGCTCCGGCGTCTGGTCTAATTTTAGATCATTGCTAACTCATCTCCATTAGACTTGTTGACCATCTGATTTGTTTCCTTGCCATTGGTTTGACTCATGACACGCAGGCGTTGAAATCCACCTGGGATTAATGAAACGCTGTGTTTCATGCTTGGCCTAAGTTTGTCTTGGATTGGGCTCAAATTGCTTTCCACACCTCCTTTGTTTATGGCCCAGCGCGCAGTTGTTCATGATTCAGTTCATTTGCCATATTGCTGATGTACCCCCTCCTTGTTTTGTCTCATTTTATTTTATTTTATTTTCTTGTTTCCGTTTTAATTAATTAAAGTTAGTTTAAGTTATTCAAAAATTTACAAAAAATACTTTCTGTCAATTTCAAAGTGTTAATTAATTTTCCAATATTTTTATTTTCATTTTCCATTTGTTTTGATATTTTATTTGGAATTTAATTTTCAAAGTGTTTTATGGTGTGAACCCTAAATTGATCATGGCGATTCACCCTTATTCAAATACCTCATATGACCAAACTTTTTATCCCACTTAGGTGATGGATTGATGGATTCTTGAGGGCTGGTTTGAGTCATTGTTGATCAATTTTCATTTAGTTTTTCTTTTCTTTTTCATGTTCCTCGATTTATGCTCGATAAGGTGGAGCACCCTTAATAATTGAATTATTTCGTGATGCCTTGCATTGAGTTTGACCTTGAAACTTTGTGCATTTTATTTGGATTTTATTGAACAATTCTCCTATTTTTGATGATGCTTGTTGTCGCTACTGCGAAAGACACCCGGTAGAAAACAGAAGAGTCGCCATCTATCGTTATTTATCCCGAGAAGGGAAAGAAAACGATCAGGAAAAACCTAGTGAAAGGGGATAAGAACGGTCATCGCAACCAAATCTCGGGTTCGGGAGTTGGTTACGCAAGGGGAAGGTATTAGCACCCCTCACGTTCGATGTACTCAACGGGATCCACACTTATTTATCTAAAAGGGTTTTTTAAACTATCTACACTACAGGCTTCAGGACAAAAAGAAAAGAAAGAGAAGAGAAGTGACTCGGCAGAGCATCGCCGCTCTGTGCCTACGTACTCCCTCGTGCAATGGGAAAGTCAGAGTCAACATAGTTCGGCTAACTACGGGAGAGAAGGGGGGAAGGTTGGTCGCGAAGACATCATGTCTTGTGCCTATGTACTTTCATCTGGTATGAAAGATCAGAGCAAACGTAGTTCGGGCTGACACGAAACCACGGGTTGATCAAATGTTTTATCCGAGTAGGGACAAAGCCTGTTTGCGGTAGAACCGAAGCTTAACAACACTCTTTCCTGAAAAAGAAGTTGATTAATCCCGAAGGAAAAAGGTTTGAATTTGTTTTGTGGTTTTTAGAGAAGAAGTGTTTTGAATTTGAGTGTTTATAATGAATGTTGTACAAAAGTCTAAAACCTAGGATCAAACGCGTCGCATATCGCCTTAAGGGCGTACACTAAACACTCTAGGAAATTGAGAGGTAGCCGCTCAATCACCATTTCCCAAGTATAAGGCTCATGGCACAATATCCATTATTTTTATTAAGTGTGTTAAGACTGTATGAAGATGAGAAGAGAAGGGACAAACTAAAGGGGGACTAACACAAACCTAAAGTTGTCATGCAATTGTGATCCTAAGATTCAGATGAAAAGGGGAAACATCTACCCTAATGTTAGCATACTTGGATCGAGCACCTAATGTCTCTCCTACTCCCATCCTAAACGGAGGGACTAGGAATCCTATGGGGATCATGGAAAAAGTACAAGAAGAACAAAGGAAGAATCAATCACAAGTAGAAAAATGCAAACATGAAAATGCACATTTAGAATGGTGGGAAGGAGGAAAAAATGTGTGGGGCAGCAGCCACCACAAGCGCGTCTCGACCTCAACAGCGATGCAAGAATGATGCAAACATGTGGAGAAATACAAGAGATGAAAGAAAATGAACATGCAAATGAATGATCAATTCGAACCACATACACAAGCATGCAAGCAATTGGAGAATGAACACGCATGTCAACGAAATCATGATCAATCAACCAAAAATAGTGACAAATGTCCAAACAATTCAATCCTAATGCATCACACTGATCTATGATGATTCGAATCAAAATAGTATGCAAACAAGCAAGAAAAACAACAAATATGATATTCTGGTACAGTGTTAATCGGTTAACATATACTATTAATCGGTTAACACCTTGAAGAGTTTGGAGAATCTGAAGTATGGAACAAGTTAATCAGTTAAGCCTACGCGTTAACCGATTAACACTGTTAATGTTTAAAAAAATTTGAAAGTTTGAAATGGTTAACCAGTTAACCATGTAGGTTAACCGATTAACACTGCACCAGAAGCTAAAAACAACAGCAGAAAAAGCACTTAATGCATAAAATCACTTAATCAAGTGATCCAACAGATCAACTTATCAAATAAGCACGAAATTACACCTGCAAACAGAAAACCAATAGACATGCAAAGATGTCTACCCAGCACAATCGCAATTCACACGGATCAGAATCCACCAAAATTCAATCGAATATGAAAATCATCATGGAAATGCAAATAAGCTCAAAAATGTTATGGATCTAGAATCTCCAACCTTCGAAGCGGAGATTTGCTCCGGTTAGTGTTGATCTTGCTGTAATTGAGTAGTTCAAACGCTAGAAATCCCGAAAACTTCGAGATCCAAGCCAAGTGTGGTTGTATGAATGAAGATCCACCAAATTTGAGTCGAAACGCTTCGAATAATCACTTCCAACTCAAGCTCCAAAATCAGATCTCAATTTGCACAAAAATGGATAATGAAAATCGATCCAAAGATGAGGATGGATGAAGGTTTATGCTCAAGAATCCATTGATTTCAATGAAAAATCAATGAATTCTAATGAAAAAGAGCTTTGATTGTGGGTTTTGGAAATGGAGAAATTGAGAGAATTTGAGAGAGAATTCTGATCAATTCTGAAAAATAAATGTGAGAAATGAGAATTGACTCCTTTTGGTTTGGAGTAGATCACTTAAATACCATCTAGGTTTGAATCCCAAAGGTGGGGTTTGGACTTTGGATTGGAAAGTTGGTTTGGAGCTAGGTATGGGAATTTGGAGGGAAAATTGAAATAACCAACTTTCAAAAAAATTTTAGATCCTTCTTTTGGTAAAAATGAGTTTCAAGGTGCTCAAAATTGGCCCCCAAGTGCAAATGGCTTGTAAAATCATGTACAGGGCAAAATCTGTTATGGTTAATCGGTTAACCATATACGTTAACCGGCTAACACTGTTAAAATTTTAAATGTGAGCTGATTTTCCTTTGGTTAATCGGTTAACCATATGTGTTAACCGATTAACACCTTCAAAATTTTGAATTTGGCGCCTTTTGGAGGGAAACTTGCCTGTTTGCTTGTTTCTCGCCATTTTGAACTCTCCTAAGCTTTTGACAATTGCTCTTGAATACTGTAACTGTGATAATGCTGGATATAGACTGAATGTCGTCTCCTGATCTAAGCATAACCTGCAAAATAAAATCGGTCGCTCGATCGCTGGGCATAATAAATGCCGTCTCTTCTGATGCTCGCGATTTCTCGCGTTAAAAATGAATTCCGAGCCACAGGAAAGCCTTGATCCCCTACCTCGAGAACCAATGCTATGAAAAATGCTGACGCCATATGAAATGCAATGAAACATAAGCTAGGTAAAGAAATAGGTTGGGAAAATTTTGGGGTGCAACAGCTGCCCCTATTCAAATGACTTGAACCTAACTGGGTGTGAAGCGAACGACTCTCAACCAATCAAGGTAAAATAAGGTTGAATATCAAAGAAACCCAAAAATTTGCCAACCACAGAATTGAGCACGATGAACGTCTCGAACATTCCGTTGGAGAAGAGAGACCTAATCAAGTAACTCTGCTAAGGGACTACAGGACACAACTGGTGTCGTGGTTGGAATGCCATAGGGCTGAAGAGTAGCATGTCAAAATTGTCAGAATCTGGATATTCAATGAACACAACGAATCAGCGAAACCTGTCGGAGCCTAGATACTCAACGAAACGAAGAATACATCAGTAATTGGGACACGCCAGAGTATGAACACTCAACGAGATAAACTGGAAGAAACCGGAGCCAAGACACTCACGCGATAAACAAACGGAACGAATCGGAGCCAAAACACTCACGCGATAAATGAACGATACGAACCGGAGCCAAGACACTCACGCGATAAACGAACGATACGAACCGGAGCCAAGACACTCACGCGATAAAAGAACTAATGAACCGGAGCCAAGACACTCACGCGATAAATCAGAGTCGGGGTACTCAATGAAACAAATCAGAGCCGGAACACTTAATGAACCAAATCAGAGGCGGAACCCTCAATGAACCAAAGTCAGAGACGGAACCCTCAATGAAACAAATCAGAGGCAGAACCCTCAATGAAACGAACCAAAGGTAGAACCCTCAATGAAACAAATCAGAGCAGGGACACTTAATGAACCAATTCAGAGGCTGAACTCTCAATGAAACAAATCAGAGGCGGAACTCTCAATGAACCAAATTCAGAGGTGGAACCCTCAATGAACCAAATCAGAGACAGAACCCTGAATGAACCAAATCATAGGCGGAACCCTCAATGAAACAAATCCTTACTGGGATTTACCGGAGTCTGGATGTTTAACGGAGAAGTCGGGGCCTGAACGCTCAACGGAAAAGTTGGAGCTTGAAGATCACCTGTAGGTGATAACAATTACCTGAAATCAGAAAGGCAACAATCTAGCTCATGTTTCAAGATGCAGATGTTTGAAAATGGCGTAATGCTCCATACGAAATGGAAATGCTACGCATTTGGGTAGATGCTATGCAGAATGCAAAATGCAAAGGAACCGCTCCAACAAAATAAATGCTGGAGAGACGATGCCAACTTCGCTGGGGGAAAACACAATCCTGCTGGGAATAGCTTACACATGCCAACAACGATTGGACTTATGCTGAGGAATGAAATCTGAATGGCTAACTCAGCTGGGGAAAATTCCATGAACGACTTTCGAAAATACGAACTCTTCTGGGAACATAGACGAATCCATCGGGTAGACAAACCATCTTTCCGAACAGCCACTTTCACCTGCTGAAGAGAAACAATGCCACGACCGGCCTTCCGAGATACGACTCTCTCGGGGGGCTGTAAATTCGGCCAAGGATAGACAACCAGACAATGGAATTGATCTTACCTGCTGGGAAGAATACAACTCTGTAGGGAATCAAATAATCCTGTTGGAGAAAACCACGTGCTAACTCACTACTAGGAAAAACGCCACACCTGCCTGGTGGAAGGAACCCTGATCTCGACTTGCTAGGGAGTAAGTATATACCTGCAATTTGTGGGGGTTAACTATGTACCGGCCAACTGCCAGGGACTACGGGTACATACTTGACTACTCTCGTTATCTTGTACATAACTCCTACTAGGGATAGAGATGCCAACTCCAACTGCTGGGGAATGGACTCTGGTTGGGGAGAATCTATCTCTGCTTGGGGAGACAAGTCAGTGCTCACAGTCTAACGCTCAGACTCTATGGGGGAACACAACTGAATCTGCTGAGGAGTATGCTCAGAACTTCACATATGCTTCTGCTGAAGATATGACGAGGATACACTTCTGTCAGATGCCCTAAGGGTTATGACCTTGCAAAATGATCTCTGGGACATTTTATCTTGAATAGAAAAGTTTGCCATGAAACGAACTCGAGATGGCTTGCCCCAGAATCTTTAACAACGTTTGATAAACTTTGAAGATATGGAGAGGAACAATTCCTTCATCTTTAATTTTTCCCCAACCTGTGGGATCTTCGTAACATCCTCTCGAAAGGAAACTCCGAAATCTATGTACTCTGGCCGTTTGATATGAACGGCCTCAGCATTTTGAATCTCATAGAGGTGCTTCAAGTTAATCGTCTTCAAGTTAAATGACTTTCGAATGGCTGACTCCCATGCTATGATCATTTAATATAGCTTACCCCGGTTCACCGAAGTACTTAGGCATTCTGCATTCTATCCTGATCAAACTTTCCATTGTGGAAATTTTCCTGCTGTCAAGCGTTTACTCGCAAATAAAACAAATTGTTCTGCATAAATAATATATTAAATGCAATGCATATGACAGTTTTCGAAATCCAATCCTGTTCTCTGGAAAAAAAAATATTTTGTGACACATAATAAACAAATCATTTATCAAAATTTCAACATTAATACAATGATGTAAGAGGAATCCTTTTTAGGAGTCAGTTTCGATGCGATCTTTACTGAAGTATGCTTTCGAAACAAACCTGCTTCAATTAGGACTTTTGAAGGTTGTAACGTGGTCAGGTTCACGGTTAACAAGGAAGGATATAAGGCTCAAGATTCATTTTAACCAACCCATTCTTCGTGATGTCTTCTGATCCTACGTTCAGCTAATTCGACCTTAGCGTTCACCTTTCAAAGGTTAAGTGACAGGAATGACAGTTCGGCAAACCACACATTTTCGGAGTGACAGTCACTCGCTTTTCGTCTTTGGTGCCTGGAGTCACTCAATTTGATTTTCGAGGATTTTTCTTTTGTAATCCTTTCTGCTTTTCGTTTCTTCGCCTTTCCCCTAATTTTTTCCTGGACTAACTCTTTTGAGTTTTTCTTGATTTTGAAGTCCAGCGGGGTGCCCTAATTTTTGCCTAAGTCGCTTGTTTTCAAGACTCGACTTAGCGGGCTTTTTTCTTCTGATTTTTTTCTCTCTCTTTTTTTTTGAACAAATCGTGTGACACCAGCTCGTCTGACTTGTTTGAAAAGAGATTGTGACTGTTTCACTCTTGATCGGCCAGGTTTAACCATTGTGGTTTTTTAGGTATGACCTATATAGATGTGATTTATCCTCGAACGGGAACACTCCTTTTGCAATTTGGACGCTCGGCCAAATTAGTTGACACCTACCCTGCCCTGGGTTAAGATTGAGGGTTTTTTCGTTTTCAGAAAGAAACTCCTACTACAAGGCTCAAAGGGGTTGACAAGGGATTATCTTCCTTATATCTTCGGTGTTTATGGATTTGAAACAACGCCTGTACATCATCAACCAGTCTTATTCAAAAGCATACAATCGGAAGCTTACGCGTGTTTTGATTTCGTCATCCTCCCCAGATTCCACTTAAACAAGCGTTTGAAATAAATGAAAGCAATAGAGTGAACACGAATGGACTAATTCAAAACATGCATATTTATTTCATTATCAATATCAATTGAAAAACAACAAGTTTTACAAGCAAAATTTGCAATTAAACAGGAAAGAAACTACAAATGCAAAGAAATTCCAGGATGAAATGAAAATTGCCAACTTCTCAGAACTGGGCTTTCAACCTTGACTTGTTGGCGAATCAGCCATCTTCAGAATTGTTTGTTGGAGATAGTCCGATACCCTTCTGATCTGCTTCCAGCTCACACTTCCACAGCATGAACTGTTGAGCTCCCACGACTGGATAAAGGAAGATCATTAATATTGAATCCCTGACGTGCAATAGTGATCATACCAGAGCCTAGAAGGGCCTGAATCTTACTCCTGAGCACTTTAAAGTCTTCAGTCGTGTGCCCTAGCGTGGTACTCGCAGCGGCCGTTGACATCAAATCCTGGCGGATACGGAGGGACCACTAGAAAAATCTTTTGTGGCACTATCAGTCCGGCTTGGATTAGATCGGGCAACAACCGACTGTACGACACCAGCAACTGAGTAAGATTCCTTTCTGGCTTCCTTGGTCCTTGCTTGGTGTGTCGTCCCTGTTGATGGCAATATGACTGTTGGCTCTGACGTGCGGACCTTGGAGATTGCTAACCCTGACCAATTGAGACTTCTGGAGGATGAGTCTGAGGTGTCAGGGACTTCTTTTGCTCAGGCATTTTCATCCTTAGGCTCGACCCAGGCAACGACAACAACTGCAGGCACGGGGATTCTGAGATTGTAGATTGCAACATATACTCTTGGCCCGATGCAGTTTGAGGGGAGAGAGCATGAGTATCCACCTCTTTTGTAATACATGGACTAACACCATCTGGTATGCTCACGCCGCCCAGCGTGAATTCGATCGTCTTCGAGTCAATTAAATCCTGGACCTGGTGCTTGAAAGCTTTACAGCCCTCAATGTCATGCCCTGGTGCCCTAGAGTGGAAATCACACTGGGCACTTGCATTATAACCTGGTGGTGGGATCCCAGTAAGCGGCGACAGGGTTCGGAGCTCAACCAAACGAAGCTGAAGCAGCAATTGTAACAATTGGGCATAAGTCATGGGTATTTGATCAAAGATTCTGGCAGCCTGCTTTGGTCTCTGAGCATACTTTTTAGCCTTAGGGCTATCCTGGGAGACGGAATGTAGTTGTGGACAGAAAAAGTCTTGAGCTCTAAGTTGTGCAGAAGATCTTTTAGGCCTTTCATGCCTTGGTGTAGGTTCCACAAATAAGAGTGGAGCAAGCATATTTGCTGCGGCTTCAGGCACATGATCGCCTTCTTTTCTGAGCACCTTCCTTACCACTTCCATGATCAAGCCTACCTGAGTCTTCAACTGCTAGTTTTCCTCTTTGAGCGTCTACTGGTCTAAGCGTAACGCTTGGATGTCCACCACGAACTACCTCATCTGGCCCTGGACTTCCCTCAGCTCTGCTTGAACTTGCTTCATGGCTAGCTTCTTTCTTCCCCACAAGTTGGTTTTTGTGTTTGAAGAGAAAACTGGATCAGGATAATGCAACCCATCCTCGAACACCTATTATGCAAATGAAATGGGAATCTCATGTTCGAGTATTTCCAAGGAACCTGTCTGCTTCGATTCATGCCTTACACATACGAACCACAAGGAAAAGTTTTAACGTTTAGTAGCGAGTTTCGAAGTCAAGATCCTTGGAAACACCAGAACACGCATGTCAAAATGCAACCATGCTAGGATGATGCAAATGCAAATGCAAAGATGCAACAAGGGATCAAGATTGCTGCTGTCGACTGAAGGACCAAAGTTCTGCCCTGACAAGAACATAGCACTGCTTCGATAGGAACCAACTGATACCAATAATTCTGATTCAAACTGTAGAGGAAACTAGGTAATCTGAGGGTAAAGGTTTCCTGCACAACCCCAGTCCCACTCACAGGTATGGACCTAATCCACTGATAAAGGTACGGCATCCTATGCGTTCCTCAGCGTCACAGACTTTCAAGAAATGATGATACGTTCACCATTTCTGGTTTGGCATCATCACCTCCTGAAGAGGCCTCACTTAGCTGTGTCACAAATGATTGGTCCCTAGAGTCGACAATCCTTATATCCAAAATAAATTCCAATCCTAAGGACTAGAAAAGAAATCATCAAAGAGAATCTCGTCTGAGCGTGAATTTCATGGGAACTGGTATTTGCTAAGAAAACAGATCCCACTAATATCCATTCTAATGCTATGTTTGCTCTCAAGCATGGGCTTGGTTTTCCACTCATCAGAATCAATCACCCCTACAACAACACATTAATGATAATATAATGCTGAAAATAAAATGTGGGAAAGTAAAGTGAGGAAGTAAATAAAGTACAACACGTATGTATAAAACCCAAAAAGATAACCAAACAAGCGCTAGGATTGACTCGCA
The DNA here is from genome assembly GCA_963859935.3 of Lathyrus sativus. Classification (NCBI taxonomy): domain Eukaryota; kingdom Viridiplantae; phylum Streptophyta; class Magnoliopsida; order Fabales; family Fabaceae; genus Lathyrus; species Lathyrus sativus. The sequence goes on from OZ012741.1 coordinate 93,283,472, forward strand.
TAGGGGATGGGAAACGGTCCCAGCATAGGGGATGGGAAAAGTCCCAAGCAGCTATTGGTCCCCAGCAGAGTCGTCAGCTGTTGCTACTACGAAAAACACCCGGCGGAAAACAGAAGAGTCGCCACCTATCGTTATTTATCCCAAAGAAGGGAAAGCAAATGATCAGGAAAAACCTAGCGAAAGGGGATAAGATCGGTCATCGCAACCAAATCTCGGGTTCGGGATTCGATTACGCAAGGGGAAGGCATTAGCACCCCTCACGTCCGTTGTACTCAACGGGATCCACGCTTGTTTGTTTATCTAAAAGGGTTGTTTAAACTATCTACGCTACAGGCTTCAGGACAAAAAGAAAAGAAAGAGAAGAGAAGTGACTCGGCAGAGCATCGCCGCTCTGTGCCTACGTACTCCCTCGTACAATGGGAAAGTCAGAGTCAACGTAGTTCGGCTAACTACGGGAGAGAAGGGGGGAAAGTTGCTCGCCAAGACATCGCGTCTTGTGCCTACGTACTTTCATCTAATATGAAAGATCAGAGCAAACGTAGTTCGAGCTGACACGAAACCACGGGTTGATCAAGTTTTTTATCCGAGTAGGGTTAAACATCCATTCCAGTAGTTAAGGACAAAGCCTGTTTACGGTAGAACTGAAGCTTAACAACACTCTTTTCTGAAAAAGAAGTTGATTAATCCCGAAGGGAAAAGGTTTGAATTTGTTTTGTGTTTTTTAGAGAAGAAGTGTTGTGAATTTGAGTGTTTATAATGAATGTTGTACTAAAGTGTGAAACCTAGGATCGAATGCGTCGTATATCGCGCTAAGGGCGTACACTAAACACTCTAGGAAATTGAGAGGTAGCCCCTCAATCACCATTTCCCAAGTATAACGGTCATGGCATAATATCCATTATTTTTATTATGTGTGTTAAGTTTGTATGAAGATGAGAAGAGAAGGGACAAACTAAAAGGGGACTAACACAAACCTAAAATTTTTATGCAATGGTGATCCTAAGATTCAGATGAAAAGGGGGAAAATCTACCCTAATGTTAGCATACTTGGATTGAGCACCTAATGTCTCTCCTACTCCCATCGTAAAAGGAGGGACTAGGAATCCTATGGGGATCATGGAAAAAGCACAAGAAGAACAAAGGAAGAATCAATCACAAGTAGAAAAATGCAAACATGAAAATGCACATTTAGCATGGTGGGAGGGAGGAAAAAATGTGTGGGGCAGCAGCCACCACAAGCGCGTCTCGACCTCAACAACGATGCAAGAATGATGCAAACATGTGGAGAAATACAAGAGATGAAAGCAAATGAACATGCAAACGAATGATCAATTCGAACCACATACACAAGCATGCAAGTAATTGGAGAATGAACACGCATGTCAATGAAATCATGATCAATCAACCATAAACAGTGACAAATGTCCAAAACAATTCAATCCTAATGCATCACACTGATCTATGATGATTCGAATCGAAACGGTATGCAAACAAGCAAGCAAAACAACAACTATGACATTCTGGTAGAGTGTTAATCGGTTAACACATACTGTTAATCAATTAACACCTTGAAGAGTTTGGAGAATCTGAAGTTTTAAACAGGTTAATCGGTTAACCATATGCGCTAACCGATTAACACTGTTAACGTTTAGAAAAATTTGAAAGTTTGAAATGGTTAACCGGTTAACCATATAGGTTAACCGATTAACACTGCACCAGAAGCTAAAAACAGCAGCAGAAAAAGCACTCAATGCACAAAATCACTTAATCAAGTGATCCAACAGATCAGCTTATCAAATAAGCACGAAATTACACCTGCAAACAGAAAACCAATAGACATGCAAACATATCTACCCAGCACAATCGAAATTCACACGGATCGGAATCCACCAAAATTCAATCGAATTTGAAAATCATCATGGAAATGCAAATAAGCTCAAAGATGTTATGGATCTAGAATCTCCAACCTTCGAAGCAGAGATTTGCTCCGGTTAGTGTTGATCTTGTTGTAATTGAGTAGTTTAAACGCTAGAAATCCGGAAAACTTCGAGATCCAAGCCAATTGTGGTTGTACGAACGAAGATCCACCAAATTTGAGTAGAAACACTTCGAATAATCACTTCCAAATCAAGCTCCAAAATCAGATCTCAATTTGCACGAAAATGGATAATGAAAATCGATCCAAAGATGAGGATGGATGAAGGTTTATGCTCAAGAATCCATTGATTTCAATGAAAAATCAATGAATCCTAATGAAAAAGAGCTTTGAGTGTGGGTTTTGGAAATGGAGAAATTGAGAGAATTTGAGACAGAATTCTGATGAATTCTAAAAAATGAATGTGACAAATGAGAATTGGCTCCTTTTGGTTTGGAGTAGATCACTTAAATACCATCAAGGTTTGGATCCCAAATGTGGGGTTTGGACTTTGGATTGGAAAGTTGGTTTGGAGCTAGGTATGGGAATTTGGAGGGAAAATTGAAATAACCAACTTTCAAGAACATTCTAGATCCTTCTTTTGGTAAAAATGAGTTTCAAGGTGCTCAAAATTGGCCCCCAAGTGCAAATTGCTAGCAAAATCACGTACATGGCAAATTCTGCTATGGTTTACCGGTTAACCATATACGTTAACTGGTTAACACTGTTAAAATTTAAAATCTGAGCTGGTTTTCCTTTGGTTAATCGATTAACCATATATGTTAACCGATTAACACCTTCAAAATTTTGAATTTGGCGCCTTTTGGAGGGAAACCTGCCTGTTTGCTTGTTTCTCGCCATTTTGAGCTCTGCTAAGCTTTTGACACTTGCTCTTGAATACTGTAACTGTGATAATGCTGGATATAGACTGAATGTCGTCTCCTGATCTGAGCATAACCTGCAAAATAAAATCGGCCGCTCGACCGTTGGGCAAAATAAATGCCGTCTCTTTTGATGCTCGCGATTTCTCGCGCTAAAAATTAATTTTGAGCCACAGGCAAGCCTTGATCCCCTGCCTCAAGAACCAATGTTATGCAAAATGCTGATGCCATATGAAATGCAATGAAACATAAGCTAGGTAAAGAAATAGGTTGGGCAAATTTTGGGGTGCAACACTTGCAAGACAAGTCATCTTAGGAAGTGTTCATACAAACTAGTTTGACCTAGTTGCTTTGGGAAATTACTTTTATGGATTCCATATGCACCCTATGAGTCTTGATAATTGTATATGACATGATTAAGGTGCTGGTTTTTTTTATGCCATACACTTGTGTAACTTGTTTTACAAGTTACTTGGAAGTTAGGCATTTCCACTTGTCATTAAGTGTTGAATTAGTGATTGAACATTGTTTCTTTCAATTGCCATGACTTGATTCATGTTTGTGCCTTGCTTCTAACCTTGATTTGAGCTTTCCTTTTAGTGGTATACTTCTTCCCCACTTGCTTTGATCATCATTCAAGGTGGTTTGGTGTTCATCTTTATGCTTTGAGTTTGCCTTGAATGATGCATCTCTTTTAGCACTTATTTGCTCCTTTCTTTTACATGATCAATTTGAATTGTTTGGTCGAGATACTTTATATGCGATTGATGCCCAAGTTTCTTTCTCCCATCTTCTCTTTGATCATGGCCTTTTGGTTTTGTTTAGCATTTGTTTAAGTGATTCATGTTTGAATGGTTGTAGAAGTTGTTACTTATCCCATTTCATCTCACTCTTTTTGACTTGTTTAAGTCAACTTGTTTTGGTCATTTGTTTTTGTTACATCATTTGTTTCTCTTATCTCATCTTTGCACCTTTGCATATCATGTTTGCATTTGCATGGACTTGTTTAAGTCAACTTCTTCTCTTTCTTCATTTCATCTGTGATTGAATTATCTGTTGTTTACTTGGTCTTTTGCCATGATCCCTTAGGATTCCTAGTCCCTCTGTTTAAGATGGGAGTAGGAAAGACATTAGGTGTTCAATCCTTTGCATGATAACATTAGGATAGGTTTCCCCTTTTAATCTCAACTTTAGGAGCACATTGCATGATAACATTAGGGTTGATCAGTTCCCCTTAGAGTTTGTGTCTTTATCTTCTCATCTCTTAATCTCTTAAGACACTTAATAAAGGATAATAAATGTTGTACGTTAAGAGACTTAAGTACTCGAGGAATGATAGTTGGGGGGCCTCCTCTCAATCTGTTTAGAGTGTTTAGCGTATGCCCTTTGGGCTATATGCGACGCATTCGCTCTCAAGTCATAGTCTTTAGTGCAACATGAGTTACAAACTTAACCCAATTCAGTTCTTCATAAAAAACACAAAAACAAAAAATCGAACATTTTTATCCTTCGGGATTGTTTGAAAATCATTTTTAGAAAGAGTGTGTAAAGTCTTGGTTCTACCATAAACAGGTAATGCCTAAGTCTCCAATGGTCGAGTAGCAATACACCTAACAGATAGAACGAAGGTTTAACCCTACTCAGTTAAAACACTTGAACCAGTCTGTGGTCGTGTCAGCCTGCACTACATTTACTCTGATTTCTCGTACCAGACGAGGATATGTAGGCACAAGACAGTGATGTCTTGGCGAGAAACCTTCCCCCCTTCACCCGTAGTTTTCCGAACTACGTTGACTCTGACTTTCCCATTGCACGAGGGTATACGTAGGAATAGAGCGGTGATGCTCTATCGAGTCTCTTTTCTTTTCTTTTGTCCTTGTGAGCCAGCCTTTGGTAGATTAACACCCTTTTAGATAGACAACAAGCATGGATCTCGTTGAGCACAACAGACATGAGGGGTGCTCATACCTTCCCCTTGCGTAACCGACTCCCAAACCCAAGATTTGGTTGCGATGACCTGTCTTTTCCCTTTTTTTGTAGGTTTTCTCTGATCGTTTCCTTTCCCTCTCTTTGGGATAAATAACAAACAGTGGCGACTCTTTTGTCCTTGCCGGCCCTTCTTCGCAGCGACACGACACAAAGTTAAGGCCTTTACTTGGTCTTATTTCCATGGCTAGTGCTGGTGTCATGGAAGATTTCAAAAGAGATTATGGGAAGATTCTAAGTTTCGTCCACAAAGTCACATGTTATGAACAAGGAGCTATTGATACTTTGCTACAGTTTTATGAACCTCAGTTGTGCTATTTCACATTTCCTGATTATGTTCTAGTTCCTCCTTTGGAGGAATTTTTTTCTTATGGGTGTTCCAGTCTTAGAGGAGATTCCTTTCTTTCATTCTGAGGAGAAACCTGATCTGGAGAAGTTGGTCAGTGCTCGTTATTTGAGCAAGTCTAATTTGGTGGGTAATGTGGTTTGTAGGAGTGGAGCCTATGGTTTTCCTTTGCCCTTCTTGGTGGGAAAGGATCAGTATTTTGCTAAGGAAGGTTGTTGGGTAGTCTTCAATGTTATTCTGGCATTGTGCATATATAGTATTGTCTTATTTCCCAACATTCCAGACTTCGTTGATATGGACGCTTTTCACATCTTTGCCTCCAAGAACCCTGTACCTACTCTCCTAGGGGATTTGTATCACTCAGTGAATTACAAAAATGAAAAGAGGAGAGGGAAAAATATTTCTTGTTGTGCATCATTGTTCCACAAATGGTTAATGGATCATCTTCCTTGTACTGGAGCTTTTGTTGATACAAAAGATACATATGAGTGGTTAGAGAGACTTATGGGCCTGACATCTAAGGATATTATCTAGTTTAATCGAGATCTACTCGGTGTGGAGATTATCTTTAGCTGTGGGAGTTTTCCTAATGTACCTCTGATAGGGAGAAAATGTGGGATCAACTACAACCCTTCTCTTGCTGTCAGACAGTTTGGTTATGCCTTGAGAGGACCCCCGAAGGAAGAAGAAGTGCAGGAATCTCTGTACTTCACAGGGATAGCTGATTTTGAGACTCTGGTTAGGATAAAGGAAGCTTGGGGAAAGGTTCATATAAGAGTAAAGTTTTCTTTGGGTAAAAGTGACTGCAGAGCTTTTGACCCTTATTTAGATTGGATCCAGAAGAGAGTGGAGGAAGTATTGCTACCTTTTCCTGTCAGATAACCCCTATATCCTTTAGTCATTGAGGAGCCTACAAGAATTGACATCCTGAGATATAATAAGCTTTGGGCAGAAAAGGAAGAATTGCGCAAAGAGAACGAATAGTTGAAACAAGAGATCAACCAGTTGAAGCGTGACAAATGAGAAGCTGTTTATTTGGCTAAGAAGAAATCAGAGTCTTTAGTTAACTTCGAGAAGGAGCTATCTGAGCACCTTAGAATGCGAGAGCAGATTGGTTAAGACCTAAAAAGTAATTGCAGCATTTTGAAGCATAAGAAAGAGGATTTAGACAAAGCTTATCTGTAGATATCCAAATTCAACCAGCAATGGAATGCTACTTTAACTACCAACAAAGGAAGAGAGGATTAGCTTTGTATTCATATTGACCGGTTGAAGACACAACCTAAAGTCAAGGAGAGAGAAATAGGGGTCGATTATTCCCACAGATACAAAGTAGAGCAAAAACTTCATGATACTTTATCAACCTTGCAGGAGCTGAAGATTCAAGCAGAGGTAAAGAGACCCAAGTTGGAGGATGCTTTTGGTGAAGATGCTTGGGAGGATCTTTGTCTTTATCTCAGGGAGGTGATAGCCATAAGGAGTGTCCTAGTCAGAGAACTGGTTGGTAGATCAGACCACCCAGATACAAAGGCAATGCTCATGGAGGCCTTGGCTTGGAGCAAGGAGCATAATTGTTAGGGTTTATTGATATGACATTGTCATTGCTTTCTTGTATTTTGATCATCACCAGACTTGTTGGATGAGATCATCACTTGTGTATTTGGATCTTTCTCACTGTTGCTTTATATTGTCTCAATTTTATGTGATTTATGAATTGTTCGTAGTATTCTTATCCATCTCAGTTATTTCTTATTTTCTTGGAAACTAGTATCAAAGGGGAAATTTTACTGTGAACACATATACATGTGTGCATCTTTGCATCCTGCATTTTCATTTGCATAGAAGGTGTGCTTGGTGGTTCTTGTTCTTATTTCTGCTCGATTTTCAACAGTTACAGGATTGAAGAACCCAGTTTTCACAGGTATTCAACAAGGTGGAATCAAAAGAGAATCATAGATCAAGTGCAAGCCGAGTTATAGGAGGTTAGGGCTCGTATGGCTCAGTTCATGGAATTGATGCAGAACGTCGCAAGTGGGAAAGAACAGTTGAGAACTATGGTCCAGCCGTTAATAGCACGGCTTGATGAAGAAGGACTTGTGCATGGAGGGTCTGGTGTTATACCTCCACCTGTAGGTGGCTCTGTTCCGGTAAGTGGTCCTACTATTGTTATTCCTCCAAGCGGAGGTCTTGCAAATGAAAATGGTAATGTTGCAGGAGGAAATGTGTGTGTTGTACATGGACCTATTGGTCCTCAATGCAAAGATAACCAAGATGACGTCTTTTCAGTGAAGGATACAGAATGCGGGTTGTTGTTTGAAGCAGACAAGAGGTTCAAGTTAATTGAAAAGAAGATGAAGTCCTTTGAAGTGCAAAATTCTTTGGGTCTAGATATGGCTGATTTTAGCTTGGTTCTAGGGGTTAAAGTCCCCCTCAAATTTAAAGTACCCGACTTTAATAAGTACAAATGGACAACTTGTCCTAAAGTACATATCCGGGCATATTACAGAAAAATGTTCGCTTATTTTGAGGATGAGAAGCTTTTGATGCACTTCTTCTAGGATAGTTTGGTCGGAGCGTCGCTGGAGTGGTATATGGGATTAGAAAGGACTCACATTCGTAGCTGGAAGGATTTGGCAAAGGCTTTTGTTCACCATTACCAATATAATAGTGACATGGCGCCAAACAGGGTCCAATTGAAGAGTTTATCACAAAAGAGCAATGAGAGTTTCAAGGAATACGCCCAGAGGTGGCGTAATATGGCTACAAGGGTTCAACCTCCCATGGTAGAGAGAGAACTAATTGATATGTTTATGGCTTCGTTACCAAGTGTGTATTTTGAGAAATTGATAGGATGCATGACTGTTGGGTTTTCTGATCTAGTGATGGTCGGAGAGCACGTAGAGAGCGGAATCAAGTCCGGAAAGATCTCAAATGCTGGTGGGTCTTTTACAGGAGGAGCGAAGAAAGTATATTCTGCCAATCACAAGAGAAGAGAAGGGGATACAAACGTTGTTTCACACAAAGATATGGGCAGAGCACAAAATCAAGTTGCTACTGTGGCTATTCCGGCCGCACCTCCGCAACGACTTAACACTCCACGTCCTTATGTGGCAAGGTAGAGAATGGATGACAGGCAAATTGAAACTTCACCCACGCCACATTCTCAATTACTACAACATTAGTTACAACTGGAGTTGGTTCAAAAGAGGACTTTGGCGCCCCTTACTAGCGTGCCACCCTCAGGGTATGATGCAAATGCCAAATGTGATTTCCATTTCGGTACTTTGGGTCACAGTATTGATAACTGCAGAGCTTTTAAGCCTAAAGTACAAGATTTACTTGATTCCAATGCCATTAACTTTACCAATGACGGTGCGAATATAAATAAGAACCATGTGCCAAACCACAAAGTGGCAAGGACTAATGCTATCATTGAAGTAGAAAAGTTAAATTTGATAACTGACGTAGAGGAGTTGAAGACTTTGTTGAGTTTTGTGAAGGTCAAATTATTGAAAGGAGGAGTGTTCCCAGGATGTTCTAATAATTGTTCAGAGTGTGAGGAAATACCTGAGGGTTGTGTTTTGTTGAAGAAAGGAATTCAGAAGATGATCGACGAGGGTTATTTACAATTTGATAGAGTGAGTCAGGAGATTGAAGCAAATAATGAAAAGGACGAAGTTGCTACTATATTTATCCCATTCCGGACAATCAATATTTCAGCGCCTGCAAGGCCAACACCGGTGATTATTACTACTCCTGGACCGGTACCTTATGAAAGTATTAAGGCCATTCCGTGGAATTACGGGGCCAAGGTATTTTGTAACGATCAGAAACAAGAATTGGTGAGTTCTTCTTATGAAGGTTCTTCTGTGGAAAACATAGTTGGTACTGTTGGCATCACAAGAAGCGACATGGTCTTTTCCTCACCAAAGAATATTATTGATAAAGGAAAGGGGAAGGTTGTGGTAGAAGAAGAGATTCAACAGCAAAGGGAGAAAGACTCTTTGGCTAAAGATACTGAAGAATTTATGAGGCTTATTCGTAAAAGTGACTACAAGATCGTAGATCACCTGCATCAGACACCTTCTAAAATCTCTATTCTATCATTGTTTTTGTGCTCAGAGGCGCACATAAATGCTCTGCTGAAGATCTTGAATACGGAATTTGTGCCACAGGAGATTTCTGTTAACCAATTGGAAGGAATGGTGGCTCGCTTAAATACTGGTAATGGGTTGGGCTTTACTGACTTAAACTTAACTCCTGCCAAGAGAAACCATAACCATGCTCTGCCCATATCTATAGAGTGCAGGGGAGTTGTTTTATCCCATGTGCAAGTTGATACGGGATCCTCACTTAATGTGTTGCCGAAGAAAGCACTAATGAAGTTATATACTCAAGGCTTAATCTGCATGCCAAGTGATTTAGTGGTAAGGGCCTTTGAGGGAACCAGGAGGTCGGTATTTGGTTAGATCACATTACCAATTTAGGTGGGACCAGATATTTTTGATGCAGTCTTTCATATCATGGACATCCAACCGGCCTAAACCTGTTTGCTTGGCCAACCTTGGATACATGCTGTTGGGCAGTCACTTCGACTCTGCATCAGAAATTGAAGTATATGGTAGAAGGGAAGGTTGTTACAGTCTGTGGAGAGGAGGATATTATGATCAGTCATTTGTCATCATTTAAGTATGTGGAAGTAGATGGAGAGATTCATGAGACATTGTGTCAGGCTTTTGAAACCGTGCAGATTCAAGAGAGGCCTCCTGTAGAAGACAAAAGTCCAGAGATTTCAATGTCCTCATTTAAGAAGGCATGTGCTATTGTATAATTCGATTCTTCGCAGAAGTGGGGCCAAGTTCTCAATGTTCCGAACAAGCAGGACAAGTTTGGTTTGGTCTATAAGCCATCCAACTCTTCTCAAAGTGCTTCAGGTACAGAGGACCAGTACAATTCATCAGTGGTGGTGTTACCTACAACAGAATTAATGCTATTGGGGAAGACGAAGGAGACAATGATTGTGATATGGATGCTTGGATTCGTCCGTGTGTCCCCGGGCAAAGGCTTTGCAACTGGTCTGTGGAGGAGGTCATACAAGTCACATCAAAAACGTAAATTCCCATCTTTTTTATTATGTTTGGTCCTGTGCTTTACCCAAGGCATGGTGACTTTGTTGTGGGTCTCTTTTCTTAACATTTAAGTTTATCATGAATAAAAGACGTCCTTTTGCATTCAAATTTTGTGATCTTTGTTTTTCTTGTTTTATTTTTACACACTATTATAAACAGAAAAATGGCAATGTGTTTTGTGTTTGTTCGCATATCATGATCAGTATAAAACATCAATCATGCAGGTTGTACATCTCAGATACCATCGATCCTGATTCGGATATGACTTCATATGACTTTGATAATCCCATTTATCAAGCAGAAGAAGAGACTGATGAAGACTGTGACCTACTTGAGGAATTGGCTAAAATAATCAAACAGGAGGAAATGATCATGTTGTCTCATCAGGAGGATATTGAAGTTATCAATCTAGGTACCGAGGACGACAAGAAAGAAGTCAGATTCAGGGCTGCCCTAAAAGACGATGTCAAGAAAAGATTCGTGGAAATGCTCCGTGAGTATAGAGATATCTTTGCTTGGTCGTACCAAAACATGCTTGGGCTGGATACAGATATTATGGTATATCGTCTGCCTCTTCGAGTAGAATACCCGTCGCTGAAGCAAAAGTTGAGGAGAACCAGACCTGATATGGTAGTTAAGATCAAAGAGGAAGTTCAGAAGCAGTTGGATGTTAGTTTCCTTATCGTTACCACTTACCCTTCGTGGGTCGCTAATATTGTTCCTGTACCTAAGAAAGATGGAAAGGTCAGGATGTGTGTTGATTATCGGGATTTGAACAGAGCGAGCCCAAAGGATGATTTCCTGCTCCCTCATATTGATGTTCTGGTTGATAATACAGCTCAGTATTCAGTGCTTTCGTTCATGGATGGTGTCTCTGGGTATAACCAAATAAAAATAGACCCAAAGGACATGGAGAAAACTACTTTCATCACACCTTGCGAGACTTTTTGCTATAAAGTTATGCCTTTTGGATTGAAAAATTCAGGGGCAACTTACCAGCGGGCAATGGTGACTCTCTTTCATGATATAATTCATCATGAGATAGGAGTGTATGTTGATGGCATGATCGCAAAGTCACAGACGAAGGAAGGACATCTGGTCAATATTTTGAAGCTATTTGAGAGGTTAAGGAAATTTAGGTTGAGGTTGAATCCAAACAAGTGCACTTTCGGAGTGAGGTCAGGAACGTTATTGGGGTTCATTGTCAGTGAAAAAGGAATTGAGGTAGATCCTGCCAAAATAAAAGCTATACAAGAAATGCCTGAGCCGAAAACAGAGAAAGAGGTTCGTGGCTTCTTAGGGAGATTGAACTACATTGCAAGGTTCATATCTCACCTTACAGCCACTTGTGAGCCAATATTTAAATTGTTAGAGAAAGATCAAGTGGCCATCTGGAACGAAAACTGTCAAAGGGCATTTGAAAAATAAAAGAATATTTGCAGGAACCTCCAATATTAATGCCTCTGGTTGTAGGGAGACCCCTGATAATGTATCTCACGGTTCTTGAAAATCCAATGGGTTGTATGCTCGGTCAACACGACGAGACAAGTAGAAAAGAGCATGCTATCTACTATCTAAGTAAAAAGTTCAACGATTATGAGTCGAGGTACTCAATGCTGGAAAAAACAAGTGGTGCACTTTCTTGGGCAGCTAAACGCTTGAGGAAATACATGTAAAATCACACAACCATGTTGATTTCGAAGATGGATCAGATTAAATATGTGTTTGAGAAGCAGGCACTTTCTGGAAGAATTGCTAGATGGCAGATGGTTTTAATAGAATACAATATTCAGTATGTTTCCCAGAAAGCTATCAAGGGGAGTGTATTATCAGAGTATTTGGTTGAGCAGCCTATTGAGGATTATCAACCTATGAGATTTGAATTACCTGATGAAGATATAATGTTTTTGAGTATGAAGGATTGTGACGAGGCTCTACCTGACGAGGGTATAGAAATTGGGTCTCAGTGGAAATTGGTTTTTGACGGTGCTGTTAATTTGTACGGCAATAGAATCGGGGCAATTATTACAACTTCTCGCGGTTCTCACATACCGTTCACTGCCCAATTAACATTTTCTTGCACGAACAATGAGGCTGAATATGAAGCATGCATCATGGGTCTAGAAGAATCTATTGATTTGAGAATAAAAAATTTGGATGTGTATGGTGATTCATCATTGGTCGTCAACCAGATTAAAGGAGAGTGGGAGACGTGCCAGGCTAACCTTGTACCTTACAAGAACTACGCCAGGAGATTATTGCCTTTCTTTGATAGGGTTGAGTTTCATCATGCACCGAGGGATGAAAATCAGATGGAGGTCGCTTTAGCAACGTTATCATAAATGTATAAGGTGGATTTTTGGAATGACGCTCCAACAATCACTATCATGCACCTTGATAGGCCAGCTTTTGTATTTGCGTTAGAAAAAGCGCCAGATGGGAAGCCTTGGTATTTTGACATCATACATTTCCTCAAGACTCAAGAGTATCCGTCAGGGGTATCAAGTAGAGACAAGAAGACTCTGAGGAGACTGTCGGGTAATTTCTACTTAAACAAGGATGATGTTTTGTACAAGAGAAACTTCCATATGGTATTGTTGCATTTTGTGGATGAAAATGAAGCAAGCTTGATGATGGAAGAGGTCCACGAAGGTTCTTTCAGTACACATGCTGGTGGGTACGTGATATCTAGAAAACTATTGAGAGCCAGATATTACTAGATGACCATGGAGTCGGACTGTTTTAAGTATGCCAGGAAGTGCCACAAGTGTCAAATTTATGTCGATAAGATGCATGTGCCACCAAGTCCTCTTAATGTTTTAACATCTCCTTGGCCTTTTTCTATGTGGGGCATTGACATGATTGGGAAGATCGAACCGACAACCTCCTACGAACATCGTTTCATACTTGTCGCCATTGATTATTTCACCAAGTGGGTAGAAGCAGCTTCTTTCGCCAATGTCATGAAGCAGGTGGTAGCCCATTTTATAAAGAAGGACCTCATTTGTCGATATGGGATACCAGAACGAGTTATTACTGACAATGGTTCAAATTTAAATAATAAAATGATGAAAGAATTGTGCCAGAGTTTTAAAATTGAACACCATAACTCTTTGTCGTAACGTCCAAAGATGAATGGTGCTGTTGAGGAAGCAAATAAGAATATCAAGAAGATTGTGAAAAAAAATGGTGGTGACTTACAAAGATTGGCATGAGATGTTTCCTTTTTTTTTACATGGTTATCGCACTTCGGTGCGTACATCTACTAGGGCAACAACTTTCTCGCTGGTATATGGTACGGAAGTTGTTCTACCATTAGAAGTCAAAATTCCTTCTTTGAGGATATTGTCTGATGTGAAGCGGAATGGGTGAAGGCCATATTGAATCAAATTAGTTTAATTAATGAAAAGAGATTAACAGCTATCGCCCATGGCCGGCTATACCAAAGCAGAATGAAGAAGGCATTTGATCATAAGGTACGTTCTCGGCATTTCCAGGTAGGCGACTTGGTATTAAAGTCGATCCTCCCTCCACAAACAGATCACAAGGGCAAATGGAATTCCAACTATGAAGGTCCATATGTGGTAAGAAAGGTTTTCTCTGGCGGAGCCTTATTGCTATCAACCATGGACGACGAAGATTTTACGTCCCCCGTGAATGCAGACGTAGTTAAAAAATATTTTGCTTAAAAATAGACCCGATGGACATAAAAAGAAAAGTCCATGCAAAAATGGGGCATCCCAGCGAACCATAAAAAGAAAAGGTTTGGGCTAAAATTAGGGATAGAATGAAAATTAAAAGAGAACCCGTAATTTTGAAAACCTAAAAAGGCGACTTTGGCAAAAAAAAAAGGGTATCCCGGTGGATTGAAAACCTGCAAGGGCGATCTAGGAAAAAGTTAGGGATTAAAAAGCAAACAACTACGATCTACGTTCGATCAGTGAATCTATCTTGGTACATGGTCACCCTGAAGGTTAAATATCAGCCCAATCAATTTTTTCGGAAGAAAGAGCATTGGTGAAGCATCAAGGACATACAGGTCATAGCTGAATCGGCACATGGTGGTTGTCTATTTCCACATTATCGACATTTATGTATTATCTTGGTTAGTAACCTACATTTCAACTCTTGGTTGATATCTTTTGGCTCTATTCCAACTTTTGGTTGGTATTTGGTGCTTTAGTTTCAACTTTTGGTTGATTAATCGTTGTTCGCTTTGGATTGTTATCCTCATCATGTTGCATCCCAAAATTTGGTTGGTATTCATTGTTTTACATCCCCTCAGGTTGCAAATTTCTGGGCTCTTTTGGTATTCAATCATATTTTACTTTGAACGTCTGAAAGTGGTTGCTTTTCATCCCATCAGATCCAAGTTGTCTAAATAGGGGCAGCTGTAGCACCCGAAAATTTGCTCATTTTCTCTTGTGTTCTTGGCTTATGTTTCTTTGCATTCATGTTTGCATAGAATTTGTTCTTGACAGGGGATCAAGGTGTCATGGGTTGTTTCTCATGCAAGAAGGTTGTGTTTCTTCAAGTTCAAGAAAGGTGTTCTCTATGACTTTGTGGATTTCTCAACCTTAGAAGTCCCTCATCATCAAATTTGGTTCAAGGAAACATCATTCCAACATCATATGTGTTTCATCATGGCTTATTGTGCAAGAAATCATCAAGAGATTCAAGTTTGGTGCAAGGTGTTTGACCTAATATAGCCATTTGTGGATGCTATGATCAAATGAGCATATCTCCTTCAATTTTAAACATCTTGAGGTGTTTCTTTTTCTAATGAACTCTTCTCATCATCCCTAACAAGTTCTATTTGCAAGAAAAGATCAAATCATGCTTGGAAAGTCATCAAAAGTGTGAAGACATTATAGGTCATTTTGAGTTTTGGAAGGTTTTCTTAGTCAACTTCAAAAGAGCATAACTTGGTCAATTTTTATCATTTGGAGCCCATTCTTTATCAAGAATTAATTTGAAGATGTCTTCTACAACTTTTATTCAACATGGAAGAGCTAAAAACCCATGGAAGGTCTTGGTTTTCATCAAAACATTATAGGTCTCTTTTTGGTCCCTAAAAGACTTGAAATTTTTCTAAGTGTTTTATGATTCTCACCTCTTTCATGGAGGATACTTTGAAAGACCATATTTCTCAACTCAAGCTGCCAAATCAATACTTTCTTTTCACGCTGCAAAGATTTCATCTCCCTCTATCCAATGCAAGAAGAATCATCTCAAAAATCCTCCTACGTGGTGAGAACCATGGCTGCAAAATTTGAATTTTAAAGATGGATTTCCACTTCAAGTCAGAATCGAAATTGTTTGAATTGACCTCTAATCACCAAATTAAGCCATGAATTCAATCTTAACATGATTAACCAACTTTCCTGGGTTGATTAGAGCCTTGAAACGCAAGGTTTGAGTGAGTTTTAAAACCTTTCAAGTCACACTTTGCTCATGCTGCAGGTGTGCACGAATTTGTTGAAAATCACATCATTCACACTCCCTCTCCATTCATAAAGCTTCTCCTATAAGTAGGGAGTCATTTCCATCCATTTCCACAAGCTTTGATAGCCAAAACCACTATGCTAAGATCTCATTTGAACTCTTAAGTTTGAAATTCGAATTTCCATTTCCACACCTTAAACACTCAAATTCTCCACTCAGTTAGCTTCACAAACATTAAGTGAAGCTAACCAGATCAGGAACTTGAAGAATCGCAGCCTGAATCAAGCTAAGGAACTCCATTTTTAGAGCTTCAAGGTTGAGCTTCAATAGGTATAATTCTCAACCATTTTGATCCAAATTTGTTGCTAAAAGGTAGCCCTTGACATGCTGATGATGTTTGTATAGTTAGTTTTTAGTTGCAGTTGAGTTTTGTTCTTGAATTTTCAAATTCGTGTTTGAATCTTGTTCTGGTTTTTTTCAAATCGAGTAAACTGTGATTTAAAGAAATTTTGCACGATGATATGGTTGAGATCGTCTTGAAAAGATGCATCAAATGAAACCACTATGAGCTCCATTGGTTATGGTTTGAAGGATCCACGATTTTTTGCAAATCCTTGGTTGTTTCAGGTAACTGGAGGTTGAAGATGATGATCTCACCGTCCATTATGCCACCTGCTTTAATCTCATGCTTTTGACTTTAAATGGATCTGTGCGCATGAGCTAACTAGTGTCTATTGTGGATGTGCGCTTTCTGATCTTTAGATCTGCCACGTCATTTAATGAGCTGAGATCCAACGCTATGTGTTTTTCTGTTTTTATTTTCTTTTTCTAAATTGTTTTTAATTCCTTTTATTTTCAGAAATTCATTTTAAATTCATCTTTTATTAGAAAAATACCAAAATATTTTTTTAAATTATCTTTTATTTTTGTTTTTCTGATTTATAATTTTATGCATTTTTATTTTGCATTTTTATATTTTTCTTGATTTTTATTTGTTTTCCATGATTTTAATTGGTTTAAAAATACTTTTGAGCCATTAAAAATTGTGAAATTATTTTCATATGGAACTATGATGGTTTTGTTTTCTGTTTTAGGTATTTTCATGTATTTTTAATTTATTTGCTTGATTTTAATTAGTTTAAAATTATTTTTGAGCATTTAAAAATGTAGAGGAAATTTTCACATGATCCTATGATGGTCCTAGACCTATGGTGATGCTTTTGAATCTTCACTCTTGCCTTATTATCCTCTTTTCCTTTTTAGGGTTTTTCTTTCTTTTTATAATTTATTTTTTATTTTGGATTTATTTGTTTTTTTGGTGAACAAATGATTTTGATCCATTATGAGGTGATTCTCTTTCTTCTCCTTATTCCATGGGGATCTTTGATGTTTGCTTGGGTGTGATCTCTCATTTGTGGATGTTGATGTTGGTCGATTCATTTGGAAGTTTGAATTTGAAATTCAAACTTGTGTGATCCCTCTCATTTCTTCATGATGAGATGTTAACTTTTGTTTTGTTGATGCCTTACCTTGCCTCTTGTTTGGTTTTGATTCCTTGTGAGGCTTTTTGACTCATTTGTTTGGCATTGTTTGGTTTACCTTGCTTTGGTGTTTGTCTGCACATATTGGATATGCTTTGGATTTGAGGTGCACCTATGATATGTTGACTTGAGGTGTGCTTGTCCATCTTGTTTGGGCTTGACCTTTTGTTGTTCTTTATGTATCTTCCTTCCTCATCTTCTTCTTCTCTCTCTTTGATACTTCTTCTATCTTAGTTTTCATTTGTGATTGAATTGGATATTGTTTACTTATGCTTGCTCACATGATCCCTTAGGATTCCTAGTCCCTCTGTTTAAGATGGGAGTAGGAGAGACATTAGGCTTTCAATCCTTTGTATGATAAAAATTAAGATAGTCCCTCTTTGATCCTGACTTTAGGTCCATTTTGTATGATAACATTAGGTAGACTTCCTTTTGATCCTGACTTTAGGTCCATTTTGTATGATAACATTAGGGTTTTCTAGTTTCCGTTTAGTGTTCTCTTGTGTCTTCTCTTCTCATCTCAAACTTCTCTAAGACACTTAATAAAGAACGATAAGCAATGTACGCTACGAGCCTTAAGTACATAGGAAATGATGAGTGGGGGGTTTCTTCTCACTTGTCTAAAGTGTTTAGTGTATGCCCTTTGGGCGATATGCGACGCATTTGCTCTTATGTCATAGTCTTTAGTGCAATGTGAGTCTCAAATTAACTCAATCCACTTCACTAAAAACCACAAACCAAATTCAAAACTTTTTATCCTTCAGGATTGTTTTTCAAATCATTTTCATAAAAGAGTACGTTACTTTTCCGTTTTACCGCAAACAGGCATCGTCCCTAACTGCTGGAATGGAAACTTATCGCCGCTCATAAAAAACACTTAACCAACCTGTGGTTTCGTAGCCCGAACTACGTTTGCTCTAATTTCTCATACTAGACGAGGATACGTAGACACAAGACGGCGATGTCTTGGCAAGCAACCTTCCCCCCGTCACCTGTAGTTTCCCGAACTACGCTGACTTTGACTTTTCCATTGCACAAGGGAATACGTAGCCATAGGGTAGCGATGTCCTATCGATTCTCTTCTTTTCCTTTTCCCCGATTTAGCAGTAGCTTTTAGATAACTTACCCCTTTTATAGACAACAAGCATGGATCCCGTTGGGTACAATGGACGTGAGGGGTGCACATACCTTTCCCTTGCGTAACTGACTCCCGAACCCAAGATTTGGTTGCGATGACCTTGTCTTTTCCTGTTCTTTTAGGTTTTCTTCGATCGTTTCCTTTCCCTCTCTTTGGGATAAATAACATTCGGTGGCGACTCTTTTGTTTGTTTTCCGCCGGCCTTTTTCACAGTTGCGATAGAGAGCACTAAAGCCATCCCATAGAACTATGGGGCAGAGGCGTTCTGTAATGGGCAGAGACAAGAATTGACAGGATTTTCATGCGGAAGTTCTTCGGTTGAGAATATAGTTGGTGCCAGCGGTATCACTAGAAGTGGCAGGATTTTTTCCCTACCGAAGGTGCATACTAATAGGAATGAGAAAGGGAAGGGTAAGGCAGTGTTTGAGGAGAACATCCAACAACAGGTTGGTAGTGATGTTTTTCTAAAGACGCGGAGTAATTCATGAGACTCATTCAAAAAAGTGACTACAATATTTTGGATCACTTAAATCAGACTCCTTCGAAGATTTCCATTTTGTCATTATTGTTATGTTCAAAGGAACACCGCTACGCTTTATTGAAAATCTTGAATTCAGCATATGTACCCCAGGATATTTCTGTTAATCAGTTGGAGAGGGTACTGGCTCATATAAACGCTAGTAATGGTGTAGGTTTTATGGACCTGGATTTGACTCCTGCCCGGAGAAACCATAACCATGCTTTGCGTATATCAATGGAATGTAGAGGGTCCCTGTTGTCGCATGTCCTGGTTGATACAGGATCATCTCTTAATGTGCTACCGAAGAAGGCATTGATGAAATTAGATACTCAAGGTTTGATATGTACGCCAAGTGATTTGGTTGTGAGTGCTTTTGATGGATCTAATAGATCGGTGTTTGGGGAGATTACGATGCCTATTCAGGTTAGGCCGGAGACTTTTGGTGCAACTTTTTACATTATGGATCTAAGAGATCGGTGTTTGGGGAGATTACGATGCCTATACAGTTTTTTGCTTGGCTGACCTTGGATAGACGCTGCGGGAGCAGTCACTTCAACATTACATCAGAAGCTGAAATATATAATGGAAGGGAAATTTGTTACAATATGCGGTGAAGAGGACATCATGGTTAGCCATTTATCATCCTTCAAGTATGTGGAAGTGGATGGGGAGATTCACGAAACACTCTACCAGGCGTTTGAAACAGTTCAGATTCAGGAGAACTCTCTTATAGAAGCCAAAAGCCTATAGGTTTCCATGTCATCATTCAAGGAAGCTCGTGCTATCGTAGAATCGGGTTCATCACAGATGTGGGGCCAAGTTCTTAATGTTCCCGTCAAGCAAGACAAGTTCGACCTGGGATACAAACCCTCTAGTTCTTCTCAAGAAATTCTGAGGTATAGGGGACCTGTTTAATTCACCAGCGGTGGAGTGATATTTGACAGGGTTAATGCCATTGAAGATGACGAAGGTGACAGTGATTGCGATATGGATGCTTGGATTCGTCCATGTACTCTTGGCCAGAAGCTATGCAACTGGACTACTGAAGAAATAATTCATGTTACTACTGCAGAGTAATGTTCATTGTTTTAATTATGTTCAATCCTACGTTCTGCCCAAGGCGTAGTGACCCAATCTATGGGGCCCTCTTGTTGTTTGCAGTTTATCATAAATAAAGGATGTTTTTCGCATTCAAATATTATGATCCCTGTTTTTGTTTTTTGCATTTATTCAACATAAAAATGGCAATGTGTTTTATGTGTTGCATCACATAAGAAACGTAAACATCATCATGCATGTCTTTTCTTTCAGATACTGTCGATTCAAATTCAGCTATGGCTTCGTATGACTTTCATAATCCTGCTTATCAAGCTAAAGAAGAAACTGGTGATGACTGTGAACTACTCGAAGAGTTATCCAGACTTCTCAAGCAGGAGGAAAGGGTCATTGTGCCTCATCAAGAGGATATTGAAGTTATCAATCTGGGCACCAACGACGACAAGAAAGAGGTTAGAGTTGGGGCTGCATTGGAAGACAGTATCAAGAGAAGGTTAGTTGAAATGCTCCGTGAGTATAAAGATATCTTTGATGTGTATTACCAAGACATGCCTGGGCTGAATACAAATATTGTGGTGCACCGGTTGCCTCTCAGAGAAGATTGTCTGCCGGTCAAGAAGAACTTGAGACGGATGAGGCATGACATGGCAGTCAAGATCAAAGAAGAAGTCCAGAAGCAGTTGAATGCTAGATTTCTTGCTGTCAAGGATTACCCTCTATGGGTCTCTAATATTGTTCCTGTGCCTAAGAAAGATGGAAAGGTCAGGATATGTGTTGACTACAGAGATCTGAATAGAGCGGGCCTAAAAGAGGATTTCCTGCTCCCCCACATTGATATGTTGGTTGATAACGCCGCTCAATATTCTGTGTTTTCCTTCATAGATGGTTTCTCTGGGTATAACCAAATCAAGATGGCCCCAGAGGATATGGATAAAACTACTTTCATTACACCGTGGGGGAATTTTTGCTATAAGGTGATGCCCTTTGGATTGAAGAATGTTGGGGCAACTTATCAGCGAGCAATGATCACTCTCTTTCATAATATGATTCATCATGAGATCGAGGTATATGTTGATGACATAATTTCGAAGTCACAAACGGAGGAAGGACATCTGGTCAATCTTCTAAAATTGTTTGAAAGGTTAAGGAAGTTCAAGTTGAGGCTGAATCCTAACAAGTGCACCTTCGGGATGAGATCTGGAAAGCTACTGTGGCTTATTGTCAGTGAAAAGGGTATTGAGGCAGATCCTGCCAAAATAAAAGTTATACATGAAATGCCTGAGCCGAGAACAGAAAAAGTGGTTCATGGTTTCCTTGGGAGATTGAACTACATTACAGGGTTCATATCTCATCTTACAACCACTTGTGAACCAATATTAAAATCGCTAAGAAAATATCAAACGGTCAGGTGGAATGAAATTTCCAGAAGGCATTTGAAAGAATAAAAATGTATCTGCAGGAACCTCTAATACGCATGCCTCCAGTTGCAGGGAGACCTCTGATCATGTATCTCACGGTTCTTGAGAATTCAATGGGATGTGTGCTCAGTCAACAAGACGAGTCAGGTAGAAAAGAGCGTGTCATCTACTACTTGAGTAAAAAGTTCACTGATTGTGAGTCGAGATACTCAATGCTGGAGAAACATGTTGTGCACTCGCTTGGGCTGCTAAGCATTTAAGACAGTACATGTTAAACCACACAACCCTGTTGATTTCGAAGATGGATCCGATCAAGTATGTGTTTGAAAAATAAGCACTATCCGAAAGGATTTCCCGATGGCAAATGGTTTTAACAGAGTATGATATTCAGTATGTTTCCCAAAAAGCAATAAAGGAAAGCGTTTTGTCAGAATATCTCGCTAAACAGCGGATTGAAGATTATCAGCCGATGAAGTTTGATTTTCTAGACGAAGACATCATGTTTTTGAAGATGAAAGACTGTGATGAGCCTTTACCTGACGAGGGTCTTGAGATTGGATCTCAGTGGAAACTGGTTTTCGCAAAGCTGTTAATTCATATGGTAATGGAATCGGTGCAATCATTACAACTCCTCACGGTTCTCACATACCGTTCACTGCCCGATTGACATTTGCCTGCACTAATAATGAAGCCGAGTACGGAGCGTGTATTATGGGTTTAAAAGAGGCCATTGATCTGAGGATTAAGAATCTAGATGTGTATGGTGATTTAGCACTAGCCGTCAATCAAATTAGATAGTGGGAAACTCATCATACCAACCTGGTGCCTTACAAGAATTATGCAAGGAGACTATTTCCCTTCTAGAGTTAAGTTCTATCATATGCATAGGGCTGAAAATCAGATGGTGGATGCCTTGGTAACATTATCATCGATGTATAAATTGAATTTCTAGAATGAAGCTCCAACTATCACCATCATGCAGCTTGATAGACCCGCCTTTGTGTTTGCAATTTAGAAGGCATCAGATGGAAAGCCTTGGTATTTTGATATCAAGCATTTTCTAAAGACTCAAGAGTACCCATCTGAGGCATCCAGCAAAGATAAGAAGACTCTGAGGAGGTTAGCCGATAATTTCTATCTGAACAAGGATGATGTGTTATATATGAGAAACTTTGACATGGTCTTGTTGCGCTATGTTAACAAACATGAGGCAAGCTTGTTGATGGAGGAAGTCCATGAGGATTCTTTCGGTACCCATGCCGGTGGAGATGCAATGGCTAGAAAATTGTTTAGAGCTGGGTATTACTGGATGACTATGGAATTCGATTGCTTCAAATACACCAGAAAATCCCATAAATGCCAGATTTATGCTGATAAGGTGTATGTGTCACCGACCCCTCTGAATGTGTTAACATCCCCTTGGCCCTTTGCTATGTGGGGCATCGATATGATTGGGAAGATTGAGCCAACTGCTTCCAATGGACATCACTTCATCTTGGTGGCCATTTGTCATTATGGAATTCTGGAGAGAATCATTACTGATAATGGTTCATATTTAAATAACAAGATGATGATGGAATTGTGCCAGAGTTTCAAGATTGAGCATCACAACTCTTCTCCATATCGTTCGAAGATGAATGACGCTGTTGAGGCAGCTAACAAGAATATCAAGAAGATTGGGCAGAAGATGGTTGTAACCTACAAGAATTGACACGAAATGTTTCCCTTTGCTCTTCACGGTTATTGTACTTCGGTGCGTACCTCAATCGGGGCAACTCCTTTCTCACTGGTGTATGGTACAGAGGCAGTCCTACCATTGGAAGTTGAGATTCCTTCTTTAAGGGTATTATCTAATGTGAAGCTTGACGAAGTTGAATGGGTGCAAGCCAGGTTGAATCTGCTGAACTTGATTGATGAAAAGAGATTGGCAGCCATTGCTCGTGGTCAGTTGTACCAAAGTTGGATGAAGAAAGCCTTTGATCAGAAAGTGCATCCTCGGTGCTTCCAGGCAGGTGATTTGGTGTTGAAAAGGATCCTTCCTCCTCAGACAGATCACAGGGACAAATGGACTCCCAACTACGAAGGTCTATATGTGGTAAGAAAGGTTTTCTCTGGCGGAGCCTTATTACTATCTACAATGGATGGTGAAGATTTTTTGTCCCCTGTGAATGCAGACGTGGTTAAAAAATACTTTGCTTAAAAGAGACCTGCTGGACAGAAAAAGAAAGGTCCAGGAAAAAATGGGGCATCCCGGCGAACCATAAAAAGATTAGATCCGGGAAAAAATTAGGGATAAAAGAAAAAGAATGAACCCACAAAGTTGAAAATCTGAAAAGGCGACTCTGGCAAGAATGGGTATCCCGGTGAAAGGGCGATTCAGGAGAATGTTAGGGATTTGAAAGCAAAAGAATGCGGTCTGCATTCGATCTATGAGCTTATCCGATACAAGGTTATTTCAAAGGAAATGGATCAGTCCAATCAGTCTTTTCAGAGGGCGAAACACGGGGGAACATCGAAGGCATACAGGTCATAGCTGAATCGACACATGTGATTGTCTGTTTCCACATTGCCGACATTTGTATATATTCTTTTTTCTTTTTTGTGCAATTACCTCTTTTCAAGAATTGCATCAGAATTATAATTCGCCTATTTACAGGCTTTTCATCAATAAAGTATTCATTTCAGTCCAAGCGCTTTTCGTTTCTTGTTTTTACTTTTACTGTTTGGTTTGCAAAAACATTTGATATTTTTTATAAACATTATAGGTGAAAAGATTAGGCTTTACAGAGCATAATGAAAACAATGGATTTTTCTTGAACGATAAGTGTCATGAATGGTAACCGATGTAGCCATTTCAGATAGAATGCAGTCAAGAATTTTGTTCAACGAAGATTTTTGTTTCCCCATAGCAGAGATTTTGTCTTCCCCATATAATCCTGTTATCGAATTGGAAGTGTTGTCACCAGCGGAGATGTATATCGTAACTCCAGCAAAGCATATTTTCTGTCACACCATGAAGGTTAATCCCCATCAGGGTGGATTTGTTCTCAGCATATTCAGTAGAGTAAGGTTGAACGATATTCCCTTGGTGGCAGGGTGGATTTCAGTTTAGTGTTACTCTTCAGCAGAGGCAACGTCCTTGACGTCCTTCTCCAACGGAGTTAATGCTCCTGTGTCTCTCCCTGGCGAGATTAGTATTCATGAATTTCTTTCCCGAGCAGAGGTTAGTGCTAATTCCCTTGACAGGTACATCAACGACAGATTGATATCTCCAGCAAAGTCCAATGATCATTGGCATCTTTCAGGATCAGCTTTTGGGACGAGCTCCCAACGGATGATATTCTCATTTGCCTCAAGGCTGATGTTTACGCAGAGCTTGTTTATCCCCCAGTAAAGTGGAGTTCTCTATAGATTTTCATTACATTTCCTGTGGAGGGGAATCATTAACAGAGGTTACTTTTATCTCTTCGTCAGGACGAGATCTTCAGTAGAAGTCTCTAACATCCCCAGCAAGGCAGATTATTACTTGTATGTCCCCAACAGGGTGAATTATTATTCTTGTACTCCAAGCAGAGTGGAAGCTTTAGCAGGTGCTTGTCATCCTCTCCAGGTGGGATTTCTTAGCACTATTCTTGATTCCCCACTGATTAAACTTTTGGTGTTTTCCCCAGCAGGGTGAAGTTTTTCCAGGGAGGGCCATCCAAGGCGTATTCCTCAGCAGGGTTGGTTTGCTGGTCTTCTCAGCACTCCTCCGGGCGGTGTTCCTTTTCATTTTCATTTGCATATCATCCTTCTAAATGCGCAACATTTCCATTTCGTATGGAGCATTACGCCATTTCCAACATATGCATCTAAAGCATGAGCTAGGTTTGATACCTTTGGTGCCAGTTGTCTCTTCGGAAGATGATGGTTTTATTCAAGAGATTTTCACGTTATCCCCATCAGAGTGGATCTTTTGGTTTTTCATTTTATTGGGTTCTCCCAGCGGAGTCGTTTGTTTAAACGTCTTCTTTCCCCAGTTGAGTTGTGTGTTTAACTTCACTTTCCCCGGCCGAGTCATTTGTTTAAAAGTATTTTCCTCAGCATAGTTGTTTGGTTGACGTCTCTTCCCTCTGCTAAGTCGTTTATTTAAACGTTATTTTCCTCGGCAGATTCGTTTATTTAAACCTCTCTTTTCCTGTCGGGGCATCCTTTGCAAGTTCTGAGTCGGTTGATTCTGTTGTCTGCCTATTCTAGGTGTCTCATTCCAACTCTTGGTTGGTAATCCCTAGTTTAGTCCGATGTTTTTTTTGCTGTTATTCCAACTTTTGGTTGGTAATCTTCATTTCGTGAATGTTATTCCATCTTTTGGTTGGTAACCTTTGCTTCATTCTAACTTTTGGTTGGTAGTCCATTGGTGGTTATTTGTTATCCCAAATTTTGGTTGGTAATCCTCTTTTATTCCCTGGTGGAGTCGTTATCCCAACTTTTGGTTGGTAATCTGCCGCTGGTGGGTAATCCCCAGCTGAGTCCAAAGCTTTGTTGATGGTATTCCAACTTTTGGTTGGTAGTCTGCCTTTTGGTTGGTATTCTTCGTTGTGGTGAGTTCCCCTTTGTTTGGTGTTCTGATGTTATTCCAACTCTTGGTTGGTAATCTTTAGTTTGTGGGAGTTATCCCAACTTTTAGTTAATAACCTTTACCTCGATCTGACTTTTGGTTTGCAATTCATTAGTGAGGTCTTTTTCCCCGGCAGAATTGTTATTCCAACTTTTGGTTGGTAGTTTTCATCTCTTGGGTGTGATCCCAACTTTTGGTTAGTAGCCTTTGTTTGATTCCAACTTTTGGTTGGTAGTTCTTGGTTTCCCCTGCAGAATCTGTTGTTCCAAATTTTGGTTGGTAGTCTTTAATATGGTCAGTTCGCCCTTGATCGGTGTTCCGACGATTCCAACTTTTGGTTGGTATCCTTTGTTTGATTCCGACTCTTGGTTGGTAATCCATAGCCTAGTCGTCTTGTTAACGTTATTCCAACTTTTGGTTGGTAACCCTCGTTTCATAGTTGACGATCCAAATTTTTGGTTGGTAGTCTTTGTTTTGGGTTAACGATCCCAACCTTTGGTTGTTAGTCTTTTTTTGGGTTGATGATTCCATTTTGTTTGATTGTTAGTATTCCTTTGTTGGTCCAACTATTGTGGTTGTTATCTTTATCCCTCAGAGTTCATTGTCAGTTGGTGTTCTGGTGGTTCTAACTTTTGGTTAGTAGCCTCGTTTTTTAGCTTTTGGGCTGGATGTTATCCCTTGCAGAATTGAAGTGATTCCAACTTTTGGTTTGTAGCCTTTGAGATGATTCCAGCTTTTGGTTGGTGGCTTGTTTTTTTTACCTTTTATTGTATTCCAACTTTTGGTTGGTATGCTCCCCAGCGAGGTCGCTGTTTTCAGAATTTTTGTTCCCCGTCATTTCGCCTTCGGTCGACGTTGTGGTGATTCCAACTTTTGGTTGGTAGCCTTTGTGATTCCAACTCTTGGTTGGTAGTGTTTGGGTTTTATCCCCAAGGAGTAACCTTTATCCCATCTTTTAGTTGGTATCCTTTGATTATCATCTTCTGGTGGGTACTTGTTCCCCGCAGAGTTGGTTGGTTAGGCTTCTCTTTTAACTTTCCCTAGTGGAGTTATCTTTTCCCTCAGGTTGTAAGTCCGTTGATTGTACATCCTGCAAGTTCTTAATTTTAATTTTTTGTCCCCCAAAAGGTTACCTTTGGTCAGCATTCTCGTTTATCCTAACTCTTGGTTGGTATCCTTTTGTTGTTTATCCTAACTCTTGGTTGGTATCCTTTGGTTGTTATCCCAAATCTTGGTTGGTATCTTTTGGTTGTTTATTCCAACTTTTGTTTGGTATCCTACGGTTGTTATCCTAACTCTTGGTTGGTATCCTTTTGTTGTTATCCCAACTCTTGGTTGGTATCCTTTGCTTTATCCCAACTCTTGGTTGGTATCCTTTGATTGTTATCCCAACTCTTGGTTGGTATCTTTTGGTCATCTATTCCAACTCTTGGTTGGTATCCTTTGATTGTTATCCCAACTCTTTGTTGGTATCTTTTGATTTGGATTCGGCGGTTTTGTTCCAACTTTTGGTTGATGTTTTGTTCATCTTGGATTGTTATCCTCAGCGTGTCACATCCCAACTTTTGGTTGGTATTCACTGTCATGCATCCCCGCAGGTTGCAAATTTCTGGGTTCTTTTGGCATTCAATCTATGTGCACCTTGAATGTTTGAAAGTCGTTGCTATCATCCCTTCAAGTTCAACTCGATTGAATAGGGGCAGTTGTAGCACCTCAAAATTTGCCTCATCGTTTCTTGGTTTACTGGCTTTTGTTTCTTTGCATTTTTGCATTTCTGCATATCATAGCATTGGTTCTCGAGATACGGGATCAATTTGTTTTTGTGGCTATGGGTTTCTATTTGTTGCAAGAGTTTAAATAGAGAGCGTCTGAGACTCCGACATTTATTTTTCCCAGCGATCGTGTAGTCGGTTTTATTCTTATTCAACAGGTTATTTTCAGCTCAGGAGACGGTGTATAAGATATCTCAAGCATTCTCACAATCATAATATCCAAGGGCAAGTTTCAAAGGCTTAACAGAGCTTATAACAGATGGAAATGGGTGATTATACAGGATTCCTCCTTTTGGTGCCAAAATTAGCATTTTTTGAATGTGGTAACCGGCTACCACATATAGGGTAACCGATTACTTCAAGCAAAATTTGCTAAGAAATTCAAATTTTCAGCATTGCAAGTTTTCCAATCATTTTCAACCATTGGTTTCACATGATCATCATTGGAAGGATCTAGAATTGTTTCAATTTTCACCATTTCCCTCCAAATTTCAAATACTCCATTCCTAATTCCACTCCTAATTTCCATTCTAAATGCTAATCCACATTCTAAACCACATTTTGATTCCAAACTTAGAGTTTATTTAAGTGAATTTGCTCCAAACCTCACACAATGACCTTCATTTTTCATATTTCACATTCATTCTTGAGAATTTGCTCTCAACTTTCTCTCAACTTTTTCACTCCCAATACCTCTATTAAAGCTCTTTTCACTTGAGTTCTTTGATTCTTCATTGGAATCCTTGAATTCTAGAGCTAAACCTCAATTATTCATCTCCATTATCTTCAATTCACGATTCAATTTTCGTTTGGATTTGGATATGAATTTGGAAGGTGGATTGGAAGTGCTTTTTTGGATCATTTTTGCTTGATCTTGCTTGTTCTCCATTTTCTACCATAAGGAAGCTCTTAGATCTTGAAGATTCTCTGGGTTTCTAGCTTGGATCTATTAATTTCAAGTGAATTAACACTCACCAATTTCACGTTTTCAATTGTTTTCATAACAGGTAACCGGTTACCTGGTATTGAGTAACCGGTTACCACTGAGCAGAATGTTGTGTTTTTTCATTTTTTTTTGTTTGGGCTCCTTTTCACATCTAAACTTCATGGATTGATATGATGCATTTGTGTGGATTGTTTTTGACATATTTCATCAGTCTTGAATTTTTGATCTCGATTCTTCGATGCGTAACTTTTGGTTTCCGTTTGAATGCATAACATGTTAATGTTGCTTGATTGATGAATGATCACATTGTTTTGCTTGCTTATATCATGTTAATTGGTTATCATGAATATTTTCTTTGTTGGATGTTTGATGCACATTTACATTTGTTTTCGATGCCGCTTGTTGCATATTTGTTTGATCAGTCGATCGTCCAATTTAATTTTAAAAAACACGTTAATCTTGATGATTCTTATTGATGCATTATTGTTGATCGATTATGTTTGATTGTTGAAGCATGTTCACATTGTTGCATGACATCTATCCATGATTGGTGTTTGTTCATGATTAATTGCATTCTAGCTTGCTTGTTGCCCTACTTTTCATAGTTGTTTTTATCTTGAATTTGCATGTTGTCTTTGCCTTGCTTGCTTGCTGCCTTCCTTTTACGCCTGCTTCTGTGCTGAAACGTGTGTTGTTATAGGTTGTCTTGCTTGTATGCTAGATTTTGTTGCTGTTTTCTGCAGAAGGCACTGTTGTAGTTGCTGCTCTTACCTTGTTTCTTTGCTTTTTGCTTTGTCTTTGCGTGCTCCCTTAGGGTTCTTATTCCAATTTAATTTTCGATTAAATTTGGAGTAGGATAGACACTCGGAGGGAAATCCAAGCATGATAACAAGTAGGCTAGTCCCTTTTAACCTCAACCTTAGGTCCATCTTTTACATGCTAACATTACGATAAAATCTCCTTTCGCATCCCAACTTTAGGACCACTTTGCATGACAACGTTAGGGCTGAGTTTCCCCTAGACCTTCCGTGCATCTCTCTTCTCATCTCAAAACATATTCTAACTCATCAAATAAATGCGATGAACATTGTATGCTATGAGCCTTAAGCACGTGGGAAATGATGAGTGATGGGTCTCCTCTCGCTTATCTAGAGTGTTTAGTGTGCGTCCCGTCTGGGGGAGATATGCGATGCATTCATTCCTATGTCACAGTCTTTAGTGCAACGTGAATCACAAAGCAAACTCAATTCACTTCACTAAAACTCACAAACAAAATTCAAATTTTTATCCTTCGGGATTTGGGTTTGAAACTCATTTTCAGAAAAGAGTGCGTTACTTTTCCGTTCTACCGCAAACAAGCATCGACCCTAACTGCTGGTATGGTAACTTAGCGTCACTCATAAAAAATACTTAACAAACCTGTGGTTTTATTTTACCCGAACTATGTTTGCTCTGATTTCTCATACCATCATCCGTAGTTTTCTGAACTACGTTGACACTGACTTTCCCATTGCACGAGAGAATACGTAGGCATGGGACGAAAATGTCCCATTGAGTCTTTTTCTTTTTTATTTTGTTCTCATTTCCTTTTAGCAGTAGCTTATAGATAAATACAGCCTTTGATTAGACAGCAAGCGTGTATCCTGTTGAGTACAATGGACGTGAGGGGTGCTAATACCTTCCTCTTGCGTAACCGACTCCCGAACCCAAGATTTGGTTGCGATGACCATGTCTTTTCCTGTTCTTCAGGTTTTCTTCGATCGTTTCCTTTCCCTCTCTTTGGGATAAATAACGTGTGGTGGCGAATCTTCTGTTTTTTCGTCGGGTGTTTTCGCAGTTGCGACAGTAATTACAACAAAATATCAATCATCAACTTGAGGTGTCATTACTTTGGTGAGTATGGCCACATAAAGCTTTTTTGTTATAAATTGTATGGAGTTCAACAATCTTCAGCTCATTCTAAGGCTAATCAAGTGATTAAAGAGAAGATCTATCAACAGGATATAAACCTTATAGCTCACACTTCCTTAAAGGTTGTAACTAGAGAAGACTGGTACTTTGACAGTGGGTGCTCTAGGCATATAACAGGGGTTCAGGAGTTATTGGTGGATATTAGGTCTTAGCCTCCTGGTGTTGTCAGGTTGGTGATGGATTTAAAGGAGAAAGTAAAGGAGTAGGAAGATTGGTGTGTGTTGGCTCTCCTAACTTAGAAGATGTTCTTCTTGTGAAAGGATTAACTTCGGATCTTATTAGCATTAGTCAGATATGTGATCAAGGTTTGTTTGTAAATTTTTCAAGGTCATAATGTTTAGTGAAAGATGAGAACGATGATATTATACTGAGGGGTATAAGGTCTAAAGACAACTGCTATCTATGGGAACCTCAAAGAACTGCTTACTCTTCCACATGTTCAATTACCAATGAGGGTGAAGTGAAGCTATGGCATCAGAATCTTGGACACCTTCATCTTAAAAGAATGAAGGAGATAATGTGAGATTAAGAAGCATGTTATGATGGCGCACACAATGTTGCAACATTATTCTACTTCCAGAGTGCTAGAACTTCTCCATGTGGATTTAATGGGATGAATGCAGATAGAAAGCTTGGTTGGAAAGAGGTATGTCTATGTGGTTATAGATGATTTTTCTGGGTTTACATGGATGAACTTTCTTAAAGAAAAATCAAACATGTTTGAAGTCTTCAAAGATCTGTGTAAAAGTATTTAGAAGGAGAAGAACAGTGTGATTTTAAGGGTTAGAAGTGACCACGACAAGGAGTTTTAGAATGCAAAATTTTCTGAGTTTTCTCTTTCCATCACTTCTCAGTAAGATGGAATTGTTGAGTAGAAGAACAGAACTATACAAGAATCAGCTAGATTTATGCTTCATGTTATGGAATTACCATTAGAATTTTGGGCTGAAGCCATGAATATTGCGTGCTACATTCATAATAGGGTCACATTGAAAGAAGGTACTTCAACCACTCTCTATGAGCTATGGAAAGGTGGGAAACCTACAGTCATGTACTTTCATACCTTTGGAAGTAAATGATATGTCTGGACTGACAAAGATCATGGGTGCAAGGGAAGAAGTCTTTCATTTGTCTAGCATTGGGTTAGGTAACTATCAAGTCTCTTTAGGACTATTTTTTAGAGCTCAGGTAGAACAAACCAAGGAACTCATTGTCATACACCCCACTGAAGACAAGGTTGTTAATTTGGAGAAGAAGCTGACTATTGTGATTACCAAAGTCGTGTATGCAAATCAATTTGAGAACATAAATAATGGGCTAGTAATTTCCCTATTGAGGATTTATAGCAATTACAGGCATGGAGTAATGCAACATATCATATATCTTTCCTCTACACTATGAGGAATAATAAGCCAAAGCAAGTTACTATTATTAAGGTGTGGAGCAAAAATTCTATGCAAAATAGATGGGCTGGTATTAGAAAGGTATGTGTTAAGGTTGTGGCAAGAAAGTTCAGTGTCAACACTCCTAAAAATTGTGACAACTACAAGAAGTACAGAAGGATCTTTGACAAGGGCAAGAGATTAAAAAGCACCTGAACATGACCAAGTTATGTGTGTTTCCACCATGTTTTATTTATGCTTCCTTGTCTGTGATTCCATTTATGTTTACGTTTACTTATTTCCTTTTGTCAATTTTTTGGCAAAAAAGGGGGAGTAAAGTGTTGTTTCGTTTATTCTTTCTGATGTTATATTTGATGTCATGACTTCATGTCATGTTTGTACTACTGTTTAGGAAGAGTAGTTGGTTGTTGTTGCTTGTGTGCAACTTTTTAGGGAGAGCATGAACTTGCTGGTGTGGAACCATTTGTTGTGTCTGGGAGAATGCAGTATTCTCTGCAAAAGGTTGTAGTTTTCAGGGGGAGTGAGTGAGTATGTGTGACAGGGGGAGTTGTGTACCTCTCTGTTGTGGACCTGCTTTAGTATAGCCCGTACAAAGGTTGCATGCAGCCTGTTTTGTTGTATCTCTCTGGTAATGTTATAATGTCAGACTAGATGTATGGATATTATGCTGTCAAGAGTGTCCTTTTGCATGGACAGTGTAGATGTGGTTATAGATATGTGTTTTCGCGTGTTTACCTATGATGGGTGCCTCTGATGTACGTTTTGGAGCTGGCCATGATTCTTGGAATAGCCTAGTAACAACTTTGTTTGTGACTGGGAGAATTTACCTTTCTCTGCAGAAGAATGTGGGTCCCAAAAGAAGTTCTGTTGTTGGATGTGAAATGTCTGACATGATGTCTTCACATTATGTTCAGATATTCATCTAAGCGTTGATAAAGATATTAGGCAGGAAATTTAGTGGGAAGCCTCATATTATTGATCATGTTTTGTACCTATGACTGGTTCATAGGAGTATACAATGTCTAGCAAGATGTCAGGACATTGCATAAAGCTGGTGTGGTCAAGAATTGTCAAGAATCTCTCTCGGGTAAGAGTGCCAAGGACAGTTTGTCTAGTCATCAGTGCCTTCATAGTAGGCCTATAAAATGTGTTTTTTTTGTGCATGTGTGTTCAAAGGTAGCATGGGAATTGTCATGATCCAAGCTTGGAAAGAGAGAACGAGAATTAAAAGGTGTATCTCTCACATATGGACGGTGGTGCATTATCAAGGATGGTTTCACTTATTCCAATATTCCTTTCCTTGACTTGGCAGGCGTTACAAACAAGGAATTTATAGTATATATAGTCTAAAATTTGCTTGCTTTCACATTCTATCACGTTTTACTTCAAACATGAGCCAATCCTCCAAAATTTCTAATAATAAGAAGGTTCACTTGAAGAAACCATGAAAGAGAAAAAAGATGAGTCCAAGGTTGTGACATCTGCTGGATCATCAACTAGAGTTGTCTTGACAGGGAAAAAGACTATGACAAAGATGAAGTCCCTCAAGAAAAATTGTGCTAAGGATCATGTCTCTGATGAAGATGGTGATGAAGACTGGGTTTAATTTGTTAACTCAGGAGGATGGAGAGAATAGCTAGCTCTAGAGGAGAGATTGTTTTTTTTTTGTTTTTTTTTGTCTATTTTGTTGTAATAAGGTCCTAACATCATTTGTTTCTATTTAGTGTCTTAGTTTGCTTTGTTTGTTTACTTTGGTGTGTACTTTCTATTTGAACTATTTTGCTTCCATTGCTAGTGGTGTGTTTCTATTTTTGCAGAGTCAGTTTTGTTTTTTTGTTGTTTGTCAAATTTTAGCTAAAAAGGGGAGATAAATATATAAAAAAGGGAGTCTAGCTGAAAAGGTAAATATTTGGATTTTTGAGCTAGTGTTGGTTGTAGAATGTCCTACCAGATGTTCTGTCATTCTGGTTATGTTCTAAGGCTTTGTGCCATATGTCTTGTGTTCCTCATATGTTACTTCTGTCATATGTGTATCTAATGTGTGTGGCTTCCTCCATATGTGTTTCTAACGTCATGAACTCTATTAGTTCAATTTTGTGGTTAAGTTGGTTTTCTTGGGCTTCAGAAAAGTTTCTTCTTTCGTTGTGAGAGGAAGATTTATTCCTATGTGACAAGAATTGACTTTGTGGTTTAGGGGGAGTATCTTTGATATTCCTGAATATGCAAGTTATCTTCTTCCTCATGTACACAGTCTCGAATTTTATTGTGCAAAAGGTGTTTTAGCCAAAATTTTCCAAAGTGGGAGATTAAAGGTTCCATGGTCTTAAGATTGGAAATAATTTTGGTAAAACATGGTTAATTTTTAGAAAATGCATCACAACAAGAAGTTGAGCAAGATGTCGTGACATCTTGACCAACTGGTACATCAGTGTCAGCTGATATGTTTCTTGATAGATGTTGTGACATGTTATATAAGAACTTTAATATAGTTCTGCATTTTAAATCCTTGAAGATTTGATTTTGAAATATGATATTCTAGATGTTTTGTGTTCTCATTCAGGAGCAACTAAGCAAGGATATTTTAGGAACGTTGCAGTTTTAGTTTGGTTTCATAAAAAGGTTCTTGGAGACTTTTTAGGTAACTTTGATGATGTGTTCCTATATTTGTGGAGAAGATATTGCAGGTGGTTTACAACTGAAAGAGTCGATTTGATTAAAGAGTCCAAGCTCATACTGCTAGAGCTTATATAAAGAAACTCACTAAACCTAAAAATGTGTAAAAGTATTATTGAACAAACCATGTATGCATAAATAAGGGTTTAGAGTTTCAGAGTACTTTTAGTGTGTTGCTGCATTATGTGTCACTCATGTGTCTACTGATACATTGAGATAGATTGTTTTGTTAATTGTGAGCCATTAAATCATCTTCTAGATGCTTGACCTAGACTGATTGTGTTGAGTTGTAAGTGTCCACTTTAAGCTTTTAAGCAAGAGTGTATTGTTCTTGATTGAAGCTTTTAAGCAAGACCAAGTATTGTCTTTGAAGTGTTCCTTCTTTTGATTTATTGTTAAGTCTATCACAGTTGTTGTGATTGAATGGAAGTGAGAGGGGATTCTCATATCTAGGAGTGTCTTAGGTAGAAGTTGCATTGGTTAGGGATTAAGTGAGAAGATGTAAATGGGAAATTTTTAGCTTTGAATTCATACTACTAATAGTGGATTTCCTTCCTGACATGCTAGCCCCCATATGTAGGTAAGTTGCACCAAAATGGGTTAACAATTGCTTGTGTTTTTACAATCTTCTTAATATGTTTATTATCTTTTCCTTAAGTGTTTAACAGTTTAGATATTAGCTTCGTAACATCTCCTTCGACATCTCATATCTGATACCAAAATTTCACTTGTGATTCCTTTTTTCACACTCATTAATGCATGTTGTGTGTTTAATGGATAATTCATTCCAGATGTTTGCAGGATTGTTGGTGAGTGATAAAACCTTATAATGTTTTCATCCATTGATGAATGTGTGCTTAGGTGAGATTCATGTTAGAATTATATTGCTTTAGAAGTTTTAACTTGAGTTTTGCACTTAGCAATAGTTTCATCTCCATGAGTCGTTTTGAGTATGGTAAGTTTATATTGTTTGTGCTTTTACTTTTTGAACCATTAAATTGCCAATGTTCTACCTTGTTAATTCCCATTAAATTGTGCATATTTTTTATAGTATTTTGTGGCCATTTCCAATTGTTTCTTTGTGTTGTCGCGCTAAGTCTGCCTCTGATGGCGCTTAGCGTTGTGCCACTTATAGGCACTTTATGGACTTTGTATAAGTAGCCACTTGAGTAGATATTTTATAACAACTTTTCATTTTCAGCAACTTTTAAGATTGTAAAGGGATTTTTAGGGCAAAAAGCTTAGAATTCCAAGAGAAGTGAGAATCAAAACTTTGAACCATCAATCTTCGATTCTTCGACTTTGATGCTAGCAAAGATTTCTTTTTTACTTACCGATCAAGCTACAATGGAGATGGCTAGATAAACCCTTTTGTATCAAGATTAGAGGTAGTTAACCTTACTAGTATGTATTTCTTTTGATCTTTTGTATGTAAACAAGGTTGATGATCAATATATGATGAAGATTTTTGCTTTGAATGTTGTATGTATGACTTGAATCACTCTATACATATATTTTCCAAATCTTGATCTAATTTCTTCATCTATTAACAAACAAACTCTAGACATGGATTTGGAAGTTAATATTTGCTTTGTATCAACCTTTATGTTTATTGTTTCGATTGTTATCTCGAGAAATCATCTAGCAATTGAAACAATAAAACCCACAAAGCCGCTTTAGAAATAAATGAGTTCGAGAGGATATGCGACTGTATTGATCTAAACTAAGTTCACATGCTTGATTAATCATATATGTATAAAAGGGATTAATGAAATCTAATCTTGACATGTTTTTCTTTAACAAACATCTTTCTTAAGTTTAATCTTTGCTACAAAAATATATGTTAAAAAACAAAAACTCTTTGAAAACACTTTTCTTAGAACTTCAAACTGCTGAACAACAAGTATCGAGATATCAGAACAATCCCTACGGATATGATAAAATAACCCACCTAAAATACTTTCCAATATTAAGTTAGCTTGTACCCTAAGTTAGCTTGTAATGGATAATTATTAAAAAGGCCATTAGTTTAGTATGTTAGGTTTTATATAAATTACATACTAGTCTTTCATATTAAGTGTGGCAAATCCTAATTAGGGTGAGACGGTTATTTTTTATTCTTGAGTACTTGTAATCTGATTTAAAGAGAAAGTAAAGAATAACAGTTATAATCAATCCTTGTTGTTCTTCTTCTTGTTTTTCCGTTAACACTAACCCTTATGTATTTATTAATCATAAAGAAACCATTTATACTTTGTTTAAATGTATCGTTTTTCACAACACACCCAAAAAGTCTATAGTACTCTATAGGAACCTCTTGAAAATCTAGTGTTTGGCTTAAAAAGGTTTTGTTTGCAAATGATCAGTGAGGTGAGAAGAGAAGTATTTTTTAATATTTTGTGTTTGACAAGACTTCCTGAGCCTCGTGCCTACGTATCCACAAAGTGAAATGGAGGAACAAAACCTCGTAGTTCATGGTAAAAATAATAAAAGAGAGATTGATTTTAAATGGGAAGACAAAATTCTCAATTTAAGGAGAATACTCAACTAGTCACCCATAAGTGTATGAAAATGGACATTTGCATTACTATTAAGAAGGACTCCAACTTGGATTGAAATCAACAAGTATGTCACTAGCTCTCTCAAGTGGAAAAGAATCAACACTAAACATAACTATAGAGATAGGAGAATTACATCTCAACTATGGAAATGACTCATGTCTAAACTTTATGAAAAAATTTAAAAGGAAAAGTGAACAAAGGCACAGAATGGTTTGAATGAGTTAAGTATTTTTTAAGTCTTTAGAAAATGGTCTTGATATGATTAAGATTGATTAGCATTTATTAAGAAAAATGAGTTTAAAAATGCACTTGATAAAGTCAAGGTTTATTAAGAAAGTGGTTGTAGTTTGAAAAAAGAAGGTTTTAAAAAAGGGAGAAGATTTTTAAAATTTTAAGAAGGGGAGGAGATGAACAGGCTACCCTAAAACATAAAATAAAAGCTAAGGAAGGAAAGTTCAAACCAAGATACAAAGTTAACTCACATTCTTTGGATTCAAGCCACAAGATAAGCAAAAAATAACCAAATCATCAGATGAAAACTATGTATCCAAGCCAAGTCTTCAAAGAGGTCAACTCAAGGTCAAAGTTCCAGATAAAATCCAAGGTCTCAAGTCACAACTCTAAAGCATAGGGCAAAGACCCTAATTCTAAGTCCAAAACTTCAAATCCATGCAAGGGATAATCACCAAATAGTCCAAGGAACATTAAGAGTCTTTTAATGGTTTAAGCCTTTATTAATTTCTTAAAAAGAGAAAGAAAGTTCAAGTGGACAAAGAGAAAAAATCATAAACATAGACAAGATGATAATATGATATGAAATGATAAGCATAAAATAAAGAGCAAGAACTAAAGAGCATAAAGATAAAAAGTGCATAAAAATAAATGGCATAAATTAAAAGTTAGCACATTTAAAGTTAGTGCTAATGTTAGAAATAATGAAGAAGACATTTTGTCATTTAAAGTAGATCACTCAACTAATCAAGACAACAAGTGTGAGAACTTTGCATAATCCTTTGAGAAGGGCTCCAACTTAGATAAAATCAATAAGTATGCCACTAGCTCTCATAGGTGGAAAAGAATCAACACACTATGGAGATAGGAAAATTACATCTAAACTAAAAATGTCTCATATCTAAAATTGGACCAAATGATCACTTTCCGATTAGGGAAAAATTTAACGTTATGTTAAGCAATATTAGCATAATCTATAAACAATATCATACTATGAGAGGCCGGTCAATAACAATTTATGTACCATACAGGTTAGAGATATGATATAGAGATCATACTCCTAAATCATGTAGCACAAGTCAAAATAAGGTGGATCAAGACCTAAGTCAAAAAAAGATTGATCCATTATATCAATCAATCCTTCATGATACTTTGGACAGACTTATGAATCAATCTGAAGTACCTCAATTGATCAATCAAATAATCAATCAAATGGTAGTTTTGAAATGATGAAAGTTCATCAAGCACCACTCAAGATCTCATGAACAAAGATGGCCTACACATCCTCCAATTGATCAAAAGAAAGGTGAAAAAGAAAAAAAAACAAAGGGATGAAGAAGAGAGGGTCAAAAAAGATAACAAAAGCAAATTGGATCCAAGTGAGGATCAAGTCATCGTCAAAATCAATCATCTATTTTGGTGGATTAGGATTTTCACACCATCAACACCCAATATCCATTGATTTTGATGAAACTTATGACCAAATCAACTAAGATCCAAGGCCAACAGCACTCAACACAAGTCAAACAAATATAAAATGCAATAATATGAATTAAAATCATCAAAATGTTTTTTAGAATTAATTTTAAAATGAAAATAAAGATGAAAAGGAAAATGAGGCATCAAATCAAATCACAAATGATCAAGAAAATACATGCAAGTTAGAAACAAGTCAAGAATGATATATAAAATCTGAGAAATTTTAAATGCATAAAATTTTTTTAAACTATTTAAAATGCTTCAAAAAAGAGAAAAAACATGAAAAATAGAAAATGATGAAAATAAAATATGAAAAATATAAAATCAGAAAGAGATAAATAAACAGAAGTTTAAAAATTATTTAGGGATTTTTTGGCGTTAAAATGATTTTTCTATGAATTTTTGAAGTTAAATGCAATTTAAAAATAAAAACCAGAAAATAAATAAAATATAAGAAACAAGGTGCGTCAGATATAGCCTTAGTAGTTAACGTGGCAAATCTGATTGCCTTCACATTAGGGAACACGATGGAAAATACTGAATAAAGCACACAAGATCACAATTGAAATTATCCAACAAAAACATTTCAAATAGACAACGTGGATAACACCTTGGATAATCTCCTTCACCTCTCCGGTCATCTTCTTCGGTGAGATACTCACCAGAGATTGCTAAGTGGTAAACTTAGGTTACGTGACCCCCATCATTGTAACCGTATCATTAAGGTGAGCTCAACCTCATACTCCATTTTCATTGATTAAATGAGAGCATAGAGAATTTTATGAAAATGCAAAAGAAAACAAAAACACGAAAACTAAATGATGAATACAAGCTATCAACACCAGCTAGGTTAGGGAAAACAATCAGAAAGCAAAGGACTATATTGTGGTAACTTGTTTAGTTGAAAATGGAGCCTCAAACTACCTTGTCTAAAAAAATTGGAGGAGCTCTGAAACTGGATTTGGTCAGCATAATTCAGGGACTCTTGGAGCTTGATTCTTGTTTCATAAGCTTCAGAGGATGAAGGTGGAGTTAACTGAATCAAGAAAAAGGTTTGAAACAGGCTAGAAAATTTGAAGAAAGTTTGAGAGAGCAGGGGTTTTCTGGCTATCAAAAGCTTGGTTTTCTGTTTTGAATGACCCTCTATTTATAGTTGAAGATGATGGAATGTTGAGATGGGTGAAATGATCAATAATTGAGTGAATTTGTGTGGACCCTCCAAGTGAGAAAAGTTTGATTTAAGGGTCAATTAGCTTTAGGGGAACTTCACTAATCAGGTTTAGCTCCAAAATACATGGTAATTTGGCATGTAGTTGAGTTTTGGTTCAGGTGAAAATCTGATCATGGTGCAAATCTTCAGTTCCAGGTAACCATGTTTGTATCAATGGGGCACATTGTACAAGAGGCTTTTTTATTCCATTCTTTTTGCAATTGGTTAACATCATAACAAATATCACAATGTGCCAACAAAGGTTTCATTTGGATTCTTGAGCAAAACTTTATGTCATGTTGAAGTTGGCACAAAAATTTGGCAAACCAAACTTGAAATATACCAAGTCCAAATGACTGAAAATGACCTATAATGTATCAATGAATTTCATGGCCTTCCAAGCATAATTTGGCTTTTACCATTGAAGCAATATTGTACAGGGTATCACAAATGATATTGTGCAAAACGAATGAGCTCAAAATCTTGAAAATTGAAGAAGTTGTGATTCTTGAAAGATGAGAAAAAGTTACTTGAAAATAGGTAAAATTTCACTATGTCCACAAATGACCTATAATGTCTTCAAACTTTTGATGATCCTCTAAGCATAATTGGATCTTGTCATGTAAAGAGAAGTTGAAGAGGATTTTGAAAACATTCATATGAAAAAAAGAAGCATTCAAAAATATTAAGAATTGAAGAAGTTGTGGTCTTTTGAACTTTAACTTGAAATGTTAATTTTTTAGGTCAAACTTCCTTGAATCAACTTGTAAGCTTGGACTTTCCTTGAATTTTAAAGCACATGGATAACCATATGAACTTAAAATAATGTCTCCTTGAATGTCTTTTTATTCAATTGACCAAAGCTTAGGTAACTCGTTGATCAAGGTATGGAAATAAACACATGAACCCAGAGACAAGCTACTTAACCTTGAGATATATTTGATCAAAATGAGATTGAGTGATACTTGAAACCTATTATTTTGATATTAGAAGCCATGGTTTGATGAGATAGCCCTTGGGAATTAATGGTTGACCACACTGTAACCTTGAGGGAGCAAAACCCTAGCTGATGAATCATGCTTGGTGTTCTTGATATGGAACCCTCTCTTGCAAAGAAACAAAAGGAATACAACATATATTTTTGGTATTTTGATTAGTAGTTAGTGAAATATAAAGCATATAATCATAAAGGAAAATATAAACAAAGAGGTTCTTGATGATCTCTGCAAAAGCAAACACAAGGATGAGAGGGCAAGAAAGCAACCAAGCTTGTGATATTGTTTGTATGAAAGAATGAAAAAAGAGGATGAGATCTTATGGTTAAGAATTAGGTTACAATAGTATGTATGCGTTCCATTTTTATAAATTAAATTCTTTATTTTCAAGGCATTTATTGCATTGAATTTAATTTCAATCGTTCTTTTAAGTTTTCTTTAATTTCAAATTCAGTGTCAAAATATGTTTCAAACTTATATTTTTTCACACAATGTCCTGGTATCTTTTTTCGAGTTTAATCACTTAAGTGAAATCAAACTTTTTCTTGTTTACCATATTTCAAAGTAAACAAAAACCTACCTAAACAACATCTAAAAAACCAATGAGTTGTAGTGAAGAATCTCTTGGAAAGAAGAAACCTGAAGCATGACATTCTTTTAAGTATCTAATTAAATGTTCTAGTGGAAACATTGTAACGATTGGTGGTGGGATTTATGAGAAGATGGCTTAATTATTTTGTGATAAATTTGATATTAGTTATTTTTTCTTCCAATGAGAAACCTATATGCAATAATATTTGTGAATTCATAACTTGCATCATTAAGTAATTTGTTGGATCAATTTGTAAGAGTTTTGATTAGCTTTGGATCAAGTAGGCATGCATCTAAGATCAAGTATACACATCATTTACATCCATTTTATGGATGAAACAATTATTTATTATTGTCATAGCTATGACAATTTTGATAGTAATTAATTTTACAACATGTGAGTATGTGTCAAAGGAATCCATCCCTTTAATCTGGTTATAGAACTTTGTCACCAATCGAACTTTGAGTCTTTACACTGAGCCATCACCATGAAATTTTACTTTCTATATTCATATGCATCCAATGGTTTGATATTGGGTGGTAAGTCGACAAGTTCTCATTTACATTTTCTTTTAATAGTTGATAATTCAATTTGCATTGCTTGATTCTAACACTCAAATTTTCTTGCTTCGACATATGACTTTGGTTCATGTAGTGTGTTAATGGACGTGACTAAAGGATTATAAGAATGAGACAAACTATAATAAGATATCTAATTTGAGATAGAATATTTCATATTTGAGATATGATGTGTGGATCTATGTGCTTGCAGGTATGAAGGTAATGATCCCGCTGAAAACCATCCAAATGTTTTGATGAGAACACCAATTATTACTAAAGTTGGTGGTAATATCTTTCTAACTCTTTGATAATGGGGATTACCTTGAATGCATGTTAAGACTAATCAAGTAGGAGACTCAAGGTTCCATTGAAGTATTTATATGATTGATGTATCTGGCAAAAGAATTTGAAAGCTTTAGAGTTGTGAAAGAGAGGAAGTGTGAAATCTCGTCTGGTCATGTCTGTCTGAGTTTCCAAAGACTTCTGAAAGTAGGAGAGTTCCTTTTAAGAT
This sequence comes from Lathyrus sativus, assembly GCA_963859935.3. Classification (NCBI taxonomy): domain Eukaryota; kingdom Viridiplantae; phylum Streptophyta; class Magnoliopsida; order Fabales; family Fabaceae; genus Lathyrus; species Lathyrus sativus. The sequence continues at coordinate 93,326,348 of OZ012741.1, forward strand.
TCCATGGTAACTCACACACACACACACACACACATACACTTAAATTTAAAAGAGATTTTGAATCCTTTTTTTACCTATTAAAACATCTAAAATTGTTTTTAAGCACTAGCTATTTGAATAGGAAATTGTTAGCTTCATTAGAAGAAATTGTTGAACTACCAAATCAATTAGATCCCAAGGTTAGTCGATTAGAAGAAGTAAAATTGATTATATAACAAATTATGACAATGTCTTAATGATTGGTAACGACTCTCTATTCAAATTCTCTAAATTGGCCTTAAGTAATTGATTATTTGTGGTACCTAATTGATTGGGCTTAAGAACTAATCGGTTAGACGAGTTAAATGATATGTGGATTGTTTCCTTTTTGAGCAAATTCTATTCCTATATAAAGGAGGCACCTATCCTCTTCATTTCACACAAGAATTCAAAATTTCTCTAATTCTTTGTAAATTATCTCTCCCCCTCTCTTTGTGTGTGTGTATGTCTCTATCTCTAAATATTTTATTTTCGCCAAAGTTCTCTTAGTTTTTTGTGAGTGAAAACTGCTTGTGAGGAAAGAGTTGTATTGGTGTCGTGCTCTTGTTGATACTTTCAAGAGTGTGACAATCTTGAGGAATATAGTTTAATTATTGAGATTAACCTGTCTTAAAATTTTTGGTTTGTCCTAGAATTTAACTTGGAAAAGTTATGTTTGGTTATTGAGATCACTCTGTAAAATCCCTAATCGATTTGTTAGCTCAGCCCATGGAAAAGTTTTTTTTATAAATGTGGTTATTAAAAATGAAAGAGTATGTGAATTATGCCTGAGGTTTTGTTGACAAATTGCACAATACGCGACCATAGGTCTAATACTATTTAATAATCGCTCAGTCCCAAAATAAATATGACATTTGTCTAAACTATTTATCCTAAAATAAATGTCGATGTTAGAGTCCAATGCAATTTTAGTTTTTATCTTAAATTTTTATTCTTTAATTAATACTCTTAATTTAATAGTTCTCTCACTTTACATTAATGATAGTTAAAATGCACTAATAATTAATAAAAATAATTTGATAAAATACTTACGGAAGGGGAAAGGAGAGGAATGATTGTTGTTGTTAATAAATCTGAGATGATATGTTTTAGGGATTTTGGGAGGCTATAGGGTTCTTTGATGCTCTTGTTACTAGGGGAAGTTTACTTGGTTTAGGCCGGATTTTTCAACCATGAATATACTTGACAGATTCTTAATTTCAGAAAGCTTGATGCGAATTTGGAACGTTGCTAATTAATTTATTGGTAACCGAGATCTTTCAGACCACTGCTCGATTTGGGCAAAAGGAAGCATAGTTCATTAGGGGCCAAATCCCTTCATGTTTTTTCAATTGTTGACTACAATATAAGGGATTTATGCGTTTCATGCATAAGTCTTGGAATTTCATTAAGATTTTGGGATCTCCAGGTTTTGTTTTAAAGGAGAAATTGAAATGTCTAAAAGGTTGGTTAAAAGCTTGGATCAGAGAAACTTTTGGCATTCTTGATTTGGAAGTTGATAATGTTGTAGATTCTCTTAAGATGATTTACTCTTTGGATACCTCGAATTCTTACAGTAGTTTTTTAAGCGAAGTAACATAAAAGGTTGTATCCAAAGTATGGAAAATGATGAGTGTTAGGGAGAGTGTACTTCATAAAAAATGAAGACATCAATGTGATCCTCTCTTGTATCGTGTTGATACTTGAGCTGGACTGTTTGCATTGAGTTGTAATTTCTGTCACTGCTGTGATTGAAAGAGAATTGAGAAGGGTCTCATACCTAGGAGAGTATTAGGTAGAAATTAAGCACGGGTAGTGATTAAGTGATAAGTTGTAAACTAGAGGTTGTTTTGCTTAGAATTAATACTATCTAGTGGATTTCATTCCTGGCTTGGTAGCCCCCAGGCATAGGTGTTGTTGTACACTAAACTTGGTTAATAATTATTGTATGTTTGTTTACTTTCTGCAATTTTTATTGTGCTTCTTCTACTCATTTTTCTTAGTAAAGATCAAGTGTCTCGACATCTCTTGGGACATCTGAGATCTATATACCAGAATTTCAAACCTTTTAGTGAAGATGATGTTAGTGATTTCATTTGGAATTCAGATATCGGCTTCAGGTTTTACAAATGTTGTTAGGACATTATTAAAGTTGATGTCCTTAGATTAACCAATCATTTTTATTCAATAGATGTTCTACCTAAAGAAGTAAATTTTTATTTTCTTCCTTTGATTCCTAAGTAGTTCAATCATCCAAATCTGCAGGAATACATAATAATATGTTTGATAGGAACTTTCCATAAGATCATATCCAAACTTCTAGTGGCTAGACTCAAGAAGGTGGCGATTGGCTTAGTTTCTCAATGTCTAACTACTTTTGTTTCTCAAAGGCATATTCAAGATGGAGTGTTGGTGGTAAATGAGGTTATAGATTATACCATGATATTCAAAAAGGATGGTTTAGTGGTAAAGATTAATTTTAAACAAGCTTATGATTATTAATCTTGAAATTACTTAAGACATATTTTAAAGACTGTGAACTTTGGCTGAAAATGAATGAATTGGATGGGGATATTGGTTTTCACAAACTCTATCCATTTTGGTTAATGATTATCCCACTTTGGAGTTTCAAGTGACTCGGGGGTTGAGACCGGGTGATCCTCTTTCACCCTTCTTATAAACACCATGAAGGTGGATGAACTCATGGGATCTCTTCAGACTTTTGAATTGGAAATCAGTGAGAAATCTGAAGAGAAGAAAAGTATAGCCATGTTGTCTAATCAAGGTGAATGTGATTCCAATTCCAATAAAGAGTTGTCTAACACTGTTGCGTTTCTTGAAAAATAGTATAACCAATTATTGAAAAAGATGGATGAGAAGTCAAGATCAAATGTTAAGACTTAGCCATCCGAAAACAACAGAAGGAAGGATTTTGGAAGAAGAAACAATTATGATAAGAAATCTAAAAAGGTAAGGGAATCCAATGCTATGAATGCGAAGGGTTTGGACACACAAAAGCTGAGTGTCCTACCTTTCTCAAGAAGGAGAAGAAAGGCTTGTCTACATCTTGGTCTAAAGATGATTCTTTAAGTGAAGGAGAATCAATTATACAGGTGTCTGTTCTTACCGGTGTATATGATTATGATGAACTGGCTTTCTCGTATAAGGAGTTGTGCATCAGGAGTGAAAACAATTTTCAACTAGGAAAGGATCAATAGAATCTTATTGCTCAGATTCATGATGAAATTTTGAAACACATGGTTGTCATCTCTGAACTAGAGGATGAAGTTGTATTACTCAACTCTAAACTTGACAATATGACTAAATCTGTAAGAATGCTCAATAGCAGCACTGATGTGTTAGATGAAATTCTACAATCAGGAAGGAAGGCTGGAAATGTAAGAGGGATTGGTTATAATGATCAAGTTGAGTATAAAGGAAAAAGGTCTGCCTTGAATTCTTCTCAATCCAAAAGAAAGCAGAATCGAAAGATGTCAAGTAAGATGCCCCAACATCAACATCAGAATAATTCCTCAAGAAGAAAGAACCAAGATTGGAAATGTGATCGCTGTGGTAAGTTTGGCCACATAAAACCTTACTGCTACAAGCTACATGGTTACCCCAAATCTGCGAATCAATCCAGAAGGAAAGAGGTTGTTGTTAAAACCAAGAAGAAATGGATTCCCAAGAATAGCACTGTTGTGCTCATAGCACACACTTCTCTAAGAGCTTCTGCTAGAGAAGACTGGTATTTTGATAGTGGTTATTCTAGACATATGACGGGTGTTAATAAATTTTTGGTGGATATTAAACCATATTCCACTAGCTATGTCACATTTGGAGATGGATCAAAAGGTGAAATCAAAGATGTTGGGAAGCTGGACTATGCTGGGCAGCTTAGTCTTGATAAAGTGTTATTTGTTAAGGGGTTGACTACTAATTTGATAAGTATTATTTAACTCTGTGACCAAGGCCTCAAGGTTAACGTTACAAAATCTGAGTGTCTGGTATCAAATGATAAATATCAAGTTATTGTAACACCCTTTTTTTACCCCACAAATAATATGGCAAAAATATCATATTTATTAAGTAAAATGCTGAACGCAATAAAATCATCATAAAAGGGCACACATTTCTCAAATGATTCAAATATCGTCAATGCTCCATAAACAACGGGTTTTGCAAAAATTACTCCAAAGGCAGCGGAACTCAAAAGGTAATAATCCAAATTTTTTCTTGCGCCACAAGGCAAGCAACATAACAAAAACTCAATAAAATAAGGTTTGACTCAAAGACCCCAACCCGATGTTAAAATATCAGAGCAACACCCTCTAACTCAACCAAAATGGCCAACGACCCAAAAACTTCAAAAGTCCTTGACGGCATCCACGGCTAAACTTGGTCATCTGCATGTTACCCACGTGGAGGCAACATTCAAACAGGCAGGGTGAGTAAAATGATGCATAATAATCAATATAAGAATCAATATATAAAATGGCGTCATTTTCATATCTAACATCATCAGAATCATCAAGGAACATCAAAGGCCACAACATTATAAATTACACCAGGTTGTCACATAAATGCAAATGCAACAAGACTCATGCATGTGGTACCAATCAACATAATTCGATGGACACTGGGCCATCAACCCTTCATAGATCCATAACAGAAGGATCGATTCTACTCGAGAACCGGAGCACAATAAAATACCTCACATCTGCACAATAGGACTAAAGCCACAAATATCAAGGCCCTGAACCGAATTCAGATGCATATGAATGCATTATGCACATGTCAATATCATCATCATAATAAAATCATTAGGTGCATCATCATTCATCAAAATCATCATAATAATCATGTCATCATATAATCGTCAAAATCATGGAAATCAACATCGTAAAATCATCACAATTATTCATAGGAATCATCAAACTATCATGTAATAATCACATGGGAATCATAGTCATGCTCATGGTAATTCATCAAAGAAATCACAACATCAAATCATCAAAATAGCACTGCACAAGTATACACACAAGTATTCGATAAATTATCCACCAATAATTTCACAACTGACAGCAAACAGTGCAACAATTCATTAATAAAACATATACACAATTGACTTCCCAAACATATTAGATATAAAAATATTAGGAAACCAATTCACTTATCTATACTATGTTATATCCATGTTCATTAGCTTTCTAACACTTCGGACGGGAACCAAAACGGACTTACGGATCAAAAGTTACATCCAAAATGATTTCGACCGAAAACATGAAAAATCGTGACAGACGGCGTGCAGAATTTTCTGCGTTTTTCATCGTTTGAGGCCTTCCGGACCTACGATTTCGATTTCGTAAAAACGAAAACTCTTAAAAAATTACAACTCATCCTATACTATAATTATCTCAAGTAAATTTACAATTTTAACACAATTAAACCATTTAATCATCGTTTTAAGATTATGCCCAAAACCTTTAGAATTAATGGATATAGGTTTAATCCCGTATCATATTTACACCTCCAATTTCGATAAATCCTTACAAATACCCCACAGTCATTAGAGTTCTCACTATCCAATTACCCTACAGGGTTGAAACCTCAACGACATATTTTGGCCACGAAGGCCTACTTTCCCTCAAATCCAAATCGACCTCAAAACTATCCGACCATCAGTTCAAATCCCTATACGGTTAAAACCTCAATAATAGATTTTGGCCACGAAGGTCTAATTTCCTTTACTCGCAAATCTGCCTCAAACCCCTTAAACCCTTAAATCAGCTTTAAATGCATTGAATCACATATTGAAAAGAATGAAGGCAATACTCCCCATACCTTAATTGCTGACTCTAAGCCTTTCTCTTTGATTCTCGGAAACCTTGTGAAGCTTTTGCCTCAATCCTCTTCCTCAGAGCTTTGGCCTCTATTTCTTCCCTTTTCACGATCTAACAAGAATGAATCCTGATATCCTCAAAATTCCTTTTTGTTAAATCTAACTTTGGACCTTAAAATTGGGCTTTCCAACTTCACCCTCACTAACTATTCCTCAAATGTCCATTTTGTCGCTACTGCGAAAATCGGCGCCGGCTAAACAGAAGAGTCGCCACCGTGCGTTATTTATCCCAAAGGAGGGAAAGGAAACGCTCGAAGTAAACCTACCGCAAAGACAGGAAAGGAATGGTCATCGCAACCAAATTCCTGGATTCGGGAGTCGATTACGCAAGGGGAAGGTATTAGCACCCCTCACGTCCGCCGTACTTGACGGGATCCACGCTTGTTTTCTAGTACGGATTGTTATTCTATCTACTCTAAGGGTCTGGGTTAAAAAGAAAAGAAAATGACTCGGCAAAGTATCGCACTTTATGCCTACATATTCCCGTCTGGAACGAGAAATCAGAGTCAACGTAGTTCGCCTACCTACGGGTTAAAAGGGGGAAGGTTGCTCGCTAGGATACAGCATCCTATGCCTACATACTTTCATACAGCATGAAAGATCAGAGCAAACGTAGTTCGGGCTACGGAAGACACAAGTTTGTCTGACTGTTTTTTACCTTATAAAAGGGTTTTCCTGATTAAGAGTCCAAGCGGACAAAAATGACACTTTGATGTTTGTTTTGAATCTTTTACGAAAGAAGTGTTTTTAGTTTGTTTGCAATCTCTGACGCACTAGAGACTATGATTTGAGAGCGACTACGTCGCGTGTCACCCAAAGGGTGCCATACTAAGCAGCCAGACTACTGGAAAGAAGCTCTCCAGCAATCCTTTCTCAAATAGCTTAAGGCTCGTAACGTACGACATCGACTAACCTTATTACTGTATTTTTGAGTTGTTTTGAGATAGAAGAGAAAGAATCTCTAAAAAAAACCTAGGGTTGAAAAGGGAATAAAACTAACCTAATGTTGTCATGCATGGATAAGAATCCTAATGTCTGTCATAATTCCCTCCTGCACAGAGGAAATCGGAGATCCTAGGGGATAAACAAAAAAGAAAGCAAGCAAGTACAGTAAAATGCATGCAATGCAGCAATACAAGTGAGGCAATGGAGTCCCGCTCAACCTCGAACCTGGGAAAACAACAAGAAAAGTGAACCAACATTCACCTCAAACCTAGGGGAAAGCTATACAAGCCAACAAACAATACAGAAAACAAAACCCAAAGGAGGCAGCCCAAGCAGCAGCACCAAACTCCTACAACAACTCTGACAGCAAAGTTGACAGTAACATAACTCCATCTTCAAGAAGACCTTATGAAAGGCATCTTCAACATCTTAGATCTTCATCCCCAAGCTCTAGCAAGCTCCACCAAGAAAGATTGCTTATTGAGATCAATTTATAATGAATGGGAACCAGCGAAAACCAAAGGAAATCACTAGAAACCATCATTTGGAAAGAAGGGTATCCTCAAACGTTCTACTCTTTAAGGCATACCACTCATCCCTCCAAGTGAGAGATGGGGATTCCTAAAGAGGACTTTGAATCATATGATAGGATGGAAGCAAACAAAGCATTCCATATTTGAGGAAAGATATGAACTAAGTCTAAAAAAACTCTTCCTAAAACCCTGATTTTCCTAAGCTTCTGACAAGCATCCCAACAGATGAGAAATCTTCAACTCCAAGCTCCTTAAAGCTATCCAAAGCAACTTCAATTGGTCCTCCAATTCATCCAAGCAGAGTCCAAGCCAAAAGCCCACCCAAAATAGCCCCAAACAAATGGAATAAACCAAGCATCCAAGGGAGAAACCCACAAACATCACACCAATTGCAAAATACAAATAAAATGCTAAAATAGATCATAAAATCCTAATTAAATTTCTAAGGGAACCTAGGCCTATATCCAATACCCCATATAAATACCAGGACCTAAATCAAAAACTAAGTCCCCAAACTATGCCCTAAACTACAACTAGTTGTTTTGAAACCCTAGATCTAACACTCCTTATGTTCACCACTCAAATTGGCCTAAAATTTATTCACAAAAATATGATAAAATTTCTAAGGGTACATGCTTCTCTAATCTAAACAACCTAACAAGAATCAGCTCAAAATCATGCACCAATTGGTCACAATAAAATCCACAAAATCATGTATCAACCATATTCAAAATAAAGCAATTAAACTATAAAAATTCAATTAAATTCTAAAATGCATGAATCAGTAATTTCTTAATCCTATAAAATTCTAGACACTCTAAGGAGTCAGGGGGAAAAAATCTGGCCTAAAAATGTTTATTTTTCTATTTATTATGATTTATTTTCTAACTATATGCAAAACATGAAAATAAAAGAAATCACATAAAAATAAGAAAATACAAATTAAATTGAAAAAGGCATGAAAATGGGATTTATTAATTTCAGAAAATCACAATTAAATCCAAGATCATGGAGATATTTTTAAAATATTTTTTGGATCAAAATTGGATTTAATATGGATTTTAGAAATCAAATGGAATAAAAGAAAATACAAAAAAGAATAAAAGAAATTAAAAAACTAGAATAAAACAAATACATTGGATCAAGAGACTGGTAATCAGATCCAAGGGCCTTGAGGCTACCCACGTGAGGGTCCAGTCACCAGCTGACTGGATAAATGAAATGCTGCGTTTTGGATCAATAGAGGGAGAGTTGAGTTTAAATGGTGACCACACGATCTGCGTACAAAGTCCATCTGAAGGACTGATCTAAGGGTCCAGACATCATCTTCTTCACAAACTCAGGTGACCTGAGACTGTTGCCAGGCGGTGGTCCATGGTGGAAAACACCGTCTTCTCCGGTGAGGTCCCAAACTCAGGTGACCAAAACTGACGAACCTTATATCTATCTTGACCAGAAAATCACCAGGATTCCAAATCTCCTATCCATATGTTCCAACTCTCAATAGATTTTAAAATTCGAATCAATGTTCAGAGATGACATCCAAACAAATTATCACTAATTGCCAAACTGAAACCATAGAAATGTTCCTCATTCTTCAGTGATCATCATGATCTATCCAACTTGATCTGAATCCTCAAGATCGTGCCTAACCGTTCTCCAACAGAAACTGATCATCCATCTTAATTGTCACTAATCACTCAAATTCTAATCCAGAAATGTTCCTTAATCATCCTAGGTCCTAACCGCATGCAAGATTCTACTTAATTCACCCTAGATCAAGAGGATATTTGAGAGTTACATACCTGGAAAAAATGGATCAACAGAGGTAGAAAATGATGGATTCAGGCTCCACAACTCTTCAAACACGATCAGTGAAGCAAGATGAAGCTTCTAGGCACTTCAATTTGGCTTGATCAAACTTGTAACTCCAAAACCGATTATGACTTGGAGCTCTTGAAATTCAACTTCAATCTCCACTCTCTCCACGAAATCATCACCAACCCCAATCTGAATTCACTCTAGAGCTTAAATAGAAACTGTTTGTGGGCTTTTGAATCCAAATTGAAGCCCAATTTAGTTGATCCAAAATTCTGTAATGGCCATGAAATTCCAATGCTACAGTCATGATTCTGAGCTCTCAGCTTGCTCTAGAAGGTTCCTTCCAACTGCAAATGGCCTTGTGAATGTGTTTGGATAGCTAGCACAGTCTGAATTGCCCTGGTTTTTGTTTTGGGATTATGACTTGTAAATGAAGAAACCCTTTTACAAAGCAAGTCATGTAATTGAACCTCAAATCAAAATTGTGACATTGCCAATGTGTTTGGAATGCAATTTCTGGTCAAAATGACTACTCACATGACAAGTTTATGACCTATAATTCAAAAATCCCAATTTCCCTCCTTTGAATCATTTGAAAAAATCCCTCTTTTTAGGCCATTTGGTAGCACTTCTTGATATAAGCCAATTCAACCCACCATGATGACTTATCTGACCTAAAAACAAAATTCTAAGCACATTTCATGTTGAACATTTTTCCATTGGAGGCATGGAAGATAGAGATTTTGGCACATGCTTGAAAATGACCTATAATTCAACTTTCCCAAAATAGCCCTGGATTGCCAAGATCATAACTTGAGTTCCACAAATCTTCTTGAGGACTTTTAGTACTCAAATTAAAGCTAAGATCAAGACCTACAACTCTTATGTTGGCCAAGAATCCATTTGAAAACTCATTGAGGGGCAAAGGTTGCTTGGAAGTCAAGTGACTTTCACAGATAAATTTCAGTGTCCTCTGGTGACTTGTAATTTGCAAAGACCCTAACTTGAGTTCTACAAATCTTCTTGAAGACTTCTAGTACTCAAATTAAAGGTATTGAGAAGCTATACAAGTTTCATGTTGGCCAAATATCCATTTGAAACTTGTATTTGGACTTATGTAGCTTTGAAGTTAGGCACTAAACAGGGGATTTTACATTGAAACCCTAACTTAGCAACCTCCCACATTCTTGATTCTTCTTTACTTGATATTGGCACAACACCACACATGTACCAACATACCAATCCATGAACCCCATGACCTCAAAGTAGGCTTTGATGCTCTCCAATTTGCTCAATTGACCTAGGGTTGACCCAGATGAAACCCTAGTTGACTACACCTCAACTGTGGCTCTTATACTTGAATCAATGACTTGTCTCAGCTTCAATAGGGCCTTCTAGGCATCCCATGAGATCCATACACACCTCAAATTCACATTCCCTGTTGATGATCTTCAATACACCTCAAGTTAGGAGAAGAAATCCACCTGTGGGCACTCAAACTTCTCATGACTTCAAATCCTTTCTTGATGGCCTGGATGACTTCTCATCTTGGATAACACACCTTGCTAGGCTCTTCTCTTGATAGACACCCTGATCCCTTGTTGGATGCATGCTATGCTATGATAGGCAAATGATTAAGCTATGTACATGATGTAACTATGCAAATGAAATGCAATGAAACATAAATCAGACAAGAAAAGGTTAAGCAAATTTTGGGGTGCAACAGCTGCCCCTATTCAAACGGCTTAGACCCGACTGGGTGAAGAGCGAACGGCCTTCAAACGATCGAGGTACGAGACGGTTGAATAACAAGAAACCCAGAAATTTGCTAACCGCAGAAGTAAACTGCACAACTGCTTGGGGAACGACATCTGCCCATTGAATCTGGTTGTTATGGCAACAACTGATTCAACGTCTGATAATAACCCTGATTTCAACATCAACCACCTGTGTAACGCCACAGGTATCAAACAATTTTCACAAAACACCTTCGTCCACAACTGGACTAACCTTGTCGACACAAGAAGAGAAACAAATTCCCCAACACGAACAGAGAATCTGTCGTCACAGGAGTAACCTTGTCCACATCTGGACCCAAATTTCGTCAAATCAAGAACAAACACCCATTTATCCACGTCAGGACTCACATTTCGTCAACCCGAAGAAATCTCAACAACACAGGAATAGAACTTTGTCCACTTTAGGATGCTACATTCCGTCAATACGGAGAGATCCCGGCTACTCCGCTGGGGATGAGTTTCCCGCCTCTTACCAACACGAGGAGGTCCTATCAATCACAGGCAATAAATTTGTCGACTTCACTGGGAAACACTTTTGTCCAATCACAGGAAACTCCATCCGCCTATCCATACGGGAAAACCATTTGTCTAACCACAAGAAACTTCATCCGTCTATCCATACGGGAACATCATCTGTCTAACCACAGGAAACTCCATCCGCCTATCCATACGGGAAAACCAGTTGTCTAACCACAGGAAACTTCATCTGTCTATCCATACGGGAACATCATCTGTCTAACCACAGGAAACTCCATCCGCCTATCCATACGGGAAAATCATCTGCCTAAACACAGGAAACTTCATCCGCCTATCCATACGGGAAAACCATCTGCCTAAACACAGGAAACTTCATCCGCCTATCCACCCGGGAAAATCGTCTGAATACAGTTTCTCTGCCTATCTCTTCAGTAGCTAACTTCATCGGTCCCAACCCACAAACCTTTGAGGAGGCTTCTACTGGGGATAATATTTCGTCAATACGAAGAAATCACGACGACTTTATTGGGGATCGAATTCTTCCATCCAATAGTAATTCAATTCAGTCAATCGTACTGGACAATAACTCCGCCTTATCTTTGCAGTAACCAAACCCACTGGGGATGCTCTGAAATTAACTGCCAAGCACCTATTTCGATCACAGGCGACAACTTCTGAAATTTTGATTATGAAACCCTGTGACGCTGACGGAATAGCAAACTTGAAGAAAATACTCCGATGGCCGGATAAGAGAAACTTCAACAAGCAACTCTGTGGGGAAAACTCTGGCAACAACTCCAAAGTCTACTTATGAAGCCGTTCCATGCGGACAAAACTTTCGGACAACAACTCCAAAATCTAATCATGAAGACGCGGTACCGCTGAAGAACTCCAAAGTCTAATTACGAAGTCGTTTGATGTTGACGACAACTCCAAGGTCTAATTATGAAGCAGCGCAATGCTGACGTAACATTTGCTAGAGAACTCTGTTGGGGAACCGCTAACGACGACTCCAAAGCCTAATCACGAAGCCGTGTAACGCTGACGTAACAACCACTCGAAGAAAATTATGCCGATCTCCAAAGTCAAATCATGAAGTCTGCAATGCTGACATAACAGCTACGCGAGGAAAATCCGCTAGGGAACTCCTAACAACAACTCCAAAGTCTAGTTACGAAGTTGTTTAACACTGACAATAACTCCAAGGTCGAATTATGAAGCCGTATAAACTGATAGTAACTCCAAGGTCTAATTATGAAGCCATCCACTGCTTCTAACAACTTCAAAGTCTAATTATGAAGCAGTGACACAAAATAATAATTTCAGTCGTCTAAACGCTGAAACCCCCCTTGAAAAATGCCAACAACAACCTCAAAGTCAAATCATGAATCTGTAACAACAAGTGATGACTTCAAACGTCTAATTGCTGAAATCTTCCTTTTACAACAACTTCGAAGTCTAATCATGAAGCCGTTGACCGCTGAAAGCAACTGACAATGACTTCAAAGTCAGATTATGGAGCCATATCATGATGGTAACATCTTCAAAATCTAATTATGAAGCCATAACCACAAACCGGGAAGAACTCTGCCGGGGGAATTCTGACGTCAACTGCCAGACATTCAACTTGATGACGAGTAATGACCTCAGATGTCTAATCCCTGAAATCTTTTCTGAAAATGCTGACGTGATAGCAAACCGAGGGAACACTCCACTGGGGAATCTTTGACACAACTCCATAGTCCAATTATGAAACTGTGTAAAGAACACTCCACTGGGGAAGAAGAGAAGTTAATCAAGCACCTCTGATAAGGGAACATATGGCAGGACGAACATTATCATCACATATCTTATGCCGCAAATCTGAATATCTGAAAATGATCCTGAACAAGAAGTCCAATTACCTGCAGGGAAGAACACCTGAAAACAAAGAGGTAGCCAACCTGACTTATGCTTCAAAATGCGTATGTTTGAAAGTGGCGTAATGCTCCGTACGGCATGGAAATGCTACGCGTTTGAGTAGATGCAAATGTGACGAGATATGCAAATGCAGGCTCAAGCTGCCAGGGCCACTCTGATAATGATGTCTCAATAACATGAATGTTGAGGATAACGCCAACTCCGCCGGGGAGAACAAGTATCATCAAGTATTCTGGCAAAATAAATGCCGGAAACACAACCAACTCTGCCGAGGAGCTATTAAACATCAATTTCCACTGGGAGGAAAGAACAAGCCACCCTGCTGGTGAACAAACTTAGCTGGGGAAAAAGCGACACTTCTAGGAAAAGCACACTGTCTAGGCACAGTTTACAAACTCGAAGCCTCGGACTTTGCTGAGGATCAACATCCTGTCAAGGGCATGACGACCTGTGGGGGGAGCAAGAAAAACCTCTGCAGGGGATACTGATTTCGACTTGCTGGGGATATCCTGTGGACAACTTCCCTGAGGACACCCTTCTGGGGAGAATAATCCCTCATTCGGTAAGGGATAACATCATCCCCACTCTCTGGGAATAAGCTGCAACTAGCTGGGGAATGACATCGACTGGAGTCAGGTCTTACGTCAAGAGATTTTGGTTGGGGAATACAATCCCTAACTGTTTGCTCCAAAGGTAATAACCCTGCAAAACACAAACGAGACAAAACAGACCTATACAACAGAATCTACCAGGGTTAGCATCCGTGACATTACTTCAGTCAATTTGAAGTTTTAGCAATTATTGGCGATGGCCAGCAAGATTATGTAAGTGCAGGTTTATCAAAAACATCGGCGTTTTTCACAAACAAAAAGTAACGAACAAACATCAAGTACTGAATAACATGTTTTATTGATAACGGGCCTCTGAATAGGCAAAGTTTTGTAAACCGGATGCAACTCCTGAAAAGATGAAGTTACGCACACACACACATACATATATGCACAAGAAGCATAAATAAAATACAAAACAATATTTGTATACATGTCGGCAACGTGGTACAGACAAACACCATGAGCTGATCCTCCTATGACTCGCCTGACTCTGCGCTTTCCCGATACTCGATCTTCGAAAGAGATTGTTTTTGGACAGATGGCCCCCAGGTACTCCCAAACCACTAAGCAATGTTGTATCAAATCCGGACCGCAGTCATTTGCTTTTTCAATCCCTAACTTTTGCGTGAACCGCCCTTTGCGGTTTTTCAGTTCACCGGGATACCCTTTTTTGCCGAAATCGCCCTTTTCAGGTTTTCGACTTCGCGGGTGTACATTTTTTCAATTTTATCCCTAACTTTTGCCCGAACCTTTTATTCATTTTTATGGTTCGCTGGGATGCCCCATTTTTGCCTGGACTCTCTTTTTGCTGTCCAGCGGGTCACTTTCAAGCAAAGTATTTTTTAACTGCGTCCGAATTCACAGGAGACGTAAAGTCTTCACCATCCATGGTGGATAGTAACAAGGCTCCACCAGAGAAGACTTTTCTGACAACATAGGGACCTTCGTAATTGGGATTCCACTTGCCCCTGTGATCTGTTTGTGGTGGGAGAATCTTTTTCAAAACAAGATCGCCCGTCTGAAAGCTTTGAGGGCACACCTTCTTGTCGTAAGCTTTCTTCATCCGGCTCTGATATAACCGACCGTAAGCTAAAGAAGCCAATCTCTTCTCATCCATTAAACTGAGTTGATTCAGTCTATCTTTAACCAATTCTGCCTCGTCAAGTTGGACATCACGTAAAACCCTCAGGGAAGGAATCTCGACCTCCAACGGTAACACCGCCTCCATTCCGTATACCAATGAGAAAGGGGGGCCCGGTTGATGTGCGTACCGTCGTACGATAACCGTGCAACGCGAAAGGTAGCATCTCGTGCCAGTCCTTATACGTCACAACCATCTTCTAAACAATCTTTTTTATGTTCTTATTGGCCGCTTCAACAGCGCCATTCATCTTGGGCCGATAAGGCGAAGAGTTGTGATGCTCAATCTTAAAATTCTGACACAGCTCTTTCATCATTTTGTTATTCAAATTCGAACCGTTGTCGGTGATAATCCGCTCAGGGATTCCATATCTGTAGATAATATGTCGTTTGATAAATCTGGCGACCACTTGTTTGGTGACATTAGCATATGATGCTGCTTCCACCCATTTGGTGAAGTAATCGATTGCCACCAAAATGAACCGGTGTCCGTTGGATGTCCTAGGCTCAATCTTGCCAATCATATCAATTCCCCATATCGAGAAAGGCCACGGGGATGACATCACATTCAGAGGACTTGGAGGCACATGTATTTTGTCCGCATAAATTTGGCATTTATGACACCTCTTTGCAAACTTGAAACAGTCTGTTTCCATAGTTAGCCAATAATAACCTGCCCGCAGCAGTTTTCTCGTCATAGCATGCCCACCAGCATGTGTACCAAATGTACCCTCATGTATCTCTTCCATGAGTAACTTCGCCTCTTTCTCATCTACACAGCGTAGCAACACCAAGTCGTGGTTTCTTTTGTATAGGACACCGTCCAGATTCAGATAGAAATTTCCAGCCAACCTCCTGAGCATCTTCTGATCTCGACTGGATGCCCCAGCCGGATACTCCTTGTTCTTCAGGAAATTCTAGATGTCAAAGTACCAAGGTTGACCATTGGGAGCCTCGTCAATGACAAATATGAATGTAGGCCTATCGAGCCGAGAGATAACAATTCGGGGAGCCTCGTTCTAGAAGTTAACTTTATACATTGAAGACAATGTCGCCAGGGCGTCAGCCATTTGATTTTCTTCTCGTGGCACATGATGCAATTCCACCTTGTCAAAGAAAGGCAACAATCTCCTTGCATAATTCATATACGGTATCAAATTGGGCTAACGTGTATCCCATTCTCCTTTAATCTGGTTCACCACTAGAGCTGAGTCTCCGTATACATCCAGATGTTTGATTCGCAAATCAATAGCTTCTTCCAGACCCATGATGCAAGCCTCATATTCAGCTTCATTATTGGTAATGGGAAAAGTCAATCGGGCAATAAAGGGGATGTGCGACCCCTGAGGAGTGGTGATAATTGCCTCTATTCCGCTACCATCAGAATTTACAGCTCCGTCAAATATCAATTGCCATTTGGAACCCAACTCTGGTCCTTCGTCTGACAACGGTTCTTCACAATCCTTCATTTTCAGGTACATGATATCCTCGTCAGGAAAATCAAACCTTATCGATTGGTAGTCCTCAACAGGCTGTTCCGCAAGGTACTCTGACAGAATGCTACCTTTAATAGCCTTTTGTGAGACATATTGGATGTCGTATTCAGTTAACACCATCTGCCATCGGGCAATTCTTCCGGAGAGTGCTTGCTTCTCAAACACGTATTTGATTGGATCCATCTTTGGAATTAGCATGGTTGTATGATTCAGCATGTATTGCCTCAAACGTTTGGCGGCCCAGGCTAGCGCACAACACGTTTTTTCGAGCATTGAGTATCTGGACTCACAGTCGGTAAACTTCTTACTCAAATAGTAAATCGCATGCTCTTTGCGTCCGGTCTCGTCGTGTTGACCGAGAACACAACCCATACTTTCCTCAAGAACCGTCAAATACATAATCAAAGGTCTCTCGGCCACTGGGGGTATCAAAACAGGAGGTTCCTGCAAGTATTCTTTTATCTTGTCGAACGCCTTTTGAAAATTTTCATTCCAGGTCAACACCTGATCCTTTTTCAACAACTTGAATAATGGCTCGCATGTCGCAGTTAGGTGAGATATAAACCGGGCGATATAGTTCAACCTCCCTAAAAACCCACGCACTTCTTTTTCTGTTTTAGGCGTCGGCATTTCTTGTATTGCTTTTATTTTTGCGGGATCAACCTCTATCCCCTTTTCGCTCACAATAAACCCCAGCAGTTTACCCGATCTCACCCCGAAGGTGCACTTGTTAGGGTTCAGTCTCAACCTGAACTTCCTAAGCCTTTTGAACAGTTTCAGTAGATTAACCAAATGCTCCTCCTCCGTCTGGGATTTGGCAATCATATCATCAACATAAACCTCGATCTCTTTGTGCATCATGTCATGAAAGAGATTCGTCATAGCACGTTGATATGTTGCCCCAGTGTTCTTCAATCCGAAGGGCATCACTTTGTAACAAAATGTTCCCCAGGGAGTAATGAAGGTAGTCTTCTCCATGTCTTCTGGCGCCATTTTGATCTGATTATAGCCTGAGAAGCCGTCCATGAAAGAGAATACGGAGAACTGGGCAGTGTTATCAACCAGCACATCAATGTGAGGAAGTGGAAAGTTGTCTTTCGGGCTCGCCCTATTCAAATCACGGTAGTCTACACACATTCGCACTTTACCGTCTTTCTTCGGCACTGGTACTATATTAGCGACCCATGACGGATAAGTTGTAACAGCTAGGAAACTGGCATCCCATTGTTTTTGAACATCCTCCTTGATTTTTACAGTGATGTCTGGTCTGGTTCTTCTGAGTTTCTGTTTAACAAGCGGACATTCCTCTCGCAACGGCAGACGGTGCACGACCATGTCTGTATCTAACCCAGGCATATCCTCGTACGACCAAGCAAATATATCACCATACTCTCGCAGTATTTCAATCAGCCTTTGCTTGATGTCGCTCTGCAGCGCAGCCCCTATACGGATATTTCTCACAACTTCTTCCGACCCCAAGTTGATAATCTCAATTTCCTCCTGATGAGGCAGAATAATTCTCTCTTCCTGTTTCAACAAACGAGTCAGCTCCTCTGGCAGGTCGCTGTCCTCAACAATCTCTTCCTCTGCTTGGAATACCGGGTACTCGAAGTCGAAACGAGTCATAGGCAGTTCGTATGAGATGTCATCTGAAATATTAGTCCTGCAAAGGAAATGGTTAAACGCTTCAACACGCAAACAAAGCAAATAACCACGTTGCCATTTATTGTTAAAGTAAAAACAAGAAAAACAGGGATCACAACATTTGAATATGAAAAACGCCTTTATTTCATGATTAAAACAGTGCAATACACATAATCAACCAGCCCTAATGTAACATCACTATGCCCCGGGTAGGACATAGGATTATTCAACAATTGATAAAACAAATCATTACTGTTTAAAAGTCACTGGGACAGTTTCCCGGATGGACCAATTGCAGAGACTTTGTCCTGGCACGCTTGGCTTGATCCACGCGTCCATATCGCAGTCGCTATCCCCGTCCTTAGCATCGAAAATAGCGTTGATAGTCTCAAAGCACACCCCGCTTGGCATAATCGTGACCGGTCCCTTGAACCTGGGCGCTCCTGAAGATGACGATGACGTCGGCCGATACCCTAGCCCAAACCTGTCATTCTTCACGGGAATCTCCAATACCTGCCCCCAACCTTTAGTCTCACCAGTCTGCACTAAAGCCTGAGCCTCTTTGTAAGATGACACTGCCACCTCTGGCATTTTGCTGGAACTCTGAGCTTTGTCCTTAATTCGCAACCCCTCGAAGGCTTGACAAGGTGTCTTGTGTATTTCTCCGTCGACCTCCACATACCTGAATGATGACAGGTGACTGACCAAAATATCCTCCTCCCCGCAAACGGTAACAACACTATCACCCACCATATACTTCAACTTCTGATGCAATGTGGACGTTACGGCCCCTGCAGCATGGATCCATGGGCGTCCAAGAAGGCAGCTATAAGCTGGATGGATATCCATGATGTAGAATTCGGTATCAAAAATTTCTGGCCCCACCTGAAGCGGTAATGTTATTGACCCAAACACTGATCTTTTCGTCCCGTCAAACGCCCTCACAACCAAATCGCTGGGCGTGCAAATAACTCCCCGTATGTCCAATTTCATCATGGCTTGCTTTGGCAATACGTTCAACGATGATCCAGCATCCACCAATACACGCGACAGTACGGTGCCCCGGCATTCCACCGATATATGCAAGGCCATGTTGTGCTTCCGACCCTTGGGCGTTAGGTCAAAATCTGTGAAACCCAGGCTATGTCCAGCATTGACATATGCCATTATCCCCTCTAACTGATTTACAGAAACTTCTTGCGGCACAAATGACGTATCCAGAATCTTTAGCAAGGCGTTCCGGTAGGCCTCAGAACATAACAACAACGACAAGATAGAAATCTTCGACGGCGTCTACTGTAGGTGTTCAACAATTTTGTAGTCGCTCTTGCGAATCATTTTCATGAACTCTTCTACGTCCTTGAGCAACGTATCCTTTTCTTTCGACTGAGAAGGCCCGCTTTCACTTACTTTGGCTTTACCTTTGGCCAACCTCTCTGCTTCTATTTCAGGTGAGGTAAAGATCCTTCCACTACGGGTCATGTCCCCCGTTCCAACGACATTATCAACAGCACCAGCAGGTTGGCTATTCACCACAATCTTTTCGTCGTTGCAATACGCTTCTAAACCGTACGTCCATGGGACAACTTTCATACTTTCAAAGGGAATAGGCCCTGCTTTGGTAATCGTAATAGTTGGCCGCTGGACGGGCGCTGTTATCGTTATAGTCTTCCTCGGGATCGTTACCTTTGCAATATCATTCTGTTCATCACATAATGGCTCCACAGGCTTCTCAACCGCAGTTCAATCAAATTGCAAGGTCCCTTCGTCGATCATGGCCTGAATGCCCTGCTTCAAATCAGTATTCATCATAACCGGGGAATACTCCCCCTCTGAGCAACCTGCTTTTCACTTCACTCAATGGTGTCTTCAACTCATTAACATCCAACACCAAGTTCAAATTTCCTTCTGTTAAGATGGCATTTGCCCCATGATTAGGCATAGGTTGTTGTACAATATTGGGCCCCACTTGGCCAAAGTTTATGGCTTTACTGTCCAAGAAGTCTTGAACCTTATGCTTGAAAGCATGACAAGATTCTATATCGTGCCCGGGCGCCCCGGAATGGAATTCGCATTGCTTATTAGCATCATACCCCCTAGGAAGTACCGGTCATGTAGGTGGTTCCATTGTTCTTTTCTCAACCAAATTCAACCCCAACAGTGTCTGAAGAAGCTCTGCATATGTCGACGGAGGCTTATCAAATACCCTCTTCGTCCTTACATTCTGAAACCTTCCCTGACCCTGATTCTGCCTTTGCTGCTGCTGCGGTTGTTGTTGCTGTTGTTGTGGTTGTTGTTGTGGTTGTTGTTGCTGAGGAATTGGAATAGTAACACTGGCTATTTGTTGAGGTTGAATGTACTGATTTCTGCCTCTGCCCCGGCCTCTGCCACCAAATACGGCGCTTGTATCACCCTGTCGTCTTCCGCCGAACGCTTTTCTCGCACCCCCGGCTGAAGTAGATTCGCCTGCCTGAATCTTTCCAATTTTAATTCCATTTTCGATCCTTTCTCCCATAAGGATCATATCGGAGAAGCTACCCATCGAAACATTGAGTAACTTGTCATAGTACATTCCAGTAAACGTCCCCACAAACATGTCATTCATCTCCCTTTCAACCAAAGGAGGGTGCACCCGAGCTGCCATATCGCGCCACCGCTGCGCGTACTCTTTGAAACTTTCACCACTTTTCTGTGACAGGCTCTGCAACTGAACCATGTTTGGTGCTAAATCGCTGTTATATTTGTAATGCATAACAAAAGCATCAGCCAACTGCTTCCAACTTCTAATCTGAGTGGGCTTCAGTCCCATGTACCACTCTAATGATGGTCCCGATAAGCTATCTTGAAAGAAATGCATGAGCATCCTTTCATCATTGGAATATGCAGACATCCTTTTATAATAAGAACGTACATGGACCTTTGGGAAGATATCTCCTTTGTATTTGTCGAATGTTGGAGCCTTGAATTTCAATGGCACCCTCAGCCCTGGTACCAACCCCATAGTAGTCATATCTAACCCAGCGGAGTTCTGATCAACCACACCTTTCATCTGCTCTTCTAGCATCCTGATCCTCTGAACAGGGTCGATAGGGCCTTCCGGTCCCATACCTCTTCCTGAAAGAGCGTCCTCCTGTTGATCCACATTCCAGTCATTGCCATACCCATCGTAACCCATGTTACGGCCAAATCCTTGTTGATTGAACACATGACCCTGTCCTTGGTTGCCGAACCCCAGATTGACCTCAACAGGTCCAAAACCATTGTTGAAAGGAAATGCTCCAGCGCCATTCACATTCACATTACCGAACCCACCATTACCATAGCCATACCCCTGATTGTTGCCGTAACCATCATTACCGAAGCCTTGATTGTTGCCGTAACTGTCATTACCGAAGCCTTGATTGTTGAACCCGAAGTTCCCGTCCTGATTGACATTGACATACCCATTGTTTCCAAAGCCAACATTGTCAACGAATCCTTGATCGGCATCCATAGTGTTTCCTTTGTTGTTAACAACATGCCCATCACCACCATTTCCATTATTACCATTACCAGCGCCAGCACCTGCACCAGTACCAGTGTTTCCGTTGACAGTCACAACTGGTGGAGTAACAACTGCCGGTATCTCATCCTCCCGGCGAGGAGTTTCAACAGAAATGTGGTCAGTGTTGCCATTCCCGTTTGCCCGCGTCAGCAGCGGCTGCACCAAAGTCTGAAGATTCTCTTGGCCCTTAGCCATGCTCTCCATGGCCTGCATGAACATAGTCAACTTCTCGCGGATTTCCTGCATCTCGACCTGAACTTGATCCATTACCTTCTTGTAGTTGTTTCTGGTTGAATAGCGGTGGACTCTTTGTTTGTCAATCCTGAAAAACCTGTGAGATGCAGGAAATAAGATACAGGTTCAACAAGTAACTGGCAATGCAAAATGAATATGCAGATGCAATATATGTCTGTGCATTAGGGAAATCATCCCCTGATTCTAGTGCCAAAGTGCCAGTGTAGTGACAGTGACAGTGATAAGAAGCTGGGATCCATTCACGGGGAAAACATCTCATATATTACTGAAAAGCCCATCGAGTCAGGAATACAATATCACTGAGTGTACAACAAGAAGGCATGACCTCAACCAACAATCCTGGTGATGGCCAGCACAATGCAAATAAAGCATATACAACAGTACATAAGGCAATCAAGTGCGACCATATGCCTGATACTCCTCTAGAAATCTCTTAGTCTTGGGATGGTTCGGCTGAGAAAGCAACCCTTCGACGAGTGAGTCTCTTTGCCTGATAACACACTGGAGATCCCCAATGGATTCCTCCCAAACACCTTCTCCAAAGCATTCCTCTAGTTTCCTCTTCTGGGATGCAGACTCTTTCTTACGCTTGATGACTTTGTTCAAGGCATTCTGAACATCATATCTCCGCATAACCTCTTCTTCAAACTTCTTCTGGCTAGCTTTCAACTGACCTTCCAGCTCAGAGATCTGCAGCTTCAGTTTGTCTTCTCTTTCCTTATTGCCGGTCAGCGTGTCATTCCATGTTTTGTTGAATGCGGAGATCTCCCGGTAGGATACATCAAGTTCTTTCTTCTTGGACTCCAGCATGTCGTGAAAGCTCTTGAAATCTATCCCCAAACGTTCACGCTTCTTTCGTTGTTCAGTCAGTTCTGCACCTAGTTGGTTCACCAGCCTTGTTTGTTGCTCGAAGGAATATACAGCTTCATTCCTTTCGCTTCTGAGCTGCACTAGCTCTTCTTCCAACTTCTCGTTGGCTTTCATCCGCTCTTCTTTCTCCTTCACAACCTGATCATATCTCTCAATAGGCACAGTAGTTGGCTCTTCAATCACGAGGGGGGCAAGAGGTAATACTGCAGGAAACGGCATCAGTGCTTGCTTTGCCCTATCTTGGATCCAGACTTTGTACGGAGGATAGGCTTGACAATCATTCTTACCCAACAACGGCTTACCCCTCTTGTTGATGTTATTCCAAGCATGCTGAAGCTTGGATAACAATTCTCCCCTCAGATCACCTGTGAAGTACAGAGATTCCTGCACTTCCTCCTCTTTTGGCAGGCTTTTCAAAGCATAACCGAATTTCCTGATCAATAATGATGGATTGTAGTTAATGCACCCTTTCCTCCCAATTAGAGGAACGTTAGGATATCCGGCGCAACTATAGATAATCTCAAATCCCAGTAAATCTCTATCAAACCAGACAACTTCTTCTGAAGAAAGTCCCATCAGATGCTCAGACCAATCCACCGTAGCTGCAGACTCAGCAAAGATACCCTTCTTGGGCAGGTGACCATCAAACCACATATACAACAAAGGCACACAACAAGAGACGTTCTTGCCCCTCCTGTTCTCGTTCTTATAATGCAGTGAGTGATAGAAATCTCTAATCAGAGTAGGCACAGGATTGCCTGAAGCAAATATATAGAATGCATCCAAATCGACGAAGTCAGGCATATTCGGGAACAGTACAATGCCATAGATACACAAAGCAAGGACAACATTAAACACAACCCAACAGCCACTCTTGGCGTACTCTTGTGCTTTCCCAACTAAGAATTTGAGAGGAAACCCAGAAACTCCATTCCACGAGGTTAACAGCAACTCTGAGGAGTCTAAGTGCAAAGCAACAGCCAAATCCTCCAGCTTGGGCTCAGCACCCATGTGAATGAAGGGTACCCTGTTCTGAATGGTTAACTCCAAGATCTCAGCATATTCCTTCATGGTCGGAGCCAGAATGAAGTCAGGGAAAGTAAAACACCTCAGCGGGGGATCATAGAACTGCATCAGTGCGTACAATCCGTTCCGCTCATACATGGATGGTTTATAAACCAACCTAAGCAGTTTCCCATAACTTTTCCTGAAGCTTCTCTTCACATCCTCATCAGCTAGAGATATCAAACCAAGCAGAGAAGAAACATCTGGAGTAGGCAACTTGTATGCCACAGTCTCTTTCAAAGTATCCATAATAGCAGCATACAGAAATCCGAGCAACTAGAATCAGAGGTATGAAAATGCACCTGCAGCACAGACACACGTTAATGATATGCAAAATGAGTATGCAACAATGCAATATGCAAACATGCAACAGGGATCAAGTGATATATTGCTGAAGAGATCCATACACAATATCTGTCTCAACAGACCCATAATACTACTCAAACTTGGTCTCAACAGACCCATAACAATGCTCCAACCTGGTCTCAACAGACCTATAACAATGCTCCACTTTGATCTCAACAGACCTAAAGCAATGCTCTGATGAAGAACCCCAAGTATCCACACATACTGATCCAATATCAAGAAAACCGGGTAGTCTGGATGTCAAGTTTCCTGCATGCCCCAATCCCTCTCACAGGTAGGTGTCCTATCAACTGACACAAGGTACGGCATCCTATGCGGTTGATTGCGACTTTCTATGTCTAATACAACCTAACTGCAAGTGCACAGTCTATCGCGTAGTAATAATAGATATCGATCCCACAGGGACTCGTAATCAAACTAGTGTTCTCGGGAGTTACTATGTTTAGCTAGGTAGATGATGTTTAAGGGAATAAGATTGTCACTAAAGGGAACTAAGAATGTTAATTAAATTATAATTGATCGAATCGATATGCAGTAATCGTGTTCTTCAGGGATTTGACAAGTTACCAGTATACGAAGTATTTTTCAAAGTTTATTTAAGCAGAAAATGGTGATCTGAAGACTCTCGCCTCACGATGGTTATTGACGCTAATCATAATTCTAAGGGCCAAACATACGCTTTCGTGTCCCATTTGGGGTTAAAATTATTTTTTGGAAATCTCTAAGTTCTAATTCATTTTAAAGTGTTTTCGTTGTTATTAAAATGAATGACTAGTGTTTACTATTTGGTCTTGCCGCAGCTTTCGCTTGTTGGTTCGTACCTTAATTAATTTCCCACTTTCGTGGCAAAATTACTTTTAAATAAGTTCTCGCTTTCGCGACGAAGTTTATTCAGTAAATTAATTTTAAACACTCAGACCATAAACAACTTTTGAAAAAGACAGTTTTCAACCAGTTACTATCAAATCCCTTTCGAATTATTACTACATATCGATTACTTAAATTTAGCTAGACATGGATTTGGGAAAGGTAAAACATAAATGAAAACGATAAATAACAGCATGCAACATAATAAAAACTGGAATTACAATTGAAATGAGAAACCTGTAAATATTCCAATTGACCTTTGGGCAGATCCTCCACAGATGTTGGCAGGATTCTGGTCTTTGTGCCAATTTGATCGTACAACGGAAATAAAAATTACAGAAGGAATGAAAGGCAACAAAAAATATGAAAGAAAATAAAACTGAACTTTTGCTCTAGAAATGGAATTGGGCAGCACTTCGTTGTATGAATGCGGCTCCCCTTCTGAGTTCCCCTTCTTCCTCTTTTTATAGAAATGGAATTCTAACGGTTATAACTTGAAGAAGGTGGACTTTGAGGCAGAATTATCAGGGAGTAGTGGTCCACTCTTTGGGACTTGGAACTGCTTCTTTCACGTACATTTGAAGTGGGGCGTTTTTGCCTGCATAACGGTCGTCACCCGTGTGACGGTCGTCATGTAGCTGTGACGGTCGTCACAGCAGCAAAATCAGCATTCTGCACTTTTCATGATGTTTTCATCCGGTTTTCGTCTATATTTCATCTGAGATTGCTTCTTTTCTTCATATTGCCTTGTTTAGACATGATCATCAAATACCTGCAAAACATCAGACAAATAACACGGAAATAAACCGAAATCGGATCGAAAACAGTTAAACTTTAGTTGAATTATGCATCAAAATATATATATGATTTTGTGTCATCAGCGGTCGTCGGCGTCACAGACTTTCAAGACTGATGATACGATACCCAGAAGGTGTGGCATCATCATGTCCTGAAGAGGCCTCACTTAGCCAACTTCCAAATGATCGGTCCCCGGAGTCGACAATCCAACTAACCAACAACCCCCTCAACCCAAAGGGTTGAAAAAGAAGTCAACCAGAAGAACCTCGTTTGAGCGTGGATTTTGTGGGACACTAGTACATGCAAAGCATGCACGCTCCCACTACTTTCCACAACTAATTCTAGATGCACTCAAGCCCAGGTCCGGCTTATCTCTCAACAGATCAGCCCATCCCCACAACAGCAATAACAATATAAAGCTGACAATAAAATGCGGAAAGTAAAGACAGAAATGTAAATCCATACAAAACCCACGACGGGAAGACAAGTGCTAGGACTGACTCGCGTAGGGAACCTTTGTTCTCCCCAGCAGAGTCGTCAGCTGTCGCTACTGCGAAAATCGGCGCCGACTAAACAGAAGAGTCGCCACCGTGCGTTATTTTTCCCAAAGGAGGGAAAGGAAACGCTCGAAGTAAACCTACCGCAAAGACGGGAAAGGAATGGTCATCGCAACCAAATTCCTGGATTCGGGAGTCGATTACGCAAGGGGAAGGTATTAGCACCCCTCACGTCCGCCGTACTCGACGGGATCCATGCTTGTTTTTTAGTACGGATTGTTATTCTATCTACTCTAAGGGTCTGGGTTAAAAAGAAAAGAAAATGACTCGGCAAAGTATCGCACTTTATGCCTACGTATTCCCTTCTGGAACGAGAAATCAGAGTCAACGTAGTTCGCCTACCTACGGGTTAAAGGGGGGAAGGTTTCTCGCTAGGATACGACATCCTATGCCTACGTACTTTCATACAGCATGAAAGATCAGAGCAAATGTAGTTCGGGCTACGGATAGTTCGGGCTACGGAAGACACAAGCTTGTCTGACTGTTTTTTACCTTATGAAAGGGTTTTCCTGATTAAGAGTCCAAGCGGACAAAAATGACACTTTGATGTTTGTTTTGAATCTTTTACGAAACAAGTGTTTTTAGTTTGTTTGCAATCTCTGACGCACTAGAGACTATGATTTGAGAGTTACTACATCGCGTGTCACCCAAAAGGTGCCATACTAAGCAGCCAGACTACTGGAAAGAAGCTCTCCAGCAACCCTTTCTCAAATAGCTTAAGGCTCATAATGTACGACATTGATTAACCTTATTACTGTATTTTTGAGTTGTTTTGAGATAGAAGAGAAAGAAGCTCTAAAAAAAACCTAGGGTTGAAAAGGGAATAAAACTAACCTAATGTTGTCATGCATGGATAAGAATCCTAATGTCTATCATAATTCCCTCCTGCACAGAGGAAATCAGAGATCCTAGGGGATAAACAGAAAAGAAAGCAAGCAAGTACAGTAAAATGCATGCAATGCAGCAATACAAGCGAGGCAAGGGAGTCCCGCTCAACCTCGAACCTGGGAAAACAACAGGAAAAGTGAACCAACATTCACCTCAAACCTAGGGGCAAGCTATACAAGCCAACAAACAATACAGAAAACAAAACCCAAAGGAGGCAGCCCAAGCAGCAGCACCAAACTCCTACAGCAGCTCTGACAGCAAAGTTGACAGTAACATAACTCCATCTTCAAGCAGACCTTATGAAAGGCATCTTCAAAATCTTAGATCTTCATCCCCAAGCTCTAGCAAGCTCCACCAAGAAAGATTGGTTATTGAGATCAATTTATAATGAATGGGAACCAGTGAAAACCAAAGGAAATCACTAGAAACCATCATCTGCAAAGAAGGGTATCCTCAAAAGTTCTACTCTTTAAGGCATACCACTCATCCCTCCAAGGGAGAGATGGGGCTTCCTGAAGAGGACTTTGAATCATATGATAGGATGGAAGCAAACAAAGCATTCCATATTTGAGGAAAGATATGAACTAAGTCTAAAAAAACTCTTCCTAAAACCCTGATTTTCCTAAGCTTCTGACAAGCATCCCAACAGATGAGAAATCTTCAACTCCAAGCTCCTTCAAGCTATCCAAAGCAACTTCAATTGGTCCTCCAATTCATCCAAGCACAGTCCAAGCCAAAATCCCACCCAAAATAGCCCCAAACAAATGGAATAAACCAAGCATCCAAGGGAGAA
This sequence comes from Lathyrus sativus, assembly GCA_963859935.3. NCBI lineage: Eukaryota > Viridiplantae > Streptophyta > Magnoliopsida > Fabales > Fabaceae > Lathyrus > Lathyrus sativus. The sequence goes on from OZ012741.1 coordinate 93,354,657, forward strand.
ACCCACAAACATCACACCAATTGCAAAATACCAATAAAATGCTAAAATAGATCATAAAATCATAATTAAATTCCTAAGGGAACCTAGGCCTATACCCAATACCCCATATAAATCCCAGGACCTAAATCAAATACTAAGTCCCCAAACTATGCCCTAAACTACAACTAGTTGTTTTGAAACCCTAGATCTAACACTCCTTATGTTCACCACTCAAATTGGCCTAAAATTTATTCACAAAAATATGATAAAATTTCTAAGGGTACATGCTTCTCTAATCTAAACAACCTAACAAGAATCAGCTCAAAATCATGCACCAATTGGTCACAATAAAATCCACAAAATCATGTATCAACCATATTCAAAATAAAGCAATTAAACTATAAAAATTCAATTAAATTCTAAAATGCATGAATCAGTAATTTCTTAATCCTATAAAATTCTAGACTCTCTAAGGAGTCAGGGGAAAAAAATCTGGCCTAAAAATGTTTATTTTTCTATTTATTGTGATTTATTTTCTAACTATATGCAAAACATGAAAATAAAAGAAATCACATAAAAATAAGAAAAATCAAATTAAATTGAAAAAGGCATGAAAATGGGATTTATTAATTTCAGAAAATCACAATTAAATCCAAGATCACAGAGATATTTTTAAAATATTTTTTGGATCAAAATTGGATTTAATATGGATTTTAGAAATCAAATGGAATAAAAGAAAATACAAAAAAAGAATAAAAGAAATTAAAAAACTAGAATAAAACAGATGCATTGGATCAAGAGACTGGTAATCAGATCCAAGGGCCCTGAGGCTACCCACGTGAGGGTCCAGTCACCAGCTGACTAGATAAATGAAACGATGCGTTTTGGATCAATAGAGGGAGAGCTGAGTTTAAATGGTGACCGCACGATCTGCGTACAAAGTCCATCTGAAGGACTGATCTAAGGATCCAGACATCATCTTCTTCACAAAATCAGGTGACCTGAGACTGTTTCCAGGCGGTGGTCCATGGTGGAAAACACCGTCTTCTCCGGTGAGGTCCCAAACTCAGGTGACCAAAACTGACGAACCTTATATCTATCTTGACTAGAAAATCACCAAGATTCCAAATCTCCTATCCATATGTTCCAACTCTCAATAGATTTTAAAATTCGAATCAATGTTCAGAGATGACATCCAAACGAGTTATCACTAATTGCCAAACTGAAACCATAGAAATGTTCCTCATTCTTCAGTGATCATCATGATCTATCCAACTTGATCTGAATCCTCAAGATCGTGCCTAACCGTTCTCCAACAGAAACTGATCATCCATCTTAATTGTCACTAATCACTCAAATTCTAATCCAGAAATGTTCCTTACTCATCCTAGGTCCTAACCACATGCAAGATTTTACTTAATTCAGCCTAGATCATATGGAAATTTGAGAGTTACATACCTGGAAAAAATGGATCAACAGAGGTAGAAAATGATGGATTCAGGCTCCACAACTCTTCAAACACGAGCAGTGAAGCAAGATGAAGCTTCTAGGCACTTCAATTTGGCTTGATCAAACTTGTAACTCCAAAACCGATTCTGACTTGGAGCTCTTGAAATTCAACTTCAATATTCACTCTCTCCACGAAATCATCACCAACCCCAATCTGAATTCACTCTAGAGCTTAAATAGAAACTGTTTGTGGGCTTTTGAATCCAAATTGAAGCCCAATTTAGTTGATCCAAAATTCTGTAATGGCCATGAAATTCCAATGCTACAGTCATGATTCTGAGCTCTCAGCTTTCTCTAGAAGGTTCCTTCCAACTGCAAATGGCCTTGTGAATGTGTTTGGATAGCTAGCACAGTTTGAATTGCCCTGGTTTTTGTTTTGGGATTGTGACTTGTAAATGAAGATACCCTTTTACAAAGCAAGTCATGTAATTGAACCTCAACTCAAACTTGTGACATTTCCAATGTTTTTGGAATGCAATTTCTGGTCAAAATGACTACTCACATGACATGTTTATGACCTATAATTCAAAAATCTCAATTTCCTTCCTTTGAATCATTTGAAAAAATCCCTCTTTTTAGGCCATTTTGGAGCACTTCTTGATATAAGCCAATTCAACCCACCATGATGACTTATCTAACATAAAAACAACATTCTATGCACATTTCATGTTGAACATTTTTCCATTGGAGGCATGGAAGATAGAGATTTTGGCACATGCTTGAAAATGACCTATAATTCAACTTTCCCAAAATACCCCTGGATTGCCAAGATCATAACTTGAGTTCCACAAATCTTCTTGAGGACTTCTAGTACTAAAATTAAAGCTAAGATCAAGACCTAAAAGTCTTATGTTGGCTAAGAATCCATTTGAAAATTCCTTGAGGGGCAAAAGTTGCTTGGAAGTCAAGTGACTTTCACAGATAAATTCCAGTGTCCTCTGGTAACTTGTAATTTGCAAAGACCATAACCTGAGTTCTACAAATCTTCTTGAAGACTTCTAGTACTAAAATTAAAGGTATTGAGAAGCTCTACAAGTTTCATGTTGGCCAAATATCCATTTGAAACTTGTATTTGGACTTATGTGGCTTTGAAGTTAGGCACTAAACATGGGATTTTACACTGAAACCCTAATTTAGCAACCTCCCACATTCTTGATTCTTCTTTACTTGATCTTGGCACAACACCAAACATGTATAAACATACCAATACATGAACCCCATGACCTCAAAGTAGGCTTTGATGCTTTCCAATTTGCACAATTGACCTAGGGTTGACCCAGATGAAACCCTAGTTGACTGCACCTCAACTATGGCTCTTGTACTTGAATCAATGACTTGTCTCAGCTTCAATAGGGACCTCTAGGCATCCCATGAGATCCATACACACCTCAAATTCACATTCCCTGTTGATGATCTTCAATACACTTCAAGTTAGGAGAAGAAATCCACCTGTGGGCACTCAAACTTCTCATGAGTTCAAATCCTTTCTTGATGGCCTGGATGACTTCTCATCTTGGATAACACACCTTGCTAGGCTCTTCTCTTGATAGACACCATGATCCCTTGTTGGATGCATGCTATGCTATGATAGGCAAATGATTAAGCTATGTACATGATGTAACTATGCAAATGAAATGCAATGAAACATAAATCAGACAAGAAAAGGTTAAGCAAATTTTGGGGTGCAACACATTTTGCCCTTAATTCATTTATATTTATTTAAATTAATAATAATACTAATATATTTATATTATATACTATTATTTAAACAAATAACCCAAAATCCATAATTCCCAATATTCACACCAACCACCGAAATTCACCGAAAATGCGAATATTCATATTTAAATAAATTAAATAAATATTCCAAGAATTTGGGGTGTTACAACTCTCCCCCACTTAAAAGAATTTTCGTCCTCAAAAATTACCTCAAGGAAACAGAGTTGGATACGACTCCCTCATCTAATCCCCATGCTCCCAAGTCATACTTCCTCCAGCTGGTCCTCCCAAACTACCTTTACCAAGAAATCTCTTTACCTTGCAGTTGCTTCACTTATCGTTTATCAATCTGTACTGACAATGCCTCAATAGTCAAATTACCTCTCATTTGTACATCATCCATCTGAATCACATATGACAGATCTGGAATGTACTTCCTCAACTGAGACACACGAAACACATCATGCAAATTCGCAAGCGACGGCGGTAAAGCAATCTAACATGTTACTTCTCTCATGCTTCCGCTGCGCCACTCTGATACGGACCAACAAAATGCGGTGTGAGCTTTCGAGACTTCAAAGCTTGGCCAACACCAGTTACCAGCGTAACTCTCAAAAACATGTGATCTCCTTCATGGAACTCAAGTGTTTTCCTCCTCTTATCATGGTAACTCTTCTGACGACTCTGCGAAACTTTCATATTTTCTCGGATCATCTTGATCTTTTCAGTCGTCTCTTGCACAATCTCAGGTCTGAGCATAACACTCTTGCCTGACTCATACTAATACAAAGGATTCCTACATCTCCTATCATACAATGCCTCATACGGTGCCACTCCAATACTAGAATGGTAATTGTTGTCGTAGGTAAACTCAATCAATGGCAAATGATTATCACATGATCTACCTTAATCTAAAACACAAGCTCTCAGCAAATCCTCTAAAGACTGGATAGTTCTCTCTGTCTGTCCATCCGTCTGCGGATGATAAGCAGAACTCAACCTCAGCTTAGTACCCAAAGTTTTCTGCAAGCTCTCCAAGAACCTCGATGTAAATCTCGGATCTCTATCAAACACAATACTTGAAGGAATACCATGCAGTTTCACAATCTCGTCAATATACAATTCGGCCAGCATCTGCAACGAATAATTGATCCTCATCGGTATAAAATGAGCCAATTTGGTCAATCTATTAACAATCACCCAAAATGAATCATATCCCTTCAAAGTCTTTGGTAGACCTATCACAAAATCCATAGAAATGCTATCGTATTTCCACTATGGAATATTCAACGGTTGCATCAGACCCAACGGTCTCTGATGTTCAATATTCGACTTTTGACAAGTCTAACCAGCATACATAAACTCAGCCGCTTCTTGCTTCATCCCTGGCCACCACAATAATTTCCTCAAATCCTGGTACCTCTTCGTAGCACCGGGATGGATACTCAATCTACTTCGATGTTTTTCCTCAAGAATACTCTTTTTCAACTCAACAATATCTGGAACATAAACTCTATGACTACATCTCATGATACCATTTTCATTAATTTGAAAATCATCTCTTCGACTTTGATTCATCAAATTCAACCGATCTACCAACTCAAATCAGATTTCTGACCTTCTCGAATCTCATCAAGAATACCACTAGTAAGCCTCAACATACTAAGCTTAACTCCATAAGAAGTCTCTTCACAAACCAAACTCATATCACAAAATTATTCAATCAGTCCTAACTCTTGAACCATAAGCATCAACATATGCAAGGACTTCCTACTTAATGCATCAGCTACAACATTAGCCTTACCAGGATGGTAACTCAATTCAAAATCATAATCCTTCAGAAGTTCAAGTCATTCTCCTCTGCCTCATATTCAACTCTTTCTGATCAAATAAATACTTCAAACTCTTATGATCACTAAACATCTCAAATCTCGAACCAAACAAATAATGCCTCCAAAGCTTCGACACAAACACAACAACAACAACTCTAAATCATACGTCAGATAATTCCTCTTATGCACTTTAAGTTGCCTTGAAGCATAAGCTAAAACTTGCTGATGTTGCATTAACACACCTCCCAATCCCATCAACGAAGCATCAAAATATACAACAATGGTTCTGCTAGATTCGGCGAAATCAAAACATGAGCTGCTATCAGCCTTCTCAAAAGCTCTTGCAACTTTCTTCACACTTTGCATCCAAAACAAAAGCTTGAACCTTCCTAGTCTGCTGCGTCAATGGCAAAGATAACTTAGAAAAATCCTTCGATGAATTTTCGATAATAATTTGCCAACCCAAGAAAACTTCTAATCTCAAAAACAGATTTTGGAGCTTCCCATAGCAAAACAGCTTCAACCTTCGACATATCAACCGCAATAACTCTACTCAAGATCACATGATCAAGGAACCTCACTTCTTTCAACCAAAAATCGCACTTAGAAAGTTTTGCATACAACTTCTTCTCTTTCAACACTGATAACATAATTTTCACCGACTCGGCATGATCCTTTTTATTCTTCGAATATATCAAAATATCATCAAGGAACACAACCACAAACTTGTCCAAATAAGGATGGAAAATCCTGTTCATATACTCCATAAATACACATGGTACATTAGTCACACCAAATGGCATCACGAAATACTCATAATGTCCATACCTTGTTTTAAAAGCAGTCTCCTGAATATCTTCAGCCTTCACACGAATCTGATGATACCCAGATCTCAAATATATCTTACTGAACATACATGTAACAACTAACTATTCCATCAAATCATCAATCCTTAGAAGTGGACACTTATTCTTGATAGTCACCTTGTTCAATTGTCTATAATCCATACAAAGTCTCACAAAATCTTCTTTCTTCTTAACTAACAAAATTAGTGCACCCCACAGTGACACACTTAGACAAATGAATCTCTTCTCAAGTAGATCTTCAAGTTGACTCTTCAACTTCTTCGATTCTGATGTGGACATCCGATATGGAGTCATCAATACCAAACTAGTTCCAAGAACTAGGTTGATCGTAAACTCCACTTCACGTTTCGGCGGTAAATCACTTATCTCATCCAGAAAAACTTCCAGATAATCACATATAATTGGCACACCACTAACTTCTCCACTTTATTAACACTCAAAGTTTCCATCAAAATAAACATCTCAGTACTATCCTGCACCGACTCACCAAAACAATCTGTAAGCACTTAGCTTACCTCAAAACAATTCACTACACACGCCATCTAAGCTTGCAAGACACGTCTATCCCATCCAACATGACCCCGTCTACTATCTACAAGAGATTAAGCGTGATCAGTTCCTCAATCTGTCAATAGACATCCGAAAATCATGGTGGGGCATAAACCATCTTTACCAAACTGTAAGAGCGTTCATCGACACACTAAGCCACCACTCCACACTTGAAGCATCCTGGAGGAGCACAAGCTTCTCCCCCACTTGTTTCATTCCCACTTCTGCAGACAAAGGTTAGAAAACAAATGTGTACCGACAGTGTTTTCACACACATGTTGCATACAAGGAAACAAATAACATTAGACAACTTGGTCAGACAGACCGACCTGCTCTTATACCACTAATGTAACACCCTTTTTTTATCCCATAAATAATATGGAAAAATAATCATATTTATCAGAGTAAAATACTGAACACAATAAAATCATCATAAAAGGGCGCACATTTCTCAAATGATTCAAACATAGTCAATGCTCCGTAAACAACGGGTTTTCCCAAAATTACTCAAAAGGCAGCAGAAGTCAGAAAGGTAATAATCCAAAGTTTTTCTTGCGTCGCTGTTAGGGACCAATTGGTATTAATTTTTATATATTTTATCGGTCCCTTTTTACCGATTTCTTATTAAATTCACACAAGTTTTTATCACATAAAACATTCAATTTTAGTCATTTTGTTTTGTTTCGAGTAGATATTTCACTTTTCTTAAGTTTTGTAGAATGTATGTCAAGAAAAGAATGATCTCCAGAGCAACTCATGAGGATAAAAGTTTGGGAAAGGAATTGATGAGGAATCACAAAGCAAAGCAAGGAATTCTCAAACTGGGCAGTTCGCGCCGCGAACTGGGTGAAATCAGCCACTTGCGAAGATTGTGACACATTTCATATCTTGGAAGAAAAGAACACTTTTTGTAGGGTGGCGCCCCATAGCCTATTTATTGCACTTTTCCCTTGCATGTAAGACATAATCATTCCACCCTTTAGTCTTAGGATCTCTTAGGTTTGTAAGGGATCTTAGAAAGATTTTAGAGGATACTTTCTTGTTTTTGGAGAGTTTTGCATGCAAGAAGAAATTCTTGAAGAATTTTCCATGGAACCAATGAAGATGATGAGTAGCTAAATTCCTTCTTGGCAAGGTTGAGGTAGTAGTTATCTTTTGTTGTTTATGTAACATTTGTATCCTTGCAGGTAACAAACTTCATCTTTGATAAGGAATAATATTTTTTCTCTTTACATTACAAAATCAGAATTGAATTATTGTTGAGAAAGGTAGTTTGATTCTTGAACTAAAATATTTTTCCAAGTAGAGAATAAATTGTAGAGATAGATTTATTCACTACTTTTTTTATTGTGTTAAGCATTCAAGATTATTGTATCAATAGTTAGATGGAGAGATCGTCTAAGGATTTATATAGTAACTATCACAATTTTATTTAGACATAAATATTATTAAGAGGACACTTGAATATTATCAATGGAGTTTGAATGCATGCATGTGATATTAAGAATACATAAAGAACAAAGATAATGAAACTCAATCTTGACAAGGCTTCTAAACTTTATTCTAAAACCATTTTTATTGTCCTATTTTTATTATAAGTAAAAAGAACAATTTATTCATCAAAAAACAATTTGAATACCTTCGAGCTTACAACAATCGAAATTATAGAACGGCGGTAATAACACCAATCTCTGTGGATACGATATTAAAAATATTTCCCGAAAATATACTTTTTAATAGTCGCAAGGCAAGCAACATAACAAAAACTCAATAAAATAGGATTTGACTCAAAGACCCCAACCCGATGTTACACTATCAGAACAAGACCCTCTATGTCAACAAAAATGGCTAACGACCCAAAAATTTCAAAAATCCTCGACGGCATCCACGACTAAACCTGGTCATCTGCATGTTACCCACGTGGAGGCAACATTCAAATAGGCAGGGTGAGTAAAATGATGCATAATAATCAATATAAGAATCAATATATAAAATGGTGTCATTTTCATATCTAACATCATCAGAATCATCAAGGAACATCAAAGGTCACAACATTATTACACCAGGTTGTAACGTAAATGCAAATGAAACAAGACTCATGCATGTGGTACCAATCAACATAATTCGATGGATAATGGGCCGTCAACCCTCTATAGATCCACAACAGTAGGATCGATTCTACTAGAGAACCGGAGCACAACAAAATATCTCACATCCGCACAATGGGACTAAAGCCACAAAAATCAAGGTCTTGAACCGAAGTCCGGATGCATATGAATGCATGATGCACACGTCAATATCATCATCATAATAAAATTATTAGGTTCATCATCATGTTAGAACACATATTGGTTCTTAATAATATCTCTATGTTTTGATGATAACTATTATGAAATTTTATATTAAAGAATTATATACTCTAAAATTTGCTTGAGAATGTTTGCTGCAGATGTTAAAGTAAATATCACTACAGAAGTAAATTAGATCTGAACAAAAAAAAATTGCAAGGCTCTGAAGCGTCAGAAGCATCTCTTAGAAGATTCTGAATGCTGCCTCCAGAAGATTCTGAGCGCTGCCTCCAGAAGAATCTGAAGTAAAAGCTACAGAAGAATCTGAAGTAAAAGTCAGAAGCATCTGAAACAATGAAGAATTCTGTATGAAGAGTCTTCAAGCACAGTTACTTCAGAAGACTCTGATAGTACTAACGCTGCCAGTACTGAGGATCTGGACCAAAACTCTGCTCTGAACTCATACACGCTGAAAGCACACTTGCTGCAAAGACTCTGATTCAGCAAACTCTGATGAACATCAGAAGGCTCTGACCAATTTAGACTCTGATGATTCTTGCTGAAAATTGTTGAAGAATAATTCAAAGATTATGTCCATTGGAATAACCAAACGACTCTTTCCTTATTTATGCTAGACACAATAACACAGATAAAAATGATTTCTCTGTGCATTCTTCTTCTAGGAAAGGTCACATGATGTGAAGACAAAAAGGCTCAGACCTTTTTGGTACACTACTCTCAATGTGAAAAGCTCTTGGATCATTGTGCCTATAAAAGCAAGTCTCCACTCATCTTCTTCAGTTGACGAAACATTTGAAAAGAATACTTTAAAATGCTCTCATACAACTCATACATTCTTGCTAGAATTATTTCATTGTTCTTCATCTTAAGTGAAAAATCACAGTTGTCATAAAGCTTTATTAGAAGCATTTTTAACACTTGTATTATTATTACATTTGATTGTAAGAGAACCTTAAGAAGATCCAGTTAGGATCAGTAGTTCTTGAGAAGACTTTGAACAGTTGTTCTTAGTGCTTACTATTGTAATCAGTTGATTAAATAGTGGATTAATTCCTTGTTTGAGAAAGGCAAATCACTCTAGATTGGGTGGACTGGAGTAGTTGAGTTCAACGAACCAGGATAAAAATCCTTGAGTTTTTATTTCTAGCTTTTATCTTCATACTTATTCAACCCCCCTTCTAAGTATTTTCTCACCTTCACATCATTCATCAAAATCATCATAATAATCATGTTATCATATAATCATCAAAACTCATGGAAATCAACATCGTAAAATCATCACAATTATTCATAGGAAACATTAAACAATCCTGTAATAATCACATGGGAATCATAGCCATACACATGGTAATTCATCAAAGAAATCACAACATCAAAGCATCAAAATATCACTCCACAAGCATACACACAAGTATTTGATAAATTTTCCACCAATAATTTTACAACCGGCAACAAATAGTGCAACAATTCATTAATAGAACATATACACAATTGACTTCCCAACATATTAGATATAAAAATATTGGAAAACCAATTATCTTATCTATATTATGTTATAGTCATGTTCATTAGCTTTCCAATACTTCGAACGGGGACCAAAACGGACTTACGGATCAAAAGTTACATCCAAAACGATTTCGCCCGGAAACATGAACAGTCGTGACGGACATCATGTAGAATTTTCTACATTTTTCACCATTGGAGGCCTTCTGGACCTCCGATTTCGATTCCGTAAAAACCCAAACTCTCAGAAGATTACAACTAATCCAATACTGTAATCATCTCAATTAAATTTACAATTTTAACACAATTACCCATCTAATCATCGTTTTAAGATTATGCCTAAAACCTTTAGAATTAATGGATATAGGTTCAATCCCGTATCATATTTACGCCTCCAATCCCCATAAATCCTTACAACTACCCCACAGTCATTAGAGTTCTCACTATCTAATTACTCTACAGGGTTGAAACCTCAAAGACAAATTTTTGCCACGAATGCCTATATTCCCTCAAACCCAAATCGACCTCAAACCTATCAGACCATCAATTCAAATCCCTATACGGTTAAAACCTCAATAATAGATTTTGGCCATGAAGGTCTAATTTCCTTTACTCGTAGATCAGCCTCAAACCCCTTAAACCATTAAATCATCTTTAAATACATTGAATCACATATTGAAAATAATGAAGGCAATACTCTCCATACCTTAATTGCCGACTCTAAGCCTTTCTCTTTGATTCTTGGAAACCTTGCGAAGCTTTTGCCTCAATCCTCTTCCTCAGAGCTCTGGCCTCTATTTCTTCCCTTTTCACAGTCTAACAAGAATGAATCCTAATTTCCTCAAAATTCTTTTTTGTTAAACCTAACTTTGGGCCTTAAAATTGGACTATCCAACTTCACCCTCACTAACTCCTCAAATGTCCATTTTGCCCTTAATTCACTTATATTTATTTAAATTAATAATAATACTAATATATTCATATTATATATTATTATTTAAATAAATAACCCAAAATCCATAGTTCCCAATATTCACACCAACCATCGAAAATCACCGAAAATGCGAATATTCATATTTAAATAAATTAAATAAATATTCCAAGAATTTGGGGTGTTACAGTTATCACGAAGGTAGCCAGATTTCGGGATAATTGTTACTTGTGGACTTCTTTAGAAACAAAGTGTTCCTCCATCTGCTTGTTGCCAAAAGAAGATGAAGTGAATATGTGGCATCAGAAACTTGGCCACTTACACTTGAAAGGAATGAAGGAGGTCTTGTCAAAGGAAGTTGTCAGAGGTATTTCTAATCTGGAAAATAGACAAGGACGTCACGTAAGAAGCTTCAACATCTGACCACTTCAAAAACTTTGGAGCTACTTCATATGGACTTGATGGGACCTATGCAGGTTGAAAGTCTTGGAGGGAAGATGTATGCTTATGTTGTGGTTGATGACTTCTCAAGGTTCACCTGGGTGAATTTCACCAAGGAGAAGTCTAAGGTGTTTGAAGTGTTCAAAGACCTATGTCAGAAACTTAAAAACAAAAGGATTGCGGTATAGTTAGAATTAGAAGTGACCATGGGAAGGAAGTTTAAAACAACAAGTTTGAAGTTTTTGTTCCTCTAAAGGAATTAGTCATGAGTTCTCTTCATCCATCACTCCTCAACAAAATGGTGTGGTTGAGAGAAAGAATAGAACTATTCAAGAATGTCAAGGGCCATGCTTCATGCCAAGAAACTTCCATATCATTTTTGGGTTGAAGCCATGAATACTGCTGGCTATATCCTGAATATGGTAACCATCAGATCTGGTACATCTTCTACTCTATTTGAACTATGGAAAGGAAGAAAGCCAACTGTGAAATACTTCTATGTTTTTGGAAGCAAATGTTACATCTTGGCTGACCGGGAGCAAAAGAGAAAGATGGATCCTAAAAGTGATGAAGGAATCTTTTTAGGATACTCTACAAATAGCAGCGCCTATAGAGTATTCAACTCTAGAACAAGTGTAGTGCTAGAATCTATAAATGTCGTGGTTGATGATTCACATACAGAAATTGTTGTCACAGATGATATTGGAGCATTCTTTCTCATGAGATGTTTTTGAAGATGTCTTAGAAGATGTTGGAACATTTCATGATGTTTTTGAAGATACTGCAAACTCAAGTGTTGATCTAAACCTGCAAAGACTGAGGCAGTAGACAAGGGACCCTCCATTAGAATTTAGAAAGATCATTCTCAGAAGATTATCATAGGAGATCCTAATGGGGGAAGAGTGACCAGATCAAGAGAATTTGTTGCTGGTGCTTACTTTGTTTCAAAATTGGACCCCAAAAATGTTAAGGAGGCCTTGACTAATGAATAATGGATATTTGCTATGTAAGAGGAACTAGAGCAGTTCAAAAGGCATAAGGTCTAGGATCTTGTGCCAAGACCTGAAGGGTCAAATGTTATTGGTACAAGATGAGTGTTTAAAAACAAGTCTAATGAGCAAGGTGTGATCACCAGAAACAAGGCTCAACTTGTTGATCAAGGGTACACTCAAATTGAAGGGGTGGACATTGATGAAACTTTTGCTTCTGCCGCTAGGCTGGAGTCTGTTAGACTGTTACTTGGAGTAGCTAGTTTGTTAAAATTCAAGTTGTTTAATGGACTTTAAGAGTGCCTTTCTTGATGGATACTTGAATGAAGAAGTTTATATGGAACAACCAAAAGGATTTGTTTGTTGCACCCCAAAATTTGCTCAACCTTTTCTTAACTTGGTTTATGTTTCATTGCATTTCATTTCTTTCTAGCATTCGCATTGCATAACATGTTGCATTGAACAGGGGATCAAGAGTTTGTGCACCTTAAGAGAGGTATTATCAGAGCTTTGAACCAAGGCAAGGGTCGTCACTCAAGCTTGAGTGGTCATCAGGACATCAGAGTGGTCAAGGCCTTGTGAAAAGATAGATGGATATGTGTGGGTCAACTCCTAACTGAGAGGCCAACTGAAGAGCATCAGAGGTTTGTGAAGCCATGATTATGGGTATGAGATTTAAATAAATCTTATTGAGGGCCTTGAGGGTCATGGTGGGGCTTATTCAAGTTTTTGTGTGAAGTGGAACAAGCCACGGTTGAAGGTATTGCAGTTAGGGTTTTCATCTGGTAAATCCTCAGTCAATTGTGCAATTGAAGAAGATAGAAACTCAATTAAAAGTCTCTATGGTCATGGTATGTTTTGTTAAGACATATGAGACATAATTTCAAGTTCAATTCATCAAGGGTTAAGTGTGTGAGAAGTTACTAAGTTAGGGTTCTCAGGGTAAAATCCCCTATTTTGTGCCTGACTTCAAGACCACCTACCTCAAGATACAAGTCTCATATCACTTTTTGTCCAACATGGAACTTGTAGAGCATGTTCTTACCTTTAATATGAGTACTAGAAGTCCTTTATTGGATTTATAGAACTCAAGTTATGATCCGGACAAGTTACAGGTCATTAGAGGTATGTGATTTTGGTCAACAAAAGTCAACCAACTTCCAAGCCAGTTTTTACCTAGAAGGATGTTTCTCCTCAACTTTTGGCCAACATGAAAGTTGTAGGTCTTGATCTTATATTTCTAAATTGTATTAGAAGTATTTCATATGATTTGTGGAACTCAAGTTATAAGGTTCACAAGTCATGGGTATTTTGGGAAAGTAAGATTACGGGTCATAAAATTATAGGTCCATTTCACCAACTTGCACACTTCAAATGGAAATCTTTTCAACATGAAACTTGCTTAAAATGGGGCCATTTGCACTAACAAATCATCTCTTGTCATTGTGAGGGCTTGGATTGAGAATTTGGGGTTTGAATTTTTCATAAAGGAGGCTTAAATTGAGAATTTGAGAATTAATGGATTTTAAACTTTTTCAAGGCAAGTTTGTGCATTTTTTGATTGCAAATAATAATTCAAAGACATTTCCATCTTCACATTGGAAATTTGAGGTCTCAAAATAGGCCATTTTCATGGTTTCTTCCTCTTGAAGTAACAAAGTGGAAATCAACCATAGGATCAAAATTAATCCTCAAATCTCATTCCTTTGATCAACACAATTGATTTGTAGTGGATTTGGATTAAAAAGCAAGCTGGTGTAGTGGTAAAAACGTGTATGGCAATGTGGAAAAAGTGGTGAAATGTGAAATTTTGAAATGGGCTGTTTAGCTTGAATTGAAGCCCCATTTGATCCTAAACCCATCATATATGTATTCTAGATGAAAATTGGAGCAGAGGTAGGTCATTTTCGTCGATGACCAGCCATAACACATTTTGAAAAAGTGGCGAAAAACTCAAAAACAAATTCTCAGATTCAACCACTTTCAGACCAAATCAAGCCTTCAAACACCTCAATTGAAGTTCATGGAGTGATTATGGGCATTTTTCGTTAAGCTTCATCACAGTTTCAAGGCCCAGTGGAGGATCTCCACTAGGTAAACTAATTTCCACCTTACACTCTTAATATGCCATGGTTTTTCACCATTTCCGTTGCATTTGAATCCTTGAGTTGTATGGATCATTTCTGGATCATTTTCGTTTGAGTTTATGATGTTTGATTTTATGAGCTCCAAGTTATGTTGATTCGGTTTGAAGAATTTCTATGGTGTTTTGTGTTAATTTTCATGGATTCTTACTCCTTGCAACATGTAGATGAGGTTTAGACCATTTAATTTGAGTTTTGGTGAACTTCCATTTTTGTGCACTTTGCTTGTTGTTTGATTTCTAGATTTGTTGTTGAGAATTAATGGAAATAAAGGTTAGATTCATGATCCTCGGGACGAGTAGATGCGTTTTCATCTAAGATTTGATAAAAACGGTTGAGAAACGGTGAAGCTACGGTGGGGGTGGGAGCTCGCGGTGGCCGGACCAACGGAGGGGATGATCGGCGCAAGTTTTCCGACGACCGATGGTTCCAAGCTTGAAGACGCTGACGTGGCAGCATTCTGTGCATCCGATTGTGTGTTTTTTAATCATGCGCGTGTAAACAAGACCTACGTGTTCCTCTTTTAGCTTGTGTACACCATAAAAAAACCCCAATTCATTAATTGAAGTGGCTCTTTATGAGCCACTTGATTGGACTACTTCATATTTGATCATACGGTTTTCAATGCATTCCACCTTGGTCCATAGTCAACCCAACCATATTTTGTTTACTCAGAATTTTATTTTATTTTTCTCTTACTGGGCCTTTTGCGTGTTGCTATTCGCCCCCCCCAACTTGGGCCCATTCTCATTTTACACTCATAATGTCTGCTGTTTGCACCCCATCATTTCCATTTAATTCTTATTTAATTTTATTTTTCTGTTTTGTGTTGTTTCCATTTTAATTCAAATAAAATAGCTCTAATAGTTTACAAATTCACAAAAAATAATTTTCATAAACTTTAAGATGTCTAGTTTTTTCTGGAAATTTTTATTTTATTTTTTGACTTTATTTTCAATTAAAAAACGAATTAAATATTGGGGCTGTTTTATTTGATTTAAATTGTGGTTTTGTTCTTTCTTGATTTTATTTCTAAGTGTTAACTCCTCATTTTTGTATGATTTTTTTTAGCATTGTGTTAACATGTTGATTGATCTTTGAATATTTTTTTCATGATTTTTAGGTGTTGTTTTCATGTGATTTGAATTACCTTTTATTCCCTCTCCATCTTTGCCTTAGTTTGGGACACTCTTGGTGTTTGCCCTCTATTGAGGCACTTACCTTTTGATTTTCAATCTCCCCTTTTCACCCCTGGTTCCTAATACATTGGGGGTCCTTTGAGATTTTATTTATCATTTTTAGATGCATTATATCATTTTTCATGTATTTTGCAAGTTGTTTCATGTTTGTGCATCTCTACTTGTGTACTTGTTTTGTTTTGCTTCCAAAAGTTTGGTTGTGCATTATTGATGAACCTCATTTTGATTGTTTCATGTTAGGGACTTGTTATAGGTCTTGCATGTCAATTCATAGGTCTTTACCTTATGCATAAGTTGTTCATTTGATCTTATACTTTCATGTTTGCACATTGTGTTTCCATAAGTGGTGTTTGCTTGCATTCTTTGATATTGTTGTTTGCATTTGCTTATGATGTTTTGCTTTAACTTTTGAGATCTCTTCTCCTCATTCCAGTTCTGTCCTATGACCTTGGAATACTACTTAAGGTTGCTTGGTTCCTCCTAAGGAGGAACCTGAAGCTTGCCTAAAGTAATGAATCCATGAGGACTTTTTCTCATTGTTTTTGTTACTTGTGTTTTATGAATCTTCTTCTCCTTTTCTCTTGCACTTATTCATACTATGGCTTGAGTTTGAGATGAGCTTGTGAAGGTTCCATCCGCACACATATTTCCTCCCTCACTTGCATTGCATATTTGTCTTCCTTGTTGCATTTGTGTTTGCATTCTACATTTGCATTGTTTCTTCTTCTTTTTGTCTTCCTTCCCTTAGGATTTCTAACCTCTCTTGTTCAAGAGAGGTTATGATAGACATTAGGTTTTCTAACCATGCATGACAACATTAGGTAGTCCCCTTTCAAACTCAACTTTTTGTGCATCTTGCATGACAACTTTTAGGGTTTGGTCTAGTCCCCCTTAGTTGGTCTCTTTCTCTTCTCATCTTCAAACAACTTAAATCTTGACAATTGTTGCACGCTACGAGCCTTAAGCCATTTGGGAAATGATGATTGGGTGGTTTCCTCTCAATTATCTAGAATGTTAGTGTATGTCCTTCGGATGATATACGAAGCATTCGCTCCTAGATCATAGTCTTTAGTGCAACATGAGTCACAAACCAGGTTCAAAACACTTCTTCCTTAAAAAAACACAAAAACAACTCAAAATTTTTTTCACCCCTTGGGGTCTTAATCAGGAAAATTCTTTTCATAAGCAAGAGTGTTGTTAACTTTCAGTCCTATCGCAAACGGTAACGCCTAAGTCTCCAATGGTCGAGCTGCATACACCAACTACTAGAACTGTCTGTTAACCCTACTCGGGTAAAACTTTTGAACAGCCTGTGTTCTCGTAAGCCCGAACTACGTTTGCTCTGATATTTCGTACCAGACGAAAGTACGTAGGCACAAGAAGCGATGTCTTGGCGAGCAACCTTCCCCCCGTCTTTAGCCGTAGTTAGGCGAACTACGTTGACTCTGACTTTCCCATTGCACGAGGGAGTACGTAGGCACAGGGTGGCGATGCTCTGTCGAGTCAGTTTCTCTTTTCTTTCTCTTTTGTCCATAAGCCTTTAGCGTAGATAGTTTACACACCCTTTTAGCTAGACAACACATGTGTGGATCCCGTCGAGTATGACGGACGTGAGGGGTGATCATACCTTCCCCTTGCGTAACTGACTCCCGAACCTAGGACTTGGTTGCAATGACCTCGTCTTTTCCCGTTTTCGTCAGGTTTTTTTCCGATCGTTTCCTTTCCCTTCTTTGGGATGAATAACGATAGGTGGCGACTCTGTTAGTCATTGTCGGCCTCTTTTTTCGCAGTAGCGACAGCTGGTGACTCTGCTGGGGACAGGAATATCCCTTATGCGAGTCAATCCTAGCGTTTGTGTGTTTTCTTTTTGGGTGTGTATATATGTGCTTTATCTTTATTTACTTCCGCATTTTACTTTCGCATCATATATCATTACTGTTGTGCTGTGGGGAGGGATGTTCCATTGAGTGAGAAGTCGGACCTGGGCTTGAGTACAAACTTAGTATTAGCAGCGAAAAGTAGTGGTGAACCTGTATGTTAGGCATGCACCAGATCCCACGAAATTTGCACTCAGACGAGATTCTCTTTGATGTCTTTCTTTCCATCCCAGTGGGCCGTTAAGAGAATTGCAGATTTGAGGGTTGTCGACTCTGGGGACCGATCATTTGGGATTCAGCTAAGTGAGGCCTCTTCAAGAGATGATGATGCCACACCTTCTGGGTATCGTATCATCGTTTCTTGAAAGTTTGTGACGCTGATGAACGCATAGGATGCCAAACCTTGTCAGTGGATAGGTCCATACCTGTGAGTGGGTGGGTTATGCAGGAAACCTTAACTTCCAGATTACCCAGTTCTTGACAGTGTAAACCTGTGTTCATGATACAAAGGGGTCTTATGTCAGTGATTTTGTCGGTACTAAGGCGAAGCGCTGGTTCTTCTCAATCGACAGCACAACAGTCTTGATCCCCTGTTTGCATTTGCATGTGCATTTTCATTTGCATTTCTTTAATGTGTGTTTATGTTGCAGGTGTACATTTCCTCTTCGATTCTGGTGATTATGTTCTATCTTTGTTGACATGGAGCCCTTGAGGAGGACCCTGGCCTACAAGTTTCCTACGCCTGGCATTAGAATTATGTGAAGCCTGATTTCTCTAGCTGACAAGAAAGTTATGGAGGATTTCAGAGAATCTTATGGAAGAATTTTGAATATTGTTTACAAACCTTCTCTGGATGAATTGAATGGCCTTCAGACATTGTTACAATTCTATGATCCTCAGTTGCGAGGCTTCACCTTCTAGAGTTTTATTTTAGCACCTACATTGGAGGAGTTTTCTGATATATTGGGTATACCTATTCTGAACCAGATACCATTCCATCATGTTGAGGGAGAGCCAGATTTGACTAACCTTGCTAAGGCTTTACATTTGGATGTCTCTGAGTTGAAAGGGATGTTAGCCAGTAGGAATGGAATGTTTGGGTTTCCATTACCTTTTCTTGCGGACAAGGCTTGAGAGTTTGTTAAGAAAGGTTGTTGGGTGATATTCAATGCTATCTTGGCCTTGTGTATTTATGGCATTATGTTATTCCCGAACATCCCAGATTTTGTAGATGTCGATGCATTCAGTATCTTTGCTTCAAAGAACCCTATACCCACTCTGTTAGGCGATGTTTATCATTCCGTGCATTACAAGAACGAGAACAGGAGAGGGAAGAGTGTGTCTTGTTGTGCACCTTTGTTCTATACTTGGTTTAGGAGCCATCTTCCTAAGACTGGTCCGTCCTCCGCTACTGATGACACTTTGGAATGGTCTGAGCGCTTGATGAGATTGTCTGCCGAAGACATTGTGTGGTTTGATAGAGATGTATTGGGCATTGAGATTATCTATAGTTGCGGAAGCTTTCCTAACGTCCCACTGGTCGGAAGGAAAGGTTGCATAAACTATAATCCGGCTATTACTATCAGACAGTTTGGGTACGCACTTAGAGGGCCTCTGAAGGATGAAGAGATACAGGAATCTCTGTATCTCACTGGTTTGCTGGAGGGAGATACTTTGGCTAGGGTTGAACATGCATGGAGAAATGTCCATAGGAGAGGAAAGGTTGCCTTGGGAAAGAGAAATAGTCAGGCATATGCTTCATATTTGGCTTGGATTCAGAGTAGAGCCAAAGAATTGATGATGCCATATCCGTCTATTCAACCTCTGCATCCGCCTGAGATTGCAGAGCCCACTACAGTAGATATCCAAAGGTATGAACAGGTATGTCGCGAGAAAGAAGAGTTGCAAAAGACAAACGAAGAGTTAGAGGAAGAGATGGCTCAGCTCAGAAGTGAAAGGAACGAAGCAAGGTATTCTTTGAAAAAGCAAACTGAATTGGTGAATAAGTTGGGAACAGACTTAACTCAGGAGACTAAAGATAGAGAGCGCACAAGCCAAGATTTGAATTCTTCTTATCGTATTCTAGCCACGAAGAAGGAAGAGTTAAGTAAAGCCTATTTGCAGATTTCCAAGTTTGAGGCTCAGTGGAACGCTGCCATGTCTACTAGCAAGCAGCGTGAAGACAAGTTGAAGGCGTATATCATCAAACAGAAGGCCCAACTCCAAGCTAAAGATGAAGAGATCTCAAAGGAAGCCGCACTCAGAAGACATAGTGATTGCAAATTGTATGAAGCGCTTGCAACCTTGAAGGAGCATAGAGAGGAAGCTAGTGCTAAGAGGCGTAGGCTCGAGGAGGCTGTTGGGAAGGAGGACTTGGTCGAGGATCTTCAGTCTACTATCAGTCGGTAGGAGTTGCTCATACGTGGTTTGCTCACTAGGCTAGATCATCCGGATACACAGGCGTTGTTGAAGGATTTCTGGTCTCGCCACCCAGTTTGATTTGTTTCTTTGTATTCTGTAGCGTAGACTTTTGTGGACCATCACCAGACCTGTTGGTTGAGGTCTCTTTCTGTTTGTACTCATTTTCTGTTTATACTTTTCCTATGGGCTTATGTTATATATGAGGAGTTTCTATTCTATGCTTGCCTGCGGGGCTCTCCATCGTCTTGGTTGTTATCCCGAAACTAGAATCGAGGGGGAAATGTCCCTATTTGCATAAATACATGTCTGCATTTTAGCATGTTTTTCGCATTTGCAGGTGCATCGGAACTGTTAACCTTATCTTGTTTCTTGTGCCACTAGTGTTTTAGGATTGCAGAACGGATAACTCATCGCTATGGTACTAGAGTTAACCAGAGAAGGCTGATGGATCAAATGCAAGTGGAAATGCAAGAGATGAGGGATCGTATTGCACAACTGATGGATTTGATGCAAGGAGTTGCTACTGGTCAGGCTCAACTTCAGACTATGGTGCAACCCATGTTGACACGAGTTGATGATGATGGGGTACTACATGGTGGGATTGCTACTAACCATACTCGGGTTGAAACCCCTCAGGCGGGCAATTCAATACCAACTTTAGTCATCCCTAATGCTGGAGGGGGTGGTCCCAGAGCTGGTGCTGGGAATGAGACAGGTTTTAATGCTGGCGGTAATGGGAATGGACATGGCTTCGGTTTTGATACTACAGGTGGCATTCATGGTAGTTTGGACCATACATGGAACGAGAATCGGCAAGAGGATATATTCACTCCAAGGTTTGTAAATGTTGCAGGACCTTCTGAGGCTGATAGAAGGGTTCAAATGATTGAGGAAAAGATGCGATCTCTTGGGTGCCAAAATTCCATGGGACTAGATATGTCCAACCTGGGGCTGATCCCAGGATTGAGAGTGCCTCACAAGTTCAAAGTGCCCGACTTCGATAAGTACAAAGGCACTACTTGCCCGAGGGTTCACCTGCGCTCGTACTATAGAAAGATGTCTGCGTACTCGGATGATGAAAAACTCCTGGTGCACTTTTTCCAGGATAGCTTGTCCGGCCCCTCTTTGGAGTGGTACATGGGGCTGAAGCCCGCTAACGTTCGCAGCTGGAAAGAGCTAGCCGAGGCTTTCGTAAGGCACTATCAATACAATAGTGACCTTGCACCGAATAGAGTCCAGTTGCAGAATCTCTCTCAAAGGAGTAACGAGTGCTTTAAAGAATACGCCCAGAGGTGGCGAGAGCTTGCTGCTAGAGTGCAGACACCAATGGTAGAGAGGGAGCTTGTGGACATGTTTGTTGCTACTCTACCAGCGGTGTACTATGAAAAACTGATAAGCAGTATGTCCGGAAGTTTCTCAGATTTGATAATCACCGGTGAAAGGGTGGAGAACGGCATCAAGCTTGGAAAGATTCAGGTGGGAGAGGTACCCTCAGCTGGAGGAGGAGGAAAAAAGATATTTGGAAACAAGAAGCGTGAAGGTGACGTCAGTTCAGTGACAAGTTCTAGAGGAAGATGAAAGGGTCAGCCCCAGAATCAATATCGCCAACAGCAAGTGGCCAGTGTCACTATTCCTGTGCCACAACAGCAACAACCACAACAACAACAGCAAAGACGGTATCAGCCACAACAGCAAAACCAGCAGGGTTATAGGAGGTATCCTGATAGGGCCAGGCCGAATAGAGTATTTGACACTCCACCAATGCCCTACTCTCAGGTGCTTCAGACTTTATTGCAGCTACAATTAATTCAGAAAAGGACTCTCGCTCCTTTGACAGGTGATCCCCCACCCGAGTATGACGCAAATGCACGTTGCGAGTTTCACTCAGGGGCGCCTGGTCACTCTATTGACGATTGTAAGGCTTTTAAACACAAGCTGCAAGATCTCATTGACAGTAAAGCGATAAATTTTTCTCAGGATGCACCTAACATTGTGCAGAACCCTATGCCAAAACATGGGCAGGCTAGGGTTGGTGCTATTTTGGTAGAGGAGGATTTAGACTTGATAATGGATGTGAATGAATTGAAAACTCCGTTGAAGTTTGTGAAGGACAAATTGCTGGGAGGAGGTGTATTCCCAGGCTGCGATGAGGATTGTGTTAATTGCTTAAGTCATGCTGAGGGATGTGTTAACCTGAGAAGGTGTATCCAAGGAATGATAGACGAGGGGACGTTGCAGTTTGAGCGGACTGCAGAAAAGAAACCTGTTGAGGAGGTAAGCAAGGAGAGGGATGAGGTCGCTACGATCTCGATTCCATATAAGACCATAACTATTTCAGCGCCTCCTAGGACACCAACAATCACTATTACCATAGCAGGACCCGTGCCTTATGAAAGCACCAAAGCCATCCCGTGGAACTATGGGGCTGAGGTGTACTGTAATGGTCAGAAGATAGATTTGAAAAGTTTTCCCGTGGATTCTACAGAGAATGTTGTGGGAGCAGGGGCAATTACCCGAAGCGGCAGGGTCTTTGCATCGCCCGAAGTGGTAGCTGAAAAAGCAGATAGAGGGAAAGGTAAGATCGTAATTGAAGAAACCTCTCAGTCTGGTGAAAAAGGATCTTTGGAGAATGATGTGGAGGAGGTCATGAGGCTGATACGCAAAAGCGACTACAAGATAGTCGAGCATTTTCAGCAGACACCTTCCAAAATTTCAATATTATTGCTGTTGTTGAGCTCCGAAGCACACAGAAATGCGTTGATGAAAGTGTTAAGTACCACTTTTGTGCCTCATGAAATATCAGTGAATCAGCTTGAAGGGGTTGTTGGGCATGTAAGCGTGGGAAATGGCCTTGGATTCACAGATCTAGATTTAACGCCCAGGGGCAGAAACCACAATTGTGCGCTGCACATTTCTGTTGAATGTAGAGGGGTGGTTATGTCTCATGTCTTTGTCGACACAGGGTCATCTTTGAATGTGCTGCCAAAGAAGGCACTTATTAAACTGGATACTATGGGCATTACCTGTACACCGAGTGATTTGGTTGTACGTGCTTTCAATGGTACTCAGAGGTCTGTCTTCGGTGAGCTGACTTTGCCTATCCAAGTGGGCCCAGAAGTTTTCAACGCTGTATTTTATGTTATGGGCATTCAGCCTGCTTATAGTTGTTTGTTAGGCAGGCCATGGATCCACTCAGCTGGGGCTGTCACATTGACTATGCATCAGAAGTTGAAATATATGGTCGGTGGCAATGTTATGACAGTATGTGGAGAAGAAGACATCATGGTTAGTCACCTGTCTTCTTTCAAGTATGTTGAGGTAGATGGGGAAATTCATGAGACCCTGTTTTAGGCGTTTGAAACCGTTCAGTTGAAGGATAAGGCGCCAGTGGTGAGAAAAGAGCCTGAGGTGGCTATGTCTTCTTTCAAAGAAGCGCAGGCTGTGGTACAAGCTGGCTCAGCCCAAGGATGGGGACAGGTGATTGATATCCCTCAAAAGCAAGACAAATTCGATCTGGGGTACCACCCATCCTCTTCACAAAGCACACCGAAGTTCAAAGGGCCGATCAGGTTTACCAGTGGAGGTGTCTTCTTCGAGCAGCTCAATGCCATTTCAAATGATGAAGCGGGAGACAGTGACTACGACATGGATGCCTGGATCAAGCCATGCCTTCCTGGACAGCGTCTATGCAACTGGTCCATCGAGGAATTTGTCCAAGTGATCAGTGAACAATAATGTTTTGTTTTTCAATTATTGTACGACCCTATGTTCTACCCAGAGTATAGTGGTTTGTTATTTCAGGGCTTGGCTTGTTTATGTTTGAATACTGTTTCATCTATTAATCAAAGGGCATTTTTTTCATTCAAATTTTGAGATCTCTGTTTTTCTTGTTTTATCTTTAACAATAAAATGGCAATATGTTTGTTTGCATATCATTTGAAGCACTTAACCATTTTCATTGCAGGTCTCACATCATTGCAGATGACACCGACCAAGAATCTTTTATGACTCGCTTCGACTTTGATAACCCTGTATTCCAAGCTGAAGAAGAGATTGATGAGGATGAAGACTTGCCTGAGGAATTGGCTAGACTCTTAAGACAAGAAGAAAAGGTCATTCTGCCTCATGAAGAAGAGATTGAGATCGTCAACTTGGGTTTTGAAGAGGTTGTTAGAAATGTCAGGATAGGGGCCGCATTGCAAGAAGACATCAAGCAAAGGTTGATAGAGATGCTTCGAGAGTACAGTGACATCTTTGCTTGGTCTTACGAAGATATGCCCGGGCTTGATACTGGCATTGTGGTTCATCGATTGCCACTTCGGGAAGAATGTCCACCCGTCAAGCAGAAGCTTAGGAGGACGAGACCAGACATAGTGGTAAAAATCAATGAAGAAGTTCAAAAGTAGTTGGACGCTGGATTTTTGGTCGTGACAACTTACCCTCCATGGGTCGCCAACATTGTACCTGTACCTAAGAAGGATGGTAAGGTGCGAATGTGCATAGATTATAGAGACTTGAATAGGGAGGGCCCAAAAGATGATTTCCCGCTCCCCCACATTGACGTATTGGTTGACAATACGGCTCAATTCTCGGTGTTTTCCTTCATGGATGGCTTCTCCGGTTATAATCAGATAAAAATGGCACCAGAGGACATGGAGAAGACAACATTAATTACACCGTGGGGAAAATTTTGCTATAAGGTGATGCCGTTTGGGTTGAAAAATGCAGGGGCAACTTATCAGCGGGCAATGGTGACTTTGTTTCATGATATGATTCATCATGAGATTGAGGTTTATGTTGATGACATGATCGCGAAGTCCCAGATGGAGGAAGAACATCTGGTTAATCTATTGAAGCTGTTTGAGAGGTTGAGGAAGTTAAAAGTGAGGTTGAATCCAAATAAGTGCACTTTCAGAGTTCGGTCCGGAAAGCTATTGGGGTTTATTGTCAGCAGAAAAGGAATCGAGGTAGATCCTGCAAAAATAAGAGCTATTCAAGAAATGCCAGCACCGAAGACTGAAAAAGAGGTCTGTGGTTTCTTAGGGAGGTTGAACTACATCGCTCGGTTCATATCTCATCTAACGGCCACGTGCGAACCAATGTTTAAGTTGTTAAAGAAAGATCAGGCGGTGGTCTGGAACGAAAATTGTCAAAGAGCATTCGATAAGATAAACCAGTATTTGCAGGAGCCTCCGATACTGATACCCCCAGTGGCTGGAAGACCATTAATCATGTATTTAACGGTTCTGGAGAATAGTATGGGTTGTGTTCTCGGTCAACATGACGAGACAGGGAGGAAAGAGCATGCGATTTATTACTTGAGTAAAAAGTTCACAGATTGTGAGTCTCGTTACTCAATGCTTGAAAAAACGTGTTGCGCACTCGCTTGGGCGGCCAAACGTTTAAGACAATACATGCTCAATCATACAACCATGCTAATTTTGAAGATGGATCCGATTAAATATATCTTTGAAAAGCAGGCACTTTCTGGAAGGATTGCGAGATGGCAAATGGTATTGACAGAATACGACATCCAGTACGTTTCCCAGAAAGCCATTAAAGGGAGTGTTCTGTCAGAATACCTTGCTGAACAACCAATTGATGATTACCAATCGATGAGATTTGAATTTCCGGATGAGGACATTATGTACTTGAAAGCAAAAGATTGTGATGAGCCATTACCCACTGAAGGACCAGAGAGGGGATCTCAATGGCAGATGATATTCGATGGTGCAGTTAATTCGTATGGTAGCAAAATTAGGGCAATTATCACAACTCCCCATGGAACTCATATCCCTTTCACTGCCAGATTAACTTTCCCTTGTACCAACAATGAGGCTGAGTACGAAGCATGTATCATAGGTTTGGAAGAGGCTATTGATCTGAGGATCAAAAATCTTGATGTATATGGCGATTCAGCGTTAGTTGTTAATCAGATCGAAGGGGAATGGGAAACTCGACATCCCAATTTGATCCCTAACAAGGATTATGCAAGAAGACTGTTACCGTTTTTCGACCGTATAGACTTCCACCATGTGTCAAGAGCGAAGAATCAAATGGCAGACGCTTTGGCTACACTGTCTTCAATGTACAAGGTCAATTTTTGGAATGAAGCTCCAAGGATTTTTATCTCGCGCCTCGACAGACCCGCTTTCATATTTGCTATTGAAGGAGCTTCTGATGGCAAACCATGGTTTCATGACATCCAGAATTTCCTTAAGAACCAAGAGTATCCACTAGGGGCATCGACCCAGGATAAGAAAACTCTTAGGAGATTGTCTGGAAACTTATACCTCAACCCAAATGGTGTGCTGTATAGGAGGAATCATGATTTGGTACTACTCAGGTGTGTGGACGAAAAAGAAGTAGGTTTGCTTATGGAAGAAGTCCACGAGGGTACTTTTGGCACGCATGTCGGCGAACATGCCATGACTCGAAAGATCCTACGAGCTAGTTATTTTTGGCTAACAGTGGAGTCGGATTGTTTCATATTCACGAAGAGATGCCATAAATTCCAGATTTATGCTGATAAGATTCATGTGCCGCCGTGCCCGTTGAATGTAATGTCATCCCCTTGGCCGTTCTCCATGTGGGGCATCGATATGATTGGAAAGATTGAGCCCACTGCTTCCAACGGACACCGTTTTATCCTGGTAGTCATCGATTACTTCACCAAGTGGGTAGAGGCAGCATCATATGCTAATATGACCAAACAAGTGGTGGCAAGATTCGTAAAGAAGGACATCATCTGCAGATATGGAATCCCCGAGCGGATCATTACTGACAATGGTTTGAATCTGAACAATAAGATGATGAAGGAGCTATGCCAGAGCTTTAAGATTGAACATCATAACTCATCACCCTATCGGCTGAAGATGAATGGCGCTGTTGAAGCAGCCAATAAGAACATTAAAAAGATAATGCAGAAGATGGTTGTTACATACAAAGATTGGCATGAAATGTTGCCTTTTGCCTTGCACGGTTATCGTACGACGGTACGCACATCAACCGAGGCAACTCCTTTCTCACTAGTGTACGGTATGGAAGTTGTTCTACCGTTAGAGGTTGAGATTCCTTCTTGAAGGGTTTTGGTTGACGAAAAACTTGATGAGGCAGAATGGATCAAGAATAGATTGAATCAACTTAGTCTGATGGACAAAAAGAGGCTAGCATCGATTGCATATGGTCGTTTGTACCAAAGCCGAATGAAGAAAGCTTATGATAAGAAGGTGCGCCCTCGAAGCTTTCAGACGGGTGATCTTGTACTGAAAAAGATTCTCCGACCACAGTCAAATCACAGGGGCAAATGGACTCCCAACTACGAAGGTTCGTTTGTTGTACGAAAGGTTTTCTCTGGAGGAGCCTTAGTATTATCCACCATGGATGGTGAGGATTTGGCATCCCCTTTGAACGCAGACGCAGTTAAAAAATACTTTGCTTAAAAGAGACCCGCTAGACACAAAAAGAAAAGTCCAGGCAAAAATGGGGCATCCCAGCGAACCATTAAAAAAAAAGGGTTCGGGCAAAAATTAGGGATAAAATTGAAAAAAGATGTAAACCCGCAAAGTTGAAAACCTGAAAAGGCGACTTTGGCAAAAATGGGTATCCCGGTGAATTGAAAACCCGAAAGGGCGGTTTAGGAAAAAGTTAGGGATTGAAAAGCAAATGACTGCGGTCTGCGTATGAACTTCATTGCTTAGTGGATTGGGAGAACCTGAGGGCGGTTTATCCGAATCAATCTCTTCTGAGGACGAAGCGTCGGGAAAGCGTCAGGGTCAAGCGAGTCATAGAGGAATCTGCTCATGGTGTGCGTCTGCACCACATTGCCGACATTGCTGTACTTTTTGTTTAACATGTACACTTTTGTATTTGCTTTTATGCATACTTGTAGTTTTTAGCTTCCTCTTTTTAGGAGTTGCATTTGTTGTAAAAACTTTGCCTATTTACAGGCCGATTATCAATAAACATATACTATTTAGTACTTTGTTTGTGCGCTTTGTTTTTATGCTTTTTATGTTTTATTTGTGAAAAATGCCCGATGTTTTTGATGAACTTGCATACATAAACTCGTAGGCCTTGGCCGATAATTGCTAAAACTTTGATATTAATTGAACAATGTCACGGATGATGACCAACATAGTCTTGTTGTATAGGTTGTCTTGTCTGTTTGTCTTTTGCAGGGTTGTTACCCTTGGGGCAAGGTTTATGAATATGGATGGATTCATCTTCTCCCCCAGACAGTGTCGTTCTCCAGCAATCGAGGTTGAATCTCTATCCCAGTAGAGTTGCATGCAGTGTTTTGTTTGTCCCTGGCAGTTCGCCAGTGCGTTTTTTAATCCCCTGCAGAGTACGAGATTGTGTTCACTCCCCAGCGAGTCGAGATTCGGGCGTATCCCCACAGAGTAGGTGTCAGGTTTTCCCCAGCAGTGGCCTGGTATTTCTCCCTCTCACTCAGTCTGATTGAAGGAACTCAGCTTTCGGTAGTACAGACTGAGAGATCCAATTGAAGTTTTGCTCCATATCAGGTAAGTTAGGCTGTTTAGCCTGTTTGTTTTAAGTACTCGGTGAGTTATATGTTCTTCAGAAGGTTTTGTATTTCAGAGAGTCAGCCCGGACATTTACCTCAGCAAGCGTTGATCTACATCCTCGGTTGATTTATGATGAACTTTATCCCCGGTAGGGGAGCCTTTCGAGGCCTTTTCATTGTGGAGTAAGTCCAATCGTTATTGGCATGGGTAAGCCGTTCCCTGCAGGGTTGTTTGTTGTTCCTGACAGGATGGTTTCTGTTCCTCTAGCATTTACTTTGCTGTTTTAGTTCCAATGCATCTACATGTGTGCATAACATCTACCCAAACGTGTAGCATTTCCATTTCGTATGGAGCATTATGCCATTTTCAAACATTTGCATGTGAAACATAGACCAGGTTGTTATCTCTTTGTTTCAGGTGTTTCTTTCTTGATTTTATTTCTAAGTGTTAACTCCTCATTTTTGCATGATTTTTTTGAGCATTGTGTTAACATGTTGATTGATCTTTGGATATTTTTTTCATGATTTTTAGGTGTTGTTTTCATGTGATTTGAATTACCTTTTATTCCCTCTCCATCTTTGCCTTAGTTTGGGACACTCTTGGTGTTTGCCCTCTATTGAGGCACTTCCCTTTTGATTTTCAATCTCCCCTTTTGACCCCTGGTTCCTAATACCTTGGGGGTCCTTTGAGATTTTATTTAACATTTTTAGATGCATTTTATCATTTTTCATGTATTTTGTAAGTTGCTTCATGTTTGTGCATCTCTAATTGTGTACTTGTTTTGTTTTGCTTCCAAAAGCTTGGTTGTGCATTATTGATGAACCTCATTTTGATTGATTCATTTCAGGGGCTTGTTATAGGTCTTGCATGTCAATTCATAGGTCTTTATCTTATGCATAAGTTGTTCATTTGATCTCATACTTTCATGTTTGCACATTGTGTTTCCATAAGTGGTGTTTGCTTGCATTCTTTGATTTTGTTGTTTGCATTTGCTTATGATGTTTTGCTTTAACTTTTGAGATCTCTTCTCCTCATCCCCATTTTGTCCTATGACCTTGGAATACTACTTAAGGTTGCTTGGTTCCTCCTGAGGAGGAACCTGAAGCTTGCCTAAAGTAATGAATCCATGAGGACTTTTTCTCATTGTTTTTATTACTTGTGTTTTATGCATCTTCTTCTCCTTTTCTCTTGCACTTATTCATACTATGGCTTGAGGTTGAGATGCGCTTGTGGAGGTTCCATCCCCACACATATTTCCTCCCTCACTTGCATTGCATCTTTGTCTTCCTTATTCATTTGTGTTTGCATTCTACATTTGCATTGTTTCTTCTTATTGTCTCTTCTTCTTTTTGTCTTCCTTCCCTTAGGATTTCTAACTTCTCTTGTTCAAGAGAGGTTATGATAGACATTAGGTTTTCTAACCATACATGACAACATTAGGTAGTCCCCTTTCAAACTCAACTTTAGGTGCATCTTGCATGACAACTTTTAGGGTTTGGTCTAGTCCCCCTTAGTTGGTCTCTTTCTCTTCTCTTCTTCAAACAACTTCAATCCACTTAATAAAGCTTGACAATTGTTGCACGCTACAAGCCTTAAGTCATTTGGGAAATGATGATTGGGTGCTTGCCTCTCAATTATCTAGAATGTTAGTGTATGTCCTTCGGACGATATACGAAGCATTCGCTCCTAGATCATAGTATTTAGTGCAACATGAGTCACAAACCAAGTTCAAAACACTTCTTCCTTAAAAAAACACAAAAACAACTCAAACTTTTTTTTCACCCCTTGGGGTCTTAATCAGGAAAACTCTTTTCATAAGCAAGAGTGTTGTTAGCTTTCAGTCCTATCGCAAACGGTAACGCCTAAGTCTCCAATGGTCGAGCTGCATACACCAACTACTAGAACTGTCTGTTAACCCTACTCGGGTAAAACTTTGGAACAGCCTGTGTTCTCGTAAGCCCGAACTACATTTGCTCTGATCTTTCGTACTAGACGAAAGTACGTAGGCACAAGACGTGATGTCTTGGCGAGCAACCTTCCCCCCGTCTTTAGCCGTAGTTAGGCGAACTACGTTGACTCTGACTTTCCCATTGCACGAAGGAGTACGTAGGCACAGGGCGGCGATGCTCTACCGAGTCAGTTTCTCTTTTCTTTCTCTTTTGTCCATAAGCCTTTAGCGTAGATAGTTTACAC
Source organism: Lathyrus sativus (assembly GCA_963859935.3). Lineage (NCBI taxonomy): Eukaryota > Viridiplantae > Streptophyta > Magnoliopsida > Fabales > Fabaceae > Lathyrus > Lathyrus sativus. The sequence goes on from OZ012741.1 coordinate 93,385,646, forward strand.
ACCCTTTTATCTACACAACACATGCGTGGATCCCGTCGAGTACGACGGACGTGAGGGGTGCTCATACCTTCCCCTTTAGTAACCGACTCCCGAACCTAGGACTTGGTTGCAATGACCTCGTCTTTTCCCGTTTTCATCAGGTTTTTTCCGATTGTTTCCTTTCCCTTCTTTGGGATAAATAACGATAGGTGGCGACTCTGTTAGTCATTGTCGGCCTCTTTTTTCGCAGTAGCGACATTGTTGATGCTACATTTCCAGATCATGTGTTCAAATTGAAGACGATATTGTATGGGTTGAAACAAGGTCCAAGAGGTTGGTATGAGAGGCTAACTGAGTTCCTCATCAACCATGGATACAGAAAATGTGGCATTGAAAAAACCCTCTTTGTCAAAGAGAAGGATGAAAAACTCATGATAGCTCATATCTATGTAGACTATATTGTGTTTGAAGGAATTTCGGATGAGATGGTTCAACATATTATCAAGAAAATACAATCTGAGTTTGAGAGGAGTTTGATGGGTGAATTAAGCTACTTTTTTGGCCTCCAAGTTAAACAGATGGAAGACTCTATATATCTTTGTCAAGGGAAGTATGATAAGAGCATTGTAAAGAAGTTTGGTTTGGAAAATGCTAACCACAAAAGGACTCATGATCCTACACATTTGAAGTTGTCTAAGGATGAAAAGGGTGTTAGTGTTGATCATAGTTTGTATAGGAGCATGATTGGAAGTCTTCTATACCTTACTGCAAGCAAACCTGGCATAACTTTTGTTGTTGGAGTTTGTGCTTAATATCAAGCTGAACCTAAATGCAGTCATATCAATCAAGTCAAAAGAATTCTAAAGTATGTGAATGTTACATGTGACTATGGTTTGATGTACTCTCATAATTCTAATTCCATGTTAGTTGGATATTATGATGCTGATTTGGATGGTAGTGCTGATGATAAGAAGAGCACCTCTGGAGGACGTTTATTTTTAGGAAAAAACTTCATTTCATGGTTCAGTAAGAAGTAGAATTTCATTTCTCTATCTACTGTTGAGGTTGAGTACATAGAAGTAGGTAGTAGTTGTTCTCAAATGATGTGGATGAAGCCAATGCTGACTGAGTATAATGTCAAACAAGATGTCATAACATTATTCTGTGACAACTTGAGTGCCACCAATATTTCAAAGAATCCTATTCAGCACAGTAGAACCAAACATATTGACATCATACATCATTTCATCAAAAATCTTGTGGAAGGAAAAGTTATAATGTTGGAGCATGTTGCCATAGAGAATCGGCTAGCTGACATCTATATTAATGCCTTAGATGCTAATCAATATGAGGTGTTGAGGAGAAAACTTGGGATCTATCTATTTGATGATTTATAGCAGCTAACTTGGTGTGAGAATACTATTCGAGTAAGTGTATATGTGTTCCCAGCAAATAAATAGAGATCTTCAAAGTCAACTCTCATTTGTAGCATAATTCTTCAACATATTCTGATGTTTTATTGAGTCAGATGATGATGACCTTGATGGTGTAGAAGAAGAGGACGAGGATGATGAGGCCACTGAAAATGATATCTGATTGTAGCTTTATTTTTTTTTTGTTTTATAAGGGCTGAATGGCCAGGATATTTTTGGCACTTCATTTGCTAGATTTGTACTTTAATCTCTTGTTTTGCTGGTGTTATTGTTTGATTGTTTAGTTAGTTCTATAACTTTGTCATATTATGGCTAAAAAGGGGGAGTAATACTAACTTAACTAACTGCTAACCTTTGGCTTCTGATTGAGGAGGAGAGCTAACCTTTTGCTGCAGAAGAAGGAGCTGATTAAGGGGGAGGCTGTAGGTTGTAGGCTGTAGGCTATTGTTTTTTTCTGCTGCAGTTCTGGTTTTTTGTTTTTTGTGTGTAAGGGTAAAAAACAAAGGGTAAAAAACTGCCTTGGAGATTGATAAGTCCAAGCTTTGGAGATTGACATTAATTTTGGTAAAACTAACTTGTCAACAAGAAGTTGGACAAGATGTCCTAACATGAAGAAGAAACTGAAGAACATGAAGTTGGACAAGATGTCCTATCATGATGACTCGACATCTTTGTCTGTTACTCTGCAGTTTTGAAAACTGTTGTTTTATTTCCATATTTCAGAATATTTTGGAAACATTTGTGTATCCTAGGTGGTGTTCAAGATTGAGAAATCAGAGATTTTGTTGAAATCTGAATATGTTGTTTTCTAAGTGTAGAGACACTTTAGAAAAATTTGATTTGAAGAAACTATTTTTTTGGAGACTAAGTTGCAGATTCTATGTGGAAAAAATAAGGTGGATTTTAACCTAATCAATGTGTGAAAAATAGACTGATGCTTAGTGAGTTTTAGGATTTACGTATTTGTGAGTCTATCTTGTATCGTGTTGATACTTGAGGTGGATCGTTTGCATTGAGTTGTAATTTTTGTCACTGCTGTGATTAAAAGGGAATTGCAAAGTGTCTCATACCTAGGAGAGTCTTAGTTAGAAATTAAGCATGAGTAATGATAAAGTGATAAGTTGTAAACCAGAGGTTGTTTAGCTTAGAATTAATACTATCTAGTGGATTTCATTCCTGGCATGGTAGCCCCGAAACGTAGGTGTTGTAGTACACTAAACTGGGATGACAATTACTGTGTGTTTGTTTGCTTTCTGAAATTTTTATTGGGCTTCTTCTAGTCATTATTCTTAGCAGAGATCAAGTGTCTCGACATCTCTTTGGACATCTGAAATCTGTATACCAAAATTTCAAACCTTTTAGTGAAGATGATGTCAATGATTTCATTTGGAATTCAGATACTGATGTCAGCCCAAGACCAGACGGATTCGACTTCAGTTTTTACAAATGTTGTTGGGAGATTATTAAAGTTGATGTCCTTAGATTCATCAATAATTTCTATTCGATAGATGTCCTTAGATTTATCAATCATTTCTTCTAGTCCTTTATGCTGTTACAACTTTTCAGGCATGTGATGCGGGTACTTTACCCTTCAAAATTCTTAGAGTGGTTGTGAGATCTAGTTCTAAAAGACTTGAATATTGGAATCCTTTATTATCCAATCTTAGAAAGAGGCTCTCAGTTTGGAAAGGGAAATTCATTTTGTTAGGAGGGAGAATTGTGTTGCACAATAATGTTTTGGAAAATCTTCCTATCTATCAATTCTCTTTTTTAAAAGTTCCCAAGAGCATCGTTAAGGAAATCATCAGAATTCAAAGAGAGTTCATTTAGGAGGGAGTTTAAGGTCAAAGGAAAATGTGTTGGCTTAGTTTTCCAAGAATTTGTAGAAGCAAAGTGAGGGGGGGGGGGGGGGGTCTAGGAGTCAAACATTGCGTAATTTATAATCTGGCATTACTTAGCAAATGGCTATGGAGGATTCTCAAAGGCCCAAAATTCTGTTTGGAATGATTTTATGAGATATAGATATGGGTGCATAAAAGGGAAGATTCTAAATAATTCTCTCCCTCCATGGGTAAGAAAGACTCAATTTGGCGAAAGGACTTACTCAAGGTTTGCTTCAATCATCAACATGAAGGTAATTGGTTTTCTAAGGCTATTGTATGCAAAATTGGTAATGGAAAGGAGTTAGACTTCTATAAATCCACTTGGCTAGGTACAATTCCTTTTTGCAGTTTATTTAAGGAAGCTTTCGACAATTGCGTTAATCCTTCAGCAAAAGTTGAGGAAATGGGAGATTGGACTCAAGGAATTTGGTGCTGCAACTTTGGCAGATTGATGAATCCAAATAATTTGTTGGCTACCAGGAAAATTTTGGAGTTAGTAGATTTAATGAGTTCATTTGGTGAAAGGATAAGCTCTGTTTCAGTATTCTCAGCAGGTACATATTGTTATTTTCTTTCTTGGAATTTGGAATTGAAAGCAACTTGGAGACTGCAGTGTCAAATAATCTTGACAAAATTTGGAAATAAAAAATTCTAAGAAACTTGCAGGTTTTTTGTTGGAGATTGCTTCAATATTGTTTACCAACTTGAAGTCAATTAAATGCTCAGGGAGTGATGTAGATCAACTAGGATTTGAAGTGCATTTTTTGTGATTCTAGTATTGAAGATGATGCCCATCTTTTCTTAAGCTGTAAGGTGGCTATAGATATCATGTCTAAATTGTTTAGATGGACTGGAATTAGAATCGTAGTAGAGAAGAACTTGATCCAAAAGCACTTTGCTCCTTTTTGTGATTATTCCAAATACAAATTTCACGTGAATCTTCTTTGTTTTTTTTTTGGTCTTTTGTTTGTTGAAACATTTGAATTTGTAAGAATAAGGTGATTTTCAAGGTTGGTAGACGGAATGATTGGGAAAACTTATCCAAATCTCGGAAAGAGTTGTGGGAGCGGTCTCAAATTTCTTTTATCGAGGTTCCAAACAGCTTAAGTGACATGATTAGAAGTTGAATATTAGTAATTGTTTTTTATTCTTTTTTCATTGTTGGATGTGTTTTTCTGTTATTATCTTGCTTTTCTTTGTTTTTATCGACTTAATACCGATTTTTCTCTTTTGTATTAAGGGTTGAGTATCGCTTATATTCATTTTAAAATAATTGGTTGCTTATAAAAAAACAAATTTTTGTGTAAATCCATAGATTATACTAGATTATTCATAAATTTGAAAATAAACTGACAGTAACTACAAAAAGTGAGGAACCACTTGGAAAATTTATTCACAAAGATTGGCAATGTTGATCGTCTAATGAAACGTTATGCTATTGAAGTATTCAAATATCTAAATTACAAAACAAGTTATTATCAATCTATTAATTATAATAATTTGAACTGTAATCAGAGCCCTAGTTAATAGTTTATGGACAGGGTAAATCAGAAATGGTCTTTCAATTATGTCTTGTGAACACATACATATACTAGTGACGTTACGAATGTCATATAATTAATAACTAAAAAAATTTCCACATTCCACCAACTCTTGTTGATAGTTAAATATCCAGAAATAAGACAAAGTCTAAACTAATCTTAATTTGATTTAGTCCAAAATTTTCCATTTTAAAATTTGATTAACTTTGGTTGGGGATTATCAGCACGGTAGTTGTTAAAGAATGGTTCATTATGTAATAAAAAATTAATTACGGTAAAGATAAAATGCAAACCACTTCAATGTTTTAACCTTATAAATAGCAAGCTCTACATGCAACATAATTCAATTCTCACAAGCAAATAATAACTTACATAATAACAAGGATCATTAAAGAGTAGTAGTTAGTTGCAAAATGAAGGTTATTTACTTCCTTGTTAGCATCTTGGCTTTGGCATCTTCGGTTTCCTTTGCTTATGATCCAAGCCCTCTTCAAGACTTTTGTGTTGCAATCAAAGATCCCAAAGATGGTGGTATGCATATATTCCTTAAAAATCTTACTATCTTATTTATTAGGGTTAAATATATAACATTTCTATAATATAAGCGAGTTTTAGTTTGTCTATTATAAAAAAAAAAAATTAAACTTTTTTAAAATATTAAAATTTTATGTTTTTTACCCTCTAAACGTCAAAAGTATCTCATGTAATATATATGTATTTTTTTGTTTACTCTCACAAATTCAATATTCAAATTGCACGATTAGAGAATATATATATATATATATATATATATATATATATATATATATATATATATATATATATATATATATATATATATATATATATATATATATATATATATATATATATATATATATATATATATATATATATATATATATATATATATATATATATATATATATATATATATATATATATATATATATATATATATATATATATATATATATATATATATATATATATATATATATATATATATATATATATATATATATATATATATATATATATATATATATATATATATATATATATATATATATATATATATATATATATATATATATATATATATATATATATATATATATATATATATATATATATATATATATTATAGGAGGTAAATTGAAACTCACCTATATTGTATATTTAACATTTTATTTTATTTAATTAGCTAGTGTTGATTTTTTTTAATATATTACAACTATACTTTGATAATTCACAGTATTTGTTAATGGAAAGTTGTGTAAAGATCCTATGCTAGTTAAAGCTGAAGATTTCTTTAAACATGTTGAACCTGGGAATACTTCAAATGCATTGGGCTCTCAAGTGACTGCAGTCACAGTAGACCAACTATTCGGATTAAACACACTCGGTATATCTTTGGCTCGCATTGATTTTGCACCCAAAGGTTTAAACCCACCCCACACTCACCCTCGAGGCACAGAAATCCTTATAGTTCTCGAAGGTACTCTTTATGTTGGATTTGTCACTTCCAATCAAGATAAGAACCGTCTTTTTACCAAAGTGCTCAACAAGGGTGATGTGTTTGTGTTTCCAATCGGTCTCATTCACTTTCAACAAAATGTGGGATACGGCAATGCAATTGCCATTGCTGGACTTAGCAGCCAAAATCCAGGAGTTATTACTATTGCAAATGCTTTGTTTAAATCAAATCCATCCATTTCTGATGAAGTTCTTACCAAAGCTTTTCAAGTGGATAAGAGTATAATTGATTATCTTCAAAAACAGTCTTGGTATGACAACAACTAATTTGAGAGCACGATTAGCCATTTCATTCTGAATGAATTATTGACTATAGATCTTCATTCACCTAGTCCAACCGTCCGTATTTACATACTTTTATAATTATTGTAATAAATAAAATACAGAGATATTTAATTTCTCATATACTTTATTTGAAATTTGTTTTAGTTTAATAAAATAGTTGCCTATCTGTTTACCATTGTTTTTGTTAAATTAAACCACAAAGTTTCATTTACTTACAACTTTAAAGTCCAAAATATTCTAGAATATATTGTACAAAAGATTTGAGAAAATATATTTGTACTTGAGTATTTGCGTTCAAATGTATAGAAAGTTGGGTATAAATCCCAATAACAAGAATACATGATTGTTCTAAGAACCTGAAATAAATAAAAAAGGAAGCAATAAATATAACATAAGCAAAAATATTTTGATTATAGAATTAGAAAAGCTACACAAATTCTTACATGTTTTTCTCATAAACTTTTCTCTCTCTGTGTGATTTGAATATTTGAGTTCTATAGGGAATAATGGTAAAATTTGTGAACCTTGATTACATGAATAAAATCTACTTATATACTACATTTTGATAATCATCGATAACAATTTTCTCACTAGCACTCGATACGTACACCATTATATGGCATTTTGTCCTCTACTTCACTTCCACATGTTGGTCTTTGAACTGTCTCTAAAACGCTTGTATTGTTAAAATTGTCTTTGTAACCTTTAACTACCCTTGTAGAGGATTTTCTCGGTCTAAAACTATAGTGATGTCAAAATGTCTCTAGATCACCTAATATTTGACCTCAAAACATATTAAGTCCCAAAACAACTGAAAAGCAAGTCGAACTCACCATTTTTACATCACACCTTCATGTTGAAATGTTAACCTATTGCGAACCTTTTTGAGATTCTGGACATGTTTTGAAGAGAGAGTAATCTTAATATTATAGATTTGTTCCTGAGACTCATTCAAATCATATTTAGTGGGTTTTAGTGCAGTGTTAAAACTCATAGGTTAACATATGCCTCCAAAAATTCAACTTTCTGATCATATTAGTAAGATGGAAGAAATGAAGTGTTTTAATAATGTCTCGGCACTATTCACGGTAGTCTGCATACGTCATCATCATCATGATCACTTTACCAAAACTTCACGTCAATGATGGTGTGTGCAATCATCAATCATGACTCCAATTTACTATGCCATTGTGGGTCATCAAATTAACTCATATTAAAAGAGAATCATATAAATTAATTTTATCATAAAAATAAAAATGCCACAATTTTTCCATAAAAATGCCACAAATTTACCGTAAAAATGCCACAATTTTTCCTCCACAGCTATATATGCACCTTCCTTTCTTCTTTTTCCCTTTCGCCACTTCTTATGCTTAGAATCCTAAATACTCCCATCTCTTAAAATCTTCACCTTCAACAATCTTTCCTTATTCAACCCAAACCTCATAACATTGGTTTCCTCCTCGAAACAACTCATAGTGCCTTCTATTACTAATATAAGACTCACCTTGACGGTGAAGCTAGCGGGATTATACCTGAACGCATCGCATGCTAAAAGATACAATAGAGTCGCCACCGAACTTTATTTAGTCCAAAAGGATAAGGAAAATATCAATAAAACCCAAGGGAAAGAGAAATGGGTAAGCGAGTCAGTTATGCGAAGCGAATGTATTAGCACCCCACGTATCCGTCGTACTCGACGGAAACCATTCTGAAATCTTCTAGGCTATGATATGTTATCTATCTAAAGGCTACTCGCTAAGGAGGAAGGAAAAGGGACGAAGAAAGTGCTCGTGGAGGATTAGGGCCCTCGTGTTTATGTATCCTCAAAGTGCAATGAGGAATTCAGAGCTCCGTAGTTCATGGAACCAGGGAAGAAAGGGAGAAGGTGGCTTACCAAGATTTCGCAATCTCGTGCCTTCGTATCCTCATATTGCGATGAGGAATTCAGAGCCTACGTAGTTCGGAGAACTAGGGCAGAAACAATAAAGAAATGGAATGGCGTAAAATAGAGGCAAAGAACAATGATGTAAGGGCCAAGGAGTAGGGGTAAGGGTGTTTTAACCGAAACACGATGGTTAACCCAAGAAAAAGGAAAGTTGGATTCTGCTATGGGACAAAGAAGTTACCCTACTAGGGAAGAAAGGAAATTAACCCTGGATGGGGGGAAGGAACTGGTCTTGTTGGAGATAGGAATGACTTGGTATATTAACTGGCAGTGAAAAACCAAGACAAAAGGTTGGCTCCACTGGAGAGAGGAAACGAATGCAATTGATCTTCTAACCAACGATTGATGATTAACCAAGGTAAATTGGTGGTTTAACCAAAAGAAGGTGTTTGACCCATAGGGGTTTCGGTGTGGTAACTGATAAACAATGTTTAACCAAAGAAAAGGTTGAAGTTGGTCTTTTAACCGACGAAAGGTGGTTAACCAACGAAAAGGGTGTTGAACCAAGGAAAGGTGTTAACCTAAAAAGAAACTCGGTATGTTAACAGACGGACTGTGGTTAACCGAGCGAAAAGAAAAGGTTGGTCTTTTAACTGACAGGAAATGATTAGCCAAGGAGACATAAGGTGTTTTAACCAATATGTGATTAACCCAACAAAGGCTTGGTATCTAACAGACAGATTGTGATTGACCAAAGAAAAAGGGGTTGTTGGTTGTTTACTGACAAACAGTGGTTAACCAACGAAAAGGAGATTAGAACCAAGAAAAGGTCGCTAACTCCAACGAGATTAAATGTTTTAACACACGAACTGTGATTAACCGAAAGAAGAAAACCAAATGAAGGGGCGATTGTGACTTCTCTGTGGGTAAGAAGAAATTTGGTGTCTAACCAAAGGACAGTGATTAACCAAAGGAAAATGGTAGAAATTGGTTTAACAGACGGACTGTGATTGACCAAAGGAACATATCTAATGCATCAATATGAAATTTCAAAGCATTAACAATAACAAGCTAGCATGCATTACTAAGCAAACTCATGTTAACATATAAGCAAAAAGTGTGCGAAAGGTGCTTTAAACATGTGATAAAATTGCAAAATAATCAAGGAAAATCATGCAATTAATCAAGCAAGAGTAATTGCAAGTAGGTACTGACCTAAAACAATGGCATTGATATGAATATAAGCAAGCATGGGAAGTTATACAAGAAAATATGCCAAAACAGTCCCAAACAACAAGGTTTTTTCAAAAGTTGTTAGGTGTAATTGATTAACATCCTGCTGTTAATCGATTAAACAGTGCCAAAAAGCAATTCTGAGGTGTGGGAAAAGGTGTAATCGATTAACCTACTGGTGTTAATCGATTACCACTGTAATAACAGCATAAACAGAATTTCGAAAAGCACTTTTCAGAATCACTTATCGCATGCGATCACATTGGATCATAACATAGAGGTAGATGCAAAATTCATGTTAATTCAGAGCAATTAAGCACTATAAGAGTCAAACATGAAAATCAATTATTCAAGTAGCAAAACAACAATTAAGCACTACATTGTGAAAACACAAAATCGATCGAAAGCGATAAATTAACGAAGATTCACCAACCTACAAGGTTGAGCTTTTTCTTGGTAATTGTTGTAAGCAAAATATGAAGAGGAGAAATTTAGAAAACAAAAAAATACCAAGATCTAAAGCAATCTGTGGCGAGAAAACCGAAGATAATGCGATATTTGCGTCAGATCCGAATTTGCACCACAAATCCTTCAATGATCAACTTCCAAAGCTTGAACTGAAGTAAATGATGACGTTGCTGTAGAATTCAGATGTGAAATGAAGAGAAATGGAGGTCTAGATCAAGAATAGCAATCTCATGGTTAACATTATTTAAAACAAGGTAGTGTAGAAAATGTAGTTGATATTTTCTGGTGTAATCACATATCTAGAACCTTCCACAAGATGCTAAAATGATGTAGACGAAATGAGAAGAGTAGGAGTTGTTGCAGTGCTATGAAACTGCTAAAAATCTACAAAAGTTGCAGGTGTAATCGATTACACAAAGTCAAATTTCACTTTTTTTGCATGAAATGATGTTCTTTGGTCGTGGTTTCTTGCTTTGATAAATAGGCATAGAAATCCTTTAATTTTGCTTGTATTGATGCTTTGGTGACTCTTCGAGGGATATGATCATAATTTCGAGATTCTATGGGGATTTGAATGTGTACTTGCAAGGAATCCACATATAAAAAGCTAATGCATATATGGAGAATGCAAGTGCAGATATGCAAAAAGGAAAAAAGGGAGGTCAAATTTGTGTTACGAAGGACAGTCACGCCTATGCCCCTAAACCATCCATAGAGAAAGAAAAATATATGATCCGAGCTTCCCAGGAACTAATCCATTTCTCTAGTTCAGGTAATGTTCACGCATTTTTGGGTTCATTCCTCATAACCTTTGCAAAAGCTAACAAGTTAAAGATGTTTTTCCCTTGCTATTGGTGCTGCAAACCCCATGTCTTTAAAGACACAATCTATGAGTTCACCCTGATGCGTCCGCAAGTGCACGAAAATATCGAAGTAATATAAAAGATTGTCGAACCCACAGAGACCAATGTCAATCTACCGTTATCTATTATTACGGCGTAAAGCTAAGGCTATTGGAATTAGGAAAATTGAATGCGAATGAAATTAAATGCAAAAGAAATAAAGAAAATTGGTTTAAAGAAATGCGGTAAAGGATATCGGTATGCAATGACTTAGTTATCTGGGATTTGACAGGTCACCGATGCTTCTTACTCTTTGCAAACATTGTTCAGAAGAAAATAGTGATCTGAAGACTCTCGTCTCACGATGGTTGTTGATGCTAATCATAATTCTAAGGGCCAAATGTATGCTTTCGTGTCCCATTCGGGTTAAAACTATTTTTTGGAAATCTCTAAGTTCTAATTCATTTTAAAGTGCTTTCGCTGTTATTAAAACAAATTACTAGTGTTTACTATCTGGTCTTACCGCAGCTTTCGCTTGTTGGTTCGTACCTTAATTAATTTCCCACTTTCGTGGCAAAACTACTTTTAAATAAGTTCTCGCTTTCGCGACGAAGTTTATTCAGTAAATAAATTTAAACACTCAGACCATAAACAACTTTTGAAAAGGAAAGTTTTCAACCGGTTATTATCAAATCCTATCCTACTAATTCGGTTACATACCGATAAAACTAACTTAGCTAGACATGATAATTAATGCGAACGGAAATAGACATAAACAACGAAATAATAAAGCATGCATCATAACAGAAATAAAGTAGTAATTCAATTAATAAAAACCTGTAAATTGTACTGATCTCAAATCCTTGGGTAGTCCCCCACAATGTCGGCAGGATTCTACTTTGGCGAGAAATAAAAGGTACAGGAAGAAAATACAATATTCTGAACTGAAGGAAAATGGAAAGGAAAATAAAAGTAACGATAAATAACTTTGATGGAACTTTGGCAGAACTTCGGGATGAAGAATCCACCACTTCTCTGTGAGTCTCTTGTCTATTTATAGGAGATGTTTCTTATCTCAACTTCCTGAGATCATGCGTGAGATATGGAGAAAGTGGTAGTAACTTCCAGTAGTGGGCAGTGAGTGGAGAAAGTGTAGTAACTTCCAGTAGTGGGCAGTGATGGAGAAAGTGTAGGAAGGATTTAAGTTGAGATAGATCGTGAATTCTGATTCTGCGTTTTTTTGTCTGCGTGACGGTCGTCATGAAATGTGACGGTCGTCACACGCATGACGGTCGTCATGGACCTGTGACGGTCGTTACAGCAGCAGAATCAGTATCTGCTGTTTTTCATCTATTTTTCATCCGTTTTTCATCTGTTTCTTCTCCTTTTCTTTCTTTAGTCCAAATTCTCCCCAATCTGCAAAACGAAGTAAATTAATCATACAATAGAACATAAATCAAGATAAATTAATAAAAGTCACAAATAAATGCATGTAAATCAAGCCAAATAAATGATATGATTTCGCGTTATCACACCCTAACGTGTCTTTCGTTTCGCTCCTACTCGAACAACTCCCACCCTCTCTGACATAACTGCTATCACTGGATTCCGACCAACTTGGGATAAATTCAACCTAGGGCTGGGAATGAACCAAAACAACTCAAAACTAGTTCGCAACTCAGTTTGATAATTAAATTGTTGAACTAGATTCATGAACCAAATGAGATAAATATGGAAAAAAGACTAAGTTCATTAACTAAATGAGCTGGACTTGAACTACACATAGTTTGACTCGTTAGGTTCATGAGTTAACTCAATTATATATAGATTATATTGTCTTTAAGAGTAGGTTTAAAAATTTTCTCTAAATTTTAACCCTATATTATCCCTTACATACTAGTTATGCCAGTAAAAGTGACACTTGTATTTAGAGTCATATTTGTTGGAGACATTATACAATTTTTAAAAATAACATGTGTAATGAAGGTTACAAGTGGTCTAATCATTCTGTGATGGAAATGTATCAATTTCTAGTCATTTTTGGTGTACTATTTCATTAATTATGTGAATTTTTTTAGACAAATTTAAACTCCAGTTGAGTATTTTTTGAATTAGGCTTTCAAATGTATCTCTTGAAAATTGAGTAATTTTTATAATTAGTAGATTTTTGAGACAAAGTTAAATTCAAATTTGATAACTTTTATTTTATTTCAATATTTTATTTTTTAAAAATATTAATTTAAAATACCAAATATATAAAAAAAAAATAGACCTAAAAAATGGATTTTATGTTTGTGAATCAAGTGAGCTTAACTTAACGAGATGAACCTAACCAATTGAACCGAATTGTTTGTGAACTTATAATGAGTCGAGTTTGAGCATAAAAAATGTTTGTGTCAAGCTCGAACCGAGATTTGAGATGAACCAATTCTTAATAAGTCGATGCGAGATGAGTCAAGTTTGACTCGACTTGACTCATTTCCAGCCCTAGTTCGAACCCTCTCTCAAAATCAAAATCAAACCTAATTTCTCTTTCACTCGTCTTGTCTTGGCTTTAGTAATTATATTGATGAACGACAAGATGACCACCATGAGGAAGTGTCTGATTATGAGCATATCTCCTTCCTCACCCTTTATTTATCTCATTTCATCTTATGCCTTGTTTCTCTGTAGATAGCTAAGAAGTTTATAAGTTTTGCAACTCAGATCCACGAGAATCAAAATATCTACCTTAACAAGTTGATTTTAGGTTCTCTTCATGAATCCCTAAGGCTTACTTAGGCTGACCTAAAATCCATAACCAACTTTGACAACAAAAAAAACTTAATGTCTGGTCCTTTATGGCTTCTACAATTTTGGCTCAATGCCACTTTTGAGCCCTCTCTAAAAGTTAGCATCTCATCCGACTTAGCAAGACAGGTCAAAGACAGACGCGTTGAAGGTACTATACTTGTTTTGCTTACCCCATAAAGATTAAAGTTTTTTGATTGGAGAAGCCTTCAAACAATATTTCTTTATGTATGCAGGTTGTACTACATTTCTTTCCTCCATGACCCCTTTTGTTAGTCGAATTCATGGTCCATATTAGCTTAAAAGAGAGTTACCAACCCTTTCCTCTAAACAGCACTCTAAAGCTCTTGACATTTGGACAACTTTCCACAAACCCATTGTCTTGTCTGTAACACCCTAAATAAACCCCCATAATATTCTTAAATAAAACATAAGAGTAATTAAAGAAACACACAAAATTTAGGATGTTACAGCCAACATACAAAACCTGAACATTATTTTATTCGCCACGAAATCATAAAATCATTTAAATTTGAAACATGTAATTCAGAAAACAACAGCTAAATATATTAAGGGAGATGTCCATAATATCAAAGCAAATAAAATTCATAAAAACCTTGCCACGACTCTCCAGTGTTACAATCAGAGCAGACATCAACTATAAAGAAGATATAAGGAGACTTCATCTTCAACTCACACCTAAGTCCTATTGCGGAGTATCTACATATTGCCCACGTGGAGGAAATATTCAAACAGAATGGGTGAGATATCATGATATTATAAAGGAAAGCATGTTAAATAACATGCATTAAGATGGCACAACAACAATTCAACTAACATCTCACATCAACTATCCAATGATATCATCATCAATTATTCACCAAACAAACAGCAAATCACACGATACAAATCAATTAATCACCCATCACCACATATTTAATCTTAGCAACATATATGAAATATAATTCTATGAGACTCACACCCGACTCAATGTGTATGCACGTGGTACCAATTTTCATGAATACTCAGGTTCACCGTTTTGATCCCCACCTCCTAGGATCAGAACCACTCACTGATCCATCACCTCTGAATCAGCTACCGGCCCAATCCATACTATAGGATTTTAGTTTCACCAATAACAGACCATATGTACACAAATGTATGGAATGAAACTATTTATGCATACAACAACACCAACACCATCATGTACAATAACCCACCACCATGGTTATTATACACCGCCCGAATTGGCCAACAAGCAGAAAAATGTATCTCATACAATATATATATATATATATATATATATATATATATATATATATATATATATATATATATATATATATATATATATATATATATATATATATATATATATATATATATATATATATATATATATATATATATATATATATATATATATATATATATATATATATATATATATAAGGCAATTACAATGAAATCATCAAACATGCTCATTTTACACCAATAACACCACAACAACCTCTTTATAACAACATTCAAGTTTCACCACGTACAACGGGATATCTTTACATGCACAACAAATAATAGTCGTAATATCCAACATATTATACATAAAAATATGATAAAAATGGTTCATATAATTATACCATGTTAAAGTTCTTCTCATTAACTTTCCGACTCTTCTAACGGTTCGTCATTTGGATTAACGGTTGAAAAGTTATGACTGAAACCGTTTCTGGAATTTTTCTGTCTATGAGTCGACCCCAAGGTCGACGTGTAGGGTACTTAGGTCAACACAAGGCCTATGAGTTGACTCATAATGTTCAAATTTCCACAATATTATATTCAAGTGACCTCTGGTCGACCCAAGGGTTCTAGCGGTTGACTCACACTATTCTGAACCCCAAAAATCATTTTTTTAAAAGCACTTTCACCCCGGATTTTACTCCAAAATCTATACCACTAACCCCCATCACCCTAGACCCGATTTTATATCAAAATAACATCCTAAAACTCAATTGGGCTATGTTTTACTCATGAATTAACAACAAATTATCATCAATTTCATACTTCTGACTCAAAGCTTCAAAACTCAACAATGAAGGCACTTTCAACAATTTCCAAAACATAATTACTACACACATATATGTACAGAACTCATCACATATCAGTTAGAAAAACATCTTTTATCACACAATCAACTAACAATTTCATCATTGATCAATGACCGGTAAATTACAAGTGTACTAACTTTTACCGATGTAGTAATAATTGGGGTTTTCCCATAGTCAATCTCTCGAGGACTGCGTGCGATTTTCAAGTACATATATTATTTCAACTAAACAAAATATCCTTGGACGTTTTGTTTGTTGTTTTAAAAATGTAAAGGCCAGAAGGCAAAAGTAGTAAAATAAAGTTTTGGACAATTATGAGAAGCATGCTAGGGTAGGGTGTATGAAAGCCTTGTAAGAACCTTTACTCTTAGTTTTAGAAATCACTGCTCAATTCAATCGGTATCGGTTTTAAAGATTAGTTTACTTTAATTCTTTAGCAGAAAACCCTTTGGTATTCTCCCTATACCCTAATTCCTTGGCAGTATAGGAACAATACCAAGCAATTTATTTTATCTAAAACATTACGGTTACTATAGGGTATCTCCATTCCTAGGAAATATCTACTATAATATTATCGTATAAAAGCGTTAACATTTGTTTTTCCAAACCTAAGGTTAACCATAAATCGAATCCTTATTTGTAATATAAGAAAAGCCTTAAAAACATTATACGATAACAACGATGATTAGAAAGCAGTGAAATCACTAATTCAAAGAAAACAAGGTCATTATAGATTCAATTCAGAGACACCCCTAGCATTGGGGGGTTTAGATACTCATAATATTTAAAATAAATTCAACAATTAGATTGAACATTACAAGATAATAGGGTTGCCTTGATCTTCAATTGCTTCCGCTCATGAAAATCTTCAGTTTCCCCAATCCTTGATCGCTTCAATCTTGATCAAAAATTCTTTTTCTGTCCAAAAGTCCCTTTTTCCTTCTCAAAACATGTCTTAATTAGTTCCAAGTCCAACAGAGCAATAAGAAAATACCCAAAATACCCTTAGGAATCACAAAGGTCAAAAATCCAAGAAAATTAGAAGAGTAAACACTTTAGCTAACACGGGTCGTGTCAGCTGACACAGGTGGCCGTCTTGGCTCACTATCTTTCTGAAATTAACCTTTTTTTGCCCCAGGCATGCTGACACGGGCAGTGTCAGCTGACATGGGCGGCCGTGTCAGGATCCTGGTCCACTTTAAAACTCTTCTGAATTCTCGTTGTTTTTACCCAATTTTTGCTCAAATTCTTCTCTATTGCTTACCTGAACCCAGAAACAATTAAAATACCAAACCGACACATAAAATGCAATAAAAATGAATAAAGTGCGACTAGACATATCAAATGATTAACTAAAACTAATGGTAAAATAACGTATAGAAATCACTGATCAAACTCCCCCAAACTTAAACCATTGTTTGACCTCAAGCAACAAGCTTGGATAAATAATTTTAGGATCAAACAGCATATCAAGTGAAGGACTTATGAATGTAAGGTGTGTTGGTACTCATATGTGAGTCTTTGTTCCGATCGGCTAAAACTAGTTCTCTTGGTAATCGTCTGTTAACGAAGGTATTACACAAACACACATTGTGGTAAAACCATGGACCTAAATCCCCCTTTCGGCCACCTCTCCAACTATGCTTTGGTCTTAAGTCTTTCCTTCGATTTTCTATCCATTTCATTCGGATAATCAAATTAAGGCCTTTTTTATGCTTTCCTTCACATGTACAATTTTGATCGAGAATTTTTCCGTGGCACCTTTATTTTTTTTTCTTGCTCATTGGCATTTATTAGTCCACTTTGGGGCGACTATAGAGATTCAACTGCCGTTAGGCTAAATAACCGAATGAGGGTTACCCAACTTAGAAGGACTAGTTGTCTTTATCGTTATTATTCAATTTTTTTTTGTGCCACGAGTCATTCTCACAATCAATCTTTAAACATGCAATTCTTTTTAATCATGCCAGACTATCATTATGAAATAATTGGGGAATACTTCTCAATTCCAAGTACTATGGGACAAATCTACACGTTGGACTTGTTTCCTTACTTCGGGGAAACTAGGGTGTCCAAATTATACCTCAATTTCCAAACTTTCCAAGTTCCTTAGTTCTAACTCCTCTTCCCTCGAACTCTAAATAATTTTCTGACTACCTCACACACATAACATTCACAAGAAAAAATTTACGGTCTTCATATGGGGGGAATTCGACGTGATTTTTATCGAACTCAATTAAAAAGGTATTTAAACTGACAATTCAAAACAGTAAAATATCCCCCAAACTTGAACTAGAGAAGAAGAGATGTACTCACATAGATCCTCACAGAGGGGTCGACAGGTAATGCAACACCTCTTTGTTGCTTACACGTTTTTCCTTGCAACCTCTCGTTTATTCCTGCAAAAAATAACCACAAAAAGAAAAACATTAATTCTTAAAATCCGTGGGATGTCTCCCACGCAGCGCTTCGTTTAACGTCGCATGGCTCGACGGTTGACTCCCCATTGTTATGGGGGGTAATTTAGCCTCCAAACTATATTTCTTAACTTTTTCACGGTAGAATACCGGTCAGGTTCAGAGATAAGAGCAACTTGAAGTGTTTTTGAACGTTCTCCTTTTTTAGTTGTTTTGATCATCCCAACTAAAGGTTTAACATCTTCCTCCTTACCTCTCTTCTTAACCTCTAAAGCTTTTAAAGTTATTTCCTCATCAAAAGATTTCAAAGTGAGTGTACCTGTTTCAACATCAATATTGCACCGACTAGTAAGCAAGAGTGGTCGGTCAAGTATGATCGAAGTCTCTTCATCTTCTAGAATATCCATGATTTGAAAATCAACTAGAAAGGTGAAGTTATCGATCGTCACCAGTACATCCTCTGCTAGCCCATATGCCCTCTTAATTGTGTGGTCGGCAAACTTCAAGCTTGTTACCGTATCGCTAACTTTTTCAATATCCAGCTTTTTTAAAATAGATAGAGGCATGAGACTCACACTAGAACCTGAATCAATTAGGACTTTCTTAAAAGTTCTATATTTTATAGTACAAGGGGTTACTACTGGTCCATGATCCTTCCTCTTGATGGGGATTCTCTTTTCTTGTGATATTTCCTTACACTGCTCAATTGTGATTTTTGGATCCTCACCCATTGGTCTCTTTTTACCTATTACTTTTTTCATGAATTTCTTGTACAAAGGCATTTGCTTAAGTGCTTCAAAGAACGGCATGTTGATTTCCAATTTGTTGAACATTGCGCTGAATCTTCCAAAGTCTTTCTCTTTCTGATCCTTCTTTGTAACTCTTTGAGGATAAAGTAGCTTGATTTTCGGTTTAACCTCTTCTTTCCTTTTCTCTTTAGTTGGTTTTTCAGATGACACAACTTCTTCTGGTTCTTTCACTTTTTCTCTTACCTCAAGTTCCACCTCTATACATTCATACTCATTTGTTTCCTCTTCTTTTATCATTTTCTGATTTCTTATTGTGACAACATTAATGCTCTCTTGATTTTTCGGATTCAGTACTGTCGCACTCGGGAGGGTTCCTTGAGCGTGTGTTGAGAGGTGTTGGGCTATCTGTCCCATTTACGCCTCAAGATTTTTTATGGAAGCTGTGTTATTCCTTTGAATATTACGGGTCTCTTCTTGGAACTGAATATTTTGAGCAGCCATTTTTTCAATAGCTATCTCCTATTCTACTTTTTGAGGAGTCTGTTGTTGTTACGGATATTGAGGTTGACTCTGATCTTTCCAAGAAAAGTTAGGATGATTTTTCCACCTTGGATTATAAGTCTGAGAGTATGGATTGTTCTGCCTCAAATACTTTATCTCTTCAATTTGTTTAGCAGTAGCAAGACAATGGGCAGTAAAATGGGGTCCATTACAAACCTCACAGCTCACAACTTAGACAGGTTGAACTTGAGCTACAATTTCAATACTCACATTTATTCCCTTAAGCCTTCTTTCCACTTCAGCTTTGATTTTCTCTTGCATTTTCACAACTTGAGTTTCCAACTTCAAGTCAACGGTTTCTTCCGGCTTACTCACACTTCGGTCATATAATTCTAAGTGCTCATTTGCAGCGGTAGCTTCAATAATTCTTTTGATACCAGTGGCTGTTGAAAAATTAGTTGAACCACCAGCTGTTGTATCAATGAGTTGCTTAGTCTTCATTTTTAGACCATTTACAAAATTCTGCATTTGTTCAGTTGCATCCATATTATGAGTCGGGCATGCAACCAAACACCTCTTGAACCGTTTGTAAGCATCTCCAAGCGACTCTCTCTCCTTCTGTTTAAAATTAACAATGTCGTATCTTTTTCTGATATAGACAGATGTAGGAAAGTATTCATTTAGAAATGTTGTCTCCATCTCTTGCCAAGTGTTAATACTCCTGACAGGTAAAGAATAAAACCATTCTCCGGCTTCATCAGATAAGGTGAAAGGAAACATAACTAGCTTATTTGCTTCTTCAGAATGCCCCTCAATCTTTAATAAGGTGCTCATAGTTAGAAACCTTTAAAGATGTTAATTCGCATCTTCATTGATTCTCCTCGAGAAAGGTCTTACCTCGCATACACAGGTTAGAAAACTATTAGTAATAACAAAAATATAATCTGAAAAATAAACTTAAAATTTTAGTCACAGAGTGATAAAATTATAATTGAACTAACAAAATACTTAAAATTTTGGCAGTCCCCGGCAACGGCGCCAAAAATATGACCGGTAAATTAGCAAGTGTACTAACTTTTACCGATGTAGTAATAATTGGGGTTTTCCCAGAGTCGATCTCTCGAGGACTGCGTGTAATTTTCAGGTACAAATATTACTTTAATTAAACAAAATATCCTTGGGGGTTTTGTTTGTTGTTTTAAAAATGTAAAGGCCAGAAGGAAAAAGTAGTAAAATAAAGGTTTTGGACAGTTATGAGAAGTATGCTAGGGTAGGGTGTATGAAAGCCTTATAACAATCTTCATTCTTAGTTTCAGAAATCACTACTCAATTCAATCGATACCGGTTTTAAAGATTAGTTGACTATAATTCCTTAGCAGAAAACCCTTTGGTATTCTCCCTATACCCTAATTCCTTGGCAATATAGGAACAATACCAAGCAATTTATTTTATCTAAAACATTACGGTTACTATAGGATAGCCCCATTCCTAGGCAATATCTACTATAGTATTATCGTATAAAAGCGTTAATATTTATTTTTCCAAACCTAATTTTAACCGTAAATCGAATCCTTATTTTTCAGATAAGAAAAGCCTTAAGAACATTATACGATAACAAGGATGATTAGAAAGCAGTGAAATCACTAATTCAAAGAAAACAAGGTCATTACAGAGTCAATTCAGGGACACCCCCTAGCATTGGGGGGTTTAGCTACTCATAATATTTAAAATAAATTAAACAATTAGATTGAACATTACAAGATAATAGGGTTGCCTTGATTTTCAATTGCTTTCGCTCATGAAAACCTTCAGTTTCCCCAATCCTTGATCGTTGTAATCTTGATCGTAAAATTCTTGTTCTGTCCAAAATTCATTTTTTCCTTCTCAAAACACGTCTTAAATAGTTCCAGGTCCAAAAGAGCAATAAGAAAATACCCAAAATACCCTTAGGAATCATAAAGGTCAAAAATCTAAGAAAATTAGAAGATGAAGCGCTTTAGCCAACACGGGCCGTGTCAGCTGACAAGGGCGGCCGTGTTGGCTCACTGTCTATCTGAAATCAACTTTGTTTTGCCCCAGGGATGCTAACACTAGAGGTGGCAAAATGGATGGATTGGATGAATATGGATTGGATTGTTAATTGATGGATCAAAACAATCCATTAATACATTAACAATCCACTAAACTCCCTTAATAAAAATCCAATCCAATCCATCCATTAAAAGATAAAATCCATCCAATCCATCCATTAACATATTTCTAATGGATGGATATCCATCCATCCAAAAAATTAATTTAAAAATTCTTAATTATTTTTTATATTTCATAAAAATATAATTTAAATATTTTGAATTATTTTTTAAACTTCTTAAAAAAAACTTAAATTTTACAAAAAAAAAAATTAATATTCTTAATTATTTTTTAAATTTCATAAAAAAAATTTAAATTTTACAAAAAAATTATTATGATTATTTTTTAAATTTCATAAAAAAAAATTAAATTTCATAAAAACAATTAATATTCTCAATTATTTTTTAAATTTCTTTAAAAAATTTAAACTTCACAAAAAAATTAACTTCTCAGCCAAAAAATTAATTTCTTTAAAAAATTTAAATTTCACAACAAAAATTAAATGTTCTTAACTATTTTTTTAGTTATTCTTAATTGTAAAAAAAATTAAATATTCCACGTCATGAGAAGCTGTTTAAAATGCAAGATAATAAGTCACTAACATAACTTCAAAGGAATTTCATTCACACAATTTCAAAACAGTGTCGTGTTAACTGCAAACAAATTCAAGTGTAACTGATTGCATCACAATAAAACGAATTGCATTCTAACTAATTTCGATATTGCAACATCATCATCATAGAACTACATCACATAACTTGCTCATACTCGAATTGCCCTTCAAAACATTTTTCACATTCACATCATTCATTATGATCATGCCATCATCATTCATCATTCATCATTCATCATGATCCTGCCATCATCAAAATCAAAAGCTATAATTTTCATCAAAAGCACAGTTAGAAGAAACATAATTCTTAACATGAAGCTTGTGTATTTTTATGTATAGTTCTTAACATGAAGATTGTGTATGAATGATGTAATAGTACCTTGGGGGAAAAGAAAAAACTCTCAAACAAGTAACCTCATGTTGTGGAAAAGAAGGTTGAAAGGTCCTCAACAAAATCGGGTCCATCAAAATCAAATGCAGCTACAAAAGAGAATCAAAGTAGAAAACAATTAAACATACATTAATTAAAAAAGAAGATAAATGAAAAGAATACAAATGAAAATATTGTAGATACTAACCTGGAGTTCCACAAAGCCAATCATGTGTACACAACAATGCTTCAACATTTTCGAGTAAAAGAGCGCTTCGATACTTATCAAGTATACGTCCACCTATACTAAATGTTGATTCTGATGCAACTGTAGTAATTGGAATGCTCAAAAGGTCACGTGCCAATATAGAAAGTTTAGGATATTTACCCTCATTTGCTTTCCAATATTGCAAAACATCCAAATCAACATATTGCTCATGATCAATTTTTTTTCATTCAAATAAATTTCCAAATCAGACTCATCTTTTAATGGTCCACACAATTTACTTTCATAACTCCCAAAATCCTGCAAGTCATTTGAGGGAATGTTTGGACTACCTCTAATTGACCTTTGTGAAGATGAAGTGCTTGCTTCATTTGAGGACTTGAGATATTCTTGAAAAAAAGCTTTCAACTTATCAAAAATCACCTTTGCAACTTGTACTCCCTCACCACCTAACAACCTCACATAGCACCACTCAACAAACTGCAACTTATATCTAGGATCTAAGATGATAGCAAATGATATCACAAAACTATAAGAATTCCAATATTTATTAAATTTTTTCTTCATTCTTCTAGCCATGCAACATAATTGATTTTGTTTCTCAAACTCACTATGATCAACACATGCAACTTCCTTGATTTTCATATGAATTCGCCACACACCACTAAAATAGAGGTTGGCGGTTGGATAAGTGCTACCTGAAAAAAGCACAGTGATATCATAAAATGGCTTCAAAAAATCAGCTATGATTTTTACCTCATCCCACTCCTCGTTTGATAAGCAACAATCAAAACAGGGATCAAGATCGCTTAGGAGGGTAAAGGCTTCTCGTTGACCTATAGCAGTCTCAAGCATCAGATAAGTGGAATTCCACCTAGTAGGTAAGTCTTGACGAACTTGCTTAGAAGTCACATTTGAAAGTTGCTTTAAATAAGATGCAAACTTTATCTTTCGAGCTTCTGAGCCTCTTACATATTTCACACACAACCTAATTTTATCCAAAGATCCATCTATCACCTTTAAACCATCATGAACAATTAAGTTTAAGATGTGTGCTCCACATCTAACATGAAAATAAGTACCTTCAGCTATCAATCCTAATCCTGATAATAAATGTTTCTTCAATATATTCACCATAACATCATTGTTAGATGCGTTGTCTAAAGTAATCGTGAATATTTTTTTCTCAATACCCCACTCCTTTAGCAAAAAAATTAACTTATCAGCCAAATTAAACCCGGTATGAGGTGGTGGACAATGAGTGAAGGATACAACTTTTTTCTCTAATTCCCAATTCCTATTAACAAAATGTGCAGTCAAAACCATATATTGATCTGTATATATTGCAGACAATAGATCGGATGTTAAACAAATTTTTCCTGGAATCGACTGCAAATAGGATTTTAGGTTTTCTTTTGCTTTTCTAAACACCTTCAGAACATCAGACTTTGCAGTATTTCTAGTAATTGACTTAACATCGGGGTGTAAGAAACAAAGTAAGTCAACTATCCCTTCATGTTCAACAAAAGTAAAAGGATAATTGTGTTTGACAATTACCTTGGAAATCTTTTCCCTATACTTTTCTTGATCCAGTGGCGGATAAGAAGATCCGTTCCCTCTTCCAACACATTTCATTGCATGTTTTATCAAATTTGAAGTGCCACCACCATCTCTAGACATATAAATTTTATCACAATTTTTGCATTTGGCCTTTGGGAGTCCTTTATTGTCCACAAACTTTTCAAAAAATTCCCAAGCCGTAGAAGTTTTTGTTCTTTTTGAACTAAGGGCTGAACTTTCATCAACTTCATTCTCAATTTGAACTACGGGTTCATCGCCATCGGTAGACATATTTCCTATAATTTGACAATAATTGAAGGTGAGTGCAAAGAAAATCAAACTGAATTATCCAATTAAAACCCACTAATAACATTAAGACTCGAAATCATAAAAACACTTCAATAATTTATGTCTAACTTCAAATTTAAAGCACTGACAACAAATTGCATTGCATCATCATATTCCAGAAAACAATAAATGGAAAGGAATATCAACATGTATCTCATAATCTATGTTTTGGATTTTCTCTGTAATCTCTCCTAAGTGAGTTTTGAATAAAATTCAATGTAGTTATAGCTTGTTGTGTTTGTACAGTATCTTGTACATTAGTGTAGGACTTGTATGCTGACTGTATTAGCAAGAGTGGAGTGGAAGAAAATTAGAAACATTAGTGAATAAATAAATACGGGATACACAAAGACCCATACCAACATATTTCAATTTCATTACACACACTCAAATGAGATACAAAGAAAAATCAGTCATGAAACTGCTAGATTGCTATAGCAGCTAGATTCGTAATATGCTTAAATTATCATCCTGCAGTGGCACCAATACACTCATACAAGTTACACCGCCTGCATCAAACAAAAATTAAAAACTGTAACAAAATAAATGATCATATTGTAATTATAGTTCACAACATCATCATTTATAGATATTAACATACAATTGTTTCCAACATCCATATCTCACAACATCCATTCCTATTGGGCCAACAATCACTAACCACCAAAACAGTAAGTTCTGATAACAGAACCAACAAAATAGAAAGAATTATTGAAATAGGCAGTATGAAATGTTCCAAGAAAATTGTTTCAAAATGGTACATAAAAATCATACATGTTCCCTGAAAGATGCACAACTTAACATACAGTGTACATAAGTACAAGTAACAACTAACCAATATACAATAGGATGACAAAATTGTTTTGTTATTATTCTCTTCTACAAATATAGAGAGCATTCTTTCGAGATGCTGTGAAATTAGTAACATCGATGACAAATGCAACAATTACTATCAAACTAAAATCATACATATGAAGACATTTTTATTGAATCTTTTTTCTTATGCACACAAGTGGAAACAATATGCCTAGACATCCATTAATACTATATAAATATACTCAACATCATCATTCAATGTATTCAAATGCATCGGCCGGTAATCTAATCGGACCTTCTCGTTATCTAAATTAGTGCAATTAATTTTCACGCTGTTTGTATAACATCAACATCAATTAATGCAATTTTGGACTAAAGTATGAGAACAAATCACATAAGCAAACAAACATGTTCAGGATATAAATAGCCTCCTCTAACACCATAGTTACTCAAACTATAAACAGCTCAATTTTAGTAACACACTTGATTTAGTGAAAATGGCTAAATTGGCAAATTCAGATTCTTAATCAACAGTGGAAGATGCTTGTCCTAACACTGTTTCTTGCGCTGATATACTTGAACCACCTAGTAGGTAGTTTTCAATCCATATACAATAAGAACATATACAATAAGAAACTAATACTACAACTCATTTACAATAAGAACATATACAATAAGCTACATTACATCAATAACAGCCCCTTAATGCTACATTACAATAATATACAATAACAACCCCTAAGTTGGATTCAGAAACAGCCCCTTAAGAAACTAATACTACAACTCCAACTTAGTTTATGAATTCCTTAGTTTCTGAATAAAATTATTGTATATGTCCTAACACTGTTGTAGTATTAGTTTTCACTAAAATTTAGCCAATGGTTAAAAAACTCCAACTTAAATCAATAACAGCCCCTTAATGCTTAACAACAACAATTAGCTCCACTTAAATCACACTAATGGCAACTAACAGCCACCCAAAATGGAATTGCCTTTAAGCATCTACACAGCAACAGCTAAACATGAGTTAACAAGCTCATGTCTACAAGAACAGTCATGGATAAAAAAGAAATGGTGACAACCTAAAGCACACAACCTGCTCTACATTGTTCTTATTGGTTTAATTTTCGGTTTAATTTAGTTCTATTAGGTCGTTTTAGTTTTGAATACCCTATGGAACACCCTTTTACTCAAGTTCTTAAATATATTTCTCATTATCTGAATTGTACTTTTCATTCAAATAAAATTAGTTGTACTTTTCATTCAATATCTCTATATACTTTCATCCATGACTGTTTTGTTCAAGTATGTCTCTATATACTTTCCACGCCTTTCTAATCTAACACCAATTTCCTCAATAATTACTCACAGTTTACTCATTGTAACAGGGTTGTGATGCATCAGTTTTGCTGAACAAAACTGATACCGTTGTCACAGAACAAGAAGCTTTCCCTAATATCAACTCTTTAAGAGGCTTAGATGTTATAAACCGGATCAAAATATATGTATTTGCAGTTTTTTAACCAAGTATAATCAATCAATAACACTTGAAATCAAAATAACACTTGAAACCATATTTCTATCTTAAAATTGGTTACAACAGAATAGTTAGAACTTAGAACTGGAGAAAATGGGTAAACAATAATTCATATAGCAGAACACAATTCATATAACAGAACACAAAAATATTATCGAATGTCGAGTAAGAAGCCATACTAAATAGCTAAAGAGAGAATATCCAGCCACAACAATTACGAAAACTGGTTGTTTTGTAGCACCGAAACGTTGCAATTGTAGCACCCAATTATTGAGATGAATGGAGATTGAAGCACCGAAACCATTGAGATGAATTACTAGTGCTTGATATTAAAACAAAATTGAGAGAAGAAGAAATTGGGGAAGAAGAAATTTGGAGAAGAAATTTGGGGACGAAATTAGGGTTCTTGGTTTAGACAGAAATTTGAAGAAGAAAAAAATTGGGGAAGAAATTAGGGTTCTTAGTTTATAATTTGGGGAAGAAATTTTATAGAATAATTTGGAGAAGAGGTTTCTAAGTAATGTTTGAGAAGAAGAAGAAGAAATTAGATGTTTTTATTTTTGTGTGTTTAAAATAAAGAAAAATATTTAATTAAAATGTTTAATATTTTTTTATAAAAATAGTTTATTTAATTAAAATCTATTTCATTGAAATTTATAAAATCTAATGGACTTATAAGATCCATTAACTAATAATATAAGATCCAATAAATTTATAAAATGAGATGGATGGATTGAATCCATCCATATGAGTTAATGGATGGATTGGATCAAATCCATTAAATTATTTTTTGTCTTATGGATGGATTGGATGGATAAATTATTGGATGGATTGGATGGATAATATCTAAATGGATTTTATTGCCACCCCTAGCTGACACGGGCAGTGTTAGCTGACACGGGTGGTCGTGCCAGCCTGACACGAGCAGTGTAAGCTGACACGGGCGGCTGTGTCAGGCTCTTCGTCCACTTCAAAACTCTTCTGAATTCTCGTTGTTTTTACCAGGTTTTTGTACTAATTCTTCTCTATTGCTTACCTGAACCTAGAAACAATGAAAATACCAAGCTGACACGTAAAATGCAATAAAAATAAATAAAATGCGACTAGACATATCAAATGATTAACTAAAACTAATGGTAAAGAAACGTATAAAAACCACTGATCAATCAATTATTCATAGTAACCATAACATAGAACAACATTCCACCCATAAGACAAAATCTAACTTTTACCCACCATTCAACATATTAACCTTTATAAAACAAAAACCCCACCCTTACCTCAAAATCAAGCTTGATAGACTTTCACAGATGGTGGTTCATCTTCTTCTCCTCTAGCCCTAGCCTTTCTCTCTGTCAGTTCCAAAACACGTACGATCAGAAACTGATTCCAATCTTCCAATTCTCTTATAACCCCCTCAACTATGGTTTGCCTCTTATTCCCTTACGTATTCCTCTAACTCTCTATTATGCCCTCAAGATTATCCCAATTTCCAATTACGTCCCTCCTTCTCATTTTCACCTTAATATTCTTATATTACTATAATTATTATAATTCCAATATTAATATTACCAATTATTTTACAACTAGAATAATAACAACATTATATCATAATAATTAAATTATTAATATTACTCATTAATCATTCTCACCACACCACCAATTCTCCAAAATTAGCCACACACCCCACGCCGTCGAGGTCATTAACATTAAGGTCACTACCCCTACCGTAGGGTACCCCAAACACACATAAACACACATAATCACATTTATACACACAACTTCACAAAATCAAATTACGAAAAATAATTTAAAGTAAATGGGGCGTAACAACTCTCCCCCACTTAGAATATTTTCGTCCTCGAAAATTACCTGATGCAAACAACTCATGATATGACTCTCGCATCCTACTCTCCAACTCCCAAGTTGCATTTCCTTCGGTAGCGCCTCCCAACACGACCTTCACGAGAGCAATCTCCTTGCACTACAACTGTTTCACCTCATGACCATCAATTCTCACAAGTAAAGCCTCCATAGTAAGGTTATCTTAATACTTGCACATCATCCATCGAAATTACATGCGATGGATATGGAATGTAATTCTGCAACTGTAAAATATGAAATACATCATGCAAATTGGACAAAATTGGTGGCAACGCCACTCTATAAGCAATAGCTCATACCCTCCTAGATATCTGATATGGACCGATAAACCGAGGAGTGAGCTTCTTCGACTTCAGGACACATCTAACACCAGTCACTAGACTGACTCTTAAGAACACATGGTCCATTTCCTAGAACTCAAGATCCTTTATCCTCTTGTCATGATAGCTTTTCCGTCTACTTTGGGAAGCTTTCATCTATTCCCGAATTAGCTTCACTTTCTTCGTAGTCTGTTGGACTAATTCAGGTCCAAGCACCACACTCTCACCAGATTCATGCCAACACAAAGGCGTCATACATCTCTGATCATACAACACTTCAAAATATGGTATCCCAATATTAGAATGAAATTTGTTTTTATAAGTGAATTCAATCAACGACAACTGACTCTCCCAAACACCTCATTGTTCTAGAATATAAGCCCTCAACAGATCTTCTAACGACTGAATAGTCCTCTCTGTCTGACACCCGTCTGTGGATGATAAGTCAAACTCAACCTCAGCTTAATATCCAGCGCCTCTTGCAAACTCTCCCAAAAACTTGAAGTGAACCTCAGATCTCTATCTGACACAATTCTCAACGGAATTTCGTGCAACTTAACAATTACACGGATGTAGGTCTCCGCCAACTTCTGCATAGAAAAACTGATGTTAATCAGAATAAAATGGGCCGACTTTTTCAGTATATCTACGATCACCTAAAAAGCATCATGCCCTGTCAGAGTATTTGGAAATCCCGTCACAAAATCCATAAAAATGTTGTCCCGTTTCAATTCTGGAATATCCAGTGGTTGCACAAACCCTGCAGGTCTATGATGTTCATCCTTCGACTTTTGGTAAGTTATACAAGAATAAACAAACTGCGCAACATCGTGTTTCATTCCTGACCACCAGAATATCTTCTTCAGATCTTAGTACATCTTAGTAGCTCCCGGATGGATATTTAATCTACTCAGATGACCTTCTTCTAAAATCATCTTCTTTAGTTCCGCATTATCAAGAATACAAATTCTATTCTTGAATCTCAACGCACCTTGTTCATCTACTTTGAAATCATTCTCTGCAGCTTGATCATCTCCAACCATCAAGTCCACCAATATCACATCCAGTTTCTGATTATCTTTAATCCTAGTAAGAAATTCATTGTTGATTGTTAGCATCCATAAATTCACACTTTGATGTGCTAATTCACAGACTAAACTCATGTCTCTAAACTGTTCCATAAGTTCGAACTCTCTAACCATCATTGCTGACATGTGCAACGACTTCCGACTTAAAGCATCAGCCACAACATTAGCTTTACTGGGATGATAATTCAAGCCAAAACCATAGTCTTTAAAGAATTCCAACTACCTACGTTGTGTCATGTTTAATTCCTTCAGATCAAATAAATACTTCAAGCTCTTATGATCACTATGAACCTCAAATCTGGAACCATGGAAATAATGTCTCCAAATCTTCAACACAAAATCATTGCAGCCAATTCTAAATCATGAGTAGGATAATTCCTTTTATAAACTCTCAGTAGTCACGAAGCATAAGCCACAACCTTTCCATATTGCATCAACACACCACCTAGAATCAAAAGTGGAGTTGTAGTCAACCTCTTCTTCAGCTTAATGAAACTCTTCTCATAGTGAATATCACACGCAAAAGCTTTACCTTTGCAAGTCAACTGAGTCAATGGAGGTGCCAACTTAGAAAAGCCTTTAATAAACCTACGGTAATAACCAGCTAGACCCAAAAAGCATATAATCCCAGTCACCAACTTTGGAGCCTCCCATTGTAGAACTGCATCTAACTTGGATGGATCCACAACAATACCATATCCTAAAATAACATGACCAAGAAAACTCACCTCTTTTAATAAGAATTCAAGCTTTAACAATTTACCATAAAGCTTTTTCTCTTTCAACACTTGCAACACAATCTGCAAATGTTCAACATGTTCCTCTTCTGACTTAGAATAGATCAAAATGTAATCAATGAATACCACCACCAATTGATCCAAGTAAGTATGAAA
Organism: Lathyrus sativus; assembly: GCA_963859935.3. Lineage (NCBI taxonomy): Eukaryota > Viridiplantae > Streptophyta > Magnoliopsida > Fabales > Fabaceae > Lathyrus > Lathyrus sativus. The sequence continues at coordinate 93,417,084 of OZ012741.1, forward strand.
TATTTGATTCATATACTCCATGAATACACCAAGTTCATTAGAAACACCAAACGACATCACCAATACTCATAATATCCATACCGAGTACTCAAAGCCATCTTCTGAATATCCGCATCCTTCACTCTAATCTGATTATAACTCGACCTCACGTCAATTTTACTAAACACACGAGCATCCACCAAATGATCCATCATGTCATATATATTTAGAAGTGGGTACTTATTACTAATCTTCACTTTATTCAACTGTCTGTAACCCACACACAACCTTATACTACCATCCTTCTTCTTTACCAACAACACTAGAGCTCCCCAAGGCGACAAACTTGGTCTCACAAATTCCTCTCCCAACAACTCTTCTAATTGCTTCTTCCTTTATGTTAACTCCGATGTCGATATCTTGTATGGTGCCATAGAAATAGGTTTGTTACCAGGGATAAAATCAATAGCAAACTCCACCTCTCTCTCTAGCGGCACATATGAAATATCATCTGGCAAAGCCTCTGGGAATTCGTACACCACATGCAAATCACCAATCACTAATCAGCTTTCTAAAGAAAAATACGCAAACAACACAAGCACTTGAGCTTCCTCTCCTAAAAGATCTTCCAACCCTCTCACGGATAAGAAAACCAACTTCTTTCTCATCACCAGGAGTAGGAAACCTCACTGAGTGATTAAAACAATTAATTTGGACATGGTTAAACATCAACCAGTTCATTCCTAAGATAATTATCGAGATTCTTCTTCGGCAAGCAATGAGATCTAAGCCAAAATCTCTATCAAAGATTCTCAAAGGACAATACAAGCAAACAAGAGAAGTAGCTAGTGACACCTTAGCAGGTGTTTTGATAACCATTTCTACCTTCATCACAGATACACTAAGGCTTAGCCTTTCCACAAAAGTCTCACCTTCCAATAATCAGTTTACCTTCGTAGCAGATGTTATTTATAGTGTGTTTGAAGTGTTGGATGATTTTGAAATGACCAGAATCAAGACATGGCTTATAAAATGCAGAAAGTCAAAGATATGAGGTTTTGACAGTTGACTTTTTGATTCTGGTGTTTCGAGGTGAAGATGAAGGTTTGAACACCTTCAAGGGATGATTTGTGATGTGTTTGGATGATTGTTTGAGTGGTTTAAGATCTGGTTTTGAAAATTCGAATCTCACTCTTTGAAACACTGAAACTTTAAAATTTTGAAGTGAAAGTGGAAGAATGAGAAAACAAATGTTATGATTGTTTTGGTGTGTTTTGAAATATCAAATGTTGTCTCTATTTATAGGGGAGCAAGTTTATTTTGAAGGAATAGTGAGGGTTAAAGGCTGAGCTCATGTTTCAATGGTTTTTGGAAATGCATCATTACTTCTTATCCAAGGTACCTTATCTCTTCCACTAGCCTAGCTCTTATTTTGACCAATTCCACATTCTACAGAAGTGTTTATTGTTGTTTAAGAGTGCATCTTGACTAGTGAGAGTGGTTTCTTTGATAATGCATTATTCCACATAAATGCACCTTGAATTCAAGGCTTTCGTCCACTTTCAAAGAGAATCTTCATGATCAAATGGATCTATCTTGCAAGTTCATCATGACTAACAAAAATTTCTGTTGAATTGAGTGCACATTAGTCTTGTGTAATCACTCCAAGTTGGACTCAGAATCTTGTGGTGCAAGAAAGTTCCAAATCTGCCTTACAAAAAACAGTTGCATCAAGGCCTATTGTGCAATTCATATCTCCTTGCTCAAACAGAATTAGATTGTGTTCTTGGACATTTTAGAAAGCTGAGATGTTGTACTTCAACTTTGATGTTTGAGTTTTATCTAGAATCATTGTGGATCATGATGAAAATGGCCTCAAAGTTTGTTAAAACACAAAAAAGATTTTGTCCAAACATTTTCTAAGTGTCAAGGTTCAAAAAGTCTTAAAACCCTAACTTCATTGCTTCATATCTCAAAATCTATGCATTTTTTGGGAATCCACCCTAAGTAGAAAAGTTGTAGTATGTAACAAGCTCTTCAATTTGGTGTTTGGATCAAATAAAATGGTTTCTTGGTTTAGAAGTTATTGCTTTGCAAAGTTTGCACAAAATTAAGGTTTTTCTCCATAACTTAGAAAATTTTTATTTCTTCATGGTTACCCTTTTTACAAGTAACCTCACTTTTCTTGATTTTTATTGATCAATCATGAATCAAATAACATATTAACATTGTTCTTGACTTTAATAAACCACGTTTAACCAAAAACTTCAAAAGTCAAACTTGATTTTGGGCACAATTGACTTTTGTATCAGATGAACTTTGAACTTTGTGATCTCTTATGAAATCAAACCCTTGGAATATTTGAACATAATGTATGGACTATAAGGGTGTTTTTGAATGTCTTGAATCATGCCCCAAGGTTTGAGATTATGTGTTGGTCAAAAGTCAAAAATACAGTTGACTTTTCATCAGAAACCCTAGTTTGTGGTCCAAATGAATTTGAATCCTTGCCTTGCTCATGAATCAATTTCTTTGGATCAATCTAATCATATGAATGGACCAATTTGAGGAATTTGAGGTCTTTGAAACACATTTTGAGGTATTGGGTCATGCCCAGATGAAAATATTCAGTTTGGAGGCCCAGATCAACCAAAACCCTAATTGGTGCACCAGATGAACATGGGGCTTGATTGACTTGAACTAATGTACATTTGTGCTTGACTCTTGATGGATGAGATATATTGATCTTAATTGTATGAATAAGGTACATGTTAAGTTGAATATCATGCTCATTCTTGATTGATCTTTTTCCTGAGCTTCTTTTGAGGCTTACAACCCTGATTCAAAAATCAAATGAAACAAACAACAAGCTTTGTATATCCAAATGGATTAGTGGTGCACAAAAATATACATATGTATCATTCCAATGAAATGCAAATTATGTGGGATCTTATGGTCAAAAATTAGGGTATGACAGAGAGGTACCATCCTCATAACCCTGGTAGCTTTATCCTTTGCCAATTTAAGAGTTTAAAGGGAGGAACTTGACCATAAAAGCACAATCTTCAACAAGGACAATATTTTCTAATAACTTTAAGTGTTGAAGGGAAGAATCGACCAATAAAGGAGGCAAAGAAGGAAATAAACCTCCTAACCCTCCGAAAGCATCACTCCCAGGGTCAATCATTACTTATTTCTTCCCCTTTACTCGATATTTGCTAGGGGAGACAATATTAATCCTGACACATTTCTTCTTTGGTTGCTCACTAGGAGAATAAATGACAATTGGGATAACCCCAGACCCTAACAAATTAGGATTCTTCTTGTACTTATCTGAAAGAAAGAGATAATAAAAAAGTGTAAATTAAACATATTGGTATGTTCGCCAAGACAACAAAGCAGGAAACTTACCAAACATCCCTTTTTATTCCTCCACAGAGCTAGCCTTTGCCACTTTCTTGCAGGGTATCAAATCATCAGAAATCGAAACCATAATTGCCTTCATCTCGTTATCAAATTCATTGAGTTTATCATGAGATACCCAGTAACTCTTGGCGCATTTAGAGAAATGTTTTGAGGACAAAAATCGCAATCGTCACTCCGTGCAACCTAGTTGACTGTTAAGAGTAGAAGAAGCGACACAAAACTCATTATGAGCTAGAGGACTAAGGGGTGTGGCTAGAAAATTGTTAGATTTAAAATTCTTTCAACTGTCAATATAAACCTTGAAAATGAGGTTTTGGATTCGACAGAGGAAAACAAGCATGTGGCCAACAACACCTTTGAAGTAAGACATACTTCAAAAATATTAAAGAAAAGGTTTAGAAAGAAAAACGTGATTTCCCTTCATATTCCTACTAATATTGGAATACTCGCACAAAAACACTAAGCAAAATGATGAAGTTATGAAGGAGGGATACAAAAATAATCCAGAACCTCCTTTTCAAAATAGGTTAATGGAAGACGAATTCCCAGGTTTTTAAAGATACAAGCATAAAAAGGGACAGAACACCCCTCGAACCTGTGAAAAATCCTTTTGTTAGCTGGAGTCGGTGAGATTCCTCATTCAGAAGAAACCCCTATCTCTAAATGATCAAACGACATCTCCTTCCCCGGAGCAAAAACATACTAACTGACTAAATATAGGTACTCTACCCAAAAATAATATTCTACAATGGTCACCGCCATCAACACTGATGTGATACGCGAGATTGAAAATTTGGGGATTAAGGCGAAACAATGTGGAGAAGATTGGCAAATATGAAATAATTGCAAAAGTTGAAAAATATTGCCAAAACTCTTATCGAGAAAAGTAACACAAAGATTAACGATCTAGATTAAACCATCTGAGGGTAATGTTCTTCTTATCCCATCAAGCCTCTTGAATATAGAAGCACTTAAGTAACCTAGGTAGGGTAATCAATTCCTAAACTACATGTATATAAGGTGGAATGTTGATGGCTTAGGGAGACAGGAGGTCATAAACAAAGAATCATTGAATGCACCAACTACTCTTATAGTCTATTCCAGACGTTTCCACTTCTTTAAGCATCCGGTGAACATCTTCGATACGATCGATCAATGCTGTGAAAAGACCTCTTGGTTTCTAAGACAGCAAAAGTCTTTAGGGCAACTATTCTGGGTTAGTCTATTCTCGGCGATTTGGTCCCACCTTCATTGATCCGACCACCATAAAGAGAAAAGTCTCTTAATTGATCTGATCCAAACATGTTCCTTTTCTAGTCTAGCCACTGCCAAGCATAAATCCTAAATCCTATATTTCATTTATCACACTTTTGTAATATGCGTGAAGGTGATATTTTGGGACGGAAAGATTAATAAATAATTACGGATGATCAAACAAGTTTATTGTGTAAACCCATAGATTATGTTAGATTATTCACAAAGTTGAAACAAAATTGATGTAATTACAAAAAGTGAGGAACCACTTGGAAAATTTATTCACAAAGATTGTCAATTTTGATCGTCTAATGAAAAGTTATGATATTGAAATATTCAAATATAAAAAATAAAAAAAAAACAACCTATTGTCAATCTATTATATTACAATAATATGAACTGTATTCAGAACCAGTTAAATCATTTATGGACAGGGTAAATCAGAAATGGTCTTTCAATTATGTCTTGTGAACATACATTAGTGACGTTACGATATAATTAATTGCTCAAAAAGTTTCCACGTTCCACCAACTATTGTTGATAGTTAAATATGCAGAAATAAGACAAAGTCTAAACTAATCTTAATTTGATTTAGTCCCAAATTTTCAATTTTAAAATTTGATTATACTAGATTATTCATAAATTTGAAACTAAACTAATGTAACTACAAAAAGTGAGGAACCACTTGGAAAATTTATTCACAAAGTGATCGTCTAATGAAACGTTATGCTATTGAAATATTCAAATATCTAAATTACAAAACAAGTTATAATCAATCTATTATTCATAATAATTTGAACTATAATCAGAGCCCTAGTTAATAGTTTATGGACAGGGTAAATCAGAAATGGTCTTTCAATTATGTCTTGTGAACACATACATATATTAGTGACGTTACGAATGTCATATAATTAATTACTAAAAAAATTTCCACATTCCACCAACTCTTGTTGATAGTTAAATATCCAGAAATAACACACAGTCTAAACTAATCTTAATTTGATTTAGTCCAAATTTTTCCATTTTAAAACATGATTAACTTTGGTCGGGGAGAATCAGCACGGTAGTTGTTAAAGAATGGTTCATTATTTAATAAAAAATTAATTACGGTAAAGATAAAATGTAAACCACTTCAATGTTTTAACCTTATAAATAGCAAGCTATACATGCAACATAATTCAATTCTCACAAGCAAATAATAACTTACATAATAACAAGGATCATTAAAGAGTAGTAGTTAGTTGCAAAATGAAGGTTATTTACTTCCTTGTTAGCATCTTGGCTTTGGCATCTTCGGTTTCCTTTGCTTATGATCCAAGCCCTCTTCAAGACTTTTGTGTTGCAATCAAAGATCCCAAAGATGGTGGTATGCATATATTCCTTAAAAATTTTAGTATCTTATTTATTAGGGTTTAATATATAACACTTCTAAGCGAGTTTTAATTTATCTCATATAAAAAAAATTTTAAAATTTTTTAAAATATTAAAATTTTATGTCTTTTACCCTCTATGCGTCAAAATCATCTCAGGTAATATAAATGTATTTTTTTTTTACTCCCACAAAATAAGTGTTCAAATTGCACGTTTAGGGATAATATACACACACATAAATTTATATATATATATATATATATATATATATATATATATATATATATATATATATATATATATATATATATATATATATATATATATATATATATATATATATATATATATATATATATATATATATATATATATATATATATATATATATATATATATATATATATATATATATATATATATATATATATATATATATATATATATATATATATATATATATATATATATATATATATATATATATATATATATATATATATATATATATATATATATATATATATATATATATATATATATATATATATATATATATATATATATATATACTATAGGAGGTAAATCGAAACTCACTTATATTGTATGGGGTATTGTATATTTAACCTTTTATTTTATTTAATTAACTAGTGTTGATTTTTTATAATATTACAACTATACTTTGATAATTCGCAGTATTTGTTAATGGAAAGTTCTGTAAAGATCCAATGCTAGTTAAAGCTGAAGATTTCTTTAAACATGTTGAACCTGGGAATACTTCAAATGCATTGGGCTCTCAAGTGACTGCAGTCACAGTAGACCAACTATTCGGATTAAACACACTCGGTATATCTTTGGCTCGCATTGATTTTGCACCCAAGGGTTTAAACCCACCCCACACTCACCCTCGTGGCACAGAGATCCTTATAGTTCTCGAAGGTACTCTTTATGTTGGATTTGTCACTTCCAATCAAGATAAGAACCGTCTTTTTACCAAAGTGCTCAACAAGGGTGATGTGTTTGTGTTTCCAATCGGTCTCATTCACTTTCAACAAAATGTGGGATACGGCAATGCAGTTGCCATTGCTGGACTTAGCAGCCAAAATCCAGGAGTTATTACTATTGCAAATGCTTTGTTTAAATCAAATCCACCCATTTCTGATGAAGTTCTTACCAAAGCTTTTCAAGTGGATAAGAGTATAATTGATTATCTTCAAAAACAGTCTTGGTATGACAACAACTAATTTGAGAGCACGATTAGCCATTTCATTCTGAATGAATTATTGACTATAAATCTTCATTCACCTAGTCCAACCGGCCTTATTTACATACTTTTATAATTATTGTAATAAATAAAATATAGGTGAGAGATATTTAATTTCTCGTCTACTTTATTTGAAATTTGTTTTAGTTTAATAATATAGTTGTCTATCTGTTTACCGTTGTTTTTGTTAAATCAAACCACAAATTTTCATTTACTTACAACTTTAAAGTCCAAAATATTCTAGAATATATTATACAAAAGATTTGAGAAAATATATTTGTACTTGAGTATTTACGTTCAAATGTATAGGAAGTTGGGTATAAATCCCAATAAGAAGAATACATGATTGTTCTAAGAACCTGAATTAAATAAAAAAAGAAGCAACAAAAATAACATAAGCAAAAATATTTTGATAATAGAATTTGAAAATCTACACAAATTCTTACATGTTTTTCTCATAAACTTTTCTCTCTCTGTGTGATTTGAATATTTGAGTTCTATAGGGAATAATGGTCAAATTTGTGAACCTTGATTACATGAATAAAATCTACTTATATACTACATTTTCATAATTATCGATAACAATTTTCTCACTAGCACTCGATACGTACACCATTATATGGAATTTTGTCCTTTACTTCACTTCCACATGTTGGTCTTTGAACTGTCTCTAAAACGCTCGTATTGTTAAAACTGTCTTTGTAACCTTTAACTACCCTTGTAGAGGATTTTCTCGGTCTAAAACCATGGTGGTGTCAAAGTGTCTCTAGATCGCCTAGTATTTGACCTCAAAACATATTAAGTCCCAAAACAACTGAAAAGCAAGTCAAACTCCCCATTTTTACATCACACCTTCGTGTTGAAATGTTAACCTACTGCGAACCTTTTTGAGATTCTGGACATGTTTTGAAGAGAGAGTAATCTTAATATAATAGATCTGCTCTTGAGACTCATTCAAATCAGATTTAGTGGGTTTTAGTGTAGTGTTAAAACTCATAGGTTAACATATGCCTCCAAAAATTCAACTTTCGACCATATTAGTAAGATGGAAGAAATGAAGTGTTTTAATAATGTCTCGACACTATTCACAGTAGTCTGCATACGTCATCATCATCATGGTCACTTTACCAAAACTTCACGCCAATGATGGTGTGTGTGCAATCATCAATCATGACTCCAATTTCATATGCCATTGTGGGTCATCAGATTAACTCATATTAAAAGAGAATCATATAAATTAATTTTACCGTAAAAATAAAAATGCCACAATTTTTCCTCCACAACTATATATGCACCTTCCTTTCTTCTTTTTCCCTTTCGCCACTTTTTATGCTTAGAATCCTAAAAACTCCCATCTCTTAAAATCTTCACCTTCAACAATTTTTCCTTATTCAACCCAAACCTCATAACAATGGCTTCCTTCTCGAAACAACTCATAGTGCCTTCTATTACTAATATAATTGCTCCGACTCACCTTGACGGTGAAGCTAGCGGGGTTATACCTGAACGCATCGCATGGTCAAAGATACAATAGAGTCGCCACCGAACTTTATTTAGTCCAAAAGGATAAGAAAAATATCAATAAAACCCATGGGAAAGAGAAACAGGTAAGCGAGTCAGTTATGCGAAGCGAATGTATTAGCACCCCATGTATCCGTCGTACTCGACGGGAACCATTCTGAAAGCTTCTAGGCTATGATGGGTTATCTATCTAAAGGTTACTCGCTAAGGAGGAAGGAAAAGGGACGAAGAAAGTTCTCATGGAGGATTAGGGCCCTCGTGTCTATGTATCCTCAAAGTGCAATGAGGAATTCAGAGCTCCGTAGTTCATGGAACGAGGGAAGAAAGGGAGAAGGTGGCTTACCAAGATTTCGCAATCTCGTGCCTATGTATCCTCATATTGTGATGAGGAATTCAGAGCTTACGTAGTTTGGAGAACTAGGGCAGAAACAATAAAGAAATGGAATGGCGTAAAATAGAGGCAAAGAACAATGATGTAAGAGCCACGGAGTAGGGGTAAGGGTGTTTTAACCGAGACATGATGGTTAACCCAAGAAAAAGGAAAGTTGGATTCTGCTATGGGACAAAGAAGTTACCCTACTAGAGAAGAAAGGAAATTAACCCTAGATGGGGGAAAGGAATTGGTCTTGCTGGAGATAGGAAGGACTTGCTATATTAATTGATAGGCAGTGAAAAAACAAGACAAAAGGTTGGCTCCACTGGAGAGAGGAAACGAATGCAATTAATCTTCTAACCAACAATCGATGATTAACCAAGGAAAATGGGTGGTTTAACCAAAAGAAGGTGTTTGACACATAGGGGGTTCGGTGTGGTAACTGATAAACAATGTTTAACCAAAGAAAAGGTTGAAGTTGGTCTTTTAACCAGAAAAGGTGGTTAACCAACGAAAAGGGTGTTGAACCAAGGAAAGGTGTTAACCTAAAAAGAAACTCGGTATGTTAACAGACGGACTGTGGTTAACTGAGCGAAAAGAATAGGTTGGTATTTTAACTAATAGGAAATGATTAACCAAGGAGACATAAGGTGTTTTAACCAAAATGTGATTAGCCCAACAAAGGCTTGGTATCTAACAGACGGATTGTGATTGACCAAAGAAAAAGGGGTTGTTGGTTGTTTACTGACAAACAGTAGTTAACCAACGAAAAGGATATTGGAACCAAGAAAAAGTCGCTAACTCCAACGAGATTCAGTGTTTTAAATCACAGACTGTGATTAACCGAAAGAAGAAAAACAAATGAAGGGGCGATTATGACTTCTCTATGGGTAAGAAGAAATTTGGTGTCTAACCAAAGGATAGTGATTAACCAAAGGAAAAGGGTAGAAATTGGTTTAAAAGACGGACTGTGATCAACCAAAGGAACAGGTGTTGAACCAAAGGAAGGTTGCTAACCAGAGAAAAACAAGACAAATTTGGGGCAGGAAAGAGTGATCAAGGATCAACTCTGCTAAAGATCGAGAAATACTATGGTCTGGAAATAGAGATGACTATTCCAGGAACAGGGTTATTCGTCCCCTACCAAAAATAGTCAGAATGAGGGTAATAATTATCCATTCTCATTCCTTCTCTAGCACTCAAAGCGTAGTGCAGGAATTGAAACCGACAGAGTAACAACGCTATTTGTACAGTGCTCTAATGCATTGTGCAGACATCTGGCTCAGTAGGGGATCAAGAGGGAAAGGCTATAAGGAGATCCTAAAAAGAAGAGAGGGGGAAATTAATCAATCGAAACAAGGCCTCTATCGATCAATCAAGGAGAAGAAAATGCCAATAATCTTTCAAGCAAGTTGAAAGATCATCAAAGCAAGTGTAAACAATAATATTGCACAAGATTAAATTTGCTCAAGGAAGAACAAATCTAATGCATCAATATGAAATTGCAAAGCATTAACAAGAACAAGCTAGCATGCATTACTAAGCAAACTCATGTCAACATATAAGCAAAAAGTGTGCGAAAGGTGCTTTAAATATGTGATAAAATTGCAAAATAATCAAGGAAAATCATGCAATTAATCAAGCAATAGTAATTACAAGTAGGTACTGACCTAAAACAGTGGCATTGATATGAATATAAGCAAGCATGGGAAGTTATACAAGAAAATATGCCAAAACAGTCCCAAACAACAAGGTTTTTTCAAAAGTTCTTAGGTGTAATTGATTAACATCCTGCTGTTAATTGATTAAACAGTGCCAAAAAGCAATTCTGAGGTGCAGGAAAAGGTGTAATCGATTAACCTATTGGTGTTAATCGATTACCACTGTAATAACAGCATAAACAGAATTTCGAAAAGCACTTTTCAGAATCACTTATCGCGTGCAATCACATTGGATCATAACATAGAGGTAGATGTAAAATTCATGTTAATTCAGAGCAATTAAGCACTACAAGAGTCAAACATGCAAATCAATTATTCAAGTAGCAAAACAACAATTAAGCACTACATTGCGAAAACACGAAATCGATCGAAAGCGATAAATTAACCAAGATTCCCCAACCTACAAGGTTGAGTATTTTCTTGGTAATTATTGTAAGCAAAATATGAAGAGGAGAAATTAGAAAACCAAAAAATACCAAGATCTAAAGCAATCTGTAGCGAGAAAACTGAAGATAATGCGATATTTGCGTCAGATCTGAATTTGCACCACAAATCCTTCAATGATCAACTTCCAAAGCTTGAACTGAAGTAAATGATGACGTTGCTGTAGAATTCAGAAGTGAAATGAAGAGAAATGGAGGTCTAGATCAAGAATAACAATCTATGTAAAGTTTGCTAAGCTTTAATGATGGATGAGCTTTAGTGAAGTTTGGAGAAGAATATGAAGATGATTGAGAGATAAAGTTGCAGAAAATGCAGAGCAAATTAAGAGGGAAGAGTGAAACATTCAGAATGAAGTCCCGGTCCTTGAATCAATGTGAAGGGTTTTCTTATATAGAGTCTAGGCTTGGAGTGAGTTAGGCTTGGAATTAGGTATGGAGGTATTTAAATAAGGTTTGGTATTTGGTTTGGAGTTAGCTAGATCCAACTCACTGATTTGGGTGTAACTCAGTTAGTTATTGGTTAACTCAGTTGGAGAATCTTAATGCAACTCAATGATCAAGTGGTCCAATTTCTTAGAAATATGGGTGCATGGTGAGCATTATTAAAAGCAAGGTAGTGTAGAAAATGTAGTTGATATTTTCTGGTGTAATCATATATTTAGAACCTTCCACAAGATGCTAAAATGATGTAGACCAAATGAGAAGAGTAGGAGTTGCTGTAGTGCTATGAAACTGCTAAAAATCTACAAAAGTTGTAGGTGTAATCGATTAACCAGATGGTGTTAATCGATTACACAGAGTCAAATTTCACTTTTTTTTGCATGAAATGATGTTCTTTGGTTGTGGTTTCTTGCTTTGATAAATAGGCATAGAAATCCTTTAATTTTGCTTGTATTGATGCTTTGGTGACTCTTCGAGGGATATGATCATAATCTCGAGACTCTATAGGGATTTGAATGTGTACCTGCAAGGAATCCACATATAAAAAGCTAATGCGTATATGGAGAATGCAAGTGCAGATATGCAAAAAGGAAAAAAGGGAGGTCAAATTTGTGTTACGACGGACAGTCACGCCTATGCCCCTGAACCATCGATAGAGATAGAAAAATCTATCATCCGGGCTTCCGATGAACTAATCCATTTCTCTAGTTCAGGTAATGTTCACGCATTTTTGGGTTCATTCCCCATAACCTTTGCAAAACCTAATAAGTTAAAGATGTTTTTTCCTTGTTATTGGTGTTGCAAACCCCGTGTGTTTAAAGACACAATCTATGAGTTCACCCTAACGTGTCTTTCGTTCTGCTCCTACCTCGAACAAAAAGGCTTACATCAGTTGGTTGAACAAATTTTAAAAGAAGAAAGAATAATTCTATAAAGACCAAGACATATATGACTTTATTTAATTATCTAGGACTGGCCCCAAATACAACCCCAATATGCTTATTTCAACACTTTTCTTTTAGGAGGGCTCGACTAACACATTTCACTTTTGTTGTGGAATGACAACTCCAACCCTCTCCAACATGACTGCTATCACTGGTTTTTGACCAACTGGGGATAACTTCAACCTAGGGCTGGGAATGAACCGAAACAACTCAAAAGTAGTTCGCAACTCGGTTCGATAATTAAATTGTTGAACTAGATTCATGAACCAAATGAGATAAATATGAAAAAAAACTAAGTTCGTTAACTAAATGAGCTGGACTTGAACTACGCATAGTTTGACTCGTTAGGTTCATGAGTTAACTCAATTATATATGAGAAAAAGTATATTGTCTTTAAGAGTAGGTTTAAAAATTTGCTCTAAATTTTAACCCTATATTATCCATTACATACTAGTTATGGCAGTAAAAGTGACAATTGTATTTAGAGTCATCTTTGTCGGAGACATTATACAATTTTTTAAAAAAACATGTGTAATGAAGGTTACAAGTGGTCTAATCATTCTGTGATGGAAATGTATCAATTTCTAGTCATTTTTGGTGTAGTATTTCATTAATTATGTGGATTTTTTAGACAAATTTAAACTCCAGTTGAGTAGTTTTTGAATCATACTTTCAAATGTATCTCTTGAAAATTGAGTAATTTTTATAATTAGTATATTTTTTAGACAAAGTTAAATTCAAATCTGATAACTTTTATTTTATTTCAATATTATATTTTTTTAAAATATTAATTTAAAATACCAAATATATAAAAAAAATAGACCTAAAAAATGGATTTTATGTTTGTGAATCAAGTGAGCTTAACTTAACAAGATGAACCTAACGAGTTGAACCGAATTGTTTGTGAACTTATGATGAGTCGAGTTTGAGCATAAAAAAAGTTTGTGTCAAACTCGAACCGAGATTTGAGATGAACCAATTCTTAACAAGTCGATGCGATATGAGTCAAGTTTGACTCGATTTGACTCATTCCAGCCCTAGTTCGAACCCTCTCTCAAAAGCAAAATCAAACCTAATTTCTCTTTCACTCGTCTTGTCTTGGCTTTAGTAATTATATTGATGAACAACAAGATGACCACCATGAGGAAGTGTCTGATTATGAGCATATCTCCTTCCTCACCCTTTATTTATCTCATTTCATCTTATGCCTTGTTTCTCTATAGATATCTAAGAAGTTTATAACTTTTGCAACTCACATCCACGAGAATCAAAATATCTACCTTAACAAGTTGATTTTAGGTTCTCTTCATGAATCCCTAGGGCTTACTTAGGCTGACCTAAAATCCATAACCAACTTTGACAACAAAAAAACTTAATGTCTGGTCCTTTATGGCTTCTACAATTTTGGCTCAATGCTACTTTTGAGCCCACTCTAAAAGTTAGCATCTCATCAGACTTAGCAAGACAGGTCAAAGACAGACGAGTTGAAGGTACTATACTTGTTTTGCTTACCCCATAAAAATTAAAGCTTTTTGATTGGAGAAACCTTCAAACAATATTTCTTTATGTATGCAGGTTGTACTACATTTCTTTCCTCCATGACCCCTTTTGTTAGTCGAATTCATGGTCCATATTAGCTTAAAAGAGAGTTACCGACCCTTTCCTCTAAACAACATCCTAAAGCTCTTGACATTTGAACCACTTTCCTCAAACCCATTGTCTTGTCTGTAACACCCTAAATAAACCCCCATAATATTCTTAAATAAAACATCAGAGTAATTAAAGAAACACATAAAATTTAGGATGTTACGGCCAACATAATCAACCTGAACATTATTTTATTCGCCGCGAAATCATAAAATCATTTAAATTTTAAACATGTTGTAAGTGCTCTTGATTGACTGCATTTTGTGGCAAAACATTAGAGTGTGCATGTATGTCATACTAGGTGTTAGGACATACTTAATGATGTGTGTACAGGGTAAGTTAACTATAAGTTAACTTAGTTAAGCTGAATGTCATACAGAATGTCATAACACATAACGTATGACATCCAGCGGGCAAGGTTGTTTTTCTGGTATCTCTAAACCAGGAAACAGAATAGGAGCTCAAGCTGGATATCAGGAGATTTTCTAGAAGCCCTAGGCAAACTAGAATAACCCTGAATTAAGTGGCAGTGTGCAGATCATTGAAAATAGGTTTGTTATGAATAAAACCTAATTGATGCACCAAGGGCCAAAAGGACTGACAGCTGCTATAAAGATCAGAAGATGCAATCCTGAATAGTATCTCTTGACAACAGAAGAATAAAGATTGCAACTTAGAGAGTCCTTGTAAGTGAAGAAGGCTAGTCTTCACGTGTGAATTCTGTCTAGGAATACTTGTAATCCAAGTAATTGTCTGGTGGATGATTAGCATTGGATAGGTAGATTTTAAGTTGTGTCTCACTCGAAGCTTTGAAGCAAAAGTGTGAGAGTTCCTTGATCAAAGCTGTGAAGCAAGATCAAGATGTGTATGAAGTGTCTCTTCATATTGAATTTTGTAATTTTTTGATATCACTGTTGTGTGATTGAGGGGGAGTGCGTGGGTATACTCAGATCTAGAGTGTCTCTAGGTTGAAGTGTCATTGGGTAGGGATTAAGTGAGGAGTGTAAACTGGAGGTTTAACTCTGAATTGATTCTACTGATAGTGAATTTCCGCCCTGGCTTGGTAGCCCTCAGATGTAAGTGTTGTTGACACTAAACTGGGTAAACAATTGATGTGTTATTTACTGCTTTTATTATTACTGAGTATTAGATGTTAAGTAGCAGATGTCACAGTGGATGTTATAGCCTTGGGAATAACATCCATCGTGTGCTTGCCAGAATTTTCAATTGGCATCAAAGGAGGCACCCTGCCTGTTTAAATCTGGGTGAGATCTAGGGAAAACAAATTTTGGTACTATGGATAAAGATATAGGCTTCACTAATAGACCTCTAATTTTGGATGGATCTAATTATGATTATTGGAAACCAAGGATGATTGCATTCTTGAAATCTATAGACTACAAGGCCTGGAGAACTGTGAATTCAGGCTGGGAACATCCTGTGAAGACTGACAAGGATGGAGTATCTGTACTAATTCCTGAAGAGGAATGGAACAAAGAGCAAGAGGCTCTAGCTCTTGGGAACTCTAAAGCCTTGAATGCTCTATTTAATGGCATAGATAAAAACATCTTCAGGTTGGTACACCACTGTGAACTGGAAAAGGATGTTTGGGACACTCTCAGAACTACTCATGAAGGAACCTCCAAGGTCAAAATGTCAAGACTTCAAATGCTGACCACCAAATTTGAAGGTCTGAGAATGAAGGAAGATGAGACCATTCATGAGTTTTACATGAATATTCTTGAACTTGCAAACACCTTAGGAACCTTAGGTGAAAAGATGGCTGAAAAGAAGCTTGTAAGGAAGATTCTAAGGTCCCTACTGTTGCACCCCAAAATTTTCTCAACCTTTTCTTAACTTGGTTTATGTTTCATTTCATTTCATTTTGTTCTAGCGTTTGTATTGCATAACATATCGCATTGAACAGGGGATTAAAAGGGATGTGCATAGAAAGGGGAGTCTTCTCCGAGCATGGAGCCTAAGCAGATGTTGTTACTCAAGCTTGAGTGGTCATCAGGACATCTTGAAGTGGTCAGTGTCTTGCTAAAGAACAGATGGATGTGTGTGGGATAACTCCTAACTGGGAGGCCAAATAAAGGGCATCAGAGGTTTGTGAATGCATGATTTTGGGTATGAGATGTAAGGAAGGCTTATTGAGGGCCTTGAGGGTCATTGTGGAGCTTATTCAAGTTGTTGTGTGAAGTGGAACAAGCCATGGTTGAAAGTATCGCAGTTAGGGTTTTCATCTGGTAAATCCTCAGTCAACTGTGCAATTGAAGAAGATAGAAACTCAATTCAAAGTCTCTATGGTCATGGGATATTGTGTTAAGACATATGATACATCATTTCAAGTTCAATTCATCAAGGGTTAAGTGTTTGAGAGGTTACTGAATTAGGGTTCTTAGGGTAAAATCCCTTATTTAGTGCCTGACTTCAAGACCACCTACCTCAAGATAAAAGTCTCATCTCAATTTTTGGCCAACATGGAACTTTTATAGCATGTTCTTAGCTTTAATTTGAGTACTAGAAGTCCTCGATTGGATTTATAGAACTCAAGTTATGATCCGGACAAGTTACAAGTCATTAGAGGTATGTGATTTTGGTCAACAAAAGTCAACCAACTGCCAACACAGTTTTGACCTAGAAGGATGTTTCTTCTTAACTTTTGGTAAAAATGAAAGTTGTAGGTCTTGATCTTAGCTTTCCAAAATGTATTAGAAGTCTTTCATCTGATTTGTAGAACTCAAGTTATTAAGTTTACAAGTCAGGGGTATTTTGGGAAAGTAAGATTACAGGTCATAAAATTATAGGTCCATTTCACCAACTTGCACACTTCAAATGGAAATCTTTTCAACATGAAACTTGCTTCAAATGGGGCCATTTGCACTACCAAATCATCTCTTGTCATGGTGGGGGCTTGGTTTGAGAATTTGGGGTTTGAACTTTTCCTAAAGGAGGCTTAAATTGAGAATTTGAGAATTAATGGATTTTAAACTTTTTCAAGGCAAGTTTGTGCATTTTTTGATTACAAATAATAATTCAAAGACATTGACATTTTCACATTGGAATTTTGAAGTCTCAAAATGAGCCATTTTCGTGGTTTCTTCCCCTTGAAGTAACAAAATGGAAATCAACCATAGGATTAAAATTAAACCCCCAATCTCATTCTTTTGATCAACACAACTGATTTGTAGTGGATTTGGATCAAAAAATCAGTTGGTGTAGTGGTAAAAATGTGCATGGTATTTTGAAAAAGTGGTGAAATGTGAAATTTTGAAATGGGCTATTTTGCTTGAATTAAAGCCCCATTTGATCACAAACCCATCATATAAGTATTCTAGATGAAAATTGTGGCAGAGCTAGGTCATTTTCGTGCATGAACAACCATTTCACATTTTCAAAAAGTGGTGAAAAACTCAAAAACCAATTCTCAGATTCAACCACTTTCAAACCAAATCAAGCCTTCAAACACCTCAATTGAAGTTCATGGAGTGATTCTGGACATTTTTCATTAAGCTTCATCACCATTTCAAGGCCCAATGGAGGCTCTCCACTAGGTAAACTTTTTTTCAACCTTACACTCTTAATACTCCATGATTTTCCACTATTTTCGTTGCATTTGAACCTTTGAGTTAGATTGATCATTTTTGGATCATTTTTGTTTGTGTTTATGATATTTGATTTTATGAGCTCAAATTTGTGTTGTTTCTTTTTGATGGATTTTCATGTTGTTTTGCTTTAATTTTCATGGATTCTTACTCCTTGCAACATGTAGATGATGTTTGGACCATTTAATTTGAGTTTTGGTGAACTTTATTTTTTGCACGTTTTGCTTGTTGTTTGATTTATGGAATGGTTGTTGAGAATTAATGGAAATAGAGGTTGGATTCTTGTTCCTCTCGGCGAGTAGATGAATTTTCATCTAAAGTTTGTGAAAAATAGTGAAGAAATGATGAAGCCACGGTGGGAGTGAGAATTCGCGGCGGCCGGAATGGTGGGGAAGACGATCGGAGTGAAATTCCGGCGACCGGAGGTTCCAAGGTAGAAGATGAGTGACGTGTCGCGCTGCCATTTGTCCGTTTTGTTGTTTTTTGATCATGCGGTTTGTAATAAGACACACCCTGGTCCGTTTCTGCTCATGTGTACACAATCAAAATCTCAATTCATTAATTGAGGTGGCACATTCTGGTGCCTTAGATCATTTGACTAGTACGCAGATCTGATGGTTGTGTCTTTTTATGCATTTTTATTTTCTCTATTTTGTTTTCTTTTATTTGTTTGTTCTTTAAAGATTCGTGAAAAATATCAAAAAAATGTCTAAAAATTCTGAAAAAATTCATGAACATACTCTGGCATGTCTTTTAATTTTGTGCATTTTTAATTTATTTTTTTGATGCATTTTTCATTTATTTTCATATTTTCCATTTAAATAGTCATTTAAAGTTGTGAAAAATATGTGTTGTCTTGTTGCTTTTATTTCTTGCTCATGGCATGGATTAAACTTCTAATTTTTTTTAGCATTGTGTTAACATATTGATTGATCCTTGGATATTTTTTTCATAATTTTTAAGTGCTGTTTCCATGTGGTTTGAATTGCTTTTTGTTCCCTCTCCATTTCTGCCTTATTTTGGGACACTCTTCGTTTTTGTAGTCTGTTGAGGCACTTTGCTTTTGATTTTCAATCTCCCCTTTTGACACCTGGTTCCTAATACCTCGGGGATCCTCTGAGATTTTATTTGGCATTTTTAGATGCATTTTCTTATTTTTCATGTATTTTGCAAGTTGCTTCATGTTTATGCATCTTTGTTGGTGTACTTGTTTTGTTTTGCTTCCAAAAGCTTGGTTGTGCATTATTGATGAACCTAATTCTGATTGTTTCATGTTAGGGGCTTTCTATAGGTCTTATGTGCTAATTTATAGGTATTTACCTTATGCATAAGTTGTACATTTGGTCTCATACTTTCATGTTTGCATACTGTGTTTCCATAAATGATGTTTGCTTGCATTCCTTGATGTTATTGTTGGCATTTGCTTGTGATGTTTTATTTTACTTTTGAGATCTCTTCTTCTCATCCCCATTCTTTCCAATGACCTTGAAATACTACTTAAGGTTGCTTGGTTCCTCCTGAGGAGGAACCTGAAGCTTGCCTAAAGTAATGAATCCATGAGGACTTTTTCTCATTGTTTTTATTACTTGTTTTCTATGCATCTTCTTCTCCTCTTCTCTTGTTCTTATTCATACCATGGCTTGAGGTTGAGAGGAGTTTGTGGAGGTTCCATCCCCACACATATTTCCTCCCTCACTTGCATTGCATCTTTGTCTTCCTTGTTGCATTTGTGCTTGCATTCTACATTTGTATTGTTTTTCTTATTGTTTCTTCTTCTTTTGTCTTCCTTCCCTTAGGATTTCTAACCTCTCTTGTTCAAGATAGGTTATGATAGACATTAGGGTTCTAACCATGCATGATAACATTAGGTAGTCCCCTTTCAAACTCAACTTTAGATGCACATTGCATGACAACTTTTAGGGTTTGGACTAGTCCCCCTTAGTTCGTCCTCTTTCTCTTCTCATCTTCAAACAACTTCAATCCACTTAATAAAGCTTGACAATTGTTGCACGCTACGAGCCTTAAGCCATTTGGGAAATGATGATTGGGTGGTTGCCTCTCAATTATCTAGAATGTTATTGTATGTTCTTCGGACGATATACGAAGCATTCGCTCCTAGATCATAGTCTCTAGTGTAACATGAATTACAAACCAAGTTCAAAACACTTCTTCCTTAAAAAACACAAAAACAACTCAAACTTTTTTTTACCCCTTGGGGTCTTAATCAGAAACTCTTTTCATAAACAAGAGTGTTGTTAACTTTCAGTCCTATCGCAAATGGTAACGCCTAAGTCTCCAAATGTCGAGCTGCATACACCAACTGCTAGAACTGTCTGTTAACCCTACTCGGGTAAAACCTTTGAATAGCCTGTGTTCTCGTAAGCCCAAACTTCGTTTGCTCTGATCTTTCGTGCCAGACGAAAGTACGTAGGCACAAGACGCGATGTCTTGGCGAGCAACCTTCCCCGCTTCTTTAGCCGTAGTTAGGCGAACTACGTTGACTCTGACTTTCCCATTGCACGAGGGAGTACGTAGGCACAGAGCGGCGATGCTCTGCCGAGTCTGTTCTTTTTCTTTCTCTTTTGTCCATAAGCCTTTAGCGTAGATAGTTTACACACCCTTTTATCTAGACAACATGCGTGGATCCCGTCGAGTACGAAGGACGTGAGGGGTGCTCATACCTTCCCTTTGCGTAACCGACTCCCGAACCTAGGACTTGGTTGCGATGACCTCGTCTTTTCCCGTTTTCGTCACGTTTTTTCCGATCGTTTCCTTTCCCTTCTCTGGGATAAATAACGATAGGTGGCGACTCTGTTAGTCATTGCCGGTCTCTTTTTTCGCAGTAGCGACAGCTGGCGACTCTGCTAGGGACAAGAATATCCCCTATGCGAGTCAATCTTAGCGCTTGTGTGTTTTCTTTTTGGGTGTTTGTATATATGTGCTTTATGTTTATTTACTTCCACATTTTACTTTCCACATCATATATCATTACTTCTGTGCTGTGGGGAGGGAAGTTCCATTGAGTGAGAAGCCAGACCTGGGCTTGAGTACAAACATAGTATTAGCAGCGAAAAGTAGTGGTGAACCTGTATGTTAGGCATGCACTAGTTCCCACGAAATTTGCACTCAGACGAGATTCTCTTTGATGTCTTTCTTTCCAACCCAGTGGGCCGTTAAGAGAATTGCAGATTCGAGGGTTGTCGACTCTAGGGACCGATCATTTGGGATTCAGCTAAGTGAGGCCTCTTCAAGAGATTATGGTGCCACACCTTCTAGGTATCGTATCATCGTTTCTTGAAAGTCTGTGACGCTGATGAACGCATAGGATGCCGAACCTTATCAGGGGATAGGTCCATACCTGTGAGTGGGTGGGTTATGCAGGAAACCTTGACTTCCAGATTACCCAGTTCTTGACGGTGTAAACCTGTGTTCATGATACAAAGGGGCCTTATGTCAGTGATTTTGTCGGTACTAAGGCGAAGCGCTGGTTCTTCTCAACCGACAGCACAACAGTCCTGATCCCCTGTTTGCATTTGCATATGCATTTTCATTTGCATTTCATTGACGTGTGTTTATGTTGCAGGTGTACATTTCCTCTTCGATTCTGGTGATTCTGTTCTCTCTTTGTTGACATGGAGCCCTTGAGGACGACCCTGGCCTACAAGTTTCCTACGCCTTGACATTAGGATTTTGCGAAGCCTGATTTCTCTAGCATACAAGAAGGTTATGGAGGATTTCAGAGAATCTTATGGGAGGATTTTGAATATTGTTTGCAAACCTTCTTTGGATGAATTGAATGGCCTCCAGACATTGTTACAATTCTATGATCCTCAGTTGCGAGGCTTCACCTTCCGGAGTTTTGTTTTAGCACCTACATTGGAGGAGTTTTCTGATATTTTGGGTATACCTAATCTGAACCAGATATCGTTCCATCATGTTGAGGGAGAGCTAGATTTGACTAACCTTGCTAAGGCTTTACATTTGGATGTCTCTGAGTTGAAGGGGAAGTTAGCCAGTAGGAATGGAATGTTTGGGTTTCCATTACCTTTTCTTGCGGACAAGGCTCGAGAGTTTGTTAAGAAAGGTTGTTAGGTGATATTCAATGCTATCTTGGCCTTGTGTATCTATGGCATTATGTTATTCCCGAACATCCCAGATTTTGTAGATGTCGATGCATTCAGTATCTTTGCTTCAAAGAACCCTATACCCACTCTGTTAGGCGATGTTTATCATTCTGTGCATTACAAGAACGAGAACAGGAGAGGGAAGGGCGTGTCTTGTTGTGCACCTTTGTTCTATACTTGGTTCATGAGCCATCTTCCTAAGACTGGTCCGTCCTCTGCTACTGATGGCAATTTGGAATGGTCTGAGCGATTGATGAGATTGTTTGCCGAAGACATTGTGTGGTTTGATAGAGATGTATTGGACATTGAGATTATCTATAGTTGTGGAAGCTTTCCTAACGTTCCGCTGGTCGGAAGGAAAGGTTGCATAAACTATTATCCGGCTATTACTATCAGACAGTTCGGGTACGCACTTAGAGGGCCTCCGAAGGATGAAGAGATACAGGAATCTATGTATCTCACTGGTTTGTTGGAGGGAGATACTTTGGCTAGGGTTGAGCATGCATGGAGAAATGTTCATAGGAGGGGAAAGGTTGCCTTTGGAAAGAGCAATAGTCAGGCATACGCTCCATATTTGGCTTGGATTCAGGGTAGAGCCAAAGAATTGATGATGCCATATCCGTCTATTCAGCCTGTGCATCTGCCTGAGATTGTAGAGCCCACTACAGTAGATATCCAAAGGTATGAATAGGTATGTCGCAAGAAAGAAGAGTTGTGAAAGACAAACGAATAGTTAGAGGAAGAGATGACTCAGCTCAGAAGTGAAAGGAACGAAGCAAGGTATTCTTTGAAAAAGCAAACAAAGTTAGTGAATAAGTTGGGAACAGAATTAACTCAGGAGACTAAAGATAGAGAGCGCACAGGCCAAGATTTGAATTCTTCTTATCGTATTCTAGCCACGAAGAAGGAAGAGTTAAGTAAAGCCTATTTGCAGATTTCTAAGTTTGAGGCTCAGTGGAACGCTGCCATGTCTACTAGCAAGGAGCGTGAAGACAAGTTGAAGGTGCATATCATCAAACAGATGGCCCAACTCAAAGCTAAAGATGAGGAGATCTCAAAGGAAGCCGCAATCAAAAGACATAGTGATTGCAAATTGCATGAAGCGCTTGCAACCTTGGAGGAGCATAGAGAGGAAGCTAGTGCTAAGAGGCATAGGCTCGAGGAGGCTGTTGGGAAGGAGGACTCGGTCGAGGATCTTTAGTCTACTATCAGTCAGCAGGAGTTTCTGATACGTGGTTTGCTCACTAGGCCATACCATCCGGATGCACAAGCATTATTGAAGGGTTTCCAGTCTCGCCACCCAGTTTTATTTGTTTCTTTGTATTCTATAGCGTAGACTTTTGTATGTACCATCACCAGACTTGTTGGTTGAGGTCCCTTTCTGTTTATACTCATTTGTTGTTTATACTTTGCCTATGGGCTTATGTTTATATATGAGGAGTTTCTATTTTGTGCTTGCCTGCGGGGGCTCTCCATCGTATTGGTTGTTATCACGAAACTAGAATCGAGGGGGAAATGTCCCTATTTGCATAAATACATGTCTGCATTTTAGCATATTTCTCGCATTTGTAGGTGCATCGGAACTATTAACCTTATCTTGTTTCTTGTGCCACTAGTGTTTCAGGATTTCAGATCAGACAACTCACCGCTACGGTACTAGAGGTAATCAGAGAAGGATAATGGATCAAATGCAAGTGGAAATGCAAGAAATGAGGGACCGTATTGCATAGCTGATGGATTTGATGCAAGGAGTTGCTACTGGGCAAGCTCAACTTCAGACTATGGTGCAACCCCTGTTGACACGAGTTGATGATGATGGGGTACTACATGGAGGGATAGCTAATAACCATACTCGGGTTGAAACCCCTCAGGTGGGCAATTCAATACCAACATTAGTCATCCCTACTGCTGGAGGGGATGGACACACTACTGGTGCTGGGAATACAGCAGGTCTTAATCGTGGTGGCTTTGCTAATGGGGGTAATGGAAATGGGAATGGCTTCGGTTTTGATACTACAGGTGGCATTCATGGTAGTTTGGACCATACATGGAACGAGGATCAGCAGGAGGATATATTCACTCCTAGGTTTGTAAACGCTGCAGGACCTTCTAAGGCTGATAGAAGGATTCAAATGATTGAAGAAAAGATGCGATCTCTGGAGTGCCAAAATTCCATGGGGCTAGATATGTCCAACCTAGGACTGATCCCAGGCTTAAGAGTGCCTCATAAGTTCAAAGTGCCCGACTTCGACAAGTACAAAGGCACTACTTGCCCGAGGGTTCACCTGCGCTCGTACTATAGGAAGATGTCCGCGTACTCGGACGATGAAAAACTCCTGATGCACTTCTTCCAAGATAGTTTGTCCGGCCCCTCTTTGGAGTGGTACATGGGGTTGGATCCCACTAACGTCCGCAGCTGGAAAGAACTCGTCGAGCCTTTTGTAAGGCACTATCAATACAATAGTGACCTTGCACCGAATAGAGTCCAATCGCAGAACCTATCCCAAAGAAGTAACGAGTGCTTTAAAGAATACGCCTAGAGGTGGCGAGAGCTTGCTGCTAGAGTACAGCCACCAATGGTAGAGAGAGAGCTAGTGGACATGTTCGTTGCTACTCTACCAAGGGTGTATTATGAAAAACTAATAAGCAGTATGTCCGGAAGTTTCTCAGATTTGATAATCACTGGTGAAAGGGTGGAGAACAACATCAAGCTAGGAAATATTCAGGTAGGAGAGGTACCCTCAGCTGGAGGAGGAGGAAAAAAGATATTTGGAAACAAGAAGCGTGAAGGTGACGTCAGTTCAGTGGCAAGTTCTAGAGGAAGAGGAAGGGGTCATCCCTAGAATCAATATCGCCAACAGCAAGTGGCTAGTGTCACTATTCCTGTGCCACAGCAGCAACGACCACAACAACAACAACAACAGAGACAGTATCAGCCACAACAGCAAAACCAGCAAGGTTATAGGAGGTATCCTGATAGGGCCAGGCCGAATAGAGTATTTGACACTCCACCAATGCCCTACTCTCAGGTGCTTTAGACTTTATTGCAGCTATAATTAATTCAGAAAAGGACTCTTGCTCCTTTGACAGGTGATCCCCCACCCGGCTATGACGCAAATGCACGTTGCGAATTTCACTCTGGGGCGCCAGGTCACTCTATTGACGACTACAAGGCTTTTAAACATAAGTTGCAAGATCTCATTGACAGTAAATCGATAAAATTTTCTCATGATACACCTAACGTCGTGCAAAACCCTATGCCAAACCATGGGCAAGCTAGGGTTGGTGCTATTCTGGTGGAGGAAGATTTAGACTTGATAATGGATGTGAATGAATTGAAGACTCCATTGAAGTTTGTGAAGGACAAGTTGCTGGGAGGAGGTGTATTCCGAGGCTGTAATGAGGATTGTGTTAATTGCTTAAGTCATCCTGAGGGATGCGTTGATCTAAGAAAGTGTATCCAAGGAATGATAGACGAGGGGGCGTTACAGTTTGAGCGGACTGCAGAAAAGAAACCTGTTGAGGAAATGAGCGAGGAGAGGGATGAGGTCGCTACGATCTCGATCCCATATAAGACTATAACCATTTCAGCGCCTCCTGGGCCACCAACAATCACTATTACCAAAGCAGGACCTGTGCCTTATGAAAGCACCAAAGCCATCCCATGGAACTATGGGGCTGAGGTGTACTGTAATGGTCAGAAGTTAGATTTGAAGAGTTTTCCTGTGGAGTCTGCAAAAAATGTTGTGGGAGCATCGCCAATTACCCGAAGCGGCAGAGTCTTTGCATCGCCCGAAGTGGTGGCTGAAAAAGCAGATAGAGGGAAGGGTAATATGGTAATTGAAGAAACCTCCTAGTCTGGTGAAAAAGGATCTTTAGAGAATGATGTGGAGGAGGTCATGAGGCTGATACGCAAAAGCGACTACAAGATAGTCGAGCACTTACAGCAGACACCTTCTAAAATTTCAATATTATCGATGTTGTTGAGTTCTGAAGCTCACAGAAATGCATTGATGAAAGTGTTAAGTACCACTTTTGTGCCTCAGGAAATATCAGTGAATCAGCTTGAAGGGGTTGTTGGGCATGTAAGCGTGGGGAATGGCCTTGGATTCACAAATCTAGACTTAACGCCAAGGGGCAGAAACCACAATTGTGCGCCGCACATTTCTGTTGAATGTAGAGGAGTGGTTATGTCTCATGTCCTTGTTGACACAGGGTCATCTTTGAATGTGTTGCCGAAGAAGGCACTTATGAAGCTGGATACGAGGGGCACTACCTATACACCGAGTGATTTGGTTGTACGTGCTTTTGATGGTACTCGGAGGTCTGTCTTCGGTGAGCTGACTTTGCCTATCCAAGTGGGCCCAGAAGTTTTCGACGTTGTATTTTATATGATGGACATTCAGCCTGCTTATAGCTGTTTGTTAGGCAGACCATGGATCCACTCAGCTGGGGCTGTCACATCGACTCTGCATTATAAGTTGAAATATATGGTCGGTGGCAGTGTTGTGACAGTATGTGGAGAAGAAGACATCATGGTTAGTCACCTGTCTTCTTTCAAGTATGTTGAGGTAGATGGGGAAATTCATGAGACCCTGTGTCAAGCGTTTGAAACTGTTCAGTTGAAGGATAAGGCGTCGGTGGTGAGAAAAGAGCCTGGGGTGGTTACGTCTTCTTTCAAAGAAGCGCAGGCGGTGGTACAAGCTGGCTCAGCACAAGGATGGGGGCAAGTGATTGATATCTCTCAAAAGCAAGACAAGTTCGGTCTGGGGTACCACCCATCCTCTTCACAGAGAGCACCAAAGTTCAAGGAGCCAATCAGGTTTACCAGCGGGGGTGTTTTCTTCGAGCAGCTCAATGCCATTTCTGAGGATGAAGCTGGAGACAGTGATTGCGACATGGATGCTTGGATCAAGCCATGCCTTCGAGCACAGCGCTTATGCAACTGGTCCATCGAGGAATTTTTCCAAGTGACCAATGAACAGTAATGCTTTGTTTTTCAATTATTGTACGACCCTATGTTCTACCCGGAGCATAGTGGTTTGTTATTTCAGGGCTTGTCTTGTTTATGTTTGAATACTGTTTCATCTATTAATCAAAGAGCGTTTTTCCATTCAAATTTTGAGATCTCTGTTTTTCTTATTTTATCTTTAACAATAAAATGGCAATGTGTTTGTTTGCATATCATTTGAAGCACTTAACCATTTTCATTGCAGGTCTCATATCATTGCAGATGACACCAACCAAGAATCTTCTATGACTCGCTTCGACTTTGATAAACCGGTATTCCAAGCTGAAGAAGAGATTGATGAGGATGAAGACTTGCCTGAGGAATTGGCTAGACTCTTGAGACAAGAAGAAAAGGTCATTCTGCCTCATGAAGAAGAGATTGGGATCATCAACTTGGGTTCTGAAGAGGTTGTTAGAAATGTCAGGATAGGGGTTGCATTGCAAGAAGACGTCAAGCAAAGGTTGATAGAGATGCTTCGAGAGTACAGTGACATCTTTGCTTGGTCTTAAGAAGATATGCCCGGGCTTGATACTGACATTGTGGTTCATTGATTGCCACTTCGGGAAGAATGTCCACCCGTCAAGCAGAAGCTTAGGAGGACGAGACCAGACATGGCGGTAAAAATCAAAGAAGAAGTTCAAAAGCAGGTGGACGCCGGTTTTTTAGCCGTGATAACTTACCCTCCATGGGTCGCCAACATTGTACCTGTACCTAAGAAGGATGGTAAGGTATGAATGTGCGTTGATTATAGAGACTTGAATAGGGCGAGCCCAAAAGATGATTTCCCGCTCCCCCACATTGACGTATTGGTTGACAATACGACTCAATTCTCAGTGTTTTCCTTCATGGATGGCTTCTCCGATTATAATCAGATAAAAATGGCACCAGAGGACATGGAAAAGACAACATTCATTACACTGTGGGGAACATTTTGCTATAAGGTGATGCCGTTTGGATTGAAAAACGCAGGGGCAACTTATCAGCGGGCAATGGTGACTTTGTTTCATGATATGATTCATCATGAAATTGAGGTTTATGTTGATGACATGATCGCGAAGTCCCAGACGGAGGAAGAACATCTGGTCAATCTATTGAAGCTATTTGAGAGGTTGAGGAAGTTCAAATTGAGGTTGAATCCAAATAAGTGCACTTTCGGAGTTCGGTCCAGAAAGCTATTGGGGTTTATTGTCAGCAGAAAAGGAATCGAGGTAGATCCTGCAAAAATAAGAGCTATTCAAGAAATGCCAGCACCGAAGATTGAAAAAGAGGTCCGTGGTTTCTTAGGGAGGTTGAACTACATCGCTCGGTTCATATCTCATTTAACGGCCACGTGTGAATCAATGTTTAAGCTGTTAAAGAAAGATCAGGCGGTGGTCTGGAACGAAAATTGTCAAAGAGCATTCGATAAGATAAAACAGTACTTGCAGGAGCCTCCGATACTGATACCCCAAGTGACTGGAAGACCATTAATCATGTATTTAACGGTTCTGGAGAATAGTATGGGTTGTGTTCTCGGTCAACATGACGAGACAGGGAGGAAAGAGCATGCGATTTATTACTTGAGTAAAAAGTTCACAGATTGTGAGTCTCGTTACTCCATGCTTGAAAAAACATGTTGTGCACTCGCTTGGGCGGCCAAACGTTTAAGACAGTACATGCTCAATCATACAACCATGCTAATTTCGAAGATGGATCCGATTAAATATATCTTTGAAAAGCAGGCACTTTCTGGAAGGATTGCCAGATGGCAAATGGTATTGACAGAATACGACATCCAGTACGTTTCCCAAAAAGCCATTAAAGGGAGTGTTCTGTCAGAATACCTTGCTGAACAACCAATTGATGATTACCAACCGATGAGATTTGAATTTCCGGATGAGGACATTATGTACTTGAAAGCAAAAGATTGTGATGAGCCATTACCCACTGAAGGACCAGAGAGGGGATCTCAATGGCAGATGATATTCGATGGTGCAGTTAATTCGTATGGTAGCGGAATTGGGGCAATTATCACAACTCCCCATGGAACTCATATCCCTTTCACTGCCAGATTAACTTTCCCTTGTACCAAAAACGAGGCCGAGTACGAAGCATGTATCATGGGTTTGGAAGAAGCTATTGATCTGAGGATCAATAATCTTGATGTATATGGTGATTCAGCGCTAGTTGTTAATCAGATCGAAGGAGAATGGGAAACTCGACAACCCAATTTGATCCCTTCAAGGATTATGCAAGAAGACCGTTACCGTTTTTCGATCGTATAGACTTCCACCATGTGCCAAGAGAGGAGAATCAAATGGCAGACGCTTTGGCTACATTGTCTTCAATGTACAAGGTCAATTTTTGGAATGAAGCTCCAAGGATTGTTATCTCACGCCTCGACAGGCCCGCTTTCATATTTGCCATTGAAGGAGCTTCCGATGGTAAACCATGGTTCCATGACATCCATAATTACCTTAAGAACCAAGAGTATCCACCAGGGGCATCGACCCAGGATAAGAAAACTCTTAGGAGATGGTCTGGAAACTTCTACCTCAACCCAGATGGTGCGCTGTATAGGAGGAATCATGATCTGGTACTACTCAGGTGTGTGGACGAAAAAGAAGCAGGTTTGCTTATGGAAGAAGTCCAAGAGGGTACTTTTGGCACGCATGTCGGCGGACATGCCATGACTCGAAAGATACTACGAGCTGGTTATTTTTGGCTAACAATGGAGTCGGATTGTTTCAAATTCGCGAAGAGATGCCATAAATGCCAGATTTATGTTGATAAGATTCATGTGCCGCCATGCCCGCTGAATGTAATGTCATCCCCTTGGCCGTTTTCCATGTGGGGCATCGATATGATTGGGAAGATCGAACCCACTGCTTCGAACGAACACCGTTTTATTCTGGTAGCCATCGATTACTTTACCAAGTGGGTAGAGGCAGCATCGTATGCTAATGTGACCAAGCAAGTGGTGGCAAGATTCATAAAGAAGGACATCATCTGCAGATATGGAATTCCCGAGCGGATCATTACTGTTGGTTTGAATCTGAACAATAAGATGATGAAGGAGCTATGCCAGAGCTTTAAGATTGAACATCACAACTCATCGCCCTATTGGCCGAAGATGAATGGCGTTGTTGAAGCGGCCAACAAGAACATTTAAAAGATAGTGCAAAAGATGGTTGTTACATACAAATATTGGCATGAAATGTTACCTTTCGCCTTGCACGGTTATCGTACGACGGTACACACATCAACCGGGGCAACTCCTTTCTCACTAGTGTACGGTATGGAAGTTGTCCTACCGCTAGAGGTTGAGATTCCTTCTTTAAGGGTTTTGGTTGACGTAAAACTTGATGAGGCAGAATGGATCAAAAATAGATTGAATCAACTTAGTCTGATGGAAGAAAAGAGGCTAGCATCGATTACATATGGTCGTTTGTACCAGAGTCGGATGAAGAAAGCTTATGATAAGAAGGTGCGCCCTCGAAGCTTTCAGATGGGCGATCTTGTGCTAAAAAAGATTCTCCCACCATAGTCAGATCACAGGGGCAAGTGGACTCCCAACTACGAAGGTCCATTTGTTGTACGAAAGGTTTTCTCTGGAGGAGCCTTAGTATTATCCACCATGGACGGCGAAGACTTTGCATCCCATGTGAACGCAGACGCAGTTAAAAAATACTTTGCTTAAAAGAGACCCGCTGGACACAAAAAGAAAAGTCCAGGCAAAAATGGGGCATCCTGGCGAACCATAAAAAAGGAAAAAGGTTCGGGCAAAAATTAGGGATAAAAATTGAAAAAAGATGTAAACCCGCAGAGTCGAAAACCTGAAAAGGCGACTTTGGCAAAAATGGGTATCCCGGTGAATCGAAAACCTGAAAGGCCGGTTCAGGCAGAAGTTAGGGATTGAAAAGCAAATGACTGCGGTCTGCGTATTAAACTTCATTGCTTAGTGGATTGGGAGAACCTGAGCGCCGTTTAATCCGAACCAATCTCTTCTGAAGACGAAGCGTCGGGAAAGCGTCAGGGTCAAGCGAGTCATAAAGGAATTAGCTCATGGTGTTCGTCTGCACCACATTGCCGACATTGCTGTACTTTTTGTTTAAAATGTACACTTTTGTATTTGTTTTTATGCATACTTGTAGTTTTTGCGCAGCTTCCTCTTTTCAGGAGTTGCATCTGTTGTAAAAACTTTGCCTATTTACAGGCCGTTATCAATAAACATATACTATTCAGTACTTTGTTTGTGCGCTTTGTTTGTATCCTTTTACTGCTTTGTTTGTGAAAAACGCCCGATGTTTTTGATGAACTTACATACATAAACTTGCAGGCCTTGGCCAATAATTGCTAAAACTTTGATATTAATTGAACAATGTCACGGATGATGACCAAGATAGGCTTGTTGTATAGTTTTTCTTGTCAGTTTGTCTTTTGCAGGGTTGTTACCCTTGGGGCAAGGTTTATGAATATGATTGGATTCATCTTTTCCCCCAGACAGTGTTGTTCTCCAGCAATTGAGATTACATCTCTATCCCAGTAGATTTACATGCAGTGTTTAGCATGTCTCTGGCAGTTTTCCAGTGCGCTTTTAATCTCTGCAGAGTATAAGATTGTGTTCACTCCCCAGCGAGTCGAGATTCAGGCATATCCCCACAGAGTAGGTTCCTGGTTTTCCCCAGTAGTGGCCTGGTAAGTTAGGATGTTTAGCCTGTTTGTCCTAAGTACTCGGTGAGTTATTTGTTCTTCAGAAGGTTTTGTATTCCGGAGAGTCAGCCCAGACATTTACCTCATCAAGTGGTGATCTGCATCCCCAGTTGAGTTTTGGGTTTTCTGTTCTTGTATGAACTTTATCCCCAGTAGGTGAGCCTTTCGAGGCCTTTTTGGTGTAAGTCCAATTGTTATTGGCATGGGTAAACTTTTCCCTGCAGGGTTGTTTGTCGTTCCTAACAGGATAGTTTCTATTTCTCTGGCATTTACTTTGTTGTTTCGGTTCCGATGCATCTGCATGTATACATAGTATTTACCCAAACGCGTAGCATTTCCATTTCGTATGGGGCATTACGCCATTTTCAAACATTTGCATGTGAAACATAGACCAGGTTGTTATCTCTTTATTTCAGGTGTTTCTTCGGAGGTTTGATTTTCCCTTGGCATCCAGACTACGTGATCTCTTTTAGCCCGTGTGGTATCCAGACCCTGGCACATGTTATTCTCCAGCAGTATCTTCAGATTTGAGTGGGACATGATAAGTATGGTGATGATCACCTCTCCCCGTTGAGTATCCAGACTCCGGCCAGTACCCGGTTGATGAAGTTTTCCTTTTTCCGTCGAGTATCCAGACTCCGGTAAAGATGGTTGTGGTATCCAGACCACGGTGACTGATATTGTTTTGTTTTTTCCGTTGAGTATCCAGACTCCGGTATTTTCTCCAACAGGTATTTTCTTGATCCGTTGAGTATCCAGACTCCGGTCAAACTCCTTTGTGATATCCAGATCACAGCAAGTGTGTTTGTGCCTTATGGTATCCAGACCATGGCTTATGCTCGTTTTTATTACGCTTTCTCCGTCGAGTATCCAGACTCCGGTAAAGTCAGTTGGGTGTCCAGACCCTGATGAATCTTGTTTCTGCCTTCTCCGTTGAGTATCCAGACTCCGGTAAAGACAGTTATGGTATCCAGACCATAGTAGTTTCTCTGATGATCCATGATATCCATATCACAGTAATTGTTGTTATCTCCTATTGCCGTGTGGTATCCAGACCTTGGCACGTAATTTTTCTCAGCCTATGTGGTATCCAGACCACGACTAATTTTGTTTCCCAGCAATGTCGTTTGGCTTGAACTCATAGGATATCCAGATTCTGATAAATATATTTCTATTTGCATAGAGCATCCAGGCTCAGATTGCATCGAGCATCTAGGCTCGGGTTTTTGAGTATCCAGACTCAGGTTATTTGCATAGAGCATCCAGGCTCAGATTGCAGTGAGCATCCAGGCTCAGGTCATTGTGTATTCAGACTTAGCTTTGTTTTTGAGCATACAGACTCCAATCATTTTGAGTATCCAGGCTCCAGATATTGAGTATCCAGACTCAGAATTATTATCGAGCATCCAGGATCAGGTTAACCGAGTATCCAGACTCAGGATAGTTGCATCGAGCATCCAGGCTCAGATTGCATTGAGCATCCAGGCTCAGTCTATTGAGTGTCCAGACTCAGATGTGTTCTTTGAGCGTCCAGGCTCTAGATTTGTGTTTTTGAGCATCCAAGCTCCGATTCATCGAGCATCCAGGCTCCAGATATTGAGTAACTCAAATTTATTACTGAACATCCAGGCTCCAGTTCTCCGTTTTTTGAGCATCCAGGCTTTAGTTTTGTGTTTATCGAGCATCCAGGCTCTAATCTTTGAGTATCCAGACTCAAACTGGTTTCTTTGAGCAATCAAACTCCGTTTATTGAGTATCTAGACTCAGAGTTATGTTGAGCATTCAGGCTTTGATTTCTATGGAGTAGCCAGACTCCGGTAATTTGGATTGTTACTTTTTTGCCAGTATGGTATCCAGATCATGGCGCTGTTTTTGACGTTTGTATTCTCTTTCCCTAACAGGGTGGCTTTGAGATCAATTCTGCTATATTCGGATTTTTTGCGGTAGGCAAATTTCTGGGTTCTTTGGTATTCAACCATCTTTTACCTTGATTGTGTGAAAGCCGTTCGCTTTTCACTCATTCAGGTCCAAGTCGTTTGAATAGGGGCAGCTGTTGCACCCTAAAATTTGCTCAACCTTTTCTTAACTTGGTTTATGTTTCATTTCATTTCATTTTGTTCTAGCGTTTGCATTGCATAGCATATGGCATTGAACAAGGGATCAAAAGGGATGTGCATAGCAAGGGGAGTCTTTTCAGAGCATGGAGCCTAAGCAGAGGTTGTTACTCAAGCTTGAGTGGTCATCAAGACATCTTGAAGTGCTCAGTGTCTTGCTAAAGAACAAATGGATGTGTGTGGGATAAATCCTAACTGGGAGGCCAACTAAAGGGCATCAGAGGTTTGTGAATGCATGATTTTGGGTATGAGATGTAAGGAAGGCTTATTGAGGGCCTTAAGGGTCATTGTGGAGCTTATTCAAGTTATTGTGTGAAGTGGAACAAGCCATGGTTGAAAGTATCGCAGTTAGGGTTTTCATCTGGTAAATCCTCAGTCAACTGTGCAATTGAAGAATATAGAAACTCAATTCAAAGTCTCTATGGTCATGGGATGTTGTGTTAAGACATATGAGACATCATTTCAAGTTCAATTCATCAAGGGTTAAGTGTTTGAGAGGTTACTAAATTAGGGTTCTCAGGGTAAAATCCCCCTATTTAGTGCCTGACTTCAAGACCTCCTACCTTAAGATAAAAGTCTCATCTCAAATTTTGGCCAACATGGAACTTGTAGAGCATGTTCTTATATTTAATTTGACTAGAAGTCCTCTATTGGATTTATAGAACTCAAGTTATGATCCGGACAAGTTACAGGTCATTAGAGGTATGTGATTTTGGTCAACAAAAGTCAACCAAATGCCAAGCCTGTTTTGACCTAGAAGGATGTTTCTCCTCAACTTTTGGTAAACATGAAAGTTGTAGGTCTTGATCTTAGCTTTCCAATTTGTATTATACATCTTTCATCTGATTTATAGAACTCAAGTTATGAGGTTTACAAGTCAGGGGTATTTTGGGAAAGTAAGATTACATGTCATAAAGTTATAGGTCCATTTCACCAACTTGCACACTTCAAATGGAAATCTTTTCAACATGAAACTTGCTTCAAATGGGGCCATTTGCACTACCAAATCATCTCTTGTCATGGTGGGGGCTTGGTTTGAGAATTTGGGGTTTGAATTTTTCCTAAAGGAGGCTTAAATTGAGAATTTGAGAATTAATGGATTTTAAACTTTTTCAAGGCAAGTTTGTGCATTTTTTGATTGCAAATAATAATTCAAAGACATTGCCATTTTCACATTGGAATTTTGAAGTCTCAAAATGGGCCATTTTCATGGTTTCTTCCCCTTGAAGTAACAAAATGGAAATCAACCATAGGATCAAAATTAAACCTCCAATCTCATTCCTTTGATCAACACAACTGATTTGTAGTGGATTTGGATCAAAAAACCAGTTGGTGTAGTGGTAAAAACGTGCATGGTATTTTGAAAAAGTGGTGAAATGTGAAATTTTGAAATGGGCTATTTTGATTGAATTAAAGCCCCATTTGATCACAAACCCATCATATAAGTATTCTAGATGAAAATTGGGGCAAAGCTAAGTCATTTTCGTGCATGAACAACCATTTCACATTTTCAAAAAGTGGTGAAAAACTCAAAAACCAATTCTCAGATTCAACCACTTTCAGACTAAATCAAGCCTTCAAACACCTCAATTGAAGTTCATGGAGTGATTCTGGACGTTTTTCGTTAAGCTTCATCACCATTTCAAGGCCCGGTGGAGGCTCTCCACTAGGTAAACTTTTTTTCAACCTTACACTCTTAATACTCCATGACTTTCCACCATTTTCGTTGCATTTGAACCTTTGAGTTACATAGATCATTTCTGGATCATTTTTGTTTGTGTTTATGATATTTGATTTTGTGAGCTCAAATTTGTGTTGTTTCTTTTTGATGGATTTTCATGTTGTTTTGCTTTAATTTTCATGGATTCTTACTCCTTGCAACATGTAGATGATGTTTGGACCATTTAATTTGAGTTTTGGTGAACTTTATTTTTTACACGTTTTGCTTGTTGTTTGATTTATGGAATGGTTGTTGAGAATTAATAGAAATAGAGGTTGGATTCTTGTTCCTCTCGGCGAGTAGATGAATTTTCATCTAAAGTTTGTGAAAACTAGTGAAGAAATGATGAAGCCACGGTGGGAGTGAGAATTCGCGGCAGCCGGAATGGTGGGGAAGACGATCGGAGTGAAATTCCGGCGACCGGAGGTTCCAAGGTAGAAGATGAGTGACGTGTCGCGCTGCCATTCGTCCGTTTTGTTGTTTTTTGACCATGCAGTTTGTAATAAGACACACCGTGGTCCGTTTCTGCTCATGTGTACACAATCAAAACCTCAATTCATTAATTAAGGTGGCATATTCTGGTGCCTTAGATCATTTGACTAGTATGCAGATCTGATGGTTGTGTCTTTTTCTGCATTTTTATTTTCTCTATTTGTTTTTTTTATTTCTTTTATTTGTTTGTTCTTTAAAAATTCATGAAAAATATCAAAAATTGTCTAAAAATTCTGAAACAAATCATGAACATACTTTGACATGTCTTTTAATTTTATGCATTTTTAATTTCTTTTTTTGATGCATTTTCCATTTATTTTCATATTTTCCATTTAAATAGTCATTTAAAGTTGTGAAAAATATGTGTTGTCTTGTTGATTTTATTTCATGCTCATGGCATGGATTAAACTTCTAATTTTTTTTTAGCATTGTGTTAACATGTTGATTGATCCTTGTATACTTTTTTTCATAATTTTTAAGTTCTGTTTCCATGTGGTTTGAATTGCTTTTTGTTCCCTCTCCATTTCTGCCTTATTTTGGGACACTCTTGGTTTTTGCCTTCTGTTGAGGCACTTGCCTTTTGATTTTCAATCTCCCATTTTAACCCCTGATTCCTAATACTTTGGGGGTCCTCTGAGATTTTATTTGGCATTTTTAGATGCATTTTCTTATTTTTCATGTATTTTGCAAGTTTCTTCATGTTTATGCATCTTTGCTGGTGTACTTGTTTTGTTTTGCTTCCAAAAGCTTGGTTGTGCATTATTGATGAACCTAATTCTGATTGTTTCATGTTAGGGGCTTGCTATAGGTCTTATGTGCTAATTCATAGGTCTTTACCTTATGCATAAGTTGTACATTTGGTCTCATACTTTCATGTTTGCATATTGTGTTTCCATAAGTGATGTTTGCTTGCATTACTTGATGTTATTGTTGGCATTTGCTTGTGATGTTTTATTTTAACTTTTGAGATCTCTTCTTCTCATCCCCATTCTGTCCAATGACCTTGGAATACTACTTAAGGTTGCTTGGTTCCTCCTGAGGAGGAACCTGAAGCTTGCCTAAAGTAATGAATCCATGAGGACTTTTTCTCATTGTTTTTATTACTTGTTTTCTATGCATCTTCTTCTCCTCTTCTCTTGTGCTTATTCATATCATGGCTTGAGGTTGACATTAGCTTGTGGAGGTTCCAGCCCCACACATATTTCCTCCCTCACTTGCATTGCATCTTTGTCTTCCTTGTTGCATTTGTGCTTGCATTCTACATTTGTATTGTTTTTCTTATTGTTTCTTCTTCTTTTGTCTTCCTTCCCTTAGGATTTCTAACCTCTCTTGTTCAAGAGAGGTTATGATAGACATTAGGGTTCTAACCATGCATGATAACATTAGGTAGTACTATTTCAAACTCAAATTTAGGTGCACATTGCATGACAACTTTTAGGGTTTGGACTAGTCCCCCTTAGTTCGTCCTCTTTCTCTTCTCATCTTCAAACAACTTCAATCCACTTAATAAAGCTTGACAATTTTTGTACGCTAAGAGCCTTAAGCCATTTGGGAAATGATGATTGGGTGGTTGCCTCTCAATTATCTACAATGTTAGTGTATGTCCTTCAGACGATATACAAAGCATTCGCTCCTAGATCATAGTCTCTAGTGTAACATGAATTACAAACCAAGTTCAAAACACTTCTTCCTTAAAAAACACAAAAACAACTCAAACTTTTTTTCACCCCTTGGGATCTTAATCAGAAACTCTTTTCATAAACAAGAGTGTTGTTAAATTTCAGTCCTATTGCAAACGATAACGCCTAAGTCTCCAAAGGTCGAGCTCCATACACCAACTGCTAGAACTGTCTGTTAACCCTACTCGGGTAAAACCTTTGAACAACCTGTGTTCTCGTAAGCCCGAACTACGTTTGCTCTGATCTTTCATACCAGACGAAAGTACGTAGGCACAAGACGTGATGTCTTGGCGAGCAACCTTCCCCCCTTCTTTAGCCGTAGTTAGGCGAACTACGTTGACTCTGACTTTCCCATTGCACGAGGGAGTACGTAGGCACAGAGCGGCGATGCTCTGCCAAGTCCGTTATTTTTCTTTCTCTTTTATCCAAAAGCCTTTAGCGTAGATAGTTTATACACCCTTTTAGCTAGACTACACATGCGTGGATCCCGTCGAGTACGACGGATGTGAGGGGTGCTCATACCTTCCCATTGCGTAACCGACTCCCGAACCTAGGACTTGGTTGCGATGACCTCATCTTTTCACGTTTTCGTCAGGTTTTTTCCGATCGTTTCCTTTCCCTTCTCTGGGATAAATAACGATAGGTGGCGACTCTGTTAGTCGTTGTCGGTCTCTTTTTTCGCAGTAGCGACACCTACCTAAAAGGTTTGCTATGAAAGTAACAGCCATTGAAGAAGCCCAAGACATATGCAACATTAAGGTGGATGAACTCATAGGTTCTCTCCAAACATTTGAGATGGGCATATGTGATCAGTCTGTGAAGAAAAAGAGCAAAAGTATAACTCTGGTCTCAAACACTGCTGACTCAGATGAAGAAGATGGTGAAAAGGAAGAAAATTTGTCATAGGCAATAGCACTACTTGGAAGACAATTTAGTAAACTGATCAAAAGAATAGATCAGAAGTCAAAACCCTATATCAAAAACAACTCCTCTGACAGCAGCCAAGCTGAAGACAAAGCTGAACAAAACAAAAGAGTCCAATGTCATGAGTGTGAAGGATATGGACATGTTAGGAGGGAATGTCCCACATACCTTAAAAAGAAGGGAAAAAGCCTAACGGTCACTTGGTCTGATGAAGACTCAGGAAGTGAGTCAGAAGGAGAGTCTGCCAAGCATGTTACTGCATTCAACAGTGTGTACATGTCTGGAGGGAACTCAAGTGAAGAGGAATTGACTTCTGAGTAAATTGCAGAATCATATCAAAAGCTTCATATCAAAAGCACAGAACTGTACCAGCAGGGAGAGCAACAGAAGAAAATCATCAAGGAATTAGAAGATGAAAAGAGAGAGCATCTAGCCACAATAAACACACTAAGAAGTGAAGTGAATGAGTTGAAAGGTGAAAAGGATCAAATGACAAAATCCATAAGAATGCTCAATTCTGGAACTAACACCCTAGAGGAAATCCTTCAGATTGGTCAGATCTCAAGAGATTGGTCTGGGCTAGGATTTGTTGAGAGACAAAATCTTGTGTTGAAACTCAAGAGATTACAACCTGAGATTCAAAAGTTAAAAAGGATGTCACGACCAATGTCACAACATCCACCCCACAAAAATTGGAATCAAGTTAAAAGACAATTCCAAAGGCATAGGTGTTACCACTGTGGAAAACATGGCCATATTAAAGTTGTCTGCTACTGGCTACATGGATTTCCATGTCAAGGAAAAGCCAAACAAGGAACTCATGGCAAAAGGCAGACATGTGCCAAACTCAAGACGGAGGTGCCCTACAAGCAAAGAAATTGGGTGGCCAAGGAGGTTGGTCTGATAGCACGCACATCTCTAAGAGTGTCAGCTAAAGAAGACTGGTACTTTGACAGTGGTTGCTCCAAGCATATGACTGGTCTTAAGAATCTGTTGGTAGACATCAAGCCACATTCCTCAAGTTATAGAAAACTAGAGAGCCCTGGAGTTCCTAACCTAACCAATGTGTTGCTGGTAAAAGGACTCACTGCTAACTTGATCAATATCAGTCAGCTCTGTGATCAAGGACTAAGTGTGAAATTCTCTAAAGGAGAGTGTATGGTCACAAATGGTGAAAATGAAGAAGTGGTGAAGTGGGAGCCTAAAGACATTAGTAAATCCACAATGTGCTCTGTGGCAAGAGAAGAACAGGAAGTAAAGTTATGGCACGAAAAACTTGGGCATCTTTATTTACGGGGAATGAAGAAGATCATCTCCAAGGAGGCTGTAAGAGGAATCCCTAA
Source organism: Lathyrus sativus (assembly GCA_963859935.3). Lineage (NCBI taxonomy): Eukaryota > Viridiplantae > Streptophyta > Magnoliopsida > Fabales > Fabaceae > Lathyrus > Lathyrus sativus. Next base: position 93,457,175 of record OZ012741.1, read on the forward strand.
ATTGACTATTGAAGAGGGAAAAGTATGTGGGGAATGTCAAGTGGGCAAACAAACCAAGACATCCCATCCAAGGGTTGGACATCTAACCACATCTAGAGTTTTGGAACTACTGCACATGGACCTGATGTTTTTGAAGTCTTTAAAGAACTGTGCACCAAGCTCCAAAGAGAAAAGGAGAGTGGTGTTATCAGGATCAGAAGTGATCATGGAAAGGAGTTTGAAAACTCCAAGTTTGCTGAGTCCTGTGCAACTGAAGGCATAAGCCATGAATTTTCCTCCCCTATCACTCCTCAAGAAAATGGAGTAGTAGAAAGGAAAAACAAAACTATTTAGGAATCTTCTAGAGCCATGATTCATGCAAAGAAGCTGCCTATGCACTTCTGGGCTGAAGCAATGAACACAGCATGTTATGTTCACAACAGGGTTACCCTGAGAAAGAGAACATCCTCCACCTTGTATGAACTATGGAAAGGAAGAAAACCAACTATGAAGTATTTCATGTGTTTGGAAGCAAGTGCTACATCTTGACAGATCATGAACGAAGAAGGAAAATGGATGCCAAAAGTGATGAAGGAATATTCTTGGGATACTCTACTAACAGCAGAGCTTACAGAGTATATAACTACAGAACAAAAGTACTAATGGAATCCATTAATGTTGTCATTGATGATCAAATTGAAGAGATCAATGTCATAGAGGATGTTGGAACATTGCTTGAGACTTCATCTGAGGAGACTGAAGACACCCAAACTAGAAGTCCAAATTTTGAACCAGAAACAGGAAACAAAGAACCCTCTATTAGAATCCTGAAAGATCATCCCAAAGATCTTATAATTGGAGACCTCGACAGTGGAGTAAGGACTAGAACAAGAGAAGTCATCTCAAATTCTTGCTTTGTGTCCAAGGTTGAGCCCAAAAATGTTAAGGAAGTTTTCACTGATGAATACTGGATCAAGGCTATGCAAGTGGAATTGGAGAAGTTTAAAAGAAATGAAGTATGAGAACTAGTGCCAAGACCTGAAGGAACAAATATCATTGGGACCAAATGGATTTACAAGAACAAGTCAGATGAAGAAGGAATCATAGTCAGAAACAAAGCTAGACTGGTGGCTCAGGGGTACACTCAAGTAGAAGGAATTGATTTTGATGAAACTTTTGCACCAGTTGCAAGACTTGAGTCAATCAGTCTGATGTTGGGAATTGCCTGAATCCTAAAATTTAAACTATTTCAGATGGATGTAAAAAGTGCCTTTCTAAATGGATATGTAACTAAGGGAGTATACGTGGCACAACCCAAAGGATTTGAGGACCCTAACTTAACAGACCATGTATACAAGCTAAGGAAGGCACTTTATGGATTAAAACAGACACCTAGAGCATGGTATGAAAGGCTAACTGAGTTTCTCACCACAAAAGGATACAAAAAAGGGGAATTGATAAGACAATGTTTGTAAAAAATGAGGGTGGAGAAATCATGATTGCCCAGATATATGTGGATGACATAATATTTGGGGGAGTGTCAGAAAAGATGGTGAAACAATTTGTTAATCACATGTAGTCTGAGTTTGAAATGAGTATGTGTGGAGAACTAACCTACTTCCTTGGGCTACAGGTCAAGCAAATGGAGGATTCCATCTTCATCTCCCAAAGTAAATACACCAAAAATATAGTCAAGAAGTTTGGGATGGACAATGCAAGTCACAAAAGAACACCTTCCCCCACTCATCTAAAGTTATCCAGAGATGAAAATGGTACGAGTGTTGATCAAAGTCTATACAGAAGCATGATTGGTAGCCTGTTGTATCTTACAGCCAGCAGACCAGACATTGCCTTTGTTGTCAGTGTATGTGCAAGGTATCAAGCAGATCCTAAAGTAAGTCACATGAACAAGTTAAAAGGATTCTCAAATATGTGAATGGAACTTGTGAATATGGCATACTCTACTCTCATGGGTGTGATCCTACCTTGTATGGCTATTGTGATGCTGATTGGGCTGGCAGTGCTGATGATAGAAAAAGCACATCTGGTGGATGCTTCTTCTTGGGAAACAACCTAATATCTTGGTTCAGCAAGAAGCAGAATTGCGTATCACTGTCCACTGCTAAAGCTGAATACATAGCAGCTGGCAGCAGCTGTTCTCAGCTGGTATGGATGAAGCAAATGTTAACTGAATACAATGTCACTCAGGATGTCATGACCTTGTACTGTGACAATCTCAGTGCTATTAACATTTCCAAGAATCCAATCCAACACAGCAGAACAAAGCACATTGATATAAGACATCACTTCATCAGAGATCTTGTGGAAGACAAAGTGATTTCCTTGGAGCATGTATCCACTAAACTACAACTAGCTGACATCTTTACCAAGGCTCTAGATGCTGCCCAATTTGAAAATCTTAGAGGAAAGTTAGGTATTTGCATGTATGAGGATGCATAACAATTAATGACACGTGAGAATTTTACAACATCAATGTAGTCCAAGTCATTGACCAATAAAGCTCTCCATTTCATACAAATGTGTCGCTCCGCCCCCATTGCCTTCTCACATCTCTCTCAGACCTTCACAAAAGCATGTCGTCTCATCTTGAAGGATCTTACTCTAAGTCCCCACCCAAATCCTCCAAAGATACTCCTCCCTTCACTGAAAAGCCAAAGACCAGGAACCCTCCTCCCACTGAAGACAATCTTAGGCGTATGCTAAACAGAGAAGGCTCTGCATACGTGGCCAAACCCATGGGGGAAATTGCTGACGATATCATCAAAAGAGGACTGCCTATTAAGGGCTTCACCATTCCCCTGGCGCGCAGAGATCCCCCTTATGACTCTGAATTTCCAGAGGGAGACTCGTAAGATGGAAACCAGGACATCTCCCTATCAGATTTGGATGACAGTGACTCCATTTCTTCCTCTGATGAAGAAGATTGAGAAAAGGGTGATGCTGGTGTTCCTATCAAATTTGAATTTTTTGTATAATCTGAATTAGTGATGCTCTTCAAAGAGTCGTTTTGCTGTAATGTAACCCCTAACAATTGTGATGTTACCTATGATGATCTATGGATCCTAATTTGTTGCTAAAAAGGGAGAGAGAGAGAGAGAGAGAGAGAGAGAGAGAGAGAGAGAGAGAGAGAGAGAGAGTAATAGAGAACAGCAGGTGGAAGACTGCTATGAGCTGTAAATATGCTTGAACATATGTGCCTTTGTGCATATGATATGAGACTTGCATGCTTGCAGGTGTAACTACAGGTGCAGCTGATGAAATGTGTGATGACAGTGGATAGGGCTGTTAGCAATGATGTGGTATGCATGTATGTTAGAACTAGGAGCTCTGAGCTAAACTTGTGTGTGCACTTCAGTATGTTATCCTGAAGGTCATAACATCCAAAGCAGAATGGATGAATATGTGTGTCTGCATAATAATTGCAGAGAGTCTAGTGCAACTCTTCAGGGGGAGTAGCATAGGTGTGTGTGTGACTTCAGGAAGTCATCCTGAATGTCAAGACATCCAGAGCAGACTGCAGAATTATGAGCAGGTTGTTTGCCCAAATGGTCTGATCAGTTGAGGGGGAAAACACTGGAGTGTTACTCAAATAGATGGGACATCTGTAGTGGTAACTACGAGATGGTTAACAAAGTGAGCTAACTGTGAGGACTCAGAAAGGCTTGAGCTAGTATCTATCCTGCAAGACAGGACACATCATAAGTCTTCTGCTGTGTGTAAACTCTGATATGATAACAGGTTGTTTTAGCTAAAAATTTGCCAAAGGGGGAGTTTGTAAGTGCTCTTGATTGGATGCATTTTGTGGCAAAACATTAGAGTGTGCATGTATGTCATAATGGGTGTTAGGACATACTTAATGATGTATGTACAGGGTAAGTTAACTAAAAGTTAACTTAGTTAAGCTGAATGTCATACAAAATGTCATAACACTGAAAGTATGACATCCAACGGGCAAGGTTGTTTTTCTGGTATCTATAAACCAGGAAACAGAATAGGAGCTCAAGCTGGATATCAGGAGATTTTCTAGAAGCCCTAGGCGAACTAGAATAACCCTAAATTAAGTGGCAGTGTGCATATCATTGAAAATAGGTTTGTTATGAATAAAACCTAATTGATGCACCAAGGCCCAAAAGGACTAACAGCTGCTATAAAGATCAGAAGATGCAATCCTGAATAGCAGCTCTTGACAACAGAAGAATAAAGAGTGCAACTTAGAGAGTCCTTGTAAGTGAAGAAGGCTAGTCTTCACGTGTGAATTCTGTCTAGGAATACTTGTAATCCAAGCAATTGTCTGGTGGGTGATTTGCATTGGATAGGTAGATTCTAGGTTGTGTCTCACTCGAAGCTTTGAAGCAAAAGTGTGAGAGTTCCTTGATCAAAGCTATGAAGCAAGATCAAGGTGTGTATGAAGTGTCTCTTCATATTGAATTTTGTAATTGTTTGATATCATTGTTGTGTGATTGAGGGGGAGTGAATGGGTATACTCAGGTCTAGAGTGTCTCTAGGTTGAAGTGTCATTGGGTAGGGATTAAGTGAGGAGTGTAAACTGGAGGTTTAACTCTGAATTGATTCTACTAATAGTGAATTTCCTCCCTGGCTTGGTAGCCCCCAGATGTAAGTGTTGTTGACACTGAACTGGGTAAATAATTGATGTGTTATTTACTTCTTTTATTATTACTGAGTATTAGCTATTAAGTAGCAGATGTCACAGTGGATGTTATAACCTTGGGAATAACATCCATCGTGTGGTTGCCAGAATTTTCACATGTAATTCAAAAAACAACAGCTAAATATATTAAGGGAGATGTCCACAATCTCAAAGCAAATAAAATTCATAAAAATGTTCCCACGACTCTCCAGTGTTACAATCAGAGCAGACATCAACTATAAAGAAGAGATAAGGAGACTTCATCTTCAACTCACACCTAAGTCCTATTGCGGAGTATCTACATATTGCCCACGTGGAGGAAATATTCAAACAGAAGGGGTGAGATATCATGATATTATAAAGGAAAGCATGTTAAACAACATACATTAAGTTGGCACAACAACAATTCAACTAACATCTCACATCAACTATCCAACGATATCATCATCAATTATTCACCAAACAAACAGAAAATCACACGATACAAATCAATTAATCACCCATCACCATATACTTAATCTTAGAAACATCTATGAAATATAATTCAATGAGACTCACACCCGACTCAATGTGTATGCACGTGGTACCAATTTTCATGAATACTCAGGTTCACCGTTTTGATCCCCACCTCCTAGGATCAGAACCACTCACTGATCCATCACCTTTGAATCAGCTACCGGCCCAATCCATACTATAGGATTTTAGTTTCACCAATAACAGACCATATGTACACAAATGTATGGAATGAAACTATTTATGCATACAACAACACCAACACCATCGTGTATAATAACCCACCACCATGGTTATTGTACACGGCCCGAATTGGCCAACAAGCAGAATATATATATATATATATATATATATATATATATATATATATATATATATATATATATATATATATATATATATATATATATATATATATATATATATATATATATATATATATATATATATATATATATATATATATATATATATATATATATATATATATATATATATATATATATATATATATATATATATATATATATATATATATATATATATATATATATATATATATATATATATATATATATATATATATATATATATATATATATATATATATATATATGTATAATAACCCACCACCATGGTTATTGTACACGGCCCGAATTGGCCAACAAGCAGAATATATATATATATATATATATATATATATATATATATATATATATATATATATATATATATATATATATATATATATATATATATATATATATATATATATATATATATATATATATATATATATATATATATATATATATATATATATATATATATATATATATATATATATATATATATATATATATATAAGGAAATTACAATGAAATCATCAAACATGCTCATTTTACACCAATAACACCATAACAACCTCTTTATAACAACATTCAAGTTTCACCACTTACAACGGGATATGTTTACATGCACAACAAATAATAGTCGTAATATCCAACATATTATACATAAAAATATTATAAAAATGGTTCATATAATTATACCATGTTAAAGTTCTTCTCATTAACTTTCCAACTCTTCTAACGGTTCATCATTTGAATTAACGGTTGAAAAATTATGACTAAAACCATTTCTGGAGTTTTTCTGCCTATGAGTCGACCCCAAGGTCGACATGCGGGGTACTTAGGTCGACACAAGGCCTATGAATTGACTCATAATGTTAAAATTTCCACAATATTATATTCAAGTGACCTTAGGTCGACCCAAGGGTTCTAGCGATTGACTCACATTGTTCCGAACCCCAAAAATCATTTTTTTAAAAAGCACTTTCACCCTGGATTTTTACTCCAAAATCTATACCACTAACCCCCATCATCCTAGACCCGATTTTATATCAAAAAACATCCTAAAACTCAATTGGGCTATGTTTTACTCATGAATTAACAACAAATCATCATAAATTTCATACTTATGACTCAAAGCTCCAAAACTCAACAATGAAGGCACTTTCAACAATTTCCAAAACAGAATTACTACACACATATATGTACAGAACTCATCACATATCAGTTGGAAAAACATCTTTTATCACACATTTCAACTAACAATTTAATCATTGATCAATGACCAGTAAATTAGAAAGTGTACTAACTTTTACCGATGTAGTAATAATTGGGGTTTTCCCATAGTCAATCTCTCGAGGACTGCGTGCAATTTTCAAGTACAAATATTATTTCAACTAAAAAAATATCCTTGGGCGTTTTGTTTGTTGTTTTAAAAATGTAAAGGCCAGAAGGCAAAAGTAGTAAAATAAAGGTTTTGGATAGTTATGAGAAGCATGTTAGGGTAGGGTGTATGAAAGCCTTGTAACAACCTTCATTCTTAGTTTTAGAAACCACTGCTCAATTCAATCGATACTGGTTTTAAAGATTAGTTTACTTTAATTCCTTAGCAGAAAACCCTTTGGTATTCTCCCTATACCCCAATTCCTTGGCAGTATAGGAACAATACTAAGCAATTTATTTTATCTAAAACATTACGGTTACTATAGGGTATCTCCATTCCAAGGAAATATCTACTATAGTATTATCATATAAAAGCATTAACATTTTTTTTTCTAAACCTAAGGTTAACCGTAAATTGAATCCTTATTTGTAAGATAAGAAAAGCCTTAAAAACATTATACGATAACAACAATGATTAGAAAGCAGTGAAATCACTAATTCAAAGAAAACAAGGTCATTACAGAGTCAACTCAGAGACACCCCCCTAGCATTGGGGGGTTTAGATACTCATAATATTTAAAACAAGTTCAACAATTAGATTGAACATTACAAGATAATAGGGTTGCCTTGATCTTCAATTGCTTCCGCTCATGAAAACCTTCAGTTTCCCCAATCCTTGATCGCTACAATCTTGATCGTGAAATTGTTTTTCTGTCCAAAAGTCCCTTTTTCCTTCTCAAAACACATCTTAATTAGTTCCAGGTCCAATAGAGCAATAAGAAAAAACTCAAAATACACTTAGGAGTCACAAAGGTAAAAAATCCAAGATAATTAGAAGATGAAGCGCTTTAGCTAACACGGGCCGTGTCAGCTGACATAGGCGGTCGTGTTGGCTCACTGTCTATCTGAAATCAACCTTTTTTTGCCCCAGGCATGCTGACACGGGCGGCCGTGTCAGGATCCTGGTCCACTTCAAAACTCTTCTGAATTCTCGTTGTTTTTACCCAACTTTTTCTCCAATTCTTCTCTATTGCTTACCTGAACCTAGAAACAATTAAAATACCAAAATGACACGTAAAATGCAATAAAAATGAATAAAGTGCGACTAGATATATCAAATGATTAACTAAAACTAATGGTAAAATAACGTATAGAAACCACTGATCAAACTCCCCCAAACTTAAACCATTGCTTGACCTCAAGCAACAAGCTTGGATAAATAATTTTCAGATCAAACAACATATCAAATGAAGGACTTATGAATGTAAGGTGTGTCGGTACTCATATGTGAGTCTTTGTTCTGATCGGCTAAAACTAGTTCTCTTGGTAATCGTCTGTTAACAAAGGTACTACACAAACACACACTGCGGTAACACCACGGAGCTAAATCCCCCTTTCAGCCACCTCTCCAACTATTCTTTGGGCTTAAGTCTTTTCTTCGATTTTCTACCCATTTCATTTGGATAATCAAATTAAGGCATTTTTTATTGCTTTCCTTCACATGTAAAATTTTGATCGAGACTTTTTCCGTGGCACCTTTATTCTTTTTTCTCGCTCATTGGTGTTTATTAGTCCACTTTGGGACGACTATAGAGATTCAACTGCCGTTAGGCTAAATAACCGGATGAGGGTTACCCAACTTAGAAGGACTAGTTGTCTTTACCGTCATTATTCAAAAAAAAAAATTGGTGCCATGAGTCATTCTCACAATCAATCTTTAAACATGCAATTCTTTTTAATCATGTCGGACTATCATTATGAAATAATCGGGGAATACTTCTCAATTCCAAGTACTATGGGACAAATCTACACGTTGGACTTGTTTCCTTACTTCGGGGAAACTAGGGTGTTCAAATTATATCTCAATTTCCAAACTTTCCAAGTTCCTTAGTTCTAACTCCTCTTCCCTCGAGCTCTAAATAATTTCCTGACTACCTCACACACATAGCATTCACAAGAAAAAAAATTTACGGTCTTCATATGGGGCAAATTCGACGTGATTTTTATCGAACTCAATTAAAAAGGTATTTAAACTGACAATTCAAAACGGTAAAATATCCCCCAAACTTGAAATAGAAAAGAAGAGATGTACTCACATAGATCCTCACAGAGGGGTCGACAGGTAATGCAACACCTCTTTGTTGCTTACACGTTTTCCCTTGCAACCTCTCATTTATTCCTGCAAAAAATAACCACAAAAAGAAAAACATTAATTCTTAAAATCCGTGGGATGCCTCCCACACAGTGCTTCGTTTAACGTCGCATGGCTCGACGGTTGACTCCCCATTGTTATGGGGGGTAATTTAGCCTCCAAACTCTATTGCTTGACTTTTTCGCTGCAGAATACCGGCCAGGTTCAGTGATAAGAGCAACTTGAAGTGTTTTTTATCGTTCTCCTCTTTTAGTTGTTTTGATCATCCCAACTGAAGGTTTAACATCTTCCTCATTACCTCTCTTCTTAACCTCTAAAGCTTTTAAAGTGATTTCCTCATCAAAAGATTTCAAAGTGAGCGTACCTGTTTCAACATCAATATTGCACCGACTAGTAAGCAAGAACGGTCAGCCAAGTATGATCGAAGTCTCTTCATCTTCTAGAATATCCATGATTTAAAAATCAACTAGAAAGGTGAAGTTATCGATCATCACCAGTACATCCTCTGCTAGCCCATATGCCCTCTTAGTTGTGTGGTCGAAAAACTTCAAGATTATTACCGTATCGCTAACTTTTCCAATATCCAGCTTTTTGATAATAGATAGAGGCATGAGACTCACACTAGAACCTGAATCAATTAGGACTTTCTTAAAAGTTCTATCTTTTATAGTACAAGGGGTTACTACTGGTCCAGGATCCTTCCTCTTGATGGGGATTCTCTTTTCTTGTGATATTTACTTACACTGCTCAATTGTGATTTTCGGATCCTCACCCATTAGTCTCTTTTTACCTATTACTTTTTTAATGAATTTCTTGTACAAAGGCATTTTCTTAAGTGCTTCAAAGAACGACATGTTAATTTCCAATTTGTTGAACATTGCGCTGAATCTTCCAAAGTCTTTCTCTTTCTGATCCTTCTTTGTAACTCTTTGAGGATAAGGTAGCTTGATTTTGGGTTTAACCTCCTCTTTCCTTTTCTCTACAGTTGGTTTTTCAGATGGCACAACTTCTTCTGGTTTTTTCACTTTTTCTCTTACCTCAAGTTCCACCTCTATACATTCATACTCATTTGTTTCCTCTTCTTCTATCATTTTCTGATTTCTTATTGTGACAACATTAATGCTCTCTTGATTTTTCAAATTCGGTACTGTCGCACTCGAGAGGGTTCCTTGAGCGTGTGTTGAGAGGTGTTGGGCTATCTGTCCCATTTACGCCTCAAGATTTTTGATGGAAGTTGTGTTATTCCTTTGAATATTACGGGTCTCTTCTTGGAACTGAATATTTTGAGCTGCCATTTTTTCAATAGCTATCTCCCATTCTACTTTTTGAGGAGTCTGTTGTTGTTACGGATATTGAGGTTGACTCTGATCTTTCCAGGAAAAGTTAGGATGATTTTTCCACCTTGGATTATAAGTCTGAGATTATGGATTGTTCTACCTCAAATACTTTATCTCTTCAATTTGTTTAGCAGTAGCAAGACAATGGGCAGTAAAATGGGGTCCATTACAAACCTTACAACTCACAGCTTGGACAGGTTGAACTTGAGCTACAGTTTCAGTACTCATATTCATTCCCTTAAGCCTTCTTCCCACTTCAGCTTTGATTTGCTCTTTCATTTTCACAACTTGAGTTGCCAACTTCAAGTCAATGGTTTCTTCTGGCTTACTCACACTTCGGTCATATAATTCTAAGTGCTCATTTGCAGCGGTAGCTTCAATAATTCTTTTGATACCGGTGGCTGTTGAAAAATTAGTTGAACCACGAGCTGCTGTATCAATGAGTTGCTTAGTCTTCATTTTTAGACCATTTACAAAATTCTGCATTTGTTCAGTTGCATCCATATTATGAGTCGGGCATGCAACCAAACACCTTTTGAACCGTTTGGAAGCATCTCCAAGTGACTTTCTATCCTTCTGTTTAAAATTAACAATGTCGTATCTTTTTCTGATATAGACAGATGCAGGAAAGTATTCATTTAGAAATTTTGTCTCCATCTCTTACCAAGTGTTAATACTCCTGGCAGGTAAAGAATAAAATCATTCTTTGGCTTCATCAGATAAGGTGAAAGGAAACATAACTAGCTTATTTGCTTCTTCAGAATGCCCCTCAATATTTAATGAGGTGCTCATAGTTAGAAACCTTTGAAGATGTTTATTCGCATCTTCATTGATTCTCCCCGAGAAAGGTCTACTCTGAAGCTGTCGGATGATTGATGGATGTAGCTGGAAGTGTGCAAAAGTCACTGGTTGATTTACTATAGTCAAACGCCCTGTTGGAGCATTTTCCTTTCTGTAATCTCCCATAAGTCTTTTGACTGAAGGTTGATCTCCGTTCATCATGACTGTTTCGGGCTCTATATCTGTGCTCGAATCCGTATGCTCGGAATGAATCACAACTTCTTCTTCGTTCTCTGAAATTTTTGTTCCTGAGTTTGACGTTGTCCGTGTTTCACGCTTAGCTTTTCCGCGTCTGCCGTGCAACAATCTTTCAGGTTTTGAGTCAAAAGAAAATAAAGTTGAGGTCTTACCTCCCATACACAAGTTAGAAAATTATTAGTAATAACAAAAATATAATCTGAAAAATAAACTTAAAATTTTAGTCACAGAGTGACAAAATTATAATTGAACTAACAAAATACTTAAAATTTTGGTAGTCCCCGACAACGGCGCCAAACACATGACCGGTAAATTAGCAAGTGTACTAACTTTTACCGATGTAGTAATAATTGGGGTTTTCCTAGAGTCGATCTCTCGAGGACTGCGTGCGATTTTCAGGTACAAATATTATTTTAATTAAACAAAATATCCTCTGGGGTTTTGTTTATTGTTTTAAAAATGTAAAGGCCAGAAGGAAAAAGTAGTAAAATAAAGGTTTTAGACAGTTATGAGAAGCATGCTAGGGTAGGGTGTATGAAATCCTTATAACAACCTTCATTCTTAGTTTCAGAAATCACTGCTCAATTCAATCGATATCGGTTTTAAAGATTAGTTGACTCTAATTCCTTAGCAGAAAACCCTTTGGTATTCTCCCTATACCCCAATTCCTTGGCAGTATAGGAACAATACCAATCAATTTATTTTATCTAAAACATTATGGTTACTATAGGGTATCCCCATTCCTAGGCAATATCTACTATAGTATTATCGTATTAAAGCGTTAACATTTGGTTTTCCAAACCTAAGGTTAACCATAAATCGAATCCTTATTTGTCAGATAAGAAAAGCCTTAAGAAAATTATACGATAACAAGGATGATTTGAAAGCAGTGAAATCACTAATTCAAAGAAAACAAGGTCATTATAGAGTCAATTCAGGGACACCCCATAGCATTGGGGGGTTTAGCTACTCATAATATTTAAAATAAATTCAACAACTAGACTGAACATTACAAGATAATAGGGTTTCCTTGATCTTCAATTGCTTCCGCTCATGAAAACCTTCAGTTTCCCCAATCCTTGATCACTGCAATCTTGATCGTAAAATTCTTGTTCTGTCCAAAATTCCTTTTTATCTTCTCAAAACACGTCTTAAATAGTTCCAGGTCCAACAGAGCAATAAGAAAATACCCAAAATACCCTTAGGAATCACAAAGGTAAAAAATCTAAGAAAATTAGAAGATGAAGCGCTTTAGCCAACATGGGTCGTGTCAGCTGACTAGGGCGGCCGTGTTGGCTCACTGTCTATCTGAAATTAACCTTTTTTTGGCCCAGGCATGCTGACACGGGTGGCCGTGTCATCCTGACACGGGCAGTGTCAGCTGACACGGGCGGCCGTGTCAGGCTCCTGTCCACTTTAAAACTCTTCTGAATTCTCGATGTTTTTACCAGGTTTTTGCTCCAATTCTTCTCTATTGCTTACATGAACCTAGAAACAATAAAAATACCAAACGGAAGTGTAAAATGCAATAAAAATGAATAAAATACGACTAGACATATCAAATGATTAACTAAAACTAATGGTAAAGAAACGTATAAAAACCACTGATCAATCAATTATTCATAGTAATCATAACATAGAACAACATTCCACCCATAAGAAAAAACCTAACTTTTACCCACCATTCAACATATTAACCTTTATAAAACCAAAACCCCACCCTTACCTCAAAATCAAGCTTGATAGACTTTCACAGATGGTGGTTCCTCTTCTTCTTCTCCTCTAGCTCTAGCCTTTCTCTCAGTTAGTTCCAAAACACGTAAGATCAGAAACTGATTCCAATCTTCTAATTCTCTTATAACCCCCTCAACTATGGTTTGCCTCTTATTCTCTTACTTATTCCTCTAACTCTCTATTATGCCCTTAACATTATCCCAATTTCCAATTACGTCCCTCCTTATTTTCACCTTAATATTCTTATATTACTATAATTATTATTATTCCAATATTAATATTCCCAATTATTTTATAACTAAAATAATAACAACATTATCTCATAATAATTAAATTATTAATATTACTCATTAATCATTCTCACCACACCACCAATTCTACAAAATTAGCCACACACCCCTCGCCGTCGAAGTCATTAACATTAAGGTCGCTACCCCTACCGCAGGGTACCCCAAATACACCCAAGCACACATAATCACATTTATACACACAACTTCACAAAATCAAATTACGAAAAATAATTTAAAGTAAACGGGGCGTTACAACTCTCCCCCACTTAGAATATTTTCGTCCTCGAAAATTACCTGATGCAAACAACTCATGATACGACTCTCACATCCTACTCTCCAACTCCCAAGTTGTATTTTCTCCGGTAGTGCCTCCCAACACGACCTTCACGAGAGATATCTCCTTGCCCTATAACTGTTTCACCTCATGACCATCACTTCTCACAAGCAAAGCCTCCACAGTAAGGTTATCCTAATACTTGCACATCATCCATCGAAATTACATGCGATGGATCTGGACTGTAATATCGCAACTGCGAAATATGAAATACATCATGCAAATTGGGCAATTGGTGGCAACGCCACTCTATAAGCAATAGCTCATACCCTCCCAGATATATGATATGGATCGATAAACCGAGGAGTGAGCTTCTTCGACTTCAGGGCACATCTAACACCAGTCACTAGACTGACTCTTAAGAACACATGGTCCCCTTCCTAGAACTCAAGATCCTTTATCCTCTTGTCATGATAGCTTTTCTATCTACTTTGGGAAGCTTTCATCTATTCCCGAATTAGATTCACTTTATCCGTAGTCTGTTGGACAAATTCAGGTCCAAGCACCACACTCTCACCAGATTCATGCCAACACAAAGGCGTCCTGCATCTCCGACCATACAACACTTCAAAATGTGGCATCCCAATACTAGAATGAAAACGTCTTTTATAAGTGAATTCAATCAACGACAACTGACTCTCCCAAACACCTTCTTGTTCTAGAATACAAGCCCTCAACAGATCTTCTAACGACTGAATAGTCCTCTCCGTCTGACCACCCGTCTGTGGATGATAAGCTGAACTCAACCTTAGCTTGGTATCCAGCTCCTCTTGCAAACTCTCCCAAAAACTCGAAGTGAACCTCAGATCTCTATCTGACACAATGCTCAACGGAATTTTGTGCAACTTAACAATTACGCAGATGTAGGTCTCCGCCAACTTCTGCATAGAAAAACTGATGTTAATTAGAATAAAATGGGCCGACTTTTTCAGTATATCTACGATCACCTAAAAAGCATCATGCCCTGTCAGAGTATTTGGCAATCCCGTCACAAAATCCATAAAAATGTTGTCCCATTTCCATTCTGGAATATCCAATGGTTGCATCAACCCTGCAGGTCTATGATGTTCAACCTTTGACTTCTAGTAAGTTAGACAAGAATAAACAAACTGCGCAACATCGTGCTTCATTCCTGACCACCAGAATATCTTCTTCAGATCTTAGTACATCTTAGTAGCTCCCGGATGTATATTTAATCTACTCAGATGACCTTATTCTAAAATCATCTTCTTTAGTTCCGCATTATCAAGAATAAAAATTATATTCTTGAATCTCAACACACCTTGTTCATCTACTTTGAAATCATTCTCTGTAGCTTGATCATTTCCAACCATCAAGTCCACCAATTTCACATCCAGTTTCTGATTATCTTTAATCCTAGTAAGAAATTCATTGTTGATTGTTAGCATCCATAAATTCACACTATGATATGCTAATTCACAAACTAAACTCATATCTCTAAACTGTTCCATAAGTTCCAACTCTCTAACCATCATTGCTGACATGTGCAACGACTTCCGACTTAAAGCATCAACCACAACATTAGCTTTACTGGGATGATAATTCAAGCCAAAATCATAGTCTTTAAAGAATTCCAACTACCTACGTTGTCTCATGTTTAATTCCTTCAGATCAAACAAATACTTCAAGCTCTTATGATCACTATGAACCTAAAATCTCGAACCATGGAAATAATGTCTCCAAATCTTCAACACAAAATAATTGCAGCCAATTCTAAATCATGAGTAGGATAATTCCTTTTATAAACTCTCAGTAGTCACGAATCATAAGCCACAACCTTTCCATATTGCATTAACGCACCACCTAAACCCATCAAGGGATTATCATAATACACCACAACCGATCCATTTGGTTCAGGTAGAATCAAAAATGGAGTTGTAGTCAACCTCTTCTTCAGCTTAATGAAACTCTTCTCATATTGAATATCACACACAAAAGCTTTACCTTTGCAAGTCAACTGATTCAATGGAGGTGCCAACTTAGAAAATCCTCTAATAAACCTACGGTAATAACCAGATAGGCCCAAAAAGCATCTAATCCCAGTCACCAACTTTGGAGCCTCCCATTGTAGAACTGCATCTAACTTGGATGGATCCACAACAATACTATATCCTAAAATAACATGACCAAGAAAATTCACTTCTTTTAATAAGAATTCAAGCTTTAACAATTTACCATAAAGCTTCTTCTCTTTCAACACTTGCAACACAATCCGCAAATGTTCAACATGTTCCTCTTCTGACTTAGAATAGATCAAAATGTGGTCAATGAATACCACCACAAATTGATCCAAGTAAGTATGAAATATTTGATTCATATACTCCATGAATACACCAAGTTCATTAGAAACTCCGAACGACATCACCAATACTCATAATATCCATACCGAGTACTCAAAGCCATCTTCTGAATATCCGCATCCTTCACTGTAATCTGATTATAACTCGACCTCAAGTCAATTTTACTAAACACACGAGCACCCACCAAATGATCCATCATGTCATATATATTTATAAGTGGGTACTTATTACTAATCTTCAC
The DNA here is from genome assembly GCA_963859935.3 of Lathyrus sativus. Taxonomy (NCBI): domain Eukaryota; kingdom Viridiplantae; phylum Streptophyta; class Magnoliopsida; order Fabales; family Fabaceae; genus Lathyrus; species Lathyrus sativus. The sequence goes on from OZ012741.1 coordinate 93,473,516, forward strand.
TTTATTCAACTGTCTGTAACCCACACACAACCTTATACTACCATCCTTCATCTTTACCAACAACACCAGAGCTCCCCAAGGCGACAAACATGGTCTCACAAATTCCTCTCCCAACAACTCTTCTAATTTGTTCTTCCACTCTGTTAACTCTGATGCCGATATCTTCTATGGTGCCATAGAAATAGGTTTGTTACCAGGGATAAAATCAATAGCAAACTCCACCTCTCTCTCTGGCGGTACATATGAAATATCATCTAGCAAAACCTCTGGGAATTCGTACACCACATGCAAATCACCAATCACTAATCGACTTTCCAAAGAAAAAGACGCAAACAACACAAGCACTTGAGCTTCCTCTTCTAAAAGCTCTTCCAACCCTCTCACGGATAAGAAAACCAACTTCTTTCTCATCACCAGGAGTAGGAAACCTCACCGATTAATTAAAACAATTAATCTGGACATGGTTAAACATCAACCAGTTCATTCCTAAGATAATTATCGAGATTAATCTTCGACAAGCAATGAAATCCATGCCAAAATCTCTATCCAAGCAAACAAGAGAAGTAGCTAGTGATACCTTAGCAGGTGTTTTGATAACCATTTCTCCCTTCATCACAGATACACTAAGGCCTAGCCTTCCCATAAAAGTTTCACCTTCTAATAATCATTTTACCTGCGTAGCAGATGTTATTTATAGTGTGTTTGAAGTGTTGGATGATTTTGAAATGACCAGAATCAAGACATGGCTTGTAAAATGCAGAAAGTCAAAGATATGACGTTTTGACAGTTGACTTTTTAATTCTGGTGTTTGGAGGTGAAGATGAAGGTTTGAACACCTTTAAGGGATGATTTGTGATATGTTTGGATGATTGTATGAGTGGTTTAAGATCTGTTTTTGAAAATTCGAATCTCACTATTTGAAACTTTGAAATTTTGAAGTGAAAGTGGAAGAATGAGAAAACAAATGTTATGATTGTTTTGGTGTGTTTTGAAACATAAAATGTTGTCTCTATTTATAGGGGAGCATGTTTATTTTGAAGGAATAGTGAGGGTTAAAGGTTGAGCTCATGTTTCAATGGTTTTTGGAAATGCATCATTACTTCTTATCCAAGGTGTCATACCCTAAATTTGTCCTACCCCTTTTGTAAATATTTTCGCATTTATTGTTTCATGCCGTTTAGACACGTGTCCACCCGAAATTGGGCGTTTTTTCAAAAAAAAAAATTCTTTCTGACCCATTAAGGCGTGACACGTGGCCTAATAACCTTTTTGTGAACATTATCTTCTTAAGCTTTTTCTATTTTAAAATGTTACTAATAATGTTTTTAGTAATTACTTTTTCTTTATATATATATATATATATATATATATATATATATATATATATATATATATATATATATATATATATATATATATATATATATATATATATATATATATATATATATATATATATATATATATATATATATATATATATATATATATATATATATATATATATATATATATATATATATATATATATATATATATATATATATATATATATATATATATATATATATATATATATATATATATATATATATATATATATATATATATATATATATATATATATATATATATATATATATATATATATTTCTTTTAATATTTATTAATATTTATGTTAGTATATCAATTTAATTTGTATAATTGTTAATATTTATTTATTTGTTAATATTTTATCTATTAGAGTTATGTTAGTTTTAATGTTAATAAATTAAATTAAGAGAAGGAATCAGAATTTGAAAGGAAAATAAGGTGAGAGTCAGATTGGGCCTGTTGCTTGGAGGCCCGTTAGGGTTGAGGTTGTCGCGTTTAAAAGGGAAGAGTTCAGAGTTAATGAAAACCCTAAGAGTCACTGTTCATTCTTCTTTTCTAAGCAAAACGGCCGCTCAAAACCCCAAACCCTAATCATCTTCTCCACCTCAGAAATTCTATCGACGCCGATCTGCACCGTCTTCCCTTTCAACAAGATCCATACACCCTCACGCGAAACCCTTTCCACTGCTCTCAATCACCACCATTATCATCCTCACAAACCTCTTGTTAACTCACAAATCAGCGAAAACCTTATCGTCCATTCGTTCTCTTGTTGTCATCTCCTTAACAATGGTCATAATGAGATTTCTCCGCCGCCAAGAGCAATTATGTTTTGATTTGCTCTTGTTTCAGTTCAACGTTTTAGCTCGCGATGACGACTCGGTGGCCGTAACGTTACCACTGCGCTGCTACAACATCTTCGGTGATCCCGAGCAAGAGATAGCATCAGCTATGTTCAACTCGTGCGTGCAATGATGATAACAGCTCGAACCCGCAACAATGCTTACTTCATTTTGGGACAAACCGCGGTGACCAAAGAATGTCTCGGTTGTCCATCCCGACTCAACAACCCTTCAACTCGCTCCATCAACTTGTGGCAACAACGATGTGTCGATCCGGTGGCATTTTGCATTGCTGTATTGCTGATGTTTTTGAGTTTCTTGCAGGATTTGTTGAGCTGTAGTTTAACACTAATCAAGCTTATCATACTGGATTGAGAGTTTTCAAATCAAAAGCAATTGCGTTGTTAAGGCTTTGATTCAGATTTTTCTATTGTATTAACTTTTTTAACAGGTATTCAACTGTAGTGGTACTCTTCGAGACTTGGATTCTGAGACATTGGTTGATGAGGATTATAGATAAGAGTCGGTTGTCGCAAGTGCAGCAGCCGCGACACAATAGCCATGACTTCAAAATCCTACCTGAATTAACCACAACTCCAGCAATGACAACAACACGAAGTTTTGACAACCATGAGTTTGTAGCTACTTGAGTTTGAAGCAACACGACTCTGCTACTTTCAATTTAGCGCACGCAGCAACAACACTTCCAAGTGACGAAAGACTCGGTGGTTTGGGAGCATAGGCGGTGTCGATTTGAGGAGTTGAAAGCAATGTCTTGCCGCTGAGATATAAGCAAAGGGAAAGCTACTATTCCAACACCGTTCAAACCTCGCACTCAAATTTCAGATCACAACAAGCTTGTTGTAGTTTTCTAAAGAGCAACTCAGCAGCAACTCCAACCATTCAACATCATTTCGTCTATGCGGTAATTTCAGAATCGATTATCCTGTTTTGTAATGTGTCAATGTTATACTCACATATTTGAGGCTTGTTTCTGTTTAACATTTTTAAAATTGCGTGTCGGATTCATTTGTGGTAATTGTGAGCTCGGGGTTTCTTGTCGATTGGTATTTGGCTGCTGTGATTTTTTTTTTTGCATTTTTCGGTTTTGTTCTACTTTGACTGTGTGTGTAAATTTTGAAAAAAAAGAAACACTGCTACCGCAAAATGTATAGACCACGCACCTGATTTTCGATGGCAATTTTTGGATTTCGGTTATGCGCGGGTCAAACTACGACAAATTTATGAAGATAGTGGCGAAGTGAGAAGGGTGAATGGATGTATATGCTTAGCTCTTTACTTTTCATTTTCAACTTTGGTATTGTTTTGCTGCTCTGTTTGTTTATGTGCAGGTTGAGGGGGAATTAATAATATTGGTTCAATTCAAACACCAACAACAACATTGCCACAACTGCAGCAATACGGTAACGAGGGAAGCTACAACGCTAGGATGCGACATCCCCAGCTAGTAGCGGCAAATTTCAAGTCTAAATGTTGCGGAAGCAACTGTAAAATCGAGCCCGACTCCTCAAACCTGTTTTTTGCCGGTTTCAAACTCGTGAAATTATTTTTTTTTCTATTTGGACTGATGTCTGTTGTAGGCTATTGTGCAGGTTGTGACCTAACTCAAGATTTGGATTCCATTATATTCTTTTTGTGACATTGTAAGATTCTGCTTTCGACTACACAACCATGGGTTCTAGTAGCAGCTGCGACTCCAAAACTCTACCCAGTTTGACTACAACACAACGACTATGCTATGGTTTCAAAGCAACGCTCCTAAGCACTGAAAGACTCGGCGATTTGTCACATTTTGAGACAAGATTGTGACAAATTGTTGGGGACAGAAATGTGTGCAAGAAATGTATAGGTTGGAACATGGTAGCGCTTCGACAATTCTGGCTCAACAACTCTTCAACAGCGTAACAGGAGTCTCAACATTCACATCACGACACATTCAAACAAGTGTGTTTCGGCAACTTCGCAATGAGAACCTTCAGGTTTCATTCTAGGTGGCTCTACAACAGTGGACCGTGAGACGTCAAGGGTAAATCTTTCGAACAGAGTGTGTTTCTGATAAGCTCAGTCTTGCGGTGTTTATTTGTTTTGTGATTCATCTTTTGAATTATAATGAACATGCCATAAAATTGAGTTTTAACCTTGTATCAGTTTCAATACCAACTTACAGTTTGATAAGTGTTAGCAATAGAAGTTGTTGTTTCTAATAATAGTTGTAATGTTAAGCATGTTGTGCTGTGTGTGAATCATTGAATCTGCAATCTGAAGATTTGTAATCCATTTATGCTGCATTGTGTCGTGTTTTTTTTTACAATAATATTAGGTGTATTTGTGTGTTTATGCTGCCTGCATATATCCATGGCTGCTGCTGTGCGCTTAACTCGTGGATTGTTCGACGTTTCGGTCTTGTTCTTTTTTTCTCTTACCTCATGGTGAATGTGCTGTATGAACTAGGAACTTAGGCCTGCGGTGATTACGTTTCGAAGTAACTTCAACCAATGATATCTTGCTTCTGCTATGCTACTGTCTTTCAGTCTCATGTGTACCGCCAAATCTGTTGTTTGGGATTGTTCATAAATTGTGGAATAAAACGCGATGAGGTTAGCTTGATTGAAGGTTCATAGTTAGAGTTATTGTGATCCATTTCTGTTCACCTTGTTTTCTTTCGTGATTACCGCTATTTCTTTGATTTGTTGCTACCTGAGTTTTTATTTAGTGAATGTTGTGCCGCTAGATTGTTACGGTTGTTGTCTTGGTAAAAATTGCTTAAATTTTGTATCAATCTCACAAATATAAGTTTGTTTTTTCTCTCTTCTCAAAGTTTGCATGGGAATAAGAGCGCTGCTAGTAGTTCGGTTTTTTTTAGGCTTATAATATGAGGTCTTTATGCAGAATTGGTATTCTGCTATGAGTTTGATATAGTTGCAACTCTGCTATTTTAGTTTCTGTTCTATATGTCCATTTGCAGAGTTTGTTATGATTTGGGGCTCTAGGATTTTTGATAATCTAATTACTATATATAGTTGATGTGTGTCCAATATAATTAACTTATGATTTATTTTATTGTTAGTATATTTAATTAAGTTTTTTTAACATCCATATTTATTTTCTAGATTAAAGCAACTATTTAGTAATTGATTTTTTTCTTTAGATAATTTAAAGTATTTTTCTAACTAAAGGTCAAATTTTCAAAATATTATTAATTAGTTTATTTTTCTAGAGAATCCAATAATTTTCAAAAAAAAAAAGAGATCTTTTTTTTTATTTTTAATTTTATTATTAACTATTGGGGCGTACGCCTTGGGTAGTGACATTCGACTTTTCATTTTAAAATACACCTTTTAATTATTTAAACAAAGAAATGTCATTAAGGTCTAGTAGTCTACATGATACTTTCAGTGTTTTTTTTAAAACATATTTCATAAGTTAAATCAATGGGTGAAAATTAAACTCTTGAAGTCTAGCACTTCTCGAGTTTTCGAGTGAACATTATTAAGGTGTACACTTTAAATAATGTATTGTTTTTTTTTTCATTTTTTATATTCTCTTCTTTGGACAAAGAAATATCATAAGAATCTAGCAATTCTGTGTGATATTTCCATTGTCCATCAGAATATTTTTTCTAATGAGAAAAGATGTTGTCAAGATCTCGCATCACGATAATACTCCATTAAATTGGTTGTGAGGCCGACGTCTCATTTACTAAATAATCACTTTTCGTATTCTATCTCGTATTCTCACTTCTCATACCGTAAACTCTCTTCATATCCTCGATTCAATTTCAAATTATTTTCACACCTCGATTCAATTCAAATTATTTCAAAACATTTTCTCGATTCAAACTTTGAAACAAGGAGGTTCTTGGAATCTAGCATTCCTTGAATTTTCGAGTGAATAGTTCTCGAGGCATGCCCTTGAGTTATTATTCACTCAATCTTTTAACTCTTTTTCAAACATCTTTTTCGATTAAAACTCCGAAAGAAGGAGATTCTTGGAATCTAGCATTCCTTGAATTTTCGAGTGAATAGTTCTCGAGGCACGCCCCTTGAGTTGTTATCCACTCAACCTTTCGACTTTTCCAAACTCCAAATCATTGTCAAACATTCACCTAAGTCGAATGCTCATCCGCATTCGCAACCCACATTTCATTCACAACTCCTCGTGGTTTCGATATTAGGGGCACCCTCAGGGACTAATATCGTTTCTCACAATCCTAACCCTTGACACGTCGTCAAGTCGGTTCCATTTTCAAACAAATCCTCGACACGTCGCCGAGCCGCTTCCAAATCAACTTCCTTTGGCCTCGCATGCCATTTTTTTTTTCGATTCGATCCTTTCACAAACATTTTTTTTAAAACTTACAAAAGAGGGATATTCTCAGAATTTAGCGTTCTCTGAATATTCGAATGAGAAACTCTCGAGGCGCGCCCTTGAGTTGTTATTAATTCATTCTTTCGATTTCAAAACATCCAACTCTTTATCTTCAACTTATTCAGTCAATTCCCGAAAGAACTGAGTTTTTGAAATCTCGCATTCCTTGAATTCTTGAGTGACAAACTCTTGAGGCGCGCTTTTGGGGTTGCTTGTCAATCACTCTTTCGTCTCTTTCTCAAACTTCCAATCCATTTAACCTCATCTTTTCGTGGTAGTCTCCACGAACTACGGACGCTCTGATTCTTTATTCATTCTTGAATATAAGATACGTAGGCACAATATTGCGATGATCTTCGCGAGCACACTTCTATTCATCTTCCGTTTCCCCCCATCCTTTTCCCGTAGTCGAACTACGACGCTCTGATTTCTCATTCTCGTCCGAATGAGCATACGTAGGCACAAGGGCCCCAATCCTTGGCGAGCACCCTATCTTCTAACCACCCCTCTCCCCTTAGCATCTTTTAACCTACCAATTCAACCTTTAACAAAGAGAAGAAAACAAATAAACCTAAACAACACTCCCCACAATTACCTTAAGAGGTTCCCGTCGAGTACGACGGACGTGAGGGGTGCTAATACCTTCCCCTCACGTAACCGACTCCCGAACCTGGAACACGGTTGCGACAGCCCTGTTCCTATCCTTTCGTTTTTAAGAGGTTTTCTCGATATTTTCCTCTCCCGTTCATTCGGGAAAAATAAAGTTCGGTGGCGACTCTGTCGAACCGCATTTTCGCGCCTTTCGCGCGAGGGTCGTTTTCTCCGAAATGTCTCCGTGATTTTTTGAGGTGCGACACAAGGTACCTTATCTCTTCCACTAGCCTAGATCTTATTTTGACCAATTCCACATTCTACAGAAGTGTTTATTGTTGTTTAAGAGTGCATCTTGACTAGTGAGAGTGGTTTCTTTGATAATGCATTATTCCACATAAATGCACCTTGAATTCAAGGCTTTCTTCCACTTTCAAAGAGAATCTTCATGATCAAATGGCTCTATCTTGCAAGTTCATCATGACTAACAAAAATTTCTGTTGAATTGTGTGCACATTAGTCTTGTGTAATCACTCCAAGTTGGACTCGGAATCCTGTGGTGCAAGAAAGTTCCAAATCTGCCTTACAAAAACAGTCGCATCAAGGCCTATTATGAAATTCATATTTCCTTGCTCAAATGGAATTAGATTGTGTTCTTGGACATTTTGGAAAGCTGAGATGTTTTAATTCAACTTTGATGTTTGAGTTTTATCTAGAATCATTGTGGATCATGATGAAAAATGACCTCAAAGTTTGTTAAAACACAATAAAGATTTTATCCAAAAATTTTCTAAGTGTCAAGGTTCAAAAAGTCTTAAACCCTAACTTCATTGCTTCATATCTCAAAATCTATGCATCTTTTGGGAATCCACCCTAAGTAGCTAAGTTGTAGTATGTAACAAGCTCTTCAATTTGGTATTTGGATCAAATAAAATGCTTTCTTGGTTTAGAAGTTATGTCTTTGTAAAGTTTGCACAAAATTAAGGTTTTTCTCCATAACTTAGAAATATTTTATTTCTTCATGGTTACCCTTTTTACAAGTAACTCACTTTTCTTGATTTTTATTGATCAATCATGATTCAAATCACATATTAACATTGTTCTTGACTTTAATAAACCATGTTTGACCAAAAACTTCAAAAGTCAAACTTGATTTTGGGCACAATTGACTTTTGTATCAGATGATTTTTGAACTTTGTGATCTCTTATGAAATCAAACTCTTGGCATATTTGAACATCATGGATGGCCTATAAGGGTGTTTTTGAATGTCTTGAATCATGTCCAAAGGTTTGAGATCATGTCTTGGTCAAAACTCAAAAATACAGTTGACTTTTCACCAGAAACCCTAGTTTTTGGTCCAAATGAATTTGAATCCTTGCCTTGCTCATGAATCAATTTCTTTGGATCAATCTAATCATATGAATGGACCAATGTGAGGAATTTGAGGTCTTTGAAACACATCTTGAGGTATTGGGTCATGCCCAGATGAAAATATTCAGTTTGGAGGCCCAGATAAACCAAAACCCTAATTGGTGCACCAGATGAACTTGGGGCTTGATTGACTTGAATAAGGTACATGTTAAGTTGAAGATCATGCTTATTCTTGATTGATCTTTTTCCTGAGCTTATTTTGGGACTCACAACCCTAATTCAAAAATCAAATGAAACAAACAACAAGCTTTCTATATCCAAATGGATTAGTGATGCATAAAAATATACATATGTATCATGCTAATGAAATGTAAATGATGTGGGATCTTATGGTCAAAAATTAGGGTATGACAGAGAGGCACCATCCTCATAACCCTGGTAGCTTTATCCTTTGCCAATTTAAGAGTTTAAAGGGAGGAACTTGACCAACAAAAGCACAATCTTCAACAAGGATGAGATTTTCTAATTACTTTAAGTGTTGAAGGGAAGAATCGGCCAATAAAGGAGGCAAACAAGGAAATAAACCTCCTAACCCTCCGAAAGCATCACTCTCAGGGTCAATCATTACTTATTTCTTCCCCTTTACTCGATATTTGCTAGGGGAAACAATATTAATCCTGACACATTTCTTCTTTGGTTGCTCACTAGGAGAATAAATGACAATTGGGATAACCCCAGACCCCAACAAATTAGGATTCTTCTTGTACTTATCTGAAACAAAGAGATAATAAAAAAGTGTGAATTAAACATATTGGTATGTTCGCCAAGACAACAAAGCAGGAAACTTACCAAACATTCCTTTTTATTCCTCCACAGAGCTAGCCTTTGCCACTTTCTTGCAGGGTATCAAATAATCAAAAAACGAAACCATAATTGCCTTCATCTCCTTATCAAAGTCATTGAGTTTATCATGAGATACGCAGTAACTCTTTGCGCATTAAGAGAGATTTTTTAAGGACAAAAATCGTAATCGTCACTCCGTGCAACCTAGTTGACTGTCAAGAGTAGAAGAAGCGACACAAAACTCATTATGAGCTAAAGGACTAAGGGGTGTGGCTAGAAAATTGTTAGATTTAAAATTCTTTCAACTGTCAATATAAACCGTGAAAATGAGGTTTTAGATTTGACAGAGGAAAACAAGCATGTGGCCAACAACACCCTTTGAAGTAAAACATACTTCTAAAATATTAAAGAAAAAGTTTGGAAAGAAAAACTTGATTTCCCTTGATATTCCTACTAATATTGAAATAATCACACAAAAACCCTAAGCAAAATGATGAAGTTATGAAGGAGGGATACGAAAATAACCCAGGACCTCCTTCTTAAAATAGGTTAATGGAAGACGAATCCCCAGGTTTTTAAAGATACAAGCATAAAAAGGGACAGAACACCCCTCGAACCTGTGAAAAATCCTTTTGTTAGCTGGAGACGGTGAGATTCCTCATTCAGAAGAAACCCATATCTCTAAATGATCAAACGACATCTCCTTCCCCAGAGCAAAAACATACTAACTGACTAAATATAGGTACTCTACCCAAAAATAATATTCTACAATGGTCACCGCCATCAACACTGATGTGATATGCATGATTGAAAATTTGGGGATTAAGGCGAAATAATGTGGAGAAGATTGGCAAATATGAAATAACTGCAAAAGTTGAAAAATATTGCCAAAAATCTTATCGAGAAAAGTAACGTAAAGATTAACGATCTAGATTAAACCATCTGAGGGTAATGTTCTTCTTATCCCATCAAGCCTCTTGAATATAGAAGCACTTAAATAACCTAGGTAGGGTAATCAATTCCTAACCTACATGTATATAAGGTGGAATGTTGATGGCTTAGGGAGACAGGAGGTCATAAACAAAGAATCACTGAATGCACCAACTACTCCTATATGTATTCCAGACGTTTCAACTTCTTTAAGCATCCGGTGAACATCTTCGATACGACCGACCAATGTTGTGAAAAGACCTCTTGGTTCCTAAGGCAGCAAAATTCTTTAGGGAAACTATTCTGGGTTAGTCTGTCCTCGGCGATTTGGCCCCACCTTCAGTGATCCGACCACCATAAAGAGAAAAGTCCCCTAGTCGATCTGATCCAAACATGTTCCTTTTCTAATCTAGCCACTGCCAAGCATAAATCCTAAATCCAACTCAGGTAAAAAATAAAGCTTCTAGAACGTTCTCCTGACCACTGAACCTTCAGTAAGATAGAAGCAGGAGATTCATCCCTACAATGCATCCAACGGTCATCTGCATCCGACGCTGGTTAATAAACAAGTTAGTAATTCAATTTCTCTATATATGCAAATGGCGCCAGTTTAGGAAAAACGTTTCATAAATAATTTGAATACTCTTTCATCAGTCACATACTGACTTGAGTGTTGGAGTTCTAACATTGCAGATACACCCCCCGCTCTGTCATAGCGGGAGCTCTCATCCAATGTAGCTTCTAAGATTTCCCATATTTATCGTTCTGGTACGAAACAACTACATTAACTACTAAGTTAGTTAGTGAATTATAACTAACTTGTACATAACGAGATTATGATAAGTGTAAACTCAATATTCTAGTTTGATATATCTCAATTCAAAATTTCTTTCCTAGCCATTTTCATTTGACGCAATCGATACGTGCAGTGTGCCTTTCTAAATCAGTCTCCTCCACCTTTGAATAACTTGACCCCGAGTTGATAAAGTGCCTCGTCTACTTGATATTCATTAATCTCAACAATATTGAAAGTATTGGATATATTCATGAAATCTGAGAGAGCTACCATATAAGCATTATCGTTGATCTTTCGAGTCATTTTGAATAGACCGTAGTTGTTCGGCTATAGCTTGTTGTAAGTACCAATTGAAAAGCTCTCCTCACGTAGAAACGTCATCACATCGTCTCCCACATTAAAACTTTTAACTTTCACGCATTTATCTCGTATAGAAGAAAAATCATTTGATAGTTCATCTGGGGTCAAACCTACCGTTAAACTCTTTTATTTTTAAATTGTTTTCTTTTTTCAATACTAGTAATTTATTGTTTCTCTCACTTTACACTAATAATAATTAAAATACAGTAATAATTAATAAAAATAATTTAATAAAATTGTTATCCTATATTTCATTTATCACACTTTTGTAATATGCATGAAGGTGATATTTTGGGACGGAAAGATTAATAAATACTTACGGATGATCAAACAAATTTATTGTGTAAACCCATAGATTATGTTAGATTTGTTAAATATATTTCATTGTGTAAACATATTTGATTTGATATGATTTGATATCATATGATTAGATTTGATTTAGAATATTTTGGGCCTTTTATGTTTTGGGCTAGTGTAAACCTAAAACTATAAATAGGGTGTCTTGCTTTGTATTCTACATCACAACAGAACAGATTTCACAGTTGCAGTTAGCAAGTGAAAGTTCAATAAGAAATCCCACAGTTGTGGGTAACACATTCTCTCCAAATACTTCTTCTCTCATTCTTCTCTTTCTTGTTTGTTATTCTTATTCTCTTTTGTTGTTCTTGATAATTACTTGTTATTACCATCATTATCATATTGTGGGTTTGTTCATTAATCTTAAGATCAAGATTGAAGGGAATTCTTCATAGGATGTGAGGTGAATTTCCAACATCTGGTATCTAGAGCTCCGGTTAAGAGATTCAAGGAAGGAAGATAGTGATGGCGATGAACTATCCGAACGGCAATTTTCCGGCGACCCTGCCAATTCTCAAGAAAGACAATTATGAGAATTGGTGCAAGCAGGTTAAAGTGATTTTCTGTTATCAAGATCTTTGGGATCTTGTGAAGGACGGAGTGACACCGCTTGTGGAGAATGCAACGGAGGCGGAAAAGGCTGCGCACAAAGAATTGAAGAAGAAGGATTATAAAGCACTCTTTATAATTCATCAGTGTGTTGATCCTGATAACTTTGAAAAGGTTAGTGATGTTGATTCAGTAAAAGAAGCATGGGAGATTCTTGAAAAGTCGTTTGGAGGTGCAGAGAAGGTGAAAGAGGTGAGGTTACAAACTCGCAAGAGAATATATGAGTTGCTTCAGATGGAAGACAACGAAAGCATTACATATTTCTTCACCAGAGTTACAAAGTTGGTGAATCAAATCAAAGTATGTGGAGAAGCGCTGACGACGAAAGCAGTTGTCTCAAAGATTTTGAGATCGTTGGCTCCAAAGTTCGACCACGTGGTAGTTGCCATAGAAGAGTCGAAAGATCTGTCAGTGTTGACGAAGGAAGAGCTTCAAGGGACTCTTGAGTCTCATGAACAGAGGATGGCTGAGAGAGCTGCAGGAAAGTCGAAAGATATGGCTTTGCAGGCACAGACGGAAAAGGAGAGAAAAGGCAAAGGTAGCTGGAATGGCAACAAAGGAGGAAACCAGTCGAATCAAAAGAAACCTTGGAACCAAGGCAACCAAAGAGGTGGTGCTGCAGGAAGAGGTGGTGGTCGAAAGACAGACAAAAGCCACATTCAATGTTTCAATTGCCAGAAGTATGGTCATTATGCTAGTGATTGTCCAGAAAGGAAGAGAAATCAAGAGACTAATGCAAAGCTGGCGAAACATGAAGAAGAAGAAACGTTGCTAATGGTTACAACAAAAGATGAAGAAAGATTCCAATATCAGTGGTACTTGGACTCAGGATGCTCATCACACATGACTGGAAGGAAAAATTGGTTTGTCAACATGAAGCCCTCGTCGAAAAACACAGTGAAGTTTGCAAATGACAACACTCTAGCAGCTGAAGGTGTTGGTGATGTTCTGATTATGAGGAAAGATGGCAAAAGGTTAACAATTTCCAATGTGTTGTACATACCAGGCATGAAGAGTAACTTGCTCAGTATAGGGCAGCTTGTCGAAAAGAACTACAAGGTAGTTGTAGAAGACAAGATGATGAGAGTTCTCGACGCAGGTGGTAGATTAATCTTGAAGGCTCCAATGTCTCAGAATAGGACCTTCAAGATTGGACTCAATGTGATGGAGCATAAGTGTCTAGCAACTGCAGCCAGCAGAGATGAGTGGTTATGGCATTTTCGACTAGGTCATCTCAACTTTAATGACATCAGAGAACTGAAGAAAAGAAATATGGTTTCAGGATTACCAGAAATCGACATTCCAAGTGAAGTCTGTGAGGAGTGTGTTCAGTCGAAACAACACAAGAATAGCTTCAGCAAGGATGCAGGAAGGAAGTCGAAGGCAATACTTGAAGTCATATACTCTGATGTATGTGGTCCAATCCAGGTGGATTCGATTGGTGGCAATAGATACTTTGTCATGTTTATAGATGATTACAGTCGAAAGCTGTGGACTTACCTCATCAAGAAGAAAAGTGATGTGATTGAGGTTTTTTCCAGATTCAAGTCCATGGTCGAAAGACAGAGTGATCGAAAGCTAAAAATTCTGAGGACTGATGGTGGTGGAGAGTATGTGTCGAAAGAGTTCGATACACTGTGTGTAAAAGAAGGGATTGTACATGAGGTGGTGCCACCCTACACTCCACAGCAAAATGGGATTGCAGAACACAAGAACAGAACCATCATGAATATGGTGAGAAGTATATTGAATGGAAAGCATCTACCCAAAGAATTATGGGGAGAAGCAGTTTCGACATCAACATATATATTGAACAGATGTCCGACGAAGAAGCTTGAATGAATCACACCAGAAGAATGTTGGTCTGGTGTCAAGCCTAGTCTCAGTCACTTAAAGGTGTTTGGATCTATAGCATATAGACATGTGCCAGATCAGTTGAGAAGGAAGCTTGATGATAAGTCGAATCAGATGATCTTGATAGGATATCATTCGACAGGAGGTTACAAGCTGTTCGACCCAGTGAATAAGCAAGTAGTGATCAGCAGGGACGTGATCATAGATGAGCTTAAAGAATGGGATTGGACCGAGAATGCCAAGAAGGATTCAGTGAGAATATCTTGTGAAGAACCAGCCACTGAAGTCGAAATAGAAGTTCGACAGGAACCAGTTGTAGATGAAGTAGGTTCAAGCAGACCTCGACGAACAAGACACATGCCTGCAAGGTTGCAAGAATGTGTAATCACATCAGATGATGTAGTCGATGAAGAGGGTGAGCTGGTACATTATGCTTTCTACGCAGATGTCGAACCAGTCAATGCAGCTGAGGCATTGAAAGATTCGAAGTGGGTGAAAGCAATGATTGAAGAGTTAGAGTCCATCGAAGTCAATGATACCTGGTCACTTGTCGAATTGCCGCAAGGCAAGAAGGCAATTGATGTGAGGTGGGTTTACAAGGTGAAGGTAAATCCTAAAGGAGAAGTAACTCGACACAAAGCGAGACTTGTGGCGAAAGGATTTCTTCAGAAGGAAGGAATCGACTTCGATGAAGTATTCGCACCTGTTGCTAGAATCGAAACAATCAGGTTGGTTGTTGGTCTAGCAAATATGAACAACTGGCACACATGTCAGATGGACGTGAAGTGGGCCATGATGAATGTAGACAGTTTAGACACAATGAATTAGGTGGTGTGTTAAATATAATTCATTGTGTAAACAGATTTGATTTGATATGATTAGATATCATATGATTAGATTAGATTTGATATCATATGATTAATTTGATATGATATGATTAGATATCATATGATTAGATTTGATATCATATGATTAGATTTGATTTAGAATATTTTGGGCCTTTTATGTTTTGGGCTAGTGTAAACCTAAAACTATAAATAGGGTGCCTTGCTTTGTATTCTACATCACAACAGAACAGATTTCACAGTTGCAGTTAGCAAGTGAAAGTTCAATAAGAAATCCCACAGTTGTGGATAACACATTCTCTCCAAATACTTCTTCTCTCATTCTTCTCTTTCTTGTTTGTTATTATTCTTCTCTTTTGTTGTTCTTGATAATTACTTGTTATTACCATCATTATCATATTGTGGGGTTGTTCATCTATCTTGAGATCAAGATTGAAGAGAATTCTTCATAGGGTGTGAGGTGAATTTCCAATAAGATTATTTACGAAAGTTGAAACAAAGTTGATGTAATTACAAAAAGTGAGGAACCACTTGGAAAATTTATTCACAAAGATTGTCAATTTTGATCCTCTAATGAAACGTTATGATATTGAAATATTCAAATATAAAAACAAAACAAGCTATTGTCAATCTATTATATTACAATAATTTGAACTGTATTCAGAACCCTAGTTAAATCATTTATGGACAGGGTAAATCAGAAATGGTCTTTCAATTATGTCTTGTGAACATACATTAGTGACGTTACGATATAATTAATTGCTCAAAAAGTTTCCACGTTCCACCAACTATTGTTGATAGTTAAATATGCAGAAATAAGACAAAGTCTAAACTAATCTTAATTTGATTTAGTCCCAAATTTTCCATTTTAAAATTTGATTATACTAGATTATTCATAAATTTGAAACTAAACTGATGTAACTACAAAAAAATGAGGAACCACTTGGAAAATTTATTCACAAAGATTGGCAATGTTGATCGTCTAATGAAACGTTATGCTATTGAAATATTCAAATATCTAAATTACAAAACAAGTTATTATCAATCTATTAATTATAATAATTCGATATGTAATCAGAGCCCTAGTTAATAGTTTATGGACAGGGTAAATCAGAAATGGTCTTTCAATTATGTCTTGTGAACACATACATATATTAGTGACGTTACGAATGTCATATAATTAATTACTAAAAAATTTCCACATTCCACCAACTCTTGTTGATAGTTAAATATCCAGAAATAACACAAAGTCTAAACTAATCTTAATTTTTTTAACTTTGGTCGGGGAGAATCAGCACGGTAGTTGTTAAAGAATGGTTCATTATTTAATAAAAAATTAATTACGGTAAAGATAAAATGCAAACCACTTCAATGTTTTAACCTTATAAATAGCAAGCTATACATGCAACATAATTCAATTCTCACAAGCAAATAATAACAAGGATCATTAAAGAGTAGTAGTAATTAGTTGCAAAATGAAGGTTATTTACTTCCTTGTTAGCATCTTGGCTTTGGCATCTTCGGTTTCCTTTGCTTATGATCCAAGTCCTCTTCAAGACTTTTGTGTTGCAATCAAAGATCCTAAAGATGGTGGTATGCATATATTCCTTTAAAATCTTGCTATCTTATTTATTAGGGTTAAATATATAACACTTTTATAATATAAGCGAGTTTCAATTTATTTTTTATAAAAAAAATTTTAAATTTTTTTAAAATATTAAAATTTTATGTCTTTTACCCTCTAAACGTCAAAATCATCTCAGGTAATATATATATATATATATATATATATATATATATATATATATATATATATATATATATATATATATATATATATATATATATATATATATATATATATATATATATATATATATATATATATATATATATATATATATATATATATATATATATATATATATATATATATATATATATTTTTGTTTACTCCCAGAAATTAAGTGTTCAAATTGCACGCTTAGAGATAACACACACGCACACGCACACGCACACGCACACGCACACACATGCGCACACACACACACACATATTATACGAGGTAAATCAAAACTCACCTATATTTTATGGGGTATTGTATATTTAACCTTTTATTTTATTTAATTAACTAGTGTTGATTTTTTTTAATATTACAACTATACTTTGATAATTCGCAGTATTTGTTAATGGAAAGTTCTGTAAAGATCCAATGCTAGTTAAAGCTGAAGATTTCTTTAAACATGTTGAACCTGGGAATACTTCAAATGCATTGGGCTCTCAAGTGACTGCAGTCACAGTAGACCAACTATTCGGATTAAACACACTCGGTATATCTTTGGCTCGCATTGATTTTGCACCCAAGGGTTTAAACCCACCCCACACTCACCCTTGAGGCACAGAGATCCTTATAGTTCTCGAAGGTACTCTTTATGTTGGATTTGTCACTTCCAATCAAGATAAGAACCGTCTTTTTACCAAAGTGCTCAACAAGGGTGATGTGTTTGTGTTTCCAATCGGTCTCATTCACTTTCAACAAAATGTGGGATACGGCAATGCAGTTGCCATTGCTGGACTTAGCAGCCAAAATCCAGGAGTTATTACTATTGCAAATGCTTTGTTTAAATCAAATCCACCCATTTCTGATGAAGTTCTTACCAAAGCTTTTCAAGTGGATAAGAGTATAATTGATTATCTTCAAAAACAGTCTTGGTATGACAACAACTAATTTGAGAGCACGATTAGGCATTTCATTCTGAATGAATTATTGACTATAGATCTTCATTCACCTAGTCCAACCGGCCTTATTTACATACTTTTATAATTATTGTAATAAATAAAATACAGGTGAGAGATATTTATTTTCTCATCTACTTTATTTGAAATTCGTTTTAGTTCAATAATATAGTTGTCTATCTGTTTACCGTTGTTTTTGTTAAATTAAACCTCAAATTTTTATTTACTTACAGTATTAAAATCCAAAAAATTCTAGAACATATTGCACAAAAGATTTGAGAAAATATGTTTGTACTTGAGTATCAACTTTCAAATGTAAAGAAAGTTGGGTATAAATCCCAATAAGAAGAATACATGATTGTTCTAAGAACATGAAATAAAACAAAGAAGCAATAAAAATAACTTAAGCAAAAATAGTTTGATTACAGAATTAGAAAAGGGACGCAAATTCTTACATGTTTTTCTCATGAACTTTTCTCTTTCTTTGATTTGAATACTCGAGTTATATAGGGAATAATGGTAAATTTTGTGAACCTTGATTACATGAATGAAATCTACTTATATACTACATTTTCATAATTATCGATAACGGTTATCTCACTAGAACTCGACACGTACACCATTACATGGCCTTTTGTCCTCTACTTCGCTTCCACATGTTGGTGTTTGAACTGTCTCTAAACCACTCTTATTGTTAAAACTATCTTTGCAACCTTTAACTACGCTTGTCGAGGAGTTTCTTTGTCTTACACCATAGTGGTGTCAAAATGTCTCTAGATCGCCTAGTCGTTAACCTCAAAACATATTAAGTCTAAAAACACCTGAAAAGCAAGTCGAACACACCATTTTTACATCACACCTTCGTGTTGAAATGTTAACCTAGTTCGAACCTTTTCGAGATTCTGGACATGTTTTGAAGATAAAGTAATATTAATCTTATGAATCTGCTCTTGAGACTCTTCCAAACCAGATTTGGTGGGTTTTAGCGTAATGTTAAAACTCATAGGCTAACATATGCCTCCAAAAATTAGACTTTCGACCATATTAGTAAGATGGAAGAAATGAAGCATTTTAATAATGTCTCGACACTATTCACAGTAGTCTGCATACGTCATGATCACCTTACCAAAACGCCACGTCAATGATGGTGTGTGCACTCATCAATCATGACTCTGATTTCTTATTCCATTGTGGGTTACCAGATTAACTCACATTAAAAGAAAATCATATAAATTGATCTTACCCAAAAAACCAAAATGACAACTGTCAAAACTAAAAGCCACTTTTCCAGATTTCTAGAGGGAAATTGAAAACTTTTCCTTCACGACTATATATATGCACCTTCCTTTCTTCTTTTTTCCTTTTGCCACTTCTTCTGCTCAGAATCCTAAAAACTCTCATCTCTTGAAATCTTCACCTTATACAATCTTTCCTTCTTCAACCCAAACCTCATAACAATGGCTTCTTCCTAGAAATAACTCTCAGTGCCTTCTGTTGCTGATTTAATTGCTCCGACTCACCTTGACGGTGAAGCTAGCAGGATTATACTTGAGCACATCGCACGCTCAAAGACATAACAAGGTCGCCACTGAACTTTATTTAGTCCAAAAGGACATGGAAAATATTGATAAAACCCAAGGGGAATAGAAACAGGTAAGGGAGTCAGTTATGCGAAGGGAAGGTATTAGCACCCTACGCATTCATCGTACTCGACGGTAACCATTATGAAAGCTTCTTGGCTCAGATGAGTTTTCTATCTAAAGGCTACTTGCTAAGGAGGAAGGAAAATGGACGAAGAAAGTGCTCGCTAAGAATTAGGGCCCTCATGCCTACTGTCGCTACTGCGAAAATCGGCGCCGGCTGAACAGAAGAGTCGCCACCATGCGTTATTTATCCCACGGGAGGGAAAGGAAACGCTCAGAGTAAACCTACCGCAAAGACGGGAAAGGAATGGTCATCGCAACCAAATCCTGGATTCGGGAGTCGGTTACGCAAGGGGAAGGTATTAGCACCCCTCACGTCCGTCGTACTCGACGGGATCCACGCTTGTTTTCGGGTATGGATTGTTATTCTATCTACTCTGCAGGGTTAAGGGTTAAAAAGAAAGAAAGGGACTCGGCAAAGTATCGCACTTTATGCCTACGTATTCCCGTCTGGAACGAGAAATCAGAGTCAACGTAGTTCGCCTACCTACGGGAAAGGAGGGGAAGGTTGCTCGCTAGGATATCGCATCCTATGCCTACGTACTTTCATACAACATGAAAGATCAGAGCAAACGTAGTTCGGGCCACGTACGACACAAGTCTGTTTTGATTGATTTTATTCCTTCTGAAAAAGGTTTTTTCTGATTACAGGTCCAAGCGGACAAAAATGACGTTTTGATGAGTTCACATTCTTTTACAGAAGAAATGTCTTTTATTGTGTGTGAAATCTTATGGTGTTTTTCTGTTTGTTTTGAGAGAGAAGAGACAGAACTCTATCCTAGGGTTGCAAAGGGAATCAAACTAACCTAATGTTATCATGCATGGGTTAAGACCTAATGTCTATCATGCTCCTCTCTTGCGCAGAGAGAAACAGAGATCCTAAGGGAATAGACAGAAACAGAAACAACAGCAATATATACAGTAAAGCAGTAAAATGCATGGATGCAACAATACAAGCGAGGCAAGGGAGTCCCACTCAACCTCGAACCTAGAAAACAATAGGCAAAAGTGAACAGGATTCACTTTCAACCCAACAGGTTAAACAGCAAGAAATACAGTCAAGAAAACCAATCAATACATCAGAAATGAATAACAGTAGGAAAATAAACAGTCACAACAGCTCTGCATCAACACCTGTCTTCAAGTCATCATCAAACAGCTACAAGCTTCAGGAAAGCATCAATCTCCATCTCCACAACCTTCAAACAAGGGCTTTGATTATCAGTCTTCCATCTGCAATGGCTTTTCTTCAAGTCTCAATCTCCAAGATGAATATCAGTCAGCAAGATGAAATGAATGTTAAACAGTAAACTGCCTACCAAAGGTGGCTCATTAACTGTTAACATTATACAGACAGTTTTCTCTCAAAAGTTCTATCTTTCAAATATATTCACTGATCCTTCCAAAGGAAGGAGGTGGATATTTGAAAGAGACTTTGAATCATAGAGAAAGAAGGGATGCAGACAAGGCATTCCATATTTGTGAATCAAGCTACTATTCTAGGGTTCTGCCTAATCTCTAAGTCCTACACTCCTCAACAGCTGCCAGCACAGAATCTCTTCATCAACTCTGGAAGTTGGTCTTCAATCTCTGGATCTCCAATGGCTTCATCATCACAAGTCTTCAGCTCTCCCAATCCCCAAGCAAACCCAATACCCACACAGACAAATCATAATCCCCAGAGAGGGCACACCACACCAGTCAAGCAAATATAGAGAGTACTAATAGCAGTAGGGGAATCCTAACATTTTCTAAGGGATCTAATAACTACCCATAATCCCTATAGTCCCATACCCCAAAGATTCAATCTCTAACTCCTAAGGGAAATGAACTAATTCTCCTATATTATCACCTAAACCCTAATTTTGTTCATGTTATTCACACCTAAACAAATCTCCTAAAATTAAGTCCTAAAAATATGAACTAAATTTTATATACAAGATGAAGGCCTAATCTAATCAACCTAAAAAGAATGGATAAAAAATATTAAAGCATCTAATCAAACTAAAATTAACAAAATCATGCATCAAACTAAATGTTATTTATACCTATTTAAAAGAAAAATATGCCAAAAATAAGAAAATAAAATAAAATATTAATTTTTTTATGTGATATTTTTCTTGACAAAATTATGAACAATGTGAAAAAACAACCAATTAAAAACTAGCATTCTTCTATTTTTTATGAATTTTTAAAGAATTAATATTTTTGAAAGAAAATAAAATGAATTAAAATGGATGAGGGTGCATTTAGTAGAGAAAACCAGTTAAAAGAATAAACTGGGCCCAGACTGGGGGGCGCGCATAGCAAGCGTGTCTGGGCTCATACACTCAGAAAGTAACAAAAATTAAAAAAAGATGAAAACGGTGCAGTTAGCAATTATTTTAGTTCATTTCCAATTGGGCCATGCGTTTGGGGGTGTGAAAAGCAGAGAATTGCCAAGCCCAGTCTGATTGCTTTAATGAAACGGTGCGTTGCACCATTTGAAGTTCCCTCCGTTTTTCTTCTTCAATCGTGGCCGTTGGTTTCAGTCCCCAGTCAAAGTCAACGCCTGATCGTGTGGCCTAGGGGTTATCTTCAACCTCCAGCAAACCCTGGGTCCTGCAACTCATCCCCATGCACGAATTTGCCCTCGTTCTGTTCTCTCTCCATTCACCATGAAATCATACCATTCCAAAAGCAAAATTGTTCTAAATCCTTCCCTCTACACAGCCATCACAATAACTTCCTCTAAAACTCAAACAATAAGCAAACCCGATAGGCATAACAGTTTGAATCCACCATGATTACCTGATATCAAATCTCCCAATTCTCTCTAATTCTTGCCCTAAACTAATCCACATCTTATGCTGATCATTACAAGCTATTAACCTCAGATCATCATGCAATATTCTAAGAGTTACAAGCTTCAACAGTTTGTGCACACCATGGTCAATCTTCATGAAACCTCTCCAAACTCACCAAAATCAGTCATCTAACCTATCTTAACATTTCTATGCTAACAAATCCCTATAATTCTAACTAAAACATGCAATTCGAAGGAGAAACCTACCTGGTGTAAAATGAAGAAAACAGCTATGGAACTCCTTGATCCAATGCTTGCAGTGATTTGAAACTGATCCACACACTCAAACCTTGATTCTGTATGCAAAGGTTCTAACTCAAACTTCTTGAATCTTGCAATTCCAAATTTCTTGCTTCTTGGATGATGAAAGTGTATGGCACGAATTCTCCTCCAATCAACCAAATGCTTGTGTGAAATGTGATCTATGGACGATGGTGATGAAGATCAGATCAAGAAAAATGGAGATTGATAGGGATTTGAGAGAGTTTGAATTGATTTTGCAAATTGGAAGAAAGGTATGAAACTTGGTGTTATGAGCAATGTGATTCACCAACCATGGCATGGAGTTCTTCAATCCAATATATACATGAGTTTAGAAAGTCCTAGAAGTTTGGAGAAGCTTCCCATGCACTCTTTCCTTGCATTTTGGATTATGTAGCTTTCATTGTAAGTAACCATGCATAACTCCTAATTCTTGAACCAAAATCAAAATTCCACTTTTGCCAATGTTCTCAAAATGATTTTTCCAATCAAAATGACCTATAATTTCACCTCATTTGGCCAAACTATGAAAAATCTCATTTTTAGGTCCTTTTTTATTCATTAAATCCACCAATTTTGAAACCTTGAGCTATGAGCCTTTCCAATCTTTCATGGTCACTTTTATAGACTCAAAATGTCATTTAGATCAAGTTTTATGTTGTGAAGGTTTTCATTTGAAGCTTCCTTGTATGAGTTTTGGGCATAGGCTTGAAATGACCTGTAATTCTCAGATGACCAAAATACCCTTTGCTTGCCAAGACCATAAGTAGAGTTCCACAAATCATATGAAGGAATACCATACCCTTCTAGAAAGATAAGACAATGAGTAACAATTATTATGTTGACCAGAAATTCATTTGAAATCTCCTTGAGGGGTAAATATTCTTGGAAGTCAAGTCACTTTCACAGACAAAATTTCAGATACCTCAGATGACCTGTAACTTGCAAGGACCATAACTTGAGTTCTATAAATGTCCTTAATGTCTTACACCACTCAAATTAAAGGTCTTGAGATCCTCTACAAGTTTCATGTTGGCCAAGGATCCATTTGAAGCTTGCATTTTGACTTATCTTGCTTGGAAATTTGACCTAAACTAGGGGATTTTACATAGAAACCCTAATTTAGAAACTCCTCTTCTCCTTGATTTCTCTTGATTTATTCTTAGCACATCACCATATCTTTCTCTACATGTCAAATGATGAACCCCACATCTCTCAAATAGACCTTGATGCCTTTCAATCAGTCAATTGACCTAAAGTTGACCCAGGGTTGACCCAGATGAAACCCTAGTTGACTGTCTTCAACTGCATTTCTTGTGATCACACCAATGACTTGTCTCCTTCTCCAAATGACTTTCTAAGTCTCCCATGATGTCTAGATACCCTCCATGCTCAGCCCACAACTCACAATTTCTTTGATGATGTTCAGATACCCTCAGATAGAAGATGGACTCACTACTTGACCCACAAAACTTCTTTAGCTTCCCAATTCTTTCTGATGACTTGAATGAGATTGAATTAGCATAATAACCTCTTGATAGGCTCATAGAGATGAGAATAATGCTTGGTCCCTGTTGGATGATTTGCTATGCTATGCTATGCAGATAATTAGACTATGTACATGACTCTATATGCAAATGCTAATGATATTGAAACATAAACCAAGTGAATAAGGTTGAGCAAATTTTAGGGTGCAACAACTGCCCCTATTCAAGCGACTTGGACCCGATTGGGTGAAGAGCCCGGAGCCTTCAGACATTCGCGGTACGAGACGGTTGAATACTAAGAACCCAGAAATTTGCCAACCGCAGAAATGAACTACACCACTGCTTGGGGAACGATATTCATCAACTGAATCTGACTGCTTACAACAACCCACTGATCTCGTGTTGGGGATTATTTTCATCAGCCTGAAAAAGATTTTATCATCGCAGAGATAGAATTTTGTCCGCGTTAGGACTCCTCCTGCCGTCAACTCGGAAAAACCTCGACAACTTCGCTGGGGATGGCTCGTCTGCCTCTCATCAGAAATAAATCGTCCATGTTAGGACTAAACTCTTCCACGTTAGGAATAACACCTCGTCTAGATCTGTCCACGTCAGGACTAACTCTCCACGCTAGGACTCACCTTTCCACATTAGGAATAAACTCTTTCGTATCTGTCCACGTCAGGACTAAATTCTTCCACGTCAGGAATAAAATCTTTCCACGTTAGGAGTACCTCTTCTTTTCCACGTAAGGAATCACATTTTGATTCGTCCACGTAAGGACTCCAACCTGTTCCACGTAAGGACTCACATCTTTCCACGTAAGGAAACCACAATCTTTCCACGTAAGGAAACCACTCTTTCTGATTTGTCCACGTAAGGACTCCCATCTTTCCACGTAAGGAATCCATCTCCTTTCCACGTAAGGAAACCAATCTTCTTCCACGTAAGGAATAAAATTCTTGATCTGTCCACGTAAGGACCCCAAGCTTTCCACGTAAGGAATAAACTTCTTTTTCCACGTAAGGAATCACCTCTATCTTTCCACGTAAGGAAACAATCTTCTTTCCACGTAAGGAATCAACCTCTGTATTCGTCCACGTTAGGACTACATCGTCCACGTTAGGACCCACCTTTCCACGTAAGGAATACATCTCTTCTCCACGTAAGGAAACCATCTTTTTCCACGTTAGGAATCCACTCTTTCTGATTTGTCCACGTAAGGACTCCCACTTGATATGTCCACGTAAGGACTCAATCTTTCCATGTAAGGAATAAACTTGCTTTTCCACGTAAGGAACTGAAACTTCTCTTTCCACGTAAGGAATAAACTTGTCCACGTCAGGACTCACGTTTCGTCTTGATTTGTCCACGTCAGGACTCACCTCTTGACTCGCTGAAGAAAAACTGGTCCACGTCAGGACTCACACCTCAACCTACTGAAGTAATAAAGCTTAGTCCACGTCAGGACTCGCGCGTCTTCGACTTGCTGGGGAAATAAGACTTGTCCACGTCAAGACTCACACTTTGCCAACAACCCGAAGAAGGATAACTTTGTCCACGTCAGGACTCTCGCATCTTGTCATCACGAAGAACTATAAACTTTGTCCATGTCAGGACACACCTTTCACCATTACGAAGAAAGATATCTGCTGGATATAAATTGTCCACGTCAGGACACCAACGCGAGGAGTAATCCACTTTTGTCCACGTCAGGACTTCACACTCAATCAATACCGAGAACTCGAATCTGTCCATGTTAGGACTAACACATATCGTCAACTTGAGGAAATGTCCACGTCAGGACTCCACATTCCATCAATTCTGAGAAATCGAACCTGTCCACGTTAGGGCTAGCACCTCTTATCAACCATGGGGAAATAAATCTGTCCACGTTAGGACACCCACTTCTCTAGCACGAAGAAATCCCGTTGATATGGGAATAAATTGTCCACGTCAGGACTCCTTGCTCCATTGATCCCAACCCCCAAACTTCTTAGCACTGACGTGACAGCGACTTTGAGGCGGACTCTATTGGGGATATCTGGAAACCACACTAATGGACGCCTGTTCTGATAACCGGCGGCAGCCTCTGAAATTCTGATTCATGAAACCCTTCGCTAACAAATAACTCTGCTTGGGAATGAAGAGAAATTTTGCCTACTAACTCTGGCGGGGAGAACACGAGAAATTCACAAATAACTCTGTTCGGAGACAAAGAGAACTTTATCATGATAACTCTGTGGGGAATAGTGCCAAAGCTGACACTTCATTGAATGTCTCACGTCGAGACCTCGAATGTTTAGTAATTCGTTTGAGCAAGAGCTCCCTCAACCTGCATGAGAAACAACACTTGAACACAAACGGTTAGCCACCCTGGTTTATGTTCCAAAATGCATATGTTTGACAATGACGCAATGCTCCATTCGCCATGGAAATGCTACGCGTGTTTATTTGGTGGATGCAAGTATAATCCTATATGCCGATGCAAATGCAGACTCGAACTGCTGGGATATAGGAAACTGCTTCAACAAAATAAATGTTGAAGACAATGCCGACTCCGCTGGGGATAGCCAGATGCTACAGAATTATTCCAGCAAAATAAATGCTGGAAGAGGTGGGATCAACTCCGCTGGGGATTGGGAACTTAACCAAGAACCTCGTTGAAGTAACACCCTGCTAGGGAATGTAACTCTGCTGGAGAATAGCAGATGCGCCTGTTATGATTGGAATTATGCTGAAGAGTGAACTGATATCACACGGTATTCTGACAAAATAAATGCCAGGACGCGCAACCGACTCTACCGGGGAGAGTCTTAATCTTCGAGTTCCACTGAGAGGAATGCAAATACTTTCTGAAAAGAGAACTCCACCGGGGATGGAACGATTTTCTTGGGGAAAATCAACTGACTCCGCTGGGAGAGTAAATGATCCTGCGGGGAAATGTAAACTATCTAAATACAGCTCACGAGTTGGAAATGTTAATCTTCTGAGGCTAAACCACTCCGCTCGAGATGGGAATCCTTTGGGGGGACACCACACTGTCTGAATACAGCCTTCGATCTGGGAATCGTCGCTTCTGCTAAGGATAAACGACTTGGCTGGAGAATGTCCTTTGGAATAAGCTACGACTAGCTGGGGAATTCGATCCTTCTTCAGGAAGAACATGCATGACCTGCATGGGGGTCGAGTCTTTCGTTACTGCAATCTTTTGATCGTCCTCGTCACACGGCTATGAACCCTGCAACAACACAAACAAGACAAAACAAGTCTGCGCAACCAAATCTATTCAGGTTAGCGTTAGCGACCTTATTTTCAATTAATTCAGAGTTTTAGCAATTGCTGGCAAGGGCCAGTGACGTTATGCACATGCTAGTTTCATCAAACTTTAGGCGTTTATCATGCACAAAACAGTAAAGAGACAGCGTCGAATACTGAATAACATATCTTATTGATTGGGCCCCTGAATGGGCGGAGTTTTGTACACGGGATGTAACTCCTGAAAAGAGGAAGTTGTGCACAACAAATATACAAGTGTGCACAAGAAGCATAAATATATTGACAAATTAAATTTGTACACATGTCGGCAACGGGATGCAGATGAACATCACGAACTGATCCTCCTATGACTCGCCTGACTCTAATGCTTTCCCGGTCTCCACACTTCCGAAGAGATCGTATCTGATAATCGACCCCTTTGAGTATATTCTCCCGCACCAATGCTCAACGCAGTATCGAATTTGGACCGCAGTCATTTGCTTTTTAAATCCCTAACTTTTGCGTGAACCGCCCTTTACGGGTTTTCAGTTCACTGGGATACCCTTTTTTGCCGAAGCCGCCCAGTGTAGGTTTTCAACTTCGCGGGTGTACATTTTTTCATTTTATCCCTAACTTTTGCCCGAACCTTTCATTCTGTTTTTGGTTCGCCAGGATGCCCCATTTTTGCCTGGACTCTCTTTTTCTGTCCAGCGGGTCAATTTTAAGCAAAATATTTTTTAACTGCGTCCGAATTCACAGGTGACGTAAAGTCTTCACCGTCCATGGTGGACAACAACAACGCTCCTCCGGAAAAGACTTTTCTGACAACGTATGGCCCTTCGTAGTTGGGGGTCCACTTGCCCCTGTGATCTGCTTGCGGCGGGAGAATCCTTTTCAGCACAAGGTCGCCCGTCTGAAAGCTCCGAGGATGTATCTTCTTATCATACGCTTTCTTCATTCGGCTCTGGTACAAACGACCGTACGCTAGAGAAGCTAGCCTCTTCTCATCCATCAAACTCAGTTGGTTCAACCTATTCTTCACCCATTCTGCCTCATCTAATTGGACGTCTCGCAATACCCTCAGAGAAGGGATCTCAACTTCCAATGGTAGTACTGCCTCCATTCCGTATACTAACGAGAACGGGGTTGCCCCGGTTGATGTGCGTACCGTCGTACGATAACCGTGCAAAGCAAAGGGTAGCATCTCATGCCAATCCTTGTAGGTCACCACCATCTTTTGAACAATCTTATTTATATTCTTATTGGCTGCCTCAACAGCGCCATTCATCTTGGGTCGGTAAGGGGAGGAGTTGTGATGTTCGATCTTGAAATTCTGACAGAGCTCCTTCATCATTTTGTTATTCAGGTTTGAACCGTTGTCAGTGATTATCCTCTCGGAGATCCCATATCTGCAAATGATATCTCTCTTGATGAATCTGGCCACCACCTGCTTCGTCACATTTGCATAAGACGCCGCTTCCACCCACTTGGTGAAATAATCGATTGCCACTAGAATGAACCGGTGCCCGTTAGAAGCTGTCGGCTCGATTTTTCCAATCATATCAAGTCCCCACATCGAGAATGGCCATGGCGACGACATCACGTTTAGAGGACTCGGAGGCACATGGATCTTATCAGCATAGATTTGGCACTTGTGGCACTTCCTCGCAAACTTGAAACAATCAGTTTCCATAGTCAGCCAAAAATAACCTGCCCGCAGCAGCTTCCTCGTCATAGCATGTCCACCAGCATGCGTACCAAAGGTACCCTCATGTATTTCCTCCATGAGCAACTTCGCCTCTTTTTCATCTACACAACGCAGCAACACCAAGTCGTGGTTTCTTCTGTATAAGACACCATCCAGATTCAAATAGAAATTACCCGTCAATCTCCTGAGAGTCTTCTGATCTTGACTGGATGCCCCAGCCGGATACTCTTTATTCTTCAGGAAATTAAGGATATCAAAATACCATGGTTTATCGTCGGATGCTTCGTCAATAGCAAATACGAAGGCAGGTCTGTCAAGCCGAGAGATAATGATTCTGGGAGCCTCGTTCCAGAAGTTGACTTTGTACATGGAAGACAAAGTGGCAAGGGCGTCAGCCATTTGGTTCTCCGCCCGCGGTACATGATGCAATTCAACCTTGTCAAAGAAAGGCAACAATCTCCTTGCATAATTCATGTAATGTATCAAATTGGGCTGACGTGTCTCCCATTCCCCTTTGATTTGGTTTATCACCAGAGCTGAGTCTCCGTATACGTCCAGATTCTTGATTCGCAAATCAATGGCTTCTTCAAGCCCCATTATACAAGCTTCGTATTCGGCTTCATTATTGGTAACTGCAAAGGTCAATCGGGCAGTAAACGGGATGTGCGACCCGTGTGGAGTGGTGATGATTGCCCTTATTCCGCTACCGTAAGCGTTCACAGCTCCGTCAAATATCATCTTCCATTTGGAACCCAAATCCGGCCCTTCGTCTGGCAACGGCTCTTCGCAATCTTTCATCTTTAGGTACATGATATCCTCGTCAGGAAAATCAAACCTCATCGATTGGTAATCTTCAATAGGCTGCTCTGCCAGATACTCAGACAACACACTTCCCTTTATAGCCTTTTGCGAGACGTATTGGATGTCATATTCGGTCAAGACCATCTGCCAACGGGCAATTCTCCCTGATAGCGCCTGCTTTTCGAATACATATTTGATAGGATCCATCTTCGAGATGAGCATGGTTGTATGATTCAGCATGTATTGCCTCAAACGCTTGGTGGCCCAGGCTAGCGCGCAACAAGTTTTCTCAAGCATTGAATATCGAGATTCACAATCTGTAAATTTCTTACTCAAGTAATAGATCGCATGCTCTTTTCTTCCTGTCTCGTCGTGTTGACCGAGAACACAACCCATGCTTCCCTCAAGAACTGTCAAATACATAATCAAGGGTCTCTCTGCCACTGGGGGTATCAAAATAGGAGGCTCCTGCAAATACTGCTTTATTTTATCGAACGCCTTTTGACAATTTTCGTTCCACGTTACAGCTTGATCTTTCTTCAACAGCTTGAATAATGGTTCACACGTGGCCGTTAGGTGAGAGATGAACCGAGCGATGTAGTTCAACCTCCCTAAAAACCCGCGCACCTCTTTCTCTGTTTTAGGCGTCGGCATCTCTTGTATTGCTTTTATTTTTCCAGGATCGACCTCTATTCCCTTTTCACTTACGATAAACCCCAGCAGTTTACCCGATCTCACCCCGAAGGTGCATTTGTCAGGGTTCAGTCTCAGCCTGAACTTCCTAAGCCTTTTGAATAGCTTCAGCAGATTCACTAGATGCTCTTCCTCCGTCTGGGATTTGGCAATCATATCGTCAACATAAACTTCGATCTCCTTATGCATCATATCATGAAAGAGAGTCGTCATTGCACGCTGATACGTTGCCCCAGCGTTTTTCAAGCTAAAGGGCATCACTTTGTAACAAAATGTTCCCCAAGGCGTTATGAAAGTAGTCTTCTCCATGTCCTCTGGCGCCATTTTAATCTGATTGTAGCCTGAGAAGCCATCCATGAAGGAGAATACGGAGTATTGAGCAGTATTATCAACTAGCACATCGATATGAGGAAGCGGAAAATCGTCTTTCGGGCTCGCTTTATTTAAGTCACGGTAATCGACGCACATTCTCACTTTACCGTCTTTCTTGGGCACTGGCACGATGTTAGCGACCCATGAGGGATATTTTGTCACAGCCAGGAAACCAGCATCCCACTGTTTTTGAACTTCTTCTTTGATCTTCACTGCCATATCTGGTCTAGTTTTGCGAAGCTTTTGCTTGACCGGCGGGCATTCTTCTTTCAACGGCAGACGGTGCACAACCATATCTGTATCGAGTCCTGGCATATCCTCATACGACCAAGCGAACACATCATTATACTCTCTGAGCATTTCAACCAGTCTTCGCTTGATGTCGCTCTGCAGCGCGGCTCCTATACGAATATTCTTCTCAACCCCTTCCGACCCCAGGTTAATGATTTCGATGACCTCTTCGTGAGGCAGAATGACTCTTTCCTCTTGCTTCACCAACCAAGACAGTTCTTCAGGAACGTCACTATCTTCAACAATCTCTTCCTCGGCCTGAAATACCGGGTGCTCAAAGTCGGGACGAGTCATAGGTGGTTCAAGGATGTCATCTGAAAATGTTATCCTGCAAAAGAATGGTTAACTGCTTCAAAATGCGTATAAAGCGAATAACCACGTTGCCCTTTTATTGAAAAATACAAAACAAGAAAAAACAGGGATCGCAATATTTGCACATAAAAAACGCCTTTTTATTTAATGATTAACACGCAATGTTCAATAACAGCACAACCCTAAGCAAATCATGATGCCCCGGGCAAGACACCAGATTGTTCAACAATTAATAAAACAAAGCATTACTATTTAAGAGTCACAGGAACAAGCTCCTGAATAGACCAGTTGCACAATCCTTGTCCTGGCGTGCTTGGCTGGATCCAGGCATCCATATCACAGTCGATGTCTCCTTCATCGGACTCTGAAGCAGCGTTGATGGTCTCATGACATACTCCACTGGCAGAGATGGTTATTGGCCCTCTGAAACGGGGGGCCCCCACAGCAGGTGCTGACGACGACGGTTGGTACCCCAGCCCAAACCGGTCCATCTTCACAGGAATGTCCAGCACTTTGCCCCAGCCCTTTGCTTCTCCTGCCTCTACCAGAGCTTGGGCCTCTTTATACGACGAGACGGCTATCTCCGACACTTTACTCGGCCCAGGACCTTTATCCTTGATGCGCAACCCTTCAAATGCCTGACAGGGTGTTTCGTGAATCTCTCCATCGACCTCCACATATTTAAATGACGACAGATGGCTGACCAGGATGTCTTCTTCTCCGCATACGGTGACTACGCTGTCTCCGACCATATATTTCAACTTTTGATGCAGGGTAGACGTGACTGCCCCAGCCCCATGGATCCAGGGTCTTCCGAGCAGGCAGCTATATGCAGGCTGGATGTCCATGATATAAAATTCAGTCGCAAACACCTCCGGCCCCACCTGTAGAGGCAACGTGATCGATCCAAAAACTGTTCTCCGCGTGCTGTCAAATGCTCTGACTACCAAATCACTGGGCGTGCACAGGATTCCTCTGACATCTAGCTTCATCATCGCTTTCTTGGGCAGCACATTTAAGGATGATCCGGTGTCGACCAATACATGCGACATGACTGATCCTCTACACTCGACAGATACGTGCAGCGCCATATTATGATCTCTCCCCTTCGGGGTCAAATCGAAGTCGGTAAAGCCCAAGCTGTGGCCTGCATTCACATGTGCCAACACTCCTTCCAGCTGATTCACGGAGACGTCTTGGGGTACGAAGGAAGTATCCAGGACTTTCAACAAAGCATTTCTGTGAGCTTCAGAACATAATAGCAACGACAGGATAGATATCTTGGACGACGTCTGTTGCAGATGCTCCACAATCTTATAATCACTTTTTCGAATCAAGCGCATGAACTCTTCCACATCTTTCGATGCCGACACTTTGTCGCTTGCCTGCACAGGGACGTTCTCAATCATCTTTCCCTTCCCATTTGCCAGTCGCTCGGCCTCTACCTCAGGCGAGATGAAGATTCTACCACTCCTTGTCATACCTCCGGTACCAACAACATTATCTACAGTCTCAGCTGGCAGCTTACTAACATCAATTTTTATTCCGTCACAATACACTTCCAAACCATATGACCATGGAACTGCTCTTGTGCTCTCGTACGGGATTGGTCCGGCCTTAGTTATGGTAATCGGCGGTCGCTGGGCCGGTGCCGTGATAGTGATCGTCTTTCGGGGAATCGTTACAGTGGCCACATCACTCTGATTATCTGCTTCTGCCCCTGCAGGCTCTTCAATTGCTGCTCGGTCAAACTGCAATGTGCCTCCATTAATTAGAGCCTGAATACCTTTCTTTAAATCATCACACCCCCAGCTAAGGTCCAGCATTCTAAACAATATTCGTCACAACCTGGATAGACACCCCCTGCAATAATCTGCTTTTTATCTCGCTCAGTGGCGTCTTTAAATCATCGACATTCATAATCAGATTCAAACCCTCCTTAGTCAGAATGGCGTTTGCCCCATGATTAGGCATGGGTTTCTGCACTATATTCGGACCCGCCGTTCCGAAATTGATAGCCTTACTGTCTAATAAATCCTGCACAACATGCTTAAAAGCATGGCAACCCTCTACATCGTGGCCCGGAGCCCCAGAGTGGAACTCACAGTGCCTGCTTGCATCATAGCCATACGGAGGAGTTACCGTTATCGGTGCCAAAGTTCTCTTCTCTACCAGGTTCAAACCCAACAGTGTCTGTAACAAATCCGCATACGTTGACGGAGGCTTCTCAAACACTCTCCTTGGCTTACCCCCTTGGAATCTTCGCTGAGCAGGTTGTGCCCCCTGCTGCGGCTGCTGTTGCTGTTGCTGTTGTTGCATTGGCTGCTGCTGAAACGGTTGTTGTTGTTGAAATGGTTGTTGTTGGAACGGAATAGTAACACTCGCCACCTGCTGCGGCTGATGATACTGGTTTCGTCCTCTGCCCCGGCCTCTGCCTCGGCCTCCAAACACTGCGCTTGCATCGCCCTGACGGCGCCCACCAAAAGCCTTCCTATTACTGCCAGATGCAGTTGATTCCTCAGCCTGGAATCGGCCTTGCTTAATGTTGTTTTCAATCTTTTCCCCCATCAGAATTAAGTCTGAGAAACTAGCCAAAGATGTGTGAAACAACTTATCATAAAACATGCCTGTGAATGTTCCGATGAACATGTCATTCATTTCCTTGTCTTCTAAAGGAGGACGGACCCTAGCAGCCATATCGCGCCATCTTTGCGCATACTCTTTAAAGCTCTCACCCTTCTTCTGGGATAGCCCTGTCAATTGGACCCGATTGGGCGCCAAGTCGCTGTTATACTTGTAGTGAGCTACAAATGCCTCTGCTAGCTGCTTCCATGTCTTTATATGCGTTGGTTCCAATCCCATATACCACTCTAAGGAAGGACCTGACAAGCTATCTTGAAAGAAATGCATTAGCATTCTCTCATCAGTTGAATACGCAGACATCTTTCTGTAGTAAGCCTGCACGTGCACTTTCGGACAGGTGTCCCCTTTATACTTATCAAACGTAGGAGCTTTGAATTTGATTGGCACCCTCAAGCCAGGTACCAGACCCATTGTTGACATGTCCAAGCCCACATCACTTTGGTTCAGGACCCCCCTCATCTGCTCTTCTAGCATTCTGATCTTCTGGGAGTCATCCATCGGCCCCTCGAAACCTCCGCCGGAGAAAGCGTCCTCCTGCTGATCCTCTTGCCAGATACCATTCCCAGCTCCATACCCATCGTATCCATTATTACGACCAGCTCTAATCTGATTCATCACCGGGCCTCGCCCTCTGTTGCCGTATCCCGGAGCAAATCCAGCAGGTCCAACAGTCATTAACCCAGCGCCGTTTCCATTTCCGAAACCTCCGTAACCCTGATTGGTCATACCATATCCGTCCTGCCCAAAGCCTTGAGCATTGAAACCATGTTTCCCAGCATTATCGAAACCCTGATCATTGAATCCAAATCCAGCATTACCGAAGCCGTTGCCTCCCATATTATCACCCAAGTTGATATCACCAAGCCCAACATTATGGACAGCAGTCTCATTCCCAACTCCAAAGTTACCGTTCCCAGCAGCAGTAGCGTTGTTGACGTTAGCAGCAGGTATATTGACTACAGGTGAAGCCACTGGCGTGGGAGTGCCATCCCCATGAACAGTGTCGACTCGCACAGACTGATGATCCTCATTCCCATGACCAGTATTTCTGACCAACAGAGGCTGCACCATGGCTTGCAAATTCTCCTGACCTTTTGCAATAGTCTCCATGGTCTGCATGAAGAGCGCTAGCTTCTCGCGCATATCTTGCATCTCGTTCTGCATTTGATCCATGATTCTTCGACAGTTAGTGCGAGTGGAATATCTGTGCGGGCGCTGATCTGCAATCCTGAAAATACCTGGTACAGGGCAGGAAATAAGATACCATCCAATGATTACCTGTAATGCAATATGAATATGAATGCAATGTTATGTGTGTCTGTGCATTAGGGAAGATCATTCCCCGATTCTAGTGTGAAGGTGCCAGTGCGGTGATAGTGCTAGCAATACAAAGATCGGAGTTGAATCATAGAAAGCCTCATATATTGCAGAGAAAACCAATAAGCCAAGAATACAATGTCACTGAGTACAAAGATAAGGCATGACCTCAACCAACAATCCTGGTGATGGTCAGCACTATGCAAATAAAGCATACAAGTTAATACATGGCATGATCAAGTACTCCCATAAGCCCGGTACTCTTCTATTAACTTCTTGGTCTCTGGATGACCTGGTCGGGTAAGCAGCCCTTCAACAAGTTGGTTTCTCTTCTTAAGAACACGTCGCACGTCACCGGCAGTCTCCTCCCATGCCCCTTCTCCGAAGCGATCTTCTAGCTTACGCTTCTGAGACACAGCTTCATCCCTGCCTTTGATGGCCTTGTTCAATGCATTCTGGAGACTATACCGGGTCATCACTTCTTCTTCATACTTCTTGATGCTAGACTTCAACTGCTCTTCGAGGTCGAAAATTTGCTGCTTCAACTTATCTTCCCTCTTCTTGTTGTTGGTGAGCGTAGCATTCCAAGTCTTATTGCAAGAAGAGATTTCTCGGTGTGCTGCGTCGAGTGCTTTCTTTTTGGACTCCAGCATGTCATGGGAGCTCCTGAACTCTTGCCCCAGACGTTCGCGCTTCTTTTTCTCCTCAGTCAACTCAGCCCCTAGTCTGTTTACTAGCTCGATCTGCTGTTGGAAAGCATGCACGGCCTTGTTCTTCTCACTGCGTATCTGGGCTAGCTCTTGCTATAACCCTTCATTGATCTTCATCAAGGCTTCCTTTTCTTTCACCACTTGCTCGTAGGCCTCCCTAGAAACGGTGGTTGGCTCTTCTACCGGAGTATGAACAGGGACTGGCGCTGCCGGAAATGGCATCAGTAACTGGCTTGCTCTCTCCTGAATCCAAACTCTGTATGGTGCATAAGCCTGACAGTCATTTTCCCCTAATAACGGCTTCCCTCTTTGGTTAATACGCGTCCAGGCATGCTGAAGCTTGGCTAGTAATTCTCCCTTCAAATCACCGGTGAAGTACAGAGATTCCTGTACTTCTTCCTCCTTTGGTGGGTTCTTTAGCGCATATCCGAACTGGCGAACGAACAGAGAAGGGTTGTAATTGATACACCCTTTTCTTCCTATTAACGGAACATTAGGATACCCAGAACAACTGAAGATGAGCTCAGACCCCAGCAAGTCTCGATCGAACCACTCGATGTCTTCAGAAGATAGCCTCATCAGGCGCTCTGACCAGCTAGCGGTAGTTACACTATCCACAAAAGATCCCTTCGGGGGAAGATGGCTCTTAAACCACATGCTCAATAGGGGCGCACAGCAGTAAACAACCTTTCCCCTTCTGTTTTCATTCTTGTAGTGCAATGAGTGGTAGAAGTCTCCGATCAACGTGGGTGTTGCGGTGGAAATAGGATCACAAACTATTAATTAGTTTGAATCGCAATTCAATTCACAACCGCTCTTTGATTTATCCGAAGGAAAAGGTCAAAAGAGGGAAAACCTATTTTTGCATCGTAAACACAATGCGGGGAAAGATCTAGGGTTCGGGGGTTGGTTAAATTTAGGGAAGGTATTAGCACCCTAAACTTCTGTAGTACTCTACAGGAACCTTTTGTTCAAATGTTTACTATTTGCTTTATTTATTTGCTTAAGGTATATGTACAAAGGATTAAAAGTGAGAAAAGAGACCTAAGGGGTTAGTTCTAAGTTTACTCGGCAAGACATCGCATCTTGTGCCTATGTATCCTTACGGGAGTGGAATCAGAGTAATCGTAGTTCCCCTCAAAAGGGAGGTTAGAGACTTCTTGACTGTGGTCAAGGTCTCAAGGGGAATAAACGCATCTTAAGGACACGCTTACGTGGAGTGTAGAAACTCCAAATCTCTACGTTGAAATGTTAAGTTGTAATTAGGGTTAAATTAGATTAGGGATTCCGCGGCGGGAAACCCTAAAATGAGCGCGACGGCTCTTTGACCTAATGCTAGGGATAAAATTGTAAATTAGCCTACGACGAGGCATTTGTGAAAATTAGGGTTTGATCCATTAAAGGGGTAAGGCTATTGACTCGGCGGCCAAAAGGCTGGACCTAATCCTTCGGAAGGATAAAACTGTAAAAAATGTGAAAATATGACAAATCATTATATGGAGGAATAATTA
Organism: Lathyrus sativus; assembly: GCA_963859935.3. Lineage (NCBI taxonomy): Eukaryota > Viridiplantae > Streptophyta > Magnoliopsida > Fabales > Fabaceae > Lathyrus > Lathyrus sativus. The sequence goes on from OZ012741.1 coordinate 93,511,326, forward strand.
AGGTACAGAAATAAGAAAAGTAATAAAGGCAGAGGGTATAAAGAAACAAAGAAACATTTCTGAAAACATGAAGAATATGAAAATATGTAATAACACTTAGAATGAAGTGAGGGAGGAAAATAGTGTGGGGTTGTGGCCACCACAAGCACATCTCAACCTCAAGCATGCAAATGAAATGCAGGAATAAAGAAAATAAAAGGTACACAAAATGACACGGCAAAGGAGTTCCTTACGAAAAGGTTTTAATTTTTTAATATTTTAATTATGTAAAAAAATGTTTTAATTTTTTTAATATTTTAATTATATATATAAAAAAAGGTTTTAATTTTAAAATGGAATTACTTAGTTAAAAAAATTTAAGTTTAAATTATAAAAAAAATGTTAAGTTTAAATTATATATAAAAAAAATGTTTTTGGGAACAAAAAGGTTTTTTTTAGAAAAAAATGTTTACGGGAACAAAAAAAGGCTTTTTTTGGGAAAAAATGTTTACGGGAACAAAAAAAGGCTTTTTTGGAAAAAAATGTTTACGGGAACAAAAAAGGTTTTTTTTTGGGAAAAAATGTTTTAGTTTTAATAAAAAAGGTTTTGATTTTGAAAAAGGTTTTGATAAAAAAGAATAACAATAGAATTGCAAATGCAAACAGACAATTAATGGACATGCAAACAATCCTATACGACACAATCATGGTTCATACAGATCAAAATCTACGGATCTAAACAACAATGAAGGTTAACATGGCAAGGATGCAAATAAATATGAAAAATGCAAAGGATTTAGTAATTTAACGGACCTAAACACATTAACATGGCAAAATATGCACATAAACATGAAAAGGCAAAAGGTTTAGTAATTTAACCTACGAAGCGGAGGTTTGCTTCGGTAAATGTGAAAAAGGTTTGAATAAGGGAACACTGGAGAGCTCCAATCCTTCTTAAGAGTTGTGGGAACGACCGCCTTTCTTCTCTGGGGATCTCCTTTGTTTCTCCCTCTCTCTCCTCTTTTCTGAAGAAAACCTTCTGACCCCTTTACAACAAAGCAACACATGTATATATAGGGAACAAATTAGGGTTAACACCAAATTGTCAATAATGTCCCTAAAGCCCATTTTAAAGCCCAAACTAAATAATTAGTTAAGAGAAAAAATAAAATTAAAATAATTAAAATAAACTAAAAATAAAACTAATAATCCTATTGATTCCTAAAATCAAAAATATTATAAAAAGAACAAAATTTTTTTCAATATATTTTATTTTATGATTTTTTTTGGATATTTTTATGAATAATTTAGAAAAAAGTGAAAAAAATAATATTTTAAAAAATGATTTAATTAAAATACGAAAATAATAATTAAATAATAATAAAAAACTATTTTTGTTATTTTTTAATGAAAGATAGAAAAATTTAGAGTAAAAATAATAAAGAACAAAAAAAAGTGACAAAGGTGAGATTTAATTTTTAAAATAGTTAGAAAAAAAAAAGATTTAATTTTAAAAAGAAATTAGAGAAAAAAAAGATTTAATTTTATAAAAGTTAGAAAAAAGATTTAATTTTTTTAAAAAAGTTAGAAAAAAAGATTTAACTTTATAAAAGTTAGAAAAAAGATTTAATTTTAAAAAGAAGTTAGAAAAAAAGATTTAACTTTATAAAAGTTAGAAAAAAGATTTAATTTTAAAAAGAAGTTAGAAAAAAATATTTAACTTTAAAAAAGTTAGAAAAAAAAGATTTAGTTTTTAAAAAAAGTTAGAAAAAAAAATATTTAACTTTTAAAAAAGTTAGAAAAAAAAGATTTAGTTTTAAAAAAAAGTTAGAAAAAAATATTTAACTTTAAAAAAAGGATTTAGCTTTAAAAGGTTAGAAAAAAGATTTAATTTTAAAAAGAAAAAAAGATTTAATTTTAAAAAAAAGTATTAGATTTTTATTTAAAAAAAAGTATTAGATTTTTATTTAAAAAAAAAAAAGTATTAGAATTTGATTAAAAAAAAAGTGTTAGAAATTAATTTTAAAAAGGTTATGAAAAATTTACTCTTTAAAGAAAAGAAAAAAAAGTTAAATTTTAATCTAAATCCTAAAAGTTAGTAAGAAGAGCTTAAAATGACTTAAATAAATAAACTAAATAGAAAAAAAAAAAGTTAATAAAAAACATTAGTAAAGTTATAAAAAAGGTTAATTAAATTATTATTAGTTAAAAAAACAAGATTTAAAAAAAAGGTTAATTTATTAAGTTAATAAGAATTTAAAATAAAAATAAAAAAGAAAGGGTAAAATTTGGGGTATTACAGTTGCCCCTATTTAAATGGCTACACCGGACGATTTGAGTGACAGAGACTCGTGGAATCGTGGTGGAGAGATTTAAATATAGATAACCGAAAATTTTGCCCTTATATGCGACGATATGCAATGCTATGGACAAAACTGGAACGACTTAATGCAGATGATGCCATGACTATGATATGATGCGTATGCTGGAATAATGAATGCGAAAATGCTGACGAAACATGACGACACCGAGACAGACGCCACGAGAAGAAACACACTGGGGAAAATGACGCGCTGAGACACAGTACATCACTGGGGAATTCTAAAAATGATAGTCAACTGGTGCGAATGACCAATTGTCACTTTTAGAAAAGGAACGAGATCCTCGAATGGAGATGGTACCTATGAGACGGCCTCCACTGGGGAATCTAAAAATAAAACTGGATCACGTACGATTGTAAGATCGATTACAGAATGCTGGAGCATTGAGCAAGGAATAACATCCAAGCTTCTGTAAACTACCCCTCGTGACAGGATCAAACGGACTTTTCGGAACTCCGTAGCAAATATACAGGGTAAAGACCGACTGTATGCCAAAATAAATGGACTTTGATGGGAATTGCCCTGATAAGCTTCTCGAGGGAGAACTGTCACTTATCGTTGGAAGGGACTTATGTGCAAAGAATGGATAAGCACTCAAATAAAGAGGTTGCTGCTTATCTGATAAATAAATCTTCTCGCATTTAAGGTCGGCGCCTGGAATACGATTCTGATTCTTCTCTTACTGAAGGATAAATAAACTTCTTCATGCTTCAAGATTATGTTCTCCTGAACATGAAAAGGGTAAACTGAGCTTCCTCATACTTCAGAATCGTGCTCTCCTGAATATGATACTGGATGACTGAATTTCTTCATATTTCAGAATCGTGCTCTCCTGAATATGAAACTGAATGACTGAAGATACTCATATTTCAGAATCGTGCTCTCCTGAATATGAAACTGGATGACTGAAGATACTCATATTTCAGAATCGTGCTCTCCTGAATATGAAACTGGATGACTGAATTTCTTCATATTTCAGAATCGTGCTCTCCTGAATATGAAACTGGATGACTGAATTTACTCATATTTCAGAATCGTGCTCTCCTGAATATGAAACTGGGTAATCGAACTTCCTCATAACTCAGAATCGTGCTCTCCTGAATATGATTCGGTTCCTGAAATTTCTTCATTCTTCAGAATCGTGCTCTCCTGAAAAACGGCCAACTGAACTTCCTCATAACTCAGAATCGTGCTCTCCTGAATATGATTCCGTTCCTTCTTTTACTAAAGGATAAATGAACTTCTTCATAACTCAGAATCGTGCTCTCCTGAATATGAAACTGAATATACTCATACTTCAGAATCGTGCTCTCCTGAATATGAAACTGGTTGACTGAATATACTCATATTTCAGAATCGTGCTCTCCTGAATATGATTTGGTTGTAAATGAATTTTTCCATACTTCAGAATCGTGCTCTCCTGAATATGAATAGGGTAAACTGAACTTCCTCATAACTCAGAATCGTGCTCTCCTGAATATGATTCGGCTTTTTCTTTTACTAAAGGGTAAATGAACTTCTTCATAATTCAGAATCGTGCTCTCCTGAATATGATTCCGCTCAAACCTCCCCGTACTTCAAGATCGTGCTCTCCTGAATACGATTTGGTTCAAACCTCCCATACTTCAAGACGACAGGTAAATGGAAGCCCAACTGCTCCATGGAGATGGCCATTTGCTGCGAGTCATAACGAAGATAGGATCGGTTTCTTAGGTGAGAAATGTTGTATACCGATGTTGTAAGATGTAAAGTGTTGTACCGATGTTGTAACATGTAGGATTGTAAAGTGTTGTACTGATAGATTTTCCAGGCGTGAACTGGCGTGTATCTGTAAATGATTGTAGTTGATTTTCTTGAAAGATAGTGCAAAATAAATGCACGTCCGGGTACAGTGATAAATTTCTCGGCGAGATAGTCGCGTATCTGTCATGGTATGGTGAAAACCTTTAGATGGTGCAAAATAAATGCACGTCCGGTTGGGCTTGACGACCGACAATACTGAGATTCAATCTAGGATCGAGCTAGAAAGAAGACTGGTAATCAAGACTCCATCGAGGGAATGATCTCGGAGGGTAAATATCTTATCCTGGTGAGGAAAGATAGCTGAAGTAACCGTCATCCACGAGGATCGAGCTCTGTGGGGAAACTGGAAACAAGTAAGTATTTTATGCTTATGGCTGACAATCTATTTGGAGAGAATGGGCAAACCCCAGTTACTTGGCGGTAACGACCAATGATGGAGACACGATGAACCTGTGAATGCTAACGCATATGTTGATGCATATGTTAATGTGAATGTATGTTAATGTCTATGTATGTTAATGTCTATGTATGTTAATGTTTATGTATGCAAGATGTTATGAAATGAGTATGTAATGAGTATGTAATGAATATGTAATGAATATGTAATGAATATGTAATATGTAATGAATGTGTAATGAAATAAGCATGTGATGCTTATGCCCCTGTGTATGCTGACGAAACTGACTAGAGACGGGACGAGAGATGAAATAAACATCTCGACGGAAATACCCTGCGTTCTCTGCAACCAATACGTCAATCATGGGTAAGAGAGATCAATGGTAGAACCAAATCTGGTTTTAAAGTTCTGAATTCTCTGAGGGAAGGTAATCTGCTTGTGGTGTACAGTATCACGCCTTCTTATGGGGAGAAGAAAACCTGAGGGACACTTTCGAGTTACCCAAAAAAAAAAAAGTTGTCAGCTTATAGTCTCGCTGGGGACTGTCACTGGGAGCATGTCAGTGAAATCTCTGATGCCTTAGGGACCACTGGCTCCATCCAAAGTATTGTCAGCTTAGAGTCTCGCTGGGGACTAAATCAGAGCAATGGTTTAGGAACCTGTTGCAACACTAACGCTTCCTGGGGTATGAAGGCCGCTGTGAGTAAAATCCATCGGGTGCATGAAAAAATTGTGAAATCCCATGGTTTTGATCTTGCAGGACCTTATAGTAGCCGCCATTTGTTTCTTCAAAAACATGGTGCCCCAGGATACTTGCGTTGCGAGGTAGGGTCATCTCAAGAGGATTCTATAGAGAACACCGAGTCCGGTTGCCCCAATGTTCTCAAACTCTTTGAGAGATTTGTCAGGTCTCGACGTAACTGGCACAAATTAATCGTGTTACGACGAAATCTTTGGTAAATAGCTCTTAAGAACGTCAGACTCGCGTTGGTAAGCGAATTGGGAAACTGCCTGCCCCTGTTCAGTAGGATCTTCAAGTTCCACGGGTTATGTTCATATGTAAATCTCTAAGATATCAAGCAAAGTTGTCATGCCTGAAATGCCTATCCTGAGCTTGTCAATGTACACATATATTTGTCTTGAAGTTTTGTTTTGAAAAAAAGATATCGCAACAACTTGTGACCGAAATCACTAGTCCGGATATAAGTTTTAATTATAATGCCAACATGAATTTTTTCTGAGCATAGCTCGTAGGAGTCAGGAAACGTGATCTTGTCAAGTATGCTTTCAACCGAAGTCCTACTTCAATTAGGTCTTTTAAAGGTTGTATCGTGGCTCAGTTCACGGTTTAAGAAACAAAAGGATAAAGGCTCAAAGTTATATTTGTACCCACCCATTCTTCGTGATGTTCTCCAATCCTAATTCAGTTAACCGGATACGAACGCTCATATCTCAAGCGGATTTGCTATGGTCGAGAACTTATCAAGGCTTTGGACATGGCAGTCGCTCACCTATTACACGATCTTGTTCTTTACTAGGGACTATTTATTGTACCCTCTTGTTTTGCTTTTATTCCCTAACTTTTGCCTGGACAACGTCTTTTGATCTGACTTTGGAGTCCAGCGGGATGCCCCAGTTTTGCCTAAGTCTCCTTCATAGGTTTTTGACTTAGCGGGCTCTTATTTTTTGAATATTCTTTTATGCACAAGTCGTGTAAATCTTTTGAAAGGCTCGTGACTGCCCCACTCCTTAGGTAACCGAAGGATAGTCATTGTATTGGACTTCTTAAGATGCTAAGGATAAATTCTCGAAGGTTTGCTCTTCCTTTTTAAGAGTCTAAGCGCTCGATCGGTTTAACTGAAACCTACCCTGCACCAGGTTAGGATGAAGGTTCTTTAAAAGAAAGAAAAACTCCTACTTCAAGGCTCAAAGGGTTGACTAGGGGTTAACATCCTTATATCTCCAGTGTTTGGGATTTGAAACAATGCCTTACATCATCAGCGGGTTTCAATCGAAAGCATACGACAAGAAATCTGACGTTTTAGGTTCGTCATCCTCCTCCCAATTCTCCATCTGAACAAGAGATCGGGTAAAGTTGGCATTATAATTTATGAAAAATATATTTTGAATGAGTGAAACGAATGGATTTATTCAAGACAAACATATGCGTTGCATTAATTAATCAAAGATAAACAAGTTCGTGCATGCTAAATATGATTAATCGAAGAGAAATACATATAAATAAACAAATGAACTGTCGGAAAAATCCTTCTAAATGTTTATGAAATCTTGCATTCAAGAGTAACAGTTTCCTTTGGCGGAGCCTCAATGGAAAGGACGTCTGGTTCATGATCACTGTGAGTCGTCATGGCTTACCCCAGTTATGCTGGTCACATCTTCAACAGTTTTCAGTCGTTGCTTCAAAATAAATTTCCCAGATCCTTTGTTGATCCCGGTCATATCACCTTGAGGGTTACTGAAATGAAGCGGGCTAGGCCTTTGAATAATGACTGGATTCGGCTGATAGGCGTAGCATGCTTTGCAGAATTTGCACTTGACGAGTGAGGAACCCCGAAAGGAGTCTCGATCTTCAGCTGAGCATCGCCAAAAGACAACTTCTTCGTTTCTAGCAAATTTCTGACAACTTTCTTAAGAGCATAGCAATTCTCTAGATCATGGCCGGGCGCACCCTCATGAAATAAACAATGAGCGGTAGCGTTGTAACTTGCAGGTAATGGATTAGGTGGAGGATTAGGAGGCGGACCCAAAGCCCGAGTAGTGATGAGACCTTGCTTGACCAAAGAGGGATACAACTCGGTAAAAGTCATTGGAATCGGCGGACAAGGCTTATACGTTCTTCTATTCGGCATATTCTGGCGAGGAGCCGGACTCTTTGGCTGTTGAGGAGCAGGAGTATTGGGTGCCTGTAGGTAGTTGACAGGAGGCGGCTAAACAGGAGGTTGTTGCATAGGTTGATACATGGGAACCTGTTGATTGAAAGAAGGTGTAATAGCTGCCACATAGGGTTGTTGAGCATATTGGACCGGGTACCCTTGAGGTTGAGCATAACCTTGCAGATGCCGATAAAAGCGTTCCCTTGGTTTACTAGAGGATATAGCATTAGTCTCACTCTCCTTCTTTTTCTGGGAGCTATAAGGAGGTTTCTTCGGCTGATCCTTAGAAGCGCCATGATTATTTGTCATTTTACCACTCTTCATACCCAATTCAATCTTGACACCCACAGCAACGATGTCGGAGAAATTTGAAGTCACACTACCCACCATTCTCTCGTAAAATTCTGGACGGACTGTGTCGACAAACCAATCAGCTAACTCTTTCTCGGTCAAAGGAGGTTCTACCTGCGAAGCAGTTTCTCTCCACCTTTGAGCATACTCTTTGAATGACTCAGAATTCTTTTACGACATACTCAACAACTGTCTTCTGTCAGGAGCCAGATCCATATTGTACTTGTAGTGTTTGATGAAAGCGTCAGATAAATCCTGGAAACTCTTAATGCGAGACTGGTCTAAAGTTAATACCACTTGGAAGAAGCACCCTTCAAACTGTCTTGGAAGCAATGAATCATCAGTTTATCATTCTCAACATGGGCAGCCATTTTGCGATAATACATGATCAGATGACTCTTAGGACAGGTGGCACCTTCATAACGATCGAAGTTCGGAGTTTTGAACTTCGGGGGAATAACTAAACCCGAGACCAAACAAACATCCCTTGCAGCAGTCCCAAAAGTTTGATCATCCTCTACCTTTTTCAATCTCTGGACGATAGTGTTTACTTCCTCACGAAGCTTATCATGTTTCTCATAACCCTCAACATTCTCATCAAGATCATCAAAAACTGTCTCATTGAAGTACGGTTGCGCACGAGTGTGTACAACAGGTGGTGCAAAGATAGGAGCCCCCCTAGAAACTTCAGAAAACAAGGGCACGGCTTGCTGAACAGGTTGATTAATTGGAACAGTGGCTTGAGGAGGCACAAAACCGGGAGCAAGACCATAAGGTGGGTCCCTTGCTACGGTCACAATTGGTGAAGGGTCCACAGTAACGCCGGTAATCTCAGAAACAACAGTGGGCTGGGTATCCATCTTAGCATTCATGACATGTAACAATTCCATCATTCGCCCCATACCCCCTCGAAGGTCTTCAAGTTCATTGCTAAGGCGATCAATCTCTTTTGCCTGATCCTCCATTCTTTTCCGAGTTTGAGCTCTGGTGTTGTATTGGTGCCGAGAACTCAGGGTGACGAAACTGGAAGGTGAGAGAACCGAGTGTGAGAAATCGGGAGACACATGTAATGCAAAAGTATGATGCTAAAATGTGAATGTAAATGAAGATTTCATGGAATTCAAAACATTTACTAATGCCGTGGGGTACCAAGGAAATCTTTTCCTTGTTTTTTCATTTTATATTTTTTTATTTATGGTATCCCGCAATATCCATAAATGATGTTTGAACTTCATGAAATACAATGCGATGAGATGCTTTATGGATGCAATGCATGAAAACACACAAAGTCTTAGGTTAAAGGCTTGCATGAGGTTCAAAGGCAAGTACCCTCCCCTGAAGTTAGATGGTTCATCCTGTCCTACAAAAGTAACCAGGTTCTAAGGGATCTCAATATCATTGATCCTTCACAAGGGTGGTTGTTCAGAAGGCAACTTACTTGCCAACCAAAACCCTCCAAGTTTAAGATCTCAATGAGCGTAGTATCGAGTGTCAACCAACTTCAGTCTGCACCAAAGCCGGTTACCTCACTACTTTCTAAAGGCCAAGATGAGTTAACTAGGGTTCTAAAAGTCAGTTAGTGCATTGACAACATATGGCAGCCTCAATATTATCCTCAACTTGACTTAAGGAATATAAGCACCAACCAAGAAGTCGCACTAACTATGGCCACCAGATCAACCGTATCGATATACGTCGTACAGTTTCCTTGGTCTATTGCCATTTACCTAAGGTACACTAGATCCGGGTGTAGGACTTATCTCACAGCACAAGGAACAGTCCCAAAATCAAAGCACAAATATATACATGCAAATGAATAATAACACAGATAGTAATAAATATGAACAGGTTAGGGATAACCCTCAAAAGTTAGTCCCCAGTGAAGTCGCCATTTTCTGTTGCGGTGGAAATAGGATCACAAACTATTAATTAGTTTGAATCGCAATTCAATTCACAACCGCTCTTTGATTTATCCGAAGGAAAAGGTCAAAAGAGGGAAAACCTATTTTTGCATCGTAAACACAATGCGGGGAAAGATCTAGGGTTCGGGGGTTGGTTAAATTTAGGGAAGGTATTAGCACCCTAAACTTCTGTAGTACTCTACAGGAACCTTTTGTTCAAATGTTTACTATTTGCTTTATTTATTTGCTTAAGGTATATGTACAAAGGATTAAAAGTGAGAAAAGAGACCTAAGGGGTTAGTTCTAAGTTTACTCGGCAAGACATCGCATCTTGTGCCTACGTATCCTTACGGGAGTGGAATCAGAGTAATCGTAGTTCCCCTCAAAAGGGAGGTTAGAGACTTCTTGACTGTGGTCAAGGTCTCAAGGGGAATAAACGCATCTTAAGGACACGCTTACGTGGAGTGTAGAAACTCCAAATCTCTACGTTGAAATGTTAAGTTGTAATTAGGGTTAAATTAGATTAGGGATTCCGCGGCGGGAAACCCTAAAATGAGCGCGACGGCTCTTTGACCTAATGCTAGGGATAAAATTGTAAATTAGCCTACGACGAGGCATTTGTGAAAATTAGGGTTTGATCCATTAAAGGGGTAAGGCTATTGACTCGGCGGCCAAAAGGCTGGACCTAATCCTTCGGAAGGATAAAACTGTAAAAAATGTGAAAATATGACAAATCATTATATGGAGGAATAATTAAGGTACAGAAATAAGAAAAGTAATAAAGGCAGAGGGTATAAAGAAACAAAGAAACATTTCTGAAAACATGAAGAATATGAAAATATGTAATAACACTTAGAATGAAGTGAGGGAGGAAAATAGTGTGGGGCTGTGGCCACCACAAGCACATCTCAACCTCAAGCATGCAAATGAAATGCAGGAATAAAGAAAATAAAAGGTACACAAAATGACACGGCAAAGGAGTTCCTTACGAAAAGGTTTTAATTTTTTAATATTTTAATTATGTAAAAAAATGTTTTAATTTTTTTAATATTTTAATTATATATATAAAAAAAGGTTTTAATTTTAAAATGGAATTACTTAGTTAAAAAAATTTAAGTTTAAATTATAAAAAAAATGTTAAGTTTAAATTATATATAAAAAAAATGTTTTTGGGAACAAAAAGGTTTTTTTTAGAAAAAAATGTTTACGGGAACAAAAAAAGGCTTTTTTTGGGAAAAAATGTTTACGGGAACAAAAAAAGGCTTTTTTGGAAAAAAAAATGTTTACGGGAACAAAAAAGGTTTTTTTTTGGGAAAAAATGTTTTAGTTTTAATAAAAAAGGTTTTGATTTTGAAAAAGGTTTTGATAAAAAAGAATAACAATAGAATTGCAAATGCAAACAAACAATTAATGGACATGCAAACAATCCTATACGACACAATCATGGTTCATACAGATCAAAATCTACGGATCTAAACAACAATGAAGGTTAACATGGCAAGGATGCAAATAAATATGAAAAATGCAAAGGATTTAGTAATTTAACGGACCTAAACACATTAACATGGCAAAATATGCACATAAACATGAAAAGGCAAAAGGTTTAGTAATTTAACCTACGAAGCGGAGGTTTGCTTCGGTAAATGTGAAAAAGGTTTGAATAAGGGAACACTGGAGAGCTCCAATCCTTCTTAAGAGTTGTGGGAACGACCGCCTTTCTTCTCTGGGGATCTCCTTTGTTTCTCCCTCTCTCTCCTCTTTTCTGAAGAAAACCTTCTGACCCCTTTACAACAAAGCAACACATGTATATATAGGGAACAAATTAGGGTTAACACCAAATTGTCAATAATGTCCCTAAAGCCCATTTTAAAGCCCAAACTAAATAATTAGTTAAGAGAAAAAATAAAATTAAAATAATTAAAATAAACTAAAAATAAAACTAATAATCCTATTGATTCCTAAAATCAAAAATATTATAAAAAGAACAAAATTTTTTTCAATATATTTTATTTTATGATTTTTTTTGGATATTTTTATGAATAATTTAGAAAAAAGTGAAAAAAATAATATTTTAAAAAATGATTTAATTAAAATACGAAAATAATAATTAAATAATAATAAAAAACTATTTTTGTTATTTTTTAATGAAAGATAGAAAAATTTAGAGTAAAAATAATAAAGAACAAAAAAAAGTGACAAAGGTGAGATTTAATTTTTAAAATAGTTAGAAAAAAAAAGATTTAATTTTAAAAAGAAATTAGAGAAAAAAAAGATTTAATTTTATAAAAGTTAGAAAAAAGATTTAATTTTTTTAAAAAAGTTAGAAAAAAAGATTTAACTTTATAAAAGTTAGAAAAAAGATTTAATTTTAAAAAGAAGTTAGAAAAAAAGATTTAACTTTATAAAAGTTAGAAAAAAGATTTAATTTTAAAAAGAAGTTAGAAAAAAATATTTAACTTTAAAAAAGTTAGAAAAAAAAGATTTAGTTTTTAAAAAAAGTTAGAAAAAAAAATATTTAACTTTTAAAAAAGTTAGAAAAAAAAGATTTAGTTTTAAAAAAAAGTTAGAAAAAAATATTTAACTTTAAAAAAAGGATTTAGCTTTAAAAGGTTAGAAAAAAGATTTAATTTTAAAAAGAAAAAAAGATTTAATTTTAAAAAAAAGTATTAGATTTTTATTTAAAAAAAAGTATTAGATTTTTATTTAAAAAAAAAAGTATTAGAATTTGATTAAAAAAAAAGTGTTAGAAATTAATTTTAAAAAGGTTATGAAAAATTTACTCTTTAAAGAAAAGAAAAAAAAAGTTAAATTTTAATCTAAATCCTAAAAGTTAGTAAGAAGAGCTTAAAATGACTTAAATAAATAAACTAAATAGAAAAAAAAAAAGTTAATAAAAAACATTAGTAAAGTTATAAAAAAGGTTAATTAAATTATTATTAGTTAAAAAAACAAGATTTAAAAAAAAGGTTAATTTATTAAGTTAATAAGAATTTAAAATAAAAATAAAAAAGAAAGGGTAAAATTTGGGGTATTACAGTGGGCACTGGGTTGCCAGCAGCAAACAGAAGGAAAGCGTCCAAGTCCACGAAGTTGGGCAAGTTAGGAAACAGCACAATTCCATAAATGCATAGAGCCAAAATAGCATTGAAAACCACCCAACATCCGCTCTTGGCATACTCCTGAGCCTTGCCAACCAGAAAATCAAGAGAGAAACCTGAAACCCCAAGCCAAGAAGTCACTAACAATTCAGCAGCGTTCATGTGCAAGGCTTTAGCTAAGTCCTCCAACTTGGGCTCAGCAGCAGAGTGAATAAAGGGAACCTGGTTATGCACTGGTAGCTCAGTAAACTCCACATACTCCTCAATGGTAGGCCCTAGAATGAAGTCAGCAAACGTGAAACATCTCAATGCGGGGTCATAGAACTGCATCAGGGTGTACAGCCTGTTCATCTCATCAGCAGTGGGCTTGCAGACTAATCTCAGTAATCTCCCATGACTCATTCTGAAGCTTCTCCTAACCTCCTCATCAGCAAGAGATATCAGACCAAGCAAAGGAGTAATATCAGGTGTAGGCAGCTTATACGCAACTGTCTTCCTCAAACCAGCCATGATCAATCCTCAGAAGTCTGGGCACTAGAACCGGGGGATATGCGAATGCACCTGCAGCACAGACACACGTTAATGGGATGCAATGATAATGGGTATGCAAACAATGCAATGCAAGTAACATGCAACAGGGACCAAATGTCGTGGCTTGCAAAAGCCTGAACCATATCAAGAAGTCTCGGATAAACTCTCCAGAAGTCCTCAAACCTTGGCCTCGGATAGACCTAAGACAAAGCTCCAACACTGGTCTCTGACAGACCCCAAAACAAAACTCTGAATGGTCTCTGGAAGACCTCATATCATATCTCCAACTGGTCTCTGACAGACCTCCGAACTCTCCAACTGGTCTCTGACAGACCTCAGAACTCTCCATAAATATCCAGGATCTCAGATCAAGAAACAAACCGGTAGTCTGAAAGTCTAGTTACCTGCATGACCCCAAACCCTCTCACAGGTGGATGTCCTAGTAACTGACAAAGGTATGGCATCCTATGCGGTCGTCGGCGTCACAGACTTTCAGGGTTGACGATACGATTCCCAGAAGGAGTGACATCATCAAATCCTGAAGAGGCCTCACTTAGCCAACTTCCAAATGATCGGTTCCCGGAGTCGACAATTCAGCTGACCAACAACCCCTTCGACCCAAAGGGTAGAAAAAGAAGCCAACCAGAAGAACCTCGTCCGAGTGTAGATTTCATGAGACACTAATGCAAGCAATGCCGGCACGCGCCCACTACTTTCTACTCTAGTTCTAGGTGCACTCAAGCCCAGGTCCGACTTACCTCTCAATCATAGAACCACCCATCACACCCTAATACAGCAATAATAATCAATATATATAACGCTGAAAATAAAGGTCAGAAATATAAATCCATACAAAATCCTCGACGGGAAAACAAGCGTTAGGATTGACTCTCTTAAGGGACGTTGGATCCCAAATGCATAAGAACTATCGCAGTCCTTAGCAGCCAGGGGACGTTGGATCCCCAGCAGAGTCGCCAGTTGTCGCTACTGCGAAAATCGGCGCCGGCTGAACAGAAGAGTCGCCACCGTGCGTTATTTATCCCACGGGAGGGAAAGGAAACGCTCAGAGTAAACCTACCGCAAAGACGGGAAAGGAATGGTCATCGCAACCAAATCCTAGATTCGGGAGTCGGTTACACAAGGGGAAGGTATTAGCACCCCTCACGTCCGTCGTACTCGACGGGATCCATGCTTGTTTTCGGGTATGGATTGTTATTCTATCTACTCTGCAGGGTTAAGGGTTAAAAAGAAAGAAAGGGACTCAGCAAAGTATCGCACTTTATGCCTACGTATTCCCGTCTGGAACGAGAAATCAGAGTCAACGTAGTTCGCCTACCTACGGGAAAGGAGGGGAAGGTTGCTCGCTAGGATATCGCATCCTATGCCTACGTACTTTCATACAGCATGAAAGATCAGAGCAAACGTAGTTCGGGCCACGTACGACACAAGTCTGTTTTGATTGATTTTATTCCTTCTGAAAAAGGTTTTTTCTGATTACAGGTCCAAGAGGACAAAAATGACGTTTTGATGAGTTCACATTCTTTTACGGAAGAAATGTCTTTTATTGTGTGTGAAATCTTATTGTGTTTTTCTATTTGTTTTGAGAGAGAAGAGACAGAACTCTATCCTAGGGTTGCAAAGGGAATAAAACTAACCTAATGTTATCATGCATGGGTTAAGACCTAATGTCTATCATGCTCCTCTCTTGCGCAGAAAGAAACAGAGATCCTAAGGGAATAGACGGAAACAGAAACAATAGCAATATATACAGTAAAGCAGTAAAATGCATGGATGCAACAATACAAGCGAGGCAAGGGAGTCCCACTCAACCTCGAACCTAGAAAACAATAGGCAAAAGTGAACAGGATTCACTTTCAACCCAACAGGTTAAACAGCAAGCAATACAGTCAAGAAAACCAATCAATACATCAGAAATGAATAACAGCAGGAAAATAAACAGCCACAGCAGCTCTGCATCAACACCTGTCTTCAAGTCATCATCAAACAGCTACAAGCTTCAAGCAAGCATCAATCTCCATCTCCACAACCTTCAAACAAGGGCTTTGATTATCAGTCTACCATCTGCAATGGCTTTTCTTCAAGTCTCAATCTCCAAGATGAATATCAGTCAGCAAGATGAAATGAATGTTAAACTGTAAACTGCCTACCAAAGGTGGCTCATTAACTGTTAACATTATACAGACAGTTTTCTCTCAAAAGTTCTATCTTTCAAATATATTCACTGATCCTTCCAAAGGAAGGAGGTGGATATTTGAAAGAGACTTTGAATCATAGAGAAAGAAGGTATGCAGACAAGGCATTCCATATTTGTGAATCAAGCTACTATTCTAGGGTTCTGCCTAATCTCTAAGTCCTATACTCCTCAACAGCTGCCAGCACAGAATCTCTTCATCAACTCTGGAAGTTGGTCTTCAATCTCTGGATCTCCAATGGCTTCATCATCACAAGTCTTCAGCTCTCCCAATCCCCAAGCAAACCCAATACCCACACAGACAAATCATAATCCCCAAAGAGGGCACACCACACCAGTCAAGCAAATATAGACAGTACTAATAGCAGTAGGGGAATCCTAACATTTTCTAAGGGATCTAATAACTACCCATAATCCCTATAGTCCCATACCCCAAAGATTCAATCTCTAACTCCTAAGGGAAATGAACTAATTCTCCTATATTATCACCTAAACCCTAATTTTGTTCATGTTATTCACACCTAAACAAATCTCCTAAAATTAAGTCCTAAAAATATGAACTAAATTTCATATACAAGATGAAGGCCTAATCTAATCAACCTAAAAAGAATGGATAAAAAATATTAAAGCATCTAATCAAACTAAAATTAACAAAATCATGCATCAAACTAAATGTTATTTATACCTGTTTAAAAGAAAAATATGCCAAAAATAAGAAAATAAAATAAAATATTAATTTTTTTATGTGATATTTTTCTTGACAAAATTATGAACAATGTGAAAAAACAACCAATTAAAATCTAGCATTCTTCTATTTTTTATGAATTTTTAAAGAATTAATATTTTTGAAAGAAAATAAAATGAATTAAAATGGATGAGGGTGCATTTAGTAGAGAAAACCAGTTAAAAGAATAAACTGGGCCCAGACTGGGGGGCGCGCATAGCAAGCGCGTCTGGGCCCATACACTCAGAAAGTAACAAAAATTAAAAAAAGATGAAAACGGTGCAGTTAGCAA
This sequence comes from Lathyrus sativus, assembly GCA_963859935.3. Lineage (NCBI taxonomy): Eukaryota > Viridiplantae > Streptophyta > Magnoliopsida > Fabales > Fabaceae > Lathyrus > Lathyrus sativus. Next base: position 93,527,889 of record OZ012741.1, read on the forward strand.
TTATTTTAGTTCATTTCCAATTGGGCCATGCGTTTGGGGGTGTGAAAAGCAGAGAATTGCCAAGCCCAGTCTGATTGCTTTAATGAAACGGTGCGTTGCACCATTTGAAGTTCCCTCCGTTTTTCTTCTTCAATCGTGGCCGTTGGTTTCAGTCCCCAGTCAAAGTCAACGCCTGATCGTGTGGCCTAGGGGTTATCTTCAACCTCCAGCAAACCCTAGGTCCTGCAACTCATCCCCATGCACGAATTTTCCCTCATTCTGTTCTCTCTCCATTCACCATGAAATCATACCATTCCAAAAGCAAAATTGTTCTAAATCCTTCCCTCTACACAGCCATCACAATAACTTCCTCTAAAACTCAAACAATAAGCAAACCCGATAGGCATAACAGTTTGAATCCACCATGATTACCTGATATCAAATCTCCCAATTCTCTCTAATTCTTGCCCTAAACTAATCCACATCTTATGCTGATCATTACAAGCTATTAACCTCAGATCATCATGCAATATTCTAAGAGTTACAAGCTTCAACAGTTTGTGCACACCATGGTCAATCTTCATGAAACCTCTCCAAACTCACCAAAATCAGTCATCTAACCTATCTTAACATTTCTATGCTAACAAATCCCTATAATTCTAACTAAAACATGCAATTCGAAGGAGAAACCTACCTGGTGTAAAATGAAGAAAACAGCTATGGAACTCCTTGATCCAATGCTTGCAGTGATTTGAAACTGATCCACACACTCAAACCTTGATTCTGTATGCAAAGGTTCTAACTCAAACTTCTTGAATCTTGCAATTCCAAATTTCTTGCTTCTTGGATGATGGAAGTGTATGGCACGAATTCTCCTCCAATCAACCAAATGCTTGTGTGAAATGTGATCTATGGATGATGGTGATGAAGATCAGATCAAGAAAAATGGAGATTGATAGGGATTTGATAGAGTTTGAATTGATTTTGCAAATTGGAAGAAAGGTATGAAACTTGGAGTTATGAGCAATGTGATTCACCAACCATGGCATGGAGTTCTTCAATCCAATATATACATGAGTTTAGAAAGTCCTAGAAGTTTGGAGAAGCTTCCCATGCACTCTTTCCTTGCATTTTGGATTATGTAGCTTTCATTGTAAGTAACCATGCATAACTCCTAATTCTTGAACCAAACTCAAAATTACACTTTTTCCAATGTTCTCAAAATGATTTTTCCAATCAAAATGACCTATAATTTCACCTCATTTGGCCAAACTATGAAAAATCTCATTTTTAGGTCATTTTTTATTCATTAAATCCACCAATTTTGAAACCTTGAGCTATGAGCCTTTCCAATCTTTCATGGTCACTTTTATAGACTCAAAATGTCATTTGGAGAAAGTTTGATGTTATGAAGTTTTTCATTTGAAGCTTCCTTGTATGAGTTTTGGGCATAGGCTTGAAATGACCTGTAATTCTCAGATGACCAAAATACCCTTTGCTTGACAAGACCATAAGTAGAATTCCACAAATCATATGAAGGCATACCATAATATTATAGAAAGCTAATACAATTAGGAACAATTCTTATGTTGACCAGAAATTCATTTGAAATCTCCTTGAGGGGTAAAAATGGCTTGTAAGTAAAGTCACTTTCACAGACAAAATTTCAGATACCTCAGATGACCTGTAACTTGCAAGGACCATAACTTGAGTTCTATAAATCTACTTAATGTCTTCCACCACTCAAATTAAAGGTCTTGAGATCCTCTACAAGTTTCATGTTGGCCAAGGATCCATTTGAAGCTTGCATTTTGACTTATCTTGCTTGGAAATTTTACCTAAACTAGGGGATTTTACACAGAAACCCTAATTTAGAAACTCCTCTTCTCCTTGATTTCTCTTGATTTCTTCTTAGCACATCACCGTATCTTTCTCTACATGTCAAATTATGAACCCCACATCTCTCAAATAGACCTTGATGCCTTTCAATCAGTCAATTGACCTAAAGTTGACCCAGGGTTGACCCAGATGAAACCCTAGTTGACTATCTTCAACTGCATTTCTTGTGATCACACCAATGACTTGTCTCCTTCTCCAAATGAATTTCTAAGTCTCCCATGATGTCTAGATACCCTCCATGCTCAGCCCACAACTCACAATTTCTTTGATGATGTTCAGATACCCTCAGATAGGAGATGGACTCACTACTTGACCCACAAAACTTCTTTAGCTTCCCAATTCTTTCTGATGACTTGAATGAGATTGAATTAGCATAATAACCTCTTGATAGGCTCATAGAGATGAGAATAATGCTTGGTCCCTGTTGGATGATTTGCTATGCTATGCTATGCAGATAATTAGACTATGTACATGACTCTATATGCAAATGCTAATGATATTGAAACATAAACCAAGTGAATAAGGTTGAGCAAATTTTAGGGTGCAACACCTACGTATCCTCATAGTGCAATGAGGAATTCAGAGCTCTATAGTTCATGGAACCAGGGAAGAAAGAGAGAAGGTGGCTCGCCAATATTCCACAATCTCATGCCAACGTATCATCATAGTGCAATGAGAAATTCAGAGCCTACATAGTTCGTAGAACTAGGACAGAAAAAATAAAGAAATGGAATGGCGTAAAAGAGGGGGAAAGAACAATGATGTAAGAGTCAAGGGTGTTTTATTAGAGACTCGGTGGTTATCCCAAAAAAAAGGAAAGTGGGATTCTGCTAGGGGACAAAGAAGTTACCCTACTAGGGAAGAAAGGAAATTAACCTTGGATGAAGGGAAAACGATATGGTCTTGCTGGGGATAGAAAGGACTCGGTATATTAACTGATAGACAGTGATTAGCCAAGACAAAAGGTTGGCTCCACTGGGGAGAGGAAACGGAAGCAATTGGTCTTCTAACTGACGGTCGATGATTAACCAAGGAGAATGAGTGATTTAACTAGAAGAAGGTGTTTGACCCACAGGGGATTTTGTGTGTTAATTGATAAACATTGGTTAACCAAAGAAAAGGTTAAAGTTGGTCTTTTAACTAGCGGAATGTGTTAACCAACAAAAAGGGTGTTGAACCAAGGAATGGTGTTAACCCAAAAAGAAACTCGGTATGTTAACAGACTGGTTGTGGTTAACCAAGGGGAAAGAAAAGGTTTGTCTTTTAACTGACAAGAAGTGATTAACCAAGGTGGCATAGGGTGTTTTAACCAAAAGGTGATTAACCCAACAAAGGCTCGATATCTAACAGACAGATTGTGATTGACCAAAGAAAAATGGGCATTGGTATGTTAACTGAAAGCTAGTAGTTAACCAACTAAAAGGAGATTGAAAACAAGAGAACATTGCTAACTCCAAGGGGATTCAGTGTTTTAACAGACGAACTGTGATTAATCGAAAGAAGAAAAAATAAATGAAGGGGCGATTGTGACTTCTCTATGGGGAAAAAGAAATTTGGTGTTTAACCGACGTACGGTGATTAACCAAAGGAAAAAAGTAGAAATTGGTTTAACAAATGGACTGTGATCAACCAAAGGAAGGTTGTTAACCCAAGAAAAACAAGAGAGATTTGGGGCAGGAAAGAGTGATCAAGGATCGACTCTGCTGAAGATCGAGAAACACTATGGTCTGGAGATAGGGATGACTATTCCAGGAACAGGTTTATTCGCCCCCTACCAAAAATAGTCAGAATGAGGGTATAAATTCTCCATTCTTATTCCTTCTCTAACACTCAAAGCGTAGTGCAGGAATTGAAACTGACAGAGTAACGACGCCATTTGTATAGTGCTCCAATGTGTTGTGCAGACATCCGACTCATTAGGGGATCAAAAGGGAAAAGCTCTAAGGAGATCCTAAAAATAAGAGAGGGGGAAATTAATCAATCGAAACAAGATCTCGATCGATCAATCAAGGGAAAGAAAATGCCAATAATCCTTCAAGCGAGTTGAAAGATCATCAAAGCAAGTGTGAGCAATAATATAGGACAAGATTAAATTTGCTCAAGGAAGAACAAATCTAATGCATCAAGATGAAATTGAAAAGCACTAACAAGAACAAGCTAGCATGCAATACTAAGAAAACTCATGTGAGCACATAAGTAAAAAGTGTGCAAAATATTCTTTAAAGATGTGATAAAATTGCAGAATAATCAAGGAAAATCATGCAATTAATTAAGCAAGAGTCATTACAAGTAGGTACTGACGTAAAACAGTGGCATTGACATGAATGTAACCAAGCATGGGAAGTTATACAAGAAAATATGCCAAAATAGTCCCAAACAACAAGATTTTTTCAAAAGTTGTCAGGTGTAATCAATTAACATCCAGCTGTTAATCGATTATGCAGTGCCAAAAAGCAGTTCTGAGGCGTAGAAAAAGGTGTAATCGATTAACATACTGGTTTTAATTGATTATCACTGTAAAAACCACATGAAATTTTGGCAACCAGATCATAGATATCCTAAGAGATGTCGAGACATTGATCTCTGCTAAAAACTGAACAAGAACAGAACATATACATCCTGTTCTCTTAAAAACAAGAACACTCTGAACCTTTAAGGTCAAAACAGTATCATGACAGATGTTTCAACATCTGTCAAAACATGTACTTCAGAGTATAGATACATACTAAATATAACATAACAAAATGATAATAACACAGGATATGATGACCCGGTTTGGTGCAATTCACCTACATATGGGGGCTACCAAGCCAGAAATGAATTCACTATTAGTAGTATTAATTAAGAGTTAAACTCCCCCATTTAAAACTCCTCACTTAGTGCCTACCTAGTACAGTTCTATCTAGAAATAACCATCTAGACAAGAGAAGCCAATCTAAATTCCTAAATCACCTCAGTGATATCTAATAGTTACAATCTCTAACAACTGCATCAGACTATTCAATCGAAAGACATTCCTTCCAATACAATATTCAGTCAAGATTCTTGACTAACAAACATGCATGGATTTTATTAAAAGCTTCATCCAAGAACAATACACGATTCATTACCTAAAGGTTTTTGAATCTGTAAAACTATGTCGATCACAATGTATCAATCGATACAAAGGGTGAATTACAACACAAGGAAGTACACGACTCTCAAAAGCCTAAACCCTTATTTTTTTACTTTACAAAAGTCTTAATAAGAATTCTTATTCTACCCTAGGTCTTTGTCTTACTTTTATAGCCTTCAGTTGTCCATGGGCTTCGAAGTCTCTATTTAATCTTCCCTTGATCCATGTTTTGATTGCTCCTTAAATCTAGGACCAGATCTGCAACAAATTTGTTTCACCAGATCAGGATGTCGAGTCCATAATGCTAGGACATCTTGACTAACATGTCTTTGTTCAACAGCTTTCATCATGTTGGAATATCTAGTGCAACAACATGTTTTACCAAAATTTAGTCAAATCATTTGGAGCCTTCAACCTCCCCCTTTTGATAAGTTTTGGCTAAAACATCTTTTGAACAATAAACCCCAGATAATATGGAGGGAGGGATTAGAAAGTCCTGAATTTATTTTAGCAGGATGACCTATCTTCCTTATGTTGAAAGCTTTCATTCTTCCTGTACATGAGGAAGAAGATACACACAACTCCCTCTCAAACCCAGAACCAATCTGTTTCCCCAGAGCAACCAAACACTAACCTGAATTATCCCTATGAGGACTCATGGGAGCAGTCTATAACTCCAGGTATCTCAGAACACAAGACACTATTGTGTTCATAACTCAGATCACAAGACACAAAAGAAAGACTTAGATAGGATGTTAGAACATCCCATACAACATCCTTGCAAAGCAATTGCAAGAATGGACTCCACAAAAAAAAAGGTATCAGTTATGTGTTGTAAGGACCAACACACAACCGAGATGAACACACACCCATTCTCCTCCCTTTTAGCCAAAAATTGGCAAAAATAACCAACACAGATCCAGACCCACATGGTACTTACCCAAACTCGGACATAAGCCATGAAGACACGACATAGCAAAAGAAACACAACTTGAGAACCAAGAAGCAGCAACCCCCTTTAAATACCCAAGCAGTTACTCTAGGAATTAACGGTCGATAAAAGTTACCAAAGAATAATTTAATGAAGACATAAATTTAGGTAGGTAACTTCAACATAAATGATTGTTCACCGCCCAACTAAGATTTTAATGTTTCAAATTTAGGGAAAATTGTCCAAAGAATGCGCGTGTTACAAGATACATGTTTAACACGCCTTCTCTTAGGCACGCTCTTTATTGTCCAAGGGACACCGTCCAAATACATCTTCTTGGAAATAAACACAAGTCCTAAACAATGTCCTGACATCAGGTCATACTTTGTCTAGTCCTTAGAGACACAGTCACAAATCCTTCAGATAATCCCATCACGCTCTTGTCAACCAGAGGCTTACTAAGATGTTAAGATATCATGTCCAACATCTTCCAACAAGGACACCCATGAACCTTGACTTGTTCTGCAGAGAAAAATAAATTCTCCCAGACAATATCCAATCTTATTTCTCAGGTCCCTCACAAGGATTAAGAACACAGTGGATATAATTCAATATCCTTAACACCCCAACCTATCATGCAAAGCTGACAATTATACCAAAATTAACATACCAAGATGTCAAGACATCTTGCTTGACATCACATCTCATATGATTCACATGAACACCTTCATGATCATAGGTTAGATAGATACCAGGACCACACTCCTTGATCATAACCAAATAATTTTGGATTAAGACCAAATAACACCATTGATCATTCTCCCCATGAACACATCCATCCACTGTACAAATTCCTCTTGAATTTTACAGCCATTAACAACCTTGTTCTTGAGAGTAAATCCAATCAAGCCTGGAATGTTCACACTCCCTAAAGAGACATACACATTCTCTTAACCCCTTGGTTAATCAAGATGTCATCCACACATGGAAGTCATTAAACCCCTTCACCAAATAAAGAAGAAAAACTCATTAGCTTGCCTCCTTCTCAAGATACACTCTCTTCTAGAGACACTTCCAGTAGAACCAACCATCTACATATAGATAATCAAACTCTATAAAGTCTTGATCATACTTCATAATGAATAGATAGTTCATTTCAAATCCAACTGGTGAGAACCAAAACTTTCCTTTCTGAAGAGATAGACAACTAAAATGATGTTTAAAACATAAATTAAAACATCATCCTCATCTGCTTTGGTTTCAGAGTCGACATCCATAGGAATAACTCTCTACATGGTAATCCATACACTTCCTTTTGCAATAATCACAAGAGGATTCCAACAGATCACAGCTACAATAGCTCATAGATCATCACAGGAGGCATAATACCACAGAGAGAAATAAAATCTCTCAAGCCTTAAAAAGCTTCATCAAAGAAGCACAATGTTCAGACATCCTGTCTGAAATTACAAAGTTAATACCCATCCTTAAGCATCCACAGAGGAGATTCCCTCTGACAGATACCGGTATGACTGACAATAAGCATAAGATATAGATTGAGCAACAAAAACAGACTTCTCTTTGGGGTCTGCTTCTCTTTTGCCCTTCATTCTTCTATTCTCCAATTTCCACAAAACACTTTAACCCAAAGCACTATCAAGCCACGGACTTGAGCAGGTTGTTCCTTAGAGCACACTCAAAAGGAAATTTCCTTCAGAGTAACCACACATAATACTTTTCAAAAGTTCTTTGATCATGTGGGAACAACTGAACTGAACCTTCTAGTATAAACACCCTCTTACCCCACACAGAACTCATGAACACTCATATCAAACATCTTAGATTGGACTCCAAGAAGATATGAAAACACCAAGCAATCAACAACTCCTTTGAGCTATTAGCTACTGCATGATCCAAAAAGGATGAGGTAGGCTTAGGAAACTGCCATAGTTGGAGAGCATCCACTCCTATGAAGACCAATACATAAAAGATGATACATCTCCAATGCACACCAATGACTTTAGCATCAACATCCAGATGTTTAGTCTAATTTCAGAACATTTGATTTACATCATTGACTTGACTAGTAAATTGATGAAACCACACATGCCTAATACAGTCTTGAAGCTCAGACCCTTAGAATTCTAGATAATTTCCACCTTGAATGACCTTTCCATCATAACAGAACAAGAGTTCCATGTTCTCATAGACTTGATCATGAAAACAAGTTTGAGTAAACAACCTTCATCTTGAACGTAATAAAGAAAAGCAACAACCCGTCCTTTGTAAGACGAACACCATGATGTCAATCTGGTACAAGCACATTCCTCCAAGGAAATTTTCCATATACGATCAGAGTCACCACCAGACTCAAACCCAGAGAAGATCTAGTCACATCTATCAACAAGATCACTCATATCCAACTTTAAAAGACTAGAAAAGTCTTCAGAGTGAAAGTCCCTGACATGTTTTCTTGACATCCATGTGCACAGAAACTTGTTGAGATGTCTCCACGGCCCTTCAGCATAAAGTACACCACAAGATCCTTCAAAGAGGTACCATAAGTCTTGCTCCAAATCAGAAATAAACTGACCTAAAGAAGGCTCACTAAATCAAATGGTGTCTTAATATTCATCTTCATCAGCATGCATATACAATACAAAACTCTTGGATAGAGGCTTCCTAGGTAACATACCAGAAGGATCTTCAATATCAATCAGAAGAAGATTCATAACATACAATTGTTTATGCTTAGTCCGAGAAGATCGCTCCTTGGAACACCAAGATTCTACCCACACTCTTCAAAAGTGATGTTTCAACATCTGATTGAACATCAGGTCTTTTACCCATGAACAATACATTAGATATTGATTTCTTGCACTGTCTGAAGCTACACCTTCAATTGTGGGATAATCTTTCTTGAACACCAAGCAAAAAGGATAACTAATTAAATACTTGCTAAAGCAACAAATAACAATTGATTTTAAATCAAATTATATATTCTTTAGATATGCATCCCTCCATGGATTAGCTACGAGACCAGAAAAAACCATCATACCTAGAAAGATATCTTCAAGGCACAATACATCCTTAGAAAAGATCTGATAGGAGATCCTCAAGCAGGGACATTCATTCTCCTATAGGGTTGGTAGCAAAAATAAATTGCTTATGGCTGTCCTCCATGGTATGGCAATCTCATGTCTTACTTCATGTATCCTTGAAGAATCCACTTGACCATCTATTCTTTTGACAAACACATTCAAAAGTTCCTTTGTGAGTGGACTTGAAAGACAACTCAAGTATATTTGGAAAATAATGACATAAAGTGTTTATCAAATCCAATTATTATGAGTTGGATACGCAAGACCTCAACTTGATATTTTTCCTCCTATTACCCTTCATGTTACCTGATTGAAACTATCTTCTAAGAAACATAGAAAAGTCTTTCAGAAGAATCCAAATCACAATGCTCTCTCTTATCTATTACTCCTAGCTAGAGATAACAAGAACAACCATAGAGACTAAATCCATATCCAACATGCACAAGGAAAGATGTCATAACATCTTGTAAGGCACCATGAGTAACAATAACGTCACGATCAACAGCAGCAGACGAATCTTCACAGAGCACACAGTCAACCATCGGTAGTTGTCAGGCCAGATTCAGAAAACTATCCTTCTAGCTTCTAATCTCCTTGAAGACAACAATAATGGATGATCCGATCACACAATCTCCTTCCTTGTTCAAAAGACCATAAAGTATCTTCCCTAAAACTCATACAGAAACAGACATGATGCCTGCTCTGATACCAATTGAAATTCTGGCAAGTAGATCATAGATGTTCTAAGAGATGTCGAGACATTGATCTCTACTAAAATCTAAACAAGGACAAAACATAAACATTCTGGTCTATTAAAAATAAGAACACTCTGGACCTTCAAGGTCAAAACAGTGTCATGACAGATGTTTCAACATCTGTCAAAACATGTACTTCAGAGTATAGATACAGACTGAATATAACATAATGGAATGATAAAAATACAGGATATGATGACCTAGTTCGATGCAATTCACCTACATATGGGGGCTACCAAGCCAAAAATGCATTCATTAGTAGTAGTATTAATTTAGAGCTAAACTCCCCTGTTTACAACTCCTCACTTAATCCCTACCTACTACAATTTTATCTAAAAATCACCATCTAGACAAGAGAAGCCCATCTCAATTCCTAAATCACCTCAGTGATATCTAACAGTTACAATCTCCAGCAACTGCATTAGACTGTTCAATTGAAAGACATTCCTTCCAATACAATATTCAGTCAAGACTCTTGACTAACAAACATGCATGGATTTTCTTAAAAGTTTCATCCAAGAACAATACAGGATTCATTACCTATAGTTTTTTGAATCTGTAAAACTATGTCGATTACAATGTATCAATTGATACAAAGGGAGACTTACAACACAAGAAAGTACACGACTCTCAAAACCCTAAACCCTTATTTTTTTAGTTTTCAAAAGTCTTAATAAGAATTCTTATTCCACCCTAGGTCTTGGTCTTACTTTTATAGCCTTCAGTTGTACATGGGCTTCGAAGTCTCTATTTAATCTTCCCTTCATCCATGCTCTGATTGCTCCTTAAATCTTGGACTAGATCTACAACAAATCTGATGCACCAGATCAAGATGTCGAGTCCATAATGCTATGACATCTTGACTAACATGTCTTCATTCAATAGCTTTCATCATGTTGGAACATCTTTTGCAACAACATGTTTCACCAAAATTTAGTCAAATCATTTGGATCATTGACAGCAAAAACAGAATTTTGAAAAACACTTTTTAGATTCACTTATCGCATGCAATCACAATGGATCATAACATATAAGTAGATGCATAATTCATGTTAATTTAGAGCAATTAAGTACTACAAGAATGAAACATACAAATCAATTATTCAAGTAGCAAAGCAACAATTAAGCACTAGATTGCAAAAACATGAAATCGATCGAAAGCAATAAATTAAGCAAGATTCACCGACCTACAAGGTTGAGGTTTTCTTTGGTATTTGTTGTAAGCAAAATGTGAAGGGGAGAAGCTTAGAAAACCAGAAAATTGCAAGATCTAGAGCAATCAGTAGTGAGAAAACTGAAGATAATGCAATATTTACGTCGGATCCGAATTTGCACCATAAATCCTTCAATGATCAACTTATAAAGCTTGAATTGAAGTAAATGATGACGTTGCTGCAGAGTTTAGAAGTGAAATGAAGAGGCCTGAAGGTCTAGCTCAAAGAATAACAAGTGTCTAGGTGAAGCTTGCTAAGCTTTAATAATGGATGAGCTTTAGTGAGGTTTTGGGAAGAAGATGAAGATGATCGAGAGAAAAAGTTGCATAAAATGCAGAGCCTAGGCTAGGAATTAGGTATGGAGGTAGTTAAATGAGGTTTGGAATTTGGTTTGGAGTTAGTTAGATTCAACTCATTAAGTTGGGATCTAAATCAGTTAGTTATTGGTTAACTCAGTTGGAGAATCACAATGCAACTCAATGATCAAGTGGTCCAAATGCTTGGAAATGTGGGTGCATGGTGAGCATGATTGAAAGTGAGGTAGTGTAGCAAATGCAGTTGATATTTTTTGGTGTAAGCACATATCTAGAACCTCCCACAAGATGCTAGAATGATGTAGACCAAAGGAGAAATGTAGAAGTTGCTGCAGTATTATGAAACTGCTGAAAACCTACAAAGTTGCATGTGTAATCGATTAACCATATGGTGTTAATCAATTACACAGTGTCAAATTTCACTTTTTTCCTGAAATGATGTGCTTTGGACGTGGTTCTATGCTTTGACACCTTGCTTTGATAAATAGGCATAGAAATCCTTTTATTTTGCTTGTATCGATGCTTTAGTGACTTTTCGAGGGATATGATCATAATCTCGAGATTTTGTGGGGATTTGAATGTGTACCTGCAAGGAATCCACAGATAAAAAGCTAATGCATATTTGGAGAATGCAAGTGCAAATGCTTATGTAAAAAGGAAAAAAAGGAGTTCAAATTTGGGTTACGACAGATGGTCGCGCCTATGCCATTGAACCATCGATAGAGAAAGAAAAATCTATGATTCGGGCTTCCCAGGAACGAATTAAAGATGTTTTTACCCTTGCTATTGGTGCTGCAAACCCCGTGTGTTTAAAGACATAGTCTATGAGTTCAACCTAACGTGTCATCCGTTCTACTCCTACCTTGAACAAAGAGGCTTACATTAGTTGGTTGCACAAATTTTAAAAGAAAAAAGAATAATTCTATAAAGATCAAGAGATATATGACTTTATTCAATTATTTAGGACTGGCCCCAAATACAACCCAAATATGCTTATTTCAACACTTTTCTTTTGGGAGGGCTCGACTAACACATTTCACCTTTGTTGTGGAATGACGACTCCCACCCTCCCCGACACAACTGCTATCACTGGTCTTCGACTAACTGGGGATACCTTCGACCTAGGACTGGCAGTGAACCGAAACAACTCAAAAATAGTTACGAACTTGGTTTGATAGTTAAATTGTTGAACTAGATTCATGAACCAAATTTTATGAATATGAATGAAAAATTCTTAATGTCTGGTCCTTTGTGGCTTCTACAATTTTGGCTCAATGCCACTTTTGAGCACTCTATGAAGGTTACCATCTCGTTCAACTTAGCAAGACAGGTCGAAGACAAACGAGTTAAAGGTACTAGGCTTGTTTTCCTTACCCCTTGAAGATACAAGCCTTTTGATTGGAGAAGCCTTCAAACAATATTTCTTTATGTATGCAAGTTGTACTACATTTCTTTCCTCCATGGCCCCTTTTGTTAGTCGAATTCATGGTCCATATTAGCTTAAAAGAAAATTCCCAACCCTTTCCTCTAAACACCACTATGAAGCTCTTGACATTTGGACAACTTTCCTCAAACCCATTGTCTTGTCAACCTGAATTTAGACATGAAAAACTGGCCTTGGACTTGTTGGTTACCAACCAATCTTGGTGTCCAGACAATTTGGTCTCAGCCAATAATTTCCAAAGTCTTTTTATACCCAAAGAGATGAAATTTGTAGGGCCAATTTTGTCCACCAATTCGGCATGTGAAATATAGGACTTTTAGGAACCTTTTAAATTTTCCTTATGTTTCACTTCATTTTCTTGTGTCGAACTGTTACAGTTGTATGTCTCGCTTCAAAAGAGTAGAATCAGAAGCAACTAGAAATAGTCTACGATGGTGAGAAGTCTGACCATCAAAAGGAAAGAAACCTATTAGAATTTCTAGATCTTTATTCTTTATTTTGAAAAAGGTCTTTCTTTATCTCTTATTTATCTTCTTTTATCCTCCATTGTCAAAAAAGAGGAAACAATTTCACCACTACAATTCCAAGCAAAAAGAAAGCCAAGAAAGATAAAGCAGTTGAGGTAACTAATAGTGAAGAAGAACATGTTCAAACCACCTGCCAACACTCTTTCATTTTTGTACATTCATTTTTTATTATACTAACATCTATGCATGCCTTTGTCTAAACAACTAATTATATAAGAGAATAAAGAAGTCGAGTCCACTAGTGAGAGAGATGAATGTTTGGTTTCCACTCAACCCATACCTCCTAAATATGAGTACATTATCTCAGCAAATCTTACAGCCTCAAACTTTCAAGATTCCAAGAAGAAGAAGGTTGTTGTGGAGGTTTCAGGAAATCGACATGCCAAGAAGAAAAAGTAATCAAAGGATCATGCCCTTAAGGCGGGTCAACCCAAAAAATCAATGGCATAAATTGTTGTCACCATTGATTCCGATGTCGAAGAAAAAAAAGACCTCGACTCACTCAAAAGAAGACAAACCGAGCAAAGAAAACTCTTCCTGATGAAAACTCAAAGAGTACATACTCAAGACCTAACTTTAAGGAAACTGAGGTATTTTTAATTTTTCTTACATCTCTTTCTAACCTCCATCTCACAATTTGGTAATTTGATTCGACTTTTCTCTTCTTTGATAGGAACGACCTATCTCTATCATTTTCCCTTCAAAAAATAATGAAGCTTCTGTAGACTCACCACCATAACAACCAACAACCAATAATCAAGTAGAAGACATCACAACTAAACCATCCAACGAAGAAGGTGAAAACCATCATCCTAAACAACCATCTAAAGGCCCAGACAAACAAAACTATGAACATCATTCAATTCATTCTTGGGATTCTAACCTTAACCGTTAATCAAATGGATTAGACAAACGTATTGCTGTTACGCAAAAAACATCTAGGGCCGCCATTAAAACTTTATTTATCCCAACGGGAAAAGGAAAACATCGAGAAAACCTCGTAAAGGAATGAACATGATCTCATAACCAAATTCGGGTTCGGGAGTCAATTACACAAGGCGAAGGTATTAGCACCCCTCACATGCATTGTACTCAATGGGATCCACTCTTGTTGTTTTAATCAAATGGTGTGTATATCTAAAGCTTACTTGCTAAGGGAATGCGCAAATGAATTATTTGAGGAAAAACAAAAGGTTTTTATTATTGAGTTTGTCCGAGTTTTGCAATCTAGTGCCTACGTATCCCAAAACAAATAAGAACTCCATAGTTCTTATTGAAAAAAGTTGATTTGTTCAGTGTTTTATATGAAGTATGCTAAGTTTATGTTCCAGCAGTTAGACGTATGGCCACTTATAAGTCTTATGCACTGTGTATTTGCAGTAGAACGAAAATAAGATGTCCTTTCTGAAAAGGTTTTAAAGAGAAAATCCCGAAGGACAAAGGTTTAAATTTGTTGGAATGTTTTGTTAGGAGGTACATCAAATGGTCCCTCAAGGCTGGGGGTATTTGAGTACATTGTCCTTTAGTTTTGAAAGTATTTGAGATATGTATTATACTAAAGTCTATGACAATGGGAGAAAATATGTTGTACAAAAGAGCCAAGCGTCTCACGTACAAATTACTCTAAGAAGAGGTAAGGAAAGATCCCATCTCATCTTTCCCCATGTACTTAAGGCTCATGGCTTATTTATATGTATCATATTTATTGAGTATTTTTGAATCTGATAAAGAAAAAGGAATTTTTGTCTTTTAAAAGAAAAGAATTGCAATGCAAAGAAGAAAACAAAGTAAAAAGGGGAACTTGATCCTAATTGTTGTCATGCAAAGTGGACATAAGGTTGAGATTGAAGGGAATCTAACCTAATGTTGTCATACAAAGATTTAAGGCTAAAAATCAAGCTCAATTTAATCAACCAAACAAATTATTCTTAATTGATTAAACTAAGAATCCTAAGGGAGAATTGTCACCCCCTAATTTTTAACCTTAAGATCCCATCTCATTTGCATCATTTTGAATAACATTCTAGGTCAATCAATCATGCATAACTTACCAATTTTCAAGTTTTTGTCTTGTTTTTTGTTTCATCTGTGAACTAGGATTTTCCCTAAGAGGCTCAAAAGCTTAATCAATCAAAGTTTTGGATGGATCATAAATCAAGAAAGCTCTCATTCACTCAAGAGACCTATCTACATCAGTAATCAAGCATAATTTGGTTTCATTACAAGTTCTTCAAGGCTCAGCTCATCTGATTACCCAAAATTAGGGTTTCTGACCTAATTCATCTTTGGGTTGACTTTTGAGGCAAGACATGATCTCAAGAATTTGGACATGATTCATGAAATTAAAATACACCCTTAGAGTCTATCTATAGTGTTCAAGTAGCCCAAGAGATTGATTTTATTGAAGATCATAAAGTGAAGATTCATCTGAAAAAAAGTTAACTATTCCTCCAAATTGGGGTTTGACTTTTGGGAATATTGGTCAACCATGGCTTCCTTAAGTCAAGTATGATGATAACATGTGTTATGGATCATGATCAATCAAGAAAAATCATGAAATATGAGGTTACTTTCAAAAAGGGCAACCATGGAGAAATTTTAAGAAAAAACTAATTTGGTGCTAACTTGTCAAAGCCCTAACTTCCAATCCAAACATCCATTTTCTTTGCTCCAAAGAGAAATTTTAAGAGCTCATTCCATACTACAACTTTGACAATGAGGAGGAATTCCCAAAAAGTGCTTAAATTTAAAGTTATAAGGCCATAAAGTTGGTGTTTCTTTCAAATGTGAATTCCAACACCTAGAAAAATTCTGATGCAAATATGCCTTGTAAAAATTACTCACTTTAATGCCACTTTTCATCATGGTCCACTTTGATTCAAGGAAAACTCAAAACATGAAAGTTTTAGGGCATGTTCCCATATTTCTAATGAGTCCAGGAACTCATTGATATCATTTATGATCCATGAGATTCGAAGAAATGAAGTTGTCCTTCCAAATCTGAATTTTTGGTTATTCTCATGGCAAGTTCTTCATGTGATCTTGAGCCAAAGTTATGTGATCTAGCTTTTCAGTTCTTTTAACTTGTAAATCTCACCCTAATTATAGAATTACACAAACCCTTGGCGTATTACACAAGTAATTGAGCCATTAACTAGTTTTCATTTCCATTTAGGGGGCATTTTGCAAAAAGCTCCATATCCATTTTCATAAAGATACACTTTTCCAACAACTCTTGCATTAAGCTTCAAAGATGTTTCTTCTACATACAAACTATCTTTAGTGATTAGAAGCAACCTCTATACCACAAAAAAGCATTTTTATTCTCCTCATTTCATTCCACCTTTTCATCATGATCAAATGTGATTTTTTGTGTAAAATGAAACCAAGCATCCAAACTACCATTCCATGTGAACTAAATGCAACTTCTGCAAGTTACCAAGACCACTTGGAGCCTCTATAAATAGATATCTAATCCACAACACACGCCAAGATTTGCAAAAAACACCTTTGCAACAAAATTTCAAAACCTAAAACTTCTGAAACTGATTTTGCTCATGCATTCCTTAAACCAACCATCCAAGCATCTTCTAAACATCCATTAGAACTTATTTGAACCCTTAAACAAGTTCTGTAGCATCAATATCATCATCTATCATACCTCACTTCCTACATTTGCAAGAAGAACCGTGTGAAGGATTACAAGCAGTTGCAGAATAAACCAAGCATTAAAACTCTCTCCTTAGGGTTCAAGAAGGCTAAGGGGATCATTATCTTACTTTTGGAATACTCGAGAAGACGTATTGGTCCATGTTTCAATAGGTAAGGTTCTTACACTTTGAAACTCCCTATTCATGCATCATTATTGATAGATTCTAGAAGCAAAAATGTAGACATTAATGTGCTAAGTATGACCCTTTAACTATTTGCATTCTGTCATACTTGTATGTGGATTTTATGATGTTTGAACCTTATGGTTCAGTTCTCGTTTTTACCTTGGTATGCCCTAGCCATTGAGTTTTAGGATGTGAGAATAATACCATTGGATTCCTGGGATTTTCCAAGCAATTTGCTTTTTTACATCTTTTAATTTCATTAAAAAATGAAGAAGTTATGGTAGGGGAAGTTTGGTAGAAACCTTATGGTTCAATTCTGGTTTTTACCTTAGTATGCCTTAGCTATTGATATTTAGGATATGAGAATAATACCATTGGATTTCTGGGGTTTTTCCAATCAATTTGTGTTTTACATCTTTTAATTTCGTTAAAAAACGAAGAAGTTATGGTATGAGAAGTTTGGTAGAAACCTTATGGTTCAATTCTAGTTTTTACCTTGGTATGCCCTAGCCATTGAGTTTTAGGATGTGAGAATAATACCATTGGATTCCTGGGATTTTTACAAACAATTTTATTTTTTTACATCTTTTAATTTCGTTAAAAACTGAGAGAGTTATGATTAATGGAAGTTTGAAATAAAAAAATGAAGCAATGTTGTTGCATGAGAGAAAAGAAAACACGATGCATGAGAGAAAAAGAGTGAGTGAAGGTTGATGGTGATGCTGACCTGGAATTGACCATTTTTTTCTTGTAAGCATAAAATATGTATTTATGAAGTTGTATAAATGAATGGATGAGAGCGTAACACCACTGGTTAAAGAGGTTTGTGTCTTTGGCATGCTTGGGTCTGGGGTTCGAATTCACCTCGCCCTAGTTTCTTTTGTTTTATTTTTTTGCTATATTCTGAAGTATGTTTCACACATATGTTCATGATTTCTTTCTTTATTAAAATACACACACGTGGTTCAATGGATATATTTTATGCATATGAACTTTGCAGTGTGAGTTCAAATTCTGGCTGGTGCAAAATATCTTTTTTTTTTATCACTAATATTTTCATGTTTTCTTCACATTTTCAAAAGGCCATAACTTGCTCTTCCTTTAACCTTTTTGAGCCCTTCTTTTTTCTATTTTCTCACGGCCTTTCCTTTTTCATGAAAGCCTTGAAAAAATCCAAAAAATGTTTTATTTTGATGCATTTTTTTATAGTCAAAGTATGACATTTTAATGTGATTATTAGGTCATCTTTTGCTCTCCTTTGCCTTACTCCTTATTTTTCATGTTCAAAATGATTTGTATGAGTGTGATGTATCATGTTATGACCTCTATGAGTATTGATAATGTGCTCTTCTTTTTTTTTCTAAGTGTGAGATGTCTAAATGTATGGTTTTCTCATATATGAGTAACTTGTTTTCCCATGATTACTTATGAACCTTATTCCTTACCTTAGTACATTATTGCACCATTTTTGTGAACCATGATGTGGTTTTACCTTTCCTACATGTTTATTATGTTCATGTTTTGTCTATATTCACCATGCCTTAATGTTTAAAACCATGTTTTATCCACTATGATCACGATTTCAATGCATGCTCACACTTCTTCATCATTGTGTATGTTCCAAGGGAATGGCTTGTTGTTGACACTCTTGTAATTTACATTTGCATTTGCATTGGCATCTTTGCATCTTCTTGTATATATCTCCCATTTGTAGTCCTAGAACTTGTTATCCCTTAGGAAGTCTCCCTTAGGATTACCTTTTCAACTTAGATATTTTCAATTAGGGTTTCCCTTTTTATAACTCAAAACCACTTTCATAAAAAACCTTGACCATTAGTCATTGATCTTTTCAAACTTATTTCTCAATAGAATGCTTCAAAACACTTAAGCATATTAAAACTTCTTTCAAAAGACTAGAAAACACAAATTCAATTCAAACCATTTTGCCACTTTGACTTTTCATCTTTAAAAACATTTTTTCAAATAAATTAGACATGAGTCATCTATGTAGTTGAGATATAAACCTTCTACCCCATAACATAATTGATAAAGAGCTTGATTCTTTTTCACTTGAGAAAGGTATATGGCTTACTTGTTGATTACAATCCAAGTTAGAGCCCTTCTCTTAATGAGAAGCAAAGATCCCTCTTCCATATGTTTATGGTGGTTTAGATGAGAATTCTCCCTTAGATGAAAACTTGTCTCTTCTTCAATTAAAATCCACCATAACAAACACTTTTTAACTTATATTCTGAACTACGAGGTTTTGATCCTTTATTGGTACGTAGATGTCGCAACTGCGAAAAACACCCGGCGGAAAAAACAGAAGAGTCACCACCGAACGTTATTTATCCCAAAGAGAGGGAAAGGAAACGATCAAAGAAAACCTAAAGAATGAGAGAAGACAAGGTCATCGTAACCAAATCTTGGGTTTGGGAGTCAGTTACGCAAGGGGAAGGTATTAACACCCTTCACGTCCATTGTACTCAACGAGATCCATGCTTGTTGTCTATCAAAAGGGTGAGTTATCTAAAATATGCTGCTAAACAGGGATGGAAAATAAAAAAGAGACTCGATAGGACATCGTCGCCCTATGCCTACGTATTCTCTTGTGCAATGGGAAAATCAGAGTCAACGTAGTTCAGAAAACTATGGGTGATGGGGGGAGGGTTGCTCGCCAAGGCATCGCTGTCTTGCGCCTACGTATCCTCATCTAGTATAAGAAATCAGAGCAAACGTAGTTCAGGTAACGAAACCACAGGTAGGTTGGGTGCTTTTTTATGAGTGATGCATGTTTGCCATAGAACGGAAAAGTAACGTGCTCTTTTCTGAAAGTGAGTTTGAGACACAAATCTCGAAGGGTAAAAGGTTTGGATTTGGTTTATGAGTTTTATTAAAGTGAATTAGTTTTCTTTGTGATTCACGTTGCACTAAAGACTATGATATAGGAGCGAATGCATCACATATCGCCCAAAGGGCATACGCTAAACACTCTAGACAAGTGAGGAAAAACCCCCCACTCACCATTTCCCATGTGCTTAAGGATCGTAGCGTACAATGTTCATCATATTTATTAAATGAGTTAGAAGGCGTTTTGATATGAGAAGAGAGACGCATGAAAGATCTAAGGGAAACTCGACCCTAACGTTGTCATGCAAAGTGGTCCTAAAGTTGGGATGCGAAAGGAGATTCTATCCTAATGTTAGTATGCAAAAGATGGGCCTATGGTTGATGTTAAAAGGGACTAGCCTACTTGTTATCATGCTTGGATTGCACTACTAGTGTCTATCTTACTCCAAATTTAATCGAAAATTAAATTGGAATAAGAACCATAAGGGAACATGCAAAGGCAAAGCAAAAACAAGAAAACAAGACAAAAATAACAGCTACAACAACGCCTCGTGCACAAGACAACAGTAAAATCCAGCATACAAGCAAGACAACCTATAACAACATGGTTTTCAGCATAAAAGCAAGTGTAAAAAGTAGGCATCAAGCAAGCAAGGCAAAGACAACATGCAAGTTCAGAAAAAGAACAGTTGTGAAAAGTAGGGCAGCAAGCAGGTTTGAAGGCAAATAATCATAAGCAAACATCAATCATGGATAGATATCATGTAAGTATGAACATGCTTCAACAATCAAACATAATTGATCAACAACATTACATCAACAAGCATTAATGAGATCAACATGCTTTTCAATTCAACTTGAACGAACGAACGATCAAACAAGCATGCACCAAAGTGGAGTCGGAAACAAAATGCGAACATGCATCAAACATCCAGGAAAGCAATCATTCATGATAACTAATTAACATGATATAAGCAAGAAAAGCATACGATCATTCATCAATCAAGCAATATTAACATGTTTAACATTCAAACGGAAACTGGACGCTACGTGTCGAAGAATCGAGATCAAATGTTCAAGAATGATGAAATATGTCAAAAATAATCCACATAAATGCATCATATCAAATCATGAAGTTTAGAGATGGAAAGAACACCAAACAAACAAGAAAGTGCAAAGAAGAAGGCATTATGTTCAGTGGTAATCGATTACTGTAATCAGGTAACCGGTTACCTGTTATAAAAAAGCTTGGGAACGTGAAAATTATGAAGGGTAATTGGTTTCCCATATGTGGTAACCGGTTACCACTAAACCAAAAACAGAAAAGCAGCCTCCAAAATCAGTTTTCAGCAACAAACAACTTATCCAATCAATCACATGAACATGTTATCAATTAAGCACGAAATCAACACCAAGAATCAGTGATCAAGCATCATGTAAACACAATCAAAAAGTGAAATCACAAATCACAAAGATCCAAATCAACAAAATGGATCAAAATGCATCAAAATCCATGAATCTACATTGTAATTATGCAAATAAGTTCAAAATTGAATTAGATCTAGAATTACCTTCAAAGCTGAGATTTGCTTTAGTGAGTGTTGATTTACTTGAAACTAACAGATCTAAGCTAGAAACCTAGAGAATCTTCAAGATCCAAGAGCTTCCTTATGGTAGAAATGAAGAACAAGCAAGATCAAGCAAAATGGATCCAAAAAATTACTTCCAATCTAGTTTCCAAATTCAAATCCAAAACCAAACAAAAATTGAATGATGAATTGAAGATAATGGAGATGAATGATGGAGGTTTAGCTATAAAATTCAAGGTTTCCAATGAAGAATCAATGAACTAAAATGGAAAGAGATTTAATGGAGGTTTTGGGAGTGAAAATTTGGAGAGAAAGTTGAGAGAATTTGAGAGCAAATTCTGAAATTGAGATGAAAAATGAGAGTGAAATGGTGTGAATGAGGGTCCTTGTGTGAGGTTTGAAGCAAATTCACTTAAATAAGCTCGAGGTTGGGAATTAAAATATGGTTTGGAATATGGATTATCATTTGGAATGGAAATTAGGAGTGGAATTAGGAATGTAGTGTTTGGAATTTTGAGGGAAATGGTGAAAATTGAAACAATTCTAGATCCTTCCAATGATTATCATGTGAAATCAATGGTTAAAAATGAATGAAAACTTGCAATGCTGAAAATTCAAATTCCTTGGAAAATTTCGCCCAGGGTAACCAAAAGATTACCCGTATGTGGTAACCGGCTACCACATTCATAAAATGTCCAAAAATGGCGCCAAATGGAGGGAATCCTGTATAATTACCCGCTGACACCTGTTCTAAGCTCTGTTAAGCCTTTGGAACTTGCCCTTGGATATTATAACTGTGAGAATGCTCGAGATAACCTGTACACCATCTCCTGACCTGAAAATGACCTGCTGAATAAAATAAAATCGACCGCTCGATCGTTGGGCAAAATAAATGTCAGAGCCTCTGATGCTCGTTGTTTAAACTCTTGCAACGAAAGGGAACCCTGAGCCACAAAAATACTTTTATCCCATGTCTCAAGAACCAATGCTATGATACGCAGAAAATGAAAAATGCAAAAAAACATAAACCAGTAAACCAAGAAACGATAAGGCAAATTTTGGGGTGCTACAGTAGGCACAAGACTTTCTGTCTTGCCAAACACAAAAACAATAAAAAAAAACATTTCTTTTCTCATCTCCCCAATCAAACCCAATTAGCAAACAAATAAATAGCACAATTCAACAAGAGGTTCCTATAGATACTTAGGGTGCTAATACCTTCCCCTAGTATAACCAACCCTGAACCTTAGATTCTCTTTATTGCATTGCATCGCATTGCATGTTTATGAGTTTATTCGTGCTTCTTCCCTTCCCTTGGATAAGTTAAAGGTCGGTGGTGAGTTAAGATTTATGAAACCTAGCTAACTCAATAGCTATGGTTTCCGAGTCTCACCGCGACAAGCATGTGAGAATTATAGGTCAAAAATATGTAAACAACAAACACCAATATTGCATTAAATTCATTGCACAAGGAATAAAGAAAGAATACAAAAAATTCAATAATATTCTAAGAAGAATTAAGGAATTTTTATGAACATTTTCATGAACAAAATTAGAGGGGAATGTTCTAACAATCAAGATCAGTTTTCATGTGTTTTTCACGTAAATTTTGTCATTAATAAAAAATTAAAACAAGTAAAAATGTTAAATAAAATACAAAAAATAAATGCAAAAATGTAAATGAAAAAGAGAAACAGAGGGGATATGGCAAGATGCTAGAAGGTTCAATTGGCAAACCAACGGGCCAGGAACATAGACCCATGGAGGATCTGTAATGGCCAAAAGAGAAAAGGATCATTATAAGACTCTCATCCTCAACTCACGTTGCCTCTCTCTCACTTCACTCTAACAACCCTTCATGGGACTCAGCTATTTTGCCATGCCGGAGGTGGCAGTTTGGTACATAATAACCGAATCTTAATTCCTAACTGAAAGTTCCTTAGTTTTTAATTGGCATTAATTTTTGTAAACCATACCTGACAGGAACATGTTGGGAAAGATGTCCTAACATGTAGCAGAACTGGAAGAACAAGATGTTTTCACAAGATGTCCTAACAGGGTTATTCGACATCTTTGTTTGTTATAGTTTTTAAATCTAGTTTAAATCTATTAATTTAAATTCAGATTGCAGAAGATTTTTTGTGTATCCTAGGTGGCGTTTATATTAAGGAATCATAGATTCTCTTGAAATTTGAAGATGTGTCATTTTCTAAAGTGTGGAAACATTTTTAAGAAACTTAGGATTGAAGAAACTATTCTTAAGGAGAATATTTTGCAGATTTTGAGGAACAGAATTGCTGCATTTTTAAAGCCCAAATCCAGTTTTCTTTATGGTTATAACAGGAATACCTAGACCTAGGGCAAAAAAAAATATTCTTATTGAGACTTTTGTAAAGTAGAAAATATGGATTTAGGTTTTTGAGAGCCGTGTACTTTCTTGTATTGTAAGTCACCCTTTGTATCGACTGATACACTGTGGTAGACACAGATGTTTATACAGATTTAAAAACCTGTAGGTAATGAATTATGTATTGTTCTTGGATGCAGCTTTTAATCAAATCCATGCATGATTGTTAATCAAGAGTCTTGACTGAATATTGTATTGGAAGGAATACCTTTCAAACGAACAGTTTGATGTAGTTGCTGGAGATTGTAATGTGTAAATATCACTAAGGTGATTTAGGAATTGAGCTAGGCTTCTCTTATCTAGATGGTGATTTCTAGATAGAACTGTACTGGGTAGGGATTAAGTGAGGAGTTGTAAATGGGGGAGTTTAGCTCTAAATTAATACTACTAATAGTGAATTAATTCTTGGCTTGGCAGCACCCAGATGTAGGTGATTTATACTGAACTGGGTCATCATATGTTGTGTTATTTTTTATTCTATTATGATTTATCCAGCCTGTACTTTTGATCTGAAGTATATGTTTTTGACAAATGTTGAAACATCTGTCATGACACTGTTTTGACCTTGAAGGTTTAAAGTGTTATTGTTTTTAAGAGAATAAAATGTTTATGCTCTATCCTTGTTCAGATTTTTAGCAGAGAACAATGTCTCAACATCTCTCAAGACATATGTATGGGATTTGCTTGCCAGAATTTCACTAACCACCCTTCTTCATGCCCTCTCCCACAACAATTTTCCTTGAAAACCTCTCTACTCTCATTTTAGGATACTAACCCTAGGTAGCCAAGAAGCGCAATTAGATCGACCAGGAGGTGAGTTCAAGCCGGCAACCAGAGGGCTATGATTCCCCTTCCTTGAGGCTACATTGCTAAGGCGGTTTACACGAATCAAGGAGGGAAAGACGCTTTACCAACCGGAGTAGCTCCAGAGGCTCTTCAAGATGTCGATGTTGAGCATGAAGGTTCATACTCTTTTACTGCTTCTGGTAAGCTTCACTCTCCTTGTTTCAATGGTGTATGAACACCTTCCTCCTTCTTCTTCAATGTTGTTCGTGCTATTGTTGTTATGATCGTTCTTGCTGAGAGATCAAGAGGTGAGTGATTGAGGTTGATGAAGGTTGAGTGGCGATGAATGTTAGCAGTGGAAAAGGTGATGAGAGAGTTAACTTATTGTACAATGATGGTTAAGGAAGTGAGCAATGGATTGGTGATTGAGATGAAGCAGTTGTGCATGGTGAAGCTGAATTGGAGTAGATGATGGTGTATTTGAGAGTGAATGGACTGAGTAGTGGATAGAATCAATGGAAGAACTGAATGAGGGTGGTGATGAATGTGAAGGTGGTGAAAAATGTGAAAAAGAATGAGTTTATAGGAGATGGAGTGAGGGATAGATTTGGAAATTCACACTTAAGTTTGTTGTGATTCAATTATTAGCCAACCTGGAATCAGAAGTTAGTTATAGTTAATTTGAATTGGAAAGTTAGTTAATTGATGATTTGGACTTAGTGAAAACTGTTGGTTAATTATGTAGTTAAATTGTTAGAAGTGAATTAGTTAGTGAAGTTAGTGAATGATGTTTGTAATCCAGTTATAAGATTTTATCCAGTGGTTAGAAAATTGATGAAGTTTGAAATGTTAAAACTGCTAGCATAGGGTGAAGTTAATGGAAAGTTTTCCTTTTAAAAAAAACTGAGTTGATGTTGTTGTATTAGTGAATGGCTATAATGTGCCATGTTCATTGTTTTGAAAATGTTTGAATGGCTAGGTTAAAACTGTTAGCAATAGTTACTGCAACTAAACATTAGCTATGTCAAAAAATGAATCGCTTATGTTTTAAAAATGTGGAAGAAAACCAGTTAGTGAGAATTTGTGATATGTCTCCTTGCTGAGTTTACTTCCATGTTAATGTTTGAAACCGTAAATCGAATGTTATTGCTTATGGCCTAGGTTGTCAAGAACTTGAATCACAAATAGGCATTTATATTAGAATTGCATTTGGTTTAGAATTTGTTTATAATTAACGATGGATGAAATTAGAATTACGCAGTTAGTTGTTGATCCAATGATAGTTAGTTGGAGTTAATTGTTGTGCAAAAACATGGTGAGCTAGTTCAAATGAAGTGTAAATCCTGCTCTGTTAGTTATGTTGCTTGTAGACCTGACTGTTAGAGGCTAGTGCTGGATTTCTGCTAGTGTAAGCCATGGTTTTGAATTTGGATAAAAGTTGTTAAACAAAATGTTAGTTAATCAAAATCCTGTAAAACTGTGTGTGAGTTAGTCTTCTTTTGACATGGTTTACTGTCAATTAATATGGAAATGTGACTTGTATTGAACTGAGATTGTATGGAGTTATGCAAGGAATTTTATGGATATAATGCAACTGAATTCTGTTGGAATATGATCTCGTACATTTTGAAAATAAGAGTGTTAACATGCTCTATT
Organism: Lathyrus sativus; assembly: GCA_963859935.3. NCBI lineage: Eukaryota > Viridiplantae > Streptophyta > Magnoliopsida > Fabales > Fabaceae > Lathyrus > Lathyrus sativus. The sequence goes on from OZ012741.1 coordinate 93,554,292, forward strand.
GAAATTGGTTTGCAATGTGAATGCAACCATTTAATTTTCATGTTATTTGTCATGGTTAGTGTAACTGTTAGAACTTGAATTGTAGCCAATGGATTCAAATGGTTAAGTCTTATACTGAATGTGTGTATGCAGGTTAAGTTTTATTGAATTGGTTCTGTTTTGGACCTTGTGAATTGACTGTTTCATTTTTAATGAAAGTAGATGTTTGTTTATATGTTAACTATTTGTATGAACTGTTTTGATTCAAGGGTGAATGCTGGAACATTTTAGTGCAGGTTGTTTTGGTTTGTTATGTCAAGATCATGGTTTGGTTCATACATGGCTAAAGAAGTTGTCTTGGAATTAGGTGGTGCTAATGGTCATGAAGGCTTTGGATGGAAATGGCTTTGGAGCATGACAGAAAGGAAGCATGAAGATTTAGTGAAAGACCTTGAAGAAACAAAGACACTGGATCATGGCATGCAGATGGTGAAGGCTTAGGCTTAGCTTTAGGTTTAAGTTTATTGCTTCCAAGTTGCGGAGAAAAAATAGGATCATTTGTGGAGACTTGTAGACCAAGGGAAACCCTTTTATGGCTGCTTGGCGTCTACAATGTGTGGCGACTGCCATACCCTCATGGTGAGCGCCATGCTCTCATACTGAATTTGACTTCGTGTTTTGACCGTTAGTGAGTGGACCACTCATGGCCACCTCATAGTGAACACCATGGTGGTTTCCATCAGCATGAACCAAATCTCGTTTATTTCGCTTTTCGTCCGTTTTGCTCTGTTCCTTCGCACAAGGCTCCTGAATGACTAAATACCTGAAAACATATAAAATACCAGCATAACAGTACAAATGCAAATCAAAACAACTCTAAAACATGCACTAATTAAGTCAAATAAACAGTGAAATCTCATGTCATTAAACTCTCCCACACTTGAGTCCTTGCTTGTCCTCAAGCAAGACCTGTGTACTCAAAAGAGTGGACTTCACTTTGGACACGGTCACATCGATAGGTACTAACTCAAAAACTAAAGATATCATAGTAACACACTCCGCATTTTTGCGGTCGTAAGTATCCTTCCTATACTTACCAATTCGCTTCATATTATTATGCTCAGACCAAGTTTAGTCATCTCATTTTTCATCTCTTTTCATTCAGGCGCAATCACATTAAGCCCGCTATCTTATGCTCGCATGGTTAACAAACCTGTTAGTGATTATGATCCAAATTTCCATGTCGAATTTCAACACTTTTTGCTATTTTTCAACACATACGTATAAGGATAATTTTTAACGTCTCCTTTACCGTTGGACTAAGTAACTGGGTGAGGGTTACCTAACTTAGAAACCTGATTCTCTTCCCAAATTATTTGCTTTTTATTACTTATTTTTCTATTTTTTCTTTCTTTTCACGGGATCATTCACTTATTTGCATTGGTTTACTTACTTAGCGGTAACTTAGATGGCGCTGACTGCTGAAATAAACTACTTAAGACTACTTCAGAAATGAGGATTCAAGGCAATTAAATAATAATTATGCAAATTGATTTCTATGATCAAGAGATATACAATGTTAGGATGATACTGATCTTTTAGGAATTTTCCCAAGTCTTTGTAACCTATCCTCTATTTGTTCCAAACTTACAAATTTTTTTTTGTTGTGGCTCAAAAAAGAGGGGACAATGAAATAACTAATAGAAAACACACATAAATGACTCAACACCGAATGAAATGACTCAATAACTAACTGGGAAAATAGAGAAAGCAATACATCTAACTAGAAAGCAAATAAAACTAGAAAGCAAGTAAAAGTTCTCTCCAACACTTAAACCAAACATTGTCCCCAAGGTTTTGATTTAAGGTGAAAAAGGAAACTTAAAACAACCTGGTAAGAGCTAGTGCATGCCCCTGGGGCTGTCACTTGTGCTACTAATGCAGTGTTCTGTTCTCTCAGGAGACACATATGACCTAAAATATCTCGCTGGTGGCCTTGCAGAACATCAATGGTGCCAGCCATACTCTCTAAAGAAGTAGCATGTGTAATTTGAGTCGCCATTATTTGCTGAAGTGATCTTTGTGTCTCGGCATGTGATTCTCTCATGAATGTCATCATTTCTTGCTGCTACCGATAAAGTGTGGCATAATGCCCTTCTTGTGGAACTTGTAACACCCTTCTAAACCCGTAGAATATATATATATATATACTCAGAGTAAATTATCATGCATCTCAAATAAGGGTGTCACATATAATTCAAAACATCACACATATACTTGTCATGCTCAATAACACTTAAAATAAATTCATTCTTTTCATATACTTTCACATAGCATGTCCCAACGAAATTTATTCAATAATAAATTAACATAATGAAAGCCCCATGATCAATTCATTCATAATCATCACTTAGGCATAAAAGCCTATATTCACATAATTCAAGTAACAATAACAAAGTAAAGTAGAGTACATAAAGTATCTCTCAAACATAAATCGAAACGACCCCAATGTTACATGATTAGAGCATGACTCGACCCAACATAAATAAAGAAACTAAATCAATTACTCCAACGGCTACCTCGCACTAGAAGCAACTCTACTCATCGGTACCTGAGCGATGTCGTACAAAACATCATTCCAATAGAAGGGTGAGAATTCACATAATTGTTGAAATTATAAGATAAAATATAATTTAAGGTATATAAGCATAATCACAATTATTCTCACACTTCAAAAGTTTCATCAATATATAATCACTCAAGTTACCATACTATTCATAAGTACATACTCAAAAATCCACAATTTCACCAATTCATCAACTTCACATATTTCGCATAATCTCAAATTTCAACCACAATGCAATAACAATGCAACACAATGCAACTGGCCATTTGGTTCATATAGAAACCATGAATTCTCATCAATTCTCATTTGAAATTATGGATACATCGCTTATACCCCACTAGGAACGACATCTCAGTCATTCTACCCCAGTGAGTACCCCCCCTAGGAATGACATCTTACTCATTCTACCCCAGTGCATATGACTATATCACTTATACCCCACTAGGAACGACATCTCAGTCATTCTACCCCAGTGAGTACGAGCCTTGTCCAAGTTTTATGCAATGCACACCATGATAACTGACTCATGACAAAAATATGCACACACACGTAATTCAACACAATAAATTACTTACCACATACATTGATATTCATTTATACAATGTTTTCACGCTACAAAAGCCATCATCAATAATCACATTTTCATAATCATAACATTCTTACTTCAAACATTACCACCACACTTAGTAAATAATACAAAAAGTATCAACACAATCCAATCTCAATACACACAACACACATTACCTATTAATCATATAATAATTAATTCATCATCAATAATTAAATTCACTACTCAAATGGTATACAACACATTTTACAATACAATCACAATTGTATTATCATTACAACAACCAATAAATATCATGCATTTCATGTTGTCACACACCAAAATATACTTATACAAGCATACACACAAGTATTCGATAAATTATCCATAAATAATTTCACAACCGGCAACAAACAGTGCAACAATTTATTAATAGAACATATACACAATTAACTTCCCAAACTTATTAGATATACAAATATTGGGCAACCAATTCTCTTATCTATACTATTTTATATCCTTGTTCATTAGCTTTCTAACGCTTCCAACGGGGACCAAAACGGACTTACGAATCAAAAGATATGTCCAAAACATTTTAGACCGAAAACATGAACAGTCGTGATGAACATGATGCAGAATTTTCCGCGTTTTTCACCGTTGGAGACCTTCCAGACCTCCGATTTCAATTCCGTAAAAACCCAAACTCTCAGAAAATTATAACTCATCAAATACTGTAATTATCTCAAGTTAATTTATAGTTTTAACAAATTTAAACCATCTAATTATTGTTTTAAAATAATGCCTAAAACCTTTGAAATTGATGGATATAGGTTCAATCCTCTAAAAAAGAAAAAAGAATACATATATAAGACACACAAATTCATCATATAATCATCATATAACAACTACCAAGGAAATTAGAGATTTTTATCCTAAATATGCTACTACCCATCATACACTATCATACAATCCCATAACCATGTAAAGACCCACCTTTACCTTGGTTTCTTGATAACCTCTTGAGTTTTCTCCTTAGGTTTTCTTCTCCTCTTTTCCCCTTTTCCTTTTCTCTATGATAACTTCTTTTACTTTTTTTCTTCATTAACCATATTTTTCTCCTTATATATAAAATCCTTATAATAACTAATTTTAGTAACTAATGGGCTTACTAATCATATCTCCACTTTTACTCTTCACATTCTCATCCAATAGGTCCAATTACTTATTTCTACCGTTTCCACATATTATTCCACCAAATAAAATAAATAAGTTAAATCAAATAATTCAATTAATTCAATTAAATCAAATAATTCAAATAAATCCAATAAATTAAATAATTCAAATAAATCAAATATGCATAAAATCACTCATTTAATTAATATAAATAAATAATTACTAAAAATTGGGGTGATACAACCCTCCCCCACTTAAAGATTTTCGCCCTCGAAAATTACCTCAAACGAACAACTCAGGATAAGACTCCTACATCTGACTCTCAAAAATCTTATCAGATTTGGGATATCGGAGCCTGATTATAAAGTTCTTATCAGAGCTTGATTGGACTTATAAAATTTGAGATAGTTCAAGTCTGATTCTTATTAAATGCATCAGATAGAGATAATGATTGGTTAAATCAGAGTCTGATTACCAATATATCAATTTGTTCCTGAAAAAATTCTAAGAAAAATAATTGAATGCAATTAAAGAGTCAGAATGTCTGAGCTATGATTCAGGGACAAGATAGTCTTTATCAAAATAATTTTCCATTAAATTACTCCCCCTTTTTGTCATAATCGAAAAGGTAAATAATAGAAACATAAGATAAACACAAAGAAAACTAAGGGGTGGCCTAAGGAGTGTCTAAGGTTGAGGAGGAGGAGGGAGCCTCTAAAGGATTTGAGCAAGGGCATTTTGAATGCTAAAAGTAAGTTCATCTTGCTTGTCCATCCTTGTTCTGAACAACTCTTGATCCTTCTGAATTCTTTCCAACGTTTGTAAAATAGGATCAGAAGTTGGGTTTGTCGCTACTGCGAAAATCGGCGCCGGCTGACAGAAGAGTCGCCACCGTGCGTTATTTATCCCAACGGAGGGAAAGGAAACGCTCGAAGTAAACCTCGCGAAAACGGGAAAAGGTATGGTCATCGCAACCAAAACCTGGATTCGGGAGTCGGTTACGCAAGGGGAAGGTATTAGCACCCCTCACGTCCGTCGTACTCGACGGGATCCACGATTGGTGTTTATAAGGAAAAGGGTGGGTTTATCTATCTACGCTAGTGGTCAGTCTGAAAAGAAAAGAAAAGGACAGGACTCGACAGAACATACGCTGTTCTGGGCCTACGTACTCCCTCGTGCAATGGGAAAGTCAGAGTCAACGTAGTTCGACTACCCACGTCTAGACGGGGGGAAGGTTGCTCGCCAGGACATCGCATCCTGTGCCTACGTACTTCCACACGGCATGGAAGATCAGAGCAAACGTAGTTCGACTACGCACGACACAAGTTGTTCAAGTGTTTTTTATGGGAAAATGCACCTTAACCAAGGGTTTTCACAGTCCAGGAGGACAAAATGATTTTGATGTTTGTTCAAATCTTTTGACGGAAGAAATGAATTCACTTTTGTTTTATCCTTTATTAAGTGTTTTTCTGTTGTTTTGAGAAAGGAAAGAGACACCCTAAAACTATGGTTGAAAAGGGGAATCTACCTACTGTTATCATGCCTGGTTAACCAACCTAATGTCTATCATAACTCCTCCACAACAGGGAAGTTAGAGCTCCTAAGGGATCATGGCAACAGGACTAAACAGCAAACAGGAATCACTGCAAAGTAAAGAAATATTGGAAACATGCATGAATGCAACAACCAAACAAGCAAGGCACAATGGCCACAAACCACAGAGGCAAGGGGGCTCAGCTCTACCAAATACCAGCAAGCAAAGCCACTCAATAACAAACAAGCAGAAGGAGGACCACCTCAACTTCTCATGCACACAAAACCTATTTCTAAGATGCACCTATCTCAGAAATATCTAGATGAACCCCTAAGTCTAATGCAGCACAGCACCACACCAGTCAATCAACATAAAGAGAAGGCTAACCAGCCTGGCAAACTCCTATCCAAAAGCATGAAACTACCCCTGAGCAAGACCCTAAACAACCCTAAAACAAACCATAATCAAACCCCTGAGCAAAGCCCCTAATCAAACCCCTGAACAAAAGCCCCTAATCAAACCCCTGAGCAAAGCCCTGAAGCAAAACCCTACACAAGAGAAATCAATCCCAGTCTTCAAGCTTCAAGACAAGCTTACCAAAGAAAGGGAGCTAAGTAGGCAGACTCATAGTGCCTTCCTCGGGAAAGTACTAGGAGGCTCCTTCTTAGGAATCATATCCCATGCGGCTCGACAACTGTGAACGGTTTACATTCCTCCTCAGGAGAAACTAAACTCACATGAAGGCTCCAGCATCATTGGATACTTGAGAAATCCTACATAAACTAAGGGAACTAAGTGAACAGACCCATAGTGCCTTCCTCAGGAAAGTACTAGGGGGCTTCCACTTAGGAATCATATCCCATGTGGCTCAACAACTGTGAATGGTTTATATTCCTCCTCAGGAGGAACTAAACTCACATGAAGGCTCCAACATCATTGGATACTTGAGAAATCCTACGTGAACTAAGGGAACTAAGTGAACAGACCCATAGTGCCTTCCTCAGGAAAGTACTAGGGGGCTTCCACTTAGGAATCATATCCCATGTGGCTCAACAACTGTGAATGGTTTACATTCCTCCTCAGGAGAAACTAAACTCACATGAAGGCTCCAACATCATTGGATACTTTAGAAAGAGATGAGAAGAAAGAATGAAAGACATTTATAGTGCCTTCCTCAGGAAAGTACCATAGATTTCCCTCAAACTTCAGGATCTCCAACCTCACAGAAAGGGAGCAAACTCCTAGACTAGGACCTCAATCCATGCATCCTTGCAAGCTCCAACAAGACTTCATCCAGCCTCCATCTTCAAGAAGAAACCACAGGCCCTTAAACCAAAAGAAACTATCTCTGAAGTTCAACCACAGTTGAACTTCAAAGTCAGAAGCCCTCAAGACTTCTCCTATTCTCAAGCTCAAGCAAAAATAGCAAAACACTCTATAAAAATCTACCAAAAATCTAGGGGAAACCTATATGGCTCTATGATCCCAAGATCAAATCTCAAAGCCTAAGTCAACTTCTAAGGCTACTAAACAATCCCTAACACATGAATGGTCAAGGGTTAACCAGCAAGTTATGAGGTCTCTACTCTCTAACCCTAAAACAACATCAATCAATCTCTAAAAAAATCCACAAAAATCCTATGGGGAGCATGCATCAGTCTAGTATAGCATACTAAAAAACTAAAGCAAAAATCAATACCAAATGAGAGAACTAAAATCAACAAGGCAGACACATCACAATCCAATTATTCAATACCAATTAAAATACAAAAATGCAAACAAAAATGAAAATGCATGATCAAATTAATATTTTTGCATCCTAAAATCCTAAATTGAATTATGAACCTACAGAAAAAAGAAGGGAATTAATTGGGTACTCCTATTATTTTTTATGGAATATTTTCTAACATGGTACAAAAAAAAGAAAATAAAAAGAAAATAAAACAAAAGGGGGGTGCAGCGATAGCAGAACCTTAGTTATTACAGCATTGGGCCCAACTGAGGGGGGTGCGCCTAGCAATTGGGCCCTAAGCCCCAAACCAAATCCAGCATCACATTCAGGGGCGGGGAAACGAGTAAAGAGGGGGGTGTGCGAGAGTAAACTCAGACTTGGGCCTAACTCAATCCACACCCTAGCCCAAATCATCAAACAACAAAACCAGAATCTCCTCTCCTAAACCCGTCTACTGTTCATCACGCCAACCCTAACACGCCGCTCATCCTCTTCTCTGAACCTCTTTCAAGAACTCTCACACCAACACCTTCTGAAACCCTCGAACCCTAATCATCCAAACACGAATTCAAACAACAACCCCTCTCTAATCCTTAAACTATTCAGCTCAAACTAACCTAGATCATCCCCATCAACTAAAACGAAACTTCAAATCTCCAAACGAGAGACTCTAATTCACTGAATGAACAACAATGGAGGTGGCGAAAAAAGAACAAAACCTGGAGTGAAGCAACGGATACAATGAGGCTTCTGGAGAACCCTTCTTGAAGATTCACTATGAACAAGATGCAGTGGGCTGGGAGATTAGAGAATCCGTCACGATGGCGTTCTTGGCGAAGAAGTTCTGGAGACGCTCTCAAAAACGAATCTGATGATGAAGCTTCTTGAAGCCTTCAACGGAGATCTGGAAGAACGATGAAGATCAGATGGTGTTTCTTGGAAGAAGACGAAACGAGATCCTCAACAAATGAAGAAAACGTCAAAGATCTGGAGATTCTAAACTATGGAGATGATGAAGATGACCTAATGGATGAAGACCTGGAAATCACGGATGAAATCGAGGGAGATTTGGAGGATCTTCATGGTTGTTGGCGATCGGAGCTTGGATCTGAGAAGATTAACGAGGACGATCGGAGGAGATTAGTGTCACGAGACGAGTTCTGGTGATTTGCAACGATCTGGAAGAAACGAAGATCTTGATGAATCTGGGGAACTAGACAAGCGTGATGAATTTTCCGGCGAGACGAAGCAGTTTCCGGCGAGTTTTGACGGTGGCGTCTGGTGATCGTTGTGGAGGATCGGAGGAGAAAGATGAGACTTTTGAGAATCTGCAAAATTTGCAGATTCCGGCGAGCTGAGCGGCGGCCGGAGGGCGTTAGGGTGGCCGGAGTTGGTTGTCACCGGGCTTGCATGGCCGGCGGGGGCTTTCCCGGTGAGAATGAGGTGCAGACACGTGGTGGTTGGGTGGCAGAAGGAGAGCGCATGCGTGAAGCCACGTGTGGGGGTGGCGTGGCGCAGAGAGAGAATGAGTGGGTTAGGGTGATGTGTCAGAACGTGGGGAAGTCTGGAATTGTGAGGTGGGGGCCTTGAATTCATACGCGTGGCTGCCTTATATATTCGACACCTGGCACTGCATTGGACAAAAACAGAGAGAAAAAAAAGGACTGAAAATAACTGGGCCTCCAAAGTTCTGAACTGGGCCCACGAAAAATGATACAAAACCTGAAAAAATCTGAATTTAAAAGATTAAACCCAATTGAACACTAATCAAAGATTAAACCTAATTAATAAAAATGATTAAACTACAATTAACTCTAACTAAAATTAAACTGCAATTAAATCTAAATGAAAATTAAACTATCCTAATTAATTCTACCAAATTCAATTAAAATCTAAACAAAAGATTAAATCCTAATTAACCTCTATTAAGGAGAATTAACATCTAATTAAATTCTATATTAAACTAAAACTATTAAATCCTATAATATCTATTAAAATTCTATTTAAAACTAATAAAAGAACAATCTATTATATTCTATTAAAACTATATAAAAAAACTATTAAAACCTATTAAAACTCTATAAAATTCTAAAAAAGATTTAAAACTATTAAAAAATATTAAAAAAAATCTATTTAAATTCTGAAAAATCTATAAAACCTATTTAAAATATAAAAAAAACTATTTAAATTCTATATAAAAAAAAGCTATTAAATTCTAAAAAATGCAAACAAAGGCCAATGGCCAACACAAAGGAGAGCGCGAGACCAGATCGAAGCAAAATAATAACCCGGACATCAGAATATCCCAAAAACCACCATGGAAGCTGAAAACACCGAGAAGCACACAATTTCCCGAAAATAAAACCCTAATTATCTAGACTGAATCTGAAATATTCGATAGATGAAAACCAAGCTGTAACCTTGACACCCTCTGTCTGTGCACAAATGTCATGCATCTGATATGCGAATACGAATTTAAACCACGAACCAGATAGGAGAACCGGTTGGTCAAATTTTAGGGTGCAACAGGGTTTTCAGTAGCTCTCAGGATATCTTCTTGATTTTTCAGTGCATTTTCCTTCTCAGCTTGATCATGAGCTTCTTTGTCAAGAACTTCCTTAGCCAATATATCTGCTAGTTCCCTTTTAGCTGCTAACTTTGCTTCAACTTCCTTTTTAGCTTTCAATCTCTCTTCATCTTACTGAACAAGATAATTTTTTGTCTAAACAGAGAGATTTTGAGTCTTCTAAAATTCATCTGACATCCACTAATTGAATTGATCCCAGGAAACACCCAAAGCAGAATGGTCTTCACTAGAACTTGACTCATCAGAGAGTGCCTTGAATCTCATAACAATATTGTCCTTAAAAACAGAAATAACTTCATCTAGGTTATGAGGGAAAAGGTCAGAAGATTGATTCTCAGGAATTGATTGGGTATCATCAGTAGAATCACCCAAGTTGGTGATATTATGATTTTCAAGATTTGATATTGGTGGAGAAGGTTTAGGATGTTCTGGAATGGTTTATAGGATTATTAGTGGAGAGGTTAATGGTGAAGAGATAGTTGGAGATGGTTGTACATATATGACAGGGGTTGGTTTGGAAATGGTGCAACTTGGTTCAGTTGAAGTGATTTGAAGTATTTGTGGTAGAAGTTATATAGAGGGTGGATTCATTTGAGTGTTTGTTTCAGAGATAAAGATGAGTGTGGTGATAACAATGGTTGAGAATGTTGATGGTGATGAAAGTAGTAGAGGTTGTTTTATAAGAGATGAAGATATATTTCTGTTAGTAATAACAGAAGTTGTTACAGAAGAATCAAAAAACTTACTTAGCTCACCAGCAGGAGAAGTAGATGTAGTCGTCATTTTCATCATCTTGTTTGATGGTCCTTCACCATTAGCATTTTTCTTTTTATTTCCTTTTTCATTGATCCTTAACATCGCTGGAAGAGTATCTGGAAGTTTATTCATGTCAATCCATACATCCAGTGCTTCATCTTTGCATCTAGCAAGGTAGCGTGTAATTCATCGGGATTGTAAGTTCTTGAGAAGATTAGAAATCCAGAAATTGGAAACCTCATAACATTAATCTCATTAATTATTGGTAGAGAAGCTCGACGGAAGATCTTTTTAATAAGTTTCATATTCAACAAATTCTTAGCCTAGAAGATGTTTCTAGATTTCTTTACTAATTCATCAGCTTGTCCATCACCTACTAAACTTTTAACAATTCCAGACTCAACAAAAATATCATAAATGAGTGTGTTGTAAGGGATATGATTCCCCTTTTGGTAGATCTAGTTCTTGAGGCCATTATTCAGTCTCTTAGGAATCTAAATAGGATGACTCGGAGATGTATCCTCTTTTCTTTCAAAAGGAAGTATATAGCATACTTTTGAGGCAAATTTATGTAATTGGAAGAATGTGCAGGATGACGGTGGTAGATACGTCCCAACATTATCTTGAACCAAACTCTTAAATGGTCTTTTAAGAATAAGATGAAGGATCTTTCTTAGAATCCAGAACAGTTCCTTCTTTAAAGATGGATTCATTGACTTTTGCTTCCCTTTGTTTGTCAGCTTGAACATTGTGGATTCTTAGCCCCTTTCCTTCATGAGAGATCAAATCACAGATAGTCTTTTCTGTGATAATGATGCGTTTTCCAAACACATAGGAGACAATGACATTCATGGTTATAGTTGACCGTGAAGATCATCTACCCGCTTGTCGAGAGTGATAGAGGAGACAATGATGTATCCAGAAATCTTAGATTTTTGAAATCCTCTATTGTTTCGCAGAGACCGTGAAGATCGTCTACCCGAATGTCGAGAGTGATAGCAGAAGTCTTTGGAATACTAGACTTATTTCCTTGTTGTTGAAGATCCATTGAAGGCGATGATGGAGTTTTTCGCGGAGCACAAAGGGTTTTAGGGTTTCTAAGAAAAAGTGTGGGACGTGAAAGAATATCGTAGTGTGTGATAGTGAAAATGTGAGTATTTATAAAAGATTTTAGATTATGAAAAGGTGGGGGTGACAGGAAATAATCACTTGAACCTAGTCTTACAAAATCACAGTCCTCGAGGTGTCTTTTCAACAGTAAGATATGATTTGATTTTGGGCATGTTTCACAAGAAAATCATAGCCGTCTGTTCAAAATAAAATGTTTGATGTTCCCAAAGTCAAGAATACCAAGAGGTATCTGACTAGACAAGTTTCTGACAAAGACATCTTCTAACTTGTAGAAGTATCGCCAATTTGAAGATCATTAAATAAAAGAGAAATAATAAGCTTAATCTTTAGAATCTTATCTCAGAATTTTTAGTGACTTGACACATCAAAAATTTCATCTACTTATTATGGACAAGGTTTTATAAATAGATTTTCCAGAATGAATATGAATCTATCCTTAACAAGGGGTTTTATGAAAATATCAACCCACTGGTGATCTGTATCCATAAATTTTAATTGAAAAACACCCTTCTGAACATAGTCATGTAAAAAGTGATGTTTTATTTCAATATGTTTAGCCCTAGAATGCAAGATAGGAGTATTATCATAGAAGATAGGAATTCTACTCTCATATATCTGAAAATCTTCTAGTTGATTCTTCATCCAGAGTATTTGAGTGCTACACAGTGATGCTGAGATATATTCTGCTTATACAGTAGATAGTACAATGGTTGATTGTCTTTTACTAGCCTATGAGACGAGGTTGCTACCCTTTCCAAAAGTACTTTTTCTTTCTATTCTGTCTCTAGCATAATCTGCATCACAATAACTAGAAAGCTTCTACTATGCTATTTTCTTATACATGAAGCCAACTTTAGTTGTTTCTTTTAAATACCTTAGGATCCTCTTAACAACTGTTAAGTGAGTTTCTCTTGGATCTGATTGGAAACGAGCACAAAGGAAAACACTGAACAAAATATCTGGACGAGAAGCAGTTAGATACAGAAGATAGCCTATCATACCATGATAGAGCTTCTGACAAATGTTTTTACTTACTTCTTTTTTCTCCAGAATGCATGTAGGATGTATAGGTGTCTTTGCAGATTTAGTATTTGACATGTTGAACTTCTCCAGAAGTTATCTTACACACTTGCTTTGATTAATATACATTCCTTCTGGACGTTGATCAATCTGAATTCCTAGAAAGAATCTAAGTTCTCCCATCAGACTCATTTCAAATACAGTCTGCATTAACTTGGGAAATTCCTTGCACGAGGAAGTATTAGCAGAACCAAATATAATATCATCAACGTAAATTTGCACAACCAAAATGTCATTTTTAAAGGTTTTGCAAAAGAGTGTTGTATCCACTTTTCCTCTGGTAAAGTCATTTTCTAAAAGAAAGTTACTTAGCCTTTCATACCATGCTTTGGGAGCCTGTTTCATACCATATAACGATTTTTTAAGTTTGAAAACAAAATATGGGTTTTAAGAACTTTCAAAACCAGGAGGTTGGTGTACATACTTTTCTTAAAAAATATGACCAATTAAAAATGCACTCTTTACATCCATCAGATAGAGAATGATGTTATGATTAATAGCAAAAGAAACTAATAAGCGAATAGATTTTAACCTTGGCAACTGGTGTAAAGGTTTCAGTATAGCCTATCCATTCTTGCTGACTATAACCTTGTGCTACCAGTCGTGCTTTGTTTCTCACGATCTCACCTTTTTCATCAAGTTTGTTTCTGAATAGCCATTTGTTCCAATGACGTGGACACCTTTAGGTTTCTAAACAAGATCCCAAACATCGTTTCTGGTGAATTGATTCAGTTCTTCTTGCATGTCCAGAATCCACTCATTCTCTTAAAGAGCTTCATCAATTATTGTTGTCTCTATTGGTGACAATAAACCCAGAAGAGTTTCTTTAGAAGGTTTGAATGATGAATAAGTTTTGACTGGATCATCTTTGTCACCCAGAATCAATTCTTCAGAATGAGAAGTCCTTAGTTTATTTTTCTTCAGATGAGTTGGACTATTTTCTGCTTCTGGTGAGATTGTATCTGATTCTTTAGTTTCTGTATATTTGTATTCTTCATTAGAATATTCTTCCTTGGATTCTGATAAGGTAATCTTCAGATCTGTAAACTTTTCAACTAACTTTGACTTTTCAGGGTCAAGCTTATCATTGAATCTGAAATGAATTAATTCCTCAACAATTTGTGTTTCTGTGTTATAAATTATGTAGCCTTTAGAATGTTCAGAGTATCCTAACAATAAACAATTTTGAGATTTGGAGTCAAACTTGCCAAGATTCTCTTTAGTGTTCAACATAAGATATATATATAACCAAAAGGATGAAAATATGAAATTGTAGGGTTTTCTATTCTTCCACAGTTCATATGTAGTCTTACCCAGAATAGGTCTGATAGAAATCCTGTTTTAAATATAACATGTCGTATTTACTGCCTCTGCCCAGAGATACTTAGCCATATCAGTTTCTTAGATCATGGTACGAGCCATTTCTTGCAAAGTCTTATTCTTCCTTTCCACTACTCCATTATGTTGTGGAGTTCTGGGATAGGAGAAATCATGGGAAATGCCATAGGAATAAAAAATATTCTCAAAGTATCTGTTATCAAATTATCCACCATGATTACTTCTGACTTTGACAATTTTTCAATCCTTTTCAGTTTTCACTTGTGAGCAAAAGGTAGAAAACACAAAATGTGACTCATCCTTGTGTTTCAAGAATTTTACCCATGTCCAACGATATAGTCATCAATAATAACCAATCCATACTCCTTTCCACTAATTGAGACAATTTTCAAAGGTCTAAACAAATCAATATGTAGAAGTTCTAACGGTCTAGAAGTAGAAACAACATTTTTCTCTTTAAAGGAATTTTTGGAGAATTTTCCTTTCTGACATGCTTCACAAATAGCATCTGAAGAAAACTTCAGATTTAGTAACCCCCTGACTAAGTCAAGCTTATTTAGCTGAGAAATATTTCTCATGCTAACATAGCCCAAACGTTTATGCCATAACCATTCCTCCTTATTAACTTACATTAAGCATTTGACGTTCTATTCCTTAAGATCAGAAAGTCTAATCTTGTAAATGTTGTCTTTCCTCTTTCCATTAAAAAGGATTGAGTCATTCTTCTGACTTACATCCTTATAGGACTTTTGATTTAAAATGATATCATAACCATTGTCACTAATTTGGCTAATAGACAATAAGTTATGCATCAAACCATCGATAAAAAGAACATTAGTAATAGAAGGAAGTTTACCATTACCAACAGTTCCAGAGCCAATTATTTTACCCTTTTGGTTTCCTCCGAAACCAATGAAACCTTCAGGCTTAAGTTCCATACTTTGGAACATATGCCTTCTTCACGTCATGTTGTCGCTACTGCGAAAAAAGGTGTCGGCAGTGACAGAAGAGTCGCCACCTATCGTTATTTATCCCACAGGAGGGAAAGGAAACGATCAGGAAAAACCTAGCGAAAAGGGATAAGATCGGTAATCGCAACCAAATCTCTGGGTTTGGGAGTCGGTTACGCAAGGGGAAGGTATTAGCACCCCTCACGTCCGTCGTACTCGACGGGATCCACGCTTATTTGTCTATCTAAGAGGGTGATTGAAACTATCTAACTAAAGGTCTGGGACAAAAGAAAAAGAAAAGTGACTCGACAGAGCATCGCTGCTCTAGGCCTACGTATTCCCGTATGGTACGAGAAATCAGAGTCAACGTAGTTCGACTAACTATGACTAAAAGAGGGGGGAAGGTTGCTCGCCAAGATATCGCATCTTGTGCCTACGTACTATAAACAGGTATGAGAGATCAGAGCTTACGTAGTTCGGGATAAAAAGAACACAGGTTTGTTCAACTGTTTTTACCCGAGTAGGGTTAACAATCAGTTCCAGCAGTTTGGTGTATGCAGCTCGACCATTAGAGACTTAGGCGTTACTGTTTGCGATAGAAATAAGAGTTAACGACACTCTTGCTTATCTGAAAAGATTTTCCTTGATTAACAGAGCCCTAAAGGGAAAAGGATGTTTGAATGTTTGTGTTGAAGTCTTTTATTAGAGAAGTGTTTTTGAATGAATGTTTGTAATTCATACAACACTAGAGACTACGACTTAGGAGTGAAAGCGTCGCATGTCACCCAAAGGGTACCACACTAAACATTCTGGCTATTGAAAGGAAACCCTTCAACAACCATTTCCTAAGTAGCTTAAGGCTCGTAACGTACAATACTCATAAGCCTTTATCAGGTGTTTTATTATTGTTTGAAGATGAGAAGAGAGAGAGGACTCTACAGGGGGACTAACCAATCCTAATGTTATCATGCATTATGGCCCTAAGGATGAGTTTAGAAAGGAAATATATCCTATTGTTTGCATACATGTATAAGAACCTAATGTTCTATCATCACTATCCTTAAATAAGGAAGTAAGAGCCCTAAGGGATCATGGCAATGGAAAGTAAAGAAACAACATACAATACTTGAATTGAAATGTGAATGTGAGTGAATGCCCATGCAATTCAACATTACAAGCAAAGGGAGGACACCTCAACCTTTTAATGCAAACAAGAGCAAAAGGAAAAGCACACAAGCAAAGGGAGGAAACTTCAACCTTTAATGCAAAAAAAGCAAACATGAAAAGAAAACAACATCCAAGCAAAGGGAGGAAACCTCAACCTTTAATGCAAACATGGACTTAAGAGAAAGAATGCCTACACATGCATACTTCTATCCTAATGCACCAAATCACACAACATGAAGATGAAAGGGTAAACAAGATGAGAACCAAACCCATCAAGTTCAATGTGTAAAGACACAGGAGTCCACAAAGGCTCAACTTCTTTATGGAATGCCTTTAGTTCTTCCTAAGGAAGAACCAAGCTCTCACAAGAAGGATCCTAAGATTGTAGGGAAGATAGGAAAGAAAGTGTGTACAAAGTACTTGAGTCCTCAAAGGCTCAACTCCTCATGGAATGCCTTTAGTTCATCCAAGGGAAGAACTAGGCTCTCACAAGAAGGATCCTAAGATGGTAGGACATGAGGAAATAATGAGGAAGATAAGAAAGGGAAACACAATGAGGACCAAAGGAACTCACTATGACACTGCACCAATCTTATCACATTCAAGGTATCCTCAATGGTTCAACTTCTTTATGGAATGTCTTTAGCTCTTCCAAGGGAATAACTAGGCTCTCACAAGAAGGATCCTAATATCATAGGACAATGAGGAATTAGAGAAAGAAGGAGTGGATAAAGAATCATGTAAAGATGGAAGTTATTCAAGGGTATCCACAAGGAAAGGCTAAAGGACGGTCCTAAAGGAAGCCTAAACTTAAACAAGCTAGGAACATGATTAGGGCATCAAAATCAACATACAAATGGTTCAGCATGTATACAATATGAATGTGCAAGGGTGGGATGCTCAACCAATGCACAAAGTTCAAACAAAATGCAAACTAGGCAAGTGGTAGGGTGGAAACCTCACAAGGGTAGGCCAGAATGTAAAATGCCTTGAAAATAGTAAAATGAAACAAAAAAAACTAAGAAAATTCCTATAAGACCCCTCTGTTATTAGGAATCAGGGGTCTAAATTTGAGGGAAAAATTATAATCCTAGCTATGCCAACAGAAGGAAAAATCTAGAGGTGTCCTATGAGCTAGGCAAGAGGGAAGAGTTCTAAAGATTTAATCCAAAACCTATCCAAAAGGCCTCAAAAAACAGAGATAAAAATATCCTAAAATCCACTAATGAATCAAGATTATGCACAAAAAATTTTAGGAGTTTATTTTAAGTTTTGATTAAGAAATAAAATCAAGAAAGGATGGTATGAAATTTTCTTATTTACAAGAATACTTTAAAGAGAAATGCAAAATTAGATTGAAAAATGGTTAGAAAATTAATCTAAAAATTTGTAAAATCAGTTTACATGCCAAAGTGCACAACAATATTTTTCTCATAACTTTTGGACGTGTCAAAGTATTTTTTATGCATTAAATGCAAACAGATATGAAATAATGCAAAATAAAGAAAAGGAAAGAAAATTGAAAAACTGATGGTGTAATTAGCAACTCATTCACGTTGTTTATGCGTTGGGCTTGGTAAGGGGGGTGTGGTTAGTAAAGGAAGCCCAAGTCCACTTCAGAAACTCACTTAATGAAGTGCATCGTTTCACTTAAGGAGGGTCAAAGAATCTGGAATGAAATCATGGTCATGCGTTTCTTCTCAAGTCAATGAATCTAGTGGTTGTGAACATGACACACTAGCATCTGCCTTTGAACACAAATGAAAATGAAATCGTGGCCTTCCATCTTGCATACTATCAACATGATCTAATGGTCCAGCAGGCAGACAAGTATGTGTCGCATCACTGCGAAGAGGGGCCGACAATGACAGAAGAGTCGCCATCGTTCGTTATTTATCCCAAAGAGAGGGAAAGGAAACGATCAGAGAAAACCTAACGAAAAGGGAATAAGACAGGTCATCGCAACCAAATCCCGGGTTCGGGAGTCGATTACGCAAGGGGAAGGTATTAACACCCCTCGCGTCCGTCGTACTCGACGGGATCCATGCTTGTTGTCTATTATAAAAGGGTGTAAATCTATCTATGCTAAAGACTCACAGGGGCGAAAGAAAAGAAAAGTGACTCGATAGAGCATCGCTGCTCTATGCCTACGTATTCCCTCATGCAATGGGAAAGTCAGAGTCAACGTAGTTCGGAAAACTATGGGTGAAAGTGGGGGAGGTTGTTCGCCAAGACATCGCCGTCTTGTGCCTACGTATCCTCGTCTGGTACGAGAAATCAGAGCAAATGTAGTTCGGGCTGACACGACCACAGGTTGGTTCAAGTGTTTTAAACCAAGCAGGGTTAAACAATGATTCCAGCAGTTAGGGACGATGCATGTTTGCGGTAGAATCAAAGCTTAACAAAACTCTTTCTAAAAATAGTTTTCCAATTAAGATTCTGAGGGATAAAAAAGATTTGATGTTTTTGTTTTTGTGTTTTTTAAGACAAGAAGTGGATTGAGTTATGGTTTAAAACTCATGTCGCACTAAATAATATGACTCGAGAGCGAATGGGTCGCATATCGCCCAAAGGGCATACGCTAAACACTCTAGACAGTTGAGAGGAGGCCCCCCAACCATCATTCCTCGAGTACTTAAGGCTCGTAGCGTACAACACATGTTATCCTTTATTAGATGTTTTGAAGTGTTTAGGAGATGAGAAGAGAAAGACACAGACTAAGGGGAAACTGGACCCTAAAGTTATCATGCACAATGCTCCTAAAGTTGGGATGAAAGGGGAAAACTAACCTAATGTTATCATGCATATGGTTGAACACCTAATGTCTCTCCTACTCCCATCCTAAACGGAGGGACTAGGAATCCTAGGGGGATCATGGCCAAAGGCCAAGTAAACACTAAATAATTCACTCACAAGTGAAAAGAAAAAGAAAAGAAAGTAATTGGAATAAATGATAATCCATCAAACACATTAACTTATAAATTCAAAATAAAATGATAACTAAAAATGAAAAAATAAAAATAATATGATGAAAAATAAATTAACACATCAAAAATATAAAGAGATGACTTTTTTGGATTTTAGATATTTGAGACTATTTTTTAAAATAAATAAAAGAAATAAGAAAAGAACTAAAATAAAATAAAAATAAACAAGGTGATAAAAAGAAAGGGGCTCAAACCATGGGTAGAACCCATGACCTCGTGGTTCACAAACTAGCAAATAACCATCTCAACAAAACACGCGCGTGTGACAATGGGTGGAGAAAGAAAGGAAAAATAATAAAACCAAGAAAATCAGGAAATTAAACCAAAAAGTGTCGCGAATGGGGATTGAACTCAAGTTCAAGGCATGGCAAGGCAAGGTCACAACCATTGGGGTGGCGATACATCCATGTATTAATGCCATCCCAATTTATGGGCAACAATGCAAGGCAAGCAAAGCAAAACACCCAAAATGCGTTTTCAATCCAAACTTCTTCAAATCTCAACCAAATTCAGTGGAATAAAAGCCTATCATGCTTGAAATTCCCTGAGGATCACGATGGTGCTGACCATTCATTCAAATAATGCACTCAAATTAAGATTCGTATGCTCATGCCATATGAATTTTGGAAATGCATCTTGAATTAATGAAACTGAGACAGGCATAATTAAAGACCAAGGATGGTTTGAGCAAGTCTAAAAAATGATATTGGATGAGTTCCAACATGAAGTTTCAATCAAAAGACATTTGATCAAAATATAGGTATGTGAGTTGCAATGAACATAAGTTGATCCTAACCAAAACAAAATGATCAAAATTGGTGAGTAGGTTAAGTTTCAAATACACACAGACTCCAAACATTTCCTATGATGAATCATGGTGGAATAGCTCATCTCCTTAATGGAAACAAAATCACTGCTGTCAAAACAAGCATCAAGCATGCTGACAGTATTTGAATTGACAAACTCAAAAATGGTTCTTATAGAACCAAAGCATTCAACATTTGTTTTAACAAGTTGCCATGGCAAAACAGACACACACTTTCAAATGAGAGGTTGCAACTAAGCTGTCCTGAATTGATCTAACAGTGATGTTCATGAATTGACAAACTACATATCCATAATAATCTCGATAACAACCACCTTTACAACAGTGTCATCTCATTCACATTGCCCTGGTGGCAGTCACACACATAAATCATATAACAGCTGCAGATTTCAACACATGACATAGAAATAGCCAAAACAGTTTTAAGTCAGCATAAAAACTGGCCTGAATAGACCCTACACCTACCACACATATAAACATGTCATGCCAATCAGTGTTAAACTCAATCCAACAAACTGCTCAACTCACACCTGATGGAAAAATGCTGCTAGCATATCTAAAATGAGAAGCAGGTCTCAAAACAACAATGCATCACAGAATAATAAACTCAAACTTAAGACACCCTTACAACAGTGAATTTCAACCAAGACAACACTTGGCTCAATCTATCCAACATTGGCTTCATAGCCACACAAAGTGAGGGCATGCCCTGCAATCTGACCATCTCATCCAAGACATGGAGTAAGCCTAATTAAGCTCCAAAGACTAAATGCAAGCCTGATAAAAGAAACAAAGCAATGACCTTAACAATAAAAGCTGGGACAGCAGGCTCATCAACAACTCAAATGTGCCAACATAGAAGAAACTCCAATCTGTTATGAGCATAGACAACTCTACAGCAACAACCAAAACATGATGGGACTAAACTGGTCAAACCCTCCAACTTGCCTAGACAGTAGGCACAACACCAATACAAAAGGTCCACCAATTGACATAATCCTATCCTAAAACCAAACAGTTCTAGGGGAAACAACCCTCTCTTCACTACATCAGCAGAAGCCAATTTACACGAGCATAAATACTAATGGCCAACAGCAATAAGGGCTCAGCATCAACCACACTAAAATTCAACGTTTGCAACTCAAACAAATCCAAACTGGACAGCAGCTTATGAAATGGATAAGCTCATACCACCAACTGAATATACCAATAGTGTGTTGCCAAGACTGAAGCAAACATCCTTGATATAAACATGCTAACCAGCCCTCACATACATTGATAACCAAAAATGAACCAGCCTACTTAAACCAACAACAATCCCTGGCAGAACAAAGCAAATCCACCATGCTAATGCTCTTAAAGGCCTAGCTGAGCAATAGTCACAGCAGCAACAGGGTTTGTACCTCATCAACATCCATTGATGGATTATGGCAGCAACTCCCAAACCACAATGCATACCCGTTGGGACACTCATTGAGTTTTACCAATTCAAACATCAGGGTTTTAACCAATCAAATCCAAATAAAAACACACGAAACTCAACTGTCTCAAATAGGGAGCAGCCATGAACCTAGATCAGCAATTCTAAGAGACAAACTGAGATTGGATGAAGGATGCTGTCAAAACATGGTATAGGTTCTCAACAGAATACTAACTTAAACCTCAATAAAAGGCCAATGATACTACCAAGCACATCATGGCAGATCCTCAAAACCACATGGAAAGGCATGCATAAATATGCTTAAAGCAGTCTTGGTGTTAAGCATTCCTAAACATCAGTCTTAAACATCCTACAGCAAGAGCTTCCAAATCCTATGCTAAGGCCCATACATACATGATTCTAACAGTACCCAACATGATTGAAAGTTTTCCAACACAAGAACATAGTTCAGCAGGTTTTGGCAGCAACAAAACTATGCCAAAGTTCCCAGACCAAACACTAATCTTAACCAGGCCAACATGCCAAGAGCCTAACCTACATGGACCTTTACTAATCCCTAGCAAGCTTGAGGCACACCAAAGTCCTATCACAGGCTGACTGTAATAACCAAATCACAATGCAAAGGTATAACCCTTAGCACTAGGCAACAATAAGTTTCTGATATTACAGTGCCAAACATCTGCAAATTCCACAAATGTCAACGACAATTTTAGTTATTACAATGCACTCACCAAACACTAAGTCCTCCTTTTGTTCTTTAAAGACAGACACCATAATCAACAGATTTTAGCAAAGGGTAATCATCAATTAATGGCAAGGTAAAGAAAAGGTATGGATGGAATCAAACTTAAGCCATAAAAGTCTAATAGCATGACTGTAGGTTCAAGACATAACTATGTTCAACAAGTCTAAAAACCAATGATAATGGCATAACTGAACTTAAGCAAGAAGGACTTGGTTTAAGCAGCAGCAAGGCACACTTGTTTCAATCATTCTACCTTAAGCCTAGGTCTCAAACAGATATTCACAAATCCAACAGCAATCCCTCAAGACAGCATAGTCACAAACCAACCCTCAAAGACATTTACAGCCTACAGCAGTTGGAGAATTTGAACCTAAAAGGCTTGATAGAACCAAAGCAGATTTCTATGAAAACAACCTCCCCTTTACTTCACTGTATCGGCAGAGAAAAACCAACTGAAGCCTGAACCCTCAAGTTCACTATCTTGCTAAAACCTAACCCATTCACTAATGGTTAACAAGCAGCCAGAATTCCACAGAAACTCCTTCAACCAGCCACGCAAACAGACTATCTGCAAGGACCTAAATAGAATTGGGGGCACACAACAGTTTTGAACTTCCAAGATAGGTCTCACTCTAATGATAAATTTATGCACCTTTCAAATGCTAGACTAATCCAAATACACTAAGTTGAGTTTACAACAGAAACTAACATTGCTGAGATCAGAGCACTAAACCTAGACCTGAGGTCAATCTCCAAGAAAAACAAACTAATCACTAGGTAAAACCAAAATAAGCTTAATGGCACCCCAAACAAAAGAGTCAACAGAACTCAATGGGAAGACAACATGGATACATATCCATACATACATAGCTAGCAGTAGCCTTCAAAGAAGACAGTCATAAAAATCACATCCTATGCAAGCTAGACATATCCAGTATCATCATCATTTAAAGTAACCCTAAACAAGATAATGTTGAGCAACAAACAAACAACTTAACTCAATGCATATTTCTCTCACAAACATCTTGCAAATCCACATAGCAACATTGTACATCCAACAATAGTAGGCTTGTCATCACAATAATAAAGTAATATTTCAAAAGAGAGTTAACCAACTCCAAGAACACAAAAAAACTCAAACATGTTTTGATGAAACTGATGTAGATAGAATAGAGTGTTTAGAAATACTTACCTCTTGCAAACTCCCAAGTAAGCTAGCAGTAGACACACAATACCTCCTTTGAGCTTTCTTCTTTTTTCAACAACAAGTGACTTTTTATATATGAAATTTTGGACTGGTTTAAAGGTTTGAACACCTTCCAAAGGTCATTTGTGGGTTGTGTGGGTGATTTTTGAGGTGATTGGGTGGTTGAAGGGGCTGCTGGTATGTAGTTTTCAACAGGCTGTTTTTTAGGTTTTGGAAGATTTGAAAATGGTTCACAAACTCTGGTTTCTCTTGCAATAATGGAGGCTAGGGTTTTTCCCAGCTGCTAGTTAGCTTAAATAGGACGTGAAAAGGAGATTTTGAGGGATTTTACTGTGGTGAAAGATCAATGGAAAGATTTGCATATTTTTAGAATTCCCTTCATGAATGGTGGGTGATGAACAAGGACAAGAGCACGCTTGTCTTGGAGGTGGTTCTGTTTGAGTGGGAAGAGCAACATAAATTAGGGCTGCAAAGGTCAGAATGAGGGTGGCTTGTCTCTTTCTTGTTTGGGCAAAGGATTCAAAAATGAACAACAAGGGTACATGCTTGTGTTGGTTCGTTTTGGGAAGTGCTTGGTGTGCTCAAAGTGTAAATTCATGCGCATGGTTTATGAATGTAACAGGTTGTATGATGAAAATACAAGGTTATGCCAAAGTGCTACAGAATATGAGTCTTGAAAACATGTTCAAACCACCAACTTTGAGTAATGATATCTTTGTGCACACAACTCCATTTGCTTACTTCTTGTACTCAAATGAAAGAGGGCATGGAGTCAAACAAATTTCATGTCGGAGTCATCTTGATTTGAGGATTGGAAGACCATGAAATTTGTGGTTGAAAATTGTGGCAAGCAAACTGTTCATGAAATAACTTAGAAAAAATTCTAAGTTATAGATTTGGCTTATTTTTCCTCAACTTTGCACATCCATAACTTGAGCTTCTCAAATCCAATGGAGGACTTCTTGTACTTTTTGAAAAGCTTGGAACACACTCTACAACTTTTGTTTGGGACAAAGCTTCATTTGACATCAAGAAGGTAATGAAAATTGGCTTGCAAAGTGGTGCAAAAATCTGCCCAAACTTAACAACTTTTGAAATCATTGAAATCTCCAACTTTGATTGATCATAACTTGAGCTCCAAATATCATATGATTATGAATTGGTACTCAAAACAAAGCTTGAGATACAAGGAACAACTTTGATGTTGGCCAAAGGTTCATTTGAAACCTTGATCATGAATAAAAATGGCTTTGAAGATGGATGTTCCAAACATAAAACTTTCCAAAAATAGAAAGTTCTAAAACCCTAATTTCATAAAAAGGCAACTTTAAACAATTCCTGATTTTTCATGATTCCCTTGACTTTTCTTGATCAAATTCCATCCATTGGTCATATTGAACTTGATGATCATGATCTTGACATCAAAAAGTCAGGAGTTGACTTTTTCACTGCACAGTTGACTTTTTCTCCAAATCTCCTTATTTTCAATTAACTGATCAATTGAAGCCCTTCCGATTAAAATTGATGGTTAATTTCCCATACCGAAACACCTTAGGACATATGGAAAGTTATGGAAACAAGTCTTACTCTCAAAAACAAATTTAGCCTGATTAAAAATGAAACCCTAATTTCACCATCTTTGTCTAGGCATGCAGATGAACTAAGTGACCATTCCAACTTCATAATGACCTCTGAGGTACTCAACAAGCCTCTACCTCATGTTCACAATAATGATAAAACCTTATGGACCACTTGACAACATTCTGATGGTTTGTACCAGTGCCTTTGCTTGGGCTTGAAGCCAATAAAGGCTCTCCTCTTGGATGGTACACAAACAAACACTTGATCCCCTGTAAGAACTATGCTATGAAAATGCAAGATGCTAAGATGCAATGCAACATAAGGCAAAGATTAAGAAAAGAGGTTGGTTAAATTTTAGGGTACAATAGCTGCCCATATTCAAGCGACTTGGACCTGAAGGGATGAAAAGCGAACGACTTTCAGACATTCAAGGTAAAAGACGGTTGAATAGCAAAGAACCCGGAAATTTGCCAACCGCATAATGAAATCTCTGACATCACCGTCAGACGTCTATATCAAGTAGAATATCTGACTTCACTGTCAGTCATCAACCAAGTAAAACATCTGACCTCGCTGTCACTCATCAGTCAAGTAAACATATGACCTCGCCGTCAGTCATCAAAATCATTTGACTTCACCGTCAGTTCCCCTAATCGTCTGACTTCGCCGTCATTCCTCAAAATCATCTGACTTCGCCGTCAGTTCTCAAAATAATCTAACTTCGTCGTCAGAACTCCACATTAAATCTGTAAAAACATCTGACTTCGCCGTCAGAACTCCACATAAAATTGGTAAAACATCTGACCTCGCCGTCAGTCCTCAAAATCATCTGACATCGCCGTCAATTCTCTACATAATCTGACTTCGCCGTCAATTCTTAATAATAATCTGACTTCTCCGTCATCTCTCAAAACCAACTGACTTCACCGTCAGCTCTCAAAATCATCTTTCTTTATTAGGTGTTTTGAAATGTTTTAGGAGATGAAAGGGGAAAACTAACCAAATGTTATCATGCATAGGAATGAACACCTAATGTCTCTCCTACTCCCATCCTAAACGGAGGGACTAGGAATCCTAGAGGGATCTTGGCCAAGGGCCAAGTAAACACTAAATAATTCACTCACAAGTGAAAAGAAAAAGAAAAGAAAGTAATTGGAATAAATGATAATCCATCAAACACATTAACTAATAAATTCAAAATAAAATGATAACTAAAAATGAAAAAATAAAAATAATATGATGAAAAATAAATTAACACATAAAAAATATAAAGAGATGACTTTTTTGGATTTTAGATATTTGAGACTATTTTTTAAAATAAATAAAAAAAGTAAGAAAAGAACTAAAATAAAATAAAAATAAACAAGGTGATAAAAAGAAAGGGTCTCCAACCATGGGTAGAACCCATGACCTCATGGTTCACAAACTAGCAAATAACCATCTCAACCAAACACGCGCGTGTGACAATGGATGGAGAAAGAAAGGAAAAATAATAAAACCAAGAAAATCAGGAAATTAAACCAAAAAGTGCCCCCACTTGGGATCGAACTCAGGTTTAAGGCATGGCAAGGCAAGGTCACAACCACTGGGGTGGTGATACATCCGTGTATTAGTGCCACCCCATTACTACAAATACTTAAACAAAGCCAATTTCTGGGCAACAATGCAAGGCAAGCAAAGTAAAACACCCAAAATGCGTTTTCAATCCAAACTTCTGTGAGTTAGTAATGCGCCTAAGAGGGGGGGGGGGGGTGAATTAGGTTCTTTGAAATTTTCTGGTCTTAAGAGGGCTATGTTACTTTCTTTTTAATGAATTGATGATTTTAAAGCTTGAAAATACAGAAAGTAAAAGAGACACAAAGAGTTATAGTGGTTCCTCTCACACCTCGATGGTGCTCCACTCCCTTTTCAACATGAAAGAGATTTCACTATAGTTAGGATCAATGTACAATCTGTTCTAACCTATAGGAGATCAAAGGTTCTTAAAACACCTTTAAGATATTAAACACTAAGTGCAATGAGAACAATCCTCTCTAATGCACACACTTGCTTTCAACAATCCTGAACAACAATGGGAAACTAAAATACAATTCTGAGTTTTGTAAGATTTGTAACAATGTATAATTGATAATCAATGCTGAGATTGAATCTTCTCTTTCAATGGAATTTCCACAAGTATCTAAGACTTATTGCTTAAGAATTTTCTTTTCAAAAGATATGAAATTGATGCAGAAAATTCTTTGTGAAAATTGTTTTAAAGAAAAAGTTCAAGAGTTTTTGATTGAAAGAGATTGTAAATAATTGATGTAAACATTAGTTCTTTTTTTTAAATTTGAAAGCTAAGTATTTATATTACAAAAAATATCACTTGATGAAATCATGAAAATCTTAAGAAAAAATTGATGAACAGTTGTTATGTTTCAAAGGAAACATTTAACAGACATTTGAATGAAGAGATGCAATTTTTCAGAAGGAATTTTCAAAAATGTTCAGTGGGCAATCGATTGCACCAAGGCAGCAATCGATTGCACTTCAAAACAGAAGTGAAAACTAAGAATTTTTAAGCATGCAATCGATTGCACTAAGGCAGCAATCGATTGCTCTTCAAAACAGAATAAAAAATAGTTAAAAATTTGATCATGCAATCGATTGCTCTAAGAGTGCAATCGATTGCACTTTGAAAAACTTAGAAAAATTATGTTTTCAAAAGCTTGTGAGAGTGCAATAAGTCATGAAAAATGTTTTAAAAGCTTTGAGCAATTAGGACTTAAATGCTTAATGGATATTCTCATTATACCTTCAGATGAGAACATCTTATAAGTTGTATCTTTATCCTGATGCTTGATGGTTGATCATCTTTGCCTTCTTGAGTGATTTGTCTTCATCAAAACAAGTGTTGATCTCTGAGGATCTTGATTTCACATTCTCCCCCTTTTTGATGATGACAAAGCATTCTTCTTTTGTTGTGATGTTTTCTTTCCGGTACGTTTTTCTCCCCCTCAATGTATGACTTGTTGAGAGTTTCTGAGTTTGTATTGAGGTTAGAGATAGTCTTGAATTTTGAAATTTTGTACCTTTAAGGAAAGATAATAAACAAGAAAAGAGTAACATCCTTCTCCCCCTTTTGACATTATCAAAAAGAAGGGAAAGATGGATTAAGGAAATAATATATGAAAATAACGGACAAGCTTGATCATAAGTTAAATTAAAAAAGTACAATAAAGCTGGAAAGTTCAGAATTCAAAAAATAACAGAAATAAATGACAACAATAAAAACAGAAAAATAGTTTTTTAGTAGGTGCAATCGATTGACACAAAGGTGCAATCGATTGCTCCACCAAATAGAAACAAATTTTGGCAAAAGCTACAGAGTGCAATCGATTGTTGTAAGCGTGTAATCGATTGCTTGCTTTAAAAATTAATAAAAATTGTAAAACTTACAGTGAGCAATCGATTGCTTGCAGTGAAATTTTGAGAAAACACAGCAGATGAAGTTCTTTTATGATTCCACGTCAGTCTCATCCAATATTCCAAGTTCCCTTCGTATTTCGTAGAAAGACTCCTTTGCCAAAGGTTTTATGAAGATATCGACAAGATGATTATGAGTATCTACGAATGTTATCTCAACATCTCCTTGAAGTACATGATCTCGTAGAAAGTGATGTCGTTATGTCAATGTGCTTGGTCCTTGAGTGCATGACTGGATTTTTTGTTATGTCGATTGCACTGGTGTTGTCAGAGCAAAGAGGAATGCTGGCCAGGTCGAGTCCGTAGTCACGAAGTTGTTGCTTGAGCCAAAGTATCTGTGCGCAGCAACTTCCTGCTACTATGTACTCAGCTTCAGTCGTACTAAGTGCTACACATGCTTGTTTCTTGCATGCCCATGAGACTAGTGCATTTCCTAAGATGTGACAGGTTCCACTTGTGCTCTTTCTATCAGATTTACAGCCTGCATAATCCGCGTCAGAATATCCAATTAAATTGAATATACTACCTTTAGGATACCATAAGCCGACATTTGTTGTTCCTTTGAGATACTTCATGATCCGCTTGACTGCAATCAGGTGAGACTCCTTTGGATTTGCTTGAAAGCGAGCGCAAAGAAAGACGCTAAACATAATGTCAAGGCGTCTTGCTGTCAAGTATAGTAGGGAACCAATCATACCTCTATATTTTGTGATATCAACCGATATACCGGATTCATCTTGATCTACATATGTACCAGATCCCATAGGTGTAGATAAAGTCTTGCAATTGTCCATATCAAACTTCTTCAATAATTCTTTGTAATACTTTGATTGATTGATAAAGATCCCATTCTCAAGTTGCTTGATCTGAAGTCCAAGAAAGTAGTTCATTTTTCCCATCATAGACATTTCGAATTCTCCTTGCATCATGGATGAGAATTCTTTGCATAACTTGGTGTTGGTTGAACCGAAGATTATGTCGTCAACGTACACTTGTACCAAGAGAGTATCTTCTTTTATTTTCTTGATGAACAAGGTTTTGTCTACCTTTCCCTTTACAAGCCTTTGTCATATAAGAAATTGTTGAGTCGATCATACCATGCTCTTGGTGCTTGTTTTAATCCATATAGAGATTTCTTTAGTTTGAAGACATGAGATGGATATTTGTAATCTTCAAAACTAGGGGGTTGCTTGACATACACTTCTTCATTTATGAATCCATTCAAGAATGCGCTCTTCACGTCCATTTGGAAAAGCTGAAAATTCATGGAACATGCATAAGCCAATAATAATCTAATTGCTTCTAGTCTTGCAACTGGAGCGAAAGTTTCGCCAAAGTCGATTCCTTCTTCTTGGTTGTATTCTTGGGCGACCAATCTTGCTTTGTTCTGAACTATAATACCATTTTCATCGAGTTTGTTCTTGAAGACACATCTTGTTCCAATGATATGCTTGTTATTAGGCCTAGGGACAAGATTCCAAACTTGATTTCTTTCAAACTGGTTCAGTTCTTCTTGCATAGCAATAATCCATTGATCATCGCCTAAGGCTTCATCGATTTTGGCTGGTTCAATTTGCGAAACAAATGCCATGTTAAGACAAGCATCCTTGAGATTTAATCTTGTTGAAACACCTTGACTGATATCACCAATGACTTTATCGATCGGGTGATCTCTATGAGTTCTCCATTCCTTCGGTAGATCATTGTGTACTTCGTTTTGTTGTGAATCCTCTTGATGCTGATTTGGTTGATCACTTGCAATATCTTTGAGAGTGTTTTCTTGAGAGGTTTCTACTACATCATCATCATCATTAACAATAATATCATCCTCCTTGGAGGGGTTAGATTCATCAAAAGAGACATGCATAGATTCTTCAATAGTTAAAGTTCTTTTGTTAAAAATTATGAAAGTCTTACTTGAGAGAGAATAGTTGAGAAAAATACCTTCGTCGGATTTCTCGTCAAACTTACCGAGATTGTCTTTGTCATTGTTCAAGACAAAGCATTTACACCCGAATATGTGGAAGAAGGATATGTTTGGTTTTCTTCCTTTGAACAGTTCATAAGGGGTTTTCTTGAGAATTGGTCTGATATTCACACGATTACTTACAAAACATTCTGTGCTTACTGCATCTGCACAAAAATATTTAGGAAGGTTTGAATCACTAAGCATTGTTCTTGCAAGTTCTACCAATGGCCAATTCTTTCTTTCTACGACACCATTTTACTATGGAGTTCTTGGTGCAGAGAAATTGTGAGAGATTCCATTTTCCTCGTAGAATTCTTCAAATAGAGCGTTCGGGAATTCTCCACCATGGTCACTTCTAATGGAGACAATTGAATGTGACTTTTCGTTCTGAATCTGTTTTGCGTACTTCTTGAATGCCTTGAAGGCTTCACTTTTCTGCACTAAGAAGAACGTCCATGTATATCTAGAGAAGTCATCAACAATTACTAATGCATAAACATTACCTCCAAAACTTTTTGTTCTGATGGTTCGAAGAGATCCATGTGTAACAATTGCAGTGGCCTAGTTGTGGACACCACATTCTTGGATGTGAAAGTTGATTTGGTCTGTTTTCCCTTTTGGTATGCGGCACACAATCTATCTTTGATGAATTTGATCTTTGGCAGACCAACAACTAAGTCATGTTTGATCAATTTGTTCAAATGCTCCATATGAATGTGAGCAATTCTTTTGTGCCATAACCAAGATTTGTTGTTGTTTGCCATAAGACATTTAACCTTCAAAGATACGTTATCAAGGGAAATCATGAAAATGTTGTTAATTGTATTACCTTTTAACATTACCTCAGAAGTGACTTTGTTTTCTATCAAGCATTCATCTTTAGTGAAGTTGATTCTGAAACCTTTGTCACAAAGTTGTCTAATGCTAAGTAGGTTATGCTTTAGGCCTTCTACATAAAGGACATCTTCTATGGTTGTAAAAGGTGGTGCACCAATGCTGCCTACACCAAGGATCTTCCCTTTATTGTTATCACCATAGGTTACGAATCCTTTGGCCTTAAGCGTTAGATGTGAAAATTTGGTAATGTCACCCGTCATATGCCTTGAACACCCACTATCAAGATACCATTGATATGAGGAGGTCTTCAAGCATACCTAAAAAAAAATTAAGCTTCATTAGGTACCCAACTTGCTTTGGGTCCTTCATAGTTAGTGCCTTTCTTGACCCACACATAATGCCCCTTTGCAACACTAAAGTTTCTCACATAACAGGCATTAGGTGTATGGCCTTTGATACCACAATAAAAACAAGTGGGCTCAAAATTACTCTTATATCTAGAAGGATAAGGTTTTTTCTTATTAACAATGTTCTTCTTCTTGGGATATTAACGAACCACTTTAGGTTTTACCACTTTCTCTTTTGGAGGTTATTCACTAGCTTTAACAAAGATGGTTTTGTTGGAACTTGGTTTTGAGAATTTTGAATAACCGAGTCCACTTTTATCATTTGAAAATCTTTGTTGGCTAAGAACAGCCTCTAATCCAATTTGTCCTTTTTCATATCTTTCAAGAACTCTTTTCAATTGGACAATTTGAAAAGAAAGTGACTCACACTTTGTACATGCAAAATTATGTTTTTCATTTTTGAAATTCTTTTCCATTGTTTCAATTTTTTCTTCTAGAATTGAAATTTGATTTTTCTGTGAGGAAGTAGTTTTGTACATAATTTTACATTCACTCAAAAGTTCATCAGTGGCCCCTTGATCATCATCATCATAAATTAGAAAATGATTACTAACCTTGTCATCTTCATCATCAGAATGGTGTGAGGCCATTAGTGCCAGATTTGCGCTTTGATCACTATCTGATTCTGATGAGGAACTTATCTTGTTGTCTTCCCATGCCACATATGCTTTATTTTTCTTGAATCCCTTTTTTCTCTTAGAAACCTCATTCTTGGAGAGTTTAGGACAGTTTGGTTTGATGTGTCCTAATTTTCCACATTCATAGCATTTGACAACTTGTGTGGATGTTGACGCCTCTTTCTCTTTGCTTTTTGAAAACTTCTTCCTTTTCATGTAGTCAAAATTTCCAATATTATTTTTAGAGCCAAAGTATTTCCCTTACCTCTTTACAAGAAGCATGAAGTTTTCATCTTCAACTGGATCGTCTACTTTCTCTACTTCTTTGGAATCAGCCTTTAACGCGATATTTTTAGATTTCTTCTCTTGATTCTCATGTTTCTCCAATCGCCCGAGTTTTGTTTCATATTCTTGAAATTTGCCGAACAAAGTGGCGGATGTCATCGTGGCTAGGCTCTTCTTTTCAAAAATTGCTGTCACCTTGGGGTGCCATTCTCTGGACAAGGATCTAAGCACTTTAAGATTTAATTCATCGTTAGTTAGTGTCTTAGCGAGTGCTATAAGATGATTTTTCAAGTGCACGAATCTCTTCTGCAAGTCAAGAATTGATTCTCCTGGCTGCATTCTGAACATCTCGTATTCCTGACTCAACGTGTTCAACCTTGATCTTTTAACTTCGATGGTTCCTTCATGTGTTTCCACTAAAGTATCCCAGATTTCCTTTGCTGTTGTACATGTTGAGATGGGAAAGAATTCATTCATGCTCAATGCACTTTGTAGAAGATTGATTGCCTTCTTGTCATAGAGAACCCTTTTCTTATC
Organism: Lathyrus sativus; assembly: GCA_963859935.3. NCBI lineage: Eukaryota > Viridiplantae > Streptophyta > Magnoliopsida > Fabales > Fabaceae > Lathyrus > Lathyrus sativus. Next base: position 93,587,799 of record OZ012741.1, read on the forward strand.
ATCGTCATCCCATGGGGCTTTGGGATTTGCTGATCCTTGTCGCTACTGCGAAAATCGGTGCCGGCTGACAGAAGAGTCGCCACCGTGTGTTATTTATCCCAAGGGAGGGAAAGGAAACGCTCGAAGTAAACCTCGCAAAAAAACAGGAAAGGTATGGTCGTCGGAACCAAAACCTGGGTTCGGGAGTCGGTTATGCAAGGGGAAGGTATTAGCACCCCTCACGTCCGTCGTACTCGACGGGATCCACGCTTGCTTGGGTTGTCTAAAGGATGCAAAAACAATCTATCTACAACTGCTAAATCTAAACGGAAGGGAATTGACTCGATAGAGCGTCGCACTCTACGCCTACGTATTCTCAAGAGAGAAAGTCAGAGTCAACGTAGTTTGGGACTAAGGGGAAATTGGCTCTCCAAGACCTCGCGTCTTGTGCCTACGTACTTCCACACTACATGGAAGATCAGAGCTTTTCGTAGTTCAGGCTAACTACGGCTAGGCTGGGTGTTCTCACACAGGAGTGAGAAATTAAACTGGTTTTAAAGGTTCGGGAACCTATGGGAAAAACTACGGTCTGGTCTCAAATGCACTCGGGCAAGAGAAAAGGGATAACAATCAATCGTCAGCGGGAAAGTCTCGATCGCACAGCAGCGAGAGAACAAAAGGTTAGTTGTTAGTGTGCTCGCTAGGATATCACATCCTATGCCTACATATTCTCGTCTGGTACGAGAAATCAGAGCAGCTGTAGTTCGGCTACTTTCGGGACCACAACTCAAATCTCGTTTTATTGATATTCTGAAAAATGATTACAATGATTGAATACGGAAAATAAACTCCTAGAAAATACTATCCTATCCATCTATCATGGAAAAAAACAAATGAAAAATAGTCCCCTAACAAATGGACTTTTAAAACTATCTCTAAAAGTGTAAAATAAACTCCTATGAAGAAAATATCTATCCTAAAAAATATTGAATCTACGAAGTAATATTTTTTACTATTTTTTCTTTCTATTCTTTTTCAACTATTTTTCTTCTTCAAATCTTTTTCAATATTTCCTTTTTTATGGGTATTCCTTTTTTCAAATATTCTCTCTTTTTTCCAAATATTCTTTTTCTCACTTCTTTTCATATTCTTTTCTTTATCTTTTTTTCATATATTTTCCATTTCCTTTTCAATATTCTTTTTTCAAATATTTTTTTCATATATTCTTTTCCCAATTTTTTTCACTATTTTTTCAACATTCTTTTTCACTATTCTTTTCACTATTTTAAAACTAAACAAATGAATAAAAGAGGAGGAAGATGAAGATCATGCGAAAACGATGAAGATTCTGGGCTCTTTGAGTTTTCCGGTGAAGTTCACGGAGGAGGGCGGTGGTTGGAGACAGTTGGAGGTTGGTTAGGGTTGGCCGGAAGTTAGTTGGCGGTGGCCGGCGAGGTTGGGGACGGTGGTTCCATGGCCGCTGGCCATGCAACCGGTGATGCTCAGGGGAAGCTAAGTGGCGGGCAAGGTGGAAGGTGGAGACGATGCATGATGGCCACGTGTGGGTTGTGTGGCAGAGTGGAGGACGCGTGGAAGATTGTGGGAGAGTCTGGAAAATGAAGTGGCCTCTTCTGAAAGTACACGCGTGTCACGCTTATATAGCTGACACATGGCACTGGACAAAAATGGACAAAACGGACTGATGGATTTTGGGCCTCCAAAAAACTCTTCTGGGCCCACGAAAAAATGAATGCTTTGGACCAAAAAATCTGAATTAACAATGGATTAATCCTAACTAAAAACTAATTAAAGACTAAACCTAATTAACTAGTTAAAATCTGACTTACTCTAATTAATTCTAAACAAAAGATTAAAATCCTAATTAATCTCTATTAAGTCCTAATTAACTATAATAAGGAGAATTAATATCTAATTAAATTCTAAAAAAAACTATTAACTAAAAAAAATGAAAAAAACTCTAATCACTTCTATTTAAAATTCTATTAAATTTCTATAGAGAAAAAAAACTATATTAAAACTATAAAACTAATATCTATTAATATCTATAAAAAAACTATTAACCTATATTAAACCTAATAAAAGAAATTAGTATCTAACAAAAGATTAAATCTACATTAAAAATAAACTCTATTTATTCTATTATCCAAAAGATATGACTTAATATTTAAAAAGAAATTTTATTCTAAAATCTATTTAAAACAATTTATAAATTCTAAAAAAGATTTAAAACTATTAAAAAATATTAAAAAAATCTATTTAAATTCTAAAAATCTATAAAGCCTATTTAAAATACACAAAAGGCTATTAAATCCTAAAAAATGCAAACAAAGGCAAATAACCAACATAAAAGAGAGCGCGAGACCAGATCGAAGCAAACGGCAAATCCAGATACCAAGAATCTCAAAAATCACTGCATAAACTGAAAACACCCAGGAAGCGCGCGACTTCTCAAAATAAACTCCGATTATCCGAATCGGTCTGAGATACCTGAAAAGCGACAGCAGGGCTGTAATCCCGATAAAATCACCATGATTGAGGAAATGCACTATATGCAGTATGCAAATGCGAATGCGAAAATGCGTCGAAGCATAAACCGAAAGTGGCACCGGTTGGTCAAATTTTAGGGTGCAACAGCTGCCCCTATTCAAGCGACTTGGACCTGAAGGGTTGAAGAGCGCGCAGCCTTCAAACATTCAGAGGTACGAGACGGTTGAATACCAATAAACCCGAAAATTTGCCAACCGCAAAATAATAAACTGCGAAACTGCTTGGGGAGACATAATCCAGAACCGAACCTAGTCGTCACGGCAACAAACTGATCAATCATCTGATAAAGAACTCCTGATTTTAATGCCAGTTACCTGTGTGATACCCCATATAACAAACCCGAGGGTTGCAACAAAACATCTGATCTTCTCGCATCGTCTACTGATAGACAGGAAGAGAAATATACTCACATCGTCCAAAGATAGACGGAAAGACACCCTAATCCGAAGAAAAACCCAATACTCACATCGTCCAAGGATAGACGGAAAGACACCCAAAATCCATACTCACATCGTCTAAGGATAGACGGAAAGACACCCAAAATCCATACTCACATCGTCTAAGGATAGACGGAAAGACACCCATCCATACTCACATCGTCTAAGGATAGACGGAAAGACACCCAAAATCCATACTCACATCGTCTAAGGATAGACGGAAAGACACCCGAAATCCATACTCACATCGTCTAAGGATAGACGGAAAGACACCCAAAATCCAAGGAAAAATAGTACTCACGTCGTCTAAGGATAGACGGAAAGACACCCATCCATACTCACATCGTCTAAGGATAGACGGAAAGACACCCAAAATCCATACTCACATCGTCTAAAGATAGACGGAAAGACACCCATCTCGAAGGAAAAATTCAATACTCACATCGTCTAAGGATAGACGGAAAGACACCCATACGCAATTCAACACCATCCCTCAAATTTCAGAATCCTTTCGTCCACGGGATTTGATGGAAAGAACAATATCCTTAAAGGGACCACATCATCAGTAAGGACCGACAGGAAGAAAACCACCTTCAAAGAGCCATGTCGTCAATAAGAATCGACAATCAGGAAAACCGAACATTCTTCAAAAAGCCTCGACGTCAATAAGGATTGACGGTCAGAAAATCCCTCTTGAAATGTCACCTCATCCAATAAACAGAAAGAAAACCACTATCCGAAAGATCGCTTTGAAACCCCTCAACATCCAAAGATAGCCGGAGAAGACTCGCTGGGGAAACACACCATCCGTATGCTCTGAGGATAAGAAACCCGCTAAAAAATCACCTGAAACTTCACATCGTCTACTAATAGACGGAAAGAACACCACTTGCTAGAGAAACCCCATCTTGAAGCCCCACTGAAAAAATCACCCGAAACTTCACATCGTCTAATGATAGACGGGAAGAAAGCCATATTCGAACTCAAGACGTCTAATGATAGACGGAGAAATCCACTTATTGGAGGAACACATCGTCAATATGAATTGACGGGAAGAAAAGTCTGTCGATACCAGATGACTGATTGATCAAAGCATAACTGTTGTATGATCTGAAGTACAAATAAACTGCTGAATTGCCTGAACACCGCTGCTGGATGAATGCCCCTGAACTGATCACAGAGTAATTCACGTGCCATATGAGGCTGATAGAAAACCTGGCTTATGCTTCGTATGCATATGCATATGTTTGAATCTTTCTAGGGCGTAATGCTCCATTCAGGATGGAAATGCTACGCATTTTGAAAATGAAATGCAAGTATGATGCCAATATGATGATGTATGCAATATGCTAATGCAGGCTCGGGCTGCTGGAGAAAGTCGGGTACAGAAAACCACTTCAGCAAAATAAATGCCGAAGATGAAGCCAACTCCGCTGGGGATAAACCGGATATCACAGAATTATTCTAGCAAAATAAATGCTGGAAGAGTGAAAACCAACTCCGCTGGGGAAATTGGGAACTTAACCAAGCACCTCGTTGAAGTAACACCCTGCTGGGGAATATAACTCTGCTGGGGAATAGCAGATGTGCCAAGTATGACTGGACTTCTCTGGGGATAACTTACCCGTGCCAATGAAAAATTGGGCTTTTGCTGGAGAAAATAGACGGAGTCTTCCTGCGTACTAACGAAGATTGGATTCAGAAACTGATGCGCCAACACGGATGGGCCTCACAGTGATCGCCAACATGGATTTGGGCTTTTAGGCTATCTGTGATGGGTCAGGTACAACTGACGCTGGAAAAAATTCTGTCTGAATACATAGTTTTCTGGTTGAAGAGTCAAGGGATAGTTACACGACTTCCCAACATTCGTCTCGCACTCGAAAATTGGCTGAATCTGCTCGAATAGCTCTGAATAACTCTGATGATACGGAGAAGAACAATCCATTCGCTTCTGATATGCCCCAGCCTGCGGGATCTCTGTGGTGATGTTCCTTAAAAGGAAATCTGAAAATCTGTACCCTGATGGTCTGATATGAAATGCCCTAGCATTCTGAACTTCGGAGAGATACTTCCCATCAAATGCCTCTCGAATAAAGAATAACTTCTGCACTCTTAAGATGGCCTGCCCCTGACTGCAATGACTTTTCCCCTGATTAGAGTAGTGCCCCTGACTATGAGATATTTACCGAATCGCGACCTGATTGCCCCAGGATAACTGACTTCGAAAGGCTGACCTGACTGGGGATCACTGGATGTAGCTTGCCCTGGCTTGCGGAGCATTCGGGCGTTCTACATTCTATCCTGACCATACCTTCCATTGTAGAAAACTTTCCTGCTGTCAAGTGCTTACTCGCAAGTAAAACAAGTTGTTCTGCGTAAAAGACATACTAATGCAACGCATATGACAGCTTTGACATCCAATCTGTTCACTGGGAATAGGGAAAAACAGTTTATGGCATATAATGCACAAAACATTTATCAAGAATCTCAACATCAGTACCAACATGGTAAGAGGAACCCTTCTAGGAGTCAGTTTCGCCGCAATCTTTACCGAAGTATGCTTTCGAAACAAACCTGCTTCAATTAGGACTTTTGAAGGTTATAACGTGGTCAGGTTCACGGTTTTGAAGGAAGGATAAAGGCTCAAAGTTTATTTTAACCCACCCATTCTCCTTGATGTTCTCCCATCCTACGTTTAGCTAATTCGACCTTAGCGCTCACCTCTCAGAGGTTGAAAGATAGGAGTGATAGTTCGAGAAACCATGAGTTTTTGGAGTGACAGCCACTCACTTTTCGTCTTTGACACTTAGGGTCACACGACTCGTATCTCATTTGAGGATTTTTCTTTTGTCATCCTTTCATCTTCTTCCTTTATCCCTAACTTTTGTCTGGACTGACTCTTTTTGAGTTCCTTTTGATTTTTTAAGTCCAGCGGGATGCCCTCATTTTTGCCTAAGTCATTTGTTTTGAAATTTTGACTTAGCGGGCTTTTGATTCTCTTTTTCCGAACAAGTCGTGTGACACTGGTTGTCTGACTCATTGGAGAATAATGTGACTGTCTCACTCTTGATTTAACCATTGTGGTTTTTTAGGCACGACCTCTAGAGATGTGATTGATCCTCGAACGGACACTCCTTTTGCAACTTGAACGCTCGGCCAAATTAGCTAACACCTACCCTGCCCCAGGTTAAAGATGGAGGGTTTTTTCGTTTTCAGAAAGAACTCCTACTACTAGGCTCAAAGGGGTTTGCAAGGGATTATCTTCCTTATATCACCGGTGTTTAGGGATTTGAAACAATGCCTGTACATCATCAGCAGGTTTTATTTCAAAAGCATACAATATCGGAAGTTGCATGTCGTTCATTTTCGTCATCCTCCTCAGGTCCTTCTTAACCAAGCGTTGGACATTTGCAAAAACAATTAGTGAACACGAATGGATTTAATCAAAACATGCATATTTATTTCATTATCATCAATTGAATGAAAACAACAAGTTTTACGAACAAGATTGCAATTTAAACAGGAAAGAAACTACAAACGTAAAGAAATGACAAGATAAAACAGAGAAAAATGCCAGCTTCCGAGAACCGGGCTATCACATCTGTCCTGCTGCTGAACCATCCATCTTCACAATCAGTTATTAGAGGCAACTCGATGTTGTCCTGATCTGCTTTCAGCGACCCAACCAAACTATAGAGCCCCTCCTCCTCATTCAGATGATTTTGGGCCCTTCCTGCCCGAAGTTGATAGCTGCACTATCGAGTAGGTCCTGCACCTTGTGCTTGAAGGCCAGACAATCTTCAATGTTTTCCCCGGTGCTCCTGAATGGAAATCACAGTGCTCATTGGTATCGTACCCTGCTGGAGGCGCACCTGTCAGTGGGGCTAATTTCCTCTTCTCAACCAACTGTAATCGTAGCAACGCCTGAAGAAGTTCGACATACGGCATCGGAGGCACACTAAATACCCTCACCGGCCTCTGATTTTGAGCTCTTCGCTGATTGGGATGATGCTGCCTTTGCTGCTGTTGAGATCGTTGCCGTCGTCGCTGGTATCGGGTTGACTGTTGAACAAACTTTGTAGCAAATACAACCTCGGTTTCTTGATTTCCACCGTACTGATTAAGGCACTCCTTATGCTTAACCATTTTCTTTCTCAGATCTGCCCCAGGAATAGGCAACAATTGTGGGCATGGAGATTCTGACACCATGGAGTCCAGGATACGTTTCTGACTTACTGCAGCTTTAGAAACATCCATCATCTTAGCATCAACTGGAATAGGACTAATACGTATAGCTACACCGCTTGGCATGAATTCAATATCTTTTGAGTCAATCAGGTCTTGAACATTGTGCTTAAAAGCTTGACAACTCTCAATGTCGTGTCCGAGTGCCCCAGAATGAAATTCACATTGCTTACTGGTATCGTACCCATAAGGAAGCGCTCCTGTGGGTGGGTCCAACGTTCTCTTTTCAACCAGATTCAAACTTAACAGTGTCAGAAGCAGTTCTGCATACGTTGACGGTGGCGCCTCAAATACCCTCTTTGGCTTCCCCTCCTGAATCCTTTGTGGAGCCGGATGTACCCTTTGTTGTACTTGCTGATGTCTGTCAACACGTTCGTTAAGCTCAGGTTCCACAGGCACAGGCGGCATGAGCTTTTTCACTGCGGCTTCGGATAGCTGATCATCCTCTTTCCTAAGCACATTCTTGACTACTTCCATGATCAAGCTCATTTGGGTCTTCAGCTGACTATTCTCCTCCCTGAGGATCTTCTGCTCCAGACGCATCTCTTGCATGTCTCTCATCATCTGCCCCAGCTGGCTTCGGACTTCAATCAATTCAACCTAATTTTGTTCCATATCTCTGAAAGGACTCCTGCAACAAACTGGACGATGAGGAAATAAGACCCACGGTTCTGATGTACCTGCTAAATGATAATACAATGCAGAAAGCAAACACATATTCATGACAAGACAAAGAGAAACTCAAGCTATAAGCACCAAGACGAACATCTCCCACACATTTACAACCGACAAAAGCAGCACGTAAGCACAAATGAGTATGAATACAATGACCCCAGCCAACAATCCTGGTGATGGTCAGCAAATACTAATGCACAGAAGCTACACGGGTTAGGCAGAGAAGACAGATGCGACTCCCGGCACAGAAACCTCTAGAAACTTCTCCCATATGCAACTGAACTCTCCGTTTGACATTCTTCAGAGCACACACTTCCCGTGGAGTCCTCCATGACATTAACTGACGAACCCACACAACTGGATGACGGAGAATCGTTAATCTGAACAAAACCCTGGTGCGCGATGTAAATCCGGTTAGAGTCTAACAGATCCTGAACCTGGCTTCTAAGCACCTTACAATCATTTGTTGAATGCCCCTGTGCCCCAACATGGTACTCACAGCGGGCGCTGGCATCAAAACCTGGAGGATATGGTGGAATCATTGGATTAGTCTCTTTCGGCACGATCAATCCACTTCTGACCAGATCTGGCAACAACTGACTGTACGACACCGGTAGCTGAGTAAACTGCCTTTCAGGTTTCCTTGGTCTTCGTTGGGCGCGCTGACGCGATCGATGACAGGATGACCGTTGACTTGAAGTGTCTGAAAACCGATCCTGAGATGCTAGAGATTCTGAGACGACGTCATTTCCTTCTTCCCACTCTTCTTGAGAACTGACAACTGACTCATTCTTATCAACTGGGATATAAGGAGCATCTCAAAGCTTTCCACTCTTGAGTCCTCTCTCAACAAGCTCACCCATTCTCATCAGGCCCACAAAGCTTGTACAACCGAACAATTTGTCATAATAATGGCCTTTCAGAGTACCCAAGAAGAGGTCAACCATTTCTCTTTCCTGAAGCGGTGGTTGAACACTAGCAGCCAATTCTTTCCATCTTTGCACATACCCTCTGAATGATTCATTCTCCGTCCGAGATAATTCTTGCAGATGTACGAGACTAGGAGCCATATCCAAGTTGTAATCGTACTGCTTCAGGAAAGCTCTGGCTAAATCCACCCATGATCGAATCTGATTACTCTCTAAATCCACCCATGGATCATCAATTTGTCATTTTGCACAAACGAAGTCATTCTTCGACAGAACATCATCAAATGTTTCTTCGGACAGCTATCTCCCATGTACTTTTCAAATTTTGGCACTTTGAACTTATAAGGCAACACCAGGTCAGGAACCAAACACATGTTTGCAGCATTCAGGTTAACAGCATCTTTGACCTTCAAAGCTTTAACTCTTTCTTCCAATACTCAGAGCCTTCTATCACCTTCAAGAGCTCTTGAGTTTACAGTCCTGGCTACCGGGATATCTCTGCGTGGATTCCTCTCAGGGAAAACAGCACCTTGATTGTTAACAGGAGGAGGACTTTCATTTCGGGCAACAAACTGCTCATGTCGATCTCGGTTCTCAACAGTAGGCTGTACAACTTGGTCTGCAGTAATGTTGTTCGCTTGCGGGAAGTCTTCCATAGAATCATACCGAAGGTTGGACGTCATAGTAAACCCTGTCAAGGTGTTAGGAGACTGGAAATTGCCTTCAGACATAGCTATCAATTACCTGTAACTGAATACACTGCTTGATTCTCAAATCTGCTCAAGTTTGTTCCAACCCCCTGGTCGTCTTCTGACAATCAACAGTTGCTCAATCCAAACTCCGGGTACTCACCTTCAGGAAACAAAGGCTGGATCAGAACTCTGGCTAACTAGAGAAATGCTATGCAATATGATGCAAAGATGCTTATGCAAATGCAATGCAATGCAGCAAACACGGGATCACAGCCCCCACAACACGCGCTGAATGCTGCTGCACAGCTGACGGAGTATGTTCTCTCTAAAAGAGAACACCAAGATAGCTGGTAGTCCGGAAGTCAAGGTTCGCGCAAAAAAAAAACCCCCACTCACGGGTATGGACCTAATCTGACAAGGTACGGTATCCTATGCGGTCATCAGTGTCACAGACTTTCATGAGGAATGATACGATTCCCAGAAGGAGTGACATCGTCATCCCATGAAGAGGCCTCACTTAGCTGACGTCCAATTGATCGGTCCCCAGAGTCGACAATCCTCACGTCTGGACTCCTCTCAGATCCTCAGGACCGGAAAGAAGCACCTCGGAGAGAACCTCGTCTGAGCGCAGATTTCGTAGGGAACGGTGCCTGCTCAGCAAACAGGTTCATCTACTACTCTCCACAACTATGTCTAAATGCATACTCAAGCAGCCCAGGTCCGGCTATCACTCAAAGTATCACCCTCCCCAGCACAACAGCAACAGATAATAGCGATGAAAAAATAAACACCCAAAAGACAAGCAAACAAGCGCTAGGATTGACTCTCTTAGGGGATGTTGGATCCCACATGCATAAGGACTATCGCAGTCCTTAGCAGCCAGGGGACGTTGGATCACCAGCAGAGTCGCCAGCTGTCACTACTGCGAAAATCGGCGCCGGCTGACAGAAGAGTCGCCACCGTGCGTTATTTATCCCAAGGGAGGGAAAGGAAACGCTCGAAGTAAACCTCGCAAAAAAACGGGAAAGGTATGGTCGTCGCAACCAAAACCTGGGTTCGGGAGTCGGTTACGCAAGGGGAAGGTATTAGCACCCCTCACGTCCGTCGTACTCGACGGGATCCACGCTTGCTTGGGTTGTCTAAAGGATGCAAAAACAATCTATCTACGGCTGCTAAATCTAAACGGAAGGGAATTAACTCGATAGAGCGTCGCACCCTATGCCTACGTATTCTCAAGAGAGAAAGTCAGAGTCAACGTAGTTCGGGACTACGGGGAAATTGGCTCGCCAAGACCTCGCGTCTTGTGCCTACGTACTTCCACACTGCATGGAAGATCAGAGCTTTTCGTAGTTCAGGCTAACTACGGCTAGGCTGGGTGTTCTCACACAGGATTGAGAAATTAAACTGGTTTTAAAGGTTCGGGAACCTATGGGAAAAACTACGGTCTGGTCTCAAATGCACTCGGGCAAGAGAAAAGGGATAACAATCAGTCGTCAGCGGGAAAGTATCGATCGCACAGCAGCGAGAGAACAAAAGGTTAGTTGTTAGTGTGCTCGCTAGGATATCGCATCCTATGCCTACATATTCTCGTCTGGTACGAGAAATCAGAGCAGCTGTAGTTCGGCTACTTTCGGGACCACAACTCAAATCTCGTTTTATTGATATTCTGAAAAATGATTACAATGATTGAATACGGAAAATAAACTCCTAGAAAATACTATCCTATCCATCTATCATGGAAAAAAACAAATGGAAAATAGTCCCCTAACAAATGGACTTTTAAAACTATCTCTAAAAGTGTAAAATAAACTCCTATGAAGAAAATATCTATCCTAAAAAATATTGAATCTACGAAGTAATATTTTTTACTATTTTTTCTTTCTATTCTTTTTCAACTATTTTTCTTCTTCAAATCTTTTTCAATATTTCCTTTTTTATGGGTATTCCTTTTTTCAAATATTCTCTCTTTTTTTCAAATATTCTTTTTCTCACTTCTTTTCATATTCTTTTCTCTATCTTTTTTTCATATATTTTCCATTTCCTTTTCAATATTCTTTTTTCAAATATTTTTTTCATATATTCTTTTCCCAATTTTTTTCACTATTTTTTCAACATTCTTTTTCACTATTCTTTTCACTATTTTAAAACTAAACAAATGAATAAAAGAAAATAATGTAAAAAACAAAAAGGAAAAAACAAAGGGGGTACACTGCAGTTCAGGGGGATTGGGAGCAGAAAAATAAAACAGATCAGAACTGGGCCCAACCCAAATAGAACTGAAACGGGGAGGGGGTGTTGTAAGTGAAAACGGGGGTGTAGTTAGCAGAAGGGCCCAGCCCAATCCATAACAAAAACGGACGGGGAATGTCCAAAAACGGGGGGGGGGGGGGGGGGGGGCGATTAGGATGTTCGTTGGGCTTTAGGAAAGGCCCACATGACCCAGCGTCCAATGTTCAGAACAAAGCAAAACCCTAATTCCTTCTTGTTACTGTTCACCACTGCCCATACGCGCCGTTCACTCCTCTCTCCCTCAACCTTTCTCCTTCTCCCTGTTACTGTTCACGGCCGTCACCACCGTTCTCTCACCTCTCTCGTTCTCACCTTCATCTCGTTTCTCCATCAGAAATCCTCACCACCACCTCTTCAATCATCGTTGCATCTTATCTATCACCCCAAATATCTTCAAAAACGACGACATGAAGCTCTTCATTATCTGGAGCTCAATCGAAGCTGGTTGACGATTGTTCTTGCTGATGAACAAACCACAAAGATTCTGGAAAAAAACGTGAGTAACTCGCGGAGGATCGTACAAATCTGGACGCCTCCGAGGTTTGAAGATCCTTGAAGGTTGCGCGCTTTGAAGGTTGATGGAACCTGGAGATTTCTGGGGATTTGTTGGATGAACACGCAAGAACGTTGATGAACCTGATGAACACCACACAAGTTCTCCAAGATTTAGGAAACAATAGATGAGGCTCAAACACGGATCTTGATGATTGCCTGAAGATTTCTTGAAGGTGTTGGGGATTTCTAGTTTGAGGAACATGTAAGGAGCTCTGATGGAGATCTTGTTGGACGTTCTGGAGATCGATGACGAAGGTTGTTGTGAGGTTTCCGAACGATCTTGATGAAGGGATGAGCGTGATGATTGACTCTTTTCTGGAGATTCGCTTGAATGTTCATAGATCCTTTGTTCTCGAAGATGAAGACGCATGTATTGATGAAGATCTTTTGAGTTCTGTTGAAGCTCTTGATGAACACAACTCATTGATGAAGAACTCGTACGCAGATTCAATCGATTCTGGAAAAGTATGGTGTTTATGGATGGTTGATGATCTTGTGGATTTCTGGAAAAATATGATCATCGATATTGATGATGATGATGATCAGAGGACGGAGACGAGAGGAGAAAGATGAAGATCATGCGAAAACGATGAAGATTCCGGGCTCTTTGTGTTTTCCGGTGAAGTTCACGGCGGAGGGCGGTGGTCGGAGACAGTTGGAGGTTGGTTAAGGTTGGCCGGAAGTTAGTTGGCGGTGGCCGGCGAGGTTGGGGACGGTGGTTGCATGGCCGCCGGCCATGCAACCGGTGATGCTCAGGGGAAGCCAAGTGGCGGGCAAGGTGGAAGGTGGAGACGATGCATGATGGCCACGTGTGGGTTGTGTGGCATAGTGGAGGATGCGTGGAAGATTGTGGGAGAGTCTGGAAAATGAAGTGGCCTCTTCTGGAAGTACACGCGTGTCACGCTTATATAGCTGACACATGGCGCTGGACAAAAATGGACAAAACGGACTGATGGATTTTGGGCCTCCAAAAAACTCTTCTGGGCCCACGAAAAAATGAATGCTTTGGACCAAAAAATCTGAATTAACAATGGATTAATCCTAACTAAAAACTAATTAAAGACTAAACCTAATTAACTAGTTAAAATCTGACTTACTCTAATTAATTCTAAACAAAAGATTAAAATCCTAATTAATCTCTATTAAGTCCTAATTAACTCTAATAAGGAGAATTAATATCTAATTAAATTCTAAAAAAAACTATTAACTAAAAAAAATGAAAAAAACTCTAATCACTTCTATTTAAAATTCTATTAAATTTCTATAGAGAAAAAAACTATATTAAAACTATAAAACTAATATCTATTAATATCTATAAAAAAACTATTAACCTATATTAAACCTAATAAAAGAAATTAGTATCTAACAAAAGATTAAATCTACATTAAAAATAAACTTTATTTATTCTATTATCCAAAAGATATGACTTAATATTTAAAAAGAAATTTTATTCTAAAATCTATTTAAAACAATTTATAAATTCTAAAAAAGATTTAAAACTATTAAAAAATATTAAAAAAATCTATTTAAATTCTAAAAATCTATAAAGCCTATTTAAAATACACAAAAGGCTATTAAATCCTAAAAAATGAAAACAAAGGCAAATAACCAACATAAAAGAGAGCGCGAGACCAGATCGAAGCAAACGGCAAATCCAGATACCAAGAATCTCAAAAATCACTGCATAAACTGAAAACACCCAGGAAGCGTGCGACTTCTCAAAATAAACTCCGATTATCCGAACCGGTCTGAGATACCTGAAAAGCGACAGCAGGGCTGTAATCCCGATAAAATCACCATGATTGAGGAAATGCACTATATGCAGTATGCAAATGCGAATGCGAAAATGCGTCGAAGCATAAACCGAAAGTGGCACCGGTTGGTCAAATTTTAGGGTGCAACAATCCTATACCGTTAACGACCGTTGTAGGAATGAAAGTACCATTTTGAACAGCATCCCAGATTTCGTCTCCTTGTGCTTCTAAGTGAGCCTTCATACGGATTTTTCAGAAACCAAAGTATTCACCTCAACAATGGAGGCTTGTTGCTGCTACCACCGTCTTTGAATACACCTTTGTTATTTGCGGAAGCCATACTGGATCAAATTGGAACAGGTTACCCAAACCTGCTCTGATGCCAATTGTGAGTTAGTAATGCGCCTAAGAGGGGTGGGGGTGAATTAGGTTCTTTGAAATTTTCTAGTTTTAAGAGGGCTATGTTACTTTCTTTTTAATGAAGTGATGATTTGAAAGCTTGTAAAGGCAGAAAGTAAAAGAGACACATAGAGTTATAGTGGTTCCCCTCACACCCCGAGGGTACTCCACTCCCCTTTCAACACGAATGAGATTTCACTATAGTTAGGATCAATGTACAATTTGTTCTAACCTATAGGAGATCAAAGGTTCTTAAAACACCTTTAAGATCTTAAACACTAAGTGCAATGAGAACAATCCTCTCTAATGCACACACTTGCTTTCAACAATCCTGAACAGCAAGGGGAAACTAAAATACAATTCTGAGTTTTGTAAGAGTTGTAATAATGTATAATTGATAATCAACGCTGAGATTGAATCTTCTCTTTCAATGGAATTTCCACAAGTATCTAAGACTTATTGCTCAAGAATTTTCTTTTCAAAAGATATGAAATTGATGCAGAAAATTCTTTGTGAAAATTGTTTTAAAGAAAAAGTTCAAGAGTTTTTGATTGAAAGAGATTGTAAAGAATTGATGTAAAAGTTAGTTTTTTTTTTTGAATTTGAAAGCTAAGTATTTATATTACAAAAATATCACTTGATGAAATCATGCAAATCTTAAGAAAAAATTGATGAACAGTTGTTATGTTTCAAAGGAATCATTTAACAGAAATTTGAATGAAGAGATGCAATTTTTCAGAAGGAATTTTCAAAAACGTTCAGTGAGCAATCGATTGCACCAAGGCAGCAACCGATTGCACTTCAAAACAGAAGTGAAAACTAAGAATTTTTTAAGCATGCAATCGATTGCTCTTTAAAATAGAATCAAAAATAGTTAAAAATTTGATCATGCAATCTATTGCACTTTGAAAAACTTAGAAAAATTTTGTTTTCAAAAGCTTGTGAGAGTGTAATAAGTCATGAAAAATGTTTTAAAAGCTTTG
This sequence comes from Lathyrus sativus, assembly GCA_963859935.3. Taxonomy (NCBI): domain Eukaryota; kingdom Viridiplantae; phylum Streptophyta; class Magnoliopsida; order Fabales; family Fabaceae; genus Lathyrus; species Lathyrus sativus. The sequence goes on from OZ012741.1 coordinate 93,603,307, forward strand.
AGCAATTATGACTTAAATGCTTAATGGATATTCTCATTATACCTTCAGATGAGAACATCTTCAAAGTTATATCTTTGTCCTGATGCTTCATGGTTGATCATCTTTGCCTTCTTGAGTGATTTGTCTTCATCAAAACAAATGTTGATCTCTGAGGATCTTGATTTCACAACTTCTTCAAATCTCGACCAAATTCAGTGGAATAAAAGCCTATCTTGCTTGAAATTCCCTGAGGATCACGATGGTGCTGACCATTCCTTCAAATAATGCACTCAAACTAAGATTCGAACGCTCACGCCATATGAATTTTGGAAATGCATCTTGAGTTAATGAAACCGAGACAGACATACTTTAAGACCAAGGATGGTTTGAGCAAGTCTCAAAAATGACATTGGATGAGTTCCAACAGGAAGTGTCAATCAAAAGACATTTGATCAAAATATAGGTATGTGAGTGGCAATGAACATAAGTTGATCCTAACCAAAACAAAATGATCAAAATTGGTGAGTAGGTTAAGTTTCAAATACACACAGACTCCAAACATTTCCTATGATGAATCATGGTGGAATAGCTCATCTCCTTAATGGAAACAAAATCACTGCTATCAAAACAAGCATCAAGCATGCTGACATTATGTGAATTGACAAACTCAACAATGGTTCTTACAGAACCAAAGCATTCAACATTTGTTTTAACAAGTTGCCATGGCAAAACAGACACATACTTTGAAATGGGAGGTTGCAACTAAACTGTCCTGAATTGATCTAACAGTGATGTTCATGAATTGACAAACTCCATATCCATAATAATCTTGATAACAACCACTTTTACAATAGTGTCATCTCATTCACATTGCCTTGGTGGTAGTCACACACATAAATCATATAACAGCTGCAGATTTCAACACATGACATAGAAATATCCAAAACAGTTTTAAGTCAGCACAAAAACTGGCCTGAACAGACCCTACACCCACCACACATATAAACATGTCATGCCAATCAGTGTCAAACTCAATCCAACAAACTATTCCACTCACACCTGATGGACAAATGCTGCTAGCATATCTAAAATGAGAAGCAGGTCTCAAAATAACAATGCATCACAGAATAATAAACTCAAACTTAAGACACCCTTACAAAAGTGAATTTCAACCAAGACAACACTTGACTCAATCTATCTAACATTGGCTTAACAGCCACACAAAGTGAGGGCATGCCCTGTAATCTGACCATCTCATCCAAGACATGGAGTAAGCCTAAATAAGCTCCAAAGACTAAATGCAAGCCTAATAAAAGAAACAAAACAATGAGCTCAACAACAAAAGCTGGGACAGCAGGCTCATCAACAACTCAAATGTGCCAACATAGAAGAAACTCCAATCTGTTATGAACTTAGACAGCTCTACAGCAACAGCCAAAACCTAATGTGACTAAACTGGTCAAACCCTCCAACTTTCCTAGACAGTAGGCACAACACCAATACAAAAGGTCCACCAATTGACATAATCCTATCCTAAAACCAAACAGTTCTAGGGGAAACAACCCTCTCTTCACTACATCAGCAGAAGCCAATTTACACGAGCATAAATACTAATGGCCAACAGCAATAAGGGCTCAGCATCAACCACACTAAAATTCAACTTTTGCAACTCAAACAAATCCAAACTGGACAGCAGCTTATGAAATGGATAAGCTCATACCACCAACTGAATATACCAATAGTGTGTTGCCAAGACTGAAGCAAACATCCTTGATATAAACATGCTAACCAGCCCTCACATACATTGATAACCAAAAATGATTCAACCTACTTAAACCAACAACAATCCCTGGCAGAACAAAGCAAATCCATCATGCTAATGCTCTTAAAGGCCCAGCTGAGCAACAGTCACAGCAGCAGCAGGTTTGTACCTCATCAACATCCACTGATGGATTATGGCAGCAACTCCCAAACCACAATGCATACCCGTTGGGACACTCATTGAGTGTTACCAATTCAAACATTAGGGTTTTAACCAATCAAATCCAAATAAAAACACACGAAACTCAACTGTCTCAAATAGGGAGCAGCCATGAACCTAGATCAACAATTTTAAGAGACAAACTGAGATTGGATGAAGGATGCTGTCAAAACATGGTATAGGTTCTCAACAGAATACTAACTTAAACCTCAATAAAAGGCCTATGATACTACCAAGCACATCATGGAAGATCCTCAAAACCATCATGACAGAAACTAACATTGATGAGATCAGAGCACTAAACCTAGACCTGAGGTCAATCTCCAAGAAAAACAAACTAATCACTAGGTAAAACCAAAATAAGCTTAATGGCACCCCAAACAAAAGAGTCAACAGAACTCAATGGTAAGACAACATGGATACAGATCCATACACACATAGCTAGCAGTAGCCTTCAAAGAAGACAGTCATAAAAATCACATCCTATGCAAGCTAGACACATCCAGTATCATCATCATTTAAAGTAACCCTAAACAAGACAATGTTGAGCAACAAACAAACAACTTAACTCAATGCATATTTCTCACACAAACAGCTTACAAATCCACATAGCAACATTGTACATCCAACAACAGTAGGCTTGTCATCACAATAATAAAGTAATATTTCAAAAGAGAGTTAACCAACTCCAAGAACACAAAAAAACTCAAACATGTTTTGATGACACTGATGCATATAGAATAGAGTGTTTAGAAATACTTACCTCTTGCAAACTCCAAAGTAAGCTAGCAGCAGACACACAATACCTCCTTTAAGCTTTCTTCTTTTTTCAACAACAAGTGACTTTTTATATATGAAATTTTGGACTGGTTTAAAGGTTTGAACACCTTCCAAAGGTTATTTGTGGGTTGTGTGGATGATTTTTGAGGTGATTGGGTGGTTGAAGGGGCTGCTGGTATGTAGTTTTTAACAGACAGTTTTTTAGGTTTTGGAAGATTTGAAAATGGTTCACAAACTCTGGTTTCTCTTGCAATAATCGAGGCTAGGGTTTTGCCCAGCTGCTAGTTAGCTTAAATAGGATGTGAAAAGGGGATTTTGGGGGATTTTACTGTGGTGAAAGATCAACGGATAGATTTGCACAATTTCAGAATTCCCTTCATCAATGGTGGGTGATGAACAAGGACAAGAGCATGCTTGTCTTGGAGGTAGTTCTGTTGGAGTGGGAAGAGCAGCATAAGTTGGGGCTGCAAAGGCCAGAATGAGGGTGGCTTGTCTCTTTCTTGTTTGGGCAAAGGATTCAAAAATGAACAACAAGGGTACATGCTTGTGTTGGTTCGTTTTGGGAAGTGCTTGGTGTGCTCAAAGTGTAAATTCATGCGCATGGTTTGTGAATGCAACAGGTTGTATGATGAAAATACAAGGTTATGCCAAAGTGCTACATAATATGAGTCTTGAAAACATGTTCAAACCACCAACTTTGAGTAATGATATCTTTGTGCACACAACTCCATTTGCTTACTTCTTGTGCTCAAATGAAAGAGGGCATGGAGTCTAACAAATTTCATGTCGGAGTCATCTTGATTTGAGGATTGGAAGACCATGAAATTTGTGGTTGAAAATTGTGGCAAGCAAACTGTTCATGAAATAACTTAGAAAAAATTCTAAGTTATGGATTTGGCTTATTTTTCCTCAACTTTGCACATCCATAACTTGAGCTTCTCAAATCCAATGGAGGACTTCTTGTACTTTTTGGAAAGCTTGGAACACACTGTAAAACTTTTATTTGGGAAAAAGTTTCATTTGACATCAAGAAGGTGATGAAAATTGGCTTGCAAAGTGGTGCAAAAATCTGTCCAAACTTAACAACTTTTGAAATCATTGAAATCTCCAACTTTGATTGATCATAACTTGAGCTCCAAATATCATATGATTATGAATTGGTACTCAAAAGAAAGCTTGAGATACAATGAACAACTTTGATGTTGGCCAAAGGTTCATTTGAATCCTTGATCATGAATAAAAATAGCTTTGAAGATGGATGTTCCAAACATAAAACTTTCCAAAAATAGAAAGTTCTAAAACCCTAATTTCCTAAAAAGGCAACTTTAAACAATTCCTGATTTTTCATGATTTCCTTGACTTTTTTTGATCAAATTCCATCCATTGGTCATATTGAACTTGAGGATCATGATCTTGACCTCAAAAAGTCAGGAGTTGACTTTTTCACTGCACAATTGACATTTTCTCCAAATCTCCTGATTTTTAATTAACAGATCAATTGAAGCCCTTCTGATTAAAATTGATGGTTAATTTCCTATACCCAAACACTTTAGGACATATGGAAGGTCATGGAAACAATTCTTGCTCTCAAAAACAAATTTAGCCTGATTAAAAATGAAACCCTAATTTCACCCTCTTTGTCTAGGCATGCAGATGAACTAAGTGACCATTCCAACTTCATAATGACCTCTAAGGTACTCAACAAGCCTCTACCTCATGTTCACACTAATGATAAAACCTTATGGACCCCTTGACAACATTCCGATGGTTTGTACCAGTGTCTTTGCTTGGGCTTGAAGCCAATAAAGGCCCTCCTCTTGGATGGTACACAAACAAACACTTGATCCCCTGTAAGAACTATGCTATGCAAATGCAAGATGCTAAGATGCAATGCAACATAAGCCAAATATTAAGAAAAGAGGTTGGTCGAATTTTGGGGTACAACAATATGCAACCAGAATTAAACATAAACGGAGATAAATCGTGGCCTTTCATCTCAAGCCTCAGTCACACGATCCAATGGACTATGACATGACACGCCAACACTGGGATTTAAAACATAATATGGAGGGAGAAACCAGACGCCGGAGCACGGTGGCTCTGGTCGTCTTCTCTGGCAACACGTTACTGTAGCAATTTCCATGAGTTCACCAAAACTTAGAATTGCTTACACCAATCAACTCGTCTCTCTGTGTGCATCAATAATCCGTGGTTGGTTTCTATTATTTTTTTCCTAAATAGACCTAACCGTAAGCATCTAAAACCAAGGTGTCATCAAGAATTGTCATGAACAGGCCTCAACTCAATCCTAAATCCATCTATTAAGAATGAGGATTAAGAATACATGAATATGGCGTGCAATTTCTTCCTAAATAGAGAGCATTGTTGAAAAATGATTTACCTAATGGAATAGCTCTGTTGGAATTTCAATTGGTGATGGTTCTTGATGAAAAGCGCCTAGACACGATCAGTGATCTTCAGTGGAGCTTTAGAAATGCTTGATTTGGACTAAAACTTGATGAAATGCAAAAAACAATTTTCACTTTTCTCTCACTTTCTCTAACTATTTTATGAGTAATTCTTGATCCAAATGCATTTCTCCGAGCTTGTACATGATCCTCAGAATATATATGATGGATATTGATGATGAAAAAGCCCAATCATAGCCCAAATCAGTCCAATGCAAATCCAAAATTTCTTCACTTGAAGCTTCAAAATTCTCACGAAAAACAAAGCTTTCACCCTTCCAAACTTAGCTCAGGTAGCTCACACATGATGCATAGTGATCCAATGGCCAAGAATTATCCCTTGTTTTGATCCTATGGCATGATTTGCAATTGTTACTTAAGCTTGAAGTCACATAGAAAAAGCTCATGGAGATGACCTCAAACCTCAAATCCAAAATTGGCATTGTGTTTAGACTATTTTTTGGACTCAAAATATGCACACATATGACCAAAATTGATTCATCATGAATTTATTTGATTTTTATGCCTTTAATGCCTTTTCCATGGATTTTCCTTCACCAATTCTTCAATCCAAGTCCATTCAATGGTACCTTGATGTTTGATTATGCAAATGAGCCAATTTGGAGCAAGTTTGAAGTTGGAAGGATTTCCATTTGAGACTTGCAAAGTGGTGAAATGGACTTATAATGAAAAGTGGCCCATAATCTTAGTTTCCGAATATACCCATGCCTTGCAAGCTTCATATCTTGAGCTTCACAAATCCGCTTGAGGACTTCTAGTACTTTTTAGAAAGCTAAGATCATAAGGAAGAACTTTCATGTTTGGGTCAAAGTGAGGAGAGAAATCCTTCTAGATAAAAAATGTCTTGGAAGTTAGTTGACTTTCAAGGACCAAAATCACATTCATCTGATGACTTGAAACATGTCTGCTTCATAACTTGAGTTCTAGAAATTAGATGGAATACTTCTAGTACTCAAAAGAAATCTAAGAACATGCTCTACAAGTTTCACGTTGGTGTCAAGATGAGATGATACTTATATCTTGAGATATGTGGTCTTGAAGTTGGGCACCATAACAGGGGATTTTACACTAACAAGCTTAGAAACCCTAGCTCAGTAAATTCTCACACTCTTGATGAATTGATCTTGAAATGATATTTGACATGTCTCAACACAACATTCCATGACCACAAAGACTTGGAATTGAGTCTTAATCTCTTTTAACTCAACAGTTGACTTAAGGTTGACCAGATGAAAACCCTAACTGCACCACCTTTGGCTGTGGCTTCTTCCACTTGGTATAATGACATGAACAAGCCCCACAATGACCCTCAAGGCACTCAATGAGCTCTCACAATACTTTCCAACCATAACTATGGACTCATAATCCTCTGATAGGAGCTGCACCAATCTTAACCATTTGACTTCTTCTGGTGACTTGATGAGGATGATAGCACTTGAATACTTCTTGATTAGCCCCGGAACCTTTGGTAGCCTCCTCTTGATTGGCACAAATCTCTTGATCCCTGCAAAAATGCCAATGCTATGCATATGCTAATGTTATGATGAATGCAATGAAACAAATACCAAGTTAGAAAAAGGTTGGGAAACTTTTGGGGTGCAACAGCTGCCCCTATTCAACCGACTTGGACCTGACTGGGTGAGAAGCGAACGACTCTCAATGTAACACCCCATTCTAAACTCTCGCGGAAAAATAAGAGAAACAACAGAAAACAATCAGAGTGCAGCAAACAAAAGAAGACTACATGACGATCGTAAGGGTCTGTCACGACTGTGGTGGTCATGACGAGCGTCATGGAGTTGTGACGACCGTCACACTCATAAATTCTGGACGCATCAGAGGTGTCACATTTTCAACTTAACAAACAACATACACCGAAAACAGATTATTTAGTACATACATAACACCGAATTTGGATGAACAAGTAATGACAACTTTCTTGGCATCTCAATTACAAGGCAACCTGTTAATTCATAGTGGAATTTAATAATGTTCAAACAGCTCAAAATACACCAAAGCAAGACCAGAAAAGTCTGCAAATAAATTTTCATTAAAATTCAGCAAGTACATATCTTGCATCAATTCACAAAACAACTAGTTTCAACCATAAAAATCAGCACTACCGATTCATCGGTCTTGTGCGTTCAACCAACATTTGGCACTGTCAGAAGTAACCAATTTATTAAAGAAAATACTTAATAAAATTCAGCAACAAAGAAAACAATTAAAAGTAATAACATTAATCGTTCATCCCCCCCCAAGAGTGCTACGTATCAGAGCGACCAACGACACCTTAAACGAAAAGCTACACTCTATTCCGAGTTACCTGCAAATTACCACCAACGGAGGTAACATACAACGTAAAGGGTGAGATATCAAAATTATAACATAAGGCATAATAAAAGTCATGTCATGATTATATCATAGCAATTAAGATTCTCGCAGTTCTACAACTATTATCACAACGAATTATCAGGAACTTCATCATTCATGTATGCACAATTAGCATGAAAATTCAGCAACTCATCATTACTTGCAACCACATAATAACGCAACAATATGCGACTCAACTATGCAACTCAACTATGCATGTGGTACCATTTCAGAGCTGCACTCCACAACCAATATAATTGCCATTATAGGCCGCCAATACAGGCACAACCAACGCCAATACAGGCCAACCAGGATGTTATGCTATGAGATGCATCTATTATGGACTACAACACAACCACAACAACTACCCAACAAGGCCTTAAGCCTACAACCAAATTGTCCATAACCGAAACATCGCAATTTCATACTCATCAGATAACCACAATTTCGAATGTAATATAATCAAGTATAAGCATAATAACAACATTTTCTCAACAAATGGGAATTTAGCGCGTGTCGGCGCCGATTCCCAATATTATCACCCAGAACTAATGACATAGAACACTAATTCAGGCACAGGAAAACATTAACCCTTAATATTTCTCAACCTATGGGAACATTATCCCTTAATATTTCTCAACCTACGGGAACATTAACCCTTAATATTTCTCGACCTACGGGAACATTAATCCTTAATATTTCTCAACCTACGGGAACAATAATCCTTAATATTTATCGACCTACGGGAACATTAACCCTATGATTCAATTCCCTACGTGAAATCGATCATACCCACAGTTATATAATTGAACCCCACCTTTACCTTTGGATTGAGGATAACTCTAAACTTCCGATTTGCTCTCCGGTGACTCTTCTGCAACTACCTTGAATTCTCTTCAGCGGTCAATTCCTCCGTTCTTCCTTTCTCCACGGCCACATCCTTTTTCTCTTTCTCCCACAACTTCTCTAACACCTCCCTTATCTTATTCCATCCACTAATAATAATAATAATAATAATAATAATAATAATAATAATAATAATAATAATAATAATAATAATAATAATAATAATATTACTATTAAGTATTAAATTATCATCATTATTGATTATATTATCTTATTATTAAACTCTATAATTTATCAAATGGTTTCCTATACTTTAAGGACACCCACCAACGCTCTCAGACACACTCCCACATAAAGGCACACCAACAATTCATAAATAATTTACTTTAAAATGAACGGGCGTTACACTCAACCAATCAAGGTAAAAGACAGTTGAATATCAACAAACCCGAAAACTTGCCAACCGCAGAAATAAACTGCAAACAAAGATTGGTGAGGAAAATCTCCAGAGGTAACTAAACTAATCACAAGAATAATCCGATGGGGAAGTACACTGACCAAAGGTCAGAATGCAATGGAAGTAATAACCACAAGCTACCAACCCAAAGTTGGGATCACCGGAATACCGAACAAAGTCGAATACACACTATCAACCAAAAGTTGAAATCACTAGACGACCATAAGCTACCAACCAAAAGTTGGGATAACACTCCACAGGAGAAACCAAAGACTACCAACCAAAAGTTGGGATCGCGCCCACAAAATCTTACCAACCCAAAAGTTGGAATTAAACAAAGCTACCAACCAAAGGTTGGAATTGCAGCAAAGGATACCAATCAAAAGTTGGAATGACATCAACGAACTAAGGGTTACCAACAAAAAGTCGGACTAACATCAACAAAATCTCACCAACCAAAGGTTGGAATCAAATAAACTCCGACAAGTCACTAATTACCAACCAAAAGTTGGAATAACGAATCCAAGAACAGAAGACTACCAACCAAAAGTTGGAATTGAACAAAGCTACCAACCAAAAGTTGGAATCACACGAAGTTACCAACCAAAAGTTGGAATCAAACTCAAAGGTCAAAGACTACCAACCAAAAGTTGGAATCAAACACGGTTACAAACCAAAAGTTGGAATAAGGAATCCAGGAAAGGAAGACTACCTACCAAAAGTTGGAATCGGACAAAGCTACCAACCAAAAGTTGGAATCACACGAAGTTACCAACCAAAAGTTGGAATGACATTTGCCCAGGAATAGAGGAGAACTACTAACCAAGAGTTGGGATAAACGTACCACCACCACAGAATTACTAACCAAAAGTTGGAATAACAACCCCAGGAATAAAGGACTACCAACCAAAAGTTGGAATAATGTCAACAAAGCTTCGGACCCCGCTGGGGACTACCAACCAAAAGTTTGAATGGCATCCACCAGCGATAGACTACTAACCAAAAGTTGGAATAACGACTGCAGGGGATAAAATCCAACCAAAAGTTGGAATGGCATCCACCAGCGACAGACTACCAACCAAAAGTTGGAATAACGACTGCAGGGGATAAAATCCAACCAAAAGATGGGAAGCAAGGCTACTAACCAAAAGTTAGGATCGCCAGGAAAAGACCAACATCGACCAAAAGTTAGAACGCAAGCTACTAACCAAAAGTTAGGATCGCCGGAGGCACTGAACAGAGCTGACTCCATCACAGAAGACTACCAACCAAAAGTTGGAATGATCACCCGACACTACCCACCAAAAGTTGGAATAATGGCCACAAAAGCAGACTACCAACCAAAAGTTAGAATAACGTCAACAAGGAAGACTACCAACCAAAAGTTGGAATAACGTCCGGAACTACCAACCAAAAGTTGGAATAACGTCTGGAACTACCAACCAAAAGTTGGAATAAAAAGGCTACTAACCAAAAGTTAGGATTTTCGGACCCGCTGAATGAAAATGAACTGACTGCAACAAAGATTACCAACCAAAAGATGGAATAATCAACTTTAATAAGGAAAACAAGGATTACCAACCAAAAGTTGGAATAACATCCAAACGCCAATAGGTCACCAACCAAAAGTTGGAATGAGACCAACATTACCAACCAAAAGTTGGAATAAGGACTTTGCGGGGAAACCAGGGATTACCAACCAAAAGTTGGGATAACACACCCGAATTAGGCTACACTGGGAATTAACAACCAAAAGTTGGCATAACATACCCAACATAGGCAGGCGACGGAATCAACCGACTCACAACCTACGGGGAAAGCTCTGATAGGAAAAGAGAGGTTTAAACAAACGAATCTTCCGAGGAGAAACCAATAACATGAAGACCCCAAAGATCCACCCAACGGGGGGATAATACAAAAATCTCCTGAATTCAAAATCCTCAGCCCTCAAAGGCAACCAACATCAAAGGTATCGAACCTGGCTTATGCTTCAGATGCATATGTTGGAAAATGGCGTAATGCTCCATATGAAATGGAAATGGTACGCATTTGGGTGGATGTTATGCACAATGCAAAATGCAAAGGAATCACTCCAGCAAAGTAAATTCTAGCAACGAAGCCAACTCCGCTAGGGAAAGAAACGACCCTGTTGGGGATAGCTTACACGTGCCAATAACAATTGGACTTATGCTGAGGTTGCGAGCCTGAATGGCTAACTCAGCTGGGGAAAATGGCATGAACGACTTTCCAAAATACGAACTCTTTTGGGGGAATAGACGCATCTACTGGGAAGACAAAACAGCTTACTCAAACAACCCCTCTCACTTGCTGAAGAAATGCAATTCCATGACTAGCCTTCCAGGACACGGCTCTCTTGGGGAACTGCAAATTCGGTCGAGGATAGACTACCAGCCACTGGGATCAATCTTACCTGTCGGGGAGCATACAACTCTGCGGGGAAATCAACTCTGTCGGAGACTTTCGTCTGCACTACTGAGAGCTAAATATCTACAGGCAACCAGCTGGAGAAAACTGTGTGTTAACCCACTGCTGGGGAAGATACCACACCTACTTGGTGGAAGGAAATCCGATCTCGACTTGTTGGGGAGTACGCACATACCCGCGATCTATAGGGATTAACTGTGCACCGATCAACTGCTGGGGATAAGAATACACACTTAGCTGCTCCTTTAGACTGTACACAACCCTACTGGGAATAGAGATGCCAACTCCAATTGCTGAGCAATGGACTCTGGTTGGGGAGAGTCTTCTTGGGAGACAAATCAACGCTCATAGTCCAACATTCAGACTCTGTAGGGAAACACACATGAACCTGCTGAGGAGACTCCATTTCTGCTCGGAAAGAAATCCCATCCTGGTTTGCTGGGAAGTGGGTCAAATACTCTGCATATGCTCCTACTGGGGATGTGATAAGGATACACTTCTGTCAGATGCCTCAAGGATAACGAACCTGCAAAAATATGATCTCTTGAACAAAAAAGCTTGCCATGAAATGAACTCGAGATGGCTTGCCCCAGAATCTATAACAACTTTTGATAAACTCTACAGATATGGAGAGGAACGGTTCCTTCGTTTCCAATTTTGCCCCAGCCTGTGGGATCTCCGTAACATATTCCTCGAAAGGAACCCTGAAATCTCTGTATTCTGGCAGTTTGATATGAACGACCTTAGTGATTTGAACCTCACAGAGGTGCTCTGCATTAATTTCCCTCTGGTCGAGAATGACTTTCGTGCTCCTAAGGTGGTCTGCCCCAACCTGGCAATGACTTTCCCCCTGATTGGAAGATTTGTGGAGCAGTACCCCTTGGCTGTGAGAGATTTACTGAATCTCGACCTGATTGCCCCAGATTAACTAACTTTTGGATGGTTTACTCCCATGTCGATCACCTAATATAGCTTGCCCCGGTCCATCGGAGTATTCAGGCATTCTGCATTTTAACCCGATCGAACTTTCCATTGTGGAAACTTTCCTACTGTCATGCGCTTACTCGCAAGTAAAACAAATTGTTCTGCATAAAAGATATATTAAATGCAATGCATATGACAGTTTTTGAAATCCAATTCTGTTGACTGGAAAAATTTTGTGACATAAAGCGTACGAATTACTTATTCAAAATGTCAACATTAATACCAACGCGTTAAGAGGAATCCTTTTAGGAGTCATTTTTGATGCGATCTTTACCGAAGTATGCTTTCGAAATAAACCTGCTTCAATTAGGACTTTTGAAGGTTGTAACGTGGTCAGGCTCACGGTTTGAAGGAAAGGATAAAGGCTCAAAATTTATTTTAACCCACCCATTCTCCTTGATGTTGTCCAATCCTACGTTCAACTAATTTGACATGAGCGCTCCCCTTTCAAAGGTTGACTGATATGAGCGATGGTTCAGGAAACCACACGTTTTGTGGAGTGACAGTCATTCGCCTTTTCGTCTTTGGTGCTGGAGTCACACGATTTCGTTCTTGTTTGAGGATTTTTCTTTTGTAATCCTTTTTTGCTTTTCGTTTTTTTCATTTTCCCCTAATTTTTGCTTGGACTAACTCTTTTGAGTTTCTTCGATTTTGAAGTCCAGCGGGGTGCCCTCATTTTTGCCTAAGTCGCTTGTTTTCAAGATTCGACTTAGCGAGCTTTTGTTTTGATTCTTTTCTTTCTTCTTCTTCTTTTTTGGACAAATCATGTGACACCGGCTTGTCTGACTTGTTTGAAAAGAAATTGTGACTGTTTCACTCCTGATCGACAAGGTTTAACCACAGTGGGTTTTTCTAGGCACGACCTCTAGGGGTGTGATTGATCCTCGAACGGGAACACTCCTGTTGCAATTTGAACACTTGGTCAAATTAGCTGACACCTACCCTGCCCCGGGTTAAGATTGAGGGTTTTTCATTTTCAGAAAGAAACTCCTACTACTAGGCTCAAAGGGGTTGACAAGGGATTATCTGCCTTATGTCTCCGGTGTTTAGGAATTTGAAACAATGCATGTACATCATCAGCATGTTTTTTATTCAAAAGCATACAATCGGAAGCTTGCGCCTTGAAATTTCGTCATCCTCCCCAGATTCCGCTTAAACAAGCGTTTGACATAAATGAAAGCATAGAGTGAACACGAATGGATTAAATCAAAATATGCATATTCATTTCATTATTCATATCAATTGAAAACAATACAAGTTGTACAAACGAAATTTGCATCTAAACAGGAAACAAATTACAAATGCAAAGGAAATGACATGGTAAATGCAGATTGCCAGCTTCCAGGAACTGGGCTTTCAGCCTTGACTTGCTGGCGAATCAGCCATCTTCAGAATTGTTTGTCAGAAGTAGTCTGACACTCTTCTGATTTTCTTCCAACGGCCCGATCAAACTGTAGAACCCCTTCTTCAATCAAACTCTGAATACCGGTTCTCAACTGATCACAACCATCCAGATGGCAGGCACACTCAGCACAGAACTCTCTGCATCCTGGGAACACACCTTTTTTCAGCAATTTTGCTTTCACAAAGCTCAATGGCGTCTTCAACTCACTGACATTTTCTATCAAATCCAACCCATCATCTTCGATTATTGCACTGACTCCAGCTTGTCTGTGGTTCGGCATAGGATTTTGTATAATGTTGGGAACGTCATTGGAGAAGTTAACTACCTTGCTATCAATCAAGTCTTTCACTTTATGCTTGAAAGCCTTGCAATTATCAATAGTATGACCAGATGCCCCGGAATGGAACTCACAACGTGCATTCACATCATAACTGGGCGGGGGCGTACCTGTCAATGGAACTAGGGTCCTCTTCTGGATAAGTTGCAATTGCAGCAAAGTCCGGAGTAACTGCGAATACGGCATTGGCGGCGCATCGAATTGTCTATTTGGTGTCCAAGCTCGATCCGGATATCTTTTGTAGCCTTTTTGGTTCTGTTGATTCTGTTGTGGTTGTACTGGAATTGTGACGCTTGCAACCTGTTGACGCTGATTATCCCGATACTGACCTCTTCCTCTTGCTCGAGAACTAGACACAGAACTAGTTTCACCTTCTCTCTTTTTACCACCAAACACCTTCTTCCCCCCCCCCCCAGCTGAGGGCAACTCTCCTGCTTGAATCTTCCCGAGTTTTATGTCGTTTTCCACTATTTCTCCCGTGATTATCAAATCCGAGAAACTGCCTGACATACTACCAACGAGCTTGTCGTAATAGACACTAGGTAGGGTGGCAACGAACAAATCTATTAACTTGCACACCACCATTGGAGATTGCACTCTCGCCATGAGTTCCCGCCACCTTTGCGCGTACTCCTTGAAGCACTCATTATTTCTCTGGGAAAGATTTTGAAGTTGGACCCTATTTGGAGCAAGGTCGTTATTATATTGGTAATGCTTTACAAATGCTTCATCCAGGTCTCTCCAGCATCGGACATGGGTGGGCTCCAGCCCCATATACCATTCAAGAGACGGTCCGGACAAGCTGTCCTGGAAGAAGTGCATCAATAGTTTCTCATCATCTGAATATGCGTACATCTTTCTGTAGTAAGAGCGCAAGTGGATCCTAGAGCATGTGGTACCCTTGTATTTGTCAAAGTCTTGGACTTTGAACTTTGGAGGTACTTTCAAGTCAGGGATGAGTCCTAGGTTGGCCATGTCCAAGCCCATGGCGTTTTGATTCTCAAGGTTTTTCATCTTGTCTTCTAACCACTTGAACCGTGTGCTAGCTTCAGATGTCATTTCAGCTCCGACATCCCTCATTAAGAAAATATCCTCTTGACGATCCTCATTCCAAGGTTGATGCACATTACCATGAACAGCCCCAACAACATCGTTGTCGTACATATTACCAGCGCCAACATTTCCAGCATTACCCATTCCACCAACGTTGCCATTAACCACAACAACATTGCCCTGGGCTCCACCAACATTGCCAGGGGCTCCACCAACATTGCCATTGGTTTCAAAGTTATCGTTGCCCATTCCAGTTGCATGCACATTAACTCCAACATTAGCAGCACCAATACCATTACCACTTCCAATCCCTCCAGTAACAGGGATATTCACAACAGGCACAAAATTGTCAGCATGAAGGGTCTCAACAAGTGGAGGTTTTGCAACATTTCCTCCATGCAACACTCTGTTGCTATCCACGCGTGCAATCAAGGGCTGCGCTAGAGTCCGAAGCTGCTCCTTTCTGTGGGCAACGCCTTGCATGAGTTCCATAAACTGAGTCAAACGGTCCCTTATTTCCTGCATTTCAGACTGGATCTGTTCCATTGCTCTTTTTTGGTTTCCTCGAGTAGCATACCGGTGAATAGCCTGGTTGTCTATCCTTTAATACAACTAACGGAGAAACAGAGATAAGATAACTGGTCCTGTTGTACCTATAAAATGCAAAAATTCTATGCAAACATGTATGTATGCAACAGGGAAATTTCCCCCTCAATTCTAGTTCCGGGAAAAGGCACGACAATGGAAAACTCCAAAGACAAGCAATATCAGAAACTCCTCATATATAGATGAAAAGGCCATGCAGGCGGAGTACAATCATATCAGCTGAATATAATCAGAAAAGACCTCAACCAACAAGCCTGGTGATGGTCCATACACAAAGCATAGGCGACAACAGATATACAGAAAAATAATCAAGCTGGACGGCGAGATTGAAAGTCTTCTAGAAACTTCTGAGTCTCAGGATGATCTGGGCGAGTAAGTAATCCCTGAATAAGTAGCTCTCGCTGTCTGACGGTACGCTGTAGGCCCCTAGCGTAGTCTTCACAGGCTCCTTCCCCAAAACAATTTTCAAGCTTGCATCTATTGGAGTCAGCCCTTAACCTGCAGTCTCTCAAGTTTGCAATAGCTTGATTCAACTTGTTTTCGTTGTCACACCTGAGCGACGCTTCTGCTAAAATCTTCTCATCTTTGGCTTTCAACTGAGCCTTCAATTGGTCGATCTGCAACTTCAACTTGTCTTCGCTCTCTTTATGGTTAGACAAGGTGGCATTCCACTGAGTATTGAATTTGGAGATCTTCAAATAGGCTTTGTCTAAATCCTGCTTCTTGGTGGTAAGAACACTGCTCACAGCTTTCAAATCCAAGCCTAAGCGCTCATGAGCGTCAATCTGCTGAGTCAAATCTATACCCAATCGATTCACGAGTTCAGTTTGCTTTTTGAAGGAGTATACAACATCATTCTTCTCTCCCCGGAGCTGAACAATTTCTTTTTCTAACTCCTCGTTGGCTTTCCGTAGCTCTTCTTTTTCAGCCCATAACTAATTGTATTTCTGAATATCTACCGTGGTCGGCTCCTCAATCATGAGGGGGTATAAAGGCGCAATTGAGGGAAACGGAATCAGAAACCTCTTCGCTCTCTCCTGAATCCAGTTCAAGTAGAGATCATAAGCACGACTATTACTTTTCCCCAACAATGCTTTTCCTTTCCTGTGAATGTTGTTCCAAGCATGCTCAAGTTTGGATAATGTGTCACCTTCCAACAACCCAGTGAGGTACAAAGATTCATGTACCTCTTCTTCCTTGGGAGGATCTCTCAATGCGTAACCAAACTGCCTAACCAACAATGACGGATTGTAGTTAAGACACCCCTTTCTTTCGATTAGAGGAACCTTGGGAAAACCACTGCAGCTATAGATGACTTTTGTACCAAGTATATTCCTATCAAACTAAGTGATGTTCTCAGCTGATAAACCCATCAGACGTGCATACCACTCTTGAGTACCTGCAGAAGTAATGAAGGGGCCATTCTTAGGCATATGACTGGAAAACCACATGTTCAATAATGGAACACAGTAGGATACATTTTTCCCTCTTCGGTTCTCATTCTTGTAGTGAACCGAGTGATAGACGTCACCGAGCAGTGTGGGTATTGGGTTCCCTGAGGCAAAGATATGAAATGCGTCTAAATCTACGAGCTCCGACATATTGGGAAACAGGATGATGCCATAGACACAGAGGGCTAGAATGGCATTGAATATGATCCAACATCCATCTTTGGCGCACTGTTGAGCCTTCTCAACCAGGAACTGTAAGGAGAAACCAGACACACCATTCTATTTAGTCAAATTTCCTTCTATCTCTGAGGCGTCCAGATGTAGTGCTATAGAAAGCTTAGCCAGATTAGGCTTATTGTCCGTATGGAAGAACGACATCTGATTTAGGATAGGCACATCTAAAAATGCAGAATACTCTTCCAAGATAGGTGCGAGGACATAATCAGGAAATGTGAAACATCACAGCTGTGGGTCATAGAATTGCAGCAGGGCATACAAACCATTCATCTCGTACACTGAAGGCTTGCAGACAAAATTGAGCAGTTTCCCGTAAGCTTTTCTGCTGTCTTCCTTTATTGTTTTGTCAAACAAAGCAGTCAAACTGAGCACAAGAGTAATGTCTAGAGTAAGAAGCTTGTAGGCAACTGTTTTCTTTAGGGGTTCCATGTCGGAAGCAGAGAGCAAGATCACTAGAACTGAGGGAGGAGATATGCACCTGCAACATTAATACATGTTAGTGAGATGCAGATGAAAATGCAAAATGCAAAAATGCAAACATGCAGCAGGGGATCAAGATTATTGTGTTGTAGCTTGAGAAGAACTATCGCTTCACTTTGACAAGAACAATAACACAGCTCTGATAATAGGAACCAACTGATACCAATAACTCGGATTCATATTGTAAACAAAACTGGGTAATCTGAAGATCAAGGCTTCCTGGATAACCAAATCTCTGGGTTCGGGAGTCGGTTACGCAAGGGGAAGGTATTAGCACCCCTCACGTCCGTCGTACTCGACGAGATCCACACTTATTTGTCTATCTAAGAGGGCGATTGAAACTATCTAACTAAAGGTCTGGGAAAAAAGAAAAAGAAAAGTGACTCGATAGAGCATCGCTGCTCTGGGCCTACGTATTCCCGTCTGGTACGAGAAATCAGATTCAACGTAGTTTGGCTAACTATGACTAAAAGAGGGGGGAAGGTTGCTCGCCAAGATATCGCATCTTGTGCCTATGTACTCTCAACAGGTATGAGAGATCAGAGCTTACGTAGTTCGGGATAAAAAGAACACATGTTTGTTCAACTGTTTTTACCCGAGTAGGGTTAACAATCAGTTCCAGCAGTTTGGTGTATGCAGCTCAACCATTGGAGACTTAGGTGTTACCGTTTGTGATAGAACTAAGAGTTAACGACACTCTTGCTTATCTGAAAAGATTTTCCTTGATTAACAGAGCCCTAAAGGCAAAAGGAAGTTTGAATGTTTGTGTTGAAGTCTTTTATTAGAGAAGTGTTTTTGAATGAATGTTTGTAATTCATACTGAACTAGAGACTACGACTTAGGAGTGAAGGCGTCGCATGTCACCCAAAGGGTACCACACTAAACATTCTGGCTATTGAAAGGAAACCCTTCAACAACCATTTCCTAAGTAGCTTAAGGCTCGTAACGTACGATACTCATAAGCCTTTATTAGGTGTTTTATTATTGTTTGAAGATGAGAAGAGAGAGAGGACTCTACATGGGAACTAACCAATCCTAATGTTATCATGCATTATGGCCCTAAGGTTGAGTTTAGAAAGGAAATCTATCCTATTGTTTGCATACATGTAGAAGAACCTAATGTTCTATTATCGCTATCCTTAAACAAGGAAGTGAGAGCCCTAAGGGATCATGGCAATGGAAAGGAAAGAAACAACATACAATACTTGAATTAAAATGTGAATGTGAGTGAATGCCCATGCAATGGAACATTACAAGCAAAAGGATGACACCTCAACCTTTTAATGCAAACAAGAGCAAAAGGAAAAGCACACAAGCAAAGGGAGGAAACCTCAAACTTTAATGCAAACAAAGCCAACATGAAAAGAAAACAACATCCAAGCAAAGGGAGGAAACCTCAACCTTTAATGCAAACATGGACATAAGAGAAAGAATGCCTACACATGCATACTTCTATCCTAATACACCAAATCACACAACATGAAGAGGAAAGGGTAAACAAGATGAGAACCAAACCCATCAAGTTCAATGTGTAAAGACACAGGAGTCCACAAAGGCTCAACTTCTTTATGGAATGCCTTTAGTTCTTCCTAAGGAAGAACCAAGCTCTCACAAGAAGGATCCTAAGATTGTAGGACAGATAGGAAAGAAAGTGTGTACAAAGTACTTGAGTCCTCAAAGGATCAACCCCCCATGGAATGCCTTTAGTTCTTCCAAGGGAAGAACTAGGCTCTCACAAGAAGGATCCTAAGATGGTAGGACATGAGGAAAGAATAAGGAGGATAAGAAAGGGAAACACAATGAGGACCAAAGGAACTCACTATGACACTCCACCAATCTTATCACATTCAAGGTATCCTCAATGGTTCAACTTCTTTATGGAATTCCTTTAGCTCTTCCAAGGGAATAACTAGGCTCTCACAAGAAGGATCCTAATATCATAGGACAATGAGGAATTAGAGAAAGAAGGATTGGATAAAGAATCATGTAAAGATGGAAGTTATTCAAGGGTATCCACAAGGAAAGGCTAAAGGACGGTCCTAAAGGAAGCCTAAACTTAAACAAGCTAGGAACATGATTAGGGCCTCAAAATCAACATACAAATGGTTTAACATGTATACAATATGAATATGCAAGGGTGGGATGCTCAACCAATGCACAAAGTTCAAACAAAATGCAAACTAGGCAAGTGGTAGGGTGGAAACCTCACAAGGGTAGGCCAGAATGTAAAATGCCTTGAAAATAGTAAAATGAAACAAAAAAAACTAAGAAACTTCCTATAAGACCCCTCTGTTATTAGGAATCAGGGTCTAAATTTGAGGGAAAAATTATAATCCTAGCTATGCCAACAGAAGGAAAAATCTAGAGGTGTCCTATGAGCTAGGCAAGAGGGAAGGGTTCTAAAGATTTAATCCAAAACCTATCCAAAAGGCCTCAAAAAACAGAGATAAAAATATCCTAAAATCCACTAATGAATCAAGATTATGCACAAAAAATTTCAGGAGTTTATTTGAAGTTTTGATTAAGAAATAAAATCAAGAAACGATGGTATGCAATTTTCTTATTTACAAGAATACTTTAAAGAGAAATGCAAAATTAGATTGAAAAATGGTTAGAAAACTAATCTAAAACTTTGTAAAATCAGTTTACATGCCAAAGTGCACAACAATATTTTTCTCATTATTTTTGGACGTGTCAAAGTATTTTTTATGCATTAAATCCAAACAGATATGAAATAATGCAAAATAAAGAAAAAGAAAGAAAATGGAAAAACTGATGGTGTAATTAGCAACTCATTCACGTTGTTTATGCGTTGGGCTTGGTAAGGGGGTGTGGTTAGTAAAGAAAGCCCAAGTCCACTTCAGAAACTCACTTAATTAAGTGCACCATTTCACTTAAGGAGGGTCAACGAATCTGGAATGAAATCATGGCCGAGCGTTTGTTCTCAAGTCAATGAATCCAATGGTTGTGAACATGACACGCTAGCATCTGCCTTTGAACACAAATGAAAACGAAATCGTGTCCTTCCATCTTGCATACTATCAACATAATCTAATGGTCCAGCATGCAGACACGTATGCAACCAGAATTAAACATAAACGGAGATAAATCGTGGCCTTTCATCTCAAGCCTCAGTCACACGATCCAATGGACAATGACATGACACGCCAATGCTGGGATTTAAAACATAATATGGAGGGAGAAACCAGACATCGGAGCACGGCGGCTCTGGACGTCTTCTCCGGCAACACGTTACTGTAGCAATTTCCACGAGTTCACCAAAACTTAAAATTGCTTACACCAAACAACTTGTCTCTCTGTGTACATCAATAATCCACGATTGGTTTCTATTAATTATTCCTAAATAGCCCTAACCGTAAGCATCTAAAACCAAGGTGTCATCACGAATTGTCATGAACAGACCTCAAATCAATCCTAAATCCATCTACTAAGCATAAGGATTAAGAATACATGAATATGGCGTGCAATTTCTTCCTAAACAGAGAGCATTGTTGAAAAATGATATACCTAACGGAATAGCTCCATTGGACCTTCAATTGGTGATGATTCTTGATGAAAAGCGCCCAGACACGATCAGTGATCTTCAGTGGAGCTTTAAAAATGCTTGATTTGGACTGAAACTTGATGAAATGCAAAAAACAATTTTCACTTTTCTCTCACTTTATCTAACTGTTTTCTGAGTATTTCTTGATCCAAATGCAGTTCTCCGAGCTTGTACACGATCCTCGGAATATATATGATGGATATTGATGATGAAAAAGCCCAATCATGGCCCAAATCAGTCCAATGCAAATCCAAAATTTCTTCACTTGAAGCTTCACAATTATCACGAAAAACAGAGTTTTCACCCTTCCGAACTTAGCTCAGGTAGCTCACACATGATGCATAGTGATCAAATGGCCAAGAATTATCCCTTGTTTTGATCCTATGGCATGATTTGCAATTAATACTTAAGCTTGAAGTCACATAGAAACAGCTCATGGAGATGACCTCAAACCTCAAATCCAAAATTGGCATTGTGTTTAGACTATTTTTTGGACTCAAAATATGCACACATATGACCAAAATTGATTCATCATGAATTTATTTGATTTGTATGCCTTTAATGCCTTTTCCATTGATTTTCCTTCACCAATTCTTCAATCCAAGTCCATTAAATGGTACATTGATGCTTGATTATGAAAATGACCCCATTTGGAGCAAGTTTGAAGTTGGAAAGATTTCCATTTGAGATTTGCAAAGTGGTGAAATGGACCTATAATGAAAAGTGGCCCATAATCTTAGTTTCCCAAAATACCCCTGCCTTGCAAGCTTCATATCTTGAGCTTCATGAATCAGCTTGAGGACTTCTAGTACTTTTTAGAAAGCTAAGATCATAAGGAAGAACTTTAATGTTTGGGTAAAAGTGAGGAGAGACATCCTTCTAGGTCAAAAATGTCTTGGAAGTTGGTTGACTTTCAAGGACCAAAATCACATTCATCTGATGACCTGTAACTTGTCTGCTTCATAACTTGAGTTCTAGAAATCATATGGAAGACTTATAGTACTCAAAATAAATCTAAGAACATACTCTACAAGTTTCATGTTGGTGTCAAGATGAGATGAAACTTGTATCTTGAGATATGTGGTCTTGAAGTTGGGCACTAAATAGGGGATTTTACACTAACAAGCTTAGAAACCCTAGCTCAGTAACTTCTCACACTCTTGAATATTGATGAATTGATCTTGAAATGATATTTGAAATGTCTCAACACAAAATTACATGATCACAAAGACTTGGAATTGAGTCTTAATCTCCTTTAACTCAACAGTTGACTTAGGGTTGACCAGATGAAAACCCTAACTACACCACCTTTGGCTGTGGCTTCTTGCATTTGGTATAATGACATGAACAAGCTCCACAATGAACCTCAAGGCACTCAATTAGCTCTCACAATACTTTCCATCCATAACCATGGACTCATAATCCTCTGTTGACTTTCAATTGACCCCTAAGATAGGAGTTGCACCAATCTTAACCATTTGACTTCTTCTGGTGACTTGATGAGGATGATAGCACTTGAATACTTCTTGATTAGCCCCAGAACCTTTGGTAGCCTCCTCTTGATTGGCAAAACTCTCTTGATCCCTGCAAAAATGACAATTCTATGCATATGCTAATGTTATGATGAATGCAATGAAACAAAGACCAAGTTAGAAAAAGGTTGGGCAAATTCTGGGGTGCAACACATGTGTCACGAGCAACCACTGTTCAGGTACCATAATTGGTGTTTCAACTTAGCTGCTAAGGATATCTGCAACATAGATAATCTTATCCTTAGGTACCCACTTTCTGGGTCCTATTTTGTTAGTTTTCCCAGAGTATTTAATAGGCTTGGGCTTATTTGCAACAGGATAATCAAGTGGAATTTGTGCATGATACTTAGGTTTAGAAAGTGAAGGTGATTTCACAAGCTCAAAACAATCAAGCTCAGTGCTAGAAGGCACAAAATGATCATAGAGAGGATTTGGTTTTACAGGTTGACTTTCATCATATTCAAATGATTTTGTACACCCTTAACCTTTCTTACCATTTTTGCTAACTCCATAGAGCATGAAAGCAATCTTACTTCTATTTATGTTTTTAGCCAGAAAGTGTTGGAATGCTCTATCATACTTATTGACATAACAAGTATCAGATACATTTGAGACTAATTCTTCTTCTAGTTTAGAAATTTTGCTTTTCAAGGCATAATTACGATTTTTTAAAGAAAAAACGTTTTCATTCAAAAAAGAATTATTCAGTTCAATCTTATCTCTGGCTTCAGAAGTAGTTACATGATATTTTTTAAGATCCTTGTATTTACTTTGAAGAGCTTGATATCTTTCCAGCATTTCTAAAAGACAATACTCTAGTTCACAACGAGAGAGTTTAGATAATACCTCTGAGTCTGAGTTTGAGTCTGATTCTGATTCTGATAGCATTTTGTCTTTTGGTTCTTCATAGACCTCAGTGTTAACTGTTGTTGCCACTAGTACAAAATTTGCCTATTCTTCATCAGATTCTTCTTCAGAATCAGAGTCATCCCAAGTTGTCATGAGTCCCTTCTTATGTTTGGTGAAGTTCTTCTTTGGCTTCTTGTCTTTAAGCTTTGGACAATCATTCTTGTAATGACCTGGCTCATTGCACTCATAGCAGATGACTTCTTTTCCAGAGCTCTGCTTCTTCTGTCCAGATGATGGGTCAGCACGACCTTTGTTTCTTCTTAATCCTATGAACTTCCCTTGCCTATGTTTCTAGATTTTGTTGACCCTTCTGAAGATAAGTGATAGCTCATCTTCTGAGTCTTCATCAGAATCTTCTGATTCTTCCTCAGCTTGATAAGCCTTTGCCTTTTCAGGTTTAGACTTAAGAGCAATAGATTTATTCTTCTTTTGAGGTTCATCTTGCTCCAGCTCTATCTCATGACTTCTTAAAGAACTAATAAGTTCTTCAAGACTTATACTATTAAGATCCTTGGATAGTTTGAGAGTAGTTACCATATGTCTCCATTTCTTGGGAAGGCTTCTGATGATCTTTTTGACATGATTAGTAGTTGAGTATCCTTTGTCCAGAACTTTAAGTCCTGTGACTAGCATTTGAAACCTTGAAACATATTCTCAACTGTTTCATCATCCTCCATTCTGAATGCCTCATATTTTTGGATTAAAACAAGCACCTTTGTCTCCTTAACTTGAGAATTTCCTTCATGAGTCATTCTTAGAGAATCAAAAATGGACTTGGCAGTATCTCTGTTTGTTATCTTCTCATACTCAGTATAAGAGATAACATTTAGAAGTATAGTTCTTTCCTTGTGATGATTCTTGTAATCTTTCTTTTATTGGTTGGTCATAGCACTTCTTGATACTTTTACTTCTTTAGCATCAACTGGGTGATTATAACCATCAACTACGAGATCCCAAAGATCTAAGTCATAACCAAGAAAGAAACTTTCAATTCTTTCTTTCTAGTAGTCAAACATTTCACCATCAAAGACTAGTGGTTTGACACTATAATGATCTTTATCATCTTGAATAGGATTAACATTAGTTGCATCCATGATATCTCACACAAATACTGGATAGATACTGAACACAGTGACGTGTTGATAAAACATTTTATAACAATTAGATGCAGGCTCTGATACCAATTGAAGGTGTGAGAAAACACAAGAAAGGGGGGTTTGAATTGGGTTTTCAAAAATGAAATCTTTTTGTGAAACTCAAACAAAGATCACAAATAGACTAATCAAGAAACAAAGACACACGATATATCCTGGTTCACTTGAAAACTGTCAAGCTAATCCAGTCCACCCGCCAAGGTGATTTCAGCTTATACACAAGGACTTAATCCACTATAATCAACAGATTACATTGCATTAGCAACCGCTGGTGACTAATAACATAGACAACCAACTCTTCTTATGGATTCTGACCCAACTAGTCCCTTAAGGAATTATAATTCACACAAGTAACCGCTGGCGACTAACAACAAAGACTAACCGTCTCTTCTTTAGGATTCTGACCTAACCGGTCCCTTAAGGAGTTACAAACAGCAGTTTGAACAAAGATGTTTACAATGAAATTGCTTCTAAACAAGCAGATATAAACACTATTAATAACTTAAATGTCTTAAAGACACTAATACAGTACGCACAATAGTCTTTATTTGTATTATGGTGCTTCAATACTGTAGCTTCAGTTCTTCATAGAATGCGTTAAATCAAAGTGTAACCTTTGTATTAATCATTGTAAAGCTTCTTAATTTCTTCAAGTAATCAAGTCCTTATATAGCAAGAAAAAGATTTGTTGGAGGGCAAATCAGGAATATCCTTTAGGTAGATGGCGAATTGAAATAATGTCATTACGCAAGGATGAAAATCGTACACAAAACTTTTCCTTTATACCACCAAATCAAGGTAGTGGAATGGTAGTGGAATGAGACGTTAAAACGTACTAAGTATTATTTTCCCTTGTAGACATTTGAGCTTCTCTTCTTTACATTAGAGGCATCTGAATAGAGATGATTGAAGCATGAGTAGAAGAGTTGATCAGTAGGACTTCAGAGTCTTGAGTCTTCAGAACTTGTTCACTAGAACCTTGTCTTTAGAACTATAAGTTATCATTCTTCAGTACCTTTGGTCACTAGTAACTTAAGTCTTTAGATTCTTCAGAACGTCATTCAACAGAAATTTGTCTTCAGAGTCTTCACCACTTATTCTTCAAAAACTCATGTCTTTAGCGTCTTCTGAACTTCGTTCAACAGAACCTTGTCTTCAGAGTCTTCAGCACTTAGTCTTCAGAAGATAATGACTTTAGAAGCTTGAAACCCTTCAGAAGTAAAGTGTCAGAGTCATGATCAGAAGCAGAAACCAAGAGAGCATTGCAGCAGCAACATATTGTCTTCTTAGAATCTTTCTGAATGAGAGTAGATTAGAAGCATACTTGATTCTTATAGTGCAAATGTGACTTTGGTACGATCAGAGTAATCGTTGAATATGATATCTATCAGAGTCAGAACCTGTTTGTTAATTCTATAGAAAAAAATATTAGAGTACCAAAATTGTTCTCACACAAATATCACTTTGTTATTATCAAAACGTAGAGATATCTTGCAGAACCAAATCTTGTTCTAACACAATTTACATAAAAAAGATATAGAAACTACATCGTAAACACTCGAAAGTGATCGAAATCAGTAAATTGAGTGAGAATTACCAATCTACAAGGCAGGGGATTGCCTTGGTGATTGTTGTAAGTAAAATGTAGTGAGAGTAAACAAAGAAAAGTAGAGAATTCCAAGCTTGAGGTCAAATCATAGCGAAACCGATAAAAACGCGTTAAATTCTCCAAATACAGATCAGCACCGAGAAGCTTGAGATGATTACTTGAGTTGGAGTAGAAGCTACTGTAAATCCTGAAATCCAAATAGAAATGTAGTGGAATGGAGGTTTAGCTCAAGACAATAACAATTTCGATGTGAAGATTGTTACACTTTAATGGTGGAAATTGAGCTTTTGTGTGTCTTTTGGTAAAGAAGATGAAGATGAATTGTATAAAATTCAGATAGAATTGATAGAAAAGTGTGAAATTGAGAGAGAGTTGAGAGTGAAGAGTGAAAAGTAGTTGAGAAATGAGAGAAATGGTTCCAAGTGAAAATGTGAAGGTTTTCTTAAATAGAGGCTAACTTTGGAGTAGGCTAGGTTTGGAGTTTGCTTTGGAGATAACTTTAGAGTTAGTTACATCTAACTCATTGAGTTGGAAGTTGACTCAATTAGTTATTTGTTAACTCGGTGGGAGTATCTTAATGCAAGTCCAAATCCAATGATGTATTGTAGAAAATTCAAGTGAATTCTTGAAGTGTCTAGAATATTCTACATGACACTAGAACCAAGTAGACCCCAAAAAAATGGAGGAAAAGTTGATGTCATGAAAATGCAGCAAAATCTACAAAAATTCATTTGTTAATCGATTAACACATTTTGCCTAGAAAATGGTTAATCGATTAACACAACCAAAACTTGCCCAATTTCCTTGAAAAATGGTGATGTGGCTATGGTTTTGATCTTCGACTCTTTGCTTTGATAAATAGGCATGAAAACCCTTGTATTTTGCTTGTATTGATGATGTGGTGAGTTTGTAAGGATGCGACTAATAAGAGCTTTAAAAATTTCTAAACTTATGAATATTCCTGTAAAACAAACACAGAGAAAAAATGCTAATGCGTATGGAAGCAATGAGAATGTACATGCTCATGCAAAAAGGAAAAAGGGGGAGGTCAAATTTTGGGTTACGATAGGTAACCCTATTTAATCCACTTGAACCTGAATGTACGAACTGCGCCAGCTTTTTGATTATTCAAGGTGGAAAGGGATTAAATAAAAGAGTAGCTTGAGAATTCAGCAGACGACGACAAGAGACAAAAAGGTAAAAATTTAAAAGGTTGATCAAGTGAGGAGTTTGGATGAAATTTGCTGCGGAGATGAACCAGTCAACGGGGAGTATGCTTGATGTGTATCCTATGTATGTTCGATGATGCTTAATATCATGTCATGCGAGTTAAGGGTTCGTATTACAGGTAGGTATGGATTGTAGCAAAATAGACTCAACTTCTTTAGTTGGGGCAAGAAGACCACATACGACGAATCCGTTGAGGAATGAGCTCAAAATCTCAAGTTTCAAAACTATCACCAATATTACCGCTGGAGATGAAGAAACAATGGTTGATCTTCAAACAATCGAGTCTGCTTGGAGAAGTGCAGGATTTAGGACGTTCCTGTCTGCTTTGGAAAGTCGAAATGCCCCCGTTGTTAAGAAATAACGGCTTTGGGATGCTGCTAGGATCTCGCTCCTGTTGGGTAATAAACATGGTACGACTGGGGAAAAGGAAAGCAAATAAGATTCCTAACCAACGATTATGGTGTTCACTAGGGATCAAACTTTTAAAAGAAGACTATCGACCATCTCTTAGGGATTCCCTGATAAATAATGCAATGCATAATGCTTTCGTTGTTGATTTAGCTTTTTATTAATCTAAATGCTTCATAGTATTATGTGATCACAAATAACTTTTACATTGCAAAAAAAATACTGAAAAGAGATAAATGAGAAATTAAATTATGAATTTTATTGAATATGAAAAGATTTGTACATAAGGTGTGTACAAGGATGCAAAAATCCTTGACGAGGAAATCTGCAATAAATTGAAAAACAAAAGTAAACGGCAAAGGGAAATTAGATTTGCATTGATTACAACATTGACTATTGTCGTATCGCTGCGAAAGGAGGCCGGCAAAGGACAGAAGATTCGCCACTGTTCGTTATTTATACCAAAGAGGGAAAGGAAACAATCATAAAAAACATACGAAAAAGGGAAAAGACAGGTCATCGCAACCAAATCTTGGGTTCGTGAATCGGTTACGCAAGGGGAAGGTATGAGCACCCCTCACGTCCATTGTACTCAACGGGATCCACGCTTGTCATCTAAATCTATCTGTGTAAAACAAAATTATCTAAAGGATGCTGCTAATGGGAGAACGGAAAGAATTGACTCGATAGGACATCGCCACCCTATGTCTACGTATTCCCTCGTGCAATGGGAAAGTCAGAGTCAACATAGTTCAGGAAACTACGGGCGAGGTTGCTCGCCAAGACATCGATGTCTTGTGCCTACGTATCCTCATCTGGTATGAGAAATTAGAGCAAACGTAGTTCGGGATAACTACGGGTAAACGGGGTGTTCTCGATCGCACGGGGGCGAGAGAAATGGTTCAGGTAGACGATACTAGTGCACACATTCTAGCAGTTAGGTGTATTGTTGTTCGACCATTGGAGACTTAGGCGTTACCTGTTTGCGGTAGAATGGACGTAGCACGTCTACGGGTTAAAAGGTACGGGAACCTAAAGGGGGAGAAAGAAAGAAAAGTGCTCGCTAGGATTATCGCAATCCTATGCCTATGTATTCTCAACGAGAATGAGAAATCAGAGCAGCCGTAGTTCAGCCAACTACGGGAAAACGGTCTCGATCGCATGGGGGCAAGAGAAAAGGTATCTCGAACGCACAGGGGTGAGAAAAAAGAAACGGATCGGTACGCACACGCTAAATCCTAAGACGTAGGAGCGAATGCATCGCATATCGCCCAAAGGGCATACACTAAACACTCTAGATGAAGTGAGAGGAGGCCCCCCACTCATCATTTCCCATGTACCTATCGCTTACGGCTCAGAACACTCGGCGGTTGATTAAAAAGAATGAATTAGGAAAACATCACCGAACGGAGTGGTTCCATTAACCCTTTACATTGCGTGCAAGCTTTATTTCCAAGCTCCTCTCCTTTGATCCTTGATAATGATGCTTTGAAATGCGGTTGGAAAGAGTCAAAGTGAATTAAATCGGGTCCAATATGACGCTAAACCGTCGTAGCTCGACTTATGAATGGAAGTCAAACTATAGAAGGTCGCGTATTGATTTCCGTGCTATGGACAAGATAGAGAAATGATATTGAGGATCATTCTCCAATTAAATCATGTCACACGGACCAAAGGTGGGATCTTGTCTCAATCGCAAATATAATGTTGATTAATTGAAGGTAGCCTATCGCGATCCCAAAGTAAAGAAAATGACCCAAATGGTTATTTTCCACATATTTGAAATCGGGAAGGTTATCGACTTCGAAAATATGATGCTTACGGATACAAGACTTCATCGATTCCAAGAAAGTTAAAATAAAATCGAAAGATGAAGAGAAATGAGGAGAGAAAAGAGGTGGTCTCGAATCTAACATTATTCATCAATAATTTGACTGGCAATGGATTACGGAGGTCTCGTCATTGACCAAAAAGGCGAAAATGGAACAAAATGCCCAATAACAAATGAGAAATAAAATCAACTTCTAAAAAGATATTAAAATACTCTAATATACTATAAGCTTCTAAATAAAATTGAAATTTAAAATAGATAATATACATATAAACTCTAAAGAAATCTTATAAAACAAAACTATAATATATTTACATAATAAGATAATATATACATATTTGTTAGAACACAGATTGGTTCTTAATAATATCTTTATGTTTTGATGATAACTATTATGAAATTTTGTAATTAAGAATTATATACTCTAAAATTTGCTTAAGAGTGTTTGTTGCAGATATTAAAGTAATTATCACTCCAGAAGCGAATCAGAACTGAACATAAGAAATATGCTAGGCTCTGAAGCGTCAGATGCATCCATTTAAAGATTCTGAACGCTGCCATCAGAAGATCCTGAGCGCTGTCTCCAGAAGGATCTGAAGCAGAAGCTCTAGAAGAATC
Organism: Lathyrus sativus; assembly: GCA_963859935.3. NCBI lineage: Eukaryota > Viridiplantae > Streptophyta > Magnoliopsida > Fabales > Fabaceae > Lathyrus > Lathyrus sativus. The sequence continues at coordinate 93,634,066 of OZ012741.1, forward strand.
TGAAGCAAGTCAGAAGCATCTGAACCAAAGAAGAATTCTGTATGAAGAGTTTTCAAGCATAGTTACTACCGAAAATTCTAAAAGTACTAAAGCTTCCAGTACTGAGGATCTGACTCAAATATGCTCTGAACTTATACACGCTAAAAGCACACCTGCTGCAAAGACTCTGATTCAGCAAAACTCTGATCAACATCAGAAGGCTCTGATCAAATTAGACTCTGATGATTCTTGCTGAAAATTGATGAAGAAGAATTCAAAGATTATGTCCGTTGGAATATCCAAACGACTCTTTCCTTATTTATGCTAGACACAAGAACACAGACAAAAAGGATTTCTCTATGCTTTCTTCTTCTAGGAAATGCCACTTGATGTGAAGACAAAAAGGCTCAGACCTTTTGGTACACTCTTCTCAATGTGAAATACTCTTGGATTAATGTGCCTATAAAAGCAAGTCTTCAACCATCTTCTTTAGTTGACGTTTCACCTGAAAAGAATTCAATATCCAAAGCTCTCATACAACTCACATTCTTTTTAGAATTAATTTCTTTGTTCTTAATATTAAGTGAAAAACCACAGTTGTGATAAAGCTTTATTAGAAGTATTTTAAACACTTGTATTTGTTATTACATTTGATTGTAAGAAAACCTTAAGAAGATCCAGTTAGGATCAGTAGTTCTTGAGAAGACTTTGAACAGTTGTTCTTAGTGCTTACTATTGTAATCAGTTGATTAAATAGTGGATTAGGTCCTTGTTTGAGAAAGGCAAATCACTCTAGGAAGGGTGGACTGGAGTAGTTGAGTTCAACGAACCAGGATAAAAATACTTGAGTTTTATTTCTAAGTTTTTATCTTCATACTTATTCAACCCCCCTTCTAAGTATTTTCTCACCTTCAATATTAACTAAAAATAATGTATTTACACATTAAAATGAAAACAAAACCAGGGGGTTTATGAATTAAAACAGGGAAGAGGGAAAAATGCAGATCCAATAAAGGGACACAGGCTTTATAGCCCAACAACCATAATCAGCAGCACAGAATAATAAAAGAAAAACAAAAATAAAATCAAAACAACATCCTCTTCTTGAAGACTCGTCGTATTCTTCTCCCTGTTCAATACTGAACTTTCTCTTTCACTCATCAAAACTGTCCCTCCCTCCATCTCGTACATCTCAAATCTCTCTCCACCTTTTGTTTAGGTGTGGTGTGTGTCAATGGAAATAGGTTTGGTGACGTTGAGAGAGAATCAGAAATGGAGGTTAGTGTTGGGATTTGGTGGTTGATGGAGGAACGGAGGAGGTTTGCAGTTGTTTCGAGAAGAAGAAAACTGGGTTTGGGTTTCAGAACATGGGTCGAAGGGGTTAATGTTGAGTGATGCTGAGGTTTTTTGAAATTGGAGAATGGGTTTGATGGTGGTTCAAAATGGGTTTTGTAGAAGTTTGTTGAGGGTTGGAGGCGTGTTGAAGGATTTATGGGTTGCGATTGGGGTTTCAAAGGTTGTTCCGTTGAGTGTTGGAGATTTGGGATTTGATGTTGCTGAAGAACAAGGTGAGTTTCAGTTTGAAGAAATTTTCAGTGAAGGGGATGATTGGAGGAGAGATGAAGATGTTAAAGTTTCTGGATTGATCTTTTGATCTGAGGTGAGTTTGAATGGGTTTCATTGTTGGTTTAAAGGAGGTTTGAGCAATGGTGTTTCTGGGTTTTATGGTGAAGGTGATGAAGATGATGAGTCTCTGTTGAGGCTTAAAGTTGATGTTTGAAGGAGACGAAGCTTGAGGAATGGTTGTGATTTGGTGGAAGATTCGTGGCTAGTAATGCAGAGTGAAGAAGGATACGGTGGCTGTTGAAAGACGAAAAAGATAGTGAATAGTAACAATGGGTTGGCGGCTAGGGTTGTGTGTGTGAGGACAGAGATGATGAATAGTGCATTTATATGCAGAATGACGATACGTGGCACCTTGCTTGTTAGGACTTGATGACCGAGTTAATTAATAAAACTGAAGGTTAATGATGATGCTGAATGATTAATTGGATGATAATGCTCTACACTAAAAACTAAATTAATCCTACAAACCAATTCCTAATTAATAATAATCTAATCTAAATAAATATTTAAAAGAAAATAATTTCTAAAGAAAATTCTAATAAAAACCTTAATCTAAGCTAATTAACCAATTAAAACCTATTTTCTAAAGAAACCTATTTTAAATAAAACTAACAGTTATATTATAAAGTTATAAAAAGCAGAAAATAAGAATAAAAATCATACAAAGCAGTGATATAATAAAAAAACGGAAAGATCGGGCGAACACCGAAACGCAACCGAAATTATCAGCACAGACCAGACCAACAGAATGAGAACAAACTCCACTCGATTCCGAAATAAATCTCCTTATTTGAACTAGTTTGAATCGCCTGAAACGCGAGCGAAGCGGCCGTAATCCCGATAATCCGTTCCAACTGATATCATGCACAGTATGCGATAAATGATATACAGATGCAAATGAAATGAAACATAAGCCAAATACAAGAAATGGTTGGTCAAATTTTGAGGTGCAACAACTGCCCCTATTCAAACAACTTGGACCTGAAGGGATGAAAAGTGAATGACTTTAAAACATTCAAGGTAAAATGCGGTTGAATACCAAAGAACCCGGAAGTTTGCTAACCGCAAAAAGAAAATGTAAATGAATAAACACTGTTGGGAATGGACAAGGATAAAATGGACGCATCCATCGAAGATCACCGTCTGCCGGGGTCAGGATACCACACGGGCGAGACAAAATTTTATAATCTGCCTGGGTCTGGATACCACATAGGCAAGATAAACCATCAACCGGGGTCTGGATACCGCATAGGCTCAGAAAACCAACGACATAAGCTACGGTCTGGATACCGCTCGAGCATAAAGGGATAAGATGATGTTAACCGGGGTCTGGCTACCACACGGGTTAAAGGAAATGTCCTGGTCTGCCGGGGTCTGGATACCGCATGGGCAAAACAAATCAATGGCCAGGGTCTAGACATCATACGGGCTCAGGAGATAAACCGGTGGAAGCCGGGGTCTGGATACCGCACGGGCTTGAGCCAATAAAACTGATGAAAGTCGGGGTCTGGATACCGCACGGGCTAAGAAGATAAACCGGTGGAAGCTAGGGTCTGGATACCGCATGGGCTAAGAATATACATCGATGGACGCCGGGGTCTGGATACCACACGTCTTGCCGAAACAAACATCAATTGGGGTCTGGATACCGCACAAGTTAGTTAAAACAAAAGGTTATGAGCCGGGGTCTGGATACCACACGAGCTTGCTGGAATGGAACAGAAGAAGTCGGGGTCTGGATACCGCACAGGCTAACTGAAGTGAACCGGAGGAAGCCGGGGTCTGGATACCGCGCGGGCTTACCGAAATGATTGGAGGAAGCCGGGGTCTCGATACCGCACGGGCTTGCGAAAATAACCGGAGGAAGTCGGGGTCTAGATACCGCACGGGCTTATGGAAATAATTGGAGGAAGTCGGGGTCTGGATACCACACGGGCTTACTGAAACAACCGGAGGAAGCCGGGGTCTGGATTCCACACGAGCTTACTGAAATAACCGGAGGAAGCTGCGGTCTGGATACAGGTTACTGAAATAACCATAGGAAGCCGGGGTTTTGATATAACACGGGCTTACTGAAATAAAATTGATATATGCCGGGGTCTGGACACCACACAGGCTCAAGAAAACAACAATATTCGCCGGGGTCTGGATACTGCACAGGCTTGAGAAAATAAACCGGTGGAAGTCGGGGTCTGGATACCACACGGGCTAAAGAGATAAATCGGAGGAAGCCGGGGTCTGTATACCACACGGGCTACAGAAATAAACCGGTGAGAGCCGGGGCCTGGATACCGCATAGGCTCAGGAAATAAACGACATAAGCTAGGGTCTGGATACCGCTCGAGCTTAAAGGAATAAGATGATGTTAACCGGGGTTTGGATACCACACGGGTTAAAGGAAACATCATGGTCTGTCGGGGTCTGGATACCGCATGGGTAAGACAAAACAATGGCCAGGGTCTGGATATCGCATGGGCTCAAGAGATAAACTGATGGAAGTCGGGGTCAGGATACCGCACGAGCTGGAGCCAATAAAACCGATGAAAGCCGGGGTCTGGATACCGCACAGGCTAAGAAAATAAATCGGTGGAAGTCAGGGTCTGGATACCGCATGGGCTAAGAAGATACATCGATGGAGGCCGGGGTCTAAATACCACATTGGCTTGCCGAAACAAACATCAATTGGGGTCTGGATACCGCACAAGTTGGTTAAACAAAAGGGTATGATTCAGGGTCTGGATACCACACGGGCTTGCTGGAATGGAACGGAAGAAGCTGGGGTCTAGATAACGCACAGGCTAACTGAAGTGAACCGGAGGAAGCCGGGGTCTGGATACCGCACGGGCTCACCGAAATGACCGGAGGAAGTCGGGGTCTGGATACCGCACGGCTTGCCAAAACGACCAGAGGAAGCCGGGGTCTGGATACCACATGGGATAAGAAGATACATCGATGGACGCCGGGATCTGGATACCACACGGGCTTGCCGAAACAAACATTACTTGGGGTCTGGATACCACACAAGTTGGTTAAACAAAAGGGTATGAGTCGGGGTCTTAATACCACACGGGCTTGCTGGAATGGAACGGAAGAAGCCGGGGTCTGGATACCGCATAGGCTAACTATAGTGAACCGGAGGAAGCCGGAGTCTAGATACCGCACGGGCTTACCTAAATGACCGGAGGAAGCCAGGGTCTGGATACCGCAAGGGCTTGCCAAAATGACCGGAGGAAGTCGGGGTCTGGATACCGCACGGGCTAATGGAAATAACCGGAGGAAGTCGGGGTCTGGATACCACACGGGCTTATTAAAACAACCGGAGGAAGCCGAGGTCTGGATACCACATGAGCTTATTGAAATAACCGGAGGAAGCCGGGGTCTGGAAATAGGTTACTGAAATAACCATAGGAAGCCGGGGTCTTGATACTGCACGGGCTTACTGAAATAAAATTGATATATGTCGGGGTCTGGATACCGCACATGCTCAACAAAACAACAATATTCGTCGGGGTCTGGATACCGCACAGGCTTAAGAAAATAAACCGGTGGAAGCCGGGGTCTGGATACCACACGGGCTAAAGAGATAAATCCGAGGAAGCCGGGGTCTGGATACCACACGGGCTACATAAATAAACCGGTGAGAGCCAGGGCCTGGATACCGCATAGGCTCAGGAAACAAACGACATAAGCTAGGGTCTAGATACCGCTCGAGCTTAAAGGGATAAGATGATGTTAACAGGGGTCTGGATACCACACAGGTTAAAGGAAACATCATGGTCTGTCGAGGTCTGGATACCGCATGGGCAAAACAAATCAATGGCCAGGGTCTGGATATCGCATGGGTTCAAGAGATAAACAGGTGGAAGCCAGGGTCTGATACCGCACGAGCTTGAGCCAATAAAACCGATGAGAGTCGGGGTCTGGATACCGCACGGGCTAAGAAAATAAACTGGTGGAAGCCGGGGTCTGGATATTGCACGGGCTAAGAAGATACATCGATGGACGCCGAGGTCTGGATACCAAACGGGCTTGCCGAAACAAACATCAATTGCGGTCTGGATACCGCACAAGTTGGTTAAACAAAAGGGTATGAGTCGGGGTCTGGATACCACACGAGCTTGCTAGAATGAAACAGAAGAAGTCGGGGTCTGGATACCGTACAGGCTAACTGAAGTGAACCGGAGGAAGCCAGGGTCTGGATACCGCACGGGCTTACTGAAAGGACCGGAGGAGGCCGGGGTCTGGATACCGCACGGGCTTGCCAAAATGACCGAAGGAAGCCGGGGTCTGGATATCGCACGGGCTAACTGAAATAACTGGAGGAAGTCGGGGTCTGGATACCACACGGGCTTATTGAAACAACCGGAGGAAGCCAGGGTCTAGATACCACACGGGCTTACTGAAATAACCGGAGGAAGCCGGGGTCTGGATACCACATGGGCTTACTGAAATAACCATAGGAAGTCGAGGTCTCGATACCGCACGGGCTTACTGAAATAACATTGATATATGTCGGGGTCTGGATACCGCACAGGCTCAAGAAAACAACAATATTCGCCGGGGTCTGGATACTGCACAGGCTTGAGAAAATAAATTGGTAGAAGCCAGGGTCTGGATACCACACGGTCTAAAGAGATAAATCGGAGGAAGCCGGGGTCTGGATACCCCATGGGATACAAAAATAAACCGGTAAGAGTCGGGGTCTAGATACCACACGGGCTGCAGAAATAAACCAGTATATGAACATATCTCTCAATAACTCTTGTCGGGTTCTGGATACCACAAAGGCTTAAAAAAAACACCATAGTCTGCTGGGGTCTGGATACCACACGGGCTTACTGAAACAACCGGAGGAAGCCAGAGTCTGGATACCACACTAGCTTGAAATAACCACTGCTATGTACAATTGGAATTTTGCTGGGGAAAACAAGCCCTGGATGGCTTCCTGGAATAGAATTCTTCTAGGTATAACTGCTCTGCTGAGAATAAAATTCACTCCGCTGGGATCAAATCAACTTTGCTGAGGAAAATGGCCCTAGATGGCCTACCAGAATACTACTCTTCTGGGGAACAAACGACTTGGTTTGGGAAAACAAATCCATTGTACTGGGAAACAACCCTGAATGGCTTTTCAGAATACGACTCTATTGGGGAAGTAAAGAAAATTGCGAGGAATAACTCCACTCTGCCGGAGATTCTGCTCTGCTGAAAATTTGAATCCACTCTGCTAGGGATAATGAATAAGATATATTGGGGAGACATCCCAAACTTTCTCTGTTGAGGATGGAAAATAACAATTCTCTAGGTCAATCCCATTCTGCGGGGAAGGAAACAATCTACTGAATTCTCTAGGGATCTGTAAGGGATGAAAATTAGCTGGGGAAATATCCCGAAGGAAACTCACTCTGATGAATACCAATGACCCATGGGATTCTGCTACGGACAACAACTTCACTGAGGAATACTCATTGAGGGAATCAAGCATCGACCTATACTTGGGGAAATGAGAGATAAACTCGGCAATATCAACCTCTTCTTAGGGAGTCGAGTAAATATCTGCTGGGGATGACCACAATATCAACCTGCTGGAGAGAAACTAGTCATAATCTGCTGGGGATGAACTAGTCTCAGGGATAAATGTAACTCAACCTACTGGGGAGAGCTTCTGATTTGTAACAACACCTTGTGGGGATACAGAATCTCTACTTCGGAGAAGTGAATTCAACCGAGCCTCGTGTCAGGGAATGTGATAACATGTGAGTCACTGGGAATAATTGTGCCAAATACAGTTGGGCTTTTGGTTTGGGATAGGACCAGGTTTATGGTGATTGAATGTTTTCTGGTTACCAACAAAAGTGGATTTTAAGGGGGAATTACTATACGAAAACTAGTATTCTAGGGTAGACTACCAGATAAGAACTGGTGGCAAAAGGTTAAGGTGTCAGACAAGAACTGACTTCTAGTTTTGGTATCAGACGGGAACTGATTTCTGGTTTGGTATCAGACGGGAACTAATTTCTAAATTGTGTTTGCCAGACGAGAACTGGATAAACAGTAGGTTAAAGAAAGGGTGACTAGACGAGAACTGGTTTAAAAGTTTGACATGTACTAGACGGGAACTGGTGGTTACTGATGGTTTGACCAAGCGAGAACTGGTTTGAAAGTTTTCTAGACGAGAATTGGACTTTGGAGGTTTTCTAGACGCGAACTGGACTTTGGAGGTTTGCCAGACGCGAACTGGGCTTCGGAAATGATTTCTAAGATACAAGGTTCTAACAACTAACAGGTTTAGGTTGTTGGATTAGGTAATGGCATGATTCCCTGACACTCAACTCTTGTTGACGAAAATGAACTCGCTTGATTAGCTTGCCCAAGTGTAGTTCAACTTGCAAACAAAGTAGTTTTCCATGAGACGACCTCGAGATGGCTTGCCCCAGAATCTGTACCATGAAAGGATTCATCCTTAAACAACTTCCCAAAGTGATTGGATTCAATGTACTCTTGAAGTGGATTGCCCCTGGCTGAGCGTTGAAGCGACTTAACTTGCCCTGACTGAATACTGGGGGGATCTACCCTCAATCAACAAAATCTCTAGGTGATTGCCCTTGATCGATATTCTCGAGATGATTCACTTCTGATAACTGCTTCTTGAATGATTTTCCCCATAATTAACCGATGCTTGGGGATTTTCCTCAGACTGACTGATTCCAAATTAACTCACTGGATGTCAATGCCCCAGATCCATAGAGCTACAAAGTATGCACAATTCTGGTCCAGACTGCTGAATGATCGAGTCCTGTTTGACTGTTCCCTGTTGGAATTTCCCTGATGTCAACTACTGACCTGCAATTAAATTTTTTTGTTCACGAATGGTAATTTTAATGCGGTGCTCATGCAGATTTTGAAAGAGATGTCACTTATTAAGTGTCGTGATAGTGAGTGACGAATGAACCAAAAGTCCAAACATAGTGCTGATTTGATTAGTGAAAGATACAACAAGAATATGATTAGCAAATCTTGTAGGAGTCAGGTTACTCAACCTCATTGTAGTATGCTTTCAGAATCAACCCCACCTCAATTAGGACTTTTAAGGGTTAAATCATGGTCAGGTTCACGGTTATTGAAATAAAGGGTATTAGGCTCAAAGTATGATTTGTACCCACCCCTTCTTCGAGATGATCTCCAATCCTACGTTTAGTTGAGTTGGCACAAGCGCTCACCTCTTCAAAAGGTTTGTTGAATGGTAGGAATGATGGTTAAGGAACCCACAAGGTCTTCGGAGCAATAGTTACCCCTTTTGTCTTCTGTGTCTGTAATCACACGACTTTGTCCTTATTTGAGGATTTTTCTTCTAAGATCCTTTCTTTTTATTCTTTTATTCCCTAACTTTTGCATGGACTGATATTTTTCGAATTTTCTGATTTTGAAGTCTAGCGGGATGCCCCAATTTTTCCTAAGTATTTGCTTTCCAGCTTTTCTACTTAGCGGGCTTTTTTATTTTTCTTTTCTCCTTTTTTCCTGAAACAAGTCGCATGGCACTGACTGTCTTGATTCCTCTGAAAGGGTTGTGACTGTTTCACTCCTGATTGGTGAGGTTTAACCATTGTGGTTAATGAGGGACGACCTCTTGAGAGGGATAAGATGTAATTGGTCCTAGAATGGGGACACTCCTCTATAAAATTTGAATGCCCGATCAAGCTAAACTGACAACTACCCTGCCCTAGGTTAAGATGTGAGGGTTTGAAAGTCTGAAAGAAACTCATACTTCTAGGCTCGAAGTGGCTAACTATGGAATAACTCCTTATCTCTCTGGTGTTTAGGGGATTTGAAACAATGCATGTATGTCATCAACAGGATTTTATCCGAAAGCATACGATCATAAGTCATGAGTATTCAGTTTTCGTCATCCTCCTTCCAATCTTTGCTAAACAATAGTGATAAAGTGGAGTGGATAAAAGGTGCATGTGTCTGTGTTTTGTGATAAATGAGCGAATGCGACATGATTAATTCAGAAAAAATGCATAATCACTTCATTAATATTACCATTCAGACCTACAACATTTAAAAGCAAATAGCAATCAACAGGAAAGAAACTACAAATGCAAATGATAAAAAGCCCCAAGGACTGCCAATGTTGAGGACATCTGCATGTCTGGATCATGGCTTCTGGAGATGACTATTGAAATATACGAGCGTAGACAACTGAGAGGTTGACATGAACAACCAAACTTCATTTTGGAAAGGAGATGCACCCTTTGTCAATCAACAGTTGTACCTTGGCTTGAAAAGCTTTGCAACCGTCGGTTGAATGCCCCATGGATCCGTCATGATATCCACATTGCACATGGGGATTGTACCCAAGAGGGTAAGGTTCTAGGGCAGCTTTAAGAGCTTTAGGTTCCACCAAAGAGTTCTGAATCAGATGTGGTAGGAGTTGGCTGTACGACACAAGAACTGGATGAAAAGGAGAATTCCTTCTTTCCAAGTTGTTGTGAGGCCTAATCTAATTTTCGAGTTGATTCTGATAACCTCGACCATGGGCTCTTTGATTTGCATGAGAAGCGACCCAAGGTTTCTGATATGGTGCCTTAGGCACAGTTGTCTGTCCATGTGAACAATGTGACACTGAAGATAATGACCCCTGAGAAGATAAAGAACCAAAAGATTTCACCGATTCACTCTGAGAATAACTGACATCTGCCATAACTGCATCAACCACATTCTCTTCTTCTTCCTGAGAGTTAGAGAGAGATTCAATTTCACCGGCCTGACAACTTGAGGCATCTTGAATTTTTCCAGTCTTTATGCCATTATCAATGCGTTCTCCTGCTATGACCAATTTAGAGAAGTTTGGTGCGATCCCAATCATCCTTTAAAAATATGGGCTTTGCAAGGAGTTCATGAACATATCCGCTAACTCTTGGTCTAGAAGTGGCGGTTGCACTTTGAAAGAAAATTCTCTCCACCTCTGAGCATACCTCCTGAAGCGTTCATTCTTCTCTTGAGACAAGCTTTGCAACTGCATGCGACTGGGAGCTGTCGCTACCGCGAAAATAAGGTGCCGGCAAAACAGAAGAGTCGCCACCTTTCGTTATTTATCCCTCAGAACGGGAAAGGAAACGATCGGAAAAACCTGACGAAAAGGTATAAGACAAGGTCATCGCAACTGTTGTCTGGGTTCGGGAGTCGGTTATGCAAGGGGAAGGTATTAGCACCCCTTACGTCCATCGTACTCGATGGGATCCACGCTTGTTGTGTTTATCGGACGGGTTGGTTTTACTATCTACCTATCAAGGCTGGTCTGAAAAATAAAAGAAAATGACTCGGCAAAGCGTCGCACTTTATGCCTATGTATTCTCATCAGAGAATGAGAAATCAGAGTCAGCGTAGTTCGGCTAACTACAGGGTACGGATGGGGGAAGGTGGCTCGCCAATACGTCAGTATTGTGCCTACGTACTCTCAAAATGCATGAGAGATCAGAGCTTACGTAGTTCGGGATACTACGGATTACGAGAATTCAGATTCATCTGTTTTTCCGAGTAGGGTTAACAAACAGTTCCAACAGTTTGGTGTACGCGGCTCGACCCTTGGAGACTTAGGCGTTACCGTTTGCGGTAGAACTAGAAGTTAACGACACTCTTTTCTTCAGAAAAGCTTCCTTTGAATTATGGGCCCACGGGGCAAAAAGGTTTGAAGTTTGTTTTCTGTCTTTTACGGAAGAACTGTTTTTTATGGATGTTTGCAACCAATATCGCACTAGAGACTATGACCTGAGAGTGAACGCGCCGCATGTCACCCAAAGGGTGCCATACTAAACATCCAAGCTGTCAAAAAGAAACTCTCCGACAACTCTTTCTCAGATAGCTTAAGGCTCGTAACGTACGACGTCAGTTAACCTTTATTACTGTATTTTGATTTGTTTTGAGATGAGAAGACAGAACAGGCTCAACTAAGGGGAGACTATCAAGTCCTAATGTTGTCATGCCAAGGATTCATCCTATGGTTAAGGTTTGAAATAGGGATCTCCTAGAAGTTATCATGCATAGGTTTCAACCTAAAGTTCTAATCATCACTTCCTTATCAAAGGAAATGAGATTCCTAGGGGATCAAGTCAATGATAAACAGGAACAGATAAAGCATCAGCTTCAACAGTAAACAGTAAACGACTGTAAAATGCATGCAATGCAAGTGAGGCAGGAAATGTGTGTGGGGCATCAGCTTCCACAAGCTCATCTCAACCTTAAGCCAGATATGAATAACTGCAATCATACAGGAGAAATAACATGCTATCAAGCAAGATAGGAGCAACTGCAATCATACAGGAGAAATAACATGCTATCAAGCAAGATAGGAGCAACTGCATTCATACAGAAGAAATGAAATAAAATGCCATCAAGCAAATAACAAACCACATAGGCAAGGGAGCAGGGCTCTACCGAATACCCGCAAGCAAAGCCATACAGTAAAAATACAAGCAGAGGGAGAAACTCAACCTCTAGTTCAATCATGCTCCTAGCTTAACACAATCCAAATATGGACTTATTCTAATGCATCAAGCAAATCAAACAAGTCACAGCAATACAGTTGCACAGCAAGCAAATAGACAGTAAAGAAAGCAGATCAACAACTTCCACAGTGCACAGCAGAGCTATCTGACATCAGTTCAGTCCTCAGTCCTCAACCCCCTTTCAAGGCTACCATCTTCAATAGCAAGTATCAACTTGCTTATTCAAACTTTCAATGCATCAAACACACAAGTATCAACTTGTTCTCTCTTCCTCAAACCTCAGCTCTTCAGTCAACTCCACCTTCAGGCTTCACTCCTAATATCAGATATCAACTTGGCTCATGCAGGCTCTCAATGTATCAACATAAGTATCAACTTATTCTTTCTTCTTCAAGCATCAACTCTTCACTCAATTTCAATTTGATCTCCTCCACAAGTGTCAACTTGTTCTTCTGGACCTTCAAGCTTCAGCTCTCTCCTCTTTACAAGTATCAACTTGCTCTTCCTGGTCTACAAGCTTAAGCTCCTAAGAGTAATCTTTAAACACAAAGAAGTATCAACTCCTCTAGCATCTTCAATCATCTTCAAGCAAGGAACTCCATCCTCTAGCAAGGGAGAAAGACTCATCTAACAAGAGCAGGGTTTGGATGATTGACAGCAGAGTGAAGACCAAAGGTCACCACTAAGCATCCCATCATCAGAGAAAGGGGCCCTCAAAGGTTCTACCAGCTTATAAAGAGCCACACATCCTACCAAAGGAGGGATGAGGCCTTTACAAGGGGACCTTGCATCATAGGGAATAATGGAAGTGATCAACATCTTCCATGTTTATGAAGGAAGAGAATCTATCTAGAAGCTCTGCCTACAAACCCTAATCTTAACACCTAATCAACACTACACCAAAAGAAGGGAAGATCTTCACATCCAAGATTCTTCATTCAATCCAATGCATCTTCAACTTGCCTTCATCATCATCCAAGAGCAAGAGAGACAAAACCCTAATCTAAGGGAACTAAAGAAGTCATTCTAGTCAAATTAGTGCATTAGAATCATCTAAAACTAGCATCTAAACTAAAATCTAACAAAAATAGAAAACCACATTGGAAATTCCTACAAAAATTCCTAAAGGACCCTAATTCAATCATGAATGTACACTACAAAAATCAGAGGTTGAATCATCCACCAAGTTCTAAAAATAAAATCTAAATCACAAGGTATCAACCATAAACCCTAAAAATGGAGCTCTTAAGGTTTCCTAAAACTACCACTTATATTCATCACAAAAATGTGAGAAAAATCTAGGAGGAATATGCATATCTATGCTAGTTACTCACAAAAAATCAAGGCCAAAATCATCATCACATGATCAAACCAAATCCAACAAAATCAAGCATCAACCATGATTATTTTAATGTCAATTAAATTGTAAAAATGCACATAAAATCAGAAAATGCATGGAATATTAATATTTTTTATCTAAAAAATACTAGATTCAATCATGAATCCATGGCAAAAAGAATGGGATTAATTGGTTTATTTTTCCATTTTTTATGAATTAATCAATAACCATGAATAAAATGAAAAATAAAATGAAAATCAAAAGAAAAATGATAAGCGCACGGTGTGGATAGCAAGTGGATTCAGTTCAATATCCAAACTGGGCCAAAAGGGGGGTGGGAGTATCAACTATTGCATTAAGCCCAAAACCAGTATTTAAATGAAACGCTGCGTTTCATATAATTTCAGAAAACCTTCACAAATTTAGAAATAATCGTGGCCGTGGGATGAGGTCTCCAGTCAAAGTTCAACTACGATCTAATGGCTCTAAGGTTGTCTTCAACCTTTTGAATCTCTGAAACTCGCGCGCAGCCATGGCCACCGCCGGTGGTTCTCCGGTTATCACTCCCAACCCTAACTCTCTCCACAGACCTCCATTCCAAATGGTCTCTACATGAATCTTACCCCAATTTTCACAAGGAATCTTCCTATGCCCTTTAATCATGCTAACAGTTCAAGAATCCACAAGAACACCATCTCAACCGAAAATTGGAACAACCCTAATTGGTCACTAACCTCCAAATTTATGATCCATAAACCTTCCTACACCATTCTACTATGCATCTACCATAACAATTCCTCTTAATTCTACTTAATTTAAGGCATAGAACAAGAACTGCATACCTGGTAAACTCGAGCAAACAGAGTGGTTGAATCTTCAAATCAACCCTCAAGAACTTGCAGAATCCTTCACTAGCCTCCAATCAATCTTCTGTATGCAACCAAATGGATTGAAATGCCCTGAATTCTTGAAACAGATTCTGAGTTGCAGATGAAAAACTTCAATGGCTATCACACGATTCTTCACCAATCTTGCTCAATTCTCCATCTGGAATCATCCACCAATGCTAGAGCAAGCTTCTGAGATCAAAATCTTGTATTGAAATGGCTTCAAAGCTTGTAACCGATTTTGATTTGCAATGGGAAATTTCAAAGTGCAAGCTCACTCTTCTCTCTCAATTCTCACCAACCTTCACTCTGAACCACTTCTAAATCATATATAGAACATGTATGGATGATCTAGAAAGTTCTAGATCACTCTAATGAGAAATTCAATATCTCATGTCATGGAAAGTTCAATCTCATGGTGTATTCATAACAGCTCATGTTGGCATCTTGTATTCACCCTCATTCTCTTCCAATTTCTCTCCTAATGGTATTTCGGATGTGTTTGGATTGAAAGGAGCCTTGGTTGTGCCTTGAATATTGGTTTGGCAATTGTTACTTAAGATGCAAGTAATCACTTTTCAAAGCAAGTCCCCAAATTAACCCTCAATTCAAAATTGTGGCAATGTCAATGTTCTTAAAATGTGTTTTACAATCAAAATGGTATGTCATATGGCTTGGTTTGGACATGTAGATCAAAAATCTCAATTTCCATCTTTGGTTCATTTGAAATTCATCCTTATTTTAGACCATTTTTGTGATTTTGAGCCACAAGCAATTCCAACCTCTCATTACCTCTTATCTAGCCTTAAAACATCATTTTCAACAAATTTGATGTTGAACATTTTCCCATTTGAAGCTTGCAAATAGGAGATATGGCCTTATGATTGGAATGACCTGTAATCTCCAAATGACCAAAATACCCTTGACTTGTCAAAGCCATAACTTGAGTTCTACAAATTCTATCAAGGACTTATAGTACTCTCTAGAAATCTAAGAGGATAAGGAACAACATTCAGGTTGACCAAAAGTTCATAGGAACCATCCTTCTAGGGCAAAAGTTTCATGCAAGTTGGACGACTTTCAAGCTCCAAATTCACATACCTTAGATGACCTGTAACTTGTCAAAGTCATAACTTGAGTTCTACAAATCCTATCAAGGACTTCTAGCACTCAAATTAAAGCTAATACCATGCTCTACAAAAATCATGTTGGAGGAAAGATGAGATGACAATCACATCTTGAGCTAAGTTGCCTTGAAGATAGGGGTCAAACTAGGGGATTTTACACTGTCAAGCCTTAGAAACCCTAGCTTGAAACTTCTCAAACTCTTCAATCATGATGAGTTAACCTTGGAATCATCCTTATAACATCTCAATGTATCAATCCATGATAACATGGCTCTTGGGTTAGGTCTCAACCTTGTTCAAATCATCAGTTGACTTAGGGTTGACCCAGTCAAACCCTAGCTGCACCACTCATGGATGAGCCTTCTTATTCTTGCACAATGACCTGTCTAGGCCTCAAAGTGACCTCCAACACTTCTCATGAGCTCTCTCAAGACCTCAAGTCTGACTTCATGGCCTCAGAATCATCTGATGGCTTTCCCATAACTCTCAAGTTAGGAGACCCACATTCTTGGTTTCAATCACTCCTTCTGAGGATCTTTCCACTTCTCTGACAAGGATATCAACTCTTGAACATATGAATAACCTTCTTAGCCAGCTTCAAAGTCTTGTATATCTCTTGATTAGTAATCATTCCTCTTGATCTCCTGCATACATGTCAATGAAATGCAAATGATAATGCTAATGTGAATGAAATGAAATATAAGCTAGGTAAAGAAATGTTGAGTAAATTTTGGGGTGCAACAGCTGCCCCTATTCAAACGGCTTGAACCTGACTGGGTGAGAAGCGAACGGCTCTCAAACAATCAAGGTAAAAGACGATTGAATACCAATAAACCCGGAAATTTCCCAACTGCACAAGTACATGGTAATCTGATGGGACAGATCTTCGGAAACTGAAACAATAGCTGCACGGCGACTAGCTGGAGAAATACTGATCTGAATCTTCGTCAGGATAATTCTCTGATTTACCTGATATCATGGTGTCCTCAAATCATCGAGGGATCACTGATCACATGGTAACTGGGGACCTGCCAACCGCACAGGTAAACAATACTTGGATTGGTAGGAACATCTTCGAGATTGAGCATGACAGTTGCACGGAAACTTGCTGGCAAATTGGTCGCGCGGAAACCGGTGATACACGGCGACCATGCCGTCAGGCATCAGAATTCCTCGGGACTCATCAGATCAACAATCAAGTTAATCATGCCATCGGGCACTCAAAGAAGTTTTTTTTTTGGGCGTCAACCGAACTTCATCAGTAAGTCGGGAATAGAATTCTCGGTCAATCATGAACCAAATAGGGGTATCTAATCCATTGCCATCAGGCATTCCGCGTCGGCGGGGAAGAATGCTTTGACCTCGTTGTTAGACTTCATCAGTAAGTCAGGGGTTTTGGCACTACTGCCAGACTTCAATCATCAAGTCTTCAAAGGAAGTATCAACTTTGCTGTTCAGAAACCTGCTGGGGATGACGCATCTCCGCTGGGGATTCTGGAGAACTATCAAGTAACTCTGCTTCAGTGATCCAGAGATCATTCTGGGTGAATCAACTCTGCTGAGGACTTCAAGAATCATCTTGGACAAATAAATCCATTGGGAATTTCAAGAATCATCTCGAACCAATAACTCTGCTGGAGATCTCAGGAATCATCCCGAGCAATCGCTCTGTCGGGAAACTCTAAGCATCAACTTGGGCAACCCCCTCTGGCGACTTCACCGGGGATTTTAAGAACCATCTTAAGCAAACAACTTCGCTGAGTAGTTCAAGAATCATCTTGGGCAAATGACTTTGCTGGGGAATTCAAGAATCATCTTGAGCCACATAACTCTTCCGAGATTTCAGGAATCATCCTGGGCTGACACCCTGCTGGGGGACACCTGCAAAACAAGAACGGTAACAACCTAGCTCATGATTCATATGCATATGTTTGACAATGGCGCAATGCTCCACACGGTGGAAATGCTACGCGTTTAGGGTAAATGCTATGCAATTATGCGAAATGCTACGACCCCATCAGCAAAATAAATGCTGAAGGGAAAAGCCTCCTGTCAAGGAGAAAGAACCCTTCTGGTGGAGGAAGGACTCATCCTGCCAAGGAGAAGAAGTTACACCAATCTCAATTGGATTCCGCCTGAGGAAACGAACTTCAGTTGACTACTGCAGGGGAACAAAGTTCTACAAGAACCTGCACTTGCTCATCTAGGTATTCAAACCATAGGCTACTGAGAGAAACGATGTCAGTCACAGAAATAAACTACACAACCTTCGCGGTAAAACTTTCCTGGAGATAACGACTTCGGTGGGGAAATACAGCATCAGCCACTAAACATTCTACTGGGGGAAACCAATCATGGCCCCCACGGCTTCCAAGGACTCGGCTCTCTTGGGGAACTGCAGACTCGGCTGGGGACGTAGGAATCATCCTGCATGCCGAGGAGAATACAACTCTGTGGGGAATTTTCCGCTGAAGACTTCAGTCTGGAACCATCACTTGCTGCACACTTCAGTATATGACTCAGCTGGGGGGACGACGATCCTTCAGGGTACATCTGGTTGGGGAAAGAATCTTCTCTGCTTGGGGAGACATATCAATGCCTACGCTCTCATGTTCAGACTCCACGGGGAGGCGCTGCTGAACTTGCTGGAGAGGAAGGAATCATCCTGCTTGGGGCCGCATACGGCGTACTGCCTGGAGTGTGCTACACCTGCAACAACACAAACAAGATACCCTTCTCAAAGGGACCTATCAATGTTATCATCTTGTGACAATGTTCAAGTAATTCATTGTTTCAACAATCAGTGGCTTAGGCCAGTAAGTTTATGTATGCGCATTTTATCAAAAACATCGGCGTTCTTTTTTGCAAACAAAATAGATAAATGCTAAACAGACAAACATAATTGCTGAATAGTATACATTTTATTGATAACGAACCCCTGAATGGGCAAAAATGTTTTACAACTGATGCAAGCTCCTGGAATGAGGAAGCCGCACAAATATAAAAACATAAATATACATCAGTATATACACAAATGTCGGCAATGAGGTGTAGACGAACACCATGAGTTGATCCCTCTATGACCCACTCGACTTCGATACTTCTCCGACGCTTCTGCTTCAGAAGAGATTGACTCAGATAAACGGCCCTCAGGTCCTCCAGACCACTAAACAAATACAGTCCACACGCGGAACGCAGTCATTTGCTTTTTCAAATCCCTAACTTTTGCCTGAATCGCCCTTTCGGGTTTTCGATTCACCGGGATACCCTTTTTTGCCAAAGTCGCCCTTCCGGGTTTTCGACTTTGCGGGTGTACATTCTTTCTTTTATATCCCTAATTTTTGCCCGAACCTTTTTCTTTTTTATGGTTCGCCGGGATGCCCCATTTTTGCCTGGATACTCTTTTTCTTTCCAGCGGGTCTCTTTTAAGAAAAATATTTTTTAACTGCGTCCGCGTTCACCGGGGATGCAAAATCTTCGCCATCCATCGTGGATAACAACAAGGCTCCTCCCGAAAAGACCTTGCTAACGACGTACGAACCTTCGTAATTAGGAGTCCACTTGCCCCGGTGATCGGAGTGTGGAGGAAGAATCTTCTTCAGGACGAGATCACCCGTCTGAAAGCTTCTAGGGCGCACCTTCTTATCATAAGCTTTCTTCATTCGGCTTTGGTACAGACGACCATATGCAATCGATGCCAACCTCTTCTCGTCCATCAGGATGAGCTGGTTTAATCAGTTCTTAATCCATTCTGCCTCATCGAGTTTCACGTCAACCAAGACTCGCAAAGAAGGAATCTCAACTTCTAACGGTAGGACAACTTCCATACTGTACACCAGTGAGAAAGGAGTTGCCCCGGTTGATGTACATACCATTGTACAATAACCGTGCAGCGCAAATGGCAACATCGCGTGCCAATCCTTGTAGGTCACAACCATCTTCTGTACAATCTTCTTGATGTTCTTATTGGCCGCTTCAACGGCGCCGTTCATCTTCGACTGGTAAGGAGATGAGTTGTGATGTTCAATCTTGAAACTCTGGCACAGTTCCTTCATCATCTTGTTATTCAGATTCGAACCATTATCAGTAATGATTCGCTCAGGAATTCCGTATCGACAGATGATGTCCCTCTTTATGAATTTAGCCACCACCTGCTTGGTCACATTAGCGTATGAGGCTGCCTCCACCCACTTGGTGAAGTAGTCGATAGCTACTAGAATGAAGCGATGACCGTTAGATGCGGTGGGCTCGATCTTGCCTATCATGTCGATGCCCCACATGGAGAACGGCCACGGGGAGGACATGACATTCAACGGACACGGCGGCACGTGAATCTTATCAGCATAAATCTGGCATTTATGACATCTCCTCGCGAATTTAAAGCAATCTGATTCCATAGTCAGCCAGTAATATCCTGCTCTCAGGATCTTTCTTGTCATAGCATGCCCGTCGGCGTGCGTACCAAACGTGCCTTCATGGACTTCCTCCATGAGCATACTCGCTTCTTTCTCATCTACACACTTGAGTAGCACGAGATCGTGGTTTCTTTTATACAAAACTCCATCAGGATTGAGATAAAAATTTGCAGACAGCCTCCTAAGAGTCTTCTTATCCTGGGTTGACGCTCCCGTGGGATACTCCTTAGTCATAAGGAAGGTCTGGATATCATGGAACCATGGCTTGCCGTCGGAGGCTTCCTCGATCGCAAAGACGAATGCAGGTCTATCAAGACGAGAAAGGACAATTCTTGGGGCTTCGTTCCAGAAATTAACTTTATACATCGAAGCCAACGTGGCTAAGGCATCAGCCATCTGATTTTCAGCCCTGGGCACATGATGGAGTTCCACTCGATCAAAGAACGGAAGCAGCCTTCTGGCATAGTTCATGTACGACACCAAATTCGATTGACGAGTCTCCCACTCCTCTTTAATCTGGTTGATCACAAGCGCCGAGTCACCGTATACATCTAGGTTGTTGATTCTCAAATCAATTGGCTCTTCTAGACCCATGATGCATGCTTCGTACTCCGCTTCGTTATTAGTGACCGGAAACGTCAGTCTCGCAGTGAACGGGATGTGGGATCCGTGGGGAGTCGTGATGATTACCCCTATGCCACTTCCGTAAGAATTAACCGCTCTGTCAAATATCAATTTCCATTGGGATTTCCTATCCGGCCCCTCGTCGGGCAATGGTTCATCACAATCTTTCGCTTTGAGAAACATGATATCCTCATCAGGGAATTCAAACGTCATCGGCTGATAATCCTCGATTGGCTGTTCGGCAAGGTATTCAGACAATACGCTTCCCTTGATGGCCTTCTAGGAAACATACTGAATGTCATATTCCGTTAACACCATTTGCCATCTGGCAATCCTTCCCGAAAGCGCTTGCTTCTCGAAGACATACTTGATCGGATCCATCTTCGAAATTAGCATGGTTGTGTGATTGAGCATGTACTGTCGTAAACGTTTGGCAGCCCAGGCTAGTGTACAACACGTTTTCTCCAGCATCGAATAACGAGATTCACAATCCGTGAACTTTTTACTCAAATAATAGATGGCATGCTCCTTTCTGCCTGTCTTGTCGTGTTGACCGAGAACACACCCCATACTACCCTCAAGAACTGTCAAGTACATGATTAAGGGTCTTCCGGCCACTGGGGGTATCAAGATTGGAGGTTCTTGTAGATACTGTTTTATCTTATCAAATGCCTTCTGGCAATCCTCATTCCAGATAATTGCCTGATCTTTCTTTAACAGTTTGAACATCGGTTCACACGTGGCCATGAGCTGAGAGATAAAGCTTGCAATGTAGTTTATTCTGCCCAAGAAACCGCGAACTTCTTTTTCGGTTTTTGGCGCTGGCATCTCTTGTATTGCTTTTATCTTCGCAGGATCAACCTCAATGCCTCTTTCACTCACGATAAACCCCAGTAGTTTTCCAGACCGCACTCTGAAAAGTACACTTGTTAGGATTCAGCCTCAACCTGAACTTCTTAAGCCTCTCAAAAAGCTTCAGCAAATTGACCAGATGCCCCTCCTCCGTTTGGGACTTCGCAATCATGTCATCAACATAGACCTCAATCTCATGATGAATCATGTCATGAAACAAAGTAACCATTGCTCGTTGGTAAGTGGCCCCTGCATTCTTCAGACCGAAAGGCATTACCTTGTAGCAAAATGTTCCCCAGGGAGTGATAAACGTAGTTTTCTCCATGTCCTCCTGCGCCATCTTGATCTGATTGTAGCCGAAGAAGCCATCCATAAACGAAAATATGGAGAACTGAGTTGTATTGTCGACCAACACATCAATATGAGGGAGCGGGAAATCATCTTTAGGGCTCGCCCTATTCAAATCCCGATAATCGACGCACATTCGCACCTTACCGTCCTTCTTCGGTACAGGCACTATGTTGGCGACCCACGGAGGGTAAGTAGTGACCGCTAAGAAGCCAGCATCAAGCTGTTTCTGCACTTCTTCTTTGATCTTAACGGCCATATCTGGTCATGTCCTTCTAAGCTTCTGCTTAACGGGAGGACAATCTTCTCGCAGCGGCAAGTGATGGACCACGATGTCAGTGTCAAGTCCGGGCATATCTTCGTATGACCAAGCAAAGACATCACTATACTCTCTCAGCATCTCGACCAATCTCTACTTGACATCACTCTGCAATGCAGCCCCTATCCTGACGTTCCTGACAAGTTCTTCAGAACCCAAATTCACAATCTCAATCTCTTCTTCGTGAGGCAGAATAAATTTCTCTTCTTGTTTCAACAAGTGGGCCAACTCTTCGGGAAGGTCTTCGTCTTCATCAATCTCTTCTTCGGCTTGATAGATCGGGCAATCAAAGTCGAAGTGAGTCGTAGAAGGTCCAGAGTTGATGTCATCTGTTTTGTGGATCCTACAATAACAAGGGTTAAGCTTAAGACAAGGATATGCAGGTTAGCACAAACCCCATTGCCATTTCATTGTTTTTCAAAACAAATATAAAACAGGAATAACAGAGATCACAATATTTGAATACGAAGAAAAACGCCTTTTGATTTATTGATAAAATGCATGTACATAATCAAACAAGGCCCTGACAATAAAACCTCTATGCCCCGGGTAGGACATAGGGTTGTACAACGATTGGAAAAAGTAAATTATTACTCTTTGTCTGTCATTTGGATGATATCCCTGACGGACCAGTTGTTGAGGCTCTCGCCTGGTTTGCTTGGCTGGATCCAAGAGTCCAGGTCGCAGTCGCTGTCTTTGCCGTCTTCAGACACTGCGTTGACGCTTTCAAATATCACCCCGCCACTGGTAAATTGGACCGGCCCTTTACCTCGCGATGCACTGCTAGAAGAGGAGGAGACTTCAGCCGCGGAAGAATATCCCAACCCAAACTTTTCTTGCATGTTAGGTATCTCCAGAATTCACCCCCAGCCTGGCGTAGATCCGGCTTGAACAACGGCCCGGGCTTCCTTGAAGGAAGAGAGAGTCACCTCTGGTTTCTCAGTGATTGCAGGAGCTACGCTCTTGACTTTAACAACTTCGAACGCTTGACATAGGGTTTCGTGGATTTCCCCATCCATCTCAACATACTTGAAGGACGACAAATGGCTCACCATTATGTCTTCCTCGCCACATACGGTCACAATGCTTCCTCCGACAGCGTACTTGAGCTTCTGGTGCAACGTGGAGGTCACGGCGCCAGCAGAGTGGATCCATGGCCGGCCTAAGAGACAGTTGTAGGCAGGCATGATGTCCATAATGTAGAAGACTGCGTCGAATGTTTCCGGCCCCACTTGGATTGGTAGTGTCACCTCCCCGAAAACATGACGTTTGGTTCCATCGAACGCTTTCACAACCAGATCACTGGGTGTGCAGATCAATCCTCGAGTATCTAACTTCATCAATGCTTTCTTCGGAAGAACATTGAGTGACGACCCCGTGTCTACCAACACATGATACATAATCGTTCCCCTACACTCTATCGAGATGTGCAGGGCGTTGTTGTGGTTTCTTCCCTTCGGCGTCAGCTCCAGGTCAGTGAACCCTAGCCCGTTTCCAGCATTCACGTGGGCTACGACCCCTTCCAACTGGTTGACCGATATTTCCTGCGGCACATACGTGGCGTTCAACACCTTCAACAGCGTGTTGCGATGCGCCTCAGAACACATCAACAAATTCAGGATGGAAATTTTCGAGGGTGTTTGATGGAGATGATCCACGATCCTGTAGTCACTCTTCTTAATCAGTCTCATAAACTCTTCGGCGTCTTTAGCAAGTAAGTCCTTCTCTACCCCACGAGGGGTTTCTTCAACGACTTTACTCTTTCCTTTATCAGTTACATCAACTTTGTCTGCCACGATCTCAGGTGGAGCAAATACTCTTCCGCTGCGAGTGATTCCGCCAATGCCCACTAGGTTATCCACAGACGACCCAGGTGGTTCCAGTTCCTACTTCTGTCCGTTGCAGTAGACGTCTGCCCCATAGTGCCATGGGACATCATTGGTGCTTTCGAAAGGTATCGGCCCAGCTTTGGTGATGGTAATTGTGGGCGGTCTAGGTGCAAAAATAGTGATCGTTCGACGAGGGATGGTGATGGTGGAAACCTCATCATCTTGCTTCAGCATTACCTCTCCCGATCCACATTCGGCCCTTCGGCTAAACTGCAGGATTCCTTCGGTCATCAGATTTTGAATCCCATCTATCAAATGTTCACATCCATCAGGACTAGTCGCACAGCCCATACACAGTTCTCCGCAGCCCGGGAAGAAACCTCTTTTCATCAGCTTGGCTTTAACGAAGCTAAGCAGTGTCTTCAGATCTCTGACGTCAGTCAACAAATCCAAGCTCTCGTCTTCAATAATGGCATTTACTCCACCTCCTCTATGATTCGGCATAGGGTTCTTCGTGACGTTTGGCACATTATCTGAGAAGTTGATGATCTTAGCGTCCACCATATCCTGCACCTTGTGCTTGAAGGCTTTGCAATTTTCAATCGTGTGGCCTGGTGCCCCTGAGTGAAATTCACAAGTTGCATTCGCATCATAACCTGGCGGAGGTGCCCCTGTCAAGGGAGCCAAGGTTCTCTTCTGGATCAGCTATAATTGGAGCAGAGTCTGTAACAGCTGAGCGTAAGACATGGGCGGAGTCTCAAGGTGACGGCTCGACAGAGGTGCCCTGTTCTGATACTTTCTGTACCCTTGCTGATTCGGTTGCTGCTGCTGCTGTGACTGTGGTTGTTGGACTGCAGGGATAGTTATGCTGGCCACCTGCTGGTGCTGGCCCTTGCCTTTCTTCGAGCGTTTGACACGACGCTCGTCTCTCCTTCCCTCCTTTTGCCACCATAAGGTTTCTTTCCTCCTCCAGCTGAGGACAGATCACCTTGAATTTTCCCCAGTTTGATCCCATTTTCAACGTGCTCACCCGTGATAATGAGATCTGAGAAGCTTCCAGACATACTGCTGACCAATTTCTCATAATAAACCCCTAGGAGGGTGGCTACGAACATTTCCACAAGCTCCCGTTCAACCATCGGCGGCTGAACCCTAACTGCCAATTCACGCCACCGCTGGGCGTACTCCTTGAACCCTTCATTGTTCCTTTGCGACAGATTCTGCAGTTGGACTCGGTTAGGGGCCAAGTCGCTGTTATATTGGTAGTGGTGCACAAATGCTTCAGCAAGTTCCTTCTACGTGCGCACACTGGTAGGTTCCAGACTCATGTACCATTCCAGGGAGGGCCCAGACAGACTGTCCTGAAAGAAGTGCATCAGCAACTTCTCGTCCTCAGAGTGAGCCGACATTTTCCGGTAGTATGATCTTAGGTGGACGCGAGGGCAAGTGGTGCCCTTGTACTTCTCAAAGTCGGGTACCTTGAACTTGGGAGGCACCTTGAAATCAGCAATCAGTCCCAGCTTGGACATGTCAACACCCATAGTGTTCAGGTTCTCAAAATTCCTCATCTTGTCCTCGAGTGCCTTAAACCTTAGCCGTGCTTCAGCAGTCAGCTCCCCTTCAGCACCTCTCTGTGAGAACACATCGTCTTGACGGTCTTCTAACCATGGCTGAGGCCCATACATATTTCCAACACCTGCATTGCCGTTGCCCAATCCAACATTGACATTAGCTTCAAAATTCCCATTATCAACGCCAGTCGTATTACCGTTGAGTCCCATGTTAGCTATCACATTGCCGTTGGCACTGCCATTCCCCCCGGTCCCGGGGACGCCATTCTGAGGAGTTTCAACAGGTGGAGGGGTTGGCACAGTCCCACCATGGAGCACACCATTGCTGTCGACCCTTGAAATCAGAGGCTGAACCAAGGTTCTGAGCTGATCCTGGCCGTTGGCGACCACTTGCATGAGCTCCATGAAGCGGTCCATTCTTTCTCGGAGTTCTTGAACATCAGTTTGTACTTGCTCCATAGCTCTGGCTTGATTTGCTCTGGTCGGATAGCGGTGGATAGGTCTCTGATAAATCCTGGAACAACCTGAAACAACCTGTATACACAAAAGGTTAGAAAAATGACAAAGTGCTCGTTATGCAAATGCTCCATGCAAATGCAAACGTGTGTCTGTGCGTTAGGGAGATTCCCCCCCCCCCCCCCCCCCCCGATCCTAGTGCCTGAGTGCCAGTGCTGATAATAAGAAATCCGAGTCCAATCATGGAAATAACATCTCATATATAATGAAAGCCCATCAAGGCGGTACATAAGGTCACCGAGTACAAGCTGAATCAATAACGTGACCTCAACCAATAAGCCTGGTGATGGTCAGCATACAACAATGATCAAAACAAAAGGAATACAAATAGTCAAGCACGGCCACGGGCGCGAAACTCTTCTAACAAACCCTTCGTTTCTGGATGATCAGGCCGAGTGAGCAACCCTTCGATGAGTAACTCCCTTTGCATGATGGTGTGTTGAAGACCTTCAACCGAATCTTCCCATGCTCCTTCGCCGAAACAATCTTCTAACTTCCGCTTTTTGGATTCAACCGTCAGTTTGCGCTCCTTCAGGTTAGCGAGAGCTTTGTTGAGCTGGCCTTCAGCGACATATCTGCGAGCGGTTTCTTCATCAAACCTCTTCTCACTAGCCTTCACCTGGGCTTTCAGCTTGGAGATCTGTTGCTTCAGCTTATCCTCCCGTTCTTTCCCGTTGGCTAGGGTAGCCTTCCAGTGCTGGTTAAACTTGGATATTCTCCGATACGCTTCATCCAGATGCTGCTTCTTACTGGCCAGTACATCATTGATAGCTTTGAAGTCGCGACCCATGCGCTCACGCTCAGCTATCTGCTTAGTCAAATCTGTCCCTAACTGGTTCACCAGCTCTGTCTGCCTCTTGAAGGAATGGATGGCTTCGCTTCTCTCGCTTTTGAGTTGAGCCAATTCTTTCTCCAATTCTTCATTGGCCTTCCTCAGCTCGTCTCGCTCAGCTAACACCTGATTGTACTGCTGAATAGGCACGGTGGTAGGCTCTTCAATCACTGGAGGGCTTTCTGGCTTGGCAGGAGGAAACGTCATCCCTATAGCATCTGCTCTGGCTCTGATCCAAGTCACATATGGAGCGTAGGCCTGACTGTTACTTTTCCTCAGCAATGGTTTTCCCCGCTTACTGATACCATTCCAAGCATGTTGAAGCTTAAATAACATATCCCCCTCTAGAAGACCAGTGAGGTACAGAGATTCCTGCACCTCTTCATCCTTCGGCGGAGCTCTCAAAGCATAAGCAAACTGTCGGACCAGCAGAGATGGACTATAGTTTATACAGCCCTTCCTGCCTATCAGAGGCACATTCGGAAACCCACTGCAGCTGAAGATAATCTCGGTACCCAACCTATCTCTATCAAACCAGGTAATATCCTCCGCGGACAGACTCATCAAACGCTCGGACCACTCAGCTGTGGCCGCAGACGAAGCAAAGGGACCCTTCTTAGGTAGGTGACTTTCAAACCATCTATAAAGCAGGGGCACACAGCATGAGACATTCTTGCCCCTTCTGTTCTCGTTTTTGTAGTGGACAGAATGGTAGACATCTCCTATCAAGGTAGGGACTGGATTCCCTGATGCAAAGATGTGAAAGGCGTCGAAGTCTACAAAGTCGGGCATATTGGGGAACAAAATGATGCCATATATGCACAGAGCGAGGATGGCATTGAACACGACCCAACATCCGTCTTTGGCGCACTGCTGAGCCTTTCCCACTAAGAACTGCAAGGAGAAACTGGGAACCTTGTTCCAACTAGACAAGATCAACTCGGAGGCATCCAGATGAAGTGAAGAAGCTAGACTAGCCAGGTCAGGCTCAACATCCATATGAACAAAAGGCGTCTGACTCTTGATAGGCACACCTAACAAATCAACATACTCCTCTAGTGTGGGTGCGAGAATAAAGTCCTAGAAAGTAAAGCATCTCAACGGAGGATCGTAGAACTGCAGCAGGGCGTGCAACCCATTCAACTCAAATACAGAGGGTTTACGAACCAGGCTAAGCAGTTTCCCATAAGACTTTCTGAATTCATCTCTCACAGAATCATCTGCCAAAGCAATCAAACCAGTCAGCTGAACAACATCAGGAGTGGGGAGTTTGTAAGCCACAGTCTTCCTCAGAGAACCCATTATAGCACAATAGGAGGCAAGAAAACCTGAATCGGGGGAAACGGTACCTGCAACACAGACACACGTTAATGAAATGCAAATGGGTATGCAAAGCAATGTAAAATGCAATCATGCAGCAAGAGATCAAGACGACTGTGTTGTTGAAGAGATGAAGGTTCTGTATCAACAGAACCACAGTACTGCTCTGTCAAGAACAACCCTATCTCTGATGATAAGAAAACCCTGGTATCAGACCAAAAATCTGCTCTGTCAAGAACAAACACACATCTGATAATAAGGACCTCTGATACAGGACCATAACTCTGCTCTATCAAGAACAAATACATCTGACAATAAGGACCTTTGATACAGGACCATAACTCTGCTCTATCAAGAACAAATACATCTGACAATAAGGACCTCTGATACAGGACCATAAATCTGCTCTGTCAAGAACAAACACACATCTGATAATAAGGACCTCTGATACAGGACCATAAATCTGCTCTGTCAAGAACAAATATACATCTGATGATGAGAACCCCTGATACCAAAAAAACTGATTCACTATCAAGAAAACCAGGTAGTCTGAAGGTTAAGGCTTCCTGCAACAAACCCAACCCTGCTCACAGGTATGGACCTAAACTGACACAAGTTCGGCATCCTATGCGGTCATCAGCGTCACAGACATTCAAGAGGGGTGATACGATACCCAGAAGGTGTGGCATCACCATCTCCTGAAGCGGCCTCACTCAGCTGAATCCCAAATGATCGGTACCCAGAGTCGACAATCCTCCAAACCAACAACCCCC
Organism: Lathyrus sativus; assembly: GCA_963859935.3. NCBI lineage: Eukaryota > Viridiplantae > Streptophyta > Magnoliopsida > Fabales > Fabaceae > Lathyrus > Lathyrus sativus. The sequence continues at coordinate 93,662,931 of OZ012741.1, forward strand.
TCAACCCAAAGGGTTGAAAAAGAAGTCAACCGGGAGAACCTCGTTTGAGCATGGATTTCATGAGACACTAGTGCCTGCAAAGCAAGCAAGCGCCCACTAATTTCCACAACTAATGATAAGTACACTCAAGCCTGGGTCTGGCTTCTCACTCATCAGAATGCCCCCCCCCCCCCACAATAGCACAGATAATCATATCATACTGAAAATAAAATGCGGGAAATAAAATGCGATAAATAAACACAACCCAACAAGTAATCATACAAGCGCTAGGATTGACTCTCGCAGGGGGCGTTGGATCCCCCAAACTGACTCGCATACGGGACGTTGGATCCCAGGAAACTATCAAGTCCCCAGCAGAGTCGCCAGCTATCGCTACTGCGAAAATAAGGTGCCGGCAAAACAGAAGAGTCGCCACCTTTCGTTATTTATCCCTCAGAACGGGAAAGGAAACGATCGGAAAAACCTGACGAAAAGGTATAAGACAAGGTCATCGCAACCGTTGTCTGGGTTCGGAAGTCGGTTACGCAAGGGGAAGGTATTAGCACCCCTTACGTCCATCGTACTCGATGGGATCCATGCTTGTTGTGTTTATCGGACGGGTTGGTTTTACTATCTACCTATCAAGGCTGGTCTGAAAAATAAAAGAAAATGACTCGGCAAAGCGTCGCACTTTATGCCTACGTATTCTCATCAGAGAATGAGAAATCAGAGTCAACGTAGTTCAGCTAACTACAGGGTACGGATGGTGGAAGGTGGCTCGCCAATACGTCAGTATTGTTCCTACGTACTCTCAAAATGCATGAGAGATCAGAGCTTACGTAGTTCGGGATACTACGGATTACGAGAATTCAGATTCATCTGTTTTTCCGAGTAGGGTTAACAAACAGTTCCAACAGTTTGGTGTACGCGGCTCGACCCTTGGAGACTTAGGCGTTACCGTTTGCGGTAGAACTAGGAGTTAACGACACTCTTTTCTTCAGAAAAGCTTCCTTTGAATTATGGGCCCACGGGGCAAAAAGGTTTGAAGTTTGTTTTCTGTCTTTTACGGAAGAACTGTTTTTTATGGATGTTTGCAACCAATATCGCACTAGAGACTATGACCTGAGAGTGAACGCGCCGCATGTCACCCAAAGGGTTCCATACTAAACATCCAAGCTGTCGAAAAGAAACTCTCCGACAATTCTTTCTCAGATAGCTTAAGGCTCGTAACGTACGACGTCAGTTATCCTTTATTACTGTATTTTGATTTGTTTTGAGATGAGAAGAGAGAACAGGCTCAAATAAGGGGAGACTATCAAGTCCTAATGTTGTCATGCCAAGGATTCATCCTATGGTTAAGGTTTGAAACAGGGATCTCCTAGAAGTTATCATGCATAGGTTTCAACCTAAAGTTCTAATCATCACTTCCTTATCAAAGTAAATGAGATTCCTAGGGGATCAAGTCAATGATAAACAGGAACAGATAAAGCATCAGCTTCAACAGTAAACAGTAAACGACTGTAAAATGCATGCAATGCAAGTGAGGGAGGAAATGTGTGTGGGGCATCAGCTTCCACAAGCTCATCTCAACCTCAAGCCAGATATGAATAACTGCAATCATACAGGAGAAATAACATGCTATCAAGCAAGATAGGAGCAACTGCAATCATACAGGAGAAATAACATGCTATCAAGCAAGATAGGAGCAACTGCAATCATACAGAAGAAATGAAATAAAATGCCATCAAGCAAATAACAAACCACATAGGCAAGGGAGCAGGGCTCTACCGAATACCCGTAAGCAAAACCATACAGTAAAAATACAAGTAGAGGGAGAAACTCAACCTCTAGTGCAATCATGCTCCTAGCTTAACACAATTCAAATATGGACTTATTCAAATGCATCAAGCAAATCAAACAAGTCACAGCAATACAGTTGCACAGCAAGCAAATAGACAGGAAAGAAAGCAGATCAACAACTTCCACAGTGCACAGCAGAGCTATCTGACATCAGTTCAGTCCTCAGTCCTCAACCCCCTTTCAAGGCTACCATCTTCAATAGCAAGTATCAACTTGCTTATTCAAACTTTCAATGCATCAAACACACAAGTATCAACTTGTTCTCTCTTCCTCAAACCTCAGCTCTTCAGTCAACTCCACCTTCAGGCTTCACTCCTAATATCAGGTATCAACTTGGCTCCTGCAGGCTCTCAATGCATCAACATAAGTATCAACTTATTCTTTCTTCTTCAAGCCTCAACTCTTCACTCAATTTCAATTTGATCTCCTCCACAAGTGTCAACTTGTTCTTCTGGACCTTCAAGCTTCAGCTCTCTCCTCTTTACAAGTATCAACTTGCTCTTCCTGGTCTACAGGCTTCAGCTCCTAAGAGTAATCTTTAAACACAAAGAAGTATCAACTCCTCTAGCATCTTCAATCTTCTGCAAGCAAGGAACTCCATCCTCTAGCAAGGGAGAAAGACTCATCTAACAAGAGCAGGGTTTGGATGATTGACAGCAGAGTGAAGACCAAAGGTCACCACTAAGCATCCCATCATCAGAGAAAGGGGCCCTCAAAGGTTCTACCAGCTTGTAAAGAGCCACACATCCTACCAAAGGAGGGATTAGGCCTTTACAATGGGACCTTGCATCATAGGGAATAATGGAAGTGATCAACATCTTCCATGTTTATGAAGGAAGAGAATCTATCTAGAAGCTCTGCCTACAAACCCTAATCTTAACACCTAATCAACACTACACCAAAAGAAGGGAAGATCTTCACATCCAAGCTTCTTCATTCAATCCAATGCATCTTCAACTTGCCTTCATCATCATCCAAGAGCAAGAGAGACAAAACCCTAATCTAAGGGAACTAAAGAAGTCATTCTAGTCAAATTAGTGCATTAGAATCATCTAAAACTAGCATCTAAACTAAAATCTAACAAAAATAGAAAACCACATTGGAAATTCCTACAAAAATTCCTAAGGGACCCTAATTCAATCATGAATCTACCCTACAAAAATCAGAGGTTGAATCATCCACCAAGTTCTAAAAATAAAATCTAAATCACAAGGTATCAACCATAAACCCTAAAAATGGAGCTCTTAAGGTTTCCTAAAACTACCACTTATATTCATCACAAAAATGTGAGAAACATCTAGGGGGAACATGCATATCTATGCTAGTTACTCACAAAAAATCAAGGCCAAAATCATCATCACATGATCAAACCAAATCCAACAAAATCAAGCATCAACCATGATTATTTTAATGTCAATTAAAATGTAAAAATGCACATAAAACTAGAAAATGCATGGAATATTAATATTTTTATCTAAAAAATACTAGATTCAATCATGAATCTATGGCAAAAAGAATGGGATTAATTGAGTTATTTTTCCATTTTTTATGAATTAATCAATAACCATGAATAAAATGAAAAATAAAATGAAAATCAAAAGAAAAATGATAAGCGCACGGTGTGGATAGCAAGTGGATTCAGTTCAATATCCAAACTGGGCCAAAAGGGGGTTGGGAGTATCAACTATTGCATTAAGCCCAAAACCAGTATTTAAATGAAACGCTGCATTTCATATAATTTCAGAAAACCTTCACAAATTTAGAAATAATCGTGGCCGTGGAATGAGGTCTCCAGTCAAAGTCCAACTACGATCCAATGGCCTTAAGGTTGTCTTCAACCTTTTGAATCTCTGAAACTCGCGCGCAGCCATGGCCACCGCCGGTGGTTCTCCGGTCATCACTCCCAACCCTAACTCTCTCCACAGGCCTCCATTCCAAATGGTCTCTACATGAATCTTACCCCAATTTTCACAAGGAATCTTCCTATGCCCTTTAATCATGCTAACAGTTCAAGAATCCACAAGAACACCATCTCAACCGAAAATTGGAACAACCCTAATTGGTCACTAACCTCCAAATTTATGATCCATAAACCTTCCTACACCATTCTACTATGCATCTACCATAACAGTTCCTCTTAATTCTACTTAATTTAAGCCATAGAACAAGAACTGCATACCTGGTAAACTCGAGCAAACAGAGTGGTTGAATCTTCAAATCAACCCTCAAGAACTTGCAGAATCCTTCACTAGCCTCCAATCAATCTTCTGTATGCAACCAAATGGATTGAAATGCCCTGAATTCTTGAAACAGATTCTGAGTTGCAGATGAAAAACTTCAATGGCTCTCACACGATTCTTCACCAAACTTGCTCAATTCTCCATCTGGAATCATCCACCAATGCTAGAGCAAGCTTCTGAGATCAAAATCTTGGATTGAAATGGCTTCAAACCTTGTAACCGATTTTGATTTGCAATGGGAAATTTCAAAGTGCAAGCTCACTCTTCTCTCTCAACTCTCACCAACCTTCACTCTGAACCACTTCTAAATCATATATAGAACATGTATGGATGATCTAGAAAGTTCTAGATCACTCTAATGAGAAATTCAATATCTCATGTCATGGAAAGTTCAATCTCATGGTGTGTTCATAACAGCTCATGTTGGCAGCTTGTATTCACCCTCATTCTCTTCCAATTTTTCTCCTAATGGTATTTTGGATGTGTTTGGATTGAAAGGAGCCTTGGTTGTGCCTTGAATATTGGTTTGGCAATTGTTACTTAAGATGCAAGTAATCACTTTTCAAAGCAAGTCCCCAAATTAACCCTCAAGTCAAAATTGTGGCAATGTCAATGTTCTTAAAATGTGTTTTACAATCAAAATGGTATGTCATATGGCTTGGTTTGAACATGTAGATCAAAAATCCCAATTTCCATCTTTGGTTCATTTGAAATTCATCCTTATTTTAGACCATTTTTGTGATTTTGAGCCACAAGCAAATCCAACCTCTCATGACCTCTTGGCTAGCCTTAAAACATCATTTTGAACAAGATTGATGTTGAACATTTTCCCATTTGAAGCTTGCAAATAGGAGTTATGGCCTTATGATTGGAATGACCTGTAATCTCCAAATGACCAAAATACCCTTGACTTGTCAAAGCCATAACTTGAGTTCTACAAATCCTATCAAGGACTTCTAGTACTCTCTAGAAATCTAAGAGGATAAGGAACAACATTCATGTTGACGAAAAGTTCATAGGAATCATCCTTCTAGGGCAAAAGTTTCATGCAAGTTGGACAACTTTCAAGCTCCAAATTCAGATACCTAAGATGACCTGTAACTTGTCAAAGTCATAACTTGAGTTCTACAAATCTTATCAAGGACTTCTAGAAATCAAATTAAATCAAATACCATGCTCTACAACAATCATGTTGGGGGAAAGATGAGATGACAATCACATCTTGAGCTAAATTGCCTTGAAGATAGGGGTCAAACTAGGGGATTTTACACTGTCAAGCCTTAGAAACCCTAGCTTGAAACTTCTCAAACTCTTCAATCTTGATGATTTAACCTTGGAATCATCCTTATAACATCTCAATGTATCAATCCATGATCACATGGCTCTTGGTTTAGGTCTCAACCTTGTTCAAATCATCAGTTGACTTAGGGTTGACCCAGTCAAACCCTAACTGCACCACTCATGGCTGAGCCTTCTTATTCTTGCACAATGACCTGTCTAGGCCTCAAAATGACCTCCAACACTTCTCATGAGCTCTCTCAAGACCTCAAGTATGACTTCATGGCCTCAGAATCATCTGATGGCTTTCCCATAACTCTCAAGTTAGGAGACCCACATTCTTGGTTTCAATCACTCCTTCTGAGGATCTTTCCACTTCTCTAACAAGGATATCAACTCTTGAACATATGAATAACCTTCTTAGCCAGCTTCAAAGTCTTGTATAGCTCTTGATTAGTAATCATTCCTCTTGATCTCCTGCATACATGTCAATGAAATGCAAATGATAATGCTAATGTGAATGAAATGAAACATAAGCTAGGTAAAGAAATGTTGAGCAAATTTTAGGGTGCAACAGGAGCCATGTCAAGATTATATTGATACTACTTCAAAAAAGTTTTGGCTAAATCCATCCATGATCGGATCTGACCACTCTCTAACTGCATATACCAACTTAAAGATGCCCCAGTCAGACTATCCTGAAAACAGTGAATCATACGCTTGTCTTTGTGCACAAATGAAGTCATTCTTCTGCAGAACATCACCAAATGTTGTCTCGGGAAACTATCTCCTTTGTACTTATCAAACCTCGGCGCCTTGAAATTTAGAGGTAACACTAGGCCGGGAACCAGGCACATGTCTGAAGCATTGAGACCAACAATATCCTTAACTTCCAAGGCCTTGGGTTTTTCATCCAACACATGAAACCTTTTAGCGTACTCAAGAGCTCTCGGGTCCGTAGTCTTCGTCATAGGGACCTCTCTTATAGAAGTCGACACAGAGAAAGCAACATCAGGACAATCTGTAGTATAAGGAGAAGAGGAACGTTCACTTCAGACAACAAACTATTCATGCAGATCTTGGTCTCCAACAGAGGGATATACAGGCTGAGCTTCAGTAAGGTTGTTCATTTGCGGAGAATCTTCATCGGGCAGAGAACCATACAGAGGGTTAGTCACCACAGTAAAACCTGGCAGGCTATCAACATTCTGGAGGTCGTTTCCTGACATAGCTACCAACAACTCCCAACTTGACTTCACTACTTAACATTGCTTGATCCTGCTACAACCACTTGGTCGTCTTCCAACAGTCACCACTTGTTCAGAATGGGCACCAGGGGATCACCTTCTGAATCAAATACAAAGGCAGGATGAGAGCTCTGGCTTGCTGAAGAATGATATGCAAAATGATGCAAAGATGCTTATGCAAATGCAATGCAAGATGCAAGGAACATGGGATCACAACCTCCACAAAGCTCTAAATAACTGTTGCACTGCTGACTGGATGAACCAGAGCTTCGCTTCATCGAGAGAATACCGGAACACCAAAAGACCAAAGTACAGGAACCCCATAATATCATAGATCAAAGGTCCGCACTGATAAGAAATCAGGGTAGGTTGGAGGTCAATTTTCCTGCATAACCCTCCCACTCACAAGGTATGGACCTAATATCTGACAAGGTTCGGCATCTTATACGGTCGTCAGCGTCACAAACTTTCGAGAAACGATGATACGTTCACCATTTCTGGTTTGGCATCATAGTCTAACGAAGCGGCCTCACTTAACTAACTTCCAAATGATCGGTCTCCAGATTCGACAGTTTTCAGATCCAACACCCCCTCTTGACCAATGCATAGGATAGGATGTCTTCAACAGAAAACCTCGTCTGAACGTGAATTTCATGAATACTAGTGCACGCCTAACATGCAGGTCCTCACTAGTTTCCACTCTAAAGCTATAGTTGTTCTCAAGTCTGGGTTTTGGCTTATTACACAATGGAATCAACCACCCAACAACACAACAACAACTGATAATAAAGTGCGGAAAATGTAAATACAACAATATAAAAAATACAACACACAAATATATACACACCCACAAACAAGTAAACAAACGCTAGGATTGACTCGCATAGGGGATGGGAAATTATTGTCCCTAGCAGAGTCACCAGCTGTCGCATCGCTATGAAGGGGGGCCGGCAGAAGACAGAAGATTCGCCACCGCTAGTTATTTATCCCAAAGAGGGAAAGGAAACGATCAGAGAAAACCTACGAAAAGGGGAAAAGACAGGTCATCGCAACAATATATTGGGTTCGGGAGTCGGTTATGCAAGGGGAAGGTATGAGCACCCCTCACGTCCGTTGTACTCAAAGGGATCCACGCTTGTCGTCTAAGTCTATGGGTGTAAAACAAAACTATCTAAAGGCTGCTACTAACGGGAGAACAGAAAGAACTGACTCGATAGGACATTGTCGCCCTATGCCTACTGTTGCACCCCAAAATTTGACCAACATTTCTTTACCTAGCTTGTGTTCACTAGCATTATCATCTGCTTCTCATTAATATGTGTGCAGCAGATCAAGAGGTATGATTACCAATCAAGAGCTATACAAGACTTTGAAGCTAGCCAAGAAGGTTACTCATGTGTTCAAAGGTTGATATCTTTGTCAGAAAAGTTAAGAGATCCTCAGAGAGATTGGTTGAAACCAAGGTTGTGTGCCTCATAACTTGAGAGTTGTGGGAGCTCCTCAGATGATTCTGAGGCTATGAGGATGGACTTGAAGCTTTGAGAGAGCTTATGAGATGTCTTGAAAGCAATCATGAGGCCTATAGAGGTCATTGTACAAGAATAAGAAGACTCAGCCATGAATGGTATAATTAGGGTTTGACTGGGTCAACCCTTGGTCAACTGGTGATTTGGAGAGGGTTGAGACCTAATCCAAGAACCATATGATCATGGATGGATGCATTGAGATGCTATAAGGGTGATTACAAGGTCAACTCATCATGATTGAGGAGTTTGAGAAGTTTCAAGCTAGGGTTGCTAAGGCTTGACAGTGTAAAATCCCCTAGTTTGATCCCTATCTTCAAGGCAATTTAGCTCAAGATGTGATTGTCATCTCATCTTACCCCCAACATGAATGTTGTAGAGCTTGTTCTTAGATTTAATTTGAGTACTACAAGTCCTTGATAGGATTTGTAGAGCTCAAGTTATGACTTTGACAAGTTACAGGTCATCTGAGGTATGTGAATCTGGGGCCTTGAAAGTCACCCAAATTGCATCCAACTTTTGCCCAAGAAGGATGATTCCTATGAACGTTTGGTCAACAATAATGTTGTTCCTAATCTTCTTAGATTTCTAGAGAGTACTAGAAGTCCTTGATAGGATTTGTAGAACTCAAGTTATGGCTTTGACAAGTCAAGGGCATTTTGGTCATTTGGAGATTATAGGTCATTTCAAGCATAAGGCCATAACTCCTATTTCCAAGCCTCAAATGGAAAAATCTTCAACATCAAACTTGCTTAAAATGATGTTTTAAGGCTAGTAGGGAGGTCATGAGATGTTGAAAAGGCTTGTAGAAAAAAGTGATAAAAATGACCTAAAATGGAGGCATAAGTTAAATAAGTTCAAGTTGGAAATTGAAATTTCCAAGTTACACATCCAAACCATGGCATATAATAGGTCATTTTGACTCTAAAGAACATTTTAGAAACACTGGTTCAGCCACTTTTTTGAATTGAGGCCTAGATCATGGGGTTGCTTTGGAAAATGCTTGCTTGCATAATAAGGTACAAATGGAAAACTCAAGGAAATGCAATGTACAAGCTAGTAAAGTGTTTTAACACATCCCATATCTCATCTAAGGAGAATTTCAGGTCAAGGCAAGTTGCTGCAAGAGGCTTGGCATAAGATGAGGCATGAGATGAGAGGAATCCATAACCTCATGACATGAGAATCCCAATTTCTCATTGGATGATTCCAGATGGTTCTAGAGAGGTCCAATGAATTCTATATAAGGTTTAGAACTTGCTCAGATGCAAGGTTGGTGAGAGATTTGAGAGAAGAGTGAGATAGCCATTTCAATTGCTTCCATTGCAAGTTGAAATCAAATTCTACATTCTGATTCATTTCCATTTCTTCTTTCAATCCAAACACATTCCATTGATCACACTGAAGTTGTGCAGACCAAATTGAAGGCAAAACCATGGAGAATTGAGGAGATAGCTTTTGGATTGTGGAGGTTGCAAGTCACCATCGGGTTTGGAGATTCAAGCTTTCTTGGTCCAATCTTTTGCAAACAGAAGCTTTATCATCATTCAAGGATCGATTCTGAAGAGTTTGGGAGCTTGAAGTGGAGGATTACCCTATCTGGTGTTCAAGATTTGACAGGTTAGTAAACTTTCTTCTACACCATGATTTAAGCATAATTAGGTAGAATTATTAGGTTAGAACGGTTAGAGACAATTAGGTGATGGATTCTGGGAAGTTTGGGATCAATTGGTGAGGTTTCAGTTGGTGACACCATTTTTGTTTTGACCAAGAACATGAGATATAGTGAGCTATAGCATGAGTTTGATATCAAGAATTAACCAGGATGAGGTGGTGATCATTCTGAGGTAATTAATTTCAAGAATTGTGGAAGTTGATGTCTGAGCTTATTTTTTATCTTGGATCGGGTTTGGAGATTTAGGGCACTTCAATTGATTTTGAGGCCATGGTTGTGATCAACATGGAATTTAGAGTGGATTAGGGTTTGGAATTTTAGTTTTTCATGGAGGATTGAGGTGATACGAGTTGGGAGAAGCTTTAGCTTGAAGCTCTGTTTCCATGGCTTCCTCCTTTGAACCCTAGCTGGAGGAAGAAGATGATGAGATGGCCGTTGGATGAGGCGAAGACCCATTGACTGAGGGGAGATCCCACGACTGAGATTTAATTTCGCTTGAAGAGGGAATTCTGAGGAAGACCGTGGCTTACAAGCTCCCTTGCCCATGTGGTTTGTTTTGCTTGATAGCATGACTTTATTTCTTCTGTATGATTGCAGTTTACTGTATTTTGCTTGATAGCATGTTTTATCTTTCAGTATGATTACTGTTATTCATTCTGGATTGAGGTTGAGATGAGCTTGTGGAGGCTGATGCCCCACACACATTTCCTCCCTCACTTGCATTGCATGCATTTTACTGTATTACTGTTTACTGTTTAAGCTGATGCTTTATCTGTTTCTGTGTATCATTGACATGATCCCTTAGGACTCACATTTCCTTTGATAAGGAATTGATGATAGAACTTTGGGTTAAAACCTATGCATGATAACTTCTAGGAGTTCCCTGTTCAAACCTCAACCATAGGATGAATCCTTGGCATGATAACAGTATGACTTTCCACAGTCTGGATGTTTAGTATGACACCCTTTGGGTGACATGCGACACATTCACTCTCAGGTCATAGTTGTCGCTACTCGAAAAAGACGCGCAACGACGGGGAGGGCGAAAAGGAAAAGGACAGAAGATTCGCCACCGAACTTTATTTATCCCACGAGGGGAAAGGAAAATATCGAGAAAACCTCAAGAAAAGAACGGATAAGATGGTCTCGCAACCAAGAACAGGTTCGGAAGCCGGTTATGCGAAGGGAAGGTATTAGCACCCCTCACATCCATCGTACTCGATGGGAACCATTTGTTTGTCGTGTGTGATTTATTTGCTTAAACATTACTATGAAGAGTGTTCCAAAAGATAGAGGGAAAGGTTAGAAATTGGGAAAAGAGAGATAACAGGGGAAGGAAGAGAAAGAACGGACTCGGTAGGACTTCGCGGTTCTAGGCCTACGTATTCTCAACAGATATGAGAAAATCAGAGTCGACGTAGTTCGGGGAACTACAGATATATGGGGGAATGTGCTCGGCAAGGATTGTGGCCCTTGTGCCTACGTATCTTTACTTGAACGAAGTAAAGAATCAGAGCAGCCGTAGTTCGGCCTACGATTCGTTGATGTTTTTATAGATGATGCTATCGCACGCATTCTAGCAGTTAGGTGTATTGTTGCTCGCTCGTTGGAGACTTAGACATTACCTGTTTTGATAGAATGGACGTATCATATCCTTTTCGAAAGATAAGTTTTTGCCATGCGAGGCAAGATGTCACATTTGATTTGTTGAATTATTTTTTAGGGGCGGGATAGGTCCTCGGATAGTAACCCCTACGGGTAGTACCCAATTCTTTATCTCAAAGTTTTTGTTATGAAAGGGTTGGCGAACATAGCGTCTTCGTATTGAAAGACGAGTATCAAAACCACACACACTACAGTGAGCGTCTCGACACTCGGAGAGGAAGAAGTCTACACTTAATCCTCTCTCTTTAGTTCAATACAAAGAGAACTTCATTCTCTTATTAAAGTGTTTTTGGTTTTGAATGGTAAGTGCTTTGCGACAGAGAATCCTACGGTAAACGTCAAGCACTCGGGATAGTAGAAGGCCTACGCCTAACCACTCCACGACCATTCAAGTTTAGTTATGAAAAGAGTTTAAAAATGCGCTCGGTACGGGACCGAGGTTTTTAGGTGACAAAGGTGGCGGAAAGAAGTTATAGAGAGAGATAGGTGGCGGATAAAGTCACGTCTTCGTGTAGAAAGACGAGTATCGAGACCACCCACACTATAGTGAATATCCCAACACTCGGAGAGGAAGAAGTCTACACTCAATCCTCTCTCTTTAGTTCAATACAAAGTGAACTTTATCCTTTTGTTAAATATGGTGAGTTGGTTTAACCATTATTTGAGAAAATTCGCTTGACGTTGGGTCAAGGATTTAATTGTTAAAAAAAAGTTTGAGGTGAAGCGAGCAAGGTCGATGGCGGACGCACAAGGCGACCGACTTACAAGGGTTAAAAATGGCTCGATAAACTCGAGAGTTTGCTTTTGAAAATGGTTTTTTGGAATCAAAAGTCACCAAGGACAATAGCAACATTCCTACTAAAATCATACAACATATGGGATCAGTCGGGTAAAAAAAAAAATCGAGACATGCGATAAAAACGATTTTTTGGAGGTAAAAATAACAAAAATAAGTGGAAAACAGTGGGGTAACACGGGTGGCCGTGTTGTATGACACGGCCCGTGTCACAGTTCCAGGAAAAAAAATGAGTTTTGGGTCAAAAGTGGTGTGACACGGCCGTGTTGTGTGACACGGGTGGCCGTGTTGTGTGACACGGCCCGTGTCACAAGGTCTGGGCCAAAAAACAAGTTAGAATCTCAAACAGAGGTACAACACGGGTGCCCGTGTTGTGTGACACGGCCCGTGTTGTGAGCCCAGGGCATTTTTCACTTTGAAAAGCCACTCAGAGATGTAACACGGCCGGCCGTGTCGTGTGACACGGCCCGTGTTGGGCTGCCAGACGAAAAATTCCAAACTTTCTCTTGTTTTTTGCTTCTTTTTGTGGTTCTTTCAAAAGGGTTTCTAGATCCCTAATAGGACCTTACATGTTATACTCAAAATAACAACACTCAAACCAAGAGAACAAAAGATAAATGCACAATGTAAAAGAAGAGAAGAGTTTGAAGAAATGGATACCCAAGAGTTGTTTCCCTCCTTGCAAAGCCTCCACTGATTTTGGATAGGTGTTCACTTCTCTTCACTCTATGCTTTGATGGCTCTCCTTCTCAATGGTTCCCTTGTATTTCTCTCTCACTCTCTAAATCTTTTGCTGGTTTTTTGCTCTCTCTATTTTTCTGATTTTCTCTCTTACTCTTTGCTCTCAATCTCTCTATCTCCAAAATGTGTTAATAGTGAATGATGGTGAATGATCCTTTTGTGCAGCCTCCAAGCCTCCTAATCTCACTTTTTCTGCTGCATTTTCTGTTGTACCAAAAGCATAGCTCTTGCACAACTTTCAATCTTCAAAGTTTCCATTTTTGGGAGTACTTATCACCTCTTTCTTGGTGCAGCCCCACATCTTTCCATTTCTAGGCCTGTTTTGCTGTATTTTTCTGCAGCACTCTACCTTGCCTTCCAACCTTGTACCCATTGGTTGGTTATGCTTGGACATATTCATGTGGCTAACACCATTACCTTTTGGACAGAATTTTCAAATTCTGATTTTTGATGTGTAGATGTATCAACATAAGCTTATAGCCTTGGTTTTGTGACATAAAATGATTTTGTAATATGATACACATTGCCACTTCTTGCATGGGGTTGTTTTGGATCATATTCAAATTGCTCATGGTTGAACATGCATGGTATTGATCTTGAAATATTCCAACATTGAATTAGCTCTTAAATATTTTCCTTGCATGTTTGTAAGCACAAGGAGGGTCATGTGGACTTGATGAGGCATGGGGGATACCATAGCATGAAGTTATTTAGGATCTTGAATTAAGACTAGAAATAGCTTAATTTCTTAAGCATTATCAAGAGTTTGAAATTTGGTAACCAATGTAACATTCTTGAAAATGTTAAGAGATTTCTCTTTGTAAAAAAACTCTTGAATCTAGCCTTGAATTCATGAACCTTGAATTTGGAATGATGGGCCTCCCTTATGCCATTGAGTTTGAAAGAAATGAAGAAATGAGTCAAGCCTTGAAAGAGGGCAAATTTTGGGGTGAAACAATAGTCTCTAGTGCGATTGAGATTACAAACACAATAAAAAACACTTCTTCCGTAAAAGACAGAAAATTACGCGTAATGTCCTGAACTACGTAAGCTCTGATCTCTCAAGCCTGTTGAGAGTACGTAGGCACAATACTGATGTATTGGCGAGCCACCTTCCCCGTAACCCGTAGTTAGGCGAACTACGTTGACTCTGATTTCTCATTCTCTGATGAGAATACGTAGGCATAAAGTGCGACGCTTTGCCGAGTCATTTTCTTTTCTTTTTTAAGCCAGCCTTGATAGGTAGATAGATAAAACCAACCCGTCAGATAAACACAACAAGCATGGATCCCATCGAGTACGATGGACGTGAGGGGTGCTAATACCTTCCCCTTGCGTAACCGACTCCCGAACCCAGACAATGGTTGCGATGACCTTGTCTTATACCTTTTCGTCAGGTTTTTCCAATCGTTTCCTTTCCCGCTCCGAGGGATAAATAATGAAAGGTGACGACTCTTCTATTGTGCCGGCACCTTATTTTCGCGAAAGCGACAGCTGGCGACTCTGCTGGGTGTTGCACCCTAATTTTTGACCGTAAGATCCCACCTCTTTTTGCATTTTATTACGTTTTATCTTTGTGTCCCTATATGCGTATTTATCAGGACTAACAAAGGTATGCAGGATCGTTTTGGCTGTTGAGACATCCCTGACCAGTTTTACGTGGCCTTCTAATGCAAATAAGAAGGATTTATATTCAAGATAGTTCATATGCGTTTAAAATCCGGATGGTGCAGCCTATCAAATGATTATACATGCCAAGCATAATTAGTTTTGCTCATGATGTGGGATTATCACTTTTAACAAGCTTTCAAATTCTTTGAGTTCAATTCAAGAAAGACAAGTTTCATCAAGTTTTAAGTTCAAGAAGTGATTCAAATGTCGCCATGAAGTTAAACGTTTCATTGCAACAGTACGAAAAGCCCAAACAAAGGACCATTTCCCGTGACGTTTGATTCACATTTCGGAGCTATATGAGAATATGCATCTTCGGCATACGTGACCCATGAACACGAGTCCGACAAACAGTTTTGGGACTAGAGATTTTCAAATCTTATTATGGGGAGTTAACGCGGTCTCGAAGGAAGCTTTGATAAACGACCAAATATGGACAATTGAGATTTCATTTGAATATTACATTTGTGTTCAAATATGAGGATTTAAATTTAGAAGGTTTGACCAACAATATCCTGTTAAGAGGAAGACATCATTGCTTTACACTCTGGAATTGCTAGGAGTGTTAAAGCATTCATCAGAGATAGTGAATATCGCTTTTTTCAAATGTTGGAAGATATAAAAGGACTAAGTCTAAGTTGTTATAGCAATTCGATGGGATAGCATTAAGTTCTGACATATATAGCTTCATTACACCATGTGACACAATAATTTGGATTAACCCCAACCAACTGGGAGTACATAATTGATGACAGCCACTACATCAAAAGACAAAGACTATATTCTGCAGTAAAATTACTCCAACAATACATCCATCACTAAGCCCCATGAGCATCGGCAAGCTCCTTATTGTTCCGCCTGAAGGATCGCATCCTGAGTTAAAAAGCAAATCTCGTATTCCTGCTTTTGGGACTGTCCAATTACTGGTCCGCCTTTGTCGTTCTAATAGGGATTCCAAGGTTTGATTTTATGGACGACTTCGTTCGTACAGATGCGCACCTCAGCTTGGAAGCCGTCTTAAGGCGTTACTTCCGCTGTTCTCTAGGCAATATCAATCGACCTGCAAAATTAACAATGCAGTCAACAACCGTGGTTCGACATTGTTAGAGATAAGCTCAAGCAAATTAAAGAAGAATAACAACAGGCCACGAAGTTACGTTTTCAAGTATTGCAGAAAGGTTACAGCAGCTTCGAACTCCTACTAACATGCCACGACCACATCAATGATGAATCCCACTATAATTAACGACCATGTCTTACGGGGTCGTATTAGGCCGTTGTTTCTCCGCGTTAAGCACTTGCGAAATTTGAGAATAGCATTGCTTATGGACCTCGGTGAATTCGAGACAGCTGCCAAGAATCTTGAAGGCGAGTGTAATCCACATTCGCGATTCGCTGCAAAACGCAAGGGCATTAATAGTCAGTTAAATGAGTACTAAGATTTTCTTTTGAAATTCAAAGAGGATACTGTCACAAGAACTGAGAGGTTATTCGGTATTAAACCAGACTGGAACTTGCACCCTTGTCTCTGAGACGACTCCGGAGTAATGCAACCAACCTCTAGACAGCTTTATTCCACAGTGGCACCAGCTTTTTACCCTTTCAACCAGTCCCCAAATTACCACCAAAAATCACTTAAAGCTTCGCAACGACACAATTTGAAGCACCAGGTTTCATATAGCAACCCCGTCAAATTCCTCTCGTAATCCAAGTTTTTCCATCACATCATTGGCTTCCCCTTCGCATAGTCTCACACCACTCTGAATGTTACTATCCGAGTCCTGCTTCACCGCATACTTCTTCAGCATTAGAGCATCCTAACCTGCAAGCATTCCAACCTGCAATCATTTCTTAGCAGCTCAAACTGTCTCAAAAAACCAAGAATGGTCGCAGTATGCACCGCTATTTCAAGTTGGCGATGGTTCCAACATAAATCCAAAAAGGAGAGAAAACTCACTCATACGCATTGTTACAAACTCGTACAAACCAAGCGCAACAACAAGATTGTGATCCCTCCGTACTTTGAAACATCAACAACTCAGTTCACATGCTCCTAACACCAACACGGCAACTTGCTCTGTTCATCTTCCTGCTGCCGGCGTCCCCTCTCCGCCATCTCCCGTAAACCATAAAATGGACCTCAAACACAATCACTTAAATATAGACTCTTTCACGGCAATATTTACTACCTCGTGTCGTACTCCTCTTTCACTTTAAACACAGTTGTACCTGTGATCAAAAGAAGCACTTCAATTTATGAGCAATCACGACAAACCGAAAGAATTAAATCAAAAAGGGAAGAAAAGAATTGGCAGCTTGCGGTTTGGAAAGCCAAGATAATACTGGTACACAACGGCAGCCTTCAGAAATCGAAGCCGGTTCGGGTTCAGTTTTTGAGATAACATCAGCAAGAGGATACCTTCTTTCAACTGCCAGCATCCCACCCTTGTGTCAACTCCTTCGACTTCGAGAACGCCAAAACAAACCTGAGGTTAACATGAATAGCAGTCAATACAATTGCGGAATAATTTGCGAAATATTTCAAGTGAATTCGAACCCCTCGCAGTGCTATTGAATTACCGTTACAGAAGGATTTTTATGAAATATGCGTATCTTCGAAGCGCATAGAGCAGATACAGTTGTCAAGCAACGAACTCCGATTTCGCAACCTCGAGGATAATCTCAACAAACCAATGTGAAAAGGAAATCAGAGGAAACCAGCTCCAACAGCCCGCAATCATAAGGCATTGCTAAGAACGGAGGACCACAATTTCTTCATTACGGATCAACTCCCAGAATTCACTGTGGGTCGCGTATCTCCTCCTTGGCCCAACAGCTCGTATTCGTTATCCACACCTACTAAAATGCAAAATCGAATTAGCAATTTGCTTAGGAGAATATTCCACAAAAATCCAATCAGATCCAATCTCGTTTTTGAATGAAATCAAAGATTGAAATCAAATCAGATGTAAAAGGAAAGTCTTCAAATCTCGGCTGAACCGAAAAGGAAGGTCCCAAATCAGCAATCAATAGCATTCAAATTGCTTTCACTCGAGAGCCTATAAGAAGCATAAATCGAAATTCAGAAGAGGGGATCCATAAACAGTTCAACGTGAAAATCCCCTTCAAAACCCTAAAATTGATAACAGAGAGAATCAGGAACTTATCTTTTGAGGAGGCTCGCCGGAAGTAGCAATCGATCGCCGTCAAGGCTTTTGCTGCCAAAAATCTTCGTTCTCAGCCGAAATCCATTGCAAATCACCATCACCGCCACCTTGAAGCCCGCTCGGTAAGATCCCATTAGCCGTTAATATGAATCGTTGATCGTTTTTCTTTACTTTGTGTAGCAGCTATTGAGACGTTCGAAGCTCAACGCACGACGGAGGGAACGATCGAAGGAGACATGCGGATGGGAATTTGAGAGAGGGACGAGAACGGGGAAAATCGGGGAAACTAGGGTTTCATCTCCGTTTTTTTTTTATCATATTTTTGTTTTATTTGTAATATGATTAATCACTAATCAATGCACACACACACGACACCACTAATCCCCCTAGTCTACCATTTAATCAACTAACCTTTCATTTTCTAATTAATTAATTAACTGATCCTAATTAGGTCACATAATCATGTTTTTAATTAAATAATTTAAAAAATCCTAATATGCATTAACGTAATATAATTGACCCCTTTTTACTTAAGTAGATCTTTTATTCCAAAAAGATTAATAAGACTTTTAATTTAAAGTTTTATTTATTTAATTAACTTTTAGATAACTTTTTAATCAATAATAATATATTTTGTTTACCAAAAAATCCTTTTTCTGAATAACTTGTCTTTAAAACCATTTCATCATAAAAAACATTTCCTTTTTTTTCTAAAATAACATAATTCAACTTAATGGCTAGATATTTAATAATAAAACCTTTCATTTAAAATTAATATTCAACTTTTTTATAAAATCAAGTTCATCAAAAGAATACATTCTCTTACAAACTCAAGTAATTTATACAATCTTTTACAAATAAATAAATAAAAATAATAGATCAACTTTTACTAAAAAAATCAAATACAACTTCTAAATAAATTATAATAACTTTACTATAATCTTTTTAACCTCTCGCCAATAAAATCAAGTTAACATCTTTTAAAATCACATCAAACGACTAAAATCAGTTCAACTTCTCCTAACTCAATTTAATCAAATCGTGCACAACCACTTCGCGACACATCTACTCACATACATCCTAGCGCTTTCATGCGTATTTTTCTAGTCATCTTTATCTGCTTTATCTTATTCACAATGCACACATACTCACCTAGCGCTTTCATGCGTTCGTGTATGGTTTATCTTTCTGCAATTTACTTTTTCGCGACTTATTCTATTGCATTTACATTATCATATTTATCTATTCATACATCGCATTCCGTCCAAAGGAAAAACCTACACATAATTCAATGTTGTGTGTAGTTGCACATCATTTGCATCATACTCCCCTCGGTCCTTGATTCCATTCAAGTTGATCTTTAGGATAGATCCAACCCCATAGGAAGGACCTTAATCTTTACAACATAGAAACAAAACAATCCACTATACAACTTTTTCAAACACAATAGAGAATAGACGTTAATCATCTTAAGTGAGATATAATCTCCACCCCCACAATAATACAATCAAACATGTAGGAACTTTGCCTTAAGAGTGATAAAGGCATACTCGTCAAACAATCCGAGTACTTAAGCCCTTTTCTTAAGACGATGCAAAGACTATTTTCCTGCAACCCTCTTTACACTTGTGGTGGTTACATCTCCCTTAACATGAAGACTCATCTCTTCTCCTAAACCCAATCAAAACAACTACCCTAAACCCGTAGGAACTTTGACCACAGTCAAAGAGCTCCTCTAACCCTTTAGGGGAACTACAAGTACTCTGATTCCACTCCCGTAAGGATATGTAGGCATAAGATGCGACATCTTATCGAGTATACTTAGAAATAAACCACTAGGGTCTCTAATCCTTTAAGCAGATAAACACATAGCAGTAAACAAACATAAAACAAGAGGTTCCTATAGAGTACTACAGAAACTTAGGATGCTAGTACCTTCCCTAAGTTTAACCAACCCCCGAACCTATAACTCTCTAAACCTTGCATTTGCATTGCATTGTGGGAATTTCGATCTTTATCCCTTCCTTTGGACAAATCAAAGTTCGGTTGCAAAACGAATATAAGATTCAAACTAATCAATAGTTTGGTATCCAAATTTCACCGCGACAGAAATGACGACTTCACTGGGGACTCTCTAGTGGGTTTCCCTATCTTATTTTATTTTGTTTACTGCTTTATATATCTGCCTACTTGATTAATTGTTTACATGCTTTCTCTTGTATTTCTTTTGGGGTTATAAATTTCTACACCCGAACTTTGAGAGAAATTAAGATAGGATGGGATATAGTCGAAGAGGCTTATAGAGAGTGGAATCCCTACTAAGTTGAATCGAAAATCCCGCTCAATTGAGGCCCTTTTCGAAATAGTACTGTTGAACGAATAATCGTGAAGACACTCACTACTTTCGACTTTGGAGCCTATGATATTGAGGACCATAGTTACCTTAACCCAACTTTGGCCTTTACTAGGACGTAGTGCGAGACTATGAGGAAGTACTTCCGAAATAGTGCTACGCGAAGCTACACTCAAAAGAAGTTCTCTTGAGAATATTATTAATCCTCGAGTAATTGGGAAAATTGATAATATCCGATAGATGGGCTGATGATTCTGAGTCCCTTTAGAACCTTGTTCTACAGGTACAAACAACCCTTAGTCCTTAAACCTTTGGGAAGGGTACACCTTTACTCCATGCTCGTTGCAAACCTAGGGCGCCCCTCTTGTTTGTTTGTCTTTATTGTCCTTATGTGAATACTTGTGTTTGCTGCATTCATATAGCATCATTCTGCATTGGACTTCATGGGATTTACTTTCGTTTATGAACATTGTAGGTCACTATGGCTTCAGATAAAAGACATACTGTGAAATATACTTTTAAGAGTCCCAAATTGGACGACCTAAAGAAGTTGTGGGGTTTCATCAAAGATCAAGAAGAATTCAAGAACAAGTATGGGAAGTTGATATCTTTGTTGGGTTGCTCAGTGAATGAAGGACTTCTTGCTACTCTGCTACAGTTCTATGATCCTCTATACCATTGTTTCACCTTTCCAGATTTCCAGTTGCTACCTACATTAGAAGAGTATTCCTTTTTGGTTGGTCTACCTGTCCTTGAGGAATCTCCTTTTCCCTTCTTGGAAAAGGACCCTGATGAGAAAGATATTGCTAAAGCCCTCTGTTTGAAGGTATCTGACGTCAAAGCTAACCTAGTTACTAAGGATGGAATTCTTGGTTTAAAGACAGGTTTCCTAATCGAGAAGGCTTCATTCTATGCTGATTATTCTAATAAGGCTCCGTTTGAGGCAATTTTTGCTTTGCTTGTTTATGGGCTGTTCTTATTCCCAAGTTTCGAAGGTTTCATCGATCTCAAAGCATTCAAGATCTTTATGAAGAACAACCCAGTGCCAACTCTGTTGGGAAATGCATATCACTCTATACATCTCCGAAATCTCCGTGGTGGAGGGATGATTACTTGCTGTGTACCTTTACTTTACAAGTGGTTTATTTCGCACTTGCCGAAGTCTAGCTCTTTTACAAACATTGGCAAAGAGCATTGGTCTCCAAGAGTTATGGCTCTGACCCATTCCGACATTGATTGGTACAACCGAGTCTATGATGGAGTATTGATCATTGATAGCTGCGGTGACTTTGCTAATGTACCATTGCTCAGCTTTGATGGAGGAATCAGCTACAATCCTATTTTAGCTCGTCGACAGTTGGGATACCCGTTGAAGGAACCTCCCAAGAGTGTTCAAGTAGAGGGTATGTTCTTCAAAGATGATATGGAACTCCGAGGAAAGATTCTACATGCATGGCGTATCATACACAGGAAAGGGAAGAGAAGTCTAGGGAAGCCTAACTGTGTGTCTTTAGAACCGTACCTCCAGTGGGTCAGAAAAAGGGCAACCAAGCTAAAGATGCCCTATTCCCGTCAAGATCCCATAGCTCCAAGGAGAGAGCCCACTTATGTCTTTATGTCTAAAGCCGAGGAGTTAGAGGTGTCCTTAAGGAAGTCTCAACAGGAGCTGGAATCTTGGAAGAACAAGTACCATGTAGCAGTGGCAGAAAATGATGAGTGTCAAAAGCAGAATGCTGAACTTCAAAAGCAGAATGTTGAACTTCAAAAGGAGAAGGATGAACTTCAGAAACAGCTACAATTGAAGGATGAAGAGCTACTCCCCTGCAAGAAGAGGAAAGTCATGGAGGATTTATCTGGAAAATAATTGTGGACAACCTTATCCGTGAGAAGGCGCAACTAGAAGAGCAGCTCAAGCAGCAACATTTAAAGCTTCTTTAGTGTCTTTACTAGCTTTTATTTAGCTTTTTTGGGACTCTTTAAAAGAATATTTATGTAGTCCATTTCAAATTTAATAAAACGTTCTCTTTTACCACAATGCCCATAAATAAGAGGAATCCCATGAAGTCCTAATCATCTTGCATTCTTTTCCATTGTTCACTTCAAGAAACTCAATTTCGTTCTGTAGGTGTTGTAATCATGGATTTCAGAAGAGAAACCCTGAAGTACACTTTTCAGAGTCCCAACGTCAAAAGCTTGAGAGAACTAGCCGAACTCGTCGAGGATCGCTTTGCCTTCGCAGCAGAATATGGAGGAGTTTTCCGTTTCCTCGAGCTGAGGATGAAAGAAGGATTGTTGGAAACGTTGGTTCAATTTTATGACCCGATGTATCACTGCTTCACCTTTCCGGACTACCAGTTGATGCCGACCTTGGAAGAGTACTCAGAACTCTTGAGGATGCCTGTGACTGTTCGACCTCTATTCACCGGAAGGGAAGACACGCCTAGTCACCAAGAGATTGCAAATGCCACTCATCTTAGCCTTGAAGATATTCAAGCACACCTGATCACCAAGGAAGGAGTCCTTGGGTTCCCCGCCGACTTTTTGATCGAAAAAGTCCGTTACCATTGTTGCACCCCAAATTTTGACCCCTTAGATCCTCATCATAATTGTAGCATCATACTCACTTGGTTAACTAACCTTAACCCATTTCAAGTTTATCTTTGTCAAGATGCAGATGAATCAGGGTTCCGTACCGTCAAAAATCGAGGCTTCAATGGTTTGATCAATCAATGTATTGGATTGATTCAACTATAAACAAGATCAAGAATACTACATTGGATCAAGTATGAATCCAATTCGAGGTTGTCACCCAGGAATTAAGAACAGTGCAGTTCAGGGTACCCGATTAGGGTTTTCGAGCAGGAAAAGTCAACCGTAGTTTGACTTTGAATTTAAAGGAAGGTTCAATGATGCAACTTTGGTCCAACGAGTTTATAAGGCTTAGTGAAGTCCCCCCAAAGAGTTTCAAAGTCTTGGAAGCTCCGAGGCATGAACAGACAGTTCGGTAATCACCGATCGATCGTACGGTTGACTGAAAAGTCAACCCCCTCAAGTTTTAGGAATTGGACTTCAAGTGGTGAAGCAAAGTTGTTCCTTATGTCATGAGGGACCTACATATCAATTTTCATGATCATCGGGTCAAGGACGTGAGAGTAATTGGAAAAACGGGAAATTAGGGTTTCGAAAGGGGCTAAACCCTAACTCCCTAACCGCACACCCGATTGAAGTGGTTCGAAGCTCGCCGGAAAGCTCTTAACAAGTCCTACAAAAGTCCTATACTAGTCCACTCTCAGAAAATGCATGGAATTGGAGTTATCATCAAAATCGATTTTTAGTACAAAACACTTAGTGAAATTCTGAAAATCTGGCTGCACTAAAACTTGTTTTTTGCTGACTTTAAGGGACTTTTCAACCAAGATGCACTTAGATTTGGAATTTTTGGCAAACATGAATGTTGTAGAATTACATAAGGGCTTTCCAAAATGTACAAGAACTCCCCAAGAGGAGTTAGGAGCTGAGAGTTATGAAGTGTGAAAGATGGGCCTGTGCACTAGTTTGTTAACTTGCCTAAACCCAACATAAACTTGGTTCCCAACCATACACTTCATCTCTAACCATGGATGGACATCTGATATGATGAATTTAGAGGTTGGAATAGACAAATTCAGAAGAGAATCCAAGCAAGTACAAGATCTTGAGCAAAATCCATTACTTTAATAGAAGAAAGTACAAAGGTACAATAGGAGAGAGATGGTTTGTGGCTGCAGCATGAGGGTGTTGTCCTTTCTACCTCTATAGTCACTTCTTATAGCTTAATAAGATCTGGTTTTAGAGGCTAATGACCCTTGAAAGCATGCACCATTTGCAGAAAGAAAATCACACTTGGATTCACAAAGATTTCCCTTTCAAAACAAACTCCAAAAATGGAAGTTACCAAGCTGCCCTCACCCTCATTCCTCCTATAAATAGAGGCATTCTAACCATCTTCAAAACACACCAGAGCTGCTCATAACATTAACATATTACAGCTCTCCTTCTCATTCTCTTCTTGCTTGTAAGTAAGGAAAAGCTTAAAAACACCAAAAATGGGCATTTTACAACTTTCATGCCATTTTCCTTTCTAGCATTACCAACACTCTCACAACCATCCACACATCTTCTAAATCACATATAGAAGGTGTATGACTCACTAAAACATCAAGAACCTCAAAAAAATCAAAAAGTCAACTCTCATTCCACTATACTTTGACCAAAGCTACAAAAATCACCAAATCTTGTTTTAAACATTTTCTTGAGGTTTTGATCATTCATACACCTCAACATTATCATATCTAAACTGTTCAAACACTCACCAATCATTAGAAGTTCACATTTCTTCATTTGGCATTGAAAGTGTATTGTGGCTTAAAGTGGAAGAAACTTCAAAAGGCCAAGAATTAGAGCAAGCAACCTTTGGTTTTTCTCAGCTATCTTAGCATATTCAAGGTTCATCAAGAGGTATGTGGTTTGTCCTTGTTGACCTTAGTATCATATTTCATGATTTATCATGCTTGAGTATTTTCATGGAATTTGAATTATGAACACTTTGTTACTTTTCATGATTGTTTGCTGTTGGGAATAATGGGGATTTCTCATCAATATTAGCTTAGGCAGTTCAATTTGTTTTTGTCATATTAATGTGTTAAAACCAACTGTGATGCTGCCTCAAAACTTGTGAGCAAGTTGGTATTTTTATTGATTTCATGTTATGTGTGAATGCTGTTAGAAACATAGGGCTGTGGAGTGTTATCACACTCAAAATGTGATGCTTGATTTGTGACTTCATAATTTACCATCTCTTGTTTAAGTAGCTGTCCACTGTGTGATATTATACAACTTGCCTATAACACAAAAAGCTAGGTCTGTTACTGTTTGAGGCCTATACCAGTCTTGGTCTTGTGAACAGCCAAGAAGACCACCTTGTTTTTAGACCTAGGATATGCCTGCTGCAATTTCAGTAGATAAGTACATGAGGAATTTCTTTTGGGGAATACATCAATGAAGGGCTTTTTAGTTAATAGGTTTATCATACCATAATGTTTAACCCTGCTATGCCAGATTGAGCATCATGTTGCTCACCATGTTATTAAGGTTTCCCTTTTATGATTACTGTTTAGTAACTATTGCTGTCAAGGTTTATGACTGATATTCAAAGTTGCATTGGCTCTTAGCTTTGAACAGACCCTCTAGCCTGCTGTCATGAATTTCAAAGTCTGGTTTTGAGAGTCACTTAATTTGATCCATGGTTGTCTGCTAGGGAACTGTTACACTAGAACAAACTGCAAATTGAAAACTCATTTTGGGCATAAAACATTAAACATCTAATTTTATCATGCATACAGATCCTAATGTGCATATAAGACCTGCTTACATACTTACCCTGCCTTGTGTGTACCTAGAGTTTACAACTACCTGTTGCCACCAAATGTTCCAACTGTTATGAGATTCTAGAAGCTAGTTTTGAAGTCAGTTTGTGTTCCTTCTAACACTAGTTAGCACAGGCTCAGTATTATCGAAGCTGCTAGAATCCAATATTATGCTAGCATGTTTTTTGTTGTACTTGAAATCTTGAGTGTGTTGAGGTATAGGTTCATTCCATTTCTGTTGATGCTGAATTTGTGTTATCATTCAATGCCATAGTTTTGAACTGTTATGTCATAAACCTGCTACCACATACTAAATATGCAGAAGGTTGTTTTCACAACAGTAGGCTTTGTTCAGTTTTCATATTAGTCATGATTGAATTCTTGGGCTGTTTGATTGGTCCTACTTGGAGTGTTGTTTTCTGTGCTAGTTGATCTTGTAACTGGCAGATTCCATTAATTTCTTGACATTAAATGTGATGTGCAAATTCATCAAATGTTAAACATCATTATCATGCTGTAGAATTTGTTTTGGTTGATCACTGTGATGCTGTCATGTTTGCTCATATTGTTCATATGCATCATTGCCAAAACTAGTCATAGCCACTGAAACTCATTTTTGCATAGAGCATTAAAAGACCTGATTTTATCTTTCAAGCATGTTCCAATGTGTATTTGAAACCTGCTTGCATGTTTACCTTGTATAGCTTGTGCATAAAACTCATACTCACTGTCCACCACATTGCCAATACATAAATGATGCATGAAATCCACTTCTGATCACTACAAGTTAGCACTGATTTTAGATTGAGCACACACACACTTGATTTCATATGTTGGTAATATGTATGTGTTCAAATTAGTCAAGAAAGTTTCAACACTAAGATGCATCTCAATATGGCTCATATTTTTTGAAACAACTTGCACTTCATGAATCTGTTTTCACATTGACCTTCTGCTAGCTCCTTTTGAGTTTTAGAATCATTAAAGTCTTGGTTAATTGATGTATGCATACCTGATAATGTTCAAAGCCTGCTTAAAACTAATCTGCACTGAACCATGTTGCTTTGCTATGTTGTTACACTGTTGCCAAGAAGAATCATAGCAGCTGACATTCATTTTCTGCATAACACATTAAAGAATTGATTCTAGCATATACACATGTTTTAAAGTGCATCAGTATATTATGTGAATGTTTGCTGTTAGATGTTTGGTGCATAGAATTGAATTCACATGTTGACACCAATGTTTCAAACACACAAAAACCACACAACTGCTACTTTCTTGCACAAACTTCTTTTCACTTGCTGTCATGTTTTTTTTTTGTTCAAAATAGAGAAAACTGGTTGGTATATGTTTAAGCCTTGTGTTACTTTCATCATGCTGATAATAGCTAGCAACTTTGTTCCACATGTCTTGATGTTTTTCCTTGCCCATGGTCCTTGGTTCGATCCCTGAGTGGGACACTTTTTGGTTTTTATTTCAGATAATATTTGTTTTCATTATTTTCTCCATCTCTTTCTTTCCTTAATCACACGCGCGCAGGTGGCCAAGTGGTAAGTCTGGGGTTTTCAAACAAGGGGGCCTGGGTTCAACCCCTCCCATGGCTATTTTTATTTTTATTGCTTGTTTATCTTATTCAACAATTCATAACTTAATCACCGTGCATTATTTTCAACTCGTTCTTTTTGCAAATTGCTCGTTGTGATGTCTAGTTTTATTTAATGGATTGTATTTTCATAATTGCTTGTTTTTACAATGCTTTTTTCCTGCTTGTTAGTAGATCCGTTCTTAGGTCATTACCGCGTGTTTCGATTTTAACTTCCTTCATACCATGTTTATTTTTATCTTGTAAGATTTATTTCCTTTATGTTTGTTAGCATATTGGGATATCTCTCTCTCTCTTATTGGTTGTTACCATGTGTTTTCTCCATCTTTACTTTGTCAAGTAGGCTTTGATATTGCCCTCCTAAATTATGAGGTTAAACTAATTTATCTATTTGTGTGCCCTCCTAAATTATGAGGTTAAACTAATTTATCTATTTGTGTGTGATTGTTATCTATACACTTTGTTGTCACATTTGTTCCACTTTGAGTCTATAGCATGATTTGTTTTCAAATTGTTATTTGTTTACATGGTTGTCACCTTTATCATGTTCTCGATCTTTGTTAAGATCGTACTTTCAATCTGTGTTAAGATATGCCTTTATTTTTTGTTAAGATATGCCATTTGTAACATTGCTTATATATCTTGGTTGAAACCATTCATCTCACTTGAATTACTTGCTCATTGTAATGTGCTTGCCCATCTTTGATTGTAATCATGTCTCCTATATTCATCATGTTTATGCTTTGTTAAGTTTATCTTTCCCCAAGTGATGGAACTCTCTAGTTCTCATCCAAGTTATCTCCCCTCTCTCCTTCCAAAGGAAAAGTCTCTCCATTGACCCTTGTGTCATGGATAGCTCATTACCCCCTTTGACTTTGTTAAAGTCATCCTTCAACCCTAGTTCACAAAAACCCTAGACTTTGCTTAAGTTTAAGAGACCCACCTCTACTAGGAGTGATCTTCAACTAGAACCCTAGGATAGAGTTTGTAAACTCTATATAAGAATCATAGTAATGATTGCTTATTTCCCTTTGAGTGTTGTAACATAGATCTAGAGAGTTTTGTCAAACTCTATACAAACATTGTTATGTTTGCTCCCCATTTGAACCTTGATCATAATCAAGTGTTCTTTAACCCTTGTGAGGCGAACTACGATTGCTCTGATTCTATCCTAGTTAGGATACGTAGGCAGAAGACGCGATGTCTTTGCGAGCAAACTTAGAAACAAGTCATTAAGTCTATACCTATCAATCTACACTCTTTATCCAATCCCAAACCTTAGCAAATGTCCAACAACTTAGCATGTAATTGAACAAAAGGTTCCTGTAGAGTACTACAGATGTCTAGGATGTGAGATACCTACCCTAGGCATAACCAACCCCCGATCCCCGAATCTCTTAGCATTGTTGTAACATCGCGCAAAAGGTTCTTTCTTTCTTTAGACCTTTCCTTTGGATAAATTAAAGTCCGGTTGTAAAAGAATTAAGGTTCAAGTTAATTCAATAGCTTGATATCCGATTTTCACCGCAACAGAAATGGCGACTTCACTGGGGAAACTTAAACTTGAGGGTTTAGCCTATTTTGTTTGTTTAGATGCTATATTTGTGAATATTTGCTTAACATGTATATTTGTTAATATATTTGTTTGATTGTTGGATATTGGGAACTTTGAGTGGTGAGACGGTCCTATACCCGGACTCGAGTGTACTTATGATAGGATGGTGGTATATTCAAGAAGGCTTATAGGGAGTTGATTCCCGACCAAGCTAACTTGAGAAACCACCGCTCAGTGTAGGCCCTTTTGAGAGTTAGTGATGTTGAATGAGTATTCATGAAAACATTACTACTCTCAACAAAGGAGCCATTGACACTGTGGACCTTTAGATTACCTCTTTACCCCACTTTGGCCTTATTAGGACGTAGTGCGATGATCATAAGGGAGTAATTCCGAAATGGTTGATACGCGATACTACACTTGGACGAGACTCTCTTGAGAATATTATCGATTACCAAGTAATTTGGGAAGTCGATAATATCCGAAAGATGGGTCGATGACTCTGGGAACTTTGTAGAACCCGTTCGGCAGGTACAATCAATCCGTAGCACAATTTTTGAGGATGGGTAGACCTTTGAACTCATGCTTGTCCTTAACCCTAAACCTGTGTTGTGTGCATATGCATCTTGTTTATGTTTTCATATCATCATATCATCATATCATCATATGGTTTCATGGAACTCAGACTTTGTTGTTTGTAAATATCAGAGGTCGTCATGAACATTGAAAGAAAGAAAACTTTGAAATACACTTACAAGGGTTTTAACCTAGATGATTTGAAAAGATTAAGCACCTTGGTGACAGATTCAGAAGGATTTCAAAGCCGATACGGGAAGCTGTTGCTACTCTTGAAGATAAGAATGGATAGTGGACTTCTCTCTACCCTCCTCCAGTTTTATGACCCGCTCTACCATTGCTTCACATTTCCTGATTATCAGCTGGTACCCACACTAGAAGAGTATTCTCAGTTAATTGGGTTGCCTATTCTTGAAGAATCTCCTTTTCCGATTGTAGAGAGGGACCCCAAAGAACAAGATATCGCCAAAGCTACACGTTTGGGAGTGGATGATATAAAAAAGAATCTGATTACAAAAGGGGGAATCTTTGGGTTAAAAGCAGAATTCTTGGTTGAGAAAGCTCAATATTACGCAGATCATTTAAGCATGGATGCATTTGAAGCTATCCTTGCCTTACTCATCTATGGTATATTCTTGTTTCCAAGCTTTGAAAATTTTGTGGACCTCAATGCCATCAAAATTTTCCTGAAGAAGAACTCTGTGCCCACCTTGTTAGCAGACGCGTACCATTCTGTTCATCTGAGGAACTTTCATAGTGGAGGAATGATCACTTGTTGCGCTCCTTTATTGTACAAATGGTTCACTTCACACTTACCCAAAGCCAACGCTTTTTGGGATCCAAAGAAAGGATGGTGGTCACAAAAGATCATGGCTCTTACCCATTCTGATATTGATTGGTATAATCGTGATTATGATGGGATAATGATTATTGACAGTTGTGCGGAATTTAGCAACGTACCTCTTCTCAGCATTAATGGAGGGATCAGCTACAATCCGATGCTTGCCCGCCGACAATTGGGATACCCTCTAAAAGACAAACCCAAAAGTGTTCAAGTAGAAAACATCTTCTTCAAAGAAGGGGAAGATAGTCAAGGATTAAAAAAGAAAATTCTAGAAGCTTGGAAGCGTCTGCATAAAAAAGGAAAGAAAGATCTTGGAAAACTCAATTGTGTTTCTTTAGAACCTTACCTCCAATGGGTTCGGAAAAGAGCCGTCACACTAAAGATGCCGTATCCTAAACAAGAGCCTATGGCCTTAAAGGAAGAACGCCCGTTGGTCTTCATGTCTGAAGAAGAAAAGTTGAAAATTGCTTTGGTCAAAGCACAGCAAACTAAAGAAGCTTGGAAGCACAAGTATCAGATAGTCATTGAAGAAAATGCAGAGCTCCGGAGACAACTCCAGTCAAAAGATGAAGAAATCCTCTCTTGTAAGAAGAGGAAAGCACTAGAGGAGCCTTATGAGCCTCAGTCTAATCCATGGAAGATAATTGTGGACAGACTCATCATTGAGAAGACTCAGTTGGAAAGAAAGATCGAGAAACTCAACCTCATGCTGCTAGGAGAACCTTGATAGATTGCGCCAAATTGTTTAGTTAAAACTCTTGTGAGAGGAAATGATGTTTTGTAATCTGTTTTGTTTATTAATGAAATGATGATTTCCGATGTTCAAAAATCTTTGAGTTCCATGACAACCATGTGCATTTGCATTCACACTTCTTCTAATCATTCAAGGAAATTCAACTTTTTCTTTGCAGGCAACAACATGGTAAGAAGAGGCATGCTTCGAGTCCCGGATCTGAGGTTGGGCCGTCTAAGAATGTTAACCAGACTTGTCCGAAATCCTGCTGCTTTCATAGCCAAATATGGGGACCTATTGCCATTAATAAGCGCTCCAATCAAGGAGCCCATGTTGCAAGCTTTGTTGGAGTTCTATCATACAACTTACCACTGCTTTGTGTTTCCAGACTTTCAGTTACTCCCGACCCTCGAAGAATATAATGCTTACTTGAAGATCCCATGGGCTTTTACACTCCCTTATGGAAAACCAAAGAAGAAGGACTTAGCTAAAGCCCTGCATATCAAGCTGGAAGACTTACCACCAATGAGGGCGAAAGCAGGGTGGTATGGAATGGATGCCGGGCCTCTAATGGAAATGGCAGAGTATCACTATGAAAGTCGAAACCTGGGCATTTTTGAGGAAATTTTGGCACTACTAATATATGGACTGTATCTGTTCCCAAGCAATTACGACTTCATCAACGAGGAAGCAATACGTCTCTTCATCCTCAAAAGTCCGGTCAACACAATACTGGCTGATACTTATGTGGTCATCCACCGTTTTGCCTTGTATGACTGTGGGCGATTCTCATGCTGTCTTGCACTACTCGACCGATGGTTTACTTCTCATCTACCAAGGACCCATATCCTTTGGAGGCTTCCTACCAAAAACGCTTGGGTTTCTAAACTTGTCACTCTCAGACACCATGATATCACCTGGTACGACACTAGCATCGGCGACCAAATCATGATTTCCAGTTACGGAGATTTTCCCAATGTGCCTCTCATTGGGATAGAAGGGGTGATCACTTATAATCCTATCCTTGCTAGGCGTCAACACGGGTATCCTACCGGGCCAGAGCCTGAACCAGAACTGTTGAGGCCCCGCTTCTGTGAGACAGGTCGCAACCAAGAACTAGAAGCTAATGCCGAATACGCTCAAAGAGATCCACACCTCATGGGCCCAACTCCGATGGAGAATGCAAGTTGCCTAACCACCAGGGGGTACCTGCTATGGTCAAAGGAAATTGCTTTAATCATGTTCTACACTCACGACTACGAGATAACCATGGAACCTGAAGTCCCCGCGACTAGGGAAGAACTGAAATACGCTTTGGTTAAAGCGCAAAGGGAAAATGAAGACCTGTGGGAGATTATCCGCCAGGATCAAGTTCATGCCGGGGTCCAAGAAGGAGAAGGGTCGTCTTGTTAGATTGGTTTTTGTTTCGTCATTTCCCTGCTTTCCCTAAAAAAGGATTGAAATCCTGTTTGTTGCGTTTACTTTCATTGTAAGAAAAGTCTTGCTTTTTTAGCAAAGACCACTCTATTGTAATAGATTTCCAGCTATCAAATGAAAAACGCTTTTTAAAGCATGTCATTGCATGTTGGACTAACTTTTTGTTTGTAAACGAAAGTTTTGAGTTTCCTTGAATGGTTTATGCATCCACATTCGCATGTCATCCTACATCAATCTTGCATTCGGGGTTCCGCAGCTCATCTTTTGTTCTTGTCCAGAGAGAAAGAGAGAGGAGAAAAGGAGTCACGCTGAGTACTCACCGATACAACACACGGTCCCAAGCTCAAAAGAAGATGGCAGATAACGATCAAAGGTTCGACCGAATGGATAATGACATTGAAGGGATTAAAGGGGACGTCAACCAGATCTTAGAAGCCCTCAACATGATCAAAGCAAAAATGGATACACAACCTACAGTGGTCTCCGAAGTTGCCACAACAGCAGCCAATGTCACGATGGCTCCTGTTACTTCAGCAGAGTTTCCCTATGGCATGTCCCGGGATTTTGTACCACCTTTCAACGGCATGCAGTCTTCAGGTCTCAATCCGTTGTTCGACTCAACAATCAGAAACCCCATTTTTACTACAGCAGGTGGTCCCACCACGGTACGACCAGTCTTCGCCAATCAACAGCCAATCTTTGATATACCCGATGGATCCGAAGCTGAGGACGAAAAACACGAAAAGTTAAGGGTAGAAATGGACATCATGGCCAAAAGGATGAGAGCCATCGAAGGAAATCACGTCTTTGGATCTGATTCCAAGGATCTATGTCTGGTATCTGGATTAGTGTTCCCTCAGAAGTTTAAAATACCGATCTTCGACAAATATGAAGGGACCACTTGTCCTAAAGAGCACTTAATCATGTACTGTAGGCGGATGGCTCCGCATATTGAAAATGATAAACTGTTAGTACACTGTTTCCAAGATAGTCTAAAAGGAGCTTCGGCCAAGTGGTATCTCGGTTTAGATCAAGCTAAGATCCACAGTTTCCAAGACCTCTCAGATGCTTTTATTCAACAGTACAAGTACAACATGGACCTAGCTCCAGACCGCCGTCAGCTTCTTAATATGACGCAGAAAAATACCGAAACCTTCAAAGAGTATGCGCAAAGGTGGCGCGGAACCGCAGCACAAGTAGAGCCTCCTCTTACTGAGAAGGAGTTGGCAGATTGGTTTGTGGACACAGTTCGGCCCGAATTCTATGAACGTTTGATCAGCAGCGTTACAACAAATTTCTCTGATATTGTGGCAGTAGGGGTTAAGGTAGAAGCGGGTTTGAAGAGCGGAAAAGTGACTACTTCAAATGTTACTTCAAGCGCCAACACGGCAAAGAAGCCAGTCAGCTCGTTCCACAAAAAGAAAGAGGGAGAAGTGAGCGAAATCACATATGGAAAGAAAGTACAAAGCTCTCGAAGCCTCCACCAACAGTACCAACCATCATATGTAGCGGCAGTGACCCCGGTTTTTCAGCCTTCTTCGCAGCATGGTCCCCAACCTGGGGCATTCAACAATCAACACCAGTACCAGCCTGGCGGTCAGCAACAGTATCGCACCAGTAATCAACAACAAAGCCAGCAGCCGCAGAGTCAACAACCTCAGAACAGGGCCCCGAGGGCAAATTATCCAGCAAATAGGCCAAAGATACATCCTATTCCAATGAGTTACACCGACCTGTTTCCCATGCTAGTAGAAAGAGGGTTGGTTAAAACAAGAAAATTGGGTGATCCACCTAATCCACTCCCGTTCTATTATGATGCGAATGCTCGCTGCCCATTTCATGAGAATGCTCCAGGCCACAATCTCGAAGGTTGCTTCGCCCTTCAGCACCTAGTTCGTGAGCTTATCGAAAAGGGAACTCTATCCTTCGAAGATGATCCGCCCAATGTTAAAAGCAACCCTCTTCCCAATCATGGTGGAGTCAATGCCATTACTGAAGAAGGGGAAGGGTCAGAAGATAAGAAGGTTACCACTGTTGGTGAGATCAAAGTGCCATTAGCAGACCTACACAAACGCCTCGCTCAGGCGTGGTTACTCAAGACATCTCACGAAGATTGCAGAGAATGTATGCTGAGTCCTGAGGGATGTGACGCTGTGAAAAAGGATATTCGAGCTATGATTGAACAGGGAATGATAGAAATTGCCCACCGGAAAAAGGAAGAAGATGTGGCAGTCATTGAGCCTGTGTTTAACATACCAGGAGAATACAACAAGGGAGCTGGGTCCAGAGATGATAACAGTAACAAAAACTACAAAAGTATTCGGCCAGTATTTCGTGATGACGAACCCCCGAAATTCGGGAGAGGACAGACTAGGTTTGAGCCAAGAGGAGGATTCCAGCCTCGCCCAAGAGCCGTGACACCAAAACAAGATTATTCATGGGGTGAAGGGATTTTCAAAGAAAAGAAACCAGTAAGTGTGGCCAACATCGCCGGTGGAAGCAAAATGACCCGGAGTGGTCGTATCTATCAACCTCGAACATACAATGAGGCTCCTCCACCAGCAGTTTCCGTTCAAAAGACGCCTGTTCCTCAGAAGCCCGTTCCGGAGACAACCACCGACAAAGAGCCTTTAGTTAAAAGAAAAGAAAATCTCAAGAACGATGAAGAAGAATTCTTGAGAGTCATTCGACGAAGCGATTATAGGGTGGTGGACCAATTGAATCAGACACCCTCCAAGATCTCGGTCATGGCTTTGCTTTTAAGTTCTCCAGCACACCGCCAGGCATTACTCAAAATCCTAACGCAGGCTCACGTCACTAAGGATATTACAGTAGGGCAGTTCGACTCCGTTGTAGCAAATATCACTGCCTGCAACACCTTGAGCTTTGATGATAATGACCTAACGACTGAGAAGCGCAAGCACAATCGTGCCTTGCATGTATCAGTCAAGTGTGAAGCGGACACAATGTCCCGAGTTCTTGTGGATACTGGGTCAGCACTCAATGTAATGCCTAAAAGAACTTTGGCCAAGCTGGCGTATCAAGGCGCTACCATGAGACCAACCTCTCTTATAGTCAAGGCGTTCGACGGATCCAGGAGAACCGTGATAGGAGAAGTTGATCTCCCTGTTCTAATTGGACCACAAATCTTTGAAATCACCTTCCAGGTGATGGACATAAATCCGGTTTATAGCTGCTTATTGGGAAGACCCTGGATTCATACAGCTGGCGCTGTCACTTCCACGCTCCACCAAAAAATGAAGTTTGTTGTAAATGACCAACTAGTCATTGTCCATGGAGAAGAGGACTTGATGGTAAGCAACTTGTCATCCTTCCGGTATATTGAGGCTGATGAAGACTCTCTCGAAACAGCTTTCCAAGCACTAGAAATAGCTCACGCTGTTCTAGTAGATGAATCAGACATAACCCAAAGGCCATTATTTACCTCTGCTCAAAGTATTAAGGCAGCACTGAAAGCCGGAGTCCCGCTGGGTTGGGGAGAGGTCATCGAAGTCAATGCTCGGGCCAAGAATGATCGACAGGGGTTGGGTTACAAACCAACTCCGGAAGGCGAGCCGGAAGAAAGCACCATGAGGAAGAAGTCCTTAAAAGAGATATTCACCAGCTGCGGTGTACAAGTTAATGCCATTATTTCTGAAAATGAGGACGGTAATCTGGATCATCTAATAATTAGAGGAGGAGGAGCATTGCACAATTGGGAGGCTGTGGAAGTTCCCATCTTTTTACCTTTAGAAATACCCCCATCAACCACAGAATCCTATGATCATTCGGTCCCTTCTATTAGCGGTTCATTCGTCTTTCAAGCGGAAGAAGAGAACGAAGGAGAGTTAGAGGTCCCAGAAGAGTTAAAGAGAATAGCTGAGCACGAAGATGATTATATCCAGCCCCATAAAGAGCAGACGGAAGTCATCAACTTGGGGTCAGAAGAGGACAAAAGGGAAGTCAAGATTGGGGCGTCATTAAGGCCAGAAATCAAAGACAAGTTGATAACAATCCTCAGAGATTTTGTTGACATATTTGCTTGGTCCTACCAAGATATGCCAGGGTTGGATACTGACATTGTCATGCACAAACTCCCCTTGAAACCAGAATGTCCTCCGATCAAACAAAAGCTTCGCAGGTCGAGACCAGATATGGCACTTAAAATCCGAGATGAGGTCAAAAAGCAAATAGATGCTGGTTTTCTAGCAGTATCCAAATATCCCGAATGGGTGGCCAACATTGTACCGGTCCCGAAAAAGGATGGCAAGGTCAGGATGTGCGTTGACTACAGGGATCTAAATAAAGCAAGTCCAAAGGATGATTTCCCGTTACCACATATTGACACTTTGGTAGACAACACGGCAAGCTTTGCGGTGTTCTCATTCATGGATGGGTTTTCGGGCTATAACCAGATAAAAATGAATCCAGAAGACATGGAAAAAACAACTTTCATCACACCATGGGGCACCTATTGTTATAAGGTAATGCCTTTTGGTTTGAAGAACGCAGGGGCAACGTATCAGAGAGCTATGGTCACACTATTTCACGATATGATGCACAGAGAAATCGAAGTGTACGTGGATGATATGATTGCAAAATCCCAAAGTGAGGAAGACCACTTGGACCATCTACTGAAGCTATTTGAAAGACTCCGAAAGTATCAATTGAGACTAAATCCAGCCAAATGCACCTTCGGAGTTCGCTCAGGCAAGCTACTTGGTTTCATCGTTAGTCAGCGGGGAATTGAGGTAGACCCTGACAAGGTTAAAGCAATTCAGGAGATGCCTGCTCCTAAAACTGAGAAACAAGTTAGGGGTTTCCTTGGACGTTTGAATTACATCTCCAGGTTCATCTCCAATCTGACTCCTACATGCACACCGATCTTCAAGTTGTTACGAAAAGATCAAACAATGGTATGGAATGAGAACTGCCAGACGGCGTTCGACAAAATCAAGCAGTATTTGCAAGAACCTCCAGTGCTGATTCCTCCGGTACCTGGAAGGCCTTTGTTCATGTATATGACCGTATTAGAAAGTTCGATGGGCTGTGTCTTGGGCCAGACTGATGAGTCAGGGAAGAAAGAACATGCAATCTATTATCTAAGCAAGAAGTTCACTGATTGTGAGAGTCGTTACTCTCCCCTGGAAAAAGCTTGTTGTGCGTTGGCATGGGCTGCTAAACGTCTGAGGCAGTACATGATTTGCCACACTACGATGCTGATTTCTAAGATGGACCCCATCAAGTACATCTTTGAGAAACCAGCTCAGACAGGAAGATTAGCCCGATGGCATATGCTCCTATCAGAATATGATATCCAGTACGTTGCTCAGAAATCCATCAAAGGGAGCATTTTGTCAGAACACCTTGCAGAGTATCCTATGGAGGATTATCAACCGCTCAAGTTCGACTTTCCCGATGAAGATGTGATGTATATTCAGCGCACGAAACCAGAGCCTGGTCCAGAGGAAGGTCCCGAGCCGGGGTCCCGTTGGGAGATGATGTTCGACGGAGCGTCAAACAAAAATGGACATGGCATCGGAGCTGTTCTAAAAAATCCAACTGGAGGGTACACTGCGGTCACAGCCCGACTTTGTTTCTCCTGTACAAACAACATAGCAGAGTACGAAGCCTGCATCCTAGGATTGGAGGCTGCCATTGATCTCCGTATCAAAATCTTGGAAGTAATTGGTGATTCTGCTTTGGTGATATATCAACTCAAAGAGGAATGGGAAACCAGGGATGAAAAATTGATTCCTTATAAGACCCACATCCTAGAGATGGCTGAGTATTTTGATGAAATTACCTTCAAGCACGTACCAAGGGCGGAAAATCACATTGCCGATGCGTTGGCCATGATGGCGTCCATGTGGAAAGTCCAGTTTGTCAACGAGGCACCTCTGATTCGCATTGAAAGAAGGACAGTACCCGCATACGTCATGGCGATAGACGAAGAATTTGGGGAGAAGCCATGGTTTCATGATATCAAGAATTTCCTTCAAAATCAAGAGTATCCCGCTGACGCGTCCACAATTGACAAAAGAGCGATACGGAGGTTGTCATCTAAATTCTTCATCAGCAATGGCATATTGTACAAAAGAAACCATGATATGGTCTTACTCCGATGCGTCGATGAAAGTGAGGCGAACCTCATAATGGCCGAAGTACACGAAGGGACCTTCGACACCCATGCAAATGGCCACACCATGGCTAAGAAAATTTTAAGAGCAGGTTACTTCTGGTTAACTTTGGAGACGGATTGCATACTCTTCGCTCGAAAGTGTCACAAATGTCAAGTTTATGCTGATAAAGTGCATGTCCCTCCACATCCTCTCAATGTGATGACGTCACCTTGGCCTTTTGCAATGTGGGGCATAGATATGATCGGGGCAATAGAGCCTAAAGCTTCTAATGGCCATCGCTTCATCCTTGTCGCAATTGATTATTTCACCAAATGGGTGGAAGCAGCGTCATATGCAAATGTGACAAAGCAAGTGGTCGCACGCTTCCTTAAAAAGGAGATTGTCTGCCGATATGGTATCCCTAACCAGATCATCACTGACAACGGGTCGAATTTGAACAACAAAACAATGAAGGAACTCTGTGACGATTTTAAGATCAAACATCATAACTCGTCCCCTTACAGACCTAAGATGAATGGCGCAGTTGAAGCTGCAAACAAAAACATCAAAAAGATAATACAAAAAATGGTCGTAACTTACAAAGATTGGCATGAGATGTTACCATTTGCTTTGCACGGCTACCGGACATCAGTACGCACTTCGACAGGGGCAACTCCCTTTTCCTTAGTGTACGGGATGGATGCAGTGCTACCCATTGAAGTCAAAATACCTTCCTTGAAGATCTTGACGGAAGCAGAGTTGGATGAAGACGAGTGGATAAAAGAAAGATTTGATTCGTTGAATCTCATCAACGAGAAAAGAATGACGGCCATGTGTCACAGTCAAATCTATCAACAAAGGATGGCCCGGGCATTCAATAAGAAGGTTCGTCCCAAAGAGTATAGGGAAGGAGAGCTGGTGCTTAGAAAAATCCTACCTACACAAAAAGACATGCGTGGCAAGTGGATGCCCAACTACGACGGCCCTTTCGTTGTGAAGACTGTTTTCTCCGGAGGATCTCTGATTCTCTAAACCATGGATGGCGAATCACTCAAGTATCCCATCAACTCGGACGCAGTAAGAAAATACTACGCCTGAAAACGGAATGCATAGAAAGAGGATTTCAATGCCTCGACAAGAAAAACCCAATGTTTGAAAGATGTCGGACGCTGGAGCGGACTCCTGTGCAGAGTATTAGAAGAAAGGTCAAAGCTTGTTGTTCTCGTCAGAAGCAGCAAAGCAAGGGAACTGATAGTCGGAAGGACCAAATTATTATGGGATTCTGTAATCTTTTCTGTTGCCATTTTTCAAAACTTTTAAAATCCCCAAGGCTTTGCCTTTTGTAAAGTTCTTGTCCATCAATAAAATCAGTTCTCTTTTTGGCCAAATCATTGTTATGATCTGCTGTTTTTGTTATGCAATTTCACTTATTTGTTAATAAGAATTTTTTATGAAAGCAAAGTGTTTTGAAAAACCTAAGTCTTGTTTTAAAAAAGAAAGAAGGAGAAAGCACAATTTGACAAAATGATTGAAAAGTTCTAAAGGTAATATGATGATATTACACAGTTCTTGAAGTTGTGGAAATCGCTGTTACCTTTGATCGAGATAAATACGTCCGATAGCAATTCTAGCTATTAAGCTAAGACTTCTTCCTTGCAAGATTATGGGGGACATTACTGAGGAAAAATCGTTATCTGTATCAAAGAAGGAAGTGTCGCCTGATTTGAGGCATTTTGAAGCTCAGCGTGATAAGTTCCCTCTTTATTGGATTTTCCTTTGTCCCTCCGGGTCGTTCTGTGTCTTGCATACAGCATCATACTAGCATACGCATTTGTTTGCATTCCCACCGTCGAGGTCCTTTGGTCGTTACCTTTATCTTTGTTTTGTTATCACAAGTTCGTTTTAGAGTTGACACCCTGGGATTTCCTTATTTTTGTTCTGGGAGAGTAGTGGTGACTAGCAATGTTTGGTTTATACAAACAGGGGGTTATTACCAATTTTCACCTTCGATTGGGTTACCGCTAACAAACTGAGAAAGACTAGTGGTCACTAGCGCGTATTCAGAACTAACTATGTTTGGTATAGTAGTTTGGTCATCACCAGTCTCCTTTAAGTCCAGTAGTCACTAGCATTGCTTGAAAGCTAATTGTTACAAGTTGATCGTTACCAACTTCCCCAACCGAAGTCCTGTGTTTTTATCAATATCGTTTGGAATTCCCAATTGTAATTGGAACTTTGGTTCTGGTCGTCACCATCACCCCAGGAAGTCTAGTGGTAACTAGCACCTTGAAAAAAGACCGTTTGTTGTTCTGGACGTCGCCAATATCCCTTTGAAGCTTTTTGCCTTCCCCAGTCGAGTCTCGGAGGTCTAGTGGATACTAGCATCCCCGGTGCATCTGGTCTTGTTTCTAATATTTTCCTGAAGATCCCGTTTGAACTCTTCGTTATAGGAAATTTCTCATCTGGTTATCCCCGGTGAGGTTCGTGTCTCCGTTCCGTCTTTTCCCCGGTGAAGATTTGCTTCCCCAGTGGATTCGTTCCCCAGCAAAGTTTTCCCCCAGTTGGGTTTCTTCACCAGTGAGGTTTGCGTTTCTTTCCTTTCGTTTTCCCAGTGGAGAATTGTCTTCTTC
Source organism: Lathyrus sativus (assembly GCA_963859935.3). Taxonomy (NCBI): domain Eukaryota; kingdom Viridiplantae; phylum Streptophyta; class Magnoliopsida; order Fabales; family Fabaceae; genus Lathyrus; species Lathyrus sativus. Next base: position 93,704,034 of record OZ012741.1, read on the forward strand.
CCCAGCGGTGTGTCTCCTTTTCCCCAATGAAGATGTGTCTTCCCTGGTGGAATTTGTGTCCCCTGTGTGAAAGATTTCCTTGATAAGCATCTTTAGTCATGTCTGAACTATCTTGCTTACTTGGTCTTGATTCTTTCCCCAATGTGTTGGGTCCCTCGTGAGTGGTTACTCGTCGTATTGCCGTTCTTTTATATTTGCTCGTGTGTCTGCATCTGTCTTGCATTCAAGCATCATAAAACACTATTTAGAACTCATTGCATTTCAGTATTGGTCCTTTTGCATATCATCGGATCTAAGGGACAAAATTTTTGGTTTGTTATATTTAAATACCTTTCACTACGATTCTATGAGGATTGTCATCTCTCCTTGCCATCTAGTGAAGATATTTAAATAGGGGCAACTGTTGCACCCCAAATTTTGACCCCTTAGATCCTCATCATAATTGTAGCATCATACTCACTTGGTTAACTAACCTTAACCCATTTCAAGTTTATCTTTGTCAAGATGCAGATGAATCAGGGTTCCGTACCGTCAAAAATCGAGGCTTCAATGGTTTGATCAATCAATGTATTGGATTGATTCAACTATAAACAAGATCAAGAATACTACATTGGATTAAGTATGAATCCAATTCGAGGTTGTCACCCAGGAATTAAGAACAGTGCAGTTCAGGGTACCCGATTAGGGTTTTCGAGCAGGAAAAGTCAACCGTAGTTTGACTTTGAATTTAAAGGAAGGTTCAATGATGCAACTTTGGTCCAACGAGTTTATAAGGCTTAGTGAAGTCCCCCCAAAGAGTTTCAAAGTCTTGGAAGCTCCGAGGCATGAACAGACAGTTCGGTAATCACCGATCGATCGTACGGTTGACCGAAAAGTCAACCCCCTCAAGTTTTAGGAATTGGACTTCAAGTGGTGAAGCAAAGTTGTTCCTTATGTCATGAGGGACCTACATATCAATTTTCATGATCATCGGGTCAAGGACGTGAGAGTAATTGGAAAAACGGGAAATTAGGGTTTCGAAAGGGGCTAAACCCTAACTCCCTAACCGCACACCCGATTGAAGTGGTTCGAAGCTCGCCGGAAAGCTCTTAACAAGTCCTACAAAAGTCCTATACTAGTCCACTCTCAGAAAATGCATGGAATTGGAGTTATCATCAAAATCGATTTTTAGTACAAAACACTTAGTGAAATTCTGAAAATCTGGCTGCACTAAAACTTGTTTTTTGCTGACTTTAAGGGACTTTTCAACCAAGATGCACTTAGATTTGGAATTTTTGGCAAACATGAATGTTGTAGAATTACATAAGGGCTTTCCAAAATGTACAAGAACTCCCCAAGAGGAGTTAGGAGCTGAGAGTTATGAAGTGTGAAAGATGGGCCTGTGCACTAGTTTGTTAACTTGCCTAAACCCAACATAAACTTGGTTCCCAACCATACACTTCATCTCTAACCATGGATGGACATCTGATATGATGAATTTAGAGGTTGGAATAGACAAATTCAGAAGAGAATCCAAGCAAGTACAAGATCTTGAGCAAAATCCATTACTTTAATAGAAGAAAGTACAAAGGTACAATAGGAGAGAGATGGTTTGTGGCTGCAGCATGAGGGTGCTGTCCTTTCTACCTCTATAGTCACTTCTTATAGCTTAATAAGATCTGGTTTTAGAGGCTAATGACCCTTGAAAGCATGCACCATTTGCAGAAAGAAAATCACACTTGGATTCACAAAGATTTCCCTTTCAAAACTCACTCCAAAAATGGAAGTTACCAAGCTGCCCTCACCCTCATTCCTCCTATAAATAGAGGCATTCTCACCATCTTCAAAACACACCAGAGCTGCTCATAACATTAACATATTACAGCTCTCCTTCTCATTCTCTTCTTGCTTGTAAGTAAGGAAAAGCTTAAAAACACCAAAAATGGGCATTTTACAACTTTCATGCCATTTTCCTTTCTAGCATTACCAACACTCTCACAACCATCCACACATCTTCTAAATCACATATAGAAGGTGTATGACTCACTAAAACATCAAGAACCTCAAAAAAATCAAAAAGTCAACTCTCATTCCACTATACTTTGACCAAAGCTACAAAAATCACCAAATCTTGTTTTAAACATTTTCTTGAGGTTTTGATCATTCATACACCTCAACATTATCATATCTCAACTGTTCAAACACTCACCAATCATTAGAAGTTCACATTTCTTCATTTGGCATTGAAAGTGTATTGTGGCTTAAAGTGGAAGAAACTTCAAAAGGCCAAGAATTAGAGCAAGCAACCTTTGGTTTTTCTCAGCTATCTTAGCATATTCAAGGTTCATCAAGAGGTATGTGGTTTGTCCTTGTTGACCTTAGTATCATATTTCATGATTTATCATGCTTGAGTATTTTCATGGAATTTGAATTATGAACACTTTGTTACTTTTCATGATTGTTTGCTGTTGGGAATAATGGGGATTTCTCATCAATATTAGCTTAGGCAGTTCAATTTGTTTTTGTCATATTAATGTGTTAAAACCAACTGTGATGCTGCCTCAAAACTTGTGAGCAAGTTGGTATTTTTATTGATTTCATGTTATGTGTGAATGCTGTTAGAAACATAGGGCTGTGGAGTGTTATCACACTCAAAATGTGATACTTGATTTGTGACTTCATAATTTACCATCTCTTGTTTAAGTAGCTGTCCACTGTGTGATATTATACAACTTGCCTATAACACAAAAAGCTAGGTCTGTTACTGTTTGAGGCCTATACCAGTCTTGGTCTTGTGAACAGCCAAGAAGACCACCTTGTTTTTAGACCTAGGATATGCCTGCTGCAATTTCAGTAGATAAGTACATGAGGAATTTCTTTTGGGGAATACATCAATGAAGGGCTTTTTAGTTAATAGGTTTATCATACCATAATGTTTAACCCTGCTATGCCAGATTGAGCATCATGTTGCTCACCATGTTATTAAGGTTTCCCTTTTATGATTACTGTTTGGTAACTATTGCTGTCAAGGTTTATGACTGATATTCAAAGTTGCATTGGCTCTTAGCTTTGAACAGACCCTCTAGCCTGCTGTCATGAATTTCAAAGTCTGGTTTTGAGAGTCACTTAATTTGATCCATGGTTGTCTGCTAGGGAACTGTTACACTAGAACAAACTGCAAATTGAAAACTCATTTTGGGCATAAAACATTAAACATCTAATTTTATCATGCATACAGATCCTAATGTGCATATAAGACCTGCTTACATACTTACCCTGCCTTGTGTGTACCTAGAGTTTACAACTACCTGTTGCCACCAAATGTTCCAACTGTTATGAGATTCTAGAAGCTAGTTTTGAAGTCAGTTTGTGTTCCTCCTAACACTAGTTAGCACAGGCTCAGTATTATCGAAGCTGCTAGAATCCAATATTATGCTAGCATATTTTTTGTTGTACTTGAAATCTTGAGTGTGTTGAGGTATAGGTTCATTCCATTTCTGTTGATGCTGAATTTGTGTTATCATTCAATGCCATAGTTTTGAACTGTTATGTCATAAACCTGCTACCACATACCAAATATGCAGAAGGTTGTTTTCACAACAGTAGGCTTTGTTCAGTTTTCATATTAGTCATGATTGAGTTCTTGGGCTGTTTGATTGGTCCTACTTGGAGTGTTGTTTTCTGTGCTAGTTGATCTTGTAACTGGCAGATTCCATTAATTTCTTGACATTAAATGTGATGTGCAAATTCATCAAATGTTAAACATCATTATCATGCTGTAGAATTTGTTTTGGTTGATCACTGTGATGCTGTCATGTTTGCTCATATTGTTCATATGCATCATTGCCAAAACTAGTCATAGCCACTGAAACTTCATTTTTGCATAGAGCATTAAAAGACCTGATTTTATCTTTCAAGCATGTTCCAATGTGTATTTGAAACCTGCTTGCATGTTTACCTTGTATAGCTTGTGCATAAAACTCATACTCACTGTCCACCACATTGCCAATACATAAATGATGCATGAAATCCACTTCTGATCACTACAAGTTAGCACTGATTTTAGATTGAGCACACACACACTTGATTTCATATGTTGGTAATATGTATGTGTTCAAATTAGTCAAGAAAGTTTCAACACTAAGATGCATCTCAATATGGCTCATATTTTTTGAAACAACTTGCACTTCATGAATCTGTTTTCACATTGACCTTCTGCTAGCTCCTTTTGAGTTTTAGAATCATTAAAGTCTTGGTTAATTGATGTATGCATACCTGATAATGTTCAAAGCCTGCTTAAAACTAATCTGCACTGAACCATGTTGCTTTGCTATGTTGTTACACTGTTGCCAAGAAGAATCATAGCAGCTGACATTCATTTTCTGCATAACACATTAAAGAATTGATTCTAGCATATACACCTGTTTTAAAGTGCATCAGTATATTATGTGAATGTTTGCTGTTAGATGTTTGGTGCATAGAATTGAATTCACATGTTGACACCAATGTTTCAAACACACAAAAACCACACAACTGCTACTTTCTTGCACAAACTTCTTTTCACTTGCTGTCATGTTTTTTTTTTGTTCAAAATAGAGAAAACTGGTTGGTATATGTTTAAGCCTTGTGTTACTTTCATCATGCTGATAATAGCTAGCAACTTTGTTCCACATGTCTTGATGTTTTGCCTTGCCCATGGTCCTTGGTTCGATCCCTGAGTGGGACACTTTTTGGTTTTTATTTCAGATAATATTTGTTTTCATTATTTTCTCCATCTCTTTCTTTCCTTAATCACACGCGCGCAGGTGGCCAAGTGGTAAGTCTGGGGTTTTCAAACAAGGGGGCCTGGGTTCAACCCCTCCCATGGCTATTTTTATTTTTATTGCTTGTTTATCTTATTCAACAATTCATAACTTAATCACCGTGCATTATTTTCAACTCGTTCTTTTTGCAAATTGCTCGTTGTGATGTCTAGTTTTATTTAATGGATTGTATTTTCATAATTGCTTGTTTTTACAATGCTTTTTTCCTGCTTGTTAGTAGATCCGTTCTTAGGTCATTACCGCGTGTTTCGATTTTAACTTCCTTCATACCATGTTTATTTTTATCTTGTAAGATTTATTTCCTTTATGTTTGTTAGCATATTGGGATATCTCTCTCTCTCTTATTGGTTGTTACCATGTGTTTTCTCCATCTTTACTTTGTCAAGTAGGCTTTGATATTGCCCTCCTAAATTATGAGGTTAAACTAATTTATCTATTTGTGTGTGATTGTTATCTATACACTTTGTTGTCACATTTGTTCCACTTTGAGTCTATAGCATGATTTGTTTTCAAATTGTTATTTGTTTACATGGTTGTCACCTTTATCATGTTCTCGATCTTTGTTAAGATCGTACTTTCAATCTGTGTTAAGATATGCCTTTATTTTTTGTTAAGATATGCCATTTGTAACATTGCTTATATATCTTGGTTGAAACCATTCATCTCACTTGAATTACTTGCTCATTGTAATGTGCTTGCCCATCTTTGATTGTAATCATGTCTCCTATATTCATCATGTTTATGCTTTGTTAAGTTTATCTTTCCCCAAGTGATGGAACTCTCTAGTTCTCATCCAAGTTATCTCCCCTCTCTCCTTCCAAAGGAAAAGTCTCTCCATTGACCCTTGTGTCATGGATAGCTCATTACCCCCTTTGACTTTGTTAAAGTCATCCTTCAACCCTAGTTCACAAAAACCCTAGACTTTGCTTAAGTTTAAGAGACCCACCTCTACTAGGAGTGATCTTCAACTAGAACCCTAGGATAGAGTTTGTAAACTCTATATAAGAATCATAGTAATGATTGCTTATTTCCCTTTGAGTGTTGTAACATAGATCTAGAGAGTTTTGTCAAACTCTATACAAACATTGTTATGTTTGCTCCCCATTTGAACCTTGATCATAATCAAGTGTTCTTTAACCCTTGTGAGGCGAACTACGATTGCTCTGATTCTATCCTAGTTAGGATACGTAGGCAGAAGACGCGATGTCTTTGCGAGCAAACTTAGAAACAAGTCATTAAGTCTATACCTATCAATCTACACTCTTTATCCAATCCCAAACCTTAGCAAATGTCCAACAACTTAGCATGTAATTGAACAAAAGGTTCCTGTAGAGTACTACAGATGTCTAGGATGTGAGATACCTACCCTAGGCATAACCAACCCCCGATCCCCGAATCTCTTAGCATTGTTGTAACATCGCGCAAAAGGTTCTTTCTTTCTTTAGACCTTTCCTTTGGATAAATTAAAGTCCGGTTGTAAAAGAATTAAGGTTCAAGTTAATTCAATAGCTTGATATCCGATTTTCACCGCAACAACCATGCTGAAATAAAGGAGGCTCTCATCCTGGAAGCCAATTTTGCTTTGTTGGTTTATGGGACTTTCTGGTTCCCTAAATTTGACAATTTTGTTGATATGGATGCAATCAAGCTGTTCATACTCAAGAATCCAGTACCCACCTTGCTCGCTGATACATACTTTTCGATTCACTCAAAGAATGCTGAAGGAGGAGGACACATTGTATGTTGTACCGCCTTGCTGTACTCATGGTTCATCGCTCGTTTGACTTGGTATCCGTCCCTTTGGGATGAAGTAGCAACACCTCGATGGTCCGAGATACTTATGGCCCTTACCCATTCAGACATTGTTTGGTATGATCCCGCCTATGGAGGCGTGCCTATGATTCCTATCATCGGAGGTTTCCCCAACGTACCGCTTATTGGAAGAGAAGGATGTATAAGTTACAATCCCGCTTTGGCCCGTAGACAGTTTGGACACCCTATGATCCAAGTGCCTGACCCAGCTTCGTTGGAAGAGATCTATTTCAAAGGAGAAGAGGATCTAGACCTAAAGACTGTCATCATTTATGCATGGAAATACATTGATAGGGAAGGAACAGCTGCTTCAGGATACCCCAACTGTGCTGCTTCTGAAGATCATCTGCATTGGGTGCGAGAAAGGGCTCTCGATCTCAAGATGCCTTTTCCTTTTCATGAACCTATGGTATTGTCCCCTCATGACCCCGACTGGTTCGAGGAAGAGGAAATAGAACAAGTAAGGATTACTTTAGATGAAGCCCGGAAATTGAGGACTGCTTGGAAGAACAAGTTCCTCACCCTCAAAGTAGAGAAGGAAAGACTTCAGAAGACACCAGAATTAGAAGTTGCCAGAAAGAGAAAGGCACAAGGAGATTTATTTTCTCCTCATGCCTCTTCAAGTGCAGTCACTAGTGATGATCTCCCCTCAACTACCATGGCTTGGAAGGAGTGTGTGGAGCGACTCATCATCGAGAAAGCGGCGTTGCAGGATCGTATTGATCAGCTAACCGAGGAACTCCGTACAAAAGAGAAGACTGTGGGATAGAGTTCTAAGTTTCTTTTGCTTTCGTTGTAATAAACTCTTAAAAGAGTACTTCGCTTTACAGTGTTTCTCAAAAATAAAAAGTTTTTCAATTCTCCTACATTATAACACTGAAAAACACTTGGAGTTTCTTGAAGTCCCCTCTTACATCTGCATCCGCATTATGCATTCTGCATTTAGCATGGCATTTTACATTTGTGCATGTGTCTTTCCTTTGTTGTGGCTCATTTCGGTTTTCCATCTTTTGCTGTCAGTCGCCGCCTCGACCATCTGACCAAGCCGGAAGTATCATTAAAGGATAGTAAGGAGAACAAAGACATGGATCGCATGACTAACTTCAGAGTAAGGTCTAATCCGACACTTTGCCATCCCTCCGACAACTTTGTTCCTATGCAACTTCAGCCTGTGCAAGAAAAGGAAATGGACGATCCAGAGCTTACAGCATTCAAGAATGAATTTCGTGACTTCGAGGAACGATGGAAAATGATGATGAGGAAACGTGCGTCTGATTTTCATGCTCATGACCCGCACCTAGTTCCAAACTTAGTTATCCCCCCAGGATTCCAGATGCCCGCTTTTGAAGTGTACAAAGGTACAATTTGTCCAAGGTATCATTTGATGATGTTTTGTCAGAAGATGACCGCCTATCTTGGGAACGACCAACTATTGATTCACTGCTTCCAAGAAAGTTTGTGTAGAGCACCATTAGCATGGTATATGAAGCTACAAAGGTATCACATTCAGTCTTGGGAAGACTTAACTTTTGCTTTTGTGAAGCAATACCATCACAACTTGGGTATAGCCCCAAACAATAAAGATGGCTGTGGACCTTCCAGAGAATTCATAGCTCCGGTACCCCATCCTCAGCACCAATATGCGATGCCCGCTCCGCGTGAACAACAACCACATCTTAGGCAGAGGTTGGCCTCTCCAGATCAACCACAGAATCGACGATTTCGGAAAAGGTATCAAAGGATGACTCCAGATACACCAAGGGAAGTAATTCCTCAGTTTGATCCCATCCCTGTAAAGTATGTTGATTTGTTTCCAGCTCTAATTCAAAGAGGGCATATCCAGACAAGAGCCCCACCCAAGGTACCTAAGAAGTTTCCATACTGGTACAAAGCCAACAACTTTTGCCTGTATCATCAAGGTGCTCCGGGGCACGACATCGAGAGTTGTTACGGTATGAAGGCGGACGTTCAAAATTTGGTCAAAAGTGGAGTCTTATTCTTTGAGGGTTCTGTCCCTTATGTGCGAGATAGCCCCATATCTCGACAAGGTTCGTCCTCCCCAGGCATGATTCAAGGTCGTCAACGCCGTGTCTGAAAGCTACGCACCAGACATCTCTGCATGTCTTTCCCGTCTACACAAGAGCACAATAAAGATCCTATGAAGGACTCTCCGAGAAAGTTTATTTCATTTTGTCCATGTTTATTTCTTTGATTGAAAGCATATTTGGCATGTAAGAACTTTCTGTTTTGAATAAATAATGCAATAACTGTTTGTCTTGAAGAAATCCATTCGTTTTCACTCAAATAGTTTTCAAAATTATTTATAACGCCGACTTTTACCCGTTCTTTTGCTCTGACAGAGAATTGGAAGGAGGATGATGAAGTAAAACATATGGTCTCTTGTTGTATGCTTCGAATAAGTACCCTACTGATGATGTAAGGCATTTTTTTCCAACCTCCTAAACGCCAAAATAGTCAACCCTTTCTTTTAATCCTTGAGAAAAGATCTGTTTTTTTCCCAAACCCTTTCAAACATCATTTTCTTCACCGGGGGCAGGGTATCGCAAAAAAAAAAAAAAATCTTTCAAAATTGGGGGGGCACAAATATACTAACCCTTTTCTCCATTCTACAAGTCATAAATTAAACCCATATACGACCCTCAACGTCCTAATTGAAGTAAGGTTTAATTCGAAAGCATATTCGATGAGATATTGTTTCCTGACTCCTTGAGCTATGCTCAAATTAAATCGGCTTTATAAATAATGTTCAATTTGTATCCTAACTAGTGGTTTAGATCACAAGTTATTGCGATACCCCTTTTCAAAACTTCAAGACAAACGCGTGTTGCATTAACCATTTCAAAATGGATATTTCAAATGTGCTAAATACGCTTGACATCTTAGAAAGACCACATACAGACATTGATGATGATATTTGAAGACTTTGCTGACTTGGGGCAAGTCATTCTTCCCAAGAAAATTTCATCCGCGCAAGTCTTGGGTTCAACTAGAAGAAATTCAAAGGACTCACTTACCGCCAATCAGGGGCAGTTACGTCGAGATTTGGCGAATCTCTAGAGAGTTTGAAAACAGTGGGGCATTTGGACATCATGTTTTCTATAAAATCCTCTCGAGACTTTTATCTTCAACTAGGTGACTTAGGGCATTTGAAGATTGGAGCAAGATGTCCATTTCATCCTCAGGAAGCCCAACCCCAACATGATCAACAACTACGAAGACCCAGGATATTTATTTTATCTCCCATGAAACTTCGGTTTGGGTACCTCCGTCTACAATTTCATACAACATGTCAAACTTATCAAGATGATACATCCCCAATTGGATTAATCACTTTTTCCTCAAGAGAATTTTGAAGTTTTAAAGAAGTATTGGGACCCTACATTTGGTTCTCCATCTACCCTCAGTGATACTTCTATCTTTGAAGATTGGTCGGATGTTTGTGTCGAGACAGTTATCCCATCTTCGGTCATTGCTTTCGTTTGTCTTGTCAGCATAAGCATACACATATCATGTAAGTAGATAGCATAACATTTGCATTCGCGCATCCTTTGTATGTTTTACTCTATCTCTTATATTGCGTTTACCCTTGGGTATTTGGGCGTGTCTTATTCCTTCCAAATAGAGTTGTCAGCCCTAAGCAGAAAAACTCAATATTTCTATTTCCCCACGAAGTTCGATCCTCGTGGAAGACAATTGTTTCAGTACATTCCCATTGGAGTTTATGCCTCCATGGTTGAGTCTTGCTTGACAGTTTCTCTTCGGTTATTTCCCGAATTGAACTTCGGTCTTTGACAATCACACTATGAACATCTCCAATGTTTGAGCATTGATCAAGAGTGCATTTATTTTGCACTTTGACATCATAAGGATCACCATTGAAGATGTGGTACTTCTCCGGCAATACTACAAGATCCACTCGACAACTTACAGCTGAATGACAAAAGATCTCTTTATTTGAGCAACTCGTCTTGGGCTGACTTATATTCAAAACGACAAACAACAATTTCCTCAAGACAATCTGTCCTTCCCCAGTGGATTATTTCAAGATTATCAAGACAAAACAAGGGACATTACAGGCACTTCCCCATTTGAGGACTTCTGCTACAATCTCACATATTTTTTACAATTACAGCAAAGATACTCCTCAAAAAATGATCTTCTCCAGAGAGTTCATTACGAGTACAATCAATGACATATCTCCTTACAAGAGGACACTCCACGAATCAACCGGTTTACAGCTCCTCTGAAGATCCCCGGTGCACATTCTACAAATTAACAATACAATACAAATTGCATCTACAATTACAAGTACAAGATCACATCTACAAAATTCTACAATTACAGATTACATCGACAACATTTACATCAACAATTCTACAGTTCTACAATTTACAACATACAATCTACAATGACACTATGGCTCACAGCCGAACATCTACATCAACATTACAATTTACAACTACAGTGACATCTACAATCTACAAATTTACAACCCCTCTTTGAAGACGCTCTCACGAGTTTCCATCATTTTGGGTAGGAACCGAGACCAGCTCATGGTTCCCATACCATGATGCAAGGGGAAGTTCGACATCAGAAACCGAGACCAGCTCATGGTTCCCATACCATGGTGCAAGGGGGAGTTCGACATCAGAAACCGAGACCAGCTCATGGTTCCCATACCATAGAGCAAGGGGAAGTTCGACATCAGAAACCGAGACCATCTCATGGTTCCCATACCATAGAGCAAGGGGAAGTTCGACATCAGAAACCGAGACCAACTCATGGTCCCCGTACCATGATGCAGGGGGAAGTTATACATTTTACTGTTTCAGCTGAGTTGCAAAAAAAATATAAAATAATAAAAAATGGCGAAGAATGCATTGCGCCCCAATCAAAAAGATCCATTTTGAGTTACTATTGACCACCACCTTGGTAGTAAAAGTATCTTTCGATCACAAATCATCAAAATCACCGCATCCCTGACGCATGAGTTACCGTTACACGTTTGGAGATTTCCCATGGGTGATTGTTCCTATCCTCGTAGGGTCCCGCCTTGTTGGATCTGTTGCTCTTTTCTCTCGCGTGTCGTGTCTAGTTGTTCCCCTGTGGTGTCTTTTCCTCACAGGACCCGTGTCTTTCATTTCATAACATTGCCTATCATTTGCATCCGGTGGCATCTTAGGGCCAAAAATCCGTGCAATGTTTGTATTTAAGTCCCTCCTATCTCGTCGAGAAGAAGATTTCAATCTCCATATCTCTGGATAGAAGTAACTTAAATAGGGGCATCTGTTGCACCCTAATTTTTGACCGTAAGATCCCACCTCTTTTTGCATTTTATTACGTTTTATCTTTGTGTCCCTATATGCGTATTTATCAGGACTAACAAAGGTATGCAGGATCGTTTTGGCTGTTGAGACATCCCTGACCAGTTTTACGTGGCCTTCTAATGCAAATAAGAAGGATTTATATTCAAGATAGTTCATATGCGTTTAAAATCCGGATGGTGCAGCCTATCAAATGATTATACATGCCAAGCATAATTAGTTTTGCTCATGATGTGGGATTATCACTTTTAACAAGCTTTCAAATTCTTTGAGTTCAATTCAAGAAAGACAAGTTCCATCAAGTTTTAAGTTCAAGAAGTGATTCAAATGTCGCCATGAAGTTAAACGTTTCATTGCAACAGTACGAAAAGCCCAAACAAAGGACCATTTCCCGTGACGTTTGATTCACATTTCGGAGCTATATGAGAATATGCATCTTCGGCATACGTGACCCATGAACACGAGTCCGACAAACAGTTTTGGGACTAGAGATTTTCAAATCTTATTATGGGGAGTTAACGCGGTCTCGAAGGAAGCTTTGATAAACGACCAAATATGGACAATTGAGATTTCATTTGAATATTACATTTGTGTTCAAATATGAGGATTTAAATTTAGAAGGTTTGACCAACAATATCCTGTTAAGAGGAAGACATCATTGCTTTACACTCTGGAATTGCTAGGAGTGTTAAAGCATTCATCAGAGATAGTGAATATCGCTTTTTTCAAATGTTGGAAGATATAAAAGGACTAAGTCTAAGTTGTTATAGCAATTCGATGGGATAGCATTAAGTTCTGACATATATAGCTTCATTACACCATGTGACACAATAATTTGGATTAACCCCAACCAACTGGGAGTACATAATTGATGACAGCCACTACATCAAAAGACAAAGACTATATTCTGCAGTAAAATTACTCCAACAATACATCCATCACTAAGCCCCATGAGCATCGGCAAGCTCCTTATTGTTCCGCCTGAAGGATCGCATCCTGAGTTAAAAAGCAAATCTCGTATTCCTGCTTTCGGGACTGTCTAATTATTGGTCCGCCTTTGTCGTTCTAATAGGGATTCCAAGGTTTGATTTTATGGACGACTTCGTTCGTACAGATGCGCACCTCAGCTTGGAAGCCGTCTTAAGGCGTTACTTCCGCTGTTCTCTAGGCAATATCAATCGACCTGCAAAATTAACAATGCAGTCAACAACCGTGGTTCGACATTGTTAGAGATAAGCTCAAGCAAATTAAAGAAGAATAACAACAGGCCACGAAGTTACGTTTTCAAGTATTGCAGAAAGGTTACAGCATCTTCGAACTCCTACTAACATGCCACGACCACATCAATGATGAATCCCACTATAATTAACGACCATGTCTTACGGGGTCGTATTGGGCCGTTGTTTCTCCGCGTTAAGCACTTGCAAAATTTGAGAATAGCATTGCTTATGGACCTCGGTGAATTCGAGACAGCTGCCAAGAATCTTGAAGGCGAGTGTAATCCACATTCGCGATTCGCTGCAAAACGCAAGGGCATTAATAGTCAGTTAAATGAGTACTAAGATTTTCTTTTGAAATTCAAAGAGGATACTGTCACAAGAACTGAGAGGTTATTCGGTATTAAACCAGACTGGAACTTGCACCCTTGTCTCTGAGACGACTCCGGAGTAATGCAACCAACCTCTAGACAGCTTTATTCCACAGTGGCACCAGCTTTTTACCCTTTCAACCAGTCCCCAAATTACCACCAAAAATCACTTAAAGCTTCGCAACGACACAATTTGAAGCACCAGGTTTCATATAGCAACCCCGTCGAATTCCTCTCGTAATCCAAGTTTTTCCATCACATCATTGGCTTCCCCTTCGCATAGTCTCACACCAATCTGAATGTTACTATCCGAGTCCTGCTTCACCGCATACTTCTTCAGCATTAGAGCATCCTAACCTGCAAGCATTCCAACCTGCAATCATTTCTTAGCAGCTCAAACTGTCTCAAAAAACCAAGAATGGTCGCAGTATGCACCGCTATTTCAAGTTGGCGATGGTTCCAACATAAATCCAAAAAGGAAAGAAAACTCACTCATACTCATTGTTACAAACTCGTACAAACCAAGCGCAACAACAAGATTGTGATCCCTCCGTACTTTGAAACATCAACAACTCAGTTCACATGCTCCTAACACCAACACGGCAACTTGCTCCGTTCATCTTCCTACTGCCGGCGTCCCCTCTCCACCATCTCCCGTAAACCATAAAATGGACCTCAAACACAATCACTTAAATATAGACTCTTTCACGGCAATATTTACTACCTCGTGTCGTACTCCTCTTTCACTTCAAACACAACTGTACCTGTGATCAAAAGAAGCACTTCAATTTATGAGCAATCACGACAAACCGAAAGAATTAACTCAAAAAGGGAAGAAAAGAATTGGTAGCTTGCGGTTTGGAAAGCCAAGCTAATACCAGTACACAACGGCAACCTTCAGAAATCGAAGCCGGTTCGGGTTCAGTTTTTGAGATAACATCGGCAAGAGGATACCTTCTTTCAACTGCCAGCATCCCACCCTTGTGTCAATTCCTTCGACTTCGAGAACGCCAAAACAAACCTGAGGTTAACACGAATAGCAGTCAATACAATTGCAGAATAATTTGCGAAAGATTTCAAGTGAATTCGAACCCCTCACAGTGCTATTGAATTACCGTTACAGAAGGATTTTTATGAAATATGCGTATCTTCGAAGCGCATAGAGCAGATACAGTTGTCAAGCAACGAACTCCGATTTCGCAACCTCGAGGATAATCTCAGCAAACCAATGTGAAAAGGAAATCAGAGGAAACCAGATCCAACAGCCCGCAATCATAAGGCATTGCTAAGAACGGAGGACCACAATTTCTTCATTACGGATCAACTCCCAGAATTCACTGTGGGTCGCGTATCTCCTCCTTGGCCCAACAGCTCGTATTCGTTATCCACACCTACTAAAATGCAAAATCGAATTAGCAATTTGCTTAGGAGAATATTCCACAAAAATCCAATCAGATCCAATCTCGTTTTTGAATGAAATCAAAGATTGAAATCAAATCAGACGTAAAAGGAAAGTCTTCAAATCTCGGCTGAACCGAAAAGGAAGGTCCCAAATCAGCAATCAATAGTATTCAAATTGCTTTCATTCAAGAGCCTATAAGAAGCAGAAATCGAAATTCAGAAGAGGGGATCCATAAACAGTTCAACGTGAAAATCCCCTTCAAAACCCTAAAATTGATAACAGAGAGAATCAGGAACTTATCTTTTGAGGAGGCTCGCCGGAAGTAGCAATCCATCGCCGTCAAGGCTTTCGCTGCCAGAAATCTCCGTTCTCATCCGAAATCCATTGCAAATCACCATCACCGCCACCTTGAAGCCCGCTCGGTAAGATCCCATTAGCCGTTAATATGAATCGTTGATCGTTTTTCTTTACTTTGTGTAGCAGCTATTGAGACGTTCGAAGCTCAACGCACGACGGAGGGAACGATCGAAGGAGACATGCGGATGGGAATTTGAGAGAGGGACGGGAACGATTCGCCGAGAGAGAAGACAGAAAGGGGAAAATCGGGGAAACTAGGGTTTCATCTCCGTTTTTTTTTCTATCATATTTTTGTTTTATTTGTAATATGATTAATCACTAATCATTGCACACACACACGACACCACTAATCCCCCTAGTCTACCATTTAATCAACTAACCTTTCATTTTCTAATTAATTAATTAACTGATCCTAATTAGGTCACATAATTATGTTTTTAATTAAATAATTTAAAAAATCCTAATCTGCATTAACGTAATATAATTGACCCCTTTTTACTTAAGTAGATCTTTTATTCCAAAAAGATTAATAAGACTTTTAATTTAAAGTTTTATTTATTTAATTAACTTTTAGATAACTTTTTAATCAATAATAATATATTTTGTTTACCAAAAAATCCTTTTCTAAATAACTTGTCTTTAAAACCATTTCATCATAAAAAACATTTCCTTTTTTTTCTAAAATAACATAATTCAACTTAATGGCTAGATATTTAATAATAAAACCTTTCATTTAAAATTAATATTCAACTTTTTTATAAAATCATGTTCATCAAAAGAATACATTCTCTTACAAACTCAAGTAATTTATACAACCTTTTACAAATAAATAAATAAAAATAATAGATCAACTTTTACTAAAAAAATCAAATACAACTTCTAAATAAATTATAATAACTTTACTATAATCTTTCTAACCTCTCGCCAATAAAATCAAGTTAACATCTTTTAAAATCACATCAAACGACTAAAATCAGTTCAACTTCTCCTAACTCAATTTAATCAAATCGTGCACAACCACTTCGCGACACATCTACTCACATACATCCTAGCGCTTTCATGCGTATTTTTCTAGTCATCTTTATCTGCTTTATCTTATTCGCAATGCACACATACTCACCTAGCGCTTTCATGCGTTCGTGTATGGTTTATCTTTATGCAATTTACTCTTTCGCGACTTATTCTATTGCATTTACATTATCATATTTATCTATTCATACATCGCATTCCGTCCAAAGGAAAAACCTACACATAATTCAACGTTGTGTGTAGTTGCACATCATTTGCATCATACTCCCCTCGATCCTTGATTCCATTCAAGTTGATCTTTAGGATAGATCCAACCCCATAGGAAGGACCTTAATCTTTACAACATAGAAACAAAACAATCCACTATACAACTTTTTCAAACACAATAGAGAATAGACGTTAATCATCTTAAGTGAGATATAATCTCCACCCCCACAATAATACAATCAAACATGTAGGAACTTTGCCTTAAGAGTGATAAAGGCATACTCGTCAAACAATCCGAGTACTTAAGCCCTTTTCTTAAGACGATGCAAAGACTATTTTCCTGCAACCCCCTTTACACTTGTGGTGGTTACATCTCCCTTAACATGAAGACTCATCTCTTCTCCTAAACCCAATCAAAACAACTACCCTAAACCCGTAGGAACTTTGACCACAGTCAAAGAGCTCCTCTAACCCTTTAGGGGAACTACAAGTACTCTGATTCCACTCCCGTAAGGATATGTAGGCATAAGATGTGACATCTTATCGAGTATACTTAGAAATAAACCACTAGGGTCTCTAATCCTTTAAGCAGATAAACACATAGCAGTAAACAAACATAAAACAAGAGGTTCCTGTAGAGTACTACAGAAACTTAGGATGCTAGTACCTTCCCTAAGTTTAACCAACCCCCGAACCTATAACTCTCTAAACCTTGCATTTGCATTGCATTGTGGGAATTTCGATCTTTATCCCTTCCTTTGGACAAATCAAAGTTCGGTTGCAAAACGAATATAAGATTCAAACTAATCAATAGTTTGGTATCCAAATTTCACCGCGACACTGGTGATCGAACCCAGATTCTCTGGTTCTCCGGTTCCCCTGCGAGAGTCAATCCTAGTGCTTGTATGATTACTTGTTGGGTTGTGGTTATTTATCGCATTTTATTTCTCGCATTTATTTCCCGCATTTTATTTTCAGTATGATATGATTATCTGTGCTGTTGTGGGAGGGGCATTCTGATGAGTGAGAAGCCAGACCCAGGCTTGAGTGAACATAGCATTAGTTGTGGAAATTAGTGGGCGCGTGCTTGCTTTGCAGGCACTAGTGTCTCATGAAATCCACGCTCAGACGAGGTTCTCCCGGTTGGCTCCTCTTTCAACCCTTTGGGTTGAGACGGTTGCTGGTTTGGTGGATTGTCGACTCTGGGGACCGATCATTTGTGATTCAGCCGAGTGAGGCCGCTTCATGAGCTGGTGATGCCACACCTTCTGGGTATCGTATCACCCCTCTTGAATGTCTGTGACGCTGATGAATGCATAGGATGCCAAACTTGAGTCAGTGTAGGTCCATACGTGTGATCAGGGTTGGGTTTATTGCAGGAAACTTTGACCTTCAGATTACCTGGTTTTCTTGATAGTGGATCAGTGTTGTTGGGATCTGAGGATCTTATCTGTAGACATATGTTTGTTCTTGATAGAACAGGTTTTGATCAGAGGATCTTATCATCAGATGTGTATTTGTTCTTGATAGAACAGGTTTTGATCAAAGGATCTTATCATTAGATGTGTGTTTGTTCTTGATGGAGCAGGTTTATGAATGGGGTCTGAGGATCTCAGTATCAGGTGTCTGTTCTTGATAGAGCAGAGTTTTATTACCAGATGCTTGTTCTTGATAGAGCAGAGTTTCGGTCATCAGATGTTTGTTCTTGACAGAGCAGATTTATGATTGGGGTCTGAAGATCTCATCAGCAGATGTATGTTTGTTCTTGACAGAGCATATTTATGATTGGGGTCTGAAGATCTCATCAGCAGATGTATGTTTGTTCTTGACAGAGCAGAGTTATGATTGGGGTCTGAAGATCTCATCAGCAGATGTATGTGTGTTCTTGACAGAGCAATTTTCTTGGTCCTGTATCAGAGGTCGTTATTATCAGACGTTTGTTCTTGACAGAGCAGAATTATGATCTTGTGTATATGGCCCTATCAGATGGTTGTTCTTGACAGAGCAGATTTGTGGTCCGATACCAGGGTTCTCTTCTTATCAGTGGTTGTTCTTGATAGAGCAGCATTATGGTTTTGTTGATACAAAATCTCCACAGCACAATTGCCTTGATCTCCTGCTGCATGATTGCATTTTACATTATTTTGCATACATTTGCATTTCATTAACGTGTGTCTGTGTTGCAGGTACCGTTTTCCCCGATCCAGGATTTCTTGCCTCCTATTGTATTGTTATGGGTTCTCTGAGGAAGACCGTGGCTTACAAGCTCCCTGCCCCTGATGTGGTTAAGCTGACTGGTTTGATAGCTTTAGCAGATGATTCTGTGAGGGATGAGTTCAGAAAATCTTACGGCAGGTTGCTCAGTTTGGTTCATAAACCTTCTACGTTCGAGGTGAATGGGTTGCACGCTCTTCTGCAGTTCTACAACCCTCCGTTGAGATGTTTCACTTTAAAGGATTTTGTTCTCGCACCCACGCTGGAATAGTATGCTGATTTGCTAGGTGCGCCTATCAAGAGGCTGATGCCTTTTGTTCACATGGATGCTGAGCCTGATCTGGCTGGTTTAGCTCCTTCGCTTCATCTGGATGCCTCCGAGTTGGTATTGACTAGTTGGAACAAGGTTCCTGGTTTCTCCTTGCAGTTTCTAGTGGGTAAGGCCCAGCAGTGCACCAAGGACGGATGTTGGGTCGCATTCAATGCCATTCTCGCGCTGTGCATATATGGCATCATTCTGTTCCCCAATATGCCCGATTTTGTAGACTTCGATGCGTTTCATATCTTTGCTTCAGGGAATCCAGTCCCTACCTTGATAGGAGATGTCTACCATTCATCCACTACAAAAACGAGAATAGGAGGGGCAAGAATGTCTCATGCTGTGTACCCTTGCTTTACAAATGGCTTGATAGCCATCTGCCCAAGAGGGGTCCTTTTGTCTCGTCTGCAGCCACAGCTGAGTGGTCCGAGCATCTGATGAGTTTATATGCAGAGGATATTGACTGGTTTGACAGAGATAGGTTGGGTACTGAGGTGGTCTTCAGCTGCAGCGGGTTTCCAAACGTGCCTTTGATAGGCAGGAAGGGCTGTATAAACTACAATCCGTCGTTGTTGGTCCGACAGTTCGCGTATGCTTTGAGAGCTCCGCCGAAGGATGAAGAGGTGTAGGAATCTCTGTACCTCAATGGTCTTCTATAGGGGGATAGTGAGAAGAGGTTTGATGAAGAAACTGCTCGCAGGTACGCCGCCGAAGGCCAGCTCAACAAAGCTCTCGCTAACCTGAAGGAGCGCAAACTGACGTTTGAGTCCAAGAAGCGGAAGCTAGAAGATTCCTTCGGCGAAGGAGCATGGGAAGGTTCGGTCGAAGGACTTCAGTACACCATTGTTCAAAGGGAGTTACTCGTCGAGGGGTTACTCACTCTGCCAGATCATCCAGAAACGAAGGAGTTGTTAGAAGAGTATCGCGCCCGTGGCCGTACTTGACTATTTGTATTCCTTTTGTTTTGATCATTGTTGTATGCTGACCATCACCAGGCTTGTTGGCTGAGGTCACACTACTGATTCATCTTGTACTCACTGATGTTGTGTACTGCCTTGATGGGCTTTCTTTATATATGAGATTGTTATTTCCATGATTGGACTCGGACTTCTTATTATTATCAGCACTGGCACTCAGGCACTAGGATCGGGGGAGATCTCCCTAACGCACAGGCACACGTTTTCATTTGCATGAAGCATTTGCATAACGAGCATTTTGTTGTTTTTCCTAACCCTTTTGTGTTTCCAGGTTTTTCAGGTTGTTTCAGGTTGGTCCAGGTGGTTCCAGGATTGATCCGAGACCTATTCACCGCTATCCGACTAGAGCTAATCAGACCAGGATCATGGAGCAAGTGCAAACTGATGTTCAGGAACTCCGCGAGAGAATGGATCACTTCATGGAGCTCATGCAAGCGGTCGCCAATGGCCAGGATCAGCTCAGAACTTTGGTTCAACCTTTGATTTCCAGGGTTGATAGAAACGGCGTACTCCACGGTGGGACTGTGCCTACTCCTCCACCAGTTGAAACTCCACAGAATGGTGTCCTCGTGAGCGGGGGCAACGACAGTGCTAACGGCAATGTAGTGGCCAACATAGGACTTAATACGACGGGCATCAGTAATGGGAGTCTGGGAGCTAATGTCAATGTCGGGCCGGGAAACGGCAATGCAGGCGTCGGGAATCTGTTTGTGCCTCAGCCATGGCTAGAGGATCGTCAGGACGATGTGTTCTCTCAGAGAGGTGCTGAAGGGGAGCTGAATGCTGAAGCACGGCTTAGATTCAAGGCACTTGAAGATAAAATGAGAGATATCGAGAATCAGAATACTTTGGGCGTTGATATGTCCAAGCTGGGATTAATTGTTGATTTCAAGGTGCCTCCCAAGTTCAAGGTACCTGACTTTGAAAAGTATAAGGGCACCACATGCCCTCGTGTCCACCTGAGGTCGTACTACAGGAAGATATCTGCTCATTCCGAACACGAGAAGTTGCTGATGCACTTCTTCCAAGACAGTCTTTCCGGGCCATCCCTCGAATGGTACATGAGTCTGGAGCCCACTAGTGTGCGCACATGGAAGGATCTTGCTGAAGCATTTGTGCACCACTACCAATACAATAGCGACTTGGCCCCGAACCGAGCTCAGCTGCAGAATCTGTCGCAGAGGAATAATGAAGGGTTTAAGGAGTACGCCCAGCGGTGGCGTGAGTTGGCAGCCAGGGTTCAGCCGCCGATGGTTGAACGTGAGCTCGTGCAGATGTTTGTAGCCACCCTCCCAGGGGTTTACTATGAAAAGTTAGTCAGCGGTATGTCTGGGACGTTCTCAGATCTCATTATCACGGGCGAGCACGTCGAAAACGGGATCAAGATCGGGAAAATTCAAGGTGAGTCATCCTCAACTGGGGGAGGCGGAAAGAAACCTTATGCTGGAAAAAGACGGGAAGGAGAAGTGAGCGCTGTGACCAACGCTCGAAGGAAGGGTAAAGGCCCTCACCAACAGGTGGCCAGTATAAATATCCCGGCAGCTCCGCAGCAGCAGCAGCAGCAACAGCAACCGAATCAACAGGGATACAGGAAGTATCAGAATCGGGCACCTTTGGCAAACCGTCACTTCGAGACACCACCCATGTCGTACGCACAACTTTTACAGACTCTGCTTCAGTTACAGTTGATCCAGAAGAGGACGATGGCTCCCTTGACAGGGGCGCCTCCGCCAGGGTACGATGCGAATGCCACTTGTGAGTTCCACTCAGGGGCACCAGGCCACACAATCGAGAACTGCAAAGCCTTCAAGCATAAGGTGCAAGACATGGTGGATACCAAGATCATCAACTTCTCCGATAATGTGCCCAATGTCACGAAGAATCCTATGCCGAATCATAGGGGAGGCGATGTGAACGCCATTATCGAGGACGAGAGTTCAGATTTATTGACTGACGTCAGAGATCTAAAGACGCCGCTTAGCTTCGTTAAAGCTAAGTTGCTGAAAAGAGGGTTCTTTCCAGGTTGCGGAGAGCTATGTATGGACTGTGCCACACGTTCTGATGGATGTGAGCAGTTGGTAGAAGGAATTCAAAGTCTGATGACTGAAGGGATTCTGCAGTTTAGCCGGAGGGCTGAAAGTGGATCAGGAGAGGTAGTTCTGAAGCAGGCCGATGAAGTTGCCACCATCACCATCCCTCGCCGGCCGATAACCATTTCTGCGCCCAGACCGCCCACAATTACCATTACCAAAGCTGGGCCGATACCCTTCGAAAGCACTAACGCTATCCCGTGGCATTATGGGGCTGAAGTCTACTGCAACTGACAGAAGTTGGAGCTAGAACCGTTTGGGTCGACTGTGGAGAATCTTGCGGGAATCAGTGGTATTACTCGCAGCGGAAGAGTGTTTGCACCACCAGAGGTCGTGGCGGATAAAACGGTCAGAGCTGGTGCGACCGATAAAGGCAAAAGTAAAGTCGTTGAAGAGGTCCCGTATGGGGTAGAAAAAGACTTGCTTGTTAAAGATGCCGAGGAGTTTATGCGGTTGATTAAAAAGAGTGACTACAAGATTGTGGATCATCTCCATCAGACGCCGTCGAAGATTTCCATTCTGAACTTGTTGCTGTGTTCTGAAGCCCACCGCAACGCGCTGCTGAAGGTGTTGAACGCCGCATATGTACCGCAGGAAATATCGGTGAATCAGCTAGAAGAGGTCGTAGCCCACGTAAATGCTGGAAATGGGTTAGGGTTCGCTGACCTAGAGCTGACGTTGAAAGGGAGGAATCACAATACCGCCCTGCACATCTCGATAGAGTGTAGGGGCACGATTATGTCGCACGTGTTGGTGGACACGAGTTCTTCGCTCAATGTTCTTCCGAAGAAGGAATTAATGAAGTTGGATACTCGTGGAGTGATTTGCACACCCAGTGATCTGGTTGTGAAGGCGTTCGATGGAACCAAACGCCATGTTTTCGGGGAGGTGACCCTGCCAATCCAAGTCGGGCCGGAAACGTTTGACGCAGTCTTTTATATTATGGACATCATGCCTACCTACAGCTGTCTCTTGGGCCGGCCGTGGATCCATGTTGCTGGTGCCATGACCTCCACGTTGCACCAGAAGCTCAAATATGCTGTCGGAGGTAGCATCGTAACCGTGTGTGGCGAGGAAGACATAATGGTGAGCCATTTGTCGTCCTTCAAGTATGTGGAGATGGATGGCGAAATCCATGAGACTCTATGCCAAGCGTTCGAAGCTGTCAAAGTGAAGGAAGTAGCTCTTGTAGTCACTGAAAAGCCAGAGATGACTCTCTCCTCATTCAAGGAAGCTCGGGCCGTTGTCCAAGTCGGATCTACCCCAGGCTGGGGGCAAATTCTGGAGATACCTAACAAGCAAGATAAGTTTGGGTTGGGATACTCTCCTGGAGCTGAAGCTTCTTCTTCTAGCAGTGCGTCTCGAGGTAAAGGGCCGATCCAGTTTACCAGTGGCAGAGTAATTTTCGAAAGCATCAACGCGGTGTCTGAAGACAGCGGGGATAACGACTGTGACCTCGACTCTTGGATCCACCCAAGCAAGCCAGGCGAGGGCCTCAACAATTGGTCCATCAAGGATATCATCCAGATGACAAGCGAAGAGTAATGATTTACTTTTTCCAATCATTGTACAACCCTATGTCCTACCCGGGGCATAGCGGTTTTATTGTCAGGGCCTTGTTGGATTATGTACATGCATTTTGTTAATAAATCAAAGGAGTTTTTCTTTGTATTCAAATATTGTGATCTCTGTTATTCCTGTTTTATATTTGTTTTGAAAAACAATAAAATGGCAATGAGGTTTGTGCTAACCTGCATATCCTTGTTTTAAGCGTAACCCTTGTTATTGCAGGATCCACATAGCAGATGGCATCGACTCTGGACCTTCTATGGCTCACTTCGACTTCGATTTCCCGATCTATCAAGCCGAAGAAGAGGTTGATGAAGACGAAGACCTTCCCGAAGAGTTGGCCCGCTTGTGGAAACAAGAAGAGAAAGTTATTCTACCTCACGAAGAAGAGATCGAGATTGTGAATCTGGGTTCTGAGGAACTTGTCAGGAACGTTAGGATAGGGGCCGCATTACAGAGTGATGTCAAGCAGAGATTGGTCGAGATGCTGAGAGAGTATAATGACGTCTTTGCTTGGTCATACGAGGATATGCCCGGACTTGACACGGACATCGTGGTCCACCACTTGCCGCTGCAAGAAGATTGCCCTCCCGTTAAGCAGAAGCTTAGGAGGACGAGACCAGATATGGCCGTTAAGATTAAAGAAGAAGTGCAGAAACAGCTTGATGCTGGCTTCTTAGCGGTCACTACTTACCCTCTGTGGGTCGCCAACATAGTGCATGTACCGAAGAAGGACGGTAAGGTACGCATGTGCGTCGATTATCGGGATTTGAATAGGGCGAGCCCTAAAGATGATTTCCTGCTGCCTCATATTGATGTGTTGGTCGACAACACAGCCCAGTTCTCCGTGTTTTCGTTCATGGATGGCTTCTCCGGTTACAACTAGATCAAGATGGCGCCGGAGGACATGGAGAAAACTACGTTTATCACTCCCTAGGGAACGTTCTGCTACAAGGTAATGCCCTTCGGTCTGAAGAACGCAGGGGCCACTTACCAACGAGCAATGCTAACTTTGTTTCACGACATGATTCATCATGAGATTGAAGTCTATGTTGATGATATGATTGCGAAGTCCCAAATGGAGGAGGGACATCTGGTCAATTTGCTGAAGCTTTTTTAGAGGCTTAGGAAGTTCAGGTTGAGGCTGAATCCTAACAAGTGTACTTTCGGAGTACGGTCCGGAAAGTTACTGGGGTTTATCGTGAGCGAAAGAGGCATCGAGGTTGATCCTGCGAAGATTAAAGCGATATAAGAAATGCCAGTGCCAAAAACAGAAAAAGAAGTTCGCGGTTTCTTGGGCAGAATAAACTACATTGCAAGGTTTATCTCTCAGCTCACGGCCACGTGTGAACCGATGTTCAAGCTTTTAAAGAAAGATCAGGCGATTATCTGGAATGAGGATTGCCAGAAGGCATTCGACAAGATAAAGCAGTATCTTCAGGAACCTCCAATCTTGATACCCCCAGTGGCTGGACGCCCTCTAATCATGTACTTGACAGTTCTTGAGAATAGTATGGGGTGTGTTCTCGGTCAGCACGACGAGACGGGCAGAAAGGAGCATGCCATTTACTACTTGAGTAAAAAGTTCACAGACTGTGAATCTCGTTACTCGATGCTGGAGAAGACGTGTTGTGCACTAGCCTGGGCTGCCAAACGTTTACGACAGTACATGCTCAATCACACCACTATGCTAATTTCGAAGATGGATCCGATCAAGTACGTCTTCGAGAAGCAGGCTCTTTCGGGCAGGATTGCCAGATGGCAAATGGTGGTAACGGAATATGATATTCCGTACGTGTCCTAGAAGGCCATTAAGGGCAACGTATTGTCTGATTACCTTGCCGAACAGCCGATCGAGGATTACCAGCCGATGAAATTCGAATTCCCTGATAAGGATATCATGTTTCTCAAAGCGAAAGATTGCGATGAACCGTTTCCCGACGAAGGGCCAGACAGGAAATCCCAGTGGAAGTTGATATTCGACGTGGCGGTTAATTCCTATGGAAGTGGCATAGGGGCAATCATCACGACTCCCCACGGATCCCACATCCCGTTCACTGCGAGACTGACGTTTCCAGTCACCAATAATGAAGCGGAGTAAGAAGCATGCATTATGGGTCTAGAAGAGGCAATTGATTTGAGAATCAAGAACCTAGACGTATATGGTGACTCGGCGCTTGTGATCAACCAAATTAAAGGGGAGTGGGAGACTCGTCAATCGAATTTGGTGTCGTACATGAACTATGCCAGAAGGCTACTTCCGTTCTTTGACCGAGTGGAACTCCATCATGTTCCCAGAGCAGAAAACCAGATGGCTGATGCCTTAGCCACGTTGGCTTCAATGTATAAAGTCAATTTTTGGAATGAGGCTCCAAGAATTTTCCTTTCTCGTCTTGATAGACCTGCATTCGTCTTTGCAATCGAGGAAGCCGCCGACGGCAAGCCATGGTTCCATGACATCCAGACTTTCCTTATGACTAAGGAATATCTGTCGCTTGCGCGAAAATAAGGTGCCGGCATGATAGAAGAGTCGCCACCTTTCGTTATTTATCCCTCAGAGCGGGAAAGGAAACGATCGGAAAAACCTGATGAATAAGGGTAAGACAAGGTCATCGCAACCATTGTCTGGGTTCGGGAGTCGGTTACGCAAGGGGAAGGTATTAGCACCCCTCACGTCCGTCGTACTCGACGGGATCCTCGCTTGTTTGTTTACTTGGATGGGTTGGTTATAATCTATCTACCTATCAAGGCTGGCTGAAAAAGAAAAGAAAAATGACTCGGCAAAGCGTCGCGCTTTATGCCTACGTATTCTCATCAGAGAATGAGAAATCAGAGTCAACGTAGTTCGCCTAACTACGGGTTATGGGGAAAGGTTGCTCGCTAGGATATCGCATCCTATGCCTACGTACTTTCATCTGGTATGAAAGATCAGAGCAAACGTAGTTCGGGAAACTACGGGTAAAATGGCTCAACTAGGAGGGAGACTATCAAGTCCTACTGTTATTATGCCATGGATTCATCCTATGGTTGAGGTTTGAACAGGGAACTCCTAGATGTTGTCATGCATAGGTTTCAACCTAAAAGTCTATCATCAAATCCTTATCAAAGAAATGAGAGTCCTAAGGGATCATGTCAATGATACATCAAAACAGATAAAAGCATCAGCTTTAACAGTAAAATGCATGCAATGCAAGTGAGGGAGGAAATGTGTGTGGGGCTTCAGCCTCCACAAGCTCGTCTCAACCTCAAGCCAGTCATGAAATAACAGCAATCATACTGAAAATAACAACATGCTATCAAGCAATAACAGATAAGGGAAATGAAGTTGCCATCAGGTAAACAAAACACAAACTTGAGAAAGAAAGAATCTACTCTCTAATCCTAACCCTAACACAGAATCCTGAATCAAATCTAATCAAAGCCCTAAAGCAAAACCCTAAACAAGAGAAAACAATCCCAGTCTTCAAGCTTCAGAACAAGCTTACCAAAGAAAGGGAGCTAAGTAAGCAGACTCATAGTGTCTTCCTCAGGAAAGCACTAGGAGGTGTATACTCAGGAGTTATATCCTATGTGGCTCAACCACTGTGATCAGTTTACATTCCTCCTCTGGAGAAATTAAACTCACAAGCAGGCTCCAACATCACTGGATATTTAGGAAATCCTATCTGAACTAGTGGAACTAAGTGAGTAGACTCATAGGACCCTCCTCAGGAAAGTACTAGGAGGCTTTCACTTAGGAGTTGTATCCCATGTGGCTCAACAACATGTGATCAGTTTACATTCCTCCTCAGGAGAAATTAAACTCACAAGTTGGCTCCAACATCATTGGATACTTGAGAAATCCTAGATAAACTAATGGAACTAAGTGAATAGACCCATAGGACCTTCCTCAGGAAAGTACTAGGAGGCTTCCACTTAGGAGGTGTATCCCATGTGGCTCAACAACATGTGATCAGTTTACATTCCTCCTCAGGAGAAATTAAACTCACAAGTTGGCTCCAACATCATTGGATACTTAAGAAAGAGGTGAGAAGAAAGAATGAAAGTCATTCATAGTGCCTTCCTCAGGAAAGTACCATGAACTTCCTTCAAACTTCAGGATCTCAAACCTCACAGACAGGGAACAAGCCAAGCTCTGGGTCTCTGGGTCTTGATCTACAATCTTCTCTTCGTGATGCTCTCCATCAAGGTCTTCAAGGCAACACAAGCCCCTCAACAAAGTCCCCAAAATAAACCCCAAGGATGAACAGGTAACCCACTGAACAGACCAAATCATCAGGCTACTTCAGAAAATACCTAAAAATACTAAACTAATGGGGAAAACTCTAACAATTATTCACAAGGGTCCTCAACACCTACTCATAACATCTACATAGGCCTCTACCTAAGAATCAAGACAAAACTCAATCAAAGAAAGATGATTCTTCACCTAAGCACAACCTAAACCCTAATTAGGATACCCTACATCTACCCTAATTAAACCAATCAAAAATTAATTCTAAAATCCTAGAAAAAAATCCTATGGGGGACTATGATTCATCATCTAATTGCACAAAAAAGAATGGATAAAAAAACCTAAGGGAAGGTCTTAAAATAATTCCTACAAAATCATGATACAAAACTAAACATTATAAAAGCTATTTTAAAAGAAAAATCTATTAAAATACTAAACTAAAAAATAAAATCCCATTTTTATTTTATATTTTCTACACATTTTCATCTAATCATAGAAAAAAGAAGAATTAAAAAAACATTTTTTATCAATTTTTAATGAATTAATCAAAACAGAAAAAATAAAAGAAGAAAATAAAAGAATTTAAATCAAATAAAGGGGAGGGGGGTACAAATAGAAACACGCGCCAGTTAAAACAATTGGGCCAGCAAAAGGGGGGGGGCGAATAGAAAGCTGAGCCCAGAATGCCCTTTAAGTGAAACGACTGCGTTTCGCTTCATTTGAAATTTCCCTCTCTCACTCAGGTTCAACCACGGCCGTTGGATCATCATAACAAGTCAAGCTTTGGGACCAAATCAAAGGCTCTCCTTCATCGTCCCAAAATCAAACTAGGGTTTTCAGAACCCTCTCCCCCATGCCCTAAGATTCGAGCTCCTCTATCTCTCCGCTCAGGCCATGGTTTCACACGACTCCAAAACAAAAAATGCTCTACTACTCAAGAGCAACACAACCATATGCTCACCTTCCCCTAACTCGCCCTAGATAGCCCTAACAGAAAACTTAAACATCTTGGTACAACCATGCTCACCTGAGATCGACCATGGTGAAACTTCCACCTAAGGATCTGAACCTGCTCTACACGCCACCCTAGTCATTCTAACCTAATTCATGCTGATTAAAACGCCCTAAACAAATAGTTCTTGCAGATTCAAGAATCACTCACCTGCCATGAAACCTCACGCAGAGCTCTCAAACTCTCAGAAATTGATCCTCTACCCTAACACATTAATTCTATGGCTATAAAACTAATTGAAACTAGCTAACTTAAGAGATACAAGGAGAAGAAAGAACCTGTCAAAGGGATGATGGTGAGGCTCGTGGGGATGCTTGCAGGCCTTAGAATTGGTTCAAGATGATCCTACAATGGTCCTCAACCTTCTGTTTGCACTTGTGATGGTGGAGATGGCTTGTAGTGGAAGAAAACTCAAGTTGCTTCAACTTGAAGAAACCTCTTCAATGGCAATGTATCTCTCTCTTTCTCCTCTGACTTGACTCTCTATCACCAAGTTTCACCAACCTTCAATCTCTCTGCATGGCACTCTTTAAATAGCAATTGATGGAAGCTTGTGGAATCATCTAGAAGGATCTAGAAAAGTCATGAACTTCTCCTTAAATGAGAAGTTGAGAATATAATTTCCCTTGCCTTATCCCTTGTAATCTCATGCCAAATTGTCTTAATATGAGATATTGAATGTTAATGAATGAAAGCAGCCCTTACATTTCACTTATGTAGGGTTTTGCAAAGTTGCCTTCTTATGCAAGTAATAAATTTCCAAAGGAAGTCCATTTTTGGAGCCTCAAATGAAAAATCTATTTAAACCAAAGTTCTCAAAATGGTTTTTCCAATCAAAATGATATATTGGATGATCTATTTTGGATTTGTGGATCTTCCAAATCACTTTTCAAATTCAACTTTTCAAGTTTATAAGCCATTTTTAGTTCATTTTGGACCAATCATGTAATCTCATGCTATGAGCTTTTCCAACAATTTGTGACCTTCTTTCTAGACTTAAAATCACATTTTGAGCAACTTTCATGTTTTGAGTTTTTCCATTTGAGGCTTGGAAATAGGAGTTTTAGGCATTGGCTAAAATGACCTATAACTGACAAATGACCAAAATACCCCTGCCTTGTTCAAACCATAAGTTGAGATCCACAAATCCAATAAAGGACTTCTACCACTCAAATTAAAGCTAAGAAGATGCTCTTCAACATTGATGTTGACCAAGAAACCATAGGAATCCTCCTACCAGGGCAAAAGTTGTCTGCAAGTTGGGTGACTTTCAAGGACCCAGATTCACACACCTCTGCTGACCTGTAATTTGTCAAAACCATAACTTGAGCTCTGTAACTCCTATCAAGGACTTCCACCACTCAAATTAAAGCTGAGAACAAGCTCTACAACATTCATGTTATGGGGAAGATGAGATATCAATCACATCTAGAGCTAAAACTGCCTGGAAAATAGGGATCAAATTAGGGTTTTTCACTGACAATCCTTGGAAACCCTAACTCAAAACTTCTCAAACTCCTCAATCATGATGAGTTGGTCTAGGAATCATCTTTATAACATCTCTATACATCATTCCATGATCTCATGGCCCTTGGATTAGGTCTCAACCTTCTCCAAATCTTCAGTTATCCTAGGGTTGACCCAGTCAAAACCCTAATTCTACCATTCATGGTTGAATCCTCTGAACTCTTGCATAATGACTTCTCTGGGCTTCATGATGGCTATCAAGACATCTCATAAACTTTCTCAAAGCATCAAGTTCACTCTCATAGTCTCAGAGTCATCTGAGGGGCACCCACAACTCTCAAGCTATGAAGCATACAACCCTGGTTTCAAACCACTTTTCTGAGGATCTCTTGAACTTTCTGATGAAGGTATCAACTTTCAAACACTCAATGGATAAATAATTGTTGGTCAAATTTTGGGGTGCAACAGCTGCCCCTATTCAAACGGCTTGGACCTGACTGGGTGAGAAGCGAACGGCTTTCAACCAATCAAGGTACGAGACGGTTGAATATCGGTAAACCCGAAAATTTGCCAACTGCACGAGCACACGGTACTCTGCGGGGAACAAATCTTCGAATATTGCAATGCTAGCTGCACGGCTGCTAGCTGGAGAGATACTGATCTGATATCGCCGTTAGTTATCCGCGTTAACTTCTTCGGATATTGCCTTCAGACAACCACAACACCCAACATCGCTGCTGGAAGACTAAACCATCTGACATTATCGTCAAACAAGATTCTGAGGAACGCCCAACATCGCCGCTGGAACACCAAATCATCTGACATCGCCGTCAAGAACAATCAAAATACTCCGCATCGCCGCTGGAGAACTACAACACTGAACAACTCTGACCTGAGGTTCACCCCTGGTAAATGGAACTTGCGTATTTGGAGCTACTCTGCTGGGGATGAGAGACTTAACCGAGCACACTCTGATCTGGGGTTCACCCTCAGAACCATGACGAACATCGGAATACTGCTGCACACTGCCCGCCGTAGAACTTCAACACTACAGATATACGAAACCCTGGCCCCTGGCCACTTCCAGCTAGAAAAGATCTTTAAGTATTTCTGAAGATAGATGGAACCCTGGCCCCTGGCCATTCCAGCTTCAGCTAAAAAGAACATCCTTGGCCTTCAAGGATGTAAACTTTGCCTGTTGGCAACTCTGCAGGAGGTATCCTCGACTTCAGTCTAAAGAAATGGTCCTTGGCCTTCAAGGATACATGGATCTGCCTTCAGGCAACTCCGCCTCTGCTATAGAGCATCCGTGACTTCAGTCAGGGATATACTTCGGCCTTCAGTCCGAAAAACGAATCCCAGGTCTTTCATGACCTTGGGGGATAACCTTGCCCTTAGGCACCTTCGCTTCAGCTTAGAAAATCTGTGACTTCAGTCAGAGAAATGGTATCCTGAGCCATTCATGACTCTACGGGGATTCAAACACTTTGCCTTCAGGCAAAACTCCGCTTCAGCTGGAGAAACATCTTCGACTTCAGTCAGAAGAAAAACTATCCACTTGATCGCAATCAATCATCTCCTCAGGACAACTGACTTGGTCTTCAGACTCACACGAATCACTCTGTTGTATCTACAACCTCTGGAACCTTATCTTCATCCACCCGTTGAATCTTCAACACGGAAATCTGAACTCACAGGAACCTTCTGATATCGCCATCGGGCGCTTATGAAATCCATCTTCAGATTAGACATCACTGCTGGAGAAACATCTTCGACTTCAATCAGAAGACGTATCATTCTCTTGATCGCGCTCAATCATCACCTCAGGGTAACTGACTTGGTCTTCAGACTCACACGAATTACTCTGTTGTATCTACAACTCCGGAACCTTGTCTTCAGCTACCCGTTGATTCTTCAACACGGAAACCTGGACCTGTAGGAACCTTCTGATATCGCCTTCGGGCGCTTACGAAATCCATCTTCAGATTAGACATCGTGGTTGGAGCAGACATATCACGCTGCTGAGGACTTCAAGAATCAACTTGAACAAACAGATCTGTCGGGCATCTTCAAGAATCGTCCTGAACTGATAACCTTTCTGGAGCAAACATTCTGGTTGGGTATTCCAGGAATCTTCCTGGGCAACTCCTGCTGGAGGTGCTATTGGGGAGCTCAAGTATCATACTAGGCGAACCACTTGGGAAGCTGTACTGGGGTCTTAAGAATCGTTTTAAGCAAATGGCCCTGCTGAGGGACTTGAGAATCATCTCGAACTGAAGACTTCGCTGGGGATCTCAAAAAATCATCTTGAGCGAGCGACTGCGGGGATCACACCGGGGTCTTTAAGAATCATCTCGCAAGCGGTCTTGCTGGGGAGAACATCAAGAATCGTCCTGAGCAACCGGTCTTTTGGTGGTACACCTGTAAAACAAGAATAATAATGACCTAGATCATGCTTATGATGCATATGCTTCTGCGCTATGCCCCACACGGTGGGAATGATATGCGTTTATGCTAAATGCTGTGCAATCATGCACGATGTTATGCAACGTTAAAATGCTATGCAGTCATGCACAATGATGCGATCCCGTCAGCAAAATAAATGCCGAAGGGGGGAAATCCTCCTGTCAAGGAGAAAGAACCGCTCAGATAGAGGAATCGTCCTGCTGAGGAGAATGTGAACATGCCAATATCAATTAGGCTCTGTCTGGGGAATTGATCTTCCGCGAACTGCTGCAGGGGAACAACTTCAGCTGACTGCTGCAGGAGACGAAGCTCTACGAGAACTTGGATCTGCTGATATCAATCGTGAGAATGAATTGCGCGGCCGTCTCGGCTACTCTTCTGGGGATGACCACTCTGTGGGGAGCCAACTTCAGCTGCTCAACACTCCACTGGGGAAAAATCAATCATGATCTGATCAAATTCCAAGGACTCGGCTCTCTTGGACATCTGCAAACTCGGCTTGAAGGAGGAGAAATCATTCTGCTTCAATGGAGAGAGTGCGACTCTGGGGAAACACAGCATTAGCTGCCCCACGCTCTGCTGGGGAAAATCGATCATGATCCGATCAACTCCCAAGGATTCTGCTTTTCTGCGGACTCAGCCGGGGAGAGAAATCATTCTACTTCAACAGGAGAGTACGACTCTGATGGGGAATTCGATTCCACTGGGGAAGAAAGGATTATCTGCCTTCGGGGGAGAGTACAACTCTGCAAGGGAATACAACATCAGCTGTTCCAACACTCTACTGGGGAAGAAGGAATCATCGAACTTCAGGAGAGAGCTTGACTCTGGTGAGGAATCTCAATTCCGCTGGAGACTTCAGTCTGGCACCATCAGTTACTGCATACTTCGGTATACGACTAGCTTCCTACGAGACCTGCACTTGTGACCCGGTGCGGGGGAGACACCTGCTTCGGTGACTTTATTGGGGAAAACACGAGCTTCGGCACCCGAACACTTCTCTGAAATCTGCACTTGTGACCCGGTGCTGGGGAGAGACAGCATCCTTCTTCGGTGCTTGACTCAGCCGATGAGGTGACATTCCTTCAGGATGCGTCTGCTTGGGGAAGAGAATCACCTCTACTGGGGGAAGACATATCAATGCTCACTATCTGATTCTGATTCTGCGGAGGGGAAACTACTGAACTCTGCTGAAGAAGGAGGACTCATCCTGCTTCGGGGATATGCGCGGCACATCTGCCTGCAACAACACAAACAAACAGACAAGGTACCCTCCTCAAAGGGGCCTATCCAGGTTATTATCTCGTGACAATGTTCAGTTAGTTAGTTGTTTCAACAATCAATGGGCTTAGGCCCGCAAGTTTATGTATGCGCATTTTATCAAAAAACACATCGGCGTTATTATTCGCAAACAAAACAGATAAATGCCAAACAGACAAGTAGAATTGCTGAATAATGTGCATTTTATTGATGATGAACCCCTGAACGGGCAAAAATGTTTTACAACAGAGGCAAGCTCCTGGAATGAGGAAGCCGCGCAAAAAGAAAACATAAATATACATCAGTATATACAAATGTCGGCAATCGAGGCGTAGACGAACACCATGAGTTGATCCCTCTAAGACCCACTCGACTTCGATACTTCTCCGATGCTTCAGCTTTGGAAGAGATTGATTCAGATAAACGGCCCTCAGGTCTTCCGAACCACTAAACAATGAAAGTCTATACGCGGAACGCAGTCATTTGCTCATTCAAATCCCTAACTTTTGCGTGAACCGCCCTTTCGGATTTTCAGTTCACCGGGATACCCTTTTTTGCCGAAGCCGCCCAGTGTAGGTTTTCGACTTCGCGGGTGTACATTTTTCAATATATCCCTAATTTTTTGCCTGAACCTTTTATTCTGTTTTTGGTTCGCCGGGATGCCCCTTTTTTGCCTGGACTCTCTTTTTTTTGTCCAGCGGGTCGCTTTCAAGCAAAGTATTTTTTAACTGCGTCCGCGTTCACCGGGGATGCAAAATCTTCACCATCCATCGTGGATAACAACAAAGCTCCTCCTGAGAAGACCTTGCTGACGACATACGGCCCTTCGTAATTCGGAGTCCACTTGCCCCGGTGATCGGAGTGTGGCGGAAGAATCTTCTTCAGGACGAGATCACCCGTCTGAAAGCTTCGAGGACGCACCTTCTTATCATAAGCTTTCTTCATTCGGCTTTGGTATAAACGACCAAATGCAATCGATGCTAACCTCTTCTCGTCCATCAGGCTGAGTTGGTTCAAACGATTCGTAATCCATTCTGCCTCTTCAAGTTTCACATCAACCAAAACTCGCAAAGAGGGAATCTCCACTTCTAGCGGTAGGACAGCTTCCATACCGTACACCAAGGAGAAAGGAGTTGCCCCGGTCGACGTACGCACCGTCGTACGATAACCGTGCAAGGCAAACGGCAGCATCTCGTGCCAATCTTTGTACGTCACAACCATCTTCTGAACAATCTTCTTGATGTTCTTGTTGGCCGCTTCAACAGCGCCATTCATCTTCGGCCGGTAGGGAGATGAGTTGTGGTGTTCAATCTTGAAGCTCTGGCACAGCTCCTTCATCATCTTATTATTCAAATTCGAACCATTATCAGTAATGATCCGCTCGGGAATTCCATAGCGACAGATGATGTCCCTCTTTATGAATTTAGCTACCACCTGCTTGGTCACGTTAGCGTACGAGGCTGCCTCCACCCATTTGGTGAAGTAGTCGATAGCTACCAGAATAAAACGATGACCATTGGATGCAGTGGGCTCGATCTTGCCTATCATGTCGATGCCCCACATGGAGAACGGCCAAGGGGAGGACATGACATTCAATGGGCACGGCGGCACATGAACTTTATCAGCATAAATCTGGCATTTGTGACATTTCTTCGCGAATCTGAAGCAATCCGACTCCATAGTCAACCAGTAATATCCTGCTCTCAGGATCTTTCTCGTCATGGCATGCCCGCCGGCGTGCGTACCAAATGTGCCCTCATGGACCTCTTCCATGAGCATACTTTCTTCCTTCTCATCCACACATCTGAGTAGCACGAGATCGTGGTTTCTCTTATACAGCACTCCATCAGGGTTGAGGTAAAAGTTTCCAGATAGCCTCCTCAGAGTCTTCTTATCCTGGGTTGACGCACCCGCAGGATACTCCTTAGTCATAAGGAAGGTCTGGATGTCGTGGAACCATGGCTTGCCGTCAGTGACATCTTCGACTGCGAACACATATGCTGGTCTGTCAAGACGCGAACGAACAATGCTTGGAGCTTCATTCCAAAGATTGACCTTATACATTGAAGCCAACGTGGCTAAAGCATCAGCCATTTGATTTTCAGCCCGGGGTACATGATGAAGTTCTACTCGATCGAAGAACGGAAGCAGCCTCCTGGCATAATTCATGTACGGCACTAGATTTGCTTGACGAGTTTCCCACTCCCCTTTGATCTGATTGATTACAAGCGCTGAGTCACCATATATGTCTAGATTCTTGATTCTCAAATCAATTGCCTCTTCTAGACCCATAATACATGCTTCGTACTCGGCTTCGTTGTTGGTAACTGGAAACGTCAGTCTCGCAGTAAACGGGATGTGGGATCCGTGAGGAGTCGTGATGATAGCCCCGATACCACTTCCATAGGAATTAACCGCTCCGTCGAATATCAACTTCCACTGAGACTTCCTATCTGGCCCCTCATCGGGCAATGGCTCATCGCAATCCTTTGCTTTGAGAAACATAATGTCCTCGTCAGGGAACTCGAACTTCATCGGCTGATAGTCTTCGATTGGCTGTTCGGCAAGGTAATCAGACAATACGCTTCCCTTGATGGCTTTCTGAGAGACGTACTGAATATCATATTCTGTTAACACCATCTGCCATCTGGCAATCCTGCCCGAAAGAGCCTGCTTCTCGAAGACGTACTTGATCGGATCCATCTTCGAAATCAGCATAGTGGTGTGGTTGAGCATATACTGTCGTAGACGTTTGGCAGCCCAAGCTAATGCACAACACGTCTTCTCCAGCATCGAGTATCGAGATTCACACTCAGTGAACTTTTTACTCAAATAATAAATGGCATGCTCTTTCCTGCCCGTCTCGTCGTGCTGACCGAGAACACACCCCATACTATTCTCCAGAACTGTCAAGTACATGATTAATGGCCGTCCAGCCACTAGGGGTATCAAGATTGGAGGTTCTTGAAGATACTGCTTTATCTTATCGAATGCCTTCTGGCAATCTTCATTCCAAGTAATCGCCTGATTTTTCTTTAACAACTTGAACATCGGTTCACAAGTGGCCGTGAGCTGAGAGATAAACCTTGCAATGTAGTTTATTCGGCCCAAGAAACCACGAACTTCTTTTTCTGTTCTCGGCGCTGGCATTTCTTGGATAGCTTTTATCTTTGCAGGATCCACTTCAATACCTCGTTCACTAACGATAAACCCCAATAACTTTCCGGACCGCACTCCGAAAGTGCACTTGTTAGGATTCAGCCTCAGCTTGAACTTCCTAAGCCTTTCGAACAGCTTCAGCAAATTGACCAGATGCTCCTCCTCCGTTTGGGATTTTGCAATCATGTCATCAACATAGACCTCGATCTCATGATGAATCATATCATGAAACAAAGTTACCATTGCTCGCTGGTAAGTGGCCCCTGCGTTCTTCAGACCGAAAGGCATTACCTTGTAGCAAAACGTGCCCCAGGGGGTAATAAACGTCGTTTTCTCCATGTCCTCCGGCGCCATCTTAATCTGATTGTAACCGGAGAAGCCATCCATGAACGAAAACACGGAAAACTGGGCTGTATTGTCGACCAACACATCGATATGAGGCAACGGGAAATCATCCTTAGGGCTCGCCCTATTCAAATCCCGATAATCGACGCACATGCGTACCTTACCGTCCTTCTTCGGTACAGGCACTATGTTGGCGACCCACGGAGGGTAGGTGGTAACGGCTAGAAATCCTGCGTCCAACTGCTTCTGGACTTCTTCTTTGATTTTTACAGCCATGTCTGGTCTCGTCCTCCTGAGCTTCTGCTTGACCGGAGGGCAATCTTCTCGCAATGGCAAACGATGAACCACGATATCAGTGTCAAGTCCGGGCATATCCTCATATGACCAAGCAAAGACGTCACTATACTCTCGAAGCATCTCGACCAGTCTATGCTTGACATCATTCTGCAGCGCAGCCCCTACTCTGACATTTCTGATAAGCTCCTCAGAACCCAGATTTATGATCTCAATATCCTCCTCATGAGGCAGAATAACCTTTTCTTCTTGTCTCAACAAGCGGGCCAACTCTTCCGGAAGGTCTTCGTCTTCATCAATCTCATCCTCGGCTTGATAGATCGGGCAATCAAAGTCGTAGTGAGCCGTAGAGGGTCCAGAGTCGATGTCATCTGTTACGTGGATCCTGCAATAACAAGGGTTAAGTTTAAAGCAGGAATATGCAGGTTAGCACGAACCTCGTTGCCATTTTGCTGTTTTTCAAAACAAACATAAAATTTGAATAACAGAGAACACAATATTTGATTGCGAAGAAAACGCCTTTTATTTATTAACAAAATGCATACACATAATCCAACAAGGCCCTGACAGTAAAACCAATATGCCCCGGGCAGGACATAGGGTTGTACAAAGATTGTAAAAAGCAAATCATTACTCTTCACTCGTCAGCTTGATAATCTCCTTGATGGTCCAATTGTGAAGGCGCTCGCCTGGCTTGCTCGGTTGAATCCAGGCATCAAGATCACAATCACTGTCCCCGCTGTCCTCCGACGTAGCGTTGATACTCTCGAAGATTACTCCTCCTTTGGTGAATAAGATCGGCCCTTTCCCACGAGTCGAGCTACCGGAAGAAGATGAAGCTTCAGCTTCCGGAGAATATCCCAATCCAAACTTATCCTGTTTGATTGGTATATCCAAGACATGCCCCCAGCCTGGGGTGGAACCAGCTTCGACAACAGCCCGAGCTTCCTTAAATGAGGAGAGGTTCACCTCTTGCTTCTCTGCAACAACGGGAGCTACCTCCTTCACCCTGACGGTTTCAAACGCTTGGCAAAGAGTCTCATGGATCTCACCATCCATTTCGACATATTTGAAGGACGACAGGTGGCTTACCATGATGTCCTCCTCTCCACAGACTGTCACTATGCTGCCCCCAACAGCATATTTAAGCTTCTGATGCAGCGTGGACGTCACGGCACCAGCAGAATGAATCCACGGCCGACCTAAGAGGCAACTATGGGCGGGCATGATATCCATAATATAGAACACCGCATTAAACGTCTCTGGACCAACTTGAATTGGCAGGGTCAATTCTCCGAAGACGTGGCGCTTGGTTCCGTCAAAGGCCTTCACGACCAGATCACTGGGCGTGCACAGCAGTCCACGGGTATCCAACTTCATCAGTGCCTTCTTCGGAAGCACGTTAAGCGAGGAACCCGTATCCACGAGGACATGTGACATAATCGTGCCTCTGCACTCTATCGAGACGTGCAAGGCACTGTTGTGATCTCTTCCCTTGGGCGTCAGCTCCAGATCTGTAAAACCCAGCCCATTACCAGCATTGACATGGGCTACCACTTCCTCAAGTTAATTAACTGATATCTCCTGCGGCACGTATGCAGCATTCAATACTTTCAGCAACGCGTTGCGGTGCGCTTCAGAACACAGCAACAGGTTAAGAATCGAGATCTTCGACGGAGTCTGGTGAAGATGATCTACAATCTTGTAGTCACTTTTCCTGATTAGCCGCATGAACTCTTCTGCATCTTTAACCAACAAGTCTTTCTCTGCCCCTGCAGGAACCTCTTCAACAGCTTTACCTTTACCCTTGTCCATAGCGTCAGCTCGGACCACTTTCTCTGCGGCGACCTCTGCCGGCGCGAACACTCTACCACTTCTGGTGATACCACTGACTTCAGTAAGACTCTGCGCAGTCGATCCGGATGACTCAAGCTCTATCTTCTGACCGTTACAATACACTTCGGCGCCGTAATGCCATGGGACGGCATTAGTGCTCTCGAATGGGATTGGTCCGGCCCTGGTGATGGTGATAGTAGGCGGTCGGGGCGCAGAAATAGTGATAGGGTGGCGAGGAATGGTAATAGTAGCAACTTCGTCCGCCTGCTTCAGCACGACTTCCCCTGACGCATTCTCAACGCTTCGACTGAACTGCAAAATACCCTCGGTCATCAGACTCTGGATACCTTCGATCAACTGCTCACACCCATCAGGAAGTGTAGCACATGCCATACAAAACTCTCCACATCCGGGAAAGAAGCCTTTCTTTAGCAACTTAGCTTTAACAAAACTCAACGGCGTCTTCAGATCTTTGACATCAGTCAGCAAGTCTGAATTCTCTTCAGTGATAACAGCATTCACTCCGCCCCCCCTATGATGAGGCATTGGATTTTTGGTGACGTTGGGCACGCTGTCAGAAAAGTTGATAACCTTGGCGTCGACCAAGTCCTGGACTTTGTGCTTAAAAGCTTTACAGTTCTCAACCGTATGGCCAGGTGCCCCAGAATGAAATTCACAAGTAGCATTTGCATCATACCCCGGTGGTGGTGCCCCTGTCAAGGGAGCCAATGTCCTCTTTTGAACTAATTGGAGCTGAAGCAGCGTCTGCAGAAGCTGTGCATATGACATAGGAG
This sequence comes from Lathyrus sativus, assembly GCA_963859935.3. Classification (NCBI taxonomy): domain Eukaryota; kingdom Viridiplantae; phylum Streptophyta; class Magnoliopsida; order Fabales; family Fabaceae; genus Lathyrus; species Lathyrus sativus. The sequence goes on from OZ012741.1 coordinate 93,744,612, forward strand.
GAGTTTCCAAATGACGGTTTGCGAGGGGACCCCGATTCTGATATCTCTTATATCCCGGATTATTCTGTTGTTGGGGCTGCTGCTGCGGTTGCGGGGGAGCAGCGGGGATGTTTATGCTAGCAATCTGAGACTGAGGGCCCTTGCCCTTTCTCCTAGCATTAGTGACAGCACTGGCATCTCCCTCTCGACGCTTGCCAGTATAGGGTTTCTTGCTAGCTCCTCCAGATGAGGATGATTCGCCTTGAATCTTTCCAATCTTTATACCATTTTCAACATGCTCGCCCAAAGTGATGAGGGCTGAGAATGTTCCGGACATGCCACTGATCAGCTTCTCATAATAGACTCCGGGAAGGGTAGCCACGAACAGTTGTACCAACTCACGCTCAACCATCGGCGGTTGAACCCGAGCAGCCAATTCACGCCACCGCTGGGCGTACTCTTTGAAGCTTTCATTGCTCCGCTGCGAGAGATTCTGGAGCTGAACTCGGTTGGGAGCCAAGTCGCTATTATATTGATAGTGGAGGACAAACGCTTCAGCGAGATCTTTCCACGTGCGCACAGCAGCGGGCTCCAAACCCATATACCATTCGAGCGATGGGCCAGAAAGACTATCCTGAAAGAAGTGCATCAGCAACTTCTCATCATCAGAATAAGCGGACATCTTTCTGTAATAAGATCGGAGGTGAACACGGGGACAAGTAGTGCCCCTATACTTCTCAAAGATAGGCACCTTAAACTTGTGAGGTACTTTAAAGTCAGCAATCAACCCGAGTTTGGACATGTCAACGCCCAATGTATTCTGATTTTCTATATCTCTCATTTTGTCTTCCAGCGCCTTGAACCTGAGTCGAGCCTCAGCAGTCAACTCAGCCTCTACACCTCTCTGAGAGAAAATGTCATCCTGATGGTCCTCCAGCCACGGTTGAGGCACCACCATATTTCCTGCACCAACATTGCCGTTGACCGGACCTACGTTAACATTGGCTCCCAAACCACCATTGACGGCGCCCGCCGTGTTAAGTCCGAGATTAGTCATAATATTGCCGTTAGCACTACCGTTGCCCCCGGCAGCAGGAACAACGTTCTGTGGAGTATCCCCTTGAGGAGGAGTGGGCACGGCCCCGCCATGAAGTATTCCATTACTGTCAACCCTGGAGATGAGAGGTTGAACCAAAGTACGAAGCTGGTCTTGCCCATTCGCAACTACTTGCATCAGCTCCATAAAACGATCCATCCGTTCACGAAGCTCCTGAACATCTGACTGTACTTGGTCCATGATTCTCGTTTGATTGGCGCGAGTTGAGTAGCGGTGGATGAATCTTTGATCAATCCTGGAGATCGAAAACAGCTCGGAACCTGAGTACCTGAAAAACCTGTCAAGATCAAAGGTTAGGAAAAGGTAACAGAATGTATGTCATGCAAGAATGCTTTATGCAGATGCATGCGTGTGTCTGTGTGCTTGAGAGATTATCCCCCAATCCTGGCATCTGCTGACAATAATAAGGAGAGGAATCTGGGCCCAATCATGGAAACAGTAACCTCACATAGCAATAGTCAGATTCGACACATCAAGGACCGAGAACTCATACGCATCAGTCTTTCTGAGAACGGCTGCAGTAACACAATGAGAGATCTTGGATCAGGGGAACGGTACCTGTCACAGACACATGCTAATGGAATGATTATGCAAGCTAATGCAAAATGCAGGTATGCAACAATATATCCAGGTGGCTGCTGTGGAGATTCGATGTCAACAGTCGCTGATGAGAAGGAAACCCCGGTGTAAAACCACTGATCTGATCTGCTGTGAATAACCATCTGGTAGGATCGAGATCAAAATTCTGTCCTGACGAGAATAAAGGCCTGATAATAAAGACCCCGGATGCAAGATCAAGGAATATCTGTTGATGAAGTCTTCGGACCCCAAATCACAAATCTGCCCTATCAAGAACAAAAATACAGCTGTTGATGAGATCTTCAAACCCCACTCAAAATCTGCCCTCTCAAGAACAAATAACAACTGCTGACGAGATCTTCAGACCCCACTCAAAAAAAACTGCTCCATCCAGAACAAACCTCTGATAACAATACACTGATCAAAGCCTGCTCTATCAAGAACAGACAAACACCCGATGATAAGATCCTCTGATCAACCCTTGCTCTATCAAGAACATATCTGCAACTGAGAACCCAACATAACTGATTCGCTGTCAAGAAAACCAGGTAGTCTGGAGGTCAAAGTTTCCTGCAATATCCCAACCCCACTCACAGGTATGATGGACCTAATCCACGGACAAAGGTACGGCATCCTATGCGGTCGTCAGCGTCACAGACTTTCACGAGTGACAATACGATTCCCAGAAGGAGTGGCATCGTCAAGTCATGAAGAGGCCTCTCTTAGCTGACTTCCAAATGATCGGTCCCCAGAGTCGACAATCCTCACGTCTGGACTCCCCTCAGATCCTCAGGACCGGAAAGGAGCACCTCTGCAAGAATCTCGTCTGAGCGCAGATTTTCGTAGGGAACTGTGCCTGCTCAGCAGACAGGTTCGTCTACTACTTCTCCGCAACTATATCTAGGTGTGTACTCAAGCCCAGGTCCGGCTTTTCACTCACAGTAACATCCCTCTCCCACAGAAGCACAGATAATCATATCGAACTGGAAAATAAAATGCGGGAAATAAAAATACGGGAAGTAAAGATGCGAGAAGTAAAAATGCGATAAATAAACGCAACCCAACAAGCAAACACACAAACGATAGGATTGACTCGCGTAGGGGATGGGAAACGGTCCCAGCATAAGGGATGGGAAAAGTCCCTAGATGTTAGTGTCCCCAGCAGAGTCGCCAGCTGCTGGGGACGAGCCCAGACAGCTAGGAAGAAAATCCAAGGCGAGACTCGCATAGGGAACCATCGCAGTCCCCAGCAGAGTCGCCAGCTGTCGCTTGCGCGAAAATAAGGTGCCGGCATGACAGAAGAGTCGCCACCTTTCGTTATTTATCCCTCAGAGCGGGAAAGGAAACGATCGGAAAAACCTGATGAATAAGGGTAAGACAAGGTCATCGCAACCGTTGTCTGGGTTCGGGAGTCGGTTACGCAAGGGGAAGGTATTAGCACCCCTCACGTCCGTCGTACTCGACGGGATCCTCGCTTGTTTGTTTACTTGGATGGGTTGGTTATAATCTATCTACCTATCAAGGCTGGCTGAAAAAGAAAAGAAAAATGACTCGGCAAAGCGTCGCGCTTTATGCCTACGTATTCTCATCAGAGAATGAGAAATCAGAGTCAACGTAGTTCGCCTAACTACGGGTTATGGGGAAAGGTTGCTCGCTAGGATATCGCATCCTATGCCTACGTACTTTCATCTGGTATGAAAGATCAGAGCAAACGTAGTTCGGGAAACTACGGGTAAAATGGCTCAACTAGGAGGGAGACTATCAAGTCCTACTGTTATTATGCCATGGATTCATCCTATGGTTGAGGTTTGAACAGGGAACTCCTAGATGTTGTCATGCATAGGTTTCAACCTAAAAGTCTATCATCAAATCCTTATCAAAGAAATGAGAGTCCTAAGGGATCATGTCAATGATACATCAAAACAGATAAAAGCATCAGCTTTAACAGTAAAATGCATGCAATGCAAGTGAGGGAGGAAATGTGTGTGGGGCTTCAGCCTCCACAAGCTCGTCTCAACCTCAAGCCAGTCATGAAATAACAGCAATCATACTGAAAATAACAACATGCTATCAAGCAATAACAGATAAGGGAAATGAAGTTGCCATCAGGTAAACAAAACACAAACTTGAGAAAGAAAGAATCTACTCTCTAATCCTAACCCTAACACAGAATCCTGAATCAAATCTAATCAAAGCCCTAAAGCAAAACCCTAAACAAGAGAAAACAATCCCAGTCTTCAAGCTTCAGAACAAGCTTACCAAAGAAAGGGAGCTAAGTAAGCAGACTCATAGTGTCTTCCTCAGGAAAGCACTAGGAGGTGTATACTCAGGAGTTATATCCTATGTGGCTCAACCACTGTGATCAGTTTACATTCCTCCTCTGGAGAAATTAAACTCACAAGCAGGCTCCAACATCACTGGATATTTAGGAAATCCTATCTGAACTAGTGGAACTAAGTGAGTAGACTCATAGGACCCTCCTCAGGAAAGTACTAGGAGGCTTTCACTTAGGAGTTGTATCCCATGTGGCTCAACAACATGTGATCAGTTTACATTCCTCCTCAGGAGAAATTAAACTCACAAGTTGGCTCCAACATCATTGGATACTTGAGAAATCCTAGATAAACTAATGGAACTAAGTGAATAGACCCATAGGACCTTCCTCATGAAAGTACTAGGAGGCTTCCACTTAGGAGGTGTATCCCATGTGGCTCAACAACATGTGATCAGTTTACATTCCTCCTCAGGAGAAATTAAACTCACAAGTTGGCTCCAATATCATTGGATACTTAAGAAAGAGGTGAGAAGAAAGAATGAAAGTCATTCATAGTGCCTTCCTCAGGAAAGTACCATGAACTTCCTTCAAACTTCAGGATCTCAAACCTCACAGACAGGGAACAAGCCAAGCTCTGGGTCTCTGGGTCTTGATCTACAATCTTCTCTTCATGATGCTCTCCATCAAGGTCTTCAAGGCAACACAAGCCCCTCAACAAAGTCCCCAAAATAAACCCCAAGGATGAACAGGTAACCCACTGAACAGACCAAATCATCAGGCTACTTCAGAAAATACCTAAAAATACTAAACTAATGGGGAAAACTCTAACAATTATTCACAAGGGTCCTCAACACCTACTCATAACATCTACATAGGCCTCTACCTAAGAATCAAGACAAAACTCAATCAAAGAAAGATGATTCTTCACCTAAGCACAACCTAAACCCTAATTAGGATACCCTACATCTACCCTAATTAAACCAATCAAAAATTAATTCTAAAATCCTAGAAAAAAATCCTATGGGGGACTATGATTCATCATCTAATTGCACAAAAAAGAATGGATAAAAAAACCTAAGGGAAGGTCTTAAAATAATTCCTACAAAATCATGATACAAAACTAAACATTATAAAAGCTATTTTAAAAGAAAAATCTATTAAAATACTAAACTAAAAAATAAAATCCCATTTTTATTTTATATTTTCTACACATTTTCATCTAATCATAGAAAAAAGAAGAATTAAAAAATCATTTTTTATCAATTTTTAATGAATTAATCAAAACAGAAAAAATAAAAGAAGAAAATAAAAGAATTTAAATCAAATAAAGGGGAGGGGGGTACAAATAGAAACACGCGCCAGTTAAAACAATTGGGCCAGCAAAAGGGGGGGGGCGAATAGAAAGCTGAGCCCAGAATGCCCTTTAAGTGAAACGACTGCGTTTCGCTTCATTTGAAATTTCCCTCTCTCACTCAGGTTCAACCACGGCCGTTGGATCATCATAACAAGTCAAGCTTTGGGACCAAATCAAAGGCTCTCCTTCATCGTCCCAAAATCAAACTAGGGTTTTCAGAACCCTCTCCCCCATGCCCTAAGATTCGAGCTCCTCTATCTCTCCGCTCAGGCCATGGTTTCACACGACTCCAAAACAAAAAATGCTCTACTACTCAAGAGCAACACAACCATATGCTCACCTTCCCCTAACTCGCCCTAGATAGCCCTAACAGAAAACTTAAACATCTTGGTACAACCATGCTCACCTGAGATCGACCATGGTGAAACTTCCACCTAAGGATCTGAACCTGCTCTACACGCCACCCTAGTCATTCTAACCTAATTCATGCTGATTAAAACGCCCTAAACAAATAGTTCTTGCAGATTCAAGAATCACTCACCTGCCATGAAACCTCACGCAGAGCTCTCAAACTCTCAGAAATTGATCCTCTACCCTAACACATTAATTCTATGGCTATAAAACTAATTGAAACTAGCTAACTTAAGAGATACAAGGAGAAGAAAGAACCTGTCAAAGGGATGATGGTGAGGCTCGTGGGGATGCTTGCAGGCCTTGGAATTGGTTCAAGATGATCCTACAATGGTCCTCAACCTTCTGTTTGCACTTGTGATGGTGGAGATGGCTTGTAGTGGAAGAAAACTCAAGTTGCTTCAACTTGAAGAAACCTCTTCAATGGCAATGTATCTCTCTCTTTCTCCTCTGACTTGACTCTCTATCACCAAGTTTCACCAACCTTCAATCTCTCTGCATGGCACTCTTTAAATAGCAATTGATGGAAGCTTGTGGAATCATCTAGAAGGATCTAGAAAAGTCATGAACTTCTCCTTAAATGAGAAGTTGAGAATATCATTTCCCTTGCCTTATCCCTTGTAATCTCATGCCAAATTGTCTTAATATGAGATATTGAATGTTAATGAATGAAAGCAGCCCTTACATTTCACTTATGTAGGGTTTTGCAAAGTTGCCTTCTTATGCAAGTAATAAATTTCCAAAGGAAGTCCATTTTTGGAGCCTCAAATGAAAAATCTATTTAAACCAAAGTTCTCAAAATGGTTTTTCCAATCAAAATGATATATTGGATGACCTATTTTGGATTTGTGGATCTTCCAAATCACTTTTCAAATTCAACTTTTCAAGTTTATAAGCCATTTTTAGTTCATTTTGGACCAATCATGTAATCTCATGCTATGAGCTTTTCCAACAATTTGTGACCTTCTTTCTAGACTTAAAATCACATTTTGAGCAACTTTCATGTTTTGAGTTTTTCCATTTGAGGCTTGGAAATAGGAGTTTTAGGCATTGGCTAAAATGACCTATAACTGACAAATGACCAAAATACCCCTGCCTTGTTCAAACCATAAGTTGAGTTCCACAAATCCAATCAAGGACTTCTACCACTCAAATTAAAGCTAAGAAGATGCTCTTCAACATTCATGTTGACCAAGAAACCATAGGAATCCTCCTACCAGGGCAAAAGTTGTCTGCAAGTTGGGTGACTTTCAAGGACCCAGATTCACACACCTCTGCTGACCTGTAATTTGTCAAAACCATAACTTGAGCTCTGTAACTCCTATCAAGGACTTCCACCACTCAAATTAAAGCTGAGAACAAGCTCTACAACATTCATGTTATGGGGAAGATGAGATATCAATCACATCTAGAGCTAAAACTGCCTGGAAAATAGGGATCAAATTAGGGTTTTTCACTGACAATCCTTGGAAACCCTAACTCAAAACTTCTCAAACTCCTCAATCATGATGAGTTGGTCTAGGAATCATATTTATAACATCTCTATACATCATTCCATGATCTCATGGACCTTGGATTAGGTCTCAACCTTCTCCAAATCTTCAGTTATCCTAGGGTTGACCCAGTCAAAACCCTAATTCTACCATTCATGGTTGAATCCTCTGAACTCTTGCATAATGACTTCTCTGGGCTTCATGATGGCTATCAAGACATCTCATAAACTTTCTCAAAGCATCAAGTTCACTCTCATAGTCTCAGAATCATCTGAGGGGCACCCACAACTCTCAAGCTATGAAGCATACAACCCTGGTTTCAAACCACTTTTCTGAGGATCTCTTGAACTTTCTGATGAAGGTATCAACTTTCAAACACTCAATGGATAAATAATTGTTGGTCAAATTTTGGGGTGCAACAATATCCTGCGGGTGCGTCAACCCAGGATAAGAAGACTCTGAGGAGGCTGTCTGGAAATTTTCATCTCAATCCTGATGGAGTTTTGTATAAAAGAAACCACGATCTCGTGTTACTCAGATGTGCAGATGAGAAAGAAGCGAGTATGCTCATGGAAGAAGTCCATGAAGGCACATTTGGTACGCACGCCGGCGGGCATGCCATGACGAGAAAGATCCTGAGAGCAGGATACTACTGGCTGACGATGGAATCAGATTGCTTTAAATTCGTGAAGAGATGTCATAAATGCCAGATCTATGCTGATAAAGTTCATGTACCTCCGTGCCCGTTAAATGTCATGTCCTCCCCGTGGCCGTTCTCCATGTAGGGCATCGACATGATAGGCAAGATCGAGCCCACTGCATCTAACGGTCATCGCTTCATTCTAGTAGCTATCGACTACTTCACCAAGTGGGTGGAGGCAGCCTCATATGCTAATGTGACCAAGCAGGTGGTTGCTAAATTCATAAAGAGGGACATCATCTGTCGTTACGGAATTCCCGAGCGGATCATTACTGATAATGGTTCGAATCTGAATAACAAGATGATGAAGGAGCTGTGCCAGAGTTTCAAGATTGAACACCACAACTCATCTCCTTACCGGCCGAAGATGAATGGCGCCGTTGAAGCGGCCAATAAGAACATAAAGAAGATTGTTCAGAAGATGGTTGTGACCTACAAAGATTGGCACGAGATGTTGCTATTTGCACTGCACGGTTATCGTACGACGGTACGTACTTCAACCGGGGCAACTCCTTTCTCCTTGGTGTACGGTATGGAAGCAGTCCTACCGTTAGAAGTGGAGATCCCTTCTTTGCGAGTTTTGGTTGATGTGAAACTCGATAAGGCAGAATGGATTACGAACCGACTGAACCAACTCATCCTGATGGACGAGAAGAGGTTAGCATCGATTGCACATGGTCGTCTATACCAAAGCCGAATGAAGAAAGCTTATGATAAGAAGGTGCGTCCTAGAAGCTTTCAGACGGGTGATCTCGTCCTGAAGAAGATTCTTCCTCCACACTCCGATCACCGGGGCAAGTGGAGTCCCAATTACGAAGGTTCGTACGTCGTCAGCAAGGTCTTCTTGGGAGGAGCTTTGTTGTTATCCACGATGGATGGTGAAGATTTTGCATCCCCGGTGAACGCGGACGCAGTTAAAAAATACTTTGCTTGAAAGCGACCCGCTGGACAATAAAAAGAGAGTCCAAGCAAAAATGGGGCATCCCGGCGAACTATAAAAAATGAAAAAGGTTCGGGCAAAAATTAGGGATATAAATTGAAAAAATGTACACCCGCAAAGTCGAAAACCCGGAAGGGCGACTTTGGCAAAAAAGGGTATCCCGGTGAACTGAAAACCCGCAAAGGACGGTTCACGCAAAAGTTAGGGATTTGAAAAAGCAAATGACTGCGTTCCGCGTGTTGACTTTCTTTGTTTAGTGGTTTGGAAGACCTGAGGGCCGTTTATCTGAATCAATCTCTTCTGAAGCTGAAACGTCAGAGAAGTATCGAAGTCGAGTGGGTCATAGAGGGATCAACTCATGGTGTTCGTCTAAGCCTCGTTGCCGACATTTGTATATACTGATGTATATTTATGTTTTATTTTTGCGCGACTTCCTCATTCCAGGAGCTTGCATCTGTTGTAAAACATTTTTTACCCATTCAGGGGTTCGTTATCAATAAAATGCATACTATTCAGCAATTATGTTTGTCTGTTTAGCATTTATCTGTTTTGTTTGCGAAAAAGAACGCCGATGTTTTTGATAAAATGCGCATACATAAACTTACTGGCCTAGGCCACTGATTGTTGAAACAATGAATTACTTAAACATTGTCACAAGATGATAACCTTGATAGGTCCCTTTGAGAAGGGTATCTTGTCTGTTTGTTTGTGTTGTTACAGGTGTAGCATATTCCAGATAGTGCGTCGTGCGCATCCCCCAAGCAGGATGATTCCTCCTCCTCCAACAGAGTTCAGCCGCCTCTCCCCGCAGAGTCTGAACGCGAGATCGTGAGAATTGATATGTCTCCCTAGGAAGAGAAGATTCTCTCCCCCAATCAGATGCGTCCTGAAGGGACATCATCCCTAGCCGAGTCATACACTGAAGTGTGTAGCAGTGGATTGCTCAAGACTGAAGTCTCCAGCGGAATTGAGATTCCCCACAGAGTCGTACTCTCCCCCGAAGCTGGATGATTCCTTCTTCCCCAATGGAGTTAAGATTCCCCACAGAGTCATACTCTCCAGCAAGCAGAATGATTTCTCCTTCCTCAGTCGAGTTCGCAGACCCCCAAGAGAGCCGAATCCTTGGAAGCTGCTCAGGCCATGATTGGTTTTCCCCAGTAGAGTGTCGAATAGCTGATGCTGTGTTTCCCCGCCAGAGTCGTTATCTCCAGGGAAGTAGCTGTGAAGGCCGTGCAGTTTATTCCCGCGATTGACATCGCTTTCCCTCAGCAGGTACAGGTTCTCATAGAGCTTCGTTCCCCCGCAGCAGTCAACTGAAGTTGTTTCCCCTGTGGAGTCCGATTGAGATTGGCGTGGCCTTGTTCTTCTTAGCAGGATGATTCCTCTATCTGAGTAGTTCTTTCTCCTTGACAGGAGGATTCTCCCTTCGGCATTTATTTTGCTGACGGGATCGCATCATTGTGCATGACTGCATAGCATTTATCATAAACGCATAGCATTTCCACCGTGTGGAGCATTGCGCCATTGCCTAAGCATATGCATAATAAGCATGATCTAGGTTGTTACCGTTCTTGTTTTGCAGGTGTTCCGCCGCAAAATTGATTGCTCAAGATGATTCTTGAATTATCCCCAACGAAGTCTTCCTGCTCAAGATGATTCTTAAAGTCCCCAGCGATGTCTTCTTGCTCAAGATGATTCTTGAATTTCCCAGCAAGGCCGTTTGCTTAAGATGATTCTTAAGACCTCAGTACAGTCGCCAGAGTTGGTTGCTCAAGTTGATACTTAGAGTCCCCGGCAGAGTGTCTGCTCAGGATGATTCCTGAAATCTCCAGCAGGGTTATCGGTTCAAGATGATTCTTGAAGGCCCCCGGCGGAGTTATTTGTCCAAGATGATTCTTGAAGTCCCCACCAGAGTTGATTCATCCAGAATGATTTCTGGATCCCCGAAGCAGAGTTACTTGATAGTTCTCCAGAATCCCCAGCGGAGATGCGTCATCCCCAGCAGGTTTCTGAACAGCGAAGTTGAAACTTCCCCTGAAGACTTCATGATTGAAGTCTGACCGTGTTAACGAAGCAGTTCTCTCAGCTGATGCGGAGTGCCTGATGGAAGAAGTTTGGGTATCCCCAATTGGTTCATGATTGACCAAGAATTCTATTCCCGACTTACTGATGAAGTTCGGATGATGCCCGAAAATTCTTTGAGTGCCCGATGGCATGATCAACATGATTGTTGACCTGATGAGCCCCGAGGAATCTTGATGCCTGATGGCATGATTGACCATGTATTACTGGTTACCGTGTGACCAATTCTCCAGCTAGTTGCCGTGCAGCTATTATTTCAGTCCTCGAAGGTTTGTTCCCGTCAGAGTACCGTGTACTTGTGCAGTTGGCAAATTTCCGGGTTTATCGGTATTCAACCGTCTCATACCTTGATTGGCTGAGAGTCGTTCACTCCTCACCCAGTCAGGTTCAAGCCGTTTGAATAGGGGCAGTTGTTGCACCCCAAAATTTGACCAACATTTCTTTACCTAGCTTGTGTTCACTAGCATTATCATCTGCTTCTCATTGATATGTGTGCAGCAGATCAAGAGGTATGATTACCAATCAAGAGCTATACAAGACTTTGAAGCTAGCCAAGAAGGTTACTCAAGTGTTCAAAGGTTGATATCTTTGTCAGAAAAGTTAAGAGATCCTCAGAGAGATTTGTTGAAACCAAGGTTGTGTGCCTCATAACTTAAGAGTTGTGGGAGCTCCTCAGATGATTCTGAGGCTATGAGGATGGACTTGAAGCTTTGAGAGAGCTTATGAGATGTCTTGAAAGCCATCATGAGGCCTAGAGAGGTCATTGTACAAGAATAAGAAGACTCAGCCATGAGTGGTATAATTAGGGTTTGACTGGGTCAACCCTAGGTCAACTGATGATTTGGAGAGGGTTGAGACCTAATCCAAGAGCCATGTGATCATGGATGGATGCATTGAGATGCTATAAGGGTGATTAAAAGGTCAAATCATCATGATTGAGGAGTTTGAGAAGTTTCAAGCTAGGGTTGCTAAGGCTTGACAATGTAAAATCCCCTAGTTTGATCCCTATCTTCAAGAAAATTTAGCTAAAGATGTGATTGTCATATCATCTTACCCCCAACATGAATGTTGTAGATATTGTTCTTAGCTTTAATTTGAGTACTGGAAGTCCTTGATAGGATTTGTAGAGCTCAAGTTATGACTTTGACAAGTTACAGGTCATCTGAGGTATGTGAATCTAGGGCCTTGAAAGTCACCCAACTTGAATCCAACTTTTGCCCAAGAAGGAGGATTCCTATGAACTTTTGGTCAACATGAATGTTGTTCCTCATCTTCTTAGCTTTCTATAGAGTACTAGAAGTCCTTGATAGGATTTGTAGAACTCAAGTTATGGCTTTGACAAGTCAAGGGCATTTTGGTCATTTGGAGATTATAGGTCATTTCAAGCATAAGGCCATAACTCCTATTTCCAAGCCTCAAATGGAAAAATCTTCAACATCAAACTTGCTTAAAATGATGTTTTAAGGCTATTAGGGAGGTCATGAGATGTTGAAAAGGCTTGTAGCAAAAAGTGATAAAAATGACCTAAAATGGAGGCATAAGTTAAATAAGTTCAAGTTGGAAATTGAAATTTCCAAGTTACACATCCAAACCATGGCATATAATAGGTCATTTTGACTCTAAAGAACATTTTAGAAATAATGGTTCGGCCACTTTTTTGAATTGAGGCCTAGATCATGGGGTTGCTTTGGAAAATGCTTGCTTGCATAATAAGGTACAAATGCAAAACTCAAGGAAAGGCAATGTACAAGCTAGTAAAGTGTTTTAACACATCCCATATCTCATCTAAGGAGAATTTCAGGTCAAGGCAAGTTGCTGCAAGAGGCTTGGCATAAGATGAGGCATGAGATGAGATGAATCCATAAACTCATGACATGAGAATCCCAATTTCTCATTGGATGATTCCAGATGGTTCTAGAGAGGTCCAATGCATTCTATATAAGGTTTAGAACTTGCTCAGATGCAAGGTTGGTAAGAGATTTGAGAGAAGAGTGAGATAGCCATTTCAATTGCTTCCATTGCAAGTTGAAATCAAATTCTACATTCTGATTCATTTCCATTTCTTCTTTCAATCCAAACACATTCCATTGATCACACCGAAGCTGTGCAGACCAAATTGAAGGCAAAACCATGGAGATTTGAGGAGATAGATTTTGGATTCTGGAGGTTGCAAGTCACCATCGGGTTTGGAGATTCAAGCTTTCTTGGTCCAATCTTTTGCAAACAGAAGCTTTATCATCATTCAATGATCGATTCTGAAGAGTTTGGGAGCTTGAAGTGGAGGATTACCCTATCTGGTGTTCAAGATTTGACAGGTTAGTAAACTTTCTTCTACACCATGATTTAAGCATAATTAGGTAGAATTGTTAGGTTAGAACGGTTAGAGACAATTAGGTGATGGATTCTGGGAAGTTTGGGATCAATTGGTGAGGTTTCAGTTGGTGACACCATTTTTGTTTTAACCAAGAACATGAGATATAGTGAGCTATAGCATGAGTTTGATATCAAGAATTAACCAGGATGAGGTGGTGATCATTCTGAGGTAATTAATTTCAAGAATTGTGGAAGTTGATGTCTGAGCTTATTTTTGATCTTGGATCGGGTTTGGAGATTTAGGCCACTTCAATTGATTTTGAGGCCATGGTTGTGATCAGCATGGAATTTAGAGTGGATTAGGGTTTGGAATTTTAGTTTTTCATGGAGGATTGAGCTGATACGAGTTGGGAGAAGCTTGAGCTTGAAGCTCTGTTTCCATGGCTTCCTCCTTTGAACCCTAGCTGGAGGAAGAAGATGATGAGATGGCCGTTGGATGAGGCGAAGACCCATTGACTGAGGGGAGATCCCACGACTGAGATTTAATTTCGCTTGAAGAGGGAATTCTGAGGATGACCAAAACAAAGCGTTTCATTTAAATGAGATATTGGGCTCATTTGATAACCACACCCCCAAGTCATGACCCATTGGATAATGAACTATATTTTGTTACTTACTGCACCGTTCATTTTTCTTTTTCTTTGTGATTTTTAATTGATTTTCTGATGGAAACTGGGCCTGGCGCGCATTGATATCCCCACCCCCATTTTAAGCCCATCTAGAATTTATACTGAATATAGTTGCTATTCACACCAAGCATTTCTCATTTTAATTTCTTTTTCTCCATTTTTCATTAATCTTTGAAAAATCATAATAAATAGAAAAATAATTATTTTTGTATGGGGATTTTTTCTCCCATTTCATGTTCATGTCTAGAAAATTATAAAATCAAAATATTTGCATTTCATGCATTTTTAATATTTTTTGTGTATTTTCTGTTTTAATAGCATTTTAATTCATTTTATGTTGATGCATAGATTTGTAGAATTTTGTTAAGCTAGTTCCCTTTGAATTTTTAGGCCATTCTTTTTAGGATAGTTAGATTAGGACTTTAGCTCCCCTATGGATTTATTCCATAATTTTATGATGAATGTTTGATTAGTTTTGCTTAGATGACTTTAGGTTGTGTAGAATTAGGTCAATCCTTAACATAGGTCCACAATAACCTTAGAATTTTGGGTTTCTAGGTCAAGTTAGACATTGGGACATATAGGGTATTAAGGGTAGTCATGTAGGATCCCCTAGAAATTATATTAGATTTTAATATAATAGTATACTATTTTTAAGTGATTTTTGTAGTTGATGGTTGTTTGTGTTGCCCTTGTGGGCTTGTATTTTTGTTTGCTTTGCTTTGGGGGCTTGGTGAGCTTGGTCTTGCTTTGAGGAGCATGGAGGAGCATAGTAGAAGACTTGGAGATTGATTGAGGAGCTTGAGAGCTTGAGAATCTTGTTTTTTTGTTGTTGTTTTAGGGTTAGGGATTAGGAAGAGCTTAGACTTAGTTGACTCCTTTCTCAAACATGGATGGTATCTTTCACCTCCATTCTTCCCCATGATTCAAGGTCCTTCCATGGTATTCACCTCCCTCCTTTGGAGGGATAAGTCATGGTACCTAGGAAGTAGAACTTTTGAGGGAACCATTATCCTGATGTTAAACCCTTATAGGTCACCTTTGGTGATCAATAAGCAGTTTAACACCCCCGTTTATCCAGTTAAGTGATTTCCTCTGGTTTGAGTATCTTGAGAGATGTTGGGCTTGAAGATGAAGACTTCATTGAGGAGTGTGGAAGAGGATGATTCCCTGAGCATTGCCATTCTAGCTGAAGCTTGAAGAGCAACAAGAGCAAGTTGATACTTGAAGACCCAATGAAGATCCAGTAAAGACTGAATGAAGAGCTGAGGCTTAAAGATTGAAGGATGAAGTTGATACTTCTAAGTGATTGAAGATTACTCTGAGAAGTTGAAGCTTGCAGGAAGAGAAGACCAAGTTGAGACTGGAAAAGCAAAGAGAGCTTGAGATCTTTAAGACTAAGTTAATACTTAGGAAGAGGATTCCATTGAGATTGACTGAAGAGCTGAGGCTTGAAGAACAAAGGAAGTTGATACTTACTTTGAGGCTTAAAGATCCTGAAGGAATCAAGTTGATACTTGTGATTAAGGGTGAAGCCTGAAGGTGGAACTGATTAAGGAGCTGAAGCTTTGAGAAGAGAAGATAAGTTGAAACTTATGTGGAAGGGTTGAAACCTGGAGAAGCAAATTGATATTTGTTAATAGTGATGGAAGTCTGAAGACTGAGTTGCTGTTAGAAGAGCTGAAGCTTGGAGTTGAGAGAGGAGTTGGTCTGCTTTCTTGTCTGTTTCTTCTCTGTATTGCTGATGTGCCTTGTTTGACTTGCTTGATGCATTAGAATAAGTTCATATCTAGACTAGGTAGAATCTAGGAGCATGATTGCACTAGAGGTTGAGTTGCTCCCTCTGCTTGTACTGTTACTATATGGCTTTGCTTGCGGGTATTCGGTAGAGCCCAGCTCCCTTGCCCATGTGGTTTGTTTTGCTTGATAGCATGACTTTATTTCTTCTGTATGATTGTAGTTTACTGTATTTTGCTTGATAGCATGTTTTATCTTTCAGTATGATTACTGTTATTCATTCTGGCTTGAGGTTGAGATGAACTTGTGGAGGCTGATGCCCCACAAACATTTCCTCCCTCACTTGCATTACATGCATTTTACTGTATTAATGTTTACTGTTTAAGCTGATGCTTTATCTGTTTCTGTGTATCATTGACATGATCCCTTAGGACTCTCATTTCCTTTGATAAGGAATTGATGATAGAACTTTAGGTTAAAACCTATGCATGATAACAGTAGGACTTGATAGTCTCCCCGTAGTTGAGTCTGTTCTCTTATCATCTCAAAACAGCTTAAGATACAGTAATCATGAACGATTTCTTTCGTACGTTACGAGCCTTAAGCTATCTGAGAAAAGATTGTGGGAGAGTTTCTTTTCCATAGTCTGGATGTTTAGTATGGCACCCATTGGGTGACATGCGACGCATTCACTCTCAGGTCATAGTCTCTAGTGCGATTGAGATTGCAAACACAATAAAAAACACTTCTTCCGTAAAAGACAGAAAATAACGCGTAGTGTCCTGAACTACGTAAGCTCTGATCTCTCAAGCCTGTTGAGAGTACGTAGGCACAATACTGATGTATTGGCGAGCCACCTTCCCCGTAACCCGTAGTTAGGCGAACTACGTTGACTCTGATTTCTCATTCTCTGATGAGAATACGTAGGCATAAAGTGCGACGCTTTGCCGAGTCATTTTCTTTTCTTTTTTAAGCCATCCTTGATAGGTAGATAGATAAAACCAACCCGTCAGATAAACACAACAAGCGTGGATCCCATCGAGTACGATGGACGTGAGGGGTGCTAATACCTTCCCCTTGCGTAACTGACTCCCAAACCCAGACAATGGTTGCGATGACCTTGTCTTATACCTTTTCGTCAGGTTTTTACAATCGTTTCCTTTCCCGCTCCGAGGGATAAATAATGAAAGGTGGCGACTCTTCTGTTGTGCCGGCACCTTATTTTCGCGAAAGCGACACCTACGTATTCCCTCATGCAATGGGAAAGTCAGAGTCAACGTAGTTCGGGAAACTACGAGGGAGGTTGCTCGTCAAGACATCGTTGTCTTGTGCCTACGTATCTTCATCTGGTATGAGAAATCAGAACAAAGATAGTTCAGGATAACTACATGTAAATGGGGTGTTCTCGATCGCATGGGGACGAGAGAAAAGGTTCGGGTAGATGATACTAGCGCACACATTCTAGTAGTTAGGTGTATTGCTGCTCGACCATTAGAGACTTAGGCATTACCTGTTTGCGGTAGAACGAACGTAGCACGTCTACGGGTTAAAAGGTATGGGAACCTAAACGGGGAGAAAGAAAGAAAAGTGCTCGCTAGGATTATTGCAATCCTATGCCTACGTATTCTCAACGAGTATGAGAAATTAGAGCAGCCGTACTTCAGCCAACTACAGAAAAACGGTCTTGATCGCACGGGGGCGAGAGAAAACGTATCTCGATCGCACAGGGGCGTAAGAAAAGAAACGGATCGGGACGCACACGCTAAATCATAAGTGTTACAGTGAGAATCTTGATACCAAGCTATTGATTAACTTGAATCTTAATTCTTAAAATTCACAACCGGACTTTAATTTATCCAAAGGAAAGGTCTAAAGAAAGAAAGAACCTTTTGCGCAATGTAACAACAACGCTAAGAGATTCGGGGATCAGGGGTTGGTTATGCCTAGGGTAGGTATTTCACATCCTAAACATCTGTAGTACTCTACAGGAACCTTTTGTTTGTTTGTATGCTAAGTTTGCTAAATGTTTGCTATGGATTGGGATTGGGTAAAAGGTGTAGGTTAAGACCTAAGTATGGTTTCTAAGTTTGCTTGCAAAGACATCGCGTCCTCTGCCTACGTATCCTAACTAGGATAGAATCAGAGCAATCGTAGTTCACCTCACTAGGGTTAAAGAACACTTGATTATGATCAAGGTTCAAAGGGGAACAAACATTACAATGCTTGTGTAGAGTTTAAGAAAGCTCTCTAGATCTACATTGAACACTCAAGAAAGGGAAGTAAGAAATCATCTCCATGATTCTTACATAGAGTTAACAAACTCCATCTTAAGTTCTAATTGCAAGAGCACTCCTAGCAAAGGGTAAGCTTCTTAGACTTAAGCAAAGTCTAATGGATAGGTTCTAACTTAACTAAATGTATAGATGACTTTACAAAGTCAAGGGAGGATAATGAGCTATCTATGACCCAAAGGTCAATAGAGAGACTTTCCTTTGGAAGGGAAAAGAGGAGGCAACTTGGATGAGAACTAAAGAGTTTCATCACTTTGGGGGAATAAACTTAATAAAGCAATAATCATTTAAACATGATGAATATAAAGAGATATGGTTACAACCAAGAATAAGCAAGCATATTACAATAAACAATGATTTCAATCAAGATAGATGGTCACAACCAAGAACAAGGTATAAGGATATCACAATATCAATGACTTTAAACAAGATAGATGGTCACAACCAAGGCATGCAAGTATATTACAATATCAAGCAAGGATTTCAATCAAGATAGATGGTCACAACCAAGAACAAGGTATAAGGATATCACAATATCAAGAAAGGGGTTCTTACAAGACTTATGGTCACAACCAAGAACATGCAAGCATATTACAATATCAAGCAAGGAGAAAGTTCTTACAAGACATAAGCACAACGGGTGAAAACCAAAGACATATCTTTACAAAGATAAAGGTAACAACCAATGAAAACAAGTTATAACTTCATGGGGATTCTAAATGTTAATCAAATGAAACAATTATGATGCTCACAAGAAAAAGCTGAAGTCAAAATCACATACACAAATGAGTTAACAAACAATGCTCATATCAAGTACAAAATCAAACTCACGAAAAGGAATAAAAAGTTTTGAAATGTAAAGGAGGGTAAAAACCCTAAAAATGAAGCATGACTTCTTTTAATGCAAAGTGTTTTCCAAAATGAAAATTCTAGAATATTCACATACCATATGAAAATATGCAAAAATACAAGACAATTGAAAAAAGAATCAATCAAAAATGATAAAAAAAAATGACAAAGTTGTGCTATTTTGAAATTTTAAAGAAAAACAAACATTTTAACAATTAAAAAAAATGGGATGCGCTTGGTGGGTGTTGAACCCACCACCTTGTGATCACCAGTTCAAAATCTTGCGAAACCAGCTAAGGCGCACGTGTGATAATTGAAGGAGAAGAAGAGTAAAGTGAAAATATGAAAAATAATGAAAAGGACCAAAAGAGTTGATCTCCACCCGGATCAAACTCAGGTCATAAAGCATGGCAAGGCAAGTGAAAAGCAAGGCATAACCACTGGGGTGGCTATACATCCATGTATTATGCCACCCTAATAAACACTTAAACCTAACAAAGCAAACATTTCTGGGCCAAGGCATGACAAGTAAGAACAAGCAAGCAATCATGGAAACGGTTACTGTAAGTTCAGAGTATGCCTAAGAGGGGGGGGGGGGTGAATTAGGCTTTAGAAACTTTTCCAGTTTTTCGATATTCTTGAATTTTTCTTCTTTAAGTTCTTGGTGATGAAAGCAGTAAAAGCAGAAAGAAAAATGAACACAGAGATTTATAGTGGTTCCCTTCACAATCCGAAGGTACTCCACTCCCCTTTCCACATGAAAGAGAGTTTTCACTATAGTTTTAGAATGTACAACCTATCATACCATCAACCGGTGAGGCCTATTATCTAACAACTATTCAACAACTAGTGAGCAAGAATAATCCTCTTGCAAGCACTAACCCTTGTGTTCAACAATCCTGAATCACAAGTCACAAAGAAATAATTTTTGTATTTTTGTAATTGGAAAGTGATACAATGATAATACCAATCTAATGATTGATCTTCTCCTTTTGATCAAAATCCACGTTTCAATATCAATACAAGTGTTCAAAAATCTGGATATGAAATTGTATGACCAACATGAACACTTTTGAAAATATTTGAAAAGTAATGAATTTGATATAATGATTATTTTGAAAATTATTGGAGATGTTTTTCAATTTGAAATTTTCAGAATTTATATGAGTCAAAACACCATTTCAAAAAGGTATAATTGAGTATGAATCAAATAATGAAAAGGTATAACATTCAAACAAAATTTGAATTTAAAAAGAAACAATTTTTTAAAATTCGTTCAGTGTTAATCGGTTAACCATATAGGTTAATCGGTTAACACATGAACGTTGGCCCAGAGAATTCAAAAATTAAGGTCGTTAACCGATTAACCCATATGGTTAATCGGTTAACACTGTTAAAACTCAGAAAAATACTAAGTTAAAAAGTTTTATACCAATCCAAATGATTTTTAAAAACATGCAAATGCAAAATGTTGATATGTTAAATTATTTGAACACTTGTATATCAATTAAAGAAGTGAATATTGATATACAGAAGCTTGAGTCTAAATCTTGAAAGTTGAATGAACATTTGCACATGATGCTTGATTTGTATGACAACATTCCATAGATGATATGCTTCTGGTTTTATCTTCAGTGTATATACCCCCACGGGTATATAGTGCAAGCAGCTTCTTAGTGCATATACCCCCACGGGTATGTAGTGTAAGTATCTTGATCAATTTGAAAGCTTGACTTTTTGCAATCATGGAATGAGCTTAAGTCTTTGTTGACATCATCAAAACCTTGAGATTGAAGTGTGCTTCTACAGTTACATCACAACTTGGTCAAAACACCACCAAATTTTACAAAATTTGAGTCTATCTTTTGTGAAATTCAATAAGGAACACGATGGCATCATTGGTTTTTCAAAATAAGGCACACAAATTAAAACACGATTGAATGTGCAAATGGAAGCTTGGAAATGCATTATAGAAGCTACAACTCAAAACAGAAGTGATTAAGACCAGATGAAGGTATGCACAAATTTCAAATACATAATTCATGGATTCTAGACTAAAAAAACACAAGAAAACAACTCCAAATAGAAACTGGTATGCTAGTTGCAACTATGGACCACAAATTGCTTGAAATGTTGTTTGGAAAAATAAGAATATTCATATTGCTGCATACATGCCTCAACTCAATCAACACACATAAAATGATTCACATACATCAAGACATGAATTTAAACAAATTACAAGAAAGATCAATCAAAATAATTGATATCACAAGAGGTGAACACCTCAAAACAGAAGCTGGCAGTGAGCTTGCCTTTTTGACAAATCACAACATCAAACAAGCATGCATACACATATAGTTTTTCACATCAAGACAACTTGATCTTAAACAAAATAGCCTAACAAGCTAATCATGATAATTGGTTTTGCAACAACAAACATAACATCAGAAGCAGCAGCCAGTCTTGGTCATTACAATACCAAATCAAACACATCAATTCAATACATGCCTTACAATGAAACTTACAACTCCATGGTGGTAAGCATAAACAGATTCTAGCAAGAAATCAAAGTTTTAGCAGTAAAAGATGCAAAATGACAATTAGCACCAAACAAACATGTTCTTGGTTACAAACTAGCCAAAACAGCAAAACTTGATAAATGGTTGAAAGTAAAGTAGGTAGCAACATTACATAGCAATGGTTCATGACTTTAGACAGTTCTAACAGCAATATGGATCCTAACATGACAATGCTAGTATCAATCAACAATTAACCCTAATACACCTAATGCACATAACAACTTGCAAGCATATGGCAGTGGTTCAAATTAGACAGTTATAGCAGCAAAATAGTGAGCTCTAACATGACAATGCTAGCATTAAACAACAATTAGCCCTAAAGCACATCACAATTCATAAACTTATGACAAAGGCTAACTTATAACAATAGTGCTATGACAAATTGAACTCACAACAGAATAAACATGACATGTTGATACAACTATTCAAATCATGGATCAATGATGCTAACCAGCAATTTCAAGACAGATTCACACAATGACTTATAAAACATCAAAATAATACATATAGGTTCATCACAGTTGACAATGCAAACAAGATATGGACATGTCAAGATTAGAACAACAACCCTATCACCATGCCTAATGACAATAACAGATGCACAAATGATAACGTCACTTATTCAAGCAAAACATGATTCAAAGAATACCACAAATCTCATGTTAATAAACATGAACCAATTACCAAGCAATAGTTCAAGATATCACATATTTCACTTAGCATGACAATGGCAAGCAACAATCTTCAATGCAAATAAGATATGATGGTTACAACCCTAAAACAGTCAAACAAGTATTGGTCATCAAAACAAGCCTCAACAGAAATACACATCTTGACAGAAGATTCAAAAATGGCACTATTGATCATCATAGGTTGAGATGTGTTTCAACAACATCTAGGTGAATCACTTCAATATTGGCCAAGACTAAGTTAAACAACAAGCAGTTTTTCAAAACAATGGAGATGAATTTTCAAAACGTGAGTGCAAAACTGAAATGCTAGTGTTGGTTTAAAGGTGCACACACATTCCAAATATGCTATAGACAAAGTTCCAACAGAAGGATGCATTAAAAATGAGCTGGAATTGAAAATGGTACCTGAGTTGCAAAATGCACATGAGGTGAAAATGACAAGAATAGATGGTAGCAGAACAAAACCAAGCATAGTTTCAAATTATACAATGTCAAACATCACATGAATCAAATATATAAGGACTTCTAAATCAAAATGCCAGCAAAAAAGATCAAGATACAAGGATGTTGTTTGCAACAGAACCAAATCAACATCATTTACAAACTGAACAAAATCAAAACAACATCAAACTTCATAACAGTTGCAAGCAAACATTCATATGTTCATACATAACATAGAGTAACATTTAAGAGAGCTTCCAAAGCATAAACACAACAACAAACCATATTGTATGATTATCATAAGAGCAATACACATTAATGAGCAAAACAAGTAAAATATGGCAGATTCAAACATGAACTGCATATTGCATTTAAACTCAATCCAACTAATGCACATTAAACATACTCATGACAGTTTAAGATGAAGGTAGTGATTACCAATCTCTTGTAGACCTCCAAGCAAGCTAATACAGTAGGGAAAACCTTGAAGACTTCCCAAATGAGATCCAACCAATGCTTTGATGAAAATACAACTTTCCTTGCACTTGAAGTAAACAAGTGAACTTTAGGACATAACTCAAAACAAGTGATGATGATGGTATTTTAGGTTATGGACAGTTGGTACATCATAAACCAATGGTGTTTGGAGGGTTAAAGTGATCAAAACAGGCCTGAGCAGAGATTTAGCAGATTTTGTGTGTAAAGTCAAACTTTGCTTGGTTAAAAGTTGACTTTTGAGGAAATAGAGTTTTTGACTGGTTTAAGAGCTTGGATACCTTCTACACATCATTTTTGGATTGTTTAGATGGTTTGTGATGATTTTAAGTGGGTGGAAATGGCTTTGGAAGGCTAAATGCTCAAGGCATATTTTTGAGGGGTTTTGGAATGGTTTTTTTCAATTGTAAGAAAAGCAAAGAAAGATGAGAGATATGGTTTTCTCTTGGGTTTTAGAGTGCTCTGGTGTGTGTTTCAACATAGAGGAAACCTCTATTTATAGGCAAGGAGTGGTTTGGGGCAGATTTGTACTTTGGCATTTTGGAGGGAATTTTGTAAATGCAATCTTGTTCAAGATTTGTTGCAGCTGTAAGTCCAAGTTCTTAGTTCAATATGATGCACAAATCAAGTGGCAAGGAAGACATGGAAGTGACTGAAGTGTGGCTAGGGAGTAGGGGAGTTGCAGCTGCAAGTTACTTCCATAAAGTTTCTCTTTCTTGATTTGTTTTATTAAAATAATGCCACTTGCATACAACTTGCCAAATCCACCAAATCTCTTAATTTTCTGCATTTCTATTCATCATACTCTCTAACTATCAATAGAAACATGATCAAATGGCTAAGAATAGCTCAAGTGGTTAAAGAGTGAGTTTGTGAAAAAGTGAAAATGGTGAACTCAAGTGTTGAAACCCCAACTTGATGAATTCATTACTCTCAACTCATAAGGGCTATGGAGGGGTTCTAGTAAATTTTGGAAAGCCCTCATGAAGCTCTACATCTTTCATGCTATCATGATCTTCAGATTCCAAGTGGAACTAGGTCAAAAATCCACTCAAAGTTGGCTAAAAACATGCCTAAAAACGCCAATAACTTAGAATTTTTCCAAGTGTTTTTTCCCTCTTGTAATGATCTTGGCCATAACTCCAAATCTATGCATTTTCTGCTCATGGACCACCGTGAGACTTTTGTAGGACTTGTTAAGACCTTTCCAATGAGCCTTGAACCAACTCAATTGGATGTGTGGTTAGGGAGTTATGGTCTTGCCCCTTTCAAAACCCTAATTTCCCGATTTTTCGATTACTCCTCAATCCTTGATCCAATGGTCATGAAACTTCATGGATAGGTGTAATATGTTACTAGGAACATTTTTTATTCATACTTTGAGGTCAAATTCTTTATGATTGAAGAGTTGACTTTTTGGTCAACCGAACGATCGATCGATGAATACCGAGTCGATTGTTGATGTTCTGGGTCTTTTAAGGCCTTGAAACTTCTTGAGTAGAATTCACTAAGACATATGAACTTCATTAACCATGATCCCACCATTGGAACACTATTTAAATCAAAATTCAAACTACAGTTAACTTTTCCTAACCGAAAACCCTAATCGGGTATCCTGAATTGCACTGTTCTTGATTTTTAGGTGACAACCTCAAATTGGATTCATACTTGACCCAATGGAGTATATTTGATGATGTGGAGCCTTATTCCATGGAGAATTAATCCAATACACTGACTGATTAAACCATCGAAACCTCGATTCTTGGCTGTATGGAACCCTAATTCACCTGTATCTTAACAAAGACAAACTTGAAATAGGTTAAGGTTAGATAATCAAATGAATATGATCCTAAAATGATGATGAAGATCTAAGGGGTCAAAATTTGGGGTGCAACAGTTGCCCCTATTTAAATATTTTCACTAGATGGCAATGAGAGATGATAATCCTCACAGAATCGTAGTGAAAGGTATTTAAATATAGCAAACCA
Source organism: Lathyrus sativus (assembly GCA_963859935.3). Taxonomy (NCBI): domain Eukaryota; kingdom Viridiplantae; phylum Streptophyta; class Magnoliopsida; order Fabales; family Fabaceae; genus Lathyrus; species Lathyrus sativus. The sequence goes on from OZ012741.1 coordinate 93,769,616, forward strand.
GAAATTTTGTCCCTTAGATTCGATGGTATGCAAAAGGACAAATGCGAATATGCCATGAATCTAAATGATGCTTTATGATACTTAATTGCAAAACAGATTTAGACACCTGAGAAAGGATAAAAGAACGACAATACGACGAGTAACCACTCACGGGGGACCCAACACACTAGGGAAAGATCCAGGGCGTAACAAACAAAATAGTCAATCATGACTAAAGATGTTGTTCAAGGGAATGTATCACACAGGGGACGCAAATTCTCCCGGGGAAGACAAATCTTCACTGGTGAAAAGGGGACACACACTCCACTGGGGAAGAAGGCAATTCTCCACCGGGGAAACGAAAGATCAGAGACGCAAACCTTACTGGTGATAACCAAATGAGGAGTTTCCTATAACGAAGAGTTCGAACGGGATCTTCAGGAAAAGACTAGAAACAATACCAGATGCACCGGAGATGCTAGTATCCTTTAGATCTCCGAGACTCGAATGGGAAAGCAACAGCTTTGCTGGGAACATTGGTGACGACCAGAACAACAATCGGTTTCAAGCGTGCTAGTTTCCACTAGACTTACTAGGGGTGATGGTTACGACCAAACCAAAATTACAAATAATTTGGGAATTCCGAACAACATTGGCAAAATACAGGACTTCGGTTGGGGAAGTTGGTAACAACCTACTCATGGTATTAATAACAAATAGCTTTCAAGGAATGCCAGTAACCACTGGACTTAGAAGGAGTAGTAACAACTAAACCAACAGGTGACAATAACGATTGGGTTAAGAAGTGCCTGTAACCACTGGGCTTCAAAGGGAAAACATTGGTAATAACCAACTCAGAGTGCCAATAACAACTGACTTCAAGCGATGCCAGTAACTATTGGACTTAGACAGACTGGTGATGACCAAACCAAAAGTATGCCAAAACAACTGGTTTTAACAATACTAGTAACCACTAGATTTTGATGAGATTAGTAACAATGCTAGTAACCACTAGACTTAGAATGAATAGTAACAACTGAGCCAACCGGTACCAATAACGATTGGGTCTAAGCGATGCCAATAATTATTGGACTTTTTAGGAAACTGGGTAACAACCATCTCAAATACCAATGACCATTGGTTTTAGAAAGCAACACTAGTAACCACTAGATTTTAGCAAAGGTTGGTAATAACCGAATCAAAGGGACTCCAATGACGATTGGTTTCTTTTAACAGAGCCAGTGACTACTGCGTTTGAAAGAATGTTGGTGACGACCAAATCGAGATACCAAATCACAATTGGTTTTAAACAATGCTAGTGACTACTAGACTTTCAAATATTATCGGTGACAACCAATTCAGAGATAAACATTAGTAACAACTAACAATCTAGGTAAATCGGATACTGCTAGTCACAATTAGATTTCCGGAGAAGAAATAGTAATCCCATGATTACTGGTAACATTGGGGTATCAACCTCAAAGCGAAATCTGCAGCAACGAATCAAAGAGAGAGGTAACGACCAAAGGATCTCAAGGGCAACAACCAAACAAACAGAACCCAAAACCACATGCAAACAAATGCGAATGCTGATATGATGCTGTATGTAAAATGCAGACCGACCCACAAGGGAGAAAGGAAGAGCAAAACAAGGAAAACAAGGAGGGAACCCATCACGCTGAGTTTTAATTGCTTCAAGTTAGATGGCATTTTCTTTTGGTGTAGATAACAATCTTCCAAGATAAACAAAATTCTTGTAAACCTGCAGAGGAGAATTCTTGGCTTAAGAGCGGGGATTACTGTTGGACACATCTGGTTTGGTCAGAGGCGACAGCAAACTTCTATGGCTTGAGAGCTATGTAATATTGTCGGATTTCCTCTAGAGTTCTTCAATTGTTTTGTCAAATTAGTTTTCTTTAAAAACAAAATTTAGTTTTTTCAAAACACTTTGCTTTTCGAAAAAATATTTATTAACAAATAAGTGAAATTGCATAACAAAAACAGAAGATCATAACAATGATTGGCCAAAATCTGATTTCGTTGATGGACGAGAACTTTACAAAGGGTAAAGCCTCGGGAACAAAATACATTTGGAAAAACGGAAAACAGAAAGGGTTACAAAATCCCATAATAATCCGGTCCTATTAACTATTAGTTCATTTGCTTCTTTGCTTTTGACGAGAATGACAGACGTTGATCTTCCTTTAACACCTTGCACAAGATTTCTCCCCCGCATTTATCAGCTTTAATCTTCTAACTTCCGTCTTGCTGGAGTACTTGAATCACCTTTCTAGGTTTTCCGCTTTAGGCACAATACTTTCTCACTGCATCTGAGTTGATAGGGTACTTGAGTTGTTCGCCATCCATGGTCTCAAGAATTAGAGATCCTCCGGAGAAGACGGTTTTTACAATGAAAGGGCCATCATAATTGGGCATCCACTTGCCGTGCATGTCCTTTTGTGTTGGTAGGATTTTTATAAGCATGAGCTATCCTTCCTTATATTCTTTGGGACGAACCTTCTTGTCGAATGCTCTTATCATCCTTTGTTGATAGATCTGGCTATGACACATGGCCATCATTCTTTTCTCATCAATGAGGTTCAATGAGTCGAACCTTTCTTTTATCCATTCGTCTTCCTCAAGCTTGGCTTTCATCAAGATCTTTAAAGAAGGTATTTTGACTTCGATGGGCAGCACGACGTCCATCCCGTACACCAAGGAAAAAGGAGTTGCCCCTGTTGAAGTTCGCACTAATGTTCGGTATCCATGTAGAGCAAATGGTAACATCTCGTGCCAATCCTTGTAGGTTATGACCATCTTCTGCACTATTTTCTTGATATTTTTGTTTGCAACTTCGACTGTGCCATTCATCTTAGGTCTGTAAGGAGACAAATTGTGATGCTTGATCTTGAATTCATCACAGAGTTCTTTCATTGTTTTGTTGTTCAGATTTGACCCATTGTCGGTGATGATCTGGTCAGGAATACTGTATCAACAGATGATTTCCTTTTTGATGAAGCGGGCAACCACCTGTTTTATCACGTTCGCATATGATGCTGCTTCTACCCATTTGGTGAAGTAATCAATTGCAACAAGGATGAAGCGATGGTCGTTGGAAGATTTTGGCTCTATTGCCCCAATCATGTCTATGCCCCACATTGCAAAAGGCCACGGCGATGTAATCACATTAAAAGGATGTGGAGGAACATGCACTTTGTCAGCATAGACCTGGCACTTATGGCATTTTTGGGCGAAGAGGATGCAGTTCGTCTCTAGAGTTAACCAAAAGTAACCAGCTCTTAAAATCTTCTTAGCCATGGCGTGGCCATTAGCATGGGTACCGAAAGTTCCTTCGTGCACTTCAGTCATTATGAGACTTGCTTCTTTTTCATCGACACATCGAAGCAAAACCATGTCGTGGTTTCTCTTGTAAAGGGTGCCATTGCTGATGAAGAACTTAGCCGACAATCTTCGTATGGCTCTTTTGTCGATTCTGGATGCGTCAGCTGGATATTCTTGATTTTGAAGAAAATTCTTGATGTCGTGGAACCAAGGTTTCTCATCAGATTCTTCATCTATTGTCATAACATATGCGGGCACTGTCCTTCTCTCAATGCATCAGCGATGTGATTTTCTGCTATTGGTACATGCTTGAAGGTAATCTCGTCAAAATATTCGGCCATCTCTAGGATATAAGCTTTGTAAGGGATCAACTTTTCATCTCTAGTCTCCCATTCTTCTTTGAGCTGATAGATCACCAAAACAGAATCACCGATTACTTCCAAGATTTTAATGCGAATATCAATGGTAGCTTTCAACCCTAAGATGCAGGCTTCATATTCAGCTGTTATTCGTACACGAGAAACAAAGTTGGGCTGTGACAGCAGTGCACCCTCCGGTTGGATTTTTCAAAACAGCCCCAATACCATGTCCATTTTTGTTTGATTCTCCATCGAACATCATTTCCCACCGGGATCCAGGCTCAGGACCTTCTTCAGGGCCAGGTTCTGGTTTTGTGCGCTGAATGTACATCACATCTTCATCAGGGAACTCAAACTTGAGTGGTTGATAGTCTTCCATGGGATGCTCTGCAAGGTGTTCTGACAAGATACTTCCTTTGATAGACTTCTGAGTAACATACTGAATATCATACTCTGATAAGAGCATATGCCATCTGACCAATCTTCCAATTAGAGCTGGTTTTTCAAAGATGTACTTGATGGGGTCCATTTTAGAAATCAGCATTGTGGTGTGGCAGATCATATAATGTTGTTGCGGTGAAAATTGGATATCAAGCTATTAACTTGAATCTTAATTCTTTTACAACCGAACTTTAATTTGTCCAAAGGAAAGGTCTAAAGAAAGAAAAACCTTTTTCGCGATGTAAAAACAACGCTAAGAGATTCGGGGATCGGGGGTTGATTATACCTAGGGAAGGTGTTAGCATCCTAAGTATCTGTAGTACTCTACAGGAACCTCTTGTCAATATTTGTGTTTTCTAAAGTTTGCTTGCTAAGGGTAAAGTGCTAAGGTAAAAATCTAAAGGAAAGGTATGTACAAGTTTGCTCACGAAGACATCGCATCTCGTGCCTACGTATCCTGACGGGAATGGAATCAGAGCAATCGTAGTTCCCCTATCTAGGGATGAGGAACTCTTGACTATGGTCAAGGTTCCAAAGGGATGTAAGCATTCATAGAGAAGTACTTACAGGGAGTGCGGCGACTCCACACCAAAGGTTATGCTAAACGGGAAAAGAAATGTCCATGACGGGACGACTAAATAGAGCACGACGACTCCAAGTCCTATGGTTGAAGTAAAAAGGGAAATGTCCACGGCGGGACGACTAAATATGAGTACGACGACTCAAATCCTAAGGCTAGGACAAAGGGGATAAAGGGTTGTCCACGGAGGGACGGTAAACATGAGCACGGCGGCTCAGATCCTGAGGTTAGGAATATGTAAAGAGTGTCCACAGTGGGACGGTAAACATGAGCACGGTGACTCAAATTCTATGGCTAGGATGAAGGGAAGGATGTCCACGGCGGGACAGATTAAAAGTGAGCACGGAGACTCAAATCCTAAGGCTAGGATGAAGGAAAAGAATGTCCACGGCGGGACAGTAAAAACGAGTACGGCGACTAGGATCCTAAAGTAGGATAAAGGATTAAAGAGTAACAACAATCAATGTCAAAGTGATAATTGGTGAAAATATGCACTAACACGAGTAATTCGCAAAAAGAATCACTTAAAAAGGATTTAAATTGAGAAAGTTATGAATATTTGAAATCGTGAAGAAAAATCAAACAAACATGGAATTTTAAAATATGAAATGAAAATAGACATAAAGATGAACACAATGCAAAAAGAATGGGTGCAAAAAGACAAAAAATGAGGGAGATGTGATTTTTGGAAGTTTGAAAAAAATGGTGAAAATAACAAAAGGGTTGCCCTCCTCAGGGGTCGAACCCAGGTTCAGATGGTGAAAGGCGCTTTTGGTGACAAGTTGGTTACCACTGGGGTGGATATACATCCAGTGATGAAGCCACCCCAATAAACATATAGGGTATGCATTCAAGGCAAGCTGGGCAAAAACACACCAAAACTCAGGATTTGCATTTTCACTCATAACTCATTCAATTTTTAATGGATTTAAGCAAAATTTTAGTCTAAATTGCATGGAATTTCATGAGGAATAAGATGGTGGCACTGGTTTTTTGAAATTCCCTCCCCATTTCAAAACCCGATAGTGTGTGCTATGTGATCATTTGAAATGCATTTTGGGATGAGGCTCATGCTACAATCAGCTTTAAATCAAAACAAACATACATACACACTACAAATATGTTGTTGAGTGAGTGTGAGCACAAGATATGGTTAAAATCAAGCTGTGGTGAAGAATGCTATGCAAGTTGCAACATGACATGAATGATATGCAGGCTGAAATGCAATTCATCTTTTGTGCACATATTGATCAAGCTAATCATATACACACATTAAATACATGTTATTGGATGAATTTGAACACAAGATGAGGCTTAAAACATACTGGTGTGAAAATGGTGTTCAAAGTGCAAGCTTGTGTTTGTGATGTTCATGAATGTACTCAGTTTCATTTCTATGCATATTTTGTTCAAACAAGTCATGTACACAACTCACATATATGGTATTGAGTGAATCAAAACAAGGATTGAAGCTTATAATAGACTGTCACAAAAAATGAGGATTGAGTTGCAAATTTTGGCATTTTAATGCTAGAAGGGTGATCAGTTCAATTCTATGCACATATAGGTCAAATGAAGCATCATGCACACAAGTCATATACATCTTGATAAATGAGTCCAAACACCAGACTGAGTTCAAAAATAGGTGGTCATGAAAATGATGTTACAGCTACATTTTGGTAATTTGATGATGCATGAAGAATGGTCAAAACATGTTCAAGCATACTTTACAACAAGTCAACTCCTCAAGCAAGTTTAAAACATGTACGCAAATGATTCTAATCATGTAGACCAACTGTGAATCAAATGGAAATGAAAAAGGTCTTTTCATGGCAAAAAGTGATATTTGGAATGCAAGGGTGAAAATTCAAGCAAGTTTGACATTTTTAGGCCACACATACATCATGCACAAGCCACAAATCAATCAAGAAAAGCTCTCACAGTCCCATTTCAGGCACAATCTCATTGGAAACATAATTGGTATGACAGTTGCAAGAGAAATAGAAGTTCAATGTATGATTTGAAAGTGACAGAAAGAGTTTATGCATAATATAGTATATGGCATTGAACAAGTCATCTGGCAACACACACAAGTTCTAAACATGTCATTTAATGGTGCTAGGCACATAGCTTAATCTGAAACAAAGTAACACAAAAATCAACATGCTGCTGCAAGAGTGCCTTAAGAAAGGATGTTTTGAGTTTAGGTGTGAAAACTGATATGAACCAGCTCCAAACAGTCATGCACATTGCAAGTAGTAAATGCTATCAGGCATATTTCAATCAAAATAGAATTTAACTATGCAAAGGAAACTGTTTTGAAATGAATACTTGATGATGCAGTAGGGTGTTTTTTTTAACAACAGGAATTATACCACAACAAAGGTACACACATACCACATTTATGCTAAGGGATGTTTCTAAGCCAGAGATGCAGACCTAAAGCTTTCAAATCAGAAAATGACATAGTGAAAACATCTTGATGCAAATGATACACATTACACATGGAAAAACCTTAACAGGTATAAACAACTTGAACAAAGCATCCAAACACATCATCAACATGAAATTAAGTATGTTCATATTCAAAAATCAAGCATAAACACATTAAGGCAAAGTTTGGCATGTGAACACAAAAACAATAGCAAAGCAAGCTTTATGTCAAAATCTCAAAATTATCCTTATGGTATAATTATGAATGAGATGAATTCAATGCTACATACCTCTTGTAGACAACTTCAAGCAAGCAAAAGGAATAAGAAAACCAGAGAATCTTCAATCACCTCCTTGCTTTGAACCTTTCTTCCTTTTGAAGCAAAATACCAACCTTGTGACAGTTTGAGAAATAGGCCTCACCAATGATCCTCAATGCTTTGGACAGTTGAGATATGATATATATGACGTGTTTGAGTGATTAGAACACCAAGAAAATGTCTAGAACATGGTTTGGCTAATTTTATGCCTTATGGTCAAAGTATCTTGGTATGGAAGTTGACTTTTGAGAGAATGAGGTTTTTGAGTGGTTTAATAGTTGGAACAACTTCTATACAATATTTATGGATTGTGTAGATGGTTTTTGGTGAGTTTGAGTGTAGGGAAATGAATATGGCAGCTGGACTGTCAAGACAGCTTTTTATGGTTTTGGTGGATTTTGAGATTTTGTGAATTTGGAGCAAAGAGTGAAAGAGTGAGAGCTTGTAACTTCTCTGGTTTTTTAAGGAGTTCTTCTGTTTTGAATGAAGTCGTGAGGGTCTCTATTTATAGGCAAAGCAAGGGTAGTGGGCAGATTTGAGGTTTCCTTCCTAAGAGGGAAAGGTTTTGCATTTTATGAATTAAATCTCCAAAAAGGGCTTTCTTGGCTTGGAGGTAAGCTTGAAGTCAAGTATCATGATGATTTTAGTGTGTCTAAAGTCAGGCTAGAGATTGTAGGGCATGGCTGTTTGCAGAGCTCAACTTTCCACCTCTTGCTCTTTTTAATATTTCTTTAATGCAAGTTGCAAGGCATCTTGCAAGCCCACTTGCAATGCTTGGCAAATTCATTTCCTCTGCATAATTCTCACGCTTCTTCATTCTAAAACATCTACATATCAGAAACAACAACACCCAAGGGCTGAGATTGGTTCAATTGATCAAAGAATGAATTTATGAAAAATTACCAATGTGGGACTGAAGTGTCAAAACACCATCTTGCCAAATCCATAACTCTCAACTCCCAAATGCCATTGAGATGTTCTAGTACTTTTTAGAAATCCCTCAAATAGCTCTAAAAAATTCATGTTTTCATGACTTTCAAATTCCCAAAGGAACTTGGCCAAAAAGCCTCTTAAAGTTGCTAAAAAACAAGCTTAAAAGTGAAATTTCTCCAAGTCATTTTCCCTTCATGAAATGAATTTGATCATAACTACAAATCTATGCATTTTATGATCATGGACCACTTTGATACTTTTGTACAATTTGTCAAGAGATTTCCAATGAGCTTTGAACCACTTCATTTGGATGTGTGGTTAAGGAGTTATGATCTTGCTCCTTTCGAAACCCTAATTCCCGACTTTTGCGATTACTCCTCAACCCTTGATCCAATTTCCATGAAATTTTATGGGTATATGCAATATATAATTAGGAACATTTTTTATTCACATCTTGAGGTCAGATTCTTTATTGTTGAAGACTTGACTTTTCGGTCAACCGAACGATCGATCGGTGGCTACCGAGTCGACTGTTGATGCTCTGGACCTCTTGAGGCTTTGAAACTTCTTTAATGGACTTTATCAAGCCATATGAACATTATAGACCAAAATCCCACCATTATAACACATTTTAGATCAAAAGTCAAACCACAGTTGACTTTTCCTGTTGGAAAAAACCCTAATCGGGTATCCTGAACTTCACTGCTTTTGATTCCTGGGTAACAACCTCAAATTGGATTCACGATTGATCCAATGGAATACTCTTGATGATGTGGAGACCCAATCTCAAAGAAAACCAATCCAAAACATTGACCGGTCAACCCTCGAAACCTCGATTTCGGCTGTATAAAACCCTGATTCTCCTGTAACTTGACAAAGACCACTTGGAAAGGGTTAAGGTTAGATAATCGAATGAGTATGCTCCTAGAATGATGATGAGGATCTAAGGGGTCAAAATTTGGGGTGCAACAGTTTCCCCTATTTAAATATCTTCACTAGATGGTTTTGAGAGATGTCAATCTGCATAGAATCATAGTGAAAGGTATTTAAATATAGAAAACCAGAAATTTTGTCCCTTAGATCCGATGGTATGCAAAAGGACAAATGTCGAAATGCAATGAATTCTAAATGATGCCTTATGGTGCAAGACAAATGCAACCACACGAGCAAAAATAAAAGAACAGTATAACGACGAGCAATTACTCACTGGGGAAAGACAACAACACAGGGGAAGCAACAAACATGAGAAATAAATATCTGGAAGACCATCAGATAAGTCACAACACAAACTGTTTGGTAGGTGCCAAGTAAATTGAAATTCGTCCACAAGGTAAAACGCGAGTAAAACACGACCTCGGGAGAAAAGGTAGAATGGGGAATAAAACACCCACGTAAGGTAAACTCATCCACAAGGTAAAACGCGAGTAAAGCACGACCTCGGGAGAAAAGGTAGAATGGGGAATAAAACACCCATGTAAGGTAAAATCATCCACAAGGTAAAACGCGAGTAAAACACGACCTCGGGAGAAAAGGTAGAATGGGGAATAAAACACCCACGTAAGGTAAACTCATCCACAAGGTAAAACGCGAGTAAAACACGACCTCGGGAGAAAAGGTAGAATGGGGAATAAATCACCCACGTAATGCATATGTATATGAATTATGCTTGTGATATACGCATGTATGAATTATGCAGATGATACGATCAAATGCAAATGCAAATGCCGATGACAAGGCTCGACTCTTTTGGTGAGAAGACAAGACTGGAAGACTGATTCCTCAACACGAAGATCACTTTCAATCCACTTGGGGACTAAAGATACTGTTGATGAACACATCTCTACCGCACTGATAAATTGTATCAAATGGATAACCCTTGTAGGAAGGATAAAGAGATGATTAGGGTTTCTTCAAGTAAACTGCCCCAGTTTAGCTATCTGTTAAAGATGAACTGATGATGACTTCAGCGTGTCTGATGTTGACTGATGCATCGGGTGCTTGGAGAGCTTGCCCCAATTTGAGTCTTGAAATATATTCTGGATAAACCAAATCATGAGAATACCATGCCTTGCCCAAATCTTCAATTGATTTTTAGACAGGATGTAAAAGGAACATGCCCCTGATAGAATCACTTGACCAAGTTTCTCAATGTTTGAAAATTCCTTGAGAGGAAAGCCAGTTTGCAAACGAAAGTGTTCGTACAAACATGGTAATGTAAAGTTCATGCAACTTTTTGAAATCAAAATCACTTTGAAAGATGCAAAGTAAATGGTGGTTCAAGACACTCAAAGTTTAGAGTAAAGGTGTATTTCCAAAATAATTGATTCACAAAGATCTTTTGGAGTCAGTTTACGCAACCTTGCTGTAGTATGCTTTCAAAATAACCTTGTTTCAATTAGGTCTTTTGAGGGTTGTAATGTGACCTGGTTCACGGTTTAAGAAACAAAGGATAAATGCTCAAATTTTATTTGTACCCACCCAATCTACGTGATGATCTCCAGTCTTATGCTCAGTTAAATCAGACTATGTGCTCAGGTTCCCATAGGTTAGGAATTGTACTGATAATAGCCAAGATGATGGTTCAGAAGTCAATAGATTTTTCGAAAAGGCAGTCACTGCTTCTTTACAACATTTGGTTATTTTTGACATTGAGGGTCTTTAAAGACCTCTTCTTTTTATTATCCCTAACTTTTGCCTGAACTGTTTCTTTTGAAGCTTACAGTCAGCAGGATGCCCCAGTTTTGCCTAAGTCACCTTCATAGGTTTTGACTTAGCGGTTTTTCCTTTGATATTTTTTGTTTGTTGAAATAAAGTGACTGCCTAGCTTAATGATCACGGTGAACCATCATCGGCTTCTTGGCTTGAAAAACATCCTCGACACTTATTTGTTGTGTGCGAAGGAAAAATTGTAGTGGTTGCATCCTTTATTACAAAAGGTGTCTCGTATGAACACACAACCGAGTTAACTGAGAACTACCTATCCCAAGGTTAAAACTGCGGGTTTTGTGAAGAAAGAAACTCCAACTTCTAGGTTCAAAGGGGTTGATAAGGGATTATCTTCCTTATTTCTCAAGTGTTTGGGAGTTGAAACAATGCCTTACATCGTCAACAAAGTTTGATTGAAAGCATACTGACAACAATTATGGGTATCACGTTTTCATCATCCTCCCTCAAATAATTGGATAATCAAAAATTTGGACAACGAGTAAATATTTGAAAGGTAAAGCATACAAAATGCAAATACTGGACAAAATGAATTGAATCAAAAGCTGCAATGTTCATACATTAAGATGAAAGTACATACACTAATTAAAAGCAAACAGCTTAAACAAAATAAGGAAAGTTCAAACAGTGAGAAACAAAAGGCCTAGTGACTACATCAGTACAAAGATGAGTTGTCTTGTCTAAAACACTGGCGTCAAAAAGATAGTCTGCTGAAGTCAGACTGAAGCTTCACTTTTGATGCACTGGCAGAGGATTTTTCTGAACATTTGGATGGCTGTCCGTAAAATCAAGGATTCCAGTTTTAATCAATTCACGCACCCTAGCTTTCAATGCAAAACAATGCTTCAAGTCGTGGCTTGGGGCATCCTCATGAAAAGCACAATGGAGATCAGTTCTAAATCCAACTGGAGGAGGATTAGGAGGGGGTGGCAAAGTCTTTGTAGTGATCAGCCCTTGTTGAACCAGGCTTGGATACAATTTTGTATAAGTCATGGGAATAGGATCAAACTGATTCTTATTCTGATATTGGTTCTGTCTGGTTGAGGAATTTGAATTGGTCGTGGAGCAGCAATAGCAGCAATAACAGGGTGATTATACTGAGATCGGGGATGAGGCCTCCTCACTTCAGCCATGACAGCATTAGTATGCTCTTCTTTCTTCTTATGGAAATTCCCAAAGGATTTCTTTGCACCGGTAGAAGGTTCAGCAACCTTGGACACCTTACCACTATTCAACCCTTCTTCTAACCTTTGGCCAATGGTTACCAAATCTGTAAAACTCGAAGAGACACTCCCAATCATCTTTTCCCAATAGAAGGGAGACAAAGTATCCATGAACATTCCAGCTAGCTGCTTTTCTGCCAGATGGGGTTCAACTTGGGAAGCTAACTCTCTCCCCAACGTTGAGCGTATTCTTTGAATGATTCTCTTTCACTTTGAGACATGTTTTGAAGTTGACGACGGTCAGGAGCCATATCCATATTGTATTTGTATTGTCTTATGAAGGCATTGGCGAGATCTTGGAAGCAGTGGGCACTGTTATGTTCCAAATTCATATACCACTTGAGAGAAGCACCACTCAAGCTGTCTTGAAAGCAATGGATGAGCAACTTCTGATTGTTGGTGTAGGCTGCCATCCTTCGGTAGTATATAACCAAATGGGCTCTTGGACATGAGTGCCCCTTATATTTCACAAATTCTGGAGTCTTGAACTTGGCAGGCATAACCAGACCAGAAACTAAGCACATATTGTCAGCATCGACATTGAAGAAATCAGTGCCCTTAACAGCTTTGAGTCTCTTGTCTATGTTTTGAAATTGTTCACGGACAATCTTAGGTTCAACAAAATCTTCATGGTCTTCACCTTGAGCACTAGCAGCATTGTAGTCAAAGAAAGGAGTCTCAAAGGGAGCTCAGCCACTCTGAGCAACAGTGTGGACCACAGGTCTAGGCTCTGTAAAGACGGGAGCTTGAAAAACTGGTCTGACAGCCGGACCAACCATAACAGTAGATGCAAGAGGTGGAGAGTAGTTAGGAGGTAAACCAAACTCTGGCCAAGTCGACTGTGGCATTTGAACAAGATGAGGATCGGCACTTGAAACTTCTTGAATGACAGTCCTTTGAGATGGCTCTCCTCTGGCAATCAGTACTTGAAGCATTTCAGTGAGTTTAGTCATGCCCGACTTCAATTCATCGATCTCCATTCGAACTTCTGCATTGTGTACTTCCTGCTCTGACATCTTGCGTCTATAGTTAGCTCTAGTCCGATATCGGTGTCGAGCAATCAGCTTGACAACTCAAAGGTACACTGGACAATGAAGACAGCTGGACATGAGCGACCGGACAAACAGAGGTATGCAAGGAACCATGCAAAGATGCAAATGCAATGCAATGCAATGCAAGAGAAGATACAAATCACACATAACAAGATCAAAGGTTCGAGATCACAGCATGGGGCTTGAGTAAAGAACCAACCATAAGGTATGTACTAGGGGTAAAGCATTTGTACAATAGGTTCTAACAAAGTTCCCAGAGTCAACAACCCATTTTTCGGATATTATCGACACACCAAATACTTGGAAATCAATAATATTCTCAAGAGAGTCTCGTCTGAGTGTAGTATCGCGTATCAACTACTTCGGGATTACTCCCTCATAGTCATCGCACTACGTCCTAAAAGGCCAAGTGGGGTAAAAGGTAACTAAAAGTCCTCAGTATCAAAGGCTCATAGGTTGAAAGTAGTAATGTTTTCATGAATACTCGTTCAACAAAACTAACTCTCAATAGGGCCTCCACTGAGTGGTGGTTTCTCAAGTCATCTTGGTCGGGAATCAACTCCCTCAAGCCTTCTTGAATATACCGCCATCCTATCATAAGTGCGCTCAAGTACGGGTATAATACTATCCTTACCACTCAAAGCAACAAACCTGCATACAGAAAAACCCAAGCACAAACAGATATATGTACAAATATATACAAATATAAAAGCAATTAAACATATAACAAACACAAATATAAACAAGGTGGGCTTAACCCTCTTAGGGGAAGTTTTCCCCAGTGAAGTCGCCATTTCTGTTGCGGTGAAAATTGGATATCAAGCTATTAACTTGAATCTTAATTCTTTTACAACTGAACTTTAATTTATCCAAAGGAAAGGTCTAAAGAAATAAAAACCTTTTTCGCGATGTAAAAACAACGCTAAGAGATTCGGGGATAGGGGGTTGATTATACCTAGGGAAGGTGTTAGCATCCTAAGTATCTGTAGTACTCTACAGGAACCTCTTGTCAATATTTGTGTTTGCTAAATTTTGATTGCTAAGGGTAAAGTGCTAAGGTAAAAATCTAAAGTAAAGGTATGTACAAGTTTGCTCGCGAAGACATCGCATCTCGTGCCTACGTATCCTGACGGGAATAGAATCAGAGCAATTGTAGTTCCCCTATCTAGGGATGAGGAACTCTTGACTATGGTCAAGGTTCCAAAGGGATGTAAGCATTCATAGAGAAGTACTTACAGGGAGTGCGGCGACTCCACACTAAAGGTTATGCTAAACGGGAAAAGAAATGTCCACGACGAGATGACTAAATAGAGCACGACGACTCCAAGTCCTATGGTTGAAGTAAAAAGGGAAATTTCCACGGCGGGACGACTAAATATGAGTACGACGACTCAAATCCTAAGGCTAGGACAAAGGGGATAAAGGTTTGTCCACGGAGGGACGGTAAACATGAGCACGGCGGCTCAGATCCTGAGGTTAGGAATGTGTAAAGAGTGTCCACGGCGGGACGGTAAACATGAGCACGGCGACTCAAATCCTATGGCTAGGATGAAGGGAAGGATGTCCACGGCGGGACGGATTAAAAGTGAGCACGGAGACTCAAATCCTAAGGCTAGGATGAAGGAAAAGAATGTCCACGGTGGGACGGTAAAACCGAGTACGACGACTAGGATCCTAAAGTAGGATAAAGGATTAAAGAGTAACAACAATCAATGTCAAAGTGATAAATGGTGAAAATATGCACTTACACGATTAATTGGCAAAAAGAATCACTTAAAAAGGATTTAAATTGAGAAAGTTATGAATATTTGAAATCGTGAAGAAAAATCAAACAAACATGGAATTTTAAAATATGAAATGAAAATAGACATAAAGATGAACACAATGCAAAAAGAATGGGTGCAAAAAGACAAAAAATGAGGGAGATATGATTTTTGGAAGTTTGAAAAAAAATGGTGAAAAATCACAAAAGGGTTGCCCTCCTCAGGGTCGAACCCAGGTTCAGATGGTGAAAGGCGCTTTTGGTGACAAGTTGGTTACCACTGGGGTGGCTGTACATCCAGTGATGAAGCCACCCCAATAAACATATAGGGTATGCATTCAAGGCAAGCTGGGCAAAAACACACCAAAACTCAGGATTTGCATTTTCACTCATAACTCATTCAATTTTTAATGGATTTAAGCAAAATTTTAGTCTAAATTGCATGGAATTTCATGAGGAATAAGATGGTGGCACTGGTTTTTTGAAATTCCATCCCTATTTCAAAACCCGATAGTGTGTGCTATGTGATCATTTGAAATGCATTTTGGGATGAGGCTCATGCTACAGTCAGCTTTAAATCAAAACAAACATACATACACACTACAAATATGTTGTTGAGTGAGTGTGAGTACAAGATATGGTTAAAATCAAGTTGTGGTGAAGAATGTTATGCAAGTTGCAACATGACATGAATGATATGCAGGCTGAAATGCAATTCATATTTTATGCACATATTGATCAAGCTAATCACATACACACATTAAATACATGTTATTGGATGAATTTGAACACAAGATGAGGCTTAAAACATATTGGTGTGAAAAATTGTGTTCAAAGTGCAAGCTTGTGTTTGTGATGTTCATGAGTGTACTCAGTTTCAGTTCTATGCATATTTTGTTCAAACAAGTCATGTACACAACTCACATATATGGTATTGAGTGAATCAAAATAAGGATTGAAGCTTATAACAGACTGTCACAAAAAATGAGGATTGAGTTGCAAATTTTGGCATTTTAATGCATGAAGGGTGATCAGTTCAATTCTATGCACATATAGGTCAAATGAATCATGCACACAAGTCATATACATCTTGATAAATGAGTCCAAACACCAGACTGAGTTCAAAAATAGGAAGTCATGAAAATGATGTTATAGCTGCATTTTGGTAATTTGATGATGCATGAAGAATGGTCAAAACATGTTCAAGCATACTTTACAACAAGTCAACACCTCAAGAAAGTTTAAAACATGTATGCAAATGATTCTAATCATGTAGACCAACTGTGAATCAAATGGAAATGAAAAAGGTCTTTTCATGGCAAAAAGTGATATTTGGAATGCAAGGGTGAAAATTCAAGCAAGTTTGACATTTTCAGGCCACACATACATCATGCACAAGTCACAAATCAATCAAGAAAAGCTCTCACAGTCCCATTTTAGGCACAATCTCATTGGAAACATAATTGGTATGGCAGTTGCAAGAGAAATAGAAGTTCAATGTATGATTTGAAAGTGACAGAATGAGTTTATGCACAATATAGAATATGGCATTGAACAAGTCATCTAGTAACACACACAAGTTCTAAACATGTCATTTAATGGTGCTAGGCACATAGCTTAATCTGAAACAAAGTAACACAAAAATCAACATGCTGCTGCAAGAGTGCCTTAAGAAAGGATATTTTGAGTTTAGGTGTGAAAACTGATGTGAAACAGCTCCAAACAGTCATGCACATTGCAAGTAGTAAATGAGATCAGGCATATTGCAATCAAAATAGAATTTAACTATGCAAAGGAAACTGTTTTGAAATTAATACTTGATTGGATGTTTCTAAGCCAGAGATGCAGACCTAAAGCTTTCAAATCAGAAAATGACATAGTGAAAACATCTTGATACGAATGATACACATTACACATGGAAAAACCACAACAGGTATAAACAACTTGAACAAAGCATCCAAACACATCATCAACATGAAATTAAGTATGTTCATATTCAAAAATCAAGCATAAACACATTAAGGCAAAGTTTGGCATGTGAACACAAAAACAATAGCAAAGCAAACTTTATGTCAAAACCTCAAAATTATCCTTATGGTATAATGATGAATGAGATGAATTCAATGCAACATACCTCTTGTAGACAACTTCAAGCAAGCAAAAGGAACAAGAAAACCAGGAATCTTCAATCACCTCCTTGCTTTGAACCTTTCTTCCTTTTGAAGAAAAATACCAACCTTGTGACAATTTGAGAAATAGGCCTCACCAATGATCCTCAATACTTTGGACAGTTGAGATATGATATATATGAAGTGTTTGAGTGATTAGAACACCAAGAAAATGTCTAGAACATGGTTTGGCTAATTTTATGCCTTATGGTCAAAGTATCTTGGTATGGAAGTTGACTTTTGGGAGAATGAGGTTTTTGAGTGGTTTAAAGGGGTTGAACAACTTCTATATAATATTTATGGATTATGTAGATGGTTTTTGGTGAGTTTGAGTGTAGGGAAATGAATATGGCAGCTGGACTGTCAAGACAGTTTTTTATGGTTTTGGTGGATTTGGATATTTTGTGAATTTGGAGCAAAGAGTGAAAGAGTGAGAGCATGCAACTTCTCTGGTTTTTTAGAGGAGTTCTTCTGTTTTGAATAAAGTGGTGAGGGTCTCTATTTATAGGCAAAGCAAGGGTAGTGGGTAGATTCGAGGTTTCGTTCCTAAGAGGGAAAGGTTTTGCATTTTTTGAATCAAATCTCCAAAAAGGGATTTCTTGGCTTCGAGGTTAGCTTGAAGTCATGTATCATGATGAGCTTAGTGTGTCTAAAGTCAGGCTAGAGATTGTAGGGCATGGCTTTTTGCAGAGCTTAACTTTCCACCTCTTGCTCTTTTTAAAATTTGTTTAATGCAAGTTGCAAGGCAACTTGCAAGCCCACTTGCAATGCTTGGCAAATTCATTTCCTCTGCCTAATTCTCATGTTTCTTTATTCTAAAACATCTACATATCAGAAACAACAACATCCAAGGGCTAAGATTGGTTCAATTGATCAAAGAATGAATTTATGAAAAATTACCAATGTGGGACTCAAGTGTGAAAACACCATCTTACCAAATCCATAACTCTCAACTCACAAATTCCATTGAGATGTTCTAGTACTTTTTAGAAATCCCTCAAATAGCTTTAAAACATTCATGCTTTCATGACTTTCAAATTCCCAAAGGAACTTGGCCAAAAAGCCTCTCAAAGTTGCCAAAAAACAAGCTTAAAAGTGAAATTTCTCTAAGTCATTTTCCCTTCTTGAAATGAATTTGATCATAACTCCAAATCTATGCATTTTCTGATCATGGACCACTTTGAGACTTTTGTAGGATTTGCCAAGAGCTTTCCAATGAGCTTTGAACCACTTCATTTGGATGTGTGGTTAAGGAGTTATGATCTTGCCCCTTTCGAAACCCTAATTCCCGACTTTTGTGATTATGCCTCATCCCTTGATCCAATTGCCATGAAATTTTATGGGTAGATGCAATATATCATTAGGAACATTTTTGATTCACATCTTGAGGTCAGATTCTTTATAGTTGAAGAGTTGACTTTTCGGTCAACCGAACGATCGATCGGTGGCTACCGAGTCGACTGTTGATGCTCTAGACCTCTTGAGGCTTTGAAACTTCTTGAATGGACTTTATCAAGACATATGAAAATTATAGATCACAATCCCACCATTATAACACCTTTTAGATCAATAGTCAAACCACAGTTGACTTTTCCTGTTGGAAAAAACCCTAATCGGGTATCCTGAACTTCACTGCTTTTGATTCCTGGGTAACAACCTCAAATTGGATTCATGATTGATCCAATGGAATACTCTTGATGATATGGAGACCCAATCTCAAAGAAAACCAATCCAAAACATTGACCGGTCAACCCTCGAAACCTCGATTTTGGCTGTATAAAACCCTAATTCTCCTGTAACTTGACAAAGACCACTTGGAAAGGGTTAAGGTTAGATAATCGAATGAGTATGCTCCTAGAATGATGATGAGGATCTAAGGGGTCAAAATTTTGGGTGCAACAACTGTCTTAGGCGTTTGGCAGCCCATGCTAAGGCACAACAGGCTTTCTCTAGCGGAGAGTAACGACTCTTGCAATTGGTAAACTTCTTGCTCAGATAATAGATTGCGGGCTCTTTCTTTCCTGAGTCATGATTTTGGCCCAATACACAACCCATCCAATCTTCTAGTGCTGTCATGTACATGAACAATGGTCTTCCAGGCACTAGAGGGATCAATACCGAAGGTTCTTGTAAATACTGCTTGATTTTCTCAAATGCTGACTGAATGTTTTCATTCCAAACCACCGTCTGATCTTTTCGTAACAACTTGAAAATCGGTATTCAAGTAGGAGTTACATTGGAAATGAACCTGGAGATGTAATTCAAACGTCAAAGGAAACCTCTGACTTGTTTCTCTTTTTTAGGAGCAGGCATCTCTTGGATTGCTCTGACCTTATCAGGATCCACTTCAAATCCGTGTTGACTAACGATGAAGCCGAGTAATTTGCCTGAGCGAACCCCAAAGGTGAATTTAGTTGGGTTTAGCCTTAGTTGGTACATTCGGAGTCTCTCAAATAGCTTTAACAGATGACCCAAATGGTCTTCTTTGCTTCGAGAGTTTGCGATCATGTCATTCACATATACTTCAATCTCTTTGTGCATCATATCATGGAAGAGTGTGACCATGGCCCTCTGATATGTTGCCCCTTCATTTTTCAAGCCGAAAGGCATGACCTTATAACAATAGGTGCCCCAGGGTGTGATGAAGGTCGTCTTCTCCATGTCGCCCGGGTCCATCTTTATCTGATTATAACCAGAAAATCCGTCCATGAACGAGAACACTGCGAAACTAGCTGTGTTATCCACTAAAGTGTCGATATGTGGTAGAGGGAAATCGTCCTTCGGACTAGCTTTGTTTAGATCCCTATAGTCGATGCACATTCTGACTTTACCATCCTTCTTTGGGATATGCACGATGTTTGCCACCCATTCCGGATATTTGGATACTGCTAAAAAGCCTGCGTCAATCTGTTTCTTGACTTCATCTCGGATCTTAAGAGCCATGTCTGGTCTTGATCTTCGAAGTTTCTGCTTGACCGGAGGACACTCTGGCTTCAAGGGGAGCTTATGCATAACAATATCGGCGTCCAATCATGGCATGTCTTGATAAGACCAAGAGAATATGTCAACATAGTCTCTGAGGAGTGCAATCAGCCTGCTTTTAACTTCTGGCCCCAACGATGCTCCAATCTTGACTTCTCTTCTCTCCTCTTCGGACCCCAAGTTCATGACCTCAATCTGCTCTTTGTACGGCTGGAGATAAACATCTTCATATTCATTCATCCTCTTCAACTCTTCTAGTACTTCTATTTCTTCATCATTCTCTTTTTCGGCTTGGAAGACAGATGAACCACTAGTAGAAGGAACTAAAGGATCACAGGATTATGTGGGTAATGGAAGTGTTCTGCATGTTTTATTTTGGGGAATGAATAGACACACACACACAGACATGCAGATGAAGGGTTGCTTTTATGTTTTCAAAAAAAGTTGCCATTTTTCCTTTTAACAAAAAGAGTGAAAATGATATGCAGAAAATAAACAAGAGTTTTAACAAAAACACTTTTCATTCCAAGATTTTTCCAATTCACAAAGTGGCCCATACAAAATAATTCGCAGGCCTTGGGCAAGGCCAAGAACTTTTTATAGAAAACACAAAGCTAACAAGCAAAATGAATTACTCTAAAGGTAAAAAGATAGGAATTTCCACAGCCTCCCAATTGTGTAGAGCTGCCCCTCCTCGGATTATCAGACAATCAAGGTCACAATCCTCCTCTTCAGCAATGATAGCATTTATTTGTAGCCCGCCACTAGTAAAGATCTCCTTCAAGGACTTCTTCCTCATGACGCTTTCTTCTGGCTCACCTTCTAGAGTTGGTTTGTAACCCAACCCTTGACGATCGTTCTTCGCTCGAGCGTTAACTTGGATAACTTCTCCCCATCCCAATGGGAGTCCGGTTTTCAGTGCAGCTTTGATACTCTGAACAGAAGTGAAGGATGGACCACGAGTTATATCAGACTCGTCTACCAGAACAGCGTGGGCTATCTCTAGCGCTTGGAAAGCTGTTTTAAGTGAATCTTCATCCGCTTCGATGTATCGGAAAGAGGATAGGTTGCTCACCATCAGATCTTCTTCTCCGTGAATGATGACCAATTGATCATCAACAACAAATTTCATCTTTTGATGGAGGGTAGAGGTTACAGCGCCCGCTGCATGTATCCATGGCCTCCCTTGTAGACAAATGTAGACTAGATTGATGTCCATCACTTGAAAGGTGACTTCAAAGACTTGTGGACCTATCATGATAGGAAGATCAACTTCTCTTATTACAGCTCTTCTGGAACCATCAAACGCCTTCACAATAAGAGATGTTGGCTTCATATCAGCACCTTGGTAAGCAAGCTTAGCTAATGTTCTCTTTGGCATCACATTGAGTGTGGATCCTGTATCAACAAGTACCCTAGACAATGTATCCTCTTCACATTTAATTGATACATGCATAACATGATTGTGCTTGCGTTTTTTAGTTGTTAAGTCGTTGTCATCAAAGCTTAAAGTATTGCAGGCCGTGATATTCGCCACAATAGAGTCGAACTGCCCCACTATGATGTCCTTGGACACATGAGCTTGCGTTAGGTTCTTTAGCAGAGCTTGGCGATGCGCTGGGGAGCTCAACAGTAATGACATGACTGAGATTTTGGATGGCGTCTGGTTCAGCTGATCTACCACTCGGTAGTCACTTCGACGAATGATCCGCATAAATTCTTCATCATCATTCTTGAGGCTCTCTTTTCCTTTGACAACAGGTTCCTTAGTAACAGCTTCCCTTGGAATGGATTCTTGAGGGGAAGCAACTTTTGGAGTGGGAACCACTGGTGGAGGAACTGCATTATTTGCTTGTGGTTGATACACGCGATCGCTTTGGGTCATTTTACTTCTACCAGCGATATTGGCTATATTTGATGGTTTTCTTTCTTTGAAAATTTCTTCACACCATGAATGATCTTCTCTTGGTGTTATGGCCCTTGGGTGAGGTCTAGATCCCCTCCTTGGTTCAAATATGGGTTGATCCCTCCCAAATTTTGGTGGCACATCGTCATGGAACACTGGTCAGACGCTTTTGTTATTGTTGTTGATATTTCTGAAAACGGCCCTTTTGCTAGGCTCTTCGGGCATATTGAACACGGGTTCAATTATTGCTACATCTTTTTTTTTTCTTTCTGCTAGCGATTTCTAACATTCCTTGCTCAAGCATTGCTCGAATATCCTTTTGTACAAGGTCACAACCTTGTGGATTCAACATACATTGCTCACAATCTTCATGATAAGTTTTAAGTGCCCAAGTTTGAGCGAGACGTTTGCGCAATTCCACCAAAGACACTTTGATTTCGTCAATGGTGGTAACAATCTTAGTTTCAGACCCTTCCCCCTCATCAGTAATATCATTCACTCCATCATGGTTTGGTAGAGGATTATCCTTTACATTCGGGTGGCTGTCTTCAAAAGACAGAATCCTTTTTTCGATTAACTCTCGGACGAGGTGCTGGAGTGCGAAGCATCCTTCGAGGTCATGGCCCGAAGAGTTTTCATGGAATAAACAGCGGGCATTGGCGTTGTAGTAGTATGGAAGTGGGTTAGGTGGAACACCTAATTTCCTTGTCATAACGAGCCCTCTTTCTATTAACATTGGGAATAAATCAGCATAGCTCATCGGGATGGGCTGTATCTTCGGTCGATTCCCTTGGTAATTGGCCCTCGGAGCCCTATTCTGAGGTTGCTGGCTTTGTTGATGATACTGTTGTTGATGATTGGAATTATACTGTTGTTGATTACTGGGTCCCCTTGTTGAGGACCCTGCTGAGATGACTGTTGAAAAACAGGCGTTACAGCCGCTATGTAAGATGACAGATGATATTGTTGGCGATGATTCCTCGAACTCTGCGCCTTTTTTCCATATGTTACAACACTTACGTCACCCTCCTTCTTTTTATGGAAGTTGTTAGTCGGCTTCTTGGTAGCATTGGCGCTTGAAATGGCATTTGAAGTTGTCACCTTTCCACTTTTCAAACCAGCTTCGACCTTGACTCCTACCGCAACAATGTCAGAGAAGTTGGTAGTAACGCTGCTGATTAATCTCTCGTAGAATTCTGGTCTGACTGTGTCTACAAACCAGTCTGCTAGCTCTTTTTCAGTAAGAGGCGGCTTAACCTGAGCGGCAGTCCCGCGCCACCTTTGTGCATATTCTTTGAAAGTCTCAGTGCTTTTTTGTGTCATACTGAGGAGTTGACGGCGATCTGGAGCCAGATCAATGTTATATTTGTACTGCTGAACGAAAGCATCTGACAGATCATGAAAACCATGGATCTTTGCTTGGTCCAGGCTTAAGTACCATTGGGTTGATGCTCCTTTGAGACTGTCTTGAAAGCAGCGCACCAACAACTTGTCATTTTCAATGTGCGGAGCCATCCGTCTGCAATACATGATCAAATGTACTTTGGGACAAGTATTTCCCTCCTACTTATCAAACACGGGCATTTTGAACTTTTGTGGGAATACTAATCCGGATACCAAACACATGTCTTTGGCATCTGACCCAAAAATGTTACTCCCTTCAATGGCTCTCATTCTTTTGGCCATGATATCCATCTCTACTCTTAGCTTTTCATGCTTCTCGTCTTCTGCTTCGGAACCGTCTGGTATATCGAAGATTGGCGGATGGTTAAAAACAGGTCGGACATGAGTTGGTCCCCCTGCTTGAGTAAAGATGGGATTTGTCGCCATTGGACCGACTTGTGGTTGAAAGCTGAAAGGTTGAGGATTGTTGACTGGAGGTAGGAAATCCATGGGTATTCAAAAAAGGAACTCGGTTGTCATAACTGGAGCAGTTGGAAGGCTTGTTGTTGCTGTAACGACTTCAGAAACCACTGTAACCTGTGTATCCATCTTCGCTTTAATCATATTAAGTACCTCCATGATCTGAATAACATTGTCCATAATCCCATCGATGTCATTGTCTATCTGGTCGATTCTTTGATCGTTGTCTGCCATCTTGCGCTGAGCTTGGGCCCGGGTGTTGTATTTATGCGAATTCAGCATGAATTTCCCTCTCTTCTCTCTGACACAAGAACAACGGATGAGTTGCGGAACTCGAATGCAAGACCAATGTAGGATGAGATGTGAATGCAAATGCAGATGCAAATGCACAAACCATTCAAGGAAAAACAAATTTTTGTTTACAAACAAAAAATGGAACAACATGTAACGACGTGCTTTAAAAAGCGTTTTTTCATTGATAATTCGAAATCTGTTACAATGGATGGCTCTTGCTAAAAAGCAAGACCTTTCTTACAACAAAAGCAGCAAAAGTAAATCCAACATAGGATTACAATCCTTTTTAGGGAAAACAAGAAATGGTGAAACATTAATCATTCTAACAAGATGATCCTTCTCCTTCTAGATCCTCGATGCGAGCTCGATGCTGGCGAATGATCTCCCACATGTCTTCATTCTAGCGCTGTGTTTTGATCAAGGCGTACTTCAACTCCTCCCTAGTCACGGGGACTTCTGGTTCCACTGTTATCTCATGATCACGAGTGTAGAACATTGTCAGAGCTATTTCCTTTGACCAAAGTAGGTAAGCTCTAGTAGTTAAGCAGCTTATATTCTCCATTACAGTTATCCCCTAGATGTGAGGGTGATTCCAAGCATAGTGAGCGCGGGCTTCTAACTCTGGGTTGCAACCAGTTTCACAAAAGCAAGGTCTTAGTAGCTCTGGCTCGGGCTCCAGCCCGGTTGAATATCCATACTGACGTTGAGCAAGAATGGGGTTGTAGCTGATGACTCCTTTTGTTCTAATGAGAGGTACATTAGGGAAGTCCCCACAGCTGGGGATCATAGCTAGATTACCAAGACTGGGGTCATACCATGTGATATCATAGTGTTTGAGAGTGATAAGCTTTATAAAGTCTCCAGAGGACGTGAGTCTTGGGCAAATGGGAGGTGAACCATCTGTCGAGCAATGCGAGACAACATGAAAATTGTCCGAGGTCATATAATGTGTGGCGGTGGATGACCACGTATGTGTCTGCCAGTATCTCATTCACTGGATTCTTGATGATGAAGAGACGGATAGCCTCCTCGCTGATGAAATCATGATGACTTGGAAAGAGATACAAGCCGTATATTAGAAATGCTAAAATGGCTTCGAAAATACCCAAATTTCTATTTTCGTAGTGAAATTCACCCATCTCCATTAATGGTCCTGCTTCCATTCCGTAGAATCCCCCCTTTTCTCTCATAGTCGGTAGCTCTTCTGGCCTAAGATGTAATGCCTTGGCCAAATCCCTTCTTTTTGGTTTTCCATAAGGAGTTGTGAAGGTCCACAGAATTTTCAGGTAGTCAGTGTATTCTTCTATGGTTGGAAGTAGCGGAGAATCTAGGAAGATGAAGCAGTGGTACACTGGGTCATAAAATTCAACAACGGCCTGTAGCATGAATTCGTTAACTTGTGTGTTAAGCAATGGCAAAAGATCGCCATACTTTGCAATGAACGCGGCAGGATTCCTAACAAGCCTTGCTAGGATCCTAAGGATGCCCAACTTCAAATCAGGGAAAGGGAGCATGCCTCGTCTTACCATGTTGTCGTCTGCAAAAGAAAAATTTGAATTTCCTTGAATGGTTAGAAAAATGCAAAAATGCGACTGGTTTTACAAAACTCAGAAGATCGATTTGTGTCAAACCCTCATTTCATTCATCATTGGTAAAAGTTACCCCCTTTAAGGTATAATACAAGAAGTTCAAGTTACATCAAGAAACTAGGTTTTACAACCTAAACTAATGACTTCAAGCACGTGTCCTCTTCAACTTATTCAAGATCGCATTCTCCATTACCAATTTGTCCACTATTCCTTTCCAAGCTCCGGAGGTAGGGGATATTGGAGTACTCATGGTTGCTTTGGACGGGCTTGATGCTAGAGAAAAATAAATTCTCCTTTGTTGTTTCTCCATCGATTACTCGTCGTTCGAGCCATTCTATCAACTCATATTTTTCTTTCACCTCTCGGGCGAGCCTTGTTGTTTCAGAGAAAAATGAGTGGTATTTTCCTTCCCAGGTATCTCTCTCAAGCTGAGCCCTTGCAAGAAGTTCTTGGTATTATTCCATTTTCTCAATGGGGATGGCGGAGGATGACGACGCGATGACAATCTGCGTGTCTTTTTTTAGAAGGTACGGCATCTTCAAATCGTTCGCTCTAGATTGGACCCATTGAGTAAATGGCTCCAAAGCTATGCAATTTCTCTTTCCCAAATCTGCTTTCATCTTTTTATGGATGTTCTCCCAAGCTTCAATGGTACTATTTCTCATACTTTCTGTTACCTCTGTGTTGAGATAAAAGAAATCGGATAGAAGCAAATTATTGGGTTTATCTTTCATTAGAAAACCAAATTGTCGTTGAGCCAAGGCTGGATTGTAATTAATTCCGCCTCGTATTCCAATAAGTGGTATATTCGGGAAACTTCCGCAATGGTCAAAGTAGACTCCTCGGTCATATGGGGGATCATACCAATGAATATCTGCTTGAGTCAAAGAGATTATCCTTTGAGACCATCTCCATCCATTGGGATTCTTTTTGAAAGCGTCAGTTGTTGGCAAATGATTGACAAACCATTTGTATAACATAGGTGCACAACACAGGAAAGCTCATTTTCCTTGAAGTGTATGATGATGAATTAAATGGTGCACATCTCCTAACAAGGTTGGAACGGGGTTTCCGCTTAAAAATATGATGATGGAAGGGAAATTGATGAACTCCTCTACCTCGGGAAATAATACTAGTCCATAGATTAACAGAGGTAGTACTGCTTCAAAGGCATACTGTCGCTACCGCGAAAATAAGGTGCTGGCAAAACAGAAGAGTCGCCACCTTTCGTTATTTATCCCTCAGAGCGGGAAAGGAAACGATCGGAAAAACCTGACGAAAAGGTATAAGACAAGGTCATCGCAACCGTTGTCTGGGTTCGGGAGTCGGTTACGCAAGGGGAAGGTATTAGCACCCCTCACGTCCATCGTACTCGATGGGATCCACGCTTGTTATGTTTATCTGACGGGTTGGTTTTATCTATCTACCTATCAAGGCTGGCTTAAAAAGAAAAGAAAATGACTCGGCAAAGCGTCGCACTTTATGCCTACGTATTCTCATCAGAGAAGGAGAAATCAGAGTCAACGTAGTTCGGCTAACTACGGGTTACGGGGAAGGTGGCTCGCCAATACGTCAGTATTGTGCCTATGTACTCTCAACAGGTATGAGAGATCAGAGCTTACGTAGTTCAGGATAATACGGATTACGGGGATTCAGATTCATCTATTTTATCGAGTAGGGTTAACAAACAGTTCCAGCAGTTTGGCGTACGCATCTCGACCCTTGGAGACTTAGGCGTTACCGTTTGCGGTAGAACTGAGAGTTAACGACACTTTTTTCTTTAGAAAAGCTTCCTTTGACTTACGGGCCCACGGGGCAAAAAGGTTTGAAGTTTGTTTTCTGTCTTTTACGGAAGAACTGTTTTTTATGGATGTTTGCAACCAATATCGCACTAGAGACTATGACCTGAGAGTGAATACGTCGCATGTCACCCAAAGGGTACCATACTAAACATCCAAGCTGTTGAAAAGAAACTCTCCAACAACCCTTTCTCAAGTAGCTTAAGGCTCGTAACGTACGACATCAGTTAACCTTTATTACTGTATTTTGATTTGTTTCAAGATGAGAAGAGAGAACGAACAGGTTCAACTAAGGGGAGACTATCATGTCCTACTGTTGTCATGCCAAGGATTCATCTTATGGTTGCGGTTTGAAACAGGGAACTCCTAGAAGTTATCATGCATAGGTTTCAACCTAAAGTTCTAATCATCACTTCCTTATCAAAGGAAGTGAGACACCTAGGGGATCATGTCAATGATAAACAGAAACAGATAAAGCATCAGCTTAAACAGTAAACAGTAAACGACTGTAAAATGCATGCAATGCAAGTGAGGGAGGAAATGTGTGTGGGACATCAGCCTCCACAAGCTCATCTCAACCTCAAGCCAAATATGAATAACTGTAATCATACAGAAAAAATAACATGCTATCAAGCAAAATATAATAACTGCAATCATACAGAGGAAACAACATGCTATCAAGCAAATAACAAACCACATAGGCAAGGGAGTTGGGCTCTACCGAATACTCGCAAGCAAAGCCATACAGTAAAAATACAAGCAGAGGGAGCAACTCAACCTCTAGTGCAATCATTCTCCTAGCTTAACACAATCTAAACATGAACTTATTCTAATGCATCAAGAAAATCAGGCAAGTCACATCAATACAGTAGCACAGAAAGCAAACAGACAGGAAAGAAAGCAGATCAACAGCTTCCATAGCTTCACAGCAAAGCTCTTCTGACATCAGTTCAGTCCTCAGTCTTCAACTGCTCTTCAAGGCTTTCCTCTTCAATAGCAAATATCAACTTGCTTCTTCAAGCTTCCAACACATCAACATAAGTATCAACTTATCCTTCTTCTTCAAGCCTCAGCTCCAAAGTAAGTATCAACTTGTTCCTTCAGGCTCTGAAAGTATCAAACACACAAGTATCAACTTGTTCTCCAACTTCAAGCTTCATCTCTTCATTCAATCTCAATTTGATCTTATTCACAAGTGTCAACTTGTTCTTCTGGATTTTCAAGCTTCAGCTTCAATGGCAGTCTTCAGACAATGGGAAGTAGCAACTTCTAGCATCTTCGATCTTCTAGCAAGAAGCTCCATCCTCTAGCAAGGGAGAAAGATTCATCTAACAAGAGCAGGGTTTGGATAATAGACAGCAGAGTGAAGACCAAAGGTCACCACTAAGCACTCCATCATCAAAGAAAGGAACCCTCAAAGGTTCTACCAACTTGGGAAGAGCCACACATCCTACCAAAGGAGGGATGAGGCCTCCACAAGGGGACCTTACATCACAGGGAAGAATGGAAGTGATCAACATCTTCCATGTTTATGAAAGAAGAGAATCTATCTAGAAGCTCTACTTACAAACTCTAATCTTAACACCTAAACAACACTCAAACCAAAAGAAGGGAAAACCTCACATCCAAGCTTCTTCAAGCATTCCTCAGCAGCCCACACATGTCTTCATCATCATCCAAGAGCAAGAGAGGCAAAACCCTAATCTAAGGGAACTAAAGAAATCATTCTAGTTGAATTAGTAAGTTAGGATCACCTAAAACCTAGTACCAAAGTTAGTCCTAACTAAAATACTAAAACCAATTGTAAAATCCTACAAAAATAACTATGGGACCCTAATTCAATCATGAATCTACCATATAAAATCCAGGGGTTAAATCATCCACCAAGTCCTAGAAATAAAATCTAAATCATAAGGTACTAAGGTCAAACCCTAAAACTAGAGCACCTAAAGCTTCAACTTAAAACTACCACCTAATTTCATCACAAAAATGTGAGAAAATTACTAGGGGAACATGCATGTCTATGCTAGCTACATCCAAAAAATCAAGTCAAGAATTATCACCAAATGATCAAAAAAAATTCAACAAAACAAGGTATCAACCATGGCCATTTTAATATCAATTAATATTCAAAAAATGCAAATAACAAATGCATGAATTCTTAATATTTTTAATCTATAAAATTCTATATTCAATCATGAATTAGGGGAAAAAGTTTGGAATTAATTGAGTTAATTTCCTATTTTTTATGAATTATTTTCTAAGTCATATGAAATGAAGAAATTAAAAGAAATTAAATGGAAATTGGCAAACATGCGTGGCAGATAGCAATCCAATGCAGTTCATTTCAAAGATTTGGGCCAAAGGGGGGGTGTGGATAACAATCTGAGTCCTAAGCCCAAAACACCAATTAAATGAAACGGTGCGTTTCATCTGGATATCTCTCTTTAGAGCTGAGATGCAATCATGGTCGTGGAAACGTTGGGTTAGTCAATGGTCAACCATGATCTGATGGTCACCACTCATCTTCTTCATTCAAACACTCAGGCGTGGGGGGAAACCAGACAGTGGCCTGAGTTGCACCGCCACCGTCTTCTCCGGTGAAGTGCTCTTCTCAGGTCAACAAAAATCACAAAATGAATCATCATTTTACTCCATTTTTCATGCTGATCAAGAATCTCAACTCCAAATCATCTAAATCCTTCTCTAACTCAAAACACGATAACATTTTCAGAATTCATCACAATCTTGAATCTCACTGTCGCTCACGCGAAAATAAGGTGCCGGCAAAACAGAAGAGTCGCCACCTTTCGTTATTCATCCCTCAGAGCGGGAAAGGAAACGATCGGAAAAACCTGACGAATAAGGGTAAGACAAGGTCATCGCAACCATTGTCTGGGTTCGGGAGTCGGTTACGCAAGGGGAAGGTATTAGCACCCCTCACGTCCGTCGTACTCGACGGGATCCTCGCTTGCTTGTTTACTTGGACGGGTTGGTTATAATCTATCTACCTATCAAGGCTGGCTGAAAAAAAGAAAAGAAAAATGACTCGGCAAAGCGTCGCGCTTTATGCCTACGTATTCTCATCAGAGAATGAGAAATCAGAGTCAACATAGTTCGGCTAACTACGGGTGATGGTGGGGAGAGGTTGCTCGCTAGGATATCGCATCCTATGCCTACGTACTTTCATCTGGTATGAAAGATCAGAGCAAACGTAGTTCGGGAAACTACGGGTTATCTCCTAAAAGAAGTGTTTTTTATTATGTTTGCGATTTCAACCGCACTAGAGACTATGACCTGAGAGTGAATGCGTCGCATGTCACCCAAAGGGTACCATACTAAACATCCAGACTGTGGAAAAGAAACTCTCCCACAATCCTTTCTCAGATAGCTTAAGGCTCGTAACGTACGAAAGAAATCGTTCATGATTACTGTATCTTAAACTGCTTTGAGATGAGAAGAGAACAGGCCCAACTAGGAGGGAGACTATTAAGTCCTACTGTTATCATGCCATGGATTCATCCTATGGTTGAAGTTTGAACAGGGAACTCCTAGATGTTGTCATGCATAGGTTTCAACCTAAAAGTCTATCATCAAATCCTCATCAGAGGAAATGAGAGTCCTAAGGGATCATGTCAATGATACACCAAAACAGACAAAAGCATCAGCTTTAACAGTAAAATGCATGCAATGCAAGTGAGGGAGGAAATGTGTGTGAGGCTTCAGCCTCCACAAGCTCGTCTCGACCTCAAGCCAGTCATGAAGTAACAGTAATCATACTGAAATAAACAACATACTATCAAGCAAAAACAGTAAACTGTAATCATACAGACAGGAGAAATGAAATGCTGTCAAGCAAAATAAACACATGGGCAAGGGAGCTGGGCTCTACCGAATACCCGCAAGCAAAGCCAAGCAATAACAATACAATCAGATGCACTCATGCTCTTAGACTGAACTTATTCTAAATGTGCTTAGTCTAATGCAGCAGACAAATCAGACAAAACACACAATACATCAAAGAAAACAGAAGAAAGCCTCAGCTCCCTCAGCAGCAACCCAGTCTTCAGTCTTCAGAGATCACTTGCTTTCCAGGTATCAACCCTACAACATGAGTATCAACTCATCTTCTCCCTTGAGCTTCAGCTCTTTTGATCAGCTCTACCTTCAGGCTTCACTATCTTCAGGGATCTTCAAGCATCCACTTGATCTTCACAAAGTCTTCAGACTTCAACAATCTTCAAGGAATCATCCTCTTCAAAGCTTCAGCTTCTACTTCAATGGCTCTAATGCTCCAGCAAACAAGATTCAGTCAATAAGATGAGGTGAGGATGTTGCAGTGCTCACTGACTTCCAAAGGATGCCATTGAGGACTTAACATCAAAGGAAAGGCTCTCTCAAAGTTCTACCTTAGAGGGTAAGGTCACTAATCCCTCCAAAGGAGAGAGGTGAATACCCTTAAGGGACTCTATGTCACAGAGAAGAAAGGAGGTGAACAAGACACTCCTTGTTTATTGAACAAAGTATTCTATCTAGGGCTCTGCCTATGCACCTATCAACCTATAAACAAAACAAACAAAAGCTATGCTAAACTCCTCTGCAAGGTCTTCAAAGCTTCCATGATGATCCACAAGGTCTTCAACTCAATCTTCAAAGCTCACACACTCAAAAGAGAAAGAAAGAAAACACAACAATACAACATATGCCTTTAAGCAACACACATACAATCCATACATTCAAAAATCAATGAAAAATACTAAAATACCATACAAATTCCTAATATAAATTCTAGGGGATCCTATTTAACTACCCTTAAGTCCCATATATTCCCCATAGGCTAACTTGTCCTAAAAACCCCAAAACAAATTTGTTCAAGTCTACCTACACAACCTAAAACCCTAATTAGAGCACCTAAATGTCTAACAATCAAACTACATCAAATTTTAATCTACAAATCAAGAGATAAATCCTACATGAAACTAGGGTTCAATGTCTAACTATGCCAAAAAGAATGGCTCAAAAATCCTAAGGGAAGGCCCTAAAACAATTCTTGCAAAATAAGGTACCAACCAAAAGAAAATAATTGTCCTATTTAAAAGAAAATACCACCATTAATTCTACATTAAAAATAAAATTTCATTTTTATTTTTATATTTTTCTACACATTATGATCTAAACATAGAAAAAAGAATGAGTAAAAAAACATTATTTACCAATTACTTATGAATTTTCAAAGTTCATTAAAAACATAAAACAAAATAAAAATATAAAATGAGGAAAATGAGGGAGGGGTGTGAATAGAACAGGCGCGCAGTTCATTACACTTGGGCCAGATCACGGGGGGGTGTGAATAGAAGAGATAGGCCCAGAGATTTTCATTAAACCAAACGCAGCGTTTGGATGGTTCTCACTTCCCTCCATTCTGCGAATTTGAATCACAACCGTGCGATTAACATCCCAGTCAAATTCCTTGACCTGATCCAACGACGGACATCTATCTTCTTCCTTAAGACAAAGTTAGGGTTTCGAATCTCCATGGAAGCCATGCATGCACCTACTTCGAGCTCTCTGTTCTCTCTCCACAAGCCATCATTCAACACGATGTCAACACCAAAATTACTCAGAATTCCTCCCTCTACAAGACTGTAGTCATAGTATGCTCTGAAACCCAATGCAGCCCTCAACCCGATCGTGACAAGTTCTTGATTCACTTGAAATACACTGCAACTCATCATCATAATTCTTGCTCCAATCTATACTGATCTAACCTACACGCTATGGTGATCATTCTAAACCACAAAGCTAAGCTCATCATGCACTAACCTATGAGTTTCAAGTCCAAACAGTTTTAACACCCTGCTATGTATCATCACCAATTGGCACGAAACTAACCAGAAATGCTCCTCTATCATCCTACATCATGCCTAAACTAACAACCTAATGTAAAACTACCTAAATCAAGCTAAAGAAAGTAAATTGCACCTGAAGCAAAATCTTGGAGATGATGATGAAGCTCGTGGATCTAATGCTTTGGATGCTTGGATCTTGATCCACTATTGTTATACTCACTTCTGTTTGCAAAACTTTGATGAATCTTGCCTTGAATCTTGAGATCCACTTGAAGTTGCAACTTGTGTCTTGATGAAGAAAGTGCACGAAACAGAACCAGTTGCAATCCAAACTTGGCTGAATTCTACTCCATGATGATGGTTGAATATGGTGAAATCAGTATTGGTGATGATTGATGAAGGTTTTGTGGAATTGGGATCAAAATGCAATGGGAGAGAATGAGAGAATTTGGGAAGTGCTTGCCAAAAAATTAGAATCCAACCCTTGCTCAATGTTCATTTCATGATTATATAGCACTCAATGGAAGTTTCCAGCACCATCTTACACTTTCCCTTGCATTCCAAGCTTGATCCAACTTGGTTATGTTTCTTTAATCATAAGTAACCTTAAGTAACTTTTATTTTTTCCACTAAACTCAAAAATGTGCTTGAACCATTGTCTTTAAAATGGTTTTTCCAATCAAAATGATATATTGGATGACCCCATTTAGATTCCTAGATCTTCCAAACCAATTTCCAATTCCAACTTTTTAAACTTATATGCCATTTTTAGTTCATTTTTGACCAATCATGCAACTTCATGCTATGAGCTTTTCCAACAATTCATGACCTTCTTTCTAGACTTAAAATCACATTTTGAACAACTTTCATGTTTTGAGTTTTTCCATTTGAGGCTTGGAAGTAGGAGTTTTAGGCATTGGCTAAAATGACCTATAACTGACAAATGACCAAAATACCCCTGTCTTGTTCAAACCATAAGTTGAGTTCCAAAAATCCTATCAAGGACTTCTACCACTCAAATTAAAGCTAAGAAGATGCCCTCCAACATTCATGTTGACCAAGAGATCATAGGAGTCATCCTACTAGGGCAAAAGTTGTCTGCAAGTTGGGTGACTTTCAAGGACCCAGATTCACATACCTCTGCTGACCTGTAATTTGTCAAAACCATAACTTGAGCTCTGCAACTCCTATCAAGGACTTCCACCACTCAAATTAAATCTAAGAACAAGCTCTACAACATTCATGTTGTGGGGAAGAGGAGATATCAATCACATCTAGAGCTAAAACTGCCTGGAAAATAAGGATCAAATTAGGGTTTTTGCACTGACAATCCTCAGAAACCCTAACTTGAGACTTCTCAAACTCCTCAATCATGATGAGTTGGTCTAGGAATCATCTTTATAACATCTTTATACATCATTCCATGATCTTATGGCCCTTGGATTAAGTCTCAACCTTCTCCAAATCTTCAGCTGATCCAGGGTTGACCCAGTCAAAACCCTAATTCTACCATTCATGGTTGAATTTTCTGAACTCTTGCATAATGACCTCTCTGGGCTTCATGATGGCTATCAAGACATCTCATAGGCTTTCTCAAAACATCTAGTTCATTCTCAAAGTCTCAGAATCATCTGAGGGGCACCCACAACTCTCAAGCTATGAAGCACACAACCCTGGTTTCAATCCACTTCCTCTGAGGATCTCTTGAACTTTCTGATGAAGGTATCCACTTTCAAACACTCAATGAATAAATAGTTGTTGGTCAAATTTTGGGGTGCAACAGCTGCCCCTATTCAAACGGCTTGAACCTGACTGGGTGAGAAGCGAACGGCTCTCAACCAATCAAGGTACGAGACGGTTGAATATCGGTAAACCCGGAAATTTGCCAACTGCACGAGCACACGGTACTCTGCGGGGAACAAATCTTTGAATACTGCAACACTAGCCGCACGGCAACTAGCTGGAGAAATATCGATCTGACGTCACCGTCAGTTACCCACATTAAATTCTTCTGACATTGCCTTCAGACAACCGCAACATCCAACATCGCCGCTGGAAGACTGAATCACCTGACATCGCCGTCGAACATAAACCTAATTCGACCTCGCCGTCAAAACAAACATCCAACCTCGCCTTCGAACAAAATACAACACTGAACAAATCTGACCTGGGGTTCACCCCTGGTAAAGTACACTTGCGTATTTGAACCTACTCTGCTGGGAATGAGACTTAACTGAGCCCGCTCTGATCTGGGGTTCACCCTCAGAATCATAACGAACATCGGAATACTACTGCACACTGCCCGCCGTAGAACTTCAACATTAAATACATATGAAACCCTGGCCCCTGGCCACTCCAGATCCGCTGGAAAAAATATTCAAGTATTTCCGAATATAGATGGAACCCTGGCCCCTGGCCACTCCAGATCCGCTGGAGAATCTTCAAGTATTTCTGAAGATAGATGAAACCCTGCCCGTCGGCTATTCCAGCTTCAGCTAGAAACAACATCCTTGGCCTTCAAGGATGTAAACTTTGCCCGTCGGCAACTCTGCAGGAGGCATCTTCGACTTCAGTCTAAAGCAATGGTCCTTGACCTTCAAGGATACATGGATATGCCTTCAGGCAACTCCGCCTCTGCTATAGAGCATCCGAGACTTCAGTCAGGGATATACTTCAGCCTTCAGTCCGAAAAATGAATCCTAGGTCATTCATGACCTTGGGGATAACCTTGCCCTCAGGCACCTTCGCTTCAGCTTAGGAAAATTGTGACTTCAGTCAGAGAAATGGTATCCTGAGCCATTCATGACTCTACGGGGATTCAACCACTTTGCCTTCAGGCAAAACTCCGCTTCAGCTGGAGAAACATCTTCGACTTCAGTCAGAAGAAACACTATTCACTAGATCACGATCAATCATCATCTCAGGGCAACTGACTTGGTCTTCAGACCAACACGGATCATCTTGGTATATCTACAAACTTTGGAACCTTGTCTTCAGCCACACGTTGATTCATCAACAAGGACATCTGAGCTCACAGGAACCTTCTGATACCGCCTTCAGGCGTTTACGCAGTCAATCTTCAGATTAGACAACACTGTTGGAGCAGACATATCACGCTGCTAAGGACTTCAAGAATCATCTTGAACCGATAACCATTCTGGAGACTTTATTCTGCGGGGTATTCCAGGAACCTTCCTGGGCAACTCTTGCTGGGGACGCTACTGGGGAGCTCAAGCATCATACTAGGCGAACAACTCGGGAAGTTGTACTGAGGTCTTAAGAATCATCTTAAGCAAACGGCCCTGCTGAGGAATTCAATAATCGTCTCGGACTGAAGACTTCACTGGGGATCTCCAAAATCATCTTGAGCGAGCGACTGTGGGGATTACACCGGGATCTTGGGAATCATCTCAAGAAAACAACCTTGTTGGGGAGAATATCAGGAATCATCCTGAGCAACTGATCCTTCGGCTGAACACCTGTAAAACAAGAATAACAATGACCTAGATCATGCTCATGATGCATATGCTTCTGCGCTATGCCCCACACAGTGGGAATGATATGCGTTTATGCTAAATGCTGTGCAATCATGCACAATGCTATGCAATCCCGTCAGCAAAAATAAATGCCGAAGGGGAGATCCTCCTGTCAAGGAGAAAGAACTGCTCAGATAGAGGAGTCATCCTGCTGAGGAGAACGTGGGCACGCCGACATCAATTGGACTCCGCCTGGGGAAATGATCTTCCGGTTGACTGCTGCAGGGCAAACAACTTCAGCTGACTGCTGCAGGGGACGAAGCTCTACGAGAACCCGAACCTGCTGAAGGAAAGCGATGTCAATCGCGGGAGTGAACTGCGTGGCCGTCTCGGCTAACTCTTCTGGGGAGGATAACTCTGTGGGGAAACAACTTCAGCTGCTCCACACTCCACTGGGGAAAATCAATCATGATCTGATCAACTTCCAAGGTTTCGGCTATCCTGGACATCTGCAAACTCGGCTGATGAAGGAGAAGTCATTCTGCTTCGCTGGAGGGAGTACGACTCTGGGAGATACAGCGTCAGTTGTTCAACATCTGCTAGGGAAAATCCACTCATGGTCCCAACTGCTTCCGAGGATTCTACTTTTGGGGGTTTGCAGACTCAGCTGGGGAGAGAGAAATCATTCTACTTCAACGGGAGAGTACGACTCTGATGAGGAATTCGATTCCACTAGGGAAGAAAGAATCATCTGACTTCGGGGGAGAGTACAACTCTGCAGGGGAATACAACATCAGCCGTTCCAATACTCTACTGGGGAAGAGGGAATCGTCCAACTTCAGGAGAGAGCATGACTCCGGTGGGGAACCTCAATTCCGCTGGAGACTTTAGTCTGGCACCATCAGTTACCGCATATTCCGGCGTACGACCATCTCCCTACGAGACCTGCACTTGTGACCCGGTGTTGGGGAAGACACCTGCTTCGGCGACTTTACTGGGGAAATCACGAGCTTCGGTACCCGAACATTTCTAGGAAATCTGCACTTGTGACCCGGTGCTGGGGAAAGACGACATCATTCTTCGGTGCTTGACTCAACTGATGAGGTGACGCTCCTTCAGGATGCGTCTGCTTGGGGAGGAGAATCTTCTCTGCCTGGTGGACATATCAATGCTCACTGCTCTGCGTTCAGACTCTGCGGAGGAGAGACTACTGAACTCTGCTGGAGAAGGAGGACTCGTCCTGCTTCGGGGATGCGCACGGCACATCTTACACCTGCAACCACACAAACAAACAGACAAGATACCCTTCTCAAAGGGGCCTATCCAGGTTATTATCTCGTGACAATATTCAATTAATTAATTGTTTCAACAATCAATGGGCCTAGGCCCGCAAGTTTATGTATGCGCATTTTATAAAAACATCGGCGTTTTCATTCGCAAACAAAACAGATAAATGCTAAACAGACAAGCAGAATTGCTGAATAGTGTGCATTTTATTGATGATGAACCCCTGAATGGGCAAAAATGTTTTACAACAGAGGCAAACTCCTGGAATGAGGAAGCCGCACAAAAAAAAAAAACATAAATATACATCAGTATATACAAATGTTGGCAATCGAGGCGTAGACGAACACCATGAGTTGATCCCTCTAAGACCCACTCGACTTCGATACTTCTCCGATGATTCAGCTTTGGAAGAGATTGATTCAGATAAACGGCCCTCAGGTCTTCCAAACCACTAAACAATGAAAGTCCACACGCGGAACGCAGTCATTTGCTTATTCAAATCCCTAACTTTTGCGTGAACCGCCCTTTACGGGTTTTCAGTTCACCGGGATACCCTTTTTTGCCGAAGCCGCCCAGTGTAGGTTTTCGACTTCGCGGGTGTACATTTTTCAATATATCCCTAATTTTTGCCCGAACCTTTTATTCTGTTTTTGGTTCGCCGGGATGCCCCTTTTTTGCCTGGACTCTTTCTTTTTTGTCCAGCGGGTCTCTTTCAAGCAAAGTATTTTTTAACTGCGTCCACGTTCACCGGGGATGCAAAATCTTCACCATCCATCGTGGATAACAACAAAGCTCCTCTTGAGAAGACCTTGCTGACGACATACGACCCTTCGTAATTCGGAGTCCACTTGCCCCGGTGATCGGAGTGTGGCGGAAGAATTCTCTTCAGGACGAGATCACCCGTCTAAAAGCTTCTAGGACGCACCTTCTTATCGTAAGCTTTCTTCATTCGGCTTTGGTACAGGCGACCAAATGCAATCGATGCTAACCTCTTCTCGTCCATCAGGCTGAGTTGGTTCAAACAATTCGTAATCCATTCTGCCTCGTCGAGTTTTACATCAACCAAAACTCGCAAAGAAGGAATCTCCACTTCTAACGGTAGGACAGCTTCCATACCGTACACCAAGGAGAAAGGAGTTGCCCCGGTCGACGTACGCACCGTTGTACGATAGCCGTGCAAGGCAAACGGCAGTATCTCGTGCCAATCTTTGTACGTCACAACCATCTTCTGAACAATCTTCTTGATGTTCTTGTTGGCCGCTTCAACAGCGCCATTCATCTTCGGCCGGTAGGGAGATGAGTTGTGGTGTTCAATCTTGAAGCTTTGGCACAGCTCCTTCATCATCTTGTTGTTCAAATTCGAACCGTTATCAGTAATGATCCGCTCGGGAATTCCATTGCGACAGATGATGTCCCTCTTTATGAATTTAGCTACCACCTGCTTGGTCACATTAGCGTACGAGGCTGCCTCCACCCACTTGGTGAAGTAGTCGATAGCTACCAGAATGAAACGATGACCATTGGACGCGGTGGGCTCGATCTTGCCTATCATGTCGATGCCCCACATGGAGAACGGCCAAGGGGAGAACATGACATTCAGTGGGCACGGCGGCACGTGAACTTTATCAGCATAAATCTGGCATTTGTGACATTTCTTCGCGAATCTGAAGCAATCCGACTCCATAGTCAACCAGTAATACCCTGCTCTCAGGATCTTTCTCGTCATGGCATGCCCGCCGGCGTGCGTACCAAATGTGCCCTCATGGACTTCTTCCATGAGCATACTCGCTTCTTTCTCATCTACACATCTGAGTAGCACGAGATCGTGGTTTCTCTTATACAGCACTCCATCAGGATTGAGATAAAAGTTTCCAGATAGCCTCCTCAGAGTCTTCTTATCCTGGGTTGACGCACCCGCGGGATACTCCTTAGTCATAAGGAAGGTCTGAATGTCGTGGAACCATGGCTTGCCGTCGGTGGCATCCTCGATTGCAAAGACGAATGCCGGTCTATCAAGACGCGAAAGTACAATTCTTGGAGCCTCATTCCAATAATTGACTTTATACATTGAAGCCAGCGTGGCTAAAGCATCAGCCATCTGATTTTCAGCCCTGGGTACATGATGAAGTTCCACTCGATCGAAGAACGGAAGCAACCTCCTGGCATAATTCATATACGGCACTAAATTCGCTTGACGAGTCTCCCATTCCCCTTTAATCTGATTGATTACAAGCGCTGAGTCACCATATATGTCTAGATTCTTGATTCTCAAATCAATTGCCTCTTCTAGACCCATAATGCATGCTTCATACACGGCTTCATTGTTGGTAACTGGAAACGTCAGTCTCGCAGTAAAAGGGATGTGGGATCCGTGAGGAGTCGTGATGATAGCCCCGATACCACTTCCGTAGGAATTAACCGCTCCGTCGAATATCAACTTCCACTGAGACTTCCTATCTGGCCCCTCATCGGGCAATGGCTCATCGTAGTCCTTCGCTTTGAGAAACATAATGTCCTCGTCAGGGAATTCGAACTTCATTGGCTGGTAGTCTTCGATTGGCTGTTCGGCGAGGTAATCAGACAATACGCTTCCCTTAATGGCTTTCTGAGAAACGTACTGAATATCATATTCCGTTAACACCATCTGCCATCTGGCAATCCTGCCCGAAAGAGCCTGCTTCTCGAAGACGTACTTGATCGGATCCATCTTCGAAATTAACATGGTGGTGTGATTGAGCATATACTGTCGTAGACGTTTGGCAGCCCAAGCTAGTGCACAACACGTCTTCTCCAGCATCGAGTATCGAGATTCGCACTCAGTGAACTTTTTACTCAAATAATAAATGGCATGCTCTTTTCTGCCCGTCTCGTCGTGCTGACCGAGAACACACCCCATACTGTTCCCCAGAACCGTCAGGTACATGATTAATGGCCGTCCAGCCACTGGGGGTATCAAGATTGGAGGTTCTTGAAGATACTGCTTTATTTTGTCGAATGCCTTCTGGCAATCCTCATTCCAAGTAATCGCCTGATTTTTCTTTAAAAGCTTGAACATCGGTTCACAAGTGGCCGTGAGCTGAGAGATAAACCTTGCAATGTAGTTTATTCGGCCCAAGAAACCACGAACTTCTTTTTCTGTTTTCGGCGTCGGCATTTCTTGAATAGCTTTTATTTTCGCAGGATCAACCTCGATACCTCGTTCACTAACGATAAACCCCAATAACTTCCCGGACCGCACTCCAAAAGTGAATTTGTTAGGATTCAGCCTCAGCCTGAACTTCCTAAGCCTTTCAAACAGCTTCAACAAATTGACCAGATGCTCTTCCTCCGTTTGGGACTTTGCAATCATGTCATCAACATAGACCTCGATCTCATGGTGAATCATATCATGAAACAAAGTTACCATTGCTCGCTGGTAAGTGGCCCCTGCGTTCTTCAGACCGAAGGGCATTACCTTATAGCAGAATGTTCCCCAGGGGGTGATGAACGTCGTTTTCTCCATGTCCTCCGGTGCCATCTTAATCTGATTGTAACCGGAGAAGCCATCCATGAACGAAAACACGGAAAACTGGGTTGTATTGTCGACCAACACATCGATATGAGGCAACGGGAAATCATCCTTAGGGCTCGCCCTATTCAAATCCCGATAATCGACGCACATGCGTACCTTACCGTCCTTCTTCGGTACAGGCACTATGTTGGCGACCCACAGAGGGTAGGTGGTAACGGCTAGAAATCCTGCGTCCAACTGCTTCTGGACCTCTTCTTTGATTTTTATAGCCATGTCTGGTCTCGTCCTCCTGAGCTTCTGCTTGACTGGAGGGCAATCTTCCCGCAACGGCAAGCGATGAACCACGATATCAGTGTCAAGTCCGGGCATATCCTCATATGACCAAGCAAAGACGTCACTATACTCTCGAAGCATCTCGACCAGCCTATGCTTGACATCATTCTGCAGCGTAGCCCCAACTCTGACATTTCTGACGAGCTCCTCAGAACCCAGATTTACAATCTTAATATCCTCCTCGTGAGGCAGAATAACCCTCTCCTCTTGTCTCAACAAGCGGGCCAACTCTTCCGGAAGGTCTTTGTCTTCATCAATCTCATCCTCGGCTTGATAGATCGCGCAATCAAAGTCGTAGTGAGCCGTAGAGGGTCCAGAGTCGATGTCATCTGTTACGTGGATCCTGCAATAACAAGGGTTAAGTTTAAAGCAGGAATATGTAGGTTAGCACGAACCTCGTTGCCATTTTGCTGTTTTTTCGAAATAAACATAAAATATGAATAACAGGGAACACAATATTTGATTACGAAGAAAACGCCTTTTATTTATTAACAAAATGCATACACATAATCCAACAAGGCCCTGACAGTAAAACCACTATGCCCCGGGCAGGACATAGGGTTGTACAAAGATTGTAAAAAGCAAATCATTACTCTTCACTTGTCAGCTTGATAATCTCCTTGATGGTCCAATTGTGGAGGCGCTCGCCTGACTTGCTCGGTTGAATCCAGGCG
This sequence comes from Lathyrus sativus, assembly GCA_963859935.3. Taxonomy (NCBI): domain Eukaryota; kingdom Viridiplantae; phylum Streptophyta; class Magnoliopsida; order Fabales; family Fabaceae; genus Lathyrus; species Lathyrus sativus. The sequence continues at coordinate 93,812,495 of OZ012741.1, forward strand.
TCAAGATCGCAATCACTGTCTCCGCTGTCCTCCGACGCAGCGTTGATACTCTCGAAAATTACTCCCCCCTTGGTGAATAGGATCGGCCCTTTCCCACGAGACGAGTTGCCAGAAGAGGATGAAGCTTCAGCTTCCGGAGAATATCCCAATCCAAACTTATCCTGTTTGATTGGTATATCCAAGACATGCCCCCAGCCTGGGGTGGAGCCGGCTTCGACAACAACCCTAGCTTCCTTAAACGAGGAGAGGTTCAACTCTTGCCTCTCTACGACGACAGGAGCCACCTCCTTCACCCTGACGGTTTCAAATGCCTGGCAAAGAGTCTCATGGATCTCACCATCCATTTCAACGTATTTAAAGGACGACAGGTGGCTTACCATGATGTCCTCTTCACCACAGACGGTCACTATGCTGCCCCCAACAGCATATTTAAGCTTCTGATGCAACGTGGACGTCACGGCACCAGCAGAATGGATCCATGGCCGACCTAAGAGGCAACTATAGGCGGGCATGATATCCATGATATAGAAAACCGCATTGAACGTCTCTGGACTAACTTGAATTGGCAGGGTCAATTCTCCGAAGACGTGGCGCTTGGTTCCGTCAAAGGCTTTCACGACCAGATCACTGGGCGTGCACAGCAGTCCACGGGTATCCAACTTCATCAGTGCCTTCTTCGGAAGCATATTAAGCGAGGAACCCGTATCCACCAGGACATGTGACATGATAGTGCCTCTGCACTCTATCGAGACGTGCAAGGCGCTGTTGTGATCTCTTCCCTTAGGAGTCAGCTCCAGATCTGTAAATCCCAGCCCATTACCAGCATTAACATGGGCTACTACTTCCTCGAGTTGATTTACTGATATCTCCTGCGGCACGTATGCAGCATTCAATACCTTCAATAATGCATTGCGGTGCGCCTCAGAGCACAGCAACAAGTTAAGAATCGAGATCTTTGACGGAGTCTGATGAAGATGATCTACAATTTTGTAGTCACTTTTCTTGATTAGTCGCATGAATTCTTCAGCATCTTTAACCAGCAAGTCCTTCTCTGCCCCTGCAGGGACCTCTTCAACAGCTTTACCTTTACCCTTATCCACAGCGTCAGCTCGGACCACTTTCTCTGCTGCAACCTCTGCTGGTGCGAACACCCTTCCGCTTCTAGTGATACCACTGACCTCAGTAAGATTCTGCATAGTTGACCCGAACGGCTCAAGCTCTATCTTTTGACCATTACAATAAACCTCGGCGCCATAATGCCATGGAACGACATTGGTACTCTCGAATGGGATTGGTCCGGCCCTGGTGATGGTGATGGTAGGCGGACGAGGCGCAGAAATAGTAATAGGGTGGCGAGGAATGGTAATGGTAGCAACTTCATCTGCCTGCTTCAGCACGACTTCCCCTGATGTACTCTCAACGCTCCGGCTGAATTGCAAAATACCCTCGGACATCAGACTCTGGATACCTTCGATCAGCTGCTCACACCCGTCAGGAAGTGTAGCACAAGCCATACATAATTCTCCGCATCTAGGAAAAAAGCCCTTCTTCAGCAACTTAGCCTTGACAAAACTCAACGGCGTCTTCAAATCTTTGACGTCGGTCAGCAAGTCTGAACTCTCCTCAGTGATAACAGCATTCACTCCGCCCCCCTTATGATGAGGCATTGGATTTTTGGTGACGTTGGGCACGTTGTCAGAAAAGTTGATAACCTTGGCGTCCACCAGGTCCTGGACTTTGTGTTTAAAAGCTTTACAATTCTCAATCGTATGGCCAGGTGCCCCAGTATGGAATTCACAAGTAGCGCTGGCATCATACCCCGGTGGTGGTGCCCCTGTTAAGGGAGCCAACGTCCTCTTTTGAACTAGTTGGAGCTGAAGCAGCATTTGCAGAAGCTGTGCATATGACATAGGTGGAGCATCGAAATGACGGCTTGCCAGAGGAGCCCGATTCTGATATCTTTTGTATCCCTGATTATTCTGCTGCTGAGGCTGCTGCTGCTGCGGCTGCGGTGGGGCAGCTGGAATGTTTATGCTAGCAATCTGAGACTGAGGACCCTTGCCCTTTCTCCTAGCATTAGTGACAGCACTGGCATCTCCCTCTCGACGCTTGCCAGTATAGGGTTTCTTGCTACATCCTCCAGCTGAGGATGATTCGCCCTGAATTTTTCCGATCTTTATACCGTTCTCAACATGCTCGCCCAAAGTGATGAGAGCCGAGAATGTTCCAGACATGCCACTGACCAGCTTTTCATAGTAGATTCCGGGAAGGGTAGCCACGAACATTTGTACTAACTCACGCTCAACCATCGGCGGTTGAACCCGAGCAGCCAATTCACGCCACCGCTGGGCGTACTCCTTGAAGCTTTCATTGTTCCACTGTGAAAGATTCTGAAGCTGAACTCGGTTGGGAGCCAAGTCGCTATTGTATTGATAGTGGAGAACAAACGCTTCTGCAAGATCTTTCCAGGTGCGCACAGTAGCGGGCTCCAAACCCATATACCATTCGAGTGATGGACCAGAAAGACTATCCTGAAAGAAGTGCATCAGCAACTTCTCATCGTCAGAATAAGCAGACATCTTTCTATAATAAGATCGGAGGTGGACCCGGGGGCAAGTAGTACCCTTATACTTCTCGAAGGTAGGCACCTTGAATTTGTGAGGTACTTTAAAGTCAGCAATCAACCCTAGGTTGGACATGTCAACGCCCAATGTGTTCTGATTTTCTATGCTTCTCATCTTGTCTTCCAGCGCCTTGAACCTGAGTCGAGCTTCAGCATTCAACTCTGCCTCTACACCTCTCTGAGAGAATATATCATCCTGATGGTCCTCCAGCCACGGTTGAGGCACCACCAGATTTCCTGCACCAGCATTGCCGTTGACCGGCCCTATGTTAACATTGGCTCCCAAACTACCATTGACGGCGCCAGCCGCGTTGAGTCCGAGATTAGTCATAAGATTGCCGTTAGCACTGCCGTTGCCCCCGGCAGCAGGAACAACGTTCTGTGGAGTATCCCCTGGAGGAGGAGTAGGCACGGCCCCTCCGTGAAGTATGCCATTACTGTCAACCCTGGAGATCAGCGGTTGAACCAGAGTACGAAGCTGATCTTGACCATTCGCGACCACCTGCATCAGCTCCATAAAACGATCCATCCGCTCACGAAGTTCTTGAACATCTGACTGTACCTGGTCCATGATTCTCGTCTGATTAGCGCGAGTTGAGTAGCGGTGGATGAGTCTTTGATCAATCCTGGAGATCGAAAGCAACTCGGAACCTGAAAAACCTGAAAGTAATAAAGGTTAGGAAAAGCAATAAGATATACACCATGCAAATATGCTTCATGCAGATGCATGCGTGTGTCTGTGTGCGTGGGAGATTTTTCCCCGATCCTAGTGCCTTAGTGACGGTGCTGATAATAACAGGAGGAAGAAGAAATCCGAGCCCACTCATGGAAACATCAATCTCATATATATATGGAAAGGCCTGTCGAGGCAATACACAGTATCAGCGAGTACAAATCAACAGCATGACCTCAGCCAACAAATCTGGTGATGGTCAGCATACATTAAAGATCAAAAACAACAGGGATATAACTAGTCAAGTACGGCCACGGGCGCGATACTCTGCTAATAACTCCTTTGTCTCCGAATGATCTGGCGAAGTGAGCAACCCCTCGACGAGTAGTTCCCTCTGCCTGATAGTATGCTGAAGCCCCTGAACTGAACTCTCCCAAGCGCCTTCGCCAAAGCAATCCTCCAGCTTCCGCTTCTTAGACTCAAACATCAGCTTATGCTCCTTCAGGCTAGCAATGGCTTTGTTGAGACAGGCTTCAGCGGAGTACCTGCGGGCGGTCTCTTCATCAAACCTCCGCTCACTGTCTTTTACTTCGGCTTCTAGCTTAGAAATCTGCAGCATCAGCTTGTCTTCTCGCTCCTTCCTGGTAGCCATGGAAGTCTTCCAATGCTGGTCGAACTTAGATATTCTCCGATATGCTTCCTCTAAATGCTGCTTCTTCGTAGCTAGCACATCATTAGCAGCTCTGAAGTCTTGACCTAAGCGTTCCCGATCAGCAATCTGCTTTGCCAAGTCTGCACCCAGCTGGCTCACCGACTCTGTTTGCCTTTTGAGAGCATGCACGACTTCGTTCCTCTCACTTCGAAGCTGAGCTAACTCCTTCTCTAATTCTGCATTTGCCCTCTTCAGCTCATCACGCTCAGCTAGTACCTGGTTGTGCTGCTGAATGGGCACCGTGGTAGGCTCTTCGACTGGTGGAGGACTCTCTGGTCTGGCACGAGGGAATGGCATCCCTATAGCGCTGGCTCTGGCTCTGATCCAATCTGAATAAGGAGGGTAAGCTTGGTTGTTGCTCTTCCCCAACAAAGGCTTTCCTCTCGTGCTGATATTGTTCCATGCATGCTGAAGCTTGGACAACAAATCCCCCTCTAGAATACCCGTGAGGTACAGAGATTCCCGTACCTCTTCTTCCTTCGGTGGAGTCCTCAAAGCATATGCAAACTGACGAACTAGCAATGATGGGTTGTAGTTGATGCAACCCTTCCTACCTATCAGAGGTACGTTAGGAAACCCACTACAACTGAAGATCATCTCGGTGCCTAACCTGCCTCTGTCAACGAACCAAACAATGTCTTCTGCCGACAAGCTCATCAGACGCTCAGGCCACTCAGTCGTGGCTGCAGACAAGACAGAAGAACCCCTCTTGGGCAAATGACTATCAAACCACTTGTACAACAACGGTACGCAGCATGAAACATTCTTTCCTCTCCGGTTCTCATTCTTGTAATGCACTGAATGGTAAACGTCTCCGATCAGAGTAGGGACTGGATTCCCTGAAGCAAAGATATGGAATGCATCAAAATCTACGAAATCAGGCATGCTGGGAAATAGGATAATGTCGTATATGCACAAAGCAAGGACGGTGTTGAACACGTCCCAACACTTGTCCTTAGCACACTGCTGGGCCTTAGCTATCAGAAACTGCAGAGAGAACCCTGGTACCTTGTTCCAGTTCGTCACCACTAACTCTGAAGCGCTCAAATGGAGTGAGGAAGCTAAACCAGCCAGATCAGGCTCAGCATCCATGTGGACAAAAGGCATCTGCCTTTTGATAGGCACACCCAGCATATCAGCATACTCTTCCAATGTCGGCGCAAGAACGAAGTCATGAAAAGTGAAACACCTCAAGGGAGGGTCATAAAACTGCAGAAGAGCATGTAACCCATTCAACTCGGACGTAGAAGGTTTGCAAACCAGACTAAGCAACCTGCCATAAGACTTCCTGAACCTATCCTTCACAGAATCCCCTGCCAGGGCTATCAAACCACTCAGCTTCGACACGTCGGGGGTCGGGAACTTATACGCGACAGTCTTCCTGAGAGAGGCCATAATAACAGTAGGAGGCGGGAAATCCTGGATTGGGGAAACGGTACCTGCAACACAGACACACGTTAATGGAATGCAGATGAATGCGTAAACTAATGCAAAATGTAGGTATGCAATAATATATCCAGGTGGCTGCTGTGGAGATTCGGTATCAACAGTTGCTGATGAGAAGGAAACCCCGGTGTAAAACCACTGATCTGATCTGCTGAGAATAACCATCTGATAGGATCGAGATCAAAATTCCGCCCTGTCAAGAGTAAGTGCCTGATAATAAGGACCCGGGATGTATGATCAGAAACGTCCGCTGATGAAGTCTTCAGACCCCAAATCAAAAATCTGCCCTATCAAGAACAAACACACAGCTGCTGATGAGATCTTCAGACCCCACTCAAAATCTGCCCTATCAAGAACAAACAACAACTGCTGATGAGATCTTCAGACCCCACTCAAAAATATGCTCCATTCAGGACAAACCTCTGATAACAATACTCTGACCAAAGCCTGCTCTATCAAGAACAGACAAACACCCGATGAAAATCCTCTGATCAAAAACTCGCTCTGTCGAGAACATATCTGCAACTGAGAACCCAGCGTAACTGATTTACTGCCAAGAAAACCAGGTAGTCTGAAGGTCTAAGTTTCCTGCAATAAACCCAGTCCCACTCACAGGTATGAACCTAGACTGACTCAAGGTACGGCATCCTATGCGTTCATCAGCGTCACAGACTTTCAAAACTGATGATACGATTCCCAGAAGGAGTGGCATCATCAAGTCCTGAAGAGGCCTCACTTAGCTGAATCACAAATGATCGGTCCCCAGAGTCGACAATCCACCAAACCAGCAACCGTCTCAACCCAAAGGGTTGAAAGTGAAGCCAACCGGATGAACCTCGTCTGAGCGTGGATTTCATGAGACACTAGTGCCTGCAAAGCAAGCACGCGCCCACTAATTTCCACTCTAAGTCTATGGTGCACTCAAGCCTGGGTCTGGCTTCTCACTCAATCAGAACTCCCATCCCACAACAGCACAAATAATCATATTTTACTGAATATAAAATGCGGGAAATAAAGTGCGAGAAGTAAAAATGCGATAAATAAACGCAACCCAACAAGCAAACACACAAACGATAGGATTGACTCGCAGGGAACCGTTGGAGTCCCCAGCAGAGTCGCCAGCTGTCGCTCACGCGAAAATAAGGTGCCGGCAAAACAGAAGAGTCGCCACCTTTCGTTATTCATCCCTCAGAGCGGGAAAGGAAACGATCGGAAAAACCTGACGAATAAGGGTAAGACAAGGTCATCGCAACCATTGTCTGGGTTCGGGAGTCGGTTACGCAAGGGGAAGGTATTAGCACCCCTCACGTCCGTCGTACTCGACGGGATCCTCGCTTGCTTGTTTACTTGGACGGGTTGGTTATAATCTATCTACCTATCAAGGCTGGCTGAAAAAAAGAAAAGAAAAATGACTCGGCAAAGCGTCGCGCTTTATGCCTACGTATTCTCATCAGAGAATGAGAAATCAGAGTCAACGTAGTTCGGCTAACTACGGGTTACGGGGAAGGTGGCTCGCCAATACGTCAGTATTGTGCCTATGTACTCTCAACAGGTATGAGAGATCAGAGCTTACGTAGTTCAGGATAATACGGATTACGGGGATTCAGATTCATCTATTTTATCGAGTAGGGTTAACAAACAGTTCCAGCAGTTTGGCGTACGCATCTCGACCCTTGGAGACTTAGGCGTTACCGTTTGCGGTAGAACTGAGAGTTAACGACACTTTTTTCTTTAGAAAAGCTTCCTTTGACTTACGGGCCCACGGGGCAAAAAGGTTTGAAGTTTGTTTTCTGTCTTTTACGGAAGAACTGTTTTTTATGGATGTTTGCAACCAATATCGCACTAGAGACTATGACCTGAGAGTGAATACGTCGCATGTCACCCAAAGGGTACCATACTAAACATCCAAGCTGTTGAAAAGAAACTCTCCAACAACCCTTTCTCAAGTAGCTTAAGGCTCGTAACGTACGACATCAGTTAACCTTTATTACTGTATTTTGATTTGTTTCAAGATGAGAAGAGAGAACGAACAGGTTCAACTAAGGGGAGACTATCATGTCCTACTGTTGTCATGCCAAGGATTCATCTTATGGTTGCGGTTTGAAACAGGGAACTCCTAGAAGTTATCATGCATAGGTTTCAACCTAAAGTTCTAATCATCACTTCCTTATCAAAGGAAGTGAGACACCTAGGGGATCATGTCAATGATAAACAGAAACAGATAAAGCATCAGCTTAAACAGTAAACAGTAAACGACTGTAAAATGCATGCAATGCAAGTGAGGGAGGAAATGTGTGTGGGACATCAGCCTCCACAAGCTCATCTCAACCTCAAGCCAAATATGAATAACTGTAATCATACAGAAAAAATAACATGCTATCAAGCAAAATATAATAACTGCAATCATACAGAGGAAACAACATGCTATCAAGCAAATAACAAACCACATAGGCAAGGGAGCTGGGCTCTACCGAATACTCGCAAGCAAAGCCATACAGTAAAAATACAAGCAGAGGGAGCAACTCAACCTCTAGTGCAATCATTCTCCTAGCTTAACACAATCTAAACATGAACTTATTCTAATGCATCAAGAAAATCAGGCAAGTCACATCAATACAGTAGCACAGAAAGCAAACAGACAGGAAAGAAAGCAGATCAACAGCTTCCATAGCTTCACAGCAAAGCTCTTCTGACATCAGTTCAGTCCTCAGTCTTCAACTGCTCTTCAAGGCTTTCCTCTTCAATAGCAAATATCAACTTGCTTCTTCAAGCTTCCAACACATCAACATAAGTATCAACTTATCCTTCTTCTTCAAGCCTCAGCTCCAAAGTAAGTATCAACTTGTTCCTTCAGGCTCTGAAAGTATCAAACACACAAGTATCAACTTGTTCTCCAACTTCAAGCTTCATCTCTTCATTCAATCTCAATTTGATCTTATTCACAAGTGTCAACTTGTTCTTCTGGATTTTCAAGCTTCAGCTTCAATGGCAGTCTTCAGACAATGGGAAGTAGCAACTTCTAGCATCTTCGATCTTCTAGCAAGAAGCTCCATCCTCTAGCAAGGGAGAAAGATTCATCTAACAAGAGCAGGGTTTGGATAATAGACAGCAGAGTGAAGACCAAAGGTCACCACTAAGCACTCCATCATCAAAGAAAGGAACCCTCAAAGGTTCTACCAACTTGGGAAGAGCCACACATCCTACCAAAGGAGGGATGAGGCCTCCACAAGGGGACCTTACATCACAGGGAAGAATGGAAGTGATCAACATCTTCCATGTTTATGAAAGAAGAGAATCTATCTAGAAGCTCTACTTACAAACTCTAATCTTAACACCTAAACAACACTCAAACCAAAAGAAGGGAAAACCTCACATCCAAGCTTCTTCAAGCATTCCTCAGCAGCCCACACATGTCTTCATCATCATCCAAGAGCAAGAGAGGCAAAACCCTAATCTAAGGGAACTAAAGAAATCATTCTAGTTGAATTAGTAAGTTAGGATCACCTAAAACCTAGTACCAAAGTTAGTCCTAACTAAAATACTAAAACCAATTGTAAAATCCTACAAAAATAACTATGGGACCCTAATTCAATCATGAATCTACCATATAAAATCCAGGGGTTAAATCATCCACCAAGTCCTAGAAATAAAATCTAAATCATAAGGTACTAAGGTCAAACCCTAAAACTAGAGCACCTAAAGCTTCAACTTAAAACTACCACCTAATTTCATCACAAAAATGTGAGAAAATTACTAGGGGAACATGCATGTCTATGCTAGCTACATCCAAAAAATCAAGTCAAGAATTATCACCAAATGATCAAAAAAAATTCAACAAAACAAGGTATCAACCATGGCCATTTTAATATCAATTAATATTCAAAAAATGCAAATAACAAATGCATGAATTCTTAATATTTTTAATCTATAAAATTCTATATTCAATCATGAATTAGGGGAAAAAGTTTGGAATTAATTGAGTTAATTTCCTATTTTTTATGAATTATTTTCTAAGTCATATGAAATGAAGAAATTAAAAGAAATTAAATGGAAATTGGCAAACATGCGTGGCAGATAGCAATCCAATGCAGTTCATTTCAAAGATTTGGGCCAAAGGGGGGGTGTGGATAACAATCTGAGTCCTAAGCCCAAAACACCAATTAAATGAAACGGTGCGTTTCATCTGGATATCTCTCTTTAGAGCTGAGATGCAATCATGGTCGTGGAAACGTTGGGCTAGTCAATGGTCAACCATGATCTGATGGTCACCACTCATCTTCTTCATTCAAACACTCAGGCGTGGGGGGAAACCAGACAGTGGCCTGAGTTGCACCGCCACCGTCTTCTCCGGTGAAGTGCTCTTCTCAGGTCAACAAAAATCACAAAATGAATCATCATTTTACTCCATTTTTCATGCTGATCAAGAATCTCAACTCCAAATCATCTAAATCCTTCTCTAACTCAAAACACGATAACATTTTCAGAATTCATCACAATCTTGAATCTCACTGTCGCTCACGCGAAAATAAGGTGCCGGCAAAACAGAAGAGTCGCCACCTTTCGTTATTCATCCCTCAGAGCGGGAAAGGAAACGATCGGAAAAACCTGACGAATAAGGGTAAGACAAGGTCATCGCAACCATTGTCTGGGTTCGGGAGTCGGTTACGCAAGGGGAAGGTATTAGCACCCCTCACGTCCGTCGTACTCGACGGGATCCTCGCTTGCTTGTTTACTTGGACGGGTTGGTTATAATCTATCTACCTATCAAGGCTGGCTGAAAAAAAGAAAAGAAAAATGACTCGGCAAAGCGTCGCGCTTTATGCCTACGTATTCTCATCAGAGAATGAGAAATCAGAGTCAACGTAGTTCGGCTAACTACGGGTGATGGTGGGGAGAGGTTGCTCGCTAGGATATCGCATCCTATGCCTACGTACTTTCATCTGGTATGAAAGATCAGAGCAAACGTAGTTCGGGAAACTACGGGTTATCTCCTAAAAGAAGTGTTTTTTATTATGTTTGCGATTTCAACCGCACTAGAGACTATGACCTGAGAGTGAATGCGTCGCATGTCACCCAAAGGGTACCATACTAAACATCCAGACTGTGGAAAAGAAACTCTCCCACAATCCTTTCTCAGATAGCTTAAGGCTCGTAACGTACGAAAGAAATCGTTCATGATTACTGTATCTTAAACTGCTTTGAGATGAGAAGAGAACAGGCCCAACTAGGAGGGAGACTATCAAGTCCTACTGTTATCATGCCATGGATTCATCCTATGGTTGAAGTTTGAACAGGGAACTCCTAGATGTTGTCATGCATAGGTTTCAACCTAAAAGTCTATCATCAAATCCTCATCAGAGGAAATGAGAGTCCTAAGGGATCATGTCAATGATACACCAAAACAGACAAAAGCATCAGCTTTAACAGTAAAATGCATGCAATGCAAGTGAGGGAGGAAATGTGTGTGAGGCTTCAGCCTCCACAAGCTCGTCTCGACCTCAAGCCAGTCATGAAGTAACAGTAATCATACTGAAATAAACAACATACTATCAAGCAAAAACAGTAAACTGTAATCATACAGACAGGAGAAATGAAATGCTGTCAAGCAAAATAAACACATGGGCAAGGGAGCTGGGCTCTACCGAATACCCGCAAGCAAAGCCAAGCAATAACAATACAATCAGATGCACTCATGCTCTTAGACTGAACTTATTCTAAATGTGCTTAGTCTAATGCAGCAGACAAATCAGACAAAACACACAATACATCAAAGAAAACAGAAGAAAGCCTCAGCTCCCTCAGCAGCAACCCAGTCTTCAGTCTTCAGAGATCACTTGCTTTCCAGGTATCAACCCTACAACATGAGTATCAACTCATCTTCTCCCTTGAGCTTCAGCTCTTTTGATCAGCTCTACCTTCAGGCTTCACTATCTTCAGGGATCTTCAAGCATCCACTTGATCTTCACAAAGTCTTCAGACTTCAACAATCTTCAAGGAATCATCCTCTTCAAAGCTTCAGCTTCTACTTCAATGGCTCTAATGCTCCAGCAAACAAGATTCAGTCAATAAGATGAGGTGAGGATGTTGCAGTGCTCACTGACTTCCAAAGGATGCCATTGAGGACTTAACATCAAAGGAAAGGCTCTCTCAAAGTTCTACCTTAGAGGGTAAGGTCACTAATCCCTCCAAAGGAGAGAGGTGAATACCCTTAAGGGACTCTATGTCACAGAGAAGAAAGGAGGTGAACAAGACACTCCTTGTTTATTGAACAAAGTATTCTATCTAGGGCTCTGCCTAT